>CAKJTW010000051.1:7716666-9175000 GCA_917880005.1 Nanger dama | reverse complement strand
AGAAATGAGTCATTTGAACTGAGCCTCAAAAAATAAAAAATAAAATAAACCCCCTTCCTCATGTGGATCGTCTATCATGGATTTTAGCTAACAGGGCCTGAGTTTCTAAACTGCTTATGAGATATGAACCTTGTCTGGACTTCTGTGAACCCTCTGGAACGGCTTGTAAAACTGTGTGTGTGGTCCTACGTGGGTGTACCCATGTACAGAACTTTCTTATCCTTTTAGAAGAATTCCTTTGGTGGTCTATTGACCCTTCTCAGAAAAATGTTTTTAAATGCATAAAATAAAACACAAAGGATTGCAAAGGAAAAAATGAATTACAGTTATCAATTTTAAAAAAATTACAGGGTGGTAATAAATATACTTCTTAATCAGGATATTAAAAAGATACTGATGTTTAGATGGGTAGCTACAATAATTATCTTATTTTCATAAAAATAAAGAACACAGAAATATTCATGATATCAGAAACATAAGCAACAACCTATGGGATCTGAAAATATCTGTCTCTTCTATTGTTGACAAAATCACAAGCATTATTAATAATGTGATGATTTTTTGTCTGTGATCATCATTGAAGGAAGTGATAAATTTCTATTACAGGTTATAAAAATAATTTTTCCATCCAAGTTCACAACCCTCCCAAGTCCTCCGGACTCTAGATGAAGAACATCTGATCTATATTTTTATCCAACTTCAGGGGTTTGCTGATAAGTCTGCAGCAAGGACAAATCATTAGACCACAAAGCACTTAATAAGCATTTTCAGGATTGGTTTCCATAAGGTCCTACAGACTCAGAGCCCTGGAAAGTCATAGAACAGGAGGAAAAAGGTGAAGAGTTCTCTGAGATGAGACCATAAGGAAGGCTCTGTGAGTTTCTGGAGCTAAAGTTTCAATACATTTTATTTTTAATTTAATAAACATATATTTTTAAATGATTTTTTACAGTATTTATTGAATTTATGACAATATTGCTTCTGCGTTATGTTTTGGATTTTTGGTCCATGAGGCATATATGATCTTAGCTCCTTGACCAGAGATAAAACCCATACCCACTATATTGGAAGGTGAAGTCTTAACCACTGGACTGTTAGGTGAGTCCCTTTAATATATGCTTTAATGTTCTTAATATATGTGTCATGTTTAATATATGTTCATGACTTACTAGATCCATAATGCATAGCAAAACCTCACTTCTGAGTAGATGTGGAAAAGAAAGAGAAGACAACACAGGGGCATAAAGTGAGTGATACCAAGCACGGAACTGGCACAAAAATAGAAAATGAGCCACAAACCCACTTCCGAGCTTTCTGGCAGGCATCTTGAAGCGGACTGACCTGGACAGTCATGGAATGTACAGGTCCCAAAGGATTATATAAAAAAAAAAAAATCCTCAGAAAAAATACAACCTTTCTGCTATTGATACTAAGATTGAATCGAAATTTCTTCCACAGATCTTTATAAAGAGTATAATATATCATGTGTTATAATTAATGAACAATATTTTCAATGATATCATTAAAGGAGACATAACAATGAGTTCCCCAAAACTTTTTAAAAATCGTTCTTAGCTTACAGGTTATACCAAAATTGTCTGGGCTGGATTTGGCCACAGGACTGAATTTCTTAACTCCTGGTCTACAGGATCAAGTTAGATATCTTCTTGACTCTTGTATCCTTCATTTTCCTCAAGCCCCTGTCTGTATCAGCTTTTCAAGGTAATAACTCTTTCTGTACTTTATAGCAGCTACACATAGATCCAAGCAGGGTGCTGTCATATAGACATACTTTAAATTTTTATCTCATGGAAATAAGAAGGTAATCCAGCATTAATTAGCCGCAAAGAAATGGTTTAGTTTCCAGTCTCATTAAAATAAACATATACATCACATCAAAATAAAGGTAGAAAAATTTTAACCTATAACCTTCCCTATTTCAGGGATCACATGCTAGTTTTGTAGGTGAATGTTTAAAAAAAAAAGGTATAATTAGCTGAATCACTTAATTCATCTATTATAGTGTTTACAGCACCAGCTCTCAGAATGAAAATGAGGCCATATCGTGTTTCACAGCACACAATTATCTTGGTCCCAATAAGAAAGACTTCATTTCAAATATCATTCAGGTGTCCCTGAGCTTCTGTCTGTTCTGAGACAAAATGAAGTACTAGGCCAGCTAAACTCAGCAAACTTGGGTTATCTCTGTTATTATATGGGCTCATAAGAAGGCCTTAGGGAATTTTTAACACTGCTTTATTTTAGTAAAGATTTATAATACTAATGCCCACCTATTCTAGAGAGTTGCTAGGATAATTAAGAAGAATTTATGAAAAAGCCTTGATGAGCATGATGAAAGAAAGCTATCATGAATACCCAGAGGAACCTCACAGTAATTCTGGGAGGTGGCAATTACCCTCATGGTAGCACAACACATATCAGATGGAGTCCCCTAGAAAGGTGTAACTGCCTTCAGAAGATGCTCTGATCCACACAAACAGTGTCCAGCACAGGTCTTAGCTGCCCTTCCAAACACCAGCCCTGGAAGTGTTCCGCTGAAGGCTGTGTTTCATTACCTCAGTGAACTTTCTTCATATTATTTTGCAATTTGTTCTGGTAATGAGGCTATGTATATGACACAGGCCTCTTGAACATGAAAGATTAAAATTCTGTGCTGAGCTGGGGAAATGTCAGTGAAACCTCTAGCACATCCAGAGAACAGGCCCATAGCTTGTGGGGCTTTGGGAACTTGTAACTCATGAATGCTCGACTGTGTAGCTCCCACATAATGAACAAGGCCAGGTCTAGAGTCACTGTGATTATTTCTAAGGACACTTATTCCTGAGTGCATGCATTCACCCACTAGAACACTGAAGCTTTGTATTATTGAGGTGAAACGCTGGGTTCAGTTCCAAACACTACCATTCTAAAAATGGCTGCAGAGTCTCCTCCAGACTAACATTTATTGCCTTTTAACAGCATTTGCTCAAATTCACATCTTTTAAAGATTACACACAACATTCCAAAAGCCCCTGAGGAAAGTCACTTTCAAAGCGACCGCCTCATCTTCTCAGTTTCTTCCCTGCCTTCATCTGCATCCACAGAGACAGTTTACGTGTATGTTTCAATCAGTAGAATAATCTTCATTTTGAGAATTGTAGCGTACATGACATCTGTTACATTAACAGATGAAAGAGAAAAGAAAGATTGAAAACAGGGCATTAGAGTTAGGAGGGAGTCAGCCCTGACACTTAAACTGGCACATCGTAAGGCAAGTTATTTCATATCAGTAAGTTTTACTGCTCTCAACTATAAAATGTGGATAAGAATATCAGCTACTCCATAGGTTACTATGAGGAGGACATGAGGGACCTTATCGAAAGTCCCTAAATAAATGCTTATTCCCTCCTCCTATTTAGAAACCTAGCTGGACCAACACGTTTCCTTCCTCAACCTTGAGGGATCAAGCTACCATATGACCCTGCAATCCCACTCCCGGGCATATACCCAGAGAAAAACATGATCTGAAAGGATACGTGCAGCCCAGTGTTCATTGCAGCACTGTTTACAATAGCCAAGACATAGAAGCAACACAAATGTCCATTGACAGAGGACTGGATAAAGAAGATGTGGTACACATATACAATGGAATATTATTCAGCCATTAAAAGGGTGAAATAATGCCATTTGCAGCAACATGGACGGACCTAGAGAGTGTCATGTTGAGTGAAATAAGTCAGAGAATAAGAAATACCGTTATGACATCCCCTATATAGAGAATCTAAAAAGAAATGATACAAATGAACTTCTCTACAAAACAGACTCACAGATTTAGAGAATGAATTTATGGTTGCTGGGGGAAAGGGTGAGAGGAAGGGATAGTTAGGGAATTTGGGATGGACATGTACATACTACTATCTTTTAAATGGATAACCAATACTGTATAGCACAGGGAACTCTGCTGAATGTTATGTGGAAGCCTGGGCGGGAGGAGAGTTTGGGGGAGAATGGATACATGTATATGTATGGCTGAGTCTCTTTGCTGTCTACCTAAAACTATCACGATATTATTAATTGGCTATATTCCAATATAAGACACTTTAAAATTTTTAACTTTGAAGAAAATAATTTCAAAAATGAAAAGAAAGGGGAGATAACACATATTCTCTATTCTTTCTTTAAAGAGACTTTAAAATATTTGGTGTATTTGAGAGCTAAGAAAAATACCTGTATAAAGGGAAATCTCTGAAGTTTTATCTTTTTAGGATGTTCATGTTGTTGTCAATAAAATGGAGATTTGAGTGAAAAAAAAATAAAAGGAATACATATCATAGCGTGAAGTGTAAAGGACTTATTAAACCAGAGCCTCAACACTGAGAAGAAAATAAAAGAAACAAGGTGTTTATGATGACCGGATTTTTCCATTCACTGAATAGCTAAGCAGAGACAACACATCCTTTAGATAGAATTTTGTACCCAAGGTGTCTCACACTGTGAAACAATGGATTTTGTGGTTTAATTTCTATGTTGTCACTACCACTCCTGTTATTTAAATAAGGTTGTTTAGTCACTAAGTTGTCGCCAACTCTTTTGAAACCACATGGACTGTAAGCCCACAGGGCTGCTCTGTCCATGGGATTTTCCAGGCAAGAATATTGGAATGGGTTACCATTTCCTTCTCCAGGAGATCTTCCCAAGCCAAGGATCAAACCCTGCTTGGCAGGGTTGAGTCTCCTGCTTGGCAGGCGGTTTCTTCACCACTGAACCACCTGGGAGTCCCCTTGTAGTGAAGTCGCTAAATCTGACTCTTTTGCCATCTCCCCACTAGGCTCCTCTGTCGATAGAATTCTCCAGGCAAGAACACTGGAGTGGGCTGCCATTTCCTTCTCCTTTAAGTGAGGTCACCTCTCTCTGTTAAAGGATTTCCGTCTCAGCCCCTACAATCAGCGCAGCCAACGCGGCTCTCTTCCCTGTGAGCCAGCGCTCTGGCCTCCTTACACAATGGTCTTCTGACAATCAGAATCCAGACCCTCCTAGAAGCGGTCCCTGAGGCTACGGCTCAGGACTGCTGAAATCTTAAACTTTTCCAACCGATGATGACAGAATGAGACAAATTCCCCAAAACACTTCTTCCGAACATCTTGGAAACTGTCACTCACGATCTCACAGTTTCCAGGCACTCCTCATTGGTCCCCAGTGAAAATGGAAGCATTCTCTGGTTTGCCAACGTCCTTAAGCCTTGACTTCCAGCTAGGTCAGATTTTTATTTTGTGAAAAACACACGGGTGGCCTGGTTTCCTTTTATCATCGACAAATCACAGTTACAACTTGGCTCAGGTATTAGGAGCTTTAGTGGAAACAAATCATTCCATTCACATTTGTTGAATACTGACCCAGTGGTAAAACTAGGCAATAAAAACTATTACCCTTACTTGTTGAGTCTGAGCACAAAGAAAATTTACTTTCCAATTATTCGCTTTCTGTCACCATAAGGAAAGCAATGTGTGCCATTTCCTCTTTTTACAAAAGTGCTGGGGAACGTCTCTTAATAGAATTCATTATTACATCTTGAGATGTTAGCAGTACGCAGCTGCCAAAATATTTTACAAACGAAACAGTAGTACATTACTAGTTGCCTGATCCTACTGCATTTGCTTCTTGGCGTTTGTCTCATTCCCTCTATGAAATAAACAGCTTATTAACTACAGAGCAGCTAATAGGATTTTAGCTTCTCCTGCGGGGAACTCTCTCAAGCCTTATTTCGGTTAAATGAGTTCCCTCCTGAGTATTTGCTCACCAACTTCCTTCAGGAGACGTGAGGACTACGACGTGAGTTAACACAGAGGCAAAGCTGTGAAACAGTGCCTGCCACATCATAAGGGCTCAATGCGGATGACAAACAAGTCACAACAGAGAAGGAATTTTCTAACAAAACATGTTCTAAAAATCGAAGCTCCTGGTAAATATGCAAATCCCATAGAGAGAATTTTAATATCTATGTTTTATTAGTTCTCAGTCACATGGTGAATTTAAACACAATAGAGGAATGCAAGTTTTTTCTTTTCTTTTTTTTTTTTTTAGTAACTACTTAAAGCATTGTTCTATTAGCGACATAATGGCCCAACAGCTGTACTTATTCATACTATTTAGGAAAAGAATATTGGAACTCAGCAATTTAGTTAGATTTAGTTGGCTGGACCACACAGTTATGTGTAACCAACTTCATGAACTTAGAAACAATGGAAATGAATGGATTAAGAGATAAAACTGGAAATTCTACAACCAGAACTGAGGTTTCAATGTACAACTGAATTTGCCTCAAATCTTGCCTAATATAAATCTCTCTGTATTGCACACTATGCAATCATTACTATCTTTTTCTCTTTTTTTTGATAAAATGGTTAAACTGTTTGAGAAGGCTTAAGAAAGAGTGAGTGAGGTTGAGGAACTTAAGAGGGTATAAGATGAATTTTCTAAAGAGAAACAGACTGGACCATCAAACATATTCCAAAATGGTCAATTACATCTTTTTCTTTCTTTTTAAAAAGTTTATTTATTCATTCATTTTGGCCATGACTCACAACATGTGGGATCTTAGGTTCCCTGACTAGGGATCAAACCTGTGTCCCCTGCAGCGGAAGCATGGAATCTTAACCACTGGACCAATAGGGTAGTCCTTCATTTTTCAAACACTTCTCTCTGGTCCATGCTTTCTATCTTCAGAATATCAGAACAAGATGCTAAAGCTAATTTAAAGTGTAACTGTGATTCACTGATAACCAACTTGGAAGTTTTTTTTTTTTTTTAATTTGTGTAAAATATTTCCCAGTTTGTAAAAGAAAAGACAGAGCTACAGAAAATGGGTAGGGCGTCTTTTCAAGGGAATGCAAAAAGAGAAAAGTGCTAGGCCTGTAGCTATGCGAGCAGAGTTCCAGCTCATCGGTGGCATCACCACCAGCTAGCCAGGAAGACAGGTGCCTCAGCAAAGCTCTGGGTATCAGCCTGTATGGCTTGAAGATGAGCTCTTCATTTTCCTCCCAGAAGGAAAATGCTAGGGATCTTGGGGAAAAAATACATTTTTAAAGTAGGAACAACTTGAATAAAAGTAAATAATTTAAAATTTTAATTTGGGGGAGAAAAAGATGTTTTTAATGTATGAAAAATCAGTTGAGAATTTTATTGCTTTTGGCTCAAGGCCACTGTAATACTGACTGAACAGAAGGTTGAAAGAATATAAAGTTTGTGGGTGGGGTGTTGCAATTAGAAAAAGCAAATGCTATGCTTAGAGTAGTTTAAAGACAGTATTTGAACGATCTAAAAACTATAATTAACGAATATAAGGCTTTGGTAGCTCTAGTAAATTATGACAAGCACAGGTCCTAGATGGGTCATTTTAAAAATATCTGTTGAGTAAATGATGTGAACAAATTCATAAGTGAGGATCAGACAGAAAATAAAAAGAAAGGTTTTCAGAGCCCTTGAAGGAAAACAAAGTGGGATCATAGTAGAGGACCAAAAAGTTAATTCACGTTTTTAACAGTAGGAAATATACAAAAATAAAAATCATAACCAACAGCTTAGTTGCTTATTTTGCTCAAAGTTGAGAAAGCATGAATTACCCACAAATAAATGTTTGGGAGAAGGTACAGATGAATGAAGTAATGGAGACAAAATCTTCACTGTAGGTGGTTTAAGTCTCCAAACAAAGTCCGCAAATAATTTTTGAGCCCACACTTGGCACACATTAAAAAGAAAAGAAAAAGTAATTGTACTATTAGACTGCACATAGATAAAAATCTGTATTTTTATAAGAAAACTTACAAAGATGTTAACTATATATTAAAAACAAATACTAACCTAGCATAGAAATGATCACTTTTCATGATAAGCATTTGATATGTTTTAGGAAGTTTTATAACAGGTAACTTTTTTTTTTTGGCCAAAATTTATTTGGTGCTAGACAGATTGAGTTTGCCATGTTTACGCTGCAGTCACGTTTTCACAATGCCAGTAATAGCAAAATCCACTTCAGGAGTAAAAGTAAAGTGCAGAAAGAGCTTCTGATTAGATTTTAAAGGAAGTCACATCAGCCAACTGGTGAAAGTCAGTTTACACACCATGTATTATCAGAGGCAACTTAGAGGTCAGGTTTTAATACAATGGTTCTTTTGCAGATAGAAAAAGATATTTCCATCTTGTGTGCCAATTTATTCTAAATTGAAAAGAAATATTTAATGATCAAAAGGCAGGAAAGAGGAACAAGAAGACCACATTTGTAAAGAACCCAATGTTAATGTTAAATAACCTTTCTGGAAAAGCTCTATTTAATATTTATTAGAAGCAGAAGGAGCTCAGATGCCAGTGTGAGTCTGAGAAGGGGAGTGGTGTTCTGGGCCTGGTGCTGGACTTGGGGTAAGAGGAATCCACTAGCTTTGGGGACTCTGAAAGGAGGGGGCACTGGTTGTGCTTCTGATCTTTGACAGACCCCCTAGGGAGAGGGGACAGGGATAGACTTGAGCAGCCCTTAGCGCTGGTCAAAGTCCCAGCATAGCCACACCAGAGTAGGGGCACAGCTCTCACCCTTCTGGAAGTCAGGGGACAACATCAAATATCTTAGATTGCCTCACCGAGTTACCCCAAGAGTTGCAGTGTAGTGACCTCAGGGTACCCACAAGGGCATGGGAGAGGCAAAGAGAGGTGTTGAACTGAAGGGGCTTTCAGACAGGAATGCACTTGAGCTGGACCAGCAGCTGAGGATGAGACAGGACAATGCACAGCTCTGAGGATGTCCATCCAGGCAGAAACTTTAAGATAAGGTGAGCACCAGCCCCCCTCTCCCTCTGGCCCAGACTTTAGCACTTTGTAGGGGAAAAAGGATTCAATTAAATATTTCTGACTAGCAGCCCAACTTAAGTTTCCTTGTTCTGAAAGTACTCCTTTTATAAGTGTTATTGGTATAAGGGAAAGGTATGATATACACATCATGCTGCTAAGTCGCTTCAGTTGTGTCTGACTCTGTGCAACTCCATACACAGCAGCCCACCAGGCTCCCTCATCCCTGGGATCCTCCAGGCAAGAACACTGGAGTGGGTTGCCATTTCCTTCTCCAATGCATGAAAGTGAAAAGTGAAAAGTGAAAGTGAAGTTGCTCAGTCGCCTCTGACTCCTAGCGACCCCATGGACTGCAGCCTACCAGGTTCCTCTGTCCATGGGATTTGCCAGGCAAGAGTACTGGAGTGGGGTGCCATTGCCCTCTCTATATACACATCATAAGTTAATGATAATCAGAAATCGAGAAAAGGCAGAGATTTTTGTTTCCACCAATGCTGGTTTTAGGTTAAACCAAACAATCTTTCCATAAAAACAAATTTAAAATGCAGGTTATGGGGACTTCCCTAATAGTCCAGTGGTTAAAACCCTTTCCAATGCAGGGGCTGTGGGTTCAATCCCTGGTTAGAGAGCTAAGATCTCATATGCTTTGTGGCAAAAAGACCGACACATAAAACAGAAGCAATATCGTTACAAATTCAATAAAGGCTTCAGAAAAATTTAAAAATAAAATTCAGGTTATAACATAACCTAATTAGAAACATCAAATAGCCAATAAGATAGTAAGGAACCACCTGGCCAAAATCTGCAGGAAAGCAAGAACCTCAGATGTAAGCAAGCACAAGCAGCTTCTGTCCTGCCAGGGGCAGATCTGCACTGATTTTGACAACCTCAGCGGAGGTGAAAGAGACAACAAAGCCTCAAACATACGCAAGTGGGGAGAATAAAAGGCTTTTGTCTACCGTAAGCTGAGGTTCCTAAGAGTCACCCCTAAAACTAAGAGTGAACCAGAATTAAGTCACTTCCCACTCCAAGAGACTGCAGGGACGCTGCCTTGACACTGAAAGGGTACAAAGGGGTAGGGTGGCGGGTAGGTGGTCCATGAGAACTTGCCTGCACAAGGTAGTCCCTGTGTGTAAAAGTGCAACTCAAATTCTCATAATTTGGCTGGTCTAAAAAACTTTAAATGGTACCTTTAGGTTAAAGGGGGCTTCCCGGGTGGCTCAGTGGGTAAAGAATCTGCCTGCATTGCAGGAGATACAGGGGATGCGGATTTGATCCCCAGATGGGGAAGATCCCCTGGAGAAGGGGCAGGGCAACCCACTCCAGTATTCCTTCCTGGAGAATCCCAAAGTGGTGCCCAAATAGTAGCGTCACCAGGCATCTGGCAGAAACAAAAGTAACTCCTCTGAGGTGGGGTGGGGAGGTAATTCACTCTCAGCCTCAAGAATCCCTACAGGTAAGTTTTCAGTGGTAATGGATTTCCAGGCAAAAATGAGCCAGCACATGAGAGCAGACAGATAAGAGGGGCTGGGAGAAATCTAACAGTAGAGATGTCCAAAAACAAATTCATCCACAAATCAATTTTATATCCTGATATGGAAAAAATATTTATTGAGCACCTACTCTGTGCCAGGCTGTATGTAGGATTGCCAAGATAACATGCCATTTCACTGGTCATGAGCAAAGCACCCAAGTGACGAAAGGTTAGTTGAAATGGCATTATATGTACGTTTATTTACTTTCACTTTTTATGCAGACTTCCAAACACAAAGACAGTGCCTATTATTATTTAGTGACAAGTTTTGAAATAAACAGTAATCTAAGGCCAAGACTGACATCATTGATTCCTTTCTCAGACTCTCATTCCCTCGGGTTTCTAGGTTTGAGTTCAGTCTAATTATCCCCTGGGCAAACCAGATAACCATGCACACTAACAGGAAGACAAAGGGCTGAAAGATAAAGATAACTATCTCAGAGATAGAAAACTCCTAGTTAGCTACATTTATCTTTAACGGCAAAAGTCCAAAGAGATGATCGTGGAAAAACAGCATGAATTGGACAACATTAATTTTAAGATCAATCTGGAAATAGCTGAAGGTGCAGGAAGGGTGGAGAGAAGTTGGTATAATATTTACTTACATATAGATTGCTTTTCTTGGCCAAGGTTGTTGACAAAATCTTGCTGATTATTTGGGTTTCTCTGGTAAGGCTGCACTAATTATCAACCTTTATCTTCTATTCAGCTTTTTACAATTAGAATTCAAGCCATCACCTCTCTACTTCTGTATTTGCTTGCTGTCATTAGATCTTCTGATGGTTGTCATTTACTGACCTTTGGAACGGTCTGACCTGTACATTCTCCTCCTTGCTGGGAACACCAAGACAATATGGTACAATAAAAGACAGTAACAGTGGCGACTGCATATGGGTCTAGGACTGAGCGAGACAGTGTTTAGGGGCTATTTACTCCTCACAGCAACTATAAGGGGCAAGTCATTATGGATGAGAAAATTGATGGGCCTGAGAAATAGAGGGGCTAAAAGGAAGAGGAACTTCAAAGTGATAAACTGGAATTTAGCTCTCCAACCAGGGATCGAACGTGTGCCCTTGCAATGGAAGCATGGAGTCTTAACAACTGGATCACTGTTGAAGTCCCTGGACAAACTTGAATTTAAATCCTAAACTGCTGCTGGCATTTCTCCTCTCCTAGAGGTGAGGCTCCATTTTCTGGGTAAAGGCTGCTGTAAGGATGAGGCAGAGGGCCTGGCCTCTGGGAAGTACTTGTTTCTCCTTCCTTCCAGTTGGAAATTCATGTCTTGCCTCACACAGTATCTTCAGATAGTTTTAAAAGTAGCCATCTCCAGGAAAATAATGTGATATTGTACAGCATCTTTAAAATAATAAAAGATGAATAATGGCTTACATTTATGGGGAGTTTTAACTTTTCAGTAGCTCTTCACTCCCTCCCAAATGCTGGCTTCTTTGACCCTTTAGGAAATACTTTAATATCTCAGTTGACTTTCTCAGAATTTTCAGATTGGTTGTCTCCAGGACATAATAACATTGTCTGTGGACCTTGAAAATGCTAATCCAGGAGATGATTCAAGAAGAAAGGACCAGGCCTTTGCATCTCTTTCCATCCTCTGGCTGCTGTCTGCCTCCTTCCTTGTCCTGGAATCAATGTGTGTGTCAAGGGGCTGGGAGGTGGCCAAGTTTGGAGGGAAGTCAAGGGTAGTAGGGAGGGCTGTGACCCCTAGCTGTCTTTGGTTTCCATGGTAAAGATGCCTAACACAGCAGGAATGTACTACCTTCCCTCATAACAGAACTTTTCCTTTTTTTTTTTTCAGGTTTGTGAGAAAATCATCTTACATTCTCACATTTAAACCAGAACTACTTACTCTTCTTAGAGTGGTCTGAACTGAAAGGCTATATTCATCCACAGAGTAAGGCAAAAAAAAAATATATATATATATATATATATATCCAGGGACAATGTGTTCGCCCTAGTAGACTGTCTGGCACACAGTAGGGGCTCAACAAATATTTAGAGTGACTGTAGTCACTGGGGTGTGAATTGACATCCTTGGCTGACAACACAGAAAATAAGGCAATGATTTCTGTGAGTTTCTGAAAAAGATCAGAAACTCAGATTACAGACTCACTTCCAGGAAAGCTTCCTAGGACAGCAAGACTCATTTTTCAAATAATTGATTAGTTCAGAGGTCGCACATGTGGGCAGATTTTGTTTTGGCCTGCAAAGTTTCAAAACACAGTTTGCGTTAACATTTAAAGCTTGAGAGATTTCACAGCTGCTTCATTTTACCCAATAGTATCTATCTGGCGCTTTGGGGGACTTGTACTGGTTCCCTGCATTATAATCATGTCAGCTAAATAAAAGTTCCCAAGTTGTGCTATTAATTTAATTCTATGCAGAACACACACACACACCTCAAATAAAAAAAATAGAGGGTTCTAAAAGCCTCTTGATGAAAGTGGAGAGTGAAGAAGTTGGCTTAAAGCTCAACATTCAGAAAACGAAGATCATGGCATCAGGTCCCATCGCTTCATGGGAAATAGATGGAGAAACAGTGGAAACAGTGTCAGACTTTATTTGGGGGGCTCCAAAATCACTGCGGATGGTGATTGCAGCCATGAAATTAAAAGACGCTTACTCTTTGGAAGAAAAGTTATGACCAACCTAGACAGCATATTCAAAAGCAGAGACATTACTTTGCCGACTAAGGTCCGTCTAGTCAAGGTTACGGTTTTTCCAGTAGTCATGTATGGATGTGAGAGTTGGACTGTGAAGAAGGCTGAGCACCAAAGAATTGATGCTTTTGAACTGTGGTGTTGGAGACGACTCTTGAGAGTCCCTTGGACTGCAAGGAGATCTAACCAGTCCATTCTATAGGAGATCAGCCCTGGGATTTCTTTGGAAGGAATGATGCTAAAGCTGAAACTCTAGTACTTTGGCCACCTCATGCGAAGAGCTGGCTCATCAGAAAAGACTCTGATGCTGGGAGGGATTGGGGGCAGGAGAAGAAGGGGAGGACAGAGGATGAGATGGCTGGATGGCATCACTGACTCGATGGACGTGAGTCTGAGTGAACTCCAGGAGTTGCTGATGGACAGGGAGGCCTGGCGTGCTGCAGTTCATGGGGTCACAGAGTCGGACACGACTGAGCGACTGAACTGAACTGAACTGAAATGAGTAAATACAAAAATCAAATCCTCTGGTCCTCAAGTTTCTAACTCTCTCTGTCTGTGCAGTTGCCGTGATTTGTGTGTAAAGCCCCTGTTTTCAAGCCTTTCACTTCACAGGCTCTTGCTGACTGGAGGCAAGAAAGGGAGAGACCACCTGCCCCTTCATTACTGATGCCTGAGAAAGCAATCTTATTTGGAAGGAATTCTTGATGCTAGCCAGAGGTATTAACTGAAACCTCACTGATATAAAAGGCTACTAAGTACCTCAGCAGCTTGTCGCTTAGAAGACACCATTTAGAATGTTACAGAAATTAATACAATTAAATAGGAATAAAACACAAGTGATTTGCACTTAAGTGTTTTCAAATATAATACCAAGAGACTCCCCACTTTAAAATTGCTCCTATAAAGGGCAACAGAATCCTGACCATTCTCCCTTCTCAAATAGATGCCTCCTTCCTCCTGGACCTTCCTGAGGGCTGTGTGGTCCCTGAAACCACAGAGCCCCCACCCCCCTTTCCCTTGCAGGTCAAGCCCACACTCCTAGCCCCTGTATGCCCCCTCCACTCCCCTTCCCTAATTTACGTTTTTCATCTCTTCTGCCACAAAAACACCTCAAAGAGATTTCAGTGATAAGTATTACATAATAGTAATAAAACATTTATTGACCACCTACTATGTGCCAAGCACAAATCTGTTTGAGAGAGGTCAGCCCCTTCCCTGACCTCCCTAATCACCTGAGGCTTTCAGTCTGGTAGTTAAAAAAGATGAGTGTTCAGCCATCAGAGGCTGGCTAGCACACCACCCCTGGTGTGGCCCCAATGCTGTCTATACGAGGCTCTTTCCAGCTTTAAAGGAGTCTGTGATCATCGCTGCCATTTTTAAGGATGCAGAATTTACAGGAGCCCCTATCACTAAGTGGGAATGGAACTTTTTAACAACCGTCTATTTCCTACAAATGGGGATGGCCCGGATTCACTGTGGACAAAAATTGAACCGCCTCAAAACAGCCCACTCATTTCACTCCCCAGGCTAAGAAGCCCCCGCGCCACCCTACCCCCATGGCTGAACTTAGGGTGCCATCCATTCCCAACAAGGAGCTAGAACCCTGCCAGTGTGTAGAAAGGCAATTTCCACCTCCCGTCTAGATAGCCGTAGTCTTCCCTTTATGAACGTCCGTCACTCAAGTCCACTCCAAGGAGGTTCCATGGACAAAACCCCAATGACTGTCCCTGAGTGTCGCCAGCGTCCAGACCTGGCAGGACCGGGGTCCCCTCAGGCCCTCAACCCCCACCGCTTGGACCCTTGCGGAGTTCATTCAAAAGAAAAGACGGGTCCAGAAAAAGTTCTTGGCGGAAGAAAGGAAATCTCCCATCTCTGGACCTCTCTCGGGATGGGGACCCACGTCTCCGGCCCCGGGGGTCTAGCCCGGGGGCGCAGGCTCCCCGCGGCGCGGGACGGGGGAGGGACTGCCCCGCGAGGGCTGCCCCGGGAATCCCGGCCGAGCCTCTCCCTCCGGCTTCCCTCCACCCCTTCCTCCTCCCCAGCCTCCGCGCCCGGGCTGCTCGCCTCCCCGGGGAGGATGGGATCCGAGCGACCGGGGCCGAGAGCGGAGGAGGAAGGCGGGCGAAGCAGCCTACCGTCTTCTGCTTCTTGACCTCGGACATGCTGGCTGGCTGCGGCGGGGCCGGCGCGCGGGAGCTCCAGCCGCGGGCGCGGAGGCGCTAGGACGCTCGGGCGGCGGCGGCGGCGGCGGCTGCCGGGCTCCCGGGGAAGGAGGTATAAAAAGGCTCCACAGACACGTCGCACTTCCCTTGACCAGCCCCCTCCTCCTCCTCCTCCCCCCGCCGCGCTCCTCTCCGCCCCGTCGGCTCCGCCAGCAGCGCCCAGCCCAGGGTACCCCGCCGCCGCCTGGGCGGGGCCCGGGCCCGGCCCCCGACTGCCGGGGAGCGGCTCCGCGCGGCCCGCCGAGGCTGGAGGCAGGACCTTGCCGCCCAGGGCGCGGACGGACACGCCCCGCGCGCAGTCGGAGGTCAAGTTCGCGTCTCCCAGCTCCCACTCCCAGGGGGTGCCTGAGCGTCCCCTCACCTCTCACCCGAGCCGTGCGCCTCTCAAGGAAGGCTTCCTGCCCCTGGGACCTGCTTGAAACCGCCAAGGTCGTCAGGGTCCTCCGTGGGCACCGCTGCCCCAGCTCGCCTTCCTGGGCAGTGATCACAGCGAGGGTTGACATTTTCTGTTTCTCACTCTGCGCTCCGCTGACCTTTGCCTTAAGCCTCCTGCACCCCTCGCCCCAGGCATCGAATCCTGCCTTCTCCCGTGAAGCAGTGGAGACTTTCAGACTTTCTCAGGATGATATCCCAAGTGAGGGGGATTCACGCCCAGGCCCAGGTCGGCCTCCACTGTTAAGTCTTTCTGCAGCAGCAGCAGCATCAGTGACGCTGATGAAGAAATGTCGATGGGCAAGGCTGGCCTGCATCTTCGGCGCCAGGCCTGGGACTAAGGGGTCTACATGCAGTCACTCCTTTGGAGTCCACAATATTTTCCTCCTGCTGCAGATGAGCGGGCTGGAAGCACTGCTCCTATTCACCAAGTTGAGTAAGCAAGTCCAGCCCCTGAAAATGGTAAATGGTAGCCCAGCGGCTTGTTTCAGTCCATGTTCCAAACCTTTTCTATAGTACTTCCCTGTGGTCAGCAACCAGGAAGGGCCCTGAGGAGGAAAAGTAAGAGAAGGCCCAGTTGTCTTGGTTTATGAACTACATCCTAGGGCTTTAAAGTTTTATCAGAGGGCAGCTCTTTTAACTCAAATATCTGGGACAATCAGAGGGAAGGAAGGAGAAGCTGTGGTTAGGGATAACACCTTGAGGGCAGTCCCAAGACCAGCCCTTTGCACCTAATTCTGTGCACAACGTGACAAACAGATCAATGGGACTTAAGTGACAAACAGATCAATGGGACTTAAGGAACAAAGGCACCATGAAGACTCACAAGGGCCACACTGCCCCAGCTTTGGTCTTCCTTCTGTGAAAAGGTTGAAGTGATGGCGTAAGGAGGTGAGGACTGGAACTTTACTTTCATATCCAGTTGTAGTTCTGGAAGACTGCCAGCTTTCCAGACAGACACTGAAGATCTGAGTTGACTGCCCTTCTCCATGGGAAGTGGGAAAATAAATCAGGAGTCAGAAACCTAAATGGGAACTCATATGTTTGTCCAGGCTTGAAATATCAGTATATTTATTTTCTTACTCATTTAGAGTAAGCTGCCACCACTCCCTTCAACTGTGAGCAACTGGAGGGCAAATGCTGGGTTTGAGTTTCTGTTCTGCTCACGAACTAGCATGTTTTGATTTTATGGGGTTTAAATTGTAACATCTCATTCTAATTTTATTGAAAAAAATCCTTTGGTATCAGTTCCAACTGTATTTTGAACCCTGCCAGATCCTGCCCTAAGAGAAAACTAAGTTTGGATAGAGCAATTTTCATGTTTGGTTTATTTCATATTACGTCTTTAAAAGCTGAAACAGCACTTCCACGGTGCTCCAGTGGTTAAGAATCCACCTGCCAATGCGGGGGACACAGGTTCAATCCACAGTCTGGGAAGATTCCATGTGCTGAGGGGCAGCTAGGCCTGTGCACATGACTCCTGAGCCCACTCTCCAGAGCTAAAGCCCATGGGCTCTAGAGCCTGTTTCTGCAACAAGAGATGCCACTGCCTTGAGAAGCCCTGGCACCACAAGTAGGGAATAACTCCTGCTCGCTACAACTAGAGAAAGCGTGCGCAGCAGCGGAAACCCAGCACAGCCAATAAATAAATACTTTTTTTTTTAAGCTGAAACAGAAGGAAGTCAAGTTTAACTGTAAGGGTAACTTCCTGGAAAAGGAATATATGATTGTTTAGACCTGGGGGAGGTTTTGAGATCAGCTGTCCAGTTTCCCTCCCCATGTATTTCACAGATGGGCCATGTGGTGCTGAGAGAGGAAGGTAAACTGACTGGTCACTGTTAGGGGCAGTGCCCAGTCTCAAGCCCAGGTCAGCCGGCTCCCCCAGATGCAGTGAATCACTCAGCCTCTAGATCAGTTATTTCAAAGCCCCCATGATAATTATAAACTGGACTGTTTTATCTTGTTTTAGATTTATTTAATTCTCAAACAGAGTACTTCGAACAGATATTGTTTCATTGCTTCCAAAGACTTGTGGAAATAGGATGCCTCAGCTCCCTTGGACCCAAACTGCATTAAGATCCTTTAACTTCACAGATCATCAGTATAGTTGTAATTCAGCCTGGCAACCCATTGAAAAGTAAAATAATCATTCTTTTTATTTTTCCAAGGTCTTTCTTTTAATGGTGATGTTTGGAATTCTTTTTCATCTTACTATGCTCTTTCTTCTGAGAGAGGACACTCCTTCGCAAAGATATGAGCAACTAGCACTGAAGTTTTGAAATCTGTGACTCTAGCACATCAGAACTGGAGAAGACTCATTCAGGGAAGGAAGGCAGGCTTGAGATCTGTCTGGTCATCTGGACACCATCTCCATAACTTTCTCAGTAGTGTTGCCTGTGAGATTCCACTGTAAAACTCTGTGGCCTGCTGGTATCAATTTAAAATCCTTGATGCTGGTCACAACATTTGCATGAGGGTATTAAGCTTTTCTTCCTATTTTCTTTTCTTGTTTTTTCCCTTCCAGAAATTGGCTCAGCTTTAATAACTAACTTAATGAGGTGGTGATTACTACTTGGGCTTTTCATTGTTTAGAAACAATGGAGTCAACTTCCCCAAATAAACAAGGGAAGCACATTTACAAAGGGAGATGTTTATGCCACAGATTCTCATACACTTTGCCGCTAAGTCACTTCAGCCATGTCTGACTCTGTGCGACCCCATAGACGGCAGCCCACCAGGCTCCCCCGTCCCTGGGATTCTCCAGGAACGAACACTGGAGTGGGTTGCCATTTCCTTCTCCAGTGCATGAAAGTGAAAAGTGAAAGTGAAGTTGCTCAGTCGTCTCTGACTCTTAGCGACCCCATGGACTGCAGCCCACCAGGCTCCTCTGTCCATGGGATTTTCCAGGCAAGAGTACTGGAGTGGGGTGCCATTGCCTTCTCCACCAATACACTTTAGGGAAGCTCAACACATTTGGGGGATCTAGCTTGGAGGCATCTTCCTGGGTTGGCCTTTCCAAAGGAACGCAGCTGCACTGCCGCCTAGTGGCTGTAATGCATGAAAGAGACCTAATTGTTGAACCCGTCCCTGGTGGACCAGATGGTAAAACAATCTGCCTGCAGGAAACCCATGTTCCATCCCTGGGTGGGGAAGATCCCCTGAGAAGGAAATGGCAGCCCACTCCAGTATTCTTTCCTCCATGACAGAGGAGCCTGGCGGGTCACAGTCCTCGGGTTGCAAAGAGTCGGACATGGCTGAGCGACTAAGCACTTCCTAAGCCTTCTGGGGAGGTATAGATGGTAGAAAATCTGCCTGCAATGCAGGAGACCTGGGTTCGATCCCTGGGTTGGGAAGATCCCCTGGAGAAGGAAATGGCAACCCACTCCAGTATTCTTGCCTGGAAAATTCCATGGACATAGCAGCCTGGTATGTAACAGACCGTGGGGTCATCAAGAGCTGGGTACAACTGAACACACACAAGCACCTGTACAATAATATGTACAGCAGTCCCTGTAGGTCAAGAAATCCTTACAGAAAGTTCTCTAAGATTCAAATATTCTTCCCAGTCTTAGGCACAGACACTACCAAGACAAGCAAGACACGGTCCCTATCTTCAAGAAACAATCAAAAGGAGATAGTCTCTGCCTCCCAACTCCACTCCAATACACTGCAAGATATTACTGCATAGGTACAGCGAAGTCACTTCAATCTTGTCTGACTCTTTGGGACGCTATGGACTGTAGCCCTCCAGGTTCCTCTGTCCATGGGATTCCCCAGGCGAGAATACTGGAGTGGGTTGCCATGCCTTCCTCCAGGGTCTTCCCCACCCAGAGAGTGATCTCCTGTTTCTTACATCTCCTGCATTGGCAGGTGGGTTCTTCATCACTAGTGCCACCTGGGAAGCACACAGTATATTACGGGGACAGGTAAAAATGATACATGGGTAACTTAGACATTTTAACTTAAAAGCACATGCCCGTCACTAATCTTTGAAGTAGGGCTAAAGGCTTCTATTGTGGTGTGGGTATACTGATGGGAATTCCACAAACCACTCTCCAAAGGCATCTTCAACAATTTCCAGTTTGGAATTTCATGGAGTTAAATACTAAGGGAGGAGACAATCTGAGAGATTTCTTCAAGCTTCTACATACTCCTTCCTCATCTTATCTGTTTTGCCTGTCCCTAATTCAGCAGCACACATTTTTAACAGCTTGTCTTTCCAAAGCATCCATTGGTCCTCATGGAAAACACATCTCTTTTTTTTTCCCCACTCATAGACTATTCACTTAAGTCACATCTAAGTAAATTACTTAGTCACACTAACAGGTACAAGTGGCATAAATGAGTCTGGGAACAAACACAGTGGATCTCAGCAAGCACCAAGCTCCGAGGGAGTGCAAGTGCTAAAGTGTGTGGGTGTCCCATTGTCAAAGAACAACTGTCAAAGAACACGGAGTGTGCTGTGGGCATCGGTCATTATCTTTTCCTGAAGAAACGGAGAGCACAGATTAAACTGGCCAGTAAATTAAAAGGAAGGATATTGTGGGGGCACAGAGGAGGGGATATCCAGTTCAACTTTGAAAGGAGGGAGAGTGGAGAGAGATGCTAGGATTTTACTTGGCAAAAATGATACATAAACTGAGACTTGAAAGAAGGGTAGGGTAGGGCTTGTCAGCCTTCCCCTCCCCACAGTAGGGGCATGTGTAAATTTCAAAATTTAAAGGCAGAGAGCTGCATGAAATAACATGGTATGTTCAGGAAATTATAAGTATCTGTATCGCTGACTTTAGGAGAAACAGCAGAGGAGCTGGGGGAGGGGCGGAAGGCTGTAATAGAGGGACGTGCCATGTGCAATCAGGGAACAACTTCGCATGATCTCTTTATGCCCATCAGGGTGCATTAGCCATGTATCTATTCATTACTCATAGAGACACTTGCTGTGCCCAAGGATGAGAAGGAGGTGAAGGCGATGGATATGTACACAAATAATTCCAAGGCAATGCCTGAATAAAGGTCAGGAAGCAAAAGTTAGAACTGGACATGGAACAAAAGACTGGCTCCAAACTGGGAAAGGAGTACGTCAAGGCCTATATTGTCACCCTGCTTTGTATCTTACACGCAGAGTATATAAGTTCAGTAACTGAACTGAAGTTATAGGGGAAGTGTGTGCATACACACACACACACACACACACACACATACACAAGACAAAGGTGATGCCTATGAAGAGATCAGTGGGTCGTGGTAACTGAGCCTGCATTTCAAGGCTAAGAGACAGCCAGGTAGGAGGGCAATCTGTCACCCCACCAATGGTCCAGGCTGCCTGGGCTGATGTCCCCAGCTGCACAAAGCTCTCACTTCCCAGCCTGCTATACCCTAGCCTCCTTCAAGTGTCCCAGCCTGTCACTGATGACCCAGGTAGAGCAGAGAAAAGCCCCTGACACCCAGACTGCACAACAACTATGACCCAGTCACCAAAAGGCTGCTCACGGAACTTGGCACCCAGAGGAAAAGCCCACACTTCCAGGCAGAAGTAGTGCTCTTCTGCCATTTCCTGGGTGGAATCTAGTACATAGATTTTTGTCTCCTCTTTGTATTACTTTTAAAAGAAATATGTTTATTAATATACATACACATTTGGAAAACAGAAACACTTAGGGTATTTAGGGAAATTCACTCCAAAATTCAACAAACCTCAGTGAAAACAAGTTGTATTTGTTTAATGGTTTGAGTCTATTAACTGGCTGCATTTTCTGTCTTCAGTCAGTTCAGTTCAGTTCACTTGCTCAGTCATGTCCGACTCTTTGCAACCCCGTGGACTGCAGCACAGCAGGCTTCCTGTCCATCACCAACTCCCGGAGCTTGCTCAAAATCATCTTCATTGATGACTATGCCATCCAACCATCTCATCCTCTGTCATCCCCTTCTCCTCCCGCCTTCAATCTTTCCTGGCATCAGGGTCTTTTCCAGTGAGTCAGTTCTTTGCATCAGGTGGCCAGCATAGTGGAGTTTCAGCTTCAGCATCAGTCCTTCCAATGAATATTCAGGACTGATTTCCTTTAGGATGGACTGGTTGGATCTCCTTCCTATCCAAGGTACTCTCAAGAGTCTTCTCCAATACCACACTTCAAAAGCATCAGTTCTTCGGCACTCAGCTTTCTTTATAGTCTAAATGTTACATCCAGACATAACTACTGGAAAAACCATAGGTATGACTAGACGGACCTTTGTTGGCAAAGTAATGTCTCTGCTTTTTAATATCCTCTCTAGGTTGGTCATAGCTTTTCTTTCAAGGGGCAAGCATATTTTAATTTTATGACTGCAGTCACCATCTGTAGCTTTTTGGGAGCCCAAGAAAATAAAGTCTGTCATCGTTTCCATTGTTTCCCCATATATTTGCCATGAAGTGATAGGACCAGATGCCATGATCTTAGTTTTCTGAATGTTGAGTTTTAAGCCAGCTTTTTCACTCTCCTCTTTCACTTACAACAAGAGCCTCTTTAGTTCTTTTTTGCTTTCTGCCATAAGGGTGGTGTCATCTGCATATCTGAAGTTATTGACATTTCTCCAGGTAATCTTGATTCCAGTTTGTTCTTCATCCAGCCCAGCATTTCACATGATGCACTCTGCATATAAGTTAAATAAGTGGAGTGACAATATACAGCCTGACGTACTCCTTTCCCGATTTGGAACCAGTCTGTTATTCCATGTTCAGTTCAAACTGTTGCTTCCTGACCAGCATACAGATTTCTCAAGAGGCAGGTCACGTGGTCTGGTATTCCCATCTCTTTCAGAATTTTCCACAGTTTATAGTGATCCACACAGTCAAAGGCTTTGGCATAGTCAATAAAGCAGAAGTAGATATTTTTCTGGAACTCTTTTGCTTTTTGATGATCCAACAGATGGCAATTTTATCTCTGGCTCCTCAGCCTTTTCTAAATCCAGCCTGAACATATGGAAGTTTTCAGCTCACGTATTGTTAAAACCTGGCTTGGAGAATGTTGAGCATTACTTGGTAGCATGTGAGGTGAGTACAATTGTGAAGTAGTTTGAACATTCTTTGGCGTTGCCTTTCTTTGGGATTGGAATGAAAACTGACCTTTTCCAGTCCTGTGGCCACTGCTGAGTTTTCCAAATTTGCTGGCATATTGAGTGCAGCACTTTCACAGCATCATCTTTTAGGATTTGAAATAGCTCAACTGGAATTCCATCATCTCCACTAGCTTTGTTCATAGTAATGCTTCCTAAGGCCCACTTGATTTCAAATTCCACGATATCTGGTTCTAGGTAAGTGATCACACCATCATGGTTATCTGGGTCATGAATATCTTTTTGTACAGTTCTGTGTATTCTTGCCACCTTTTCTTAATATCTTCTGCTTCTGTTGGGTCCATACCATTTCTATCCTTTATTGTGCCCATCTTTACTGAAAGATGATGCTGTGAAAGTGCTGCACTTTCATGCTAGTAAAGTAATGATCAAAATTCTCCAAGCCAGGCTTCAGCAATACATGAACCATGAACTTTCTGATGTTCAAGCTGGTTTTAGAAAAGGCAGAGGAACCAGAGATCAAATTGCCAGCATCCGCTGGACCATGGAAAAAGCAAGAGAGTTCCAGAAAAACATCTACTTCTGCTTTATCGACTATTCCAAAGCCTTTGACTGTATGGATCACAATAAACTGTGGAAAATTCTAAAAGAGATGGGAATACCAGACCACCTGACCTGCCTCTTGAGTAACCTGTATGCAGGTGAGGAAGCAACAGTTAGAACTGGACATGGAACAACAGGCTGGTTCCAAATAGGAAAAGAAGTACGTCAAGGCTGTATATTGTCACCCTGCTTATTTAACTTCTATGCAGAGTACATCATGAGAAAGGCTGGACTGGAAGAAACACAAGCTGGAATCAAGATTGCCAGGAGAAATATCAAGAACCTCAGATATGCAGATGACACCACCCTTATGGCAGAAAGTGAAGAGGAACTAAAAATTTTGCCTCTTGATGAAAGTGAAAGAGGAGAGTGAAAAAGTTGGCTTAAAGCTCAACATTCAGAAAATGAAGATCACAGCATCTGGTCCCATCACTTCATGGGAAATAAACGGGGAAACAGTGTCAGACTTTATTTTGGGGGGCTCCAAAATCACTGCAGATGGTGACTGCAGCCTTGAAATTAAAAGACGCTTACTCCTTGGAAGAAAAGTTATGACCAACCTAGATAGCACATTCAAAAGCAGAGACATTACTTTGCTGACTAAGGTCCATCTAGTCAAGGCGATGGTTTTTCCTGTGGTAGTGTATGGATGTGAGAGTTGGACTGTGAAGAAGGCTGAGCGCCGAAGAATTGATGCTTTTGAACTGTGGTGTTGGAGAACACTCTTGAGAGTCCCTTGGACTGCAAGGAGATCCAACCAGTTTATTCTTAAGGAGATCAACCCTGAGATTTCTTTGGAAGGAATGATGCTAAAGCTGAAACTCCAGTACTTTGGCCACCTCATGCGAAGAGTTGACTCATTGGGAAAGACTCTGATGCTGGGAGGGATTGGGGGCAGGAGGAGAAGGGGACGACAGAGGATGAGATGGCTGGATGGCATCACTGACTCGATGGGCTTGAGTCTGAGTGAACTCCGGGAGTTGGTGATGGACAGGGAGGCCTGGCGTGCTGCGATTCATGGGGTCACAAAGAGTTGGATATGACTGAGCGACTGAACTGAACTGAACTGAACTGAACTGAATTTGCAAATGATTGGAATATAATATGTTAAGCATAATTTATTTGTGGTCACAAACCTTCTGGAAGGATTTATAAATTTGGGCATTTACATCATAGGAAGATAAGCAATAAAAACATCGATATAATCTCCCATTCTTTCCATCTCTTCTCCATAAAAGTATAAAAATCCTTAACAGTCACCAGCTTATGAGCCTCAGGCCTCCTGAAAGTATTGTAAGAAAGTTCATATGAATGCTAAGCATTTTCTTAAAACGTAATAGTTCTATGTATATATTTCTATTTTTCAAATGTCTTTAGGTGCTGCAGTAAAGAATAAAATACACAATGTTATCAATTCATTTCCTGATCTTCATATAATATTTTCAATCATCAAATACTAAAAATGCAGCTATAATCATAAGGATAATCATGGTCTCCTAAAGATAAATGGGGCAATAGTCCCATTATAATAAAAAATAAACATTGGCCCAAATTATTATGTGCACTACTGAAACTAACTTAGTTTTGAACCTTGAAATCTCTTTATTCTTAAAACACCTTCTTTTCTTCATTAAACCCACCCCACCCCTCCCACCACATACACTTTTTTTTTTTTCTCTCTCTCACTTTTACTTTAGAAAGAAGATTCTGTTCTGAATAGGGGAAGCTCTTTACAAGCCCCAAGAGTTCTCAAACTTCACTGTATATGACTAATATAACCATCTGAGGAAACCACACACCCCATTAAACCAAAATCTGGGGATGGGTCTCAGGCACTGGTAGTTTTCAAAGCTTGTCTTTTTTTTTGGAGTATAGTAGCTTCACAACGTTGTGTTAGTTTCTGCTGACAGCCGAGTGAATCAGCTATGCATACACATCTATCCTCTCTGTTGCCACAGAGCATTGAGCGCCCTGTACTATACAGTAGGTTCTCATTAATCATCCATTTTATACATAGTAGCCAAGTTTGTCTTTAAAAGAATCACTGGTTCTCAAAATTAGAGGGTTTGTGTGAAATTATCAACTGCTGCCCCTCCCTCACCACCAGAGTTTTCCCCTGGTCTAGGGTAGGTTTCATTTCCAATCAATTTCCAGGTGATCCTGATGCTGCTAATCCAGTCGCCATGTTCTGCAGATCATTGTCTTAGATAAGGGTCTTCCAACTCACCCACTTGTTTTGCTTTTTTATAGGAAATTTTAAAAGTAAGTAGAAAGAGAAGAAATAGCTACGTTGGGGAGATAACCTTGAATAATGTTCTTAAAAATCATCCCACTACAGTGAATAAAATGTCTTATAGGATTAATGAGGAAGGAAAAAGACCTTACCAGGAATTCTCAACACTGTCTAATCATTAAAATCACATTGGAAGCTTAAAAAAAAAAAAAAATCAGGTGTCTGTACTTCTCTCTCTCCCTCTAAATCTACAGAGTTCTGGGATGGGGCCCAAAACAGGCTATGTTAAACCTGGGGTTGATTGCACTTTGCAGCCAGGTAGGGAACAACTGGGTTTTCCTGGTGGTTCAGATGGAAAAGAACCTTCCTGCAATGCGGCAGACCTAGGTTTGATCCTCGGGTCGGGAAGATCCCTTGGAGGAGGGCATGGCAACCCACTCCAATATTCTTGCCTGGAGAATTCCATAGACAGAGGAGCCTGGCAGGCTATAGTCCATGGGGTCACAAAAGAGTCAGACATGATTGAAGTGACTTAGCACGTACATATACAGTAATATATTGCAATGCATTGTATTATTCCCTCCTCTCCTTAGGCTGATAATCTCTGCTATTATAATACATGTAGCTTCTATGTGCAACTCACTTGAGTTTTGTGCCCCTTCTAGTAAAGGTTAAGTTTGTATTGTAAAATATTTACCTATTTGACTTATGGTTGAAATGTGAAATTTTGAGATATGTGAATTCTTTGATCAGACAGTTCCATGGATGCTGTGAGTAAAAGTGAGTAATATGCATGATTTTAATGTTATTTTTTGACTTTTCTTATATTTTCTTAATTTTCTATAATGAGTATGCATAATTTTTACCTACTAGTAAAAAAGTGCTATTAAAATAATTGCTTTTACACCAGAGGTTAGAGTCCAGTTCAGAAGCATTCTTAGCTCCTTTGGATCTATTGGATGAGTCTGGGCTTCAGAGTCTTTACTTGAATGAGAGGAACGAGTTTAGTTCCATAAACTCTAACACCATTTCTAAGTCTGAGATGTATTATCTCATTCTCTGTGCCTTTCTGCTGTTGCCAGAACACTGGGTACATACTTTGCCATGGTGCCACCCATCACAAAGTAACTTCTCCTTTAATTACCTGGTGTCTTCCTCTTCCTGAAGGACTTGGGCATCTTAGAGGAAGGAACAGTCTTGTTCCTCTATTTGCCAGGAGCATTCTGGTTTGAAGAGACAAATACTAAGATATTACTCAAACTGACTTAAGCAAAAAAAAAAAGGAGGAGGGAAGAAACTAATATTAGCGCTAAAAAGTCCAGGGGGCAATCTAGTTCAGGTGTAACTGGATCTAACATTCAAACGATGGTACCTGGACTCTGTCTCTGGTCTACTTTGTTTCTGTTGGCCTCCTTGCCGGGCTACCGGCAGCCTCACATTCCCATAGCTTCAGTCTCCTTTGTATGGAGTTCTTCATCTTTTCAATAGTTCCACAGAAGTCCCAGCTTACTTTTCTTGAGGTCCACACACAGCACTATAGCCCGGGGCTTAGAATTGCCAGGTACCCCTTCTGAAACCGTAGTTGGTGGTGGCCATTGGGGGACAGAGTATAGGCTAGTCTCTCCTGAAGGAACCCCATGAAGCAAGAATGGGGAATGAGTAGTTTCCCAGAGGAAAATCAAGATGCTGTTACCATGAAAAGGAGAAATGAATTCTGAGCCAGTAAAAATGATAACTGTGCCTCTTTTCATTTGTACCTTTAGCACCTTGCATCTTGTCTGGTGTTAACTGGATGCTGCTGCTGCTGCTGCTAAGTCGCTGCAGTCGTGTCCAACCCTGTGCGACCCCCGTAGACGGCAGCCCATCAGGCTCCCCGTCCCTGGGATTCTCCAGGCAAGAACAGTGGAGTGGGTTGCCATTTCCTTCTCCAGTGCATGAAAGTGAAAAGTGAAAGTGAAGTCACTCAGTCATGTCCGACTCTTACTAGGCTCCTCCATCCATGGGATTTTCCAGGCAAGAGTACTGGAGTGGGTTGCCATTGCCTTCTCCAATTAACTGGATGAGGACTCACTAAAAAGCTTGTAGAATGGACCAATGTAAATTGTCACTTTTTTCTCCACCAAGAAACTTAAATCTCACCAAGTTCTGATCCTTTGGGTGCCCTGATGTTTTCTATGATTATAAGTTGTGGCTCAGTCAGTTTTTCAAATAATTTTTAATCTTAGCTACTAATAGAAATTTGAAGTTTTTTTATGAAATCATTTTCCTCTTCAGCCTTTCTAAGAATCAAATGAGAATTTCTATTGGATTAATATAAAATGAGCATGAACATCATAATTCTAAACTCCAATACAGACAGTATTATTAATTGATTTACATTTTGTCTCTGAAAAACTGTTGGAAAATTTTTTCCAATAGTATGTGGGAAATAGTCCAACTCAGACATAGACTGCTTTACTTAAAGATTGCAGAACACTTTTGCCAGAAAAGAAGAAGAAAAAAAGAGCAGTAGAAACTCTATTCCTCACAATTCTGCTTTCATATAGATAAGGTGCAGGGTGTTTTTTTCCTCTTGTAATTCGACTTCCGTATTATTGTTGTTGTTTTTTTAAGTTTAATACAAGCACATGTAAAACAAAAAAATCAAGCAGTACAAAAGAACATGCAACTCTTCTTCTATCCTTGATTCCTCATCACAGAGGCAACCAATACTAATAGTTTTTATGTATCTTTCTAGAGATATTCAATATATATATTTATAAGCATATCTACTGCTACTGCCGCTAAGTCGCTTCAGTCGTGTCCGACTCTGTGTGACCCCATAGACAGAAGCCCACCAGACTTTCCCCCGTCCCTGGGATTCTCCAGGCAAGAACACTGGAGTGGGCTGCCATTTCCCTCTCCAATGCATGAAAGTGAAAAGTGAAAGTGAAGTCGCTCAGTCGTGTCCGACTCCTAGCGACCCCATGGACTGCAGCCCACCAGGCTCTTCCGTCCATGGGAGTTTCCAGACAAGAGTACCCCATTGCCTTCTCTATAAGCATATCTATATGTACTTAACTCCATAGCTCCTCTTTCCCTTTTACATAAATGGTAGGATCCATGTACCCACCATATTCCTTGTTTTGTTCACTTAATATGCCTCAGACTGTTCTTTTTTTTTTTTTTTTTTAAGAAATGAGCTGGTTTTTGTAATATATAATTTTGTTTATTTATTTTTGGCTGTGCTATGTCTTTGTTGCCGCATGGACTTCCTCTTGTTGCGGTGTGCGGGCTACTTTTTCAGTAGCTGAGTAGTTGTGGCTCATGGGCTTAGTTGCTCCTCGGCATGTGGGATCTTCCCAGAACAGGGATCAGACTCGTGTCTCCTGCACTGGCAGGAGGATTCTTAACCACTGAACCACCAAGGGAGCCCCACCTTGTTCTTTTTAGTGACTGCATAGTATTTTAATACAAGACTATACTGTAATCCTCTCAACTACTCTCTGCTGATGGGCATCTAAGTTATTACAGTCTTTTGCTACCTCATCAATAAGGGCTTTCTGCTTCAGCTGACACAAAGTGTTTGCCTTTTATTAAAAAGCATCACCAGGGAACATCCCAAAGAATAAATAAAAATAAGAATAACAAAAATCTAAAGCCATGGCATCAGCAGGGCTTTCCAGGTGGCCCTATTGGTAAAGCATTTTCCTGCCAATGCAGGAGATGTAAGAGATGCAGGTTTGATCCCTGCATTAGGCAGATCCCCTGGAGGAGGGCATGGCAACCCACTCCAGTATTTGTGCCTGGAGAATCCCATGGACAGAGGAGCCTGGTAGGCTACACTCTACAGGGTTACAGAGTCAGACATGACAGAAGCGACTTAACACATCATGCATGGCACTGCAAAGTACCACTTCATAGTTCCAGGAAAAGTTCTGAATCCCCTAGTTTTCCTGGCAAATGGTACCTCTGTCCTCATACTCTATTTCTACCTACTCCTGTTGGGTGATAAGTGAAGTGAAGTGAAGTTGCTCAGTCGTGTCCAACTCTTTGCGACCCCGTGGACTATAGCCAGCCAGGCTCCTCTGTCCCTGGGATTCTCCAGACAAGAACATTGGAGTGGGTTGCCATTTCCTTCTCCAGTTCATGAAAGTGAAAAGTCAAAGTGAAGTCGCTCAGTCGTGTCTGACTCTTAGCGACCCCATGGACTGTAGCCCACCAGGCTCCTCGGTCCATGGGATTTTCCAGGCCAGAGTACTGGAGTGGGTTGCCATTGCCTTCTTCGATTAACTGGATGAGGACTCACTAGGAATATTATATTCTTCCTGAGGTCATTATCTACCTCCAGTTCTGGAAACCTGCTATTCCCTAGAGCGGACCCTGACATCCTAGATCCAACCAGATTGAACTCAACTGCTTTTCTGAACTGCATGACCATGTCACATTGAAGTGTGAACACTGATGGCTGTGTTTTGTTGTTTTTTGGTTCTTTTTGTAAGCAAGTACCTGACTTAAGCTTCAGTTGCCACATAGAGGCAGCCACTTCAAAGATGGCTATCTGGAATAAACACATTGCCAGTCATGAGTAGATAAAGGGCCAGGCCATCTCCCTTATTGAGGCTCCTTTGTTTTAAAGATCTTAGTTATTTTGGAAGCTATTGGGGGCATTTGTTTTTTCTCTTCATTTGATTTAAATTCCACTCTCATGTTCTAAATTCACCAATAAAGGATGAGCCCTCCAAACATTAGGCCCTCACATTTGACCCCAGTAAAGGCAGAATCCCAGGCCCTCACACACACCCTCTCTCTTTTCCTGCCTGTGTTATAGCCCCAGGTGTACTGTGTAATTTCCAGGTACTGTAAATAATAAACCTTTACTTTTTCAGAGTTTCCGGGTCATTATTGTGAAAAGACATCTTGCAATCACAATGAGAATCACAGGGGCTGGTCCAGCCACACCACTGGCTATGGATAGGCTGAGACCAGCACATAACACATGCCAATCATGGATCAGTGTGTGAAATGTCAGGCTAGGTGGGGCAGACCTGAGCTTCCAGAACAGCGGCGGTGGGAGAGTCATCAAAAGTGGGCCCACTGCCAGGGCAGTGAACTGGGCTCTGCACTCTCGCACACGACTCTCTCCTTGGGAGGCGAGCTTACGAGCTGCCACCTCAACCATTTGGAGGGGGTGGGGCTTTGGCCTCTTCTTGGACATGTCTGAGGTCTTTCTACTGAAGCTTACTCAGCTCTCTGTGAGTGGTTTAGAAACTTCACCATGGAGTCACATCATACACACGTTTACCTTGCAAGAATTCTATCATGTGTCCTGAGCAAAAAAAGAGAAGAATTCAACTAATGCAGGGAACAGCCCTCCTATGCTACCCAATGAACATCTGCCCAGAGGTGGACACAGCTGTGCCTAAAACTGGCAATGCTGCTTGTCTGAAAACTTAAGGAAGGCTGTGTGAGTGACTGCAAAGGCTTGTTCCAAAAGTCAAACCGTTTTTCCTGGTGTTGGGTATAAGGGTGGAGATAGAAGGAAGGGAAGAATTCACTGAGAGTAATCAGTGAAGAGTTAGGCAATCTATTAAAATTATCTTCAGCATTGACCACACTAAACCATGTATTTTTATGAAATTAAACTTGGTTTTGTATTTGGAGGATTTTCAAAGTCACCTTTGACAAGATGTGAACTGCACACTTAACATGGCTGAACTCTGAAACCCATTAGGTATGACCCAGCATATTTCGCTGAAATTTCTCTGAGGCTTGTGGAGATGAAGTAGCATGCCAAAATTCACAGGCCAGTATTTGTCCAGAATTCAAACCCATGCTGCCAGCAAGGCCAAAAGATGTAGCCTCTGATATTTACTGTGTCCTCTTTCATAATTCTATTACCTACGTAACTAGGAGACTGAGGGTGGTTCTGCGCTAACTAACCAACTGGGTCTACTGAGGACTAAAGGGTGTCCCAGGATTAAAATTAGGATTGTCTCGGGCAAATTGTGACGGTTACTTACCTGATTTGGGTTTTGAAAGGCTCTGAGTCACATGATGTGACCGTCCCATTTCATTGATCTGTTTGGAATGATTCCTCTGATTTTCTGTGACTGGACCTTGTTCTGAGTGATAGATTCAAGAATAATGCCTTGAAATTTAAAATAGGCCGTTAGAATCTATGAGACCTAAGAGAAGCCGTTTACAATGAACTTTGAGCTCTCTACTCAAGTTTTTATTGAAGTCTTGAACTTTATTAAAATCAATACTTTGATAATGTGTATAATCACTGACTGATTCATATGCTGAATAAATCTGTTCCCATGATTGGCTAGAGGTCTTGTTCTGTAACAAGGTGAACAAAGCTAGTGACATTGTATTGCAATACTTTTCATGTGAGAGGGGAAACCAAAGCAGAAGAAAAGTATGTGATATATAGGAAGCTCTTCAAAGTTATACAAATGGCCAATTAGACATGAAATCACGTTTAACATCATTTGCCATCAGGGAAATGCAAAGCAAAACTACAACGAGATATTCCCTCACATCCACCAACAGGGCTCTAATAAACAAGATGGACAATAACAGATATGCAGAAAGATATGGAGAATTAGGACCCCCTCATACACCGTGGGAATGTAAAACAATGCAGCCACTTCAGAAAACAGTCCTTAAACCATTAGCATACAACCTAGCAATTTCCCTTCTAGGTATGTACCCAAGAGAAATGGAAACCTATGCTTACACAAAAACTCACACATAACTGTCCATAATAGTGTCATTTGTAAAGCCCAAAGGGCAGAAACTACTCAATGTCCATCAGCACTGGATAAAGAGTGGCTTCTCTGGTGGTCTAGTAGCAAAGATTCTCGCCCAGTGCAGGGAGCCTGGCCTCAATCCCTGGTCAGGGATCTAGATTGCACACATCGCATATTTCACATATCGCAATAAAAGTTTACATGCCACACCTAAGGCCTAGTGCAGCCAAGTAAGCAAATAATAAATTAATTAAAAAATAATGAAGTGATCTTTTCATATAATGGAATAATATTTAGCCATAAGAAGAAATGAAGTACTGATGCATGCTGCAGCATGGATGAACTTTGACATGTTACGCTAAGTGAAAGAAGCCAGACTAAAAAGGCCACATATTGTACGACTTTGTTTGCATGAAATATCCAGAATAAGCAAATCTGCAGAGATAAAAAGTAGATTACTGGTTACCTGCTGGAGGATGAGGGAATTATGGGGTGATGGCCAATGAGTGCAGAGTTTCTTTAAGGAGAAATGAAATATTCTAAATTTGATTTTGGTGGTGGATATACTGCACAACTCTATAAATATACTAAAATCTATGGAAATGTACACTTTGAATGGGTGAATTTTATGGTATATGAATTATATTTCCAAAATTCATTTTAAAAAGAAAGAAAGAAGAGAGTGTCCTAAGCCTTGCTTCTGTCTCACTGTACAGCTTAAGACAACACTGCAAACCTCCTGACTCAACAAGGTTATCTCAAACTCAAGCTCAAAAAGTTGCCACCTCATCAGCTCCTCCATCCTTGTCAGCTGGGGAAGTTCCAAGGATTTTAAGTTTCTTTCACTATGGAGTGAAACCAAGTGATGACTCACCTACCCTTCTACTAAAGGCAGTGGCAAGCCTGAATATAGCTTGTTTGCTGGGTTTTTCTTATTTTCCAGGGTTTTGTTTGAATCTATAGGGGAATATCTTTAAAGAACTCTGTCCCATCCAATAGGAACGAGATCCTGATGCTGGGAAAGACTGCGTGTGACAGAGGATGAGATGGTTGGATGGCATCATCAACTCAATGGACATGTGTCTGAGCAAACTCTGGGAGACGGTGAAGGACAGAGAAGCCTGGCATGCTGCAGTCCATGGGGATGCAAAGAGTCGGATGAGACTGAGCAACTGAACAACAAATAGAAAGGAGAGTTTATTTGTGATTTCAAAATAATGCTTAGTTTATTCTCTATACCTTGAAAGCTAGCAAGGAAGAAGTTTGGTCAATCAAGGCTATGCTGCCTGCTTTTTACAGAAGTCAAGCTTCTTCCTTTGGGCTCAACTGATGTGAGATTTCTGACTGTTCATCCTGGGCAAGGCTCAAGATACAACTGTAAAAACACCATCCTCAGTAAAGGGTTTGCTAAGCAAACTGACATTATGAACACACTTTCAAGGACTCATGAAACCAACTTAAGAGAACAAGTTATTTTTAAAGTTCTCCAGAGGGACAGATGCAAACAAAGTATGAATGCCTCTTCCCTAGCCGGTCTCTGGAAACATAGTACAGGAACTGGGAGTTCATTCTTGTTGCAGGGACTTGAAAATATTTTTAAAAACACACCAAAAAACAGTACCTTTTAAAACTTTCAAATAAAAAAAAATATTGATAGCTTCAAAGCCATTGAGGTTCTTCTTTTCACTTATGCAGAATGACTTTTCTACTAATAACTCCAAGTTAATGAACAGTTATTTAATATATTTTTAAAAAGAGTATTTCATGCACAGGCACGGGAGGGGCTGCACGTCTAGTTGATACAAGCATGGGTGGTGGAGTCAGATTCTCTGGGTTTGAATCCTGACTCTGCCATTTGCTTAGGTACTTAACTTCATTGTGCCTCATTTCCTCATCTAAACAAAAAGAACAGAGCAATATTACCAGATTTATAGGTTGTCCTGAAGGTTAAGTAAGTTAATATATATGTAAAGCGCTTAGGATTAGTATCAAAGGCTACGTGCTTTAGCTGCATTGTCATGACTTAGCCAACTGGGCGCTGGGCCTAAAACAACAAATTAATCTTAAGAACTCAACCTCCCTTTTATTTTTTTTCACTCCTTGGGAATTTGTATTTGTAAAAGAAGCCAATAATTAGACCATGGATATGTTTAACTAATGCTTTCTCATCAGATTTCTAATATGAAGAAAGGTGTCCTTGGCCAAATAGGTTAAGGAATGGAATGGATAAGTAGGACTAAGTTTGAGAGTATTTTGTGGGTGGGGGCAGGGAAAAGTTTACAGAATTCCACAAATGATTTTTTTCCCATACTCACTTGGAAAGAATCCTACGAATTAGTTTGAGACCTTCATATCTCCACCTTTTTGGGAAATATTTATATCTAGTGTGAATCTACCTAAATCAGCATCACTGAGCTTGTCACGTGACAAATGAGGTAAAATAACTGCTTCTTATTAGAATAGCTTTTAGAGATTTTAAATATAATTTCACAACTCCTGTTAGACACAGATTTTTTATGATGCAAGTACACACATGTTCAACTTATTAGCATTTTATTTTTGCTTCTGCTCAAAAAACATTCCCAACATGGCTGGCTCATCTTAATGGAGACAAAAATTTCACATGCCAGTGTGATCAGAGAAGTGAGTTGTGAATATAGGTGGAAAGCTGAGGTAGGAGGACCATATTCTCATTTTGTTTACAGCCCACTTTGCACTCACTTTATAATGCAGTCACATTTCGGGATGAAATGAATATTATTGGTCTCACAAGTCCTTTGGGTGCTTTCATTCATCTGTTTTTTCTCTATGAAGATGGACTGATTCAATGCTTATGTTGCAAGTCTGAAATGATACCATTCTTTTCAACTTCTTAGAAATATGGAAATATCTTTGGTTCAGAACTCAGAATATCTAAGAATGATATATTTCTTCCAGAAAGAAAAAAAGTCAGTGTTCTAATTCCCACCTTTGAAAAACCTGGGTGTCCTTCTGAAAGGACAGTGCAAATCAAATGAAGATGTAGGGCTAGCAATTTGCCCGACAGGCAAAGAGGAATAAGTTATGCTGAAATTTCATAGATCTGAGATAGTGATCTGATGCATTGCTAGCTGTTAGAGCTGACGTATGTTATTACTTTCAAGGCACCTCAGACCATGGTGACTGAGTGAAGAGGGAGCACAAATCTGGGCTGGAATCCCTGCTGAAGAGGGTGGGTCTACTTGATTATAGAAATGCATGAATGCTATAGTCAAGGCTTGCTTTATTCCAGAGCTAGGTCAGGAACCTTTTCCAATAAAGTACCAGAGGATAAATATTTTAGATTTGCAGGCCATACAAGCTCTGTTGCAGTCACTCCATTCTGCCATTATAGTCAAGAGCAAACCTAGCCAATATATAAATGAATGACCATGGGTGGGTTTCAATAAAAGTACTGACATATACCCAAATCTGACTCTCATATAATTTTTCACATCACAAAATGTTATTATTCTCTTGATCATTTTCAACTATTTGAGATTGTAAAAACCATTTCTAGTTTTGTCCATACCAAAAGATACAGGCTATATTTTGCCAGTTTGTAGTTTGGATTTAATATAATAACAGTGAAAATTTTAATAATGAATATTAAACCTGAAATGAGTCGTTTATAGCTGTTACATTGTACATAGCACCAAAAAAAAAAAAAAAGAAAGAAAGAAAGAAAGAAAAAACACTGAGTGAATATTCTTCCACTATTCAAAAGCTTTTATTCAGCAGGGAACAGTAGCACTGATTAACAAGTGACACAGTGTGGCACACACAGTGCTGAAGCCGGAAGAGCTTCATTTTGATGAAAATAATTTATATGAGGGTGAGAAATAGTTGAACAGTAGAGCACATACTGATCTAACGATAGTACATTTATTGAGAGAAGAGTTAGCAGATTAGAATGCAATCCCATTTCTCAGACCATGCTTAGATTAAACCCACAGGTAAAATACAAATTAAGAATTTGGCAAAAGTCACAAAAGCATTCTGTGAGAATCCATTGGCTCTATGGAATCCACAATAGAGTATGAATATTTGATATTACTTGTAAGTTGCAACCTCCTGATAGAAGGCACAACCCTTAGGTTCAGTTCAGTTCAGTTTCGGTCACTCAGTCATGTCCAACTCTGCAATGCCATGGACTGCAGCACACCAGGCTGCCCACCACCAACTCGCGGAGCTTGCTCAAACTCATGTCCATCGAGTTGGTGATGCCATCCAATCAGCTCATTCTCTGTCGTCCCTTTCTCCTCCTGCCTTCAGTCTTTAATTTGTATTTTACCTGTGGGTTTAATGTAAGCATGGTCTGAGAAATGGGATTGCATTCTAATCTGCTAACTCTTCTCTCAATAAATGTACTATTGTTAGATCAGTATGTGCTCTACTGTTAAACTATTTCTTAGCATCAGGGTCTTTTCTAATGAGTCAGTTCTTTGCATCAGGTGGCCAAAGTACTGGAGTTTCAGCTTCAGAATCAGTCCTTCAAATGAATATTCAGGACTGATTTCCTTAAGGATTGATTGGTTTGATTTCCTTGCAATCCAAGGGACTCTCAGGAGTTTAATCTAAAACCACAGTTCAAAAGCATCAATTCTTCAGCGTTCAGCCTTCTTTATACTCCAATTCTCACATTCATACATGACTACTGGAAAAACCATAGCTTTGACAGACCATTGTTGGCAAACTAATATCTTTGCTTTGTAATATGTTGTTTAGGTTCATCATATCTTTTTTTCCAAGGAGCAAGTGTCTTTTGATTTCATGGCTGCAGTCACCATCTGCAGTGATTTGGAGCCCAAGAAAATGAAGTCTCTCACTGTTTCCATAGTTTCCACATCTATTTGCCATGAAGTGATGGGACTGGATGCCATGATCTTCATTTTTTGAATGTTGAGTTTTAAGCCAGCTTTTTCACTCGCCTCTTCCACTTTCATCAAGAAGCTCTTTAGTTCCCCTTGCTTTTTGCCATAAGGTGGTGTCATCTGCATATCTGTGGTGACCTCCATTCATCCCCAACTTTGCCCAGGGCACAGCAGCAGGTGAGAGGCAATGATAGCTGATGAAAACTCCTGAGTACTGGTGAAGAAAGTTCCAAAGTGTTGGTGAGCAGAGAGGTGCCAGGAGACTCAGAGAGATGAACTGTTCCGCAGGTTCCCTCACCCACCTTCAAGTGCAACGTGATGAGTTCCACAGGCAGAGGCTTGTATTTCACAAGCAGCCCCAGCCTGAGGGAAGCCTGAAGCAGGCCACATGTCCTGGTGCAGTGTCACAGGATCAGCAGAGACACACCGGCAGACAGCTTCCCAAGGCGTGTGGAGCCCTTGTTTGCATGGAGTTGATTGGTGTCTTGGGGGCTGAGGTGAATGGACACTTTGCTGACGTTCAGAGCTTCTGATCTGAGGTCTGCTGGGTGATGCAAATGTCTCCTAGAATTTCTTTGAGATGTGCACTGGCCTCAGAGGTCCTTTGTTTCCTGCTCCAGGGAATCTGATACTCTTGTGGCAGTTTTTCTAGGTCTGTGCTTCTATAGTGTCTGTGCTTCTTTACCTTAAACCTCTACTTCCTCGTGAGTTCTATTGTTTAGTGGCAACGGCTTGATAGTTTTCCTTGGTTTGTCTTTTTCACTTCTGCTGCCAATACTGAATTCCTTTCTTTCCCACACTTAAATTTTTGTCTTCTCCAAGTCAGGAGCAGTTGCCTGCTTCTAGGTGTGCAGACACGTTGGATCTAAGCTTCCACATGTCCTTTGTTCTGCTGTGAGGGTGAGCGTGGGCAGAGCTCAGGGCCATCCTTACGCCCCCTACACTGCTCTCAGGGCAATTAATTCTAATTCTTAACATCACTTTGTCATTACAAAAGGACACATGCGCATATGCTTTTAACCATTCCTCTTTTTTGTCTCTTTTGACCTCTAATTTTCACTTTAGTCTTCAAATAACAAAATAATACCTGACTCTCGGTCAAGAGAGTGATAGCAAGGAATACTGCTAGTGATACACTCTATTATTACTTTTTTTCTTTTTTAACTGGAGTATAGTTGATTTACAACGTTGTGTTAATTACTGCTGTACAGCAAAGTAATTCAGTAAACATATATTTGGTTAGCCAAAAGTTCATTAGATTTTTCCGTACCATCTTATATCTCATATACTAACCATTTGAGGAAATGCCAGACTGTTTCCCAAAGTGGCTGCACCCTTTACAGTCACAGCAACAATGAGTGAGGGTTCCAGTTGTCCATCTCCTTGCCAACATTTGTTATCATTTGTTTTATTGTAGTCATCTCAATACAAAGTGGTATTTTACTGTAGTTTGGTGATATACTTTTGACTTTAAAAAAAAGGAAAGCCATGGAATTAGAATAAAGAGTCACCAAATTTGAAATCTTTAAAAATACACAAAAAGTCCTTCAGACTTGTTGCAGCTCACCAGCTGCTTTGTGTTCTCTAGTTAATCCTCTTTTCCTCAAACCTCAGCTTTCAAATTAAGAAAAAAGTTATTTTTGAGTTCAGGTTTGTTTTTTTTAATTTATGCTATCCATAAAAATATTTTCTTCAGTTTTAAAAAATTCCATATGAATCATATTTCAGGTTTCTGTTAGTTAAAATTTCCTTTCGGGGGAGTGGTAAGAGGAAGCCTAACCCGGGGACCTTGACATAATATGTGACGTTGTATCTATTCAAAGCCATTCAAAGTTCCAGACAACTGGATAATAAATAAAACGTGGCACAGAATCATTAGCAAACTAAAAACCATCTGAGATTAGTCTTTGCCATCTATGGGGTTGCATAGTCATGTTCAACTCTATGCGACCCCATAGATGGCAGCCCACCAGGCTCCCCATCCCTGGGATTCTCCAGGCAAGAACACTGGAGTGGGTTGCCATTTCCTTCTCCAATGTGTGAGAGTGACGTCATTCAGTTGTGTCCGACTCTTAGTGACCCCATGGACTGCAGCCCACCAGGCTCCTCCGTCCATGGGATTTTCCAGGTAAGAGTCCTGGAGTGGGGGTGCCATTGCCTTCTCCGGAGTGGGAAACAAACCCGAGGGTTATTTCTGAAAATGCTAAAACATCCTCCATGCCTTTGTGGAAACAGGATTCCTTTGTTGAAGTTATACTTCAGCCCCATATTCCACCACTGATTTCATTTTGGTGGCAAGGTGGGAGAACTAGTCCTAGACTTTCCCTTAGATCACCACCCTGACTGTTCTAGACCAGGAAGTCAGAGCTCAGTGCTGTAAAGGGGGTGTGTGTGTGTGTGTGTGTATAAGTTGCTCAGTAGTCTCTGACTCTTTGCAACCTCCTGGACTATAGCCTGCCAGGCTCCTCTGTCCATGGAATGTCTCCAGGCAGGAATACTGAATTGGGTTGCCATTCCCATTTCCTTTTCCAGGGCATCTTCCCAACCCAGGGATTGAAACTGGGTCTCCGGCACTGCTGGAGGATTCTTTAACATCTGAGCCTCAAGATAGCTGTGAAAAGGGATATTGAACATATATTTCTCAGAACTGAGTTTATCCAAGATCAGTCCTACATTAACAATAGAGATCATGGCTGCAGAGTAAATGGATATGATTTCCTGGTTTGCCAGATTTTTTTTCTGGTCATGATGACTAGATGTTAGAATTTCATTAGCCATTAAGATAGACTCTTGTACTGAAAGAACAAATTTTGGATATTACACAGAAGCAAGAGCTCTGTGTTCAGTACTCCTGGAAGATAAAGGATATATGTTACTTCTTAAAACTCTCCTACAGAGTCTCATTATTTTTGCAGAAAAGAACAACTTTATAGAAATCATCAGTAGTAATTTCACTGACAAACTAATTAAATAAAAGGTTATAAGTTATCATGATGTCAGATGGTACATGAGCACAAGAAACTATTATTTGTAATAAAATGAAATGAGAAGAATTGAAACAAAGTTATAGGAAGCAGAAATATTTCACACAGAATATCATTAAAACCACATTCCAAAGGAAGCAAAAATTTAATAGTATGTTCTACAATAAGCTATTTAATGTAAACTGCAATAAATAATCTAGGCTATGATAATTAGCAATTCTCAGGCTAGATGCATAATCACCTGAAAATTTCATTAGTTTTCCATATGTTGGAGCATTTTCAAATTTGAGAGGTAAGATTCAGATCATTTTTAACCTATACATTTAAAATGTGAAATAAGCCTGCTGCTAAGTTATTTCAGAAGTGTCCGACTCTGTGACCCTGTAGACAGCAGCCCACCAGACTCCCCTGTCCCTGGGATTCTCCAGGCAAGAACATTGGAGAAATAAGCCTAGGGGCTTACAATAAAAATTTCCATTAGTCTTGAACCCTGAAATGTCATTCATGTAAAAGCAAGTCCAAATTATCATACTTGATTCAACTCAGTTTGGTAGATTTACTGAGCATTGCTTGGTACCGTACTGGAAATTTCACACTAATTCTGCATCATACAGCTTTCACGGTGGTCCAAAAATGTGCTTATTAAATAAATCAGGCCTATTTTGGTTCCAAGGAGACCACGCAACTCAAAGTATCTTAGTCAAAATAAACAGTTGTTATTTGTTGAATGGGCTATTGGGGTAACTCACAGGATCACAAAAAGAGCCTTCGGAAGCATGGTAGTTCTGAGGGAGAGTCTAAAAACTTGACCCTGTCAACTACAAATTGGCACTTGCCAGAGATGCTTGCTGTGCTTGCCCAGTGGCCCAGCAGATGGTAAGAAATCCCTCTCAAATCCACTCACTGTTGCTGGGCTTCCCTGGTGGCTCAGATGGCACAGAATCTGCCTGCAGTGTAGGGCATGGCTACCCACTCTGGTATCCTTGTCTGGAAAATCCCATGGACAGAGGAGCCTGGCAGGCTGCAGTCCACGGGACTGCAAAGTTGGACACAACTGAAGCGACTTAGCATGCACACCCATGGGTGCTTGCCATCTATCTCTACAAGGATTAAATAATATGCTGCCGCAGCTGCTGACCTTCAACACCTCCTGAAGGAGTTCAGGGTAGACAGCAGAAATGAGGCATTCTGTGCTCAGGGAAAAACTGGCCGCACAGGTCTTCAGACAGTTAGATATTCTCAGGAGCTGATTTTATGAGCTCAGTTCTTGTATTTTCTCATATCTCAAAAATACTAAAATCTTTCATGATGGCTACTGTTCCTTGTGACTAGCAGAAGCTTCATGATACCAGCAGAAACTTTAAGCTAGATATCTCATTGTATCTGTCTGAATACGTGTATGTCTCAGTATGTGTCTTTCTTTGTTTTTGGATAGAATTGCTGAGGTTAATTTGTTGGTGAGCTTTAATTTAAATGGCCTAAAAAAGGTAAAAATGAAAACCAAACAATTCTAAATACAAGAGAAATTAAGCTAAATGACTTTTCAGGGAAATAAGCAATATTAAATTAGTACTTAGTATTAATATTTAAGTTTGTTGATCTACTTAATATAGATGTGTCTTAGAGTCATCAACATAATAATCAGTATAATACTTTCATTGTGCCTAGGTTTAATATAAGCTATTAATAAATAAGATCTTATTATATCTGTTGCAAAATTGTCAGCAAGGGAAGTAGCTCAATGTGAAGAAACCTTTAAGGAAAGAAAATGTAAATGAACTAAGAGCTTTAGTTACACTGTATTAAGAATAGCTGGGGATTCCCAGGTGGCTCAGGGGTAAAGAATCTGCCTGCCGTGCAGATGAGACACAAGAGACATGGATTCGATTCTTGGATTGAGAACAACCCCTGGAGGAGGAAATGACAAAATACTCCAGCATTCTTGCCTGGAAAATCCCATGGACAGAGGAGCCTGGCAGGCTACAGTTCATAGGGTCACAAAGAGTCAGATACAACTGAGTGATTGACCAGCAGAAACACTCACAAGACCAGCAGAAACATTCTACAAAAAATGTGTGCTTGGTTGCGTGTAATTCCCCTTCACCAAAATCACATCTGTACTGACCTTTCCCCGTGCCTCTTTGGGGCAGTTTCTCGACCTATCTGAAGTGCTGTCTCCTGGGCTGCGATCCTCATTTTGTCCCAAATAAGACTTAACTCACAACTTTCATGCTGTGCATTTTTTAAAGTCAAAGATGCTAGGAGGTTTCCTCAATTTTTTTGTCATTCTCTAAGACATCACTGCTTGGGAGCAACGTGGCTGCTAGCAAGTCTGGATTTATATACAGTGCTTTTCCTTCTGAACCGAGAAGGAAAAGACTTCCTTCCACATCTCCAACAGAAAAATCCAGGAAAAGGATTGAATTGGTTCAAGGGCTGCTTTGGGGCTAAGCCTACCCTGGGTCCCATGCCTACTCTTAAGGTCTAGAAGAGAACTGCTAGACCAACGAAAGCATAGGAATAGATCTTCAATCTGACGCCAAGCGTAGGATCCTTTCCGGGTGCCATGTACACAACTCTTTTATGGAGCTTACCCACCCTCTCAGCTTGGCACCTGGTCTCATTACTTCATGGCAAATAGATGGGAAAACAATGGAAACAGTGACAGACTTCATTTTCTTGGGCTCCAAAATCACTGCGGGTGGTGACTGAAGCCATGAAAATAAAAGACGCTTGCTCCTTGGAGGGAAAGCTACGGCAAACCTAGACAGTGTATTAAAAAGCAGAGACATTAACTTGCCAACAAAGGTCCATTTACTCAAAGCTTTGGCTTTTCCAGTAGTCATCATGTATGGATGTGACAGTTGGACCATAAAGAAAGCTGAGTGCCAGAATTCTTGCCTTTGGAGAGAGAAAGAGGGACGTCGATACACCACTTGTACTTGTTAATATATAACATGCTATACGTCTAAGCAGTAAGGTATCAAAGAGAAACGTTATAAACATGAAGAGAGCTCTTCAACTTGTCCTATTTTTTTGGCCACACTGTGAGGCTTGCAGCATCTCAGTTCCCCAACCAAGGATTGAACCTGGGTCCTGGCAGTGAAAGCCCAGAATCCTAGCCACTAGGCTACGAGAGAACTCCACAACTTAACCTTCTTTAAATGCATCCATTACACTGCCTATCCCCAGAGTCACTGATCTCAAGCACAAATCAAACCATGCCATGTCCTTGCCCAAACTTTTTCATGGCTTCCTACTGTCTCTTTATGCTGCTGCTGCTGCTGCTAAGTTGCTTCAGTCGTGTCCGACTCTGTGCGACCCCATAGGCGGCAGCCCAACAGGCTCCTTTGTCCCTGGGATTCTCCAGGCAGGAGTACTGGAGTGGGTTGCCATTGCCTTCTCTTGTCTCTTTATAAAGGCATTCAAATCCTTTAAGATGTGATCACAAAGCTGTATTTCAAGCCTTAGTTTTCCGTAGTAACCTGTCCCAATGCACTTGATGCCGTAGACACGGCCACCTGTCACTGAGGGGTCCCCACACGTGACTCACCATATGCCTTGGTTCACATTGTTCCTATTTTCTAGAACGACATTCTCCCCTATCTCTACTTGTTGAAACACTACCATTTTCAATGCCCAAATGTCACTCTCTCTGCAAAGCTTTCCAAGCTTCTCCCCACAAATCTCTCCTTCCTTCTGTTTAAGTTACACTTCACTGTGAGGCGCCATGTGCCCCTCTGCCCTGAAACACATCCTCTCATCAACCAGCTTTGTGCCTACTACATGCACATAATTAAATGTTTGTGGAATAGTATTAATATTAAACATGTGAAATGGTACAAATTTTACTAATTAAGTTATTCTTCTTCATTATGTCATTATCTTAGCCCTTCTGTTCTTAATCCAGTCTTCCTAAGCAATCAGAGAGAGTTCATTCTTGGTGTGTGGGGTGGTGTTTGTAATGAACTTCAGCTTGAAATACAGCCTTTCAGCATTTACCGGCAGTGGGAAATTCCATGTTATACTTAGAGAGATTCTGGAAACTGATTTGAAATTGGACATTATTCTTTATTTCAAGGAAACATGAATAAGGCTTGTATTTTAAAAAATTGAACTAAATAAATATGTTATGTTTTCCCCTCATGCTCTCCCAACACATACAGAAATATCTCTGTGTCGAGTGCAATCCTTCCCTTAACAGAACTCCATGAAATGAATCTCTAGCATCCAACTGACGAAACCATTTTGAAAAGGGCTTTAGAACAGTTTGACTCTGTGCTGAGACTTCAGGTCGAGATGAACCAAGAGAGCCTTGTCCAACTGTTGAATTGCTTTTATGCACTTCATGCTGCCAGAAGTAGCCAAAGAATGTAGCTCAGTGTGTTTCATTACACAGTGTGGGTAGCTGGTATGAGTGAGGTTGACATCAGATACTTTCCAGCGAAGAAATCTGCAGGACATTTCCTAGGCTGCCTCAAAATGGAAGATGTGCAGAAATGCAGGTATATTCAGAACAGGTGGGTTTTTAAAAGCCAGAGTTATCATTTGAAACTGTTCCAGAAAGAGGGCACGTCCACATCTCAATGAGAAGCCCAAGTTCTCAGGGCGCTCGTGCTCACCACCTCTGTTGTTCATACGCTGTGGGCTGGAGACTGGCCGTGGAGAGGGCTCACAGCCATCATTGTCTTTATGGCACCAAACAGTGCAGGTGAAGGCAGAGCACTAAGCTCTGGGTGATCAGGGGACCGTGTATCCCACAGCAGTGACAAAGAGGAAAGCCCAGGGAATTCTGGGACCAAGCAAATAGGACAGGCTTCACAGATTTCACAAGGCCTGTGACACATGAGCTAGATTTGGTAGGATAAGCAAGACGTTGCTAGCAGATGGGGGCAAAGGGCAGCCCAGGCAGATAGAGTGGTGTGTACAGAGAGGCAGAGCAGCATGAAAAACCTGCTTAGGCAAGGGAATTATTAGTGCTTCAGGGAATTGCCATGGAAACATAAAGCAGAAGGCGGTAAAGGGGCAGAAGGCAAGGCTGGTGAGCAAGGAAAGGCTGAGGTCATAAGATAATGCAGCCAGTCATGTGGGCCCGGAGCCTCGGCCTTGCTCCATTCAGTGAAAGGCACTTAAGCCGTCATCTGCACGGCCAGATCTATACTTTGAAAACCTTTTTTGTGGGAAGTAGCTGTCTTGACAATCTTGATTTGCCCTTCCAGAACCAACTTCTCCTCCCTACTCTGTGCCCCAGGAGGTAGCCTCGGTGGACAGCATCCACAGGCTCACTTGCTGTTTGACAAGCCCTGGTGGAAACCAAAGGGAGCGAAGGCAGTTAGGCACTGTGTTATTTAGGCTCTCCAGAGAGACACAACCATGTGTGCAAATGTGTAATTATATATATTAATATGTGTGTGTAGTTCCATATATGTATGTATGTATGCATGTATGCATATTTATATATATATATATGTATGTTATTTCATTGCTAAGTCGTGTCTGACTCTTTTGTGACCTCCATGGGATTTCCCAGGCAGGAATACTGGAGTGGGTTGCCATTTCCTTCTCCAGGGGATCTTCCTGACCCAGAAACTGAAGCCATGTCTCCTGCATTGGCAGGCAGATTCTTTCCCACTGAGCCACCTGGGAAGTCCTGTTTGTGTGTATGTGTGTGTAAATATATGCATATATATTTATATATATACATAAATATGGGGAGAGAGCGCCTCACATAATTGTAGGGGCCAGCAAGTACAAAATCTACAGGGCAGGCCAGCAGGCAGGAAACCTAGAGAAAAGCTGTTACAATCGAGTCTGAGGGCAGTCTGGAGGCAGAATCCTTCTTCCTTCAGGCATCTCAGTCTTTTTCCCTCTCAAAGTCTTCAGCGGCTCAGATGAGGCCCATCTACATTATGGAGAGTTATCTGCTTTACTCAGAGTCTACAGATTTAAATGTTAATTACATCTAAGCAAAGCAATACCTTCATAGCAGCATCAAGACTGCTGTTTTAGCCAGAAACAGACTCATAGACTTAGAGAATGAACTTGACGGCTGACAGGAGGAAGAATGAGGGGAAGAGATGGTCAGGGAGTTTATGGTGGACATGTACACACTGCTTAAGATGCATAACCAACAAGGATCGACTGTACAGCACAGGAAACTCGCTCGAGGTGGCAGCCGCTATGGGAGGGAGTTTGGTGGGAAAATGGATACATGTGTTTATATGGCTGAGTCCCTTTGCTGTCCACCTGAAACCACCACAACACTGTTAACTGCCTATACTCCAATATAAAATAAAAAGTCAAGAAAAAAAAAGACTGCTGTTTCACTAAAAACTGAGCACATGGCCTAGCCAAGTTTTCACATGAAGTTACTGCCTTTGCTCCTCCCTGCCAAGCTGCAGGTTAGTACTGGGTGTACTGTTCAACTGGCTGGCACTGACCTTCAGCTACAGCTCTCTCCTAACCTTGACACAGGAGTAGGAACCGGCATCCTGTCATTGCTGGTCCTTATCCTTTTTAAAGCCTGTTCATAGACATCCTCAATGATACCTCTTCATTATTGTATTTCTTGGCTATTAGGATCCTGACAGAGACTCTCTGTCACCTTAGGGTTCATAATATTGAAAAGCAAACAAACAACTCGTGCTCCGCCCCCGCCTCACCCGTGGAATGTGTGACTGAATCGGATACAAATCTTCACTGGACTGTAAACTCTACAAAGATGTGGATCATTTGTTCAGGGTTCTATGTGCCTGTTACACAGTTTAGATGCTCAATAATATTAACTGAATGAATGAACAAACCTATCTCTAACTCTAGGGAAAAAACCTTTAAAAGTTCATAGAGAAGACAGATATGAATCTATGGGCTAGAAGCCCCCAGAGAGAATCTGTTCGACAGGCATGCAAGGTTCTAAAAATGAAAATACTAAAATTAAAGCTGCAAATGAATTCAATGAGAATAAAGTCAATTTTCTTGACAGTTCTAAAGAAAAAGTGTGGCCACATAGGTAGCTTTCTGATAAGGAAACATTTCTAAAAGATATGCACAACAGAAACTTAGAAGGGGCAAGATGTAATGCTTAATTAAGGACAAATCCCCCAAACCAATATCCCTTATCAGAAAAGTATTGGGGAGACTAGAATGCAGGTTGCATGAACATATAATATTAAGTGGACAGGAGGACCATGTCAGCCCGATGCTGGAACAAGAGAGAGAAAGAGGGAGGGCCAAAGCGGGGTAACAGAATCGCTCCAGCAACATTTCACAGTTCCCTTTCCACAAAGTGTTCAAATGAAGTGTGAAAGGCACTTGCACTAAAGAGGGGACTTATGCTCCAGGTGTAGAAGAAAAAGTAAGGATATTTGGCCATGTAAAAGAACTCATTTTCTCATCTCCAGGTGATGTGTAAGACCAAAGACAAAGAAATGGCGACGTGATTTCAGAGATACTTCAAACACGGTCCCTCCACCTGGAAAAGTACACGTAAGCTTCTTGCCTGTACTTGACCTTAGCTTTCCCCCAGTGGAGATCACACCTCCCCTGAAAGTCCTTCTGGACCCTCAAGACTGCTCAGTGCCTTTCCCCTGTTCTCCCACTGTGGTCCTCCTCCAAAGGCCCAGAAAGGCATCATGCTGCTTGTCACTATACTCTTGGAACAGCTCCAGCTATAGTCTGCCCGAGGGCAGAAGTCCAGTATTTCTCTCTAGATTATCTCAGAGGTAAATGTCTCTGCGGAGACTGTTCACCACAGCCTCCCACTGCTCAGCCCAGTGCCAGCACTTCACTTTAAAATGTCACAACACTGTTTGTTAATCAGCTGTATCCCAATACAAAATTAAAAGTTTAAAAATATATAACAAAAATAATAGTAACAACCATAATTACTATACCTAAGGTACTGTACTTGTTTCCTAAAGCTGTTGGAACAAAGTCCCACAAACTGGGTCTCACAGTGTTGTCTCAGCTCTGCACAATGGCAATCTGAAATCAAAGTGGTGACAGGACCAGTCTCCCTCTGAGTGTACAGGGAATCCTTCTCTCTTTCCAGCTTCTGCTGGTGGCTGTCAATCCTTGGTGTTCTTTGGCTTGAGGCTACATCACTCCAATTTTGGCCTCTGTTGTCACATCATTCTCCCTATGTCTTTACATGGCATTTTCCTGTTCTTATCACTTCAGTCACTCAGTCGTATCTAATTCTTTGCGACCCCACGGACCCCATGCCAGGCCTCCCTGTCCATCACCAACCCTCAGAGCTTGCTCAAACTCACGTCCATCGAGTCGGTGATGCCATCCAACCATCTCATCCTCTGTTGTCCCCTTCTCCTCCTGCCTTCAATCTTTTCCAGCATCAGGGTCTTTTCAAATAGATACCTTTTATACTGAATTAGTTAATGTTAGTTGCTCAGTCATGTCTGATTCTTTGTGACCCCATAGAAGCTGGCTCCTGCCAGGCTCCTCTGTCCATGGAATCCTCTAGGCAAGAATACTGGAGTGGGTTGCCATCTCCTTCTCCAGATCTTCCCAACCCAGGGATAGAACCTGGGCCTCCTGAATTGCAGGCAGATTTTTACCACCATCTGAGCCACCAGCAAGGTTTACCCTAATGACTTCATCTTAGGTTGATTGCATCTGCAAAGACTCTATTTCCAAGGGTCAGGACTTGGAAATATACATATATATATATATATATTTTGCAGGTTGCGGGGGGGCAGTTTAACCCAAAATAGATACACTGAGAACTTACTGTGTGCAGGGACTGTTCTCAGAGTTTCACACTAACTTATTTAACCTTTACAGCATCCTTGTGAGACAGGAATGACTGCCATGCCCATTTGACAGAAAAAAAGTAGAGGGAGGTAAAATAAGTTGTCCAAGTCCAAACGTAAAATAAATGGAGGAGGCAGAACTTCTTTCCCTTCCCCTTCCTCTTCTCCTTCTCCTTCTTCTCGAGTAATTAGAGAGCTAACTTATGGGAATGACATACGTGGCACTCCTCAGACTTTAATGTGCCTATGAATCACTTGGGGATCTTGTAGATTTTGATTCAATAGGTCTAAGGTTTTTCCAACCAGCTTCTAGGTACTGCTGCTCTGCAAGCCACACTAGGATTAAGAAGAGCATTTGGTTCCCAGGTCTAGCCACAACAGAAATGATTATTTTTTTTTGTTTTGTTTTGTTCTAAGTGCTAATTCTCAGGACTCACTTAGGACCTACAGACTCAGAGTGGTGGGGCCTGGGAATCTATATTTTAAAGAAGAAGATTCTGAAAGATGATTCTGATGTTGAGGCAAACTACTGGCCTACATGAGCTAAATGTTCATTGAATCATCCCTGTTTACACTGCAGCTGAGATCAAAACATTCAAGCTAAATGATGATAATCAGGACACTTTAAACTGTTTGAAAGTGAAAAGTGAAAGTGTTAGTCGCTCAATCATGTCCCACTCTTTTTCAACCCCATGGACTGTGTAGTCCACCAGTCTCCTCTGTCTGTGGAATTGTTCAGGGTTAAACTGTTTGGGAAACTATATCCCCAAAATATGTCAGCCCAGAGGCAATCTCTTAGATTAGTCTTCTGACTCTGCACTAAATAAAATGCATGTGAAAAGGACTTCCCTGGAGGCCCAGTGGTTAAGACTCTGTGCTTGTAATGCAGGATGCATGGGTTTGAACTAAGATCCCACATGCCTCCCTTATGGTACAGGCAAAAAAAAAAAAAGATATATGTGAATGATTTAAATGAGATCCCAGAAAAATGCTTACTAAGTTTTTATATGGTGAAAGGATGGGTGGGAAGGTTAATGTGATGGCTACAAGAAAGTCAAGATTCAGTAGGCTAAGAAACTGAGATAAAAGTAGTAAGATGTGAAGTAGTCATAATAAGGCAAAGCTCTCCAATTGAACTGGGAAAGTAAAAATGGAGGAAACCGGGTTTGATCATTTTTTTATGTAAAAGGAACCTAGAGAGTTAAGTTGCTCACTAATTAAATATAAAACAACAGTACAATGAAACCACCAAAACCTCTCAAGTGATCTTAGCCTATATTTCTAGCATTCACAACAAAGAAGGCCACAGCTTCAGGGTTCCTGAAGAGCAGAGCTATAGTACTATGTTCATGATGGGGAGCCAAGAATTAAAAATGGCATGAGATTACACTTTGGGGGAAAGATCAGTTTGGTAACATGGGCCCGAGACAATTGATGAAAAGAATGGCTACTACCCTGAGCTGCAAAAAAAAGACAAAAGAAAACTTGCATGAATTCCATCTAAAGATACTTGGGAGCTTGCTGTCTGAAAAAGAATGACCTGTTCTAAGTAACTTCAAAGAGGAAGGTCAATGAATGAAAGCTGCAAGGAGGCAATATTTTAGTTAGCATGTGAGGAAGAACATTCTCAGACTTGATCTAATCCATAGTGAAGTGAGATGCTTGATGAAAGATTCAACTCCATGTTCCAGAAATTGATCAAGGAGCCTGTTATAGAAGAAGATTCTTTTCACTCTTTCAAGCACTAGGCTAGACGGCCTCTTAAACGCTTCCAGCTCAAAACAGTTTGTGATTTCAATAACGTGTAGAACAAGATGTAGTCATATATTATCAAGGATTGGTTTCATTTCCCAGAAGGTTTTGTTCTTTCTTTCTCTTTCTCAAAAATAGAAATACCTATGTCCAGATTTAAAACCCTTCTTTTAAGGTGGCTTGATGCTGCTCAAAATAATATCTTGGCACAAGAAGAGTATTCATTTGTTTCATTTGATATATGTTGATCATATTTCATGTCCTACTCTTGCGACCTTGTGGACTGTAGCCCATTAGGCTCCTCTGTCCATGGGATTCTCCAGGCAAGAATACTGGAGTGGGTTGCCATTTCCTTCTCCAGGGGATCTTCCTGACCCAGGGATCGAACCCGCATCTCCTGCATTGCAGGCAGTCTCCTGGGTTGCTGGTAGATTCTTTACCACTGAGCTACCAGGGAAGCCATATATTGCTTAAGCACCTAACATTGACAATAATTAATCATGACAATAGCTAACATACATCATAGTCTTTGGTCTTAGTGCATGTTAGTCCATTTAACCTTAACCATAACCCAGTAAACTATACAATAGTATTATCCCTATTCCACAGATGAGGAAACTGAGTCACAAAGACAGATACTAAATAACTCCCTGAGGTCACACAGATAGAGAAGAGCAGAAACAGGATACATACCCCAGAGAGCCTGGCTCTAGGATTACCACTCTTAACCACTGTAACAAACCATGACTTTTATGCTACATTATAAGATATAGTCTAAGGGCTGACTATCCATTATGCATAATTTCTAGACACCACAATACTTTAGAGGCTCACCAAATTGTTTAAATATCTTTTATAATCAAAAGAAAAAAATGAACTTGGGACTGAAGAAAATGTTTCATTATTTTTCTTCCAGTTTTCATGCCCAAGAAAAGGCATTGTTTAGGTGGAGGCCTGTGGGCCCAAAATGTGTAGGGCCCATGAAAGTCGATATGCTGTCCTGATGGTTCTACCTGTAGAAATTTTAAAAACATGTTCCTAATTGCAGGCAGTGTTTTATTTATTTTTTCTGCTTTTTCCCACATCCTTCCATGCAATTTGGTCCTTTTAATTTTTTTCAATAGACTGCCACTGAGTTCAGCTTGTAGCTGGATAAAATGCTGTGTCCCTTTCCACTTCTATCTGCCGGCCTGGAGCCTGTGTGCTAGTTAACATTGGAAATCCTGACAGGAGGAGAAGCTTTGTGCTGTTTTTCTTAGACTCTTCTGAAAGGCAAATGGCCACAATCATGCTTTTGAAAAGACGGTACTTTCACATGGCCTTGTGATGAAACTGGTGTTCCTCTTTCTCTGAGGTGACATGAGGGGAAGGAGAGTGATGGAGACGGAATTCAGGTGCAGGAAAGAACATGATCAAAGGCGTTAAAGTTGGGAAACAGAGGAGACATTCATCCAGCAGGGATGTAGGGGAAGATGGGTGTGGCAGGACAGAAATGGTTTATTCCACCTCCTTGCTAGAAGAATTGGACTGCTAGAGAGTATGGGGGAAGGCAGTATGAGTTAGGGCAAGCACAAGACCCATTTTGTACTGGAGACGACAACTTGTCTGAAAGGGAAAGGATTTCCATAGGGACTGATGCACAGAGCCTCGGGGGTTGGAAGGCATCCAAACTGCTCGTTGGGAAAGGAACATTTATCCTGCCATGGTAAATGAGAAGGAGGCATAATTGCTCTTTTGCAACGCAGATGCAAAACACTTCCCGGAAACGGAAATATTAATAACACAGGCAAGGAGGAATATCTTCTAGGGAAATTTGATCTGTTTAGGGCATTAAAGATTCTAGAAAGAGCATTTGCAGCTGTGAAAGGCTGAAAGTTTGAGAGCTGTCTAGAGGTTAACAACTCAAAGAATTAGAGAAGAGGGAGGATTTTACAGCACAGTCCTTAAAAATCTCTGCTGCTGCTGCTAAGTCGCTTCAGTCGTGTCCGACTCTGTGTGACCCCACAGATGGCAGCCCACTGGGCTCCCCATCCCTGGGATTCTCCAGAACACCGGAGTGGGTTGCCATTTCCTTCTCCAATGCATGAAAGTGAAAAGTGAAAGTGAAGTCACTCAGTCGTGTCTGACTCCAGCGACCCCATGGACTGCAGCCTACCAGGCTCCTCCGTCCATGGGAGTTTCCAGGCAAGAGTACTGGAGTGGGATGTCATTGCCTTCTCCGTTAAAAATCTCTATTTTGCTGTACTCAGCTTTCTAATTTAATTAGCATACGGTCACAGAAATTCCAAGGGGGAGGTGGGGACTGGTGCTATTAGAACTTAACTAGTGCAAAAGGCAAGCATTTCTGAAAGAAACATTTTCTCGGTCGTGGTGACTGCTGTAAGAGGGGCCTCCACCCCAGCCTTGCCTCTTCAGGCTTCTGCCCTTGAAGCGCCTTCCTTGAAGTTTTCCAAGTCCCTTTGGAAAGGGACTGGACACCTTTCCAGTCTGGGACCTGGATACTCACTGGGCCAGGTATCTGCTTTCTTCTCTGCAGAGTGTTCTCTGGCCTCTGCCCTTTGCCTGTGGTGTCACCCTGATGCCCCTAGGAGCTCTGAAACTTGCACTTATGGGGTCTTCCCAGGGGTTTGTGGCCTGGCTCCAGGTCTGGAAGAGGGGCCTGAATCATCCCTGACTAGCACCTAATTTTGTATCTTTGGCTGCTTGTTGGATTTAGAGTCCTGTGTTGATGTGTGACGGTGAGCATGGAGTAATGCCAACCAGAGAAGCTCATCTGAGCCTCAGTGTCCAGGGTTTTCACTGGGGCTCCATTATGTAGACATGACTGATTGATTGATTGATCACCCACACAGTTAAACTCAGTCTCTAAATCGGCCAGACATTACCCCCACCCCCACCACCAGGGCCAGTATTGTGACTAATTTTCTTTGGTTTTTTATTATGGCTGCAGCCCACATCTCAGTAGAGCCATCAGGGAATTCTGACGAATGAGATTTATTAGTCACAGGTCCTGGAGGGTACATGGCATGCTAGAAGGTGATACAAGGTCTTGAGTAGTGAGAGAGGAAGGGAGCACGGGCCTGGGGTTCTGTTTGTTAGCATGCAAAGGTGGGGTACATAAAGTTTCATGGGTTCACTCTTTTTGGCAAAGTTAAAGCAGAAGAGTTAGGAATAAGGTGTGGGAATGGCAACCCACTCCAATGTTCTTGCCTGGAATATTGAACAGAGGAGGCTGGAGGGCTACAGTCCATGGGGTCACAAAGAGTCAGACACGATTGAGCAATTTAACACACACACACAAAGTGTGGGAAAGGAGAAAGAAGCAGGCCACTCAAGTTGAGGTAGGAGACAATGGGCCTCTGGGCCGGAAACCTGGTGTTTGCCAAGTGGAGTAAAGTTCGCGCTTTGTTCTAACCCAGACACTCCAAGGACAAAGCTAGTGGCAAAAGCTGAGCTCTGCTAAAACAAAGAGATAAGGTGCCCACTCCTGAGGTCAAGGAAGATTTCTCTGTCTGCACATGCGCAGGAAGGCTTCTTGGGGATCCAAAGAGATGGGGCACCACACCATAATAAGTATGGACATGCACCCATAGGCCACTGCGGTGAGATCCATCTTAGCAAAAAAGTTGCTCACACATCTTTGGGAGGGTCCATGGGCCAGTCGGATGTGAAGAAAGAAACAAGGTGTTTGGCCAAAGGTAATCAAAGATCCAGGAGGACGATCCTATAAAAGTAATTTACATCCCTTCTTTACTGCACGCCTCCTCATTCAGGACGCCCCACTCCCCTCTGCGTGTGTGTCTCTCTCTGTCTTCTGACTTAACTGCATGCCTCCTCTTTATAGAGGATTCCCATACCCTTTCTCCCTGCTGTGTATTTCTGTCTTGTTTCTATCTTAAGTAAACAACCTGTTTTCCTGTGTGCTTTCCCATTCATTGTACTGTGTCTCTAACAATAAACGTTGTACTTCTTTTTACAGTTTTTACCTCTTTGAAACTTTCTTGCTTTCAAACAGGGACAAGAACCAGAGCCATTTGCCTCTAGCCTCTAGCTCCTGCTGGTTTGGTGGCTAAGATTCCTAGTTTTCATCCAGGTTACACAGCGTTAATTCCTGAGCAAAGAACTAAGATCTCTCTTCAGAACTGCTCACTGCTCTCCTCTGAAACCAAAGTGGCCAATTACCTTGGTCACCCAAAGTTTTCTAAAGTCGGGAATTCATGGATGTTGAGGTGGTACTCAGCTTGGTTCCTCATCTAGTTTTTTTCTATAATAACTTCATCATACAGCTGGCAATATGTTTATCTGAGATGAATGTCTTTGAAATTGATGCCCCTGCAACCAAAAAGCTTAATGTCAGGCACTTACATTATAATCAAAACTTTAATACCAGGCATTTACACTACAAATGTTCCTCTTGGGGGTGTTTTTCATCCATACTGTGGCCTGTGTACTTATCTCCCTTGGAGAGTACTGCATACAAGTGAAAAACTATGCCATTGTCTTTGTGCAAATTTACACATCAAATTTATTAGTAATAATGATACATTTGTGCAAACTGAGCATGTAGTCAGACATTGACTATTTGATCTGTATCTCCTAAATTCCTAAACAAAAACTTTAAAAATTGCTCTTAAAATACAATAAATTATTGCAAAGAAAATATTTTAACAAACAATGGAACTTATTCTCTCCTTTTACAGAATGGAAAGCAAATTCAAGTGAGTCGACACAGTCTTTTCTTGCTGCAAAGATACATATTTTCAAGACATAGATTGAAGAAATTATGAGTTGACCTCAAGAACTTGGACAATCTGCTTGCTGCCTCTTCCAAAATATTTATTTTTAAAAACTTATTTTTTCATGTAGATGTTTATATACTTTTGAGGAATCAAGTATTATAGCAACACAGATGATGAAACATTAACTGGAAAAACACTTCCAAGGAGAACAGAAGATAAGGCAATCATTAACCCCAGGAAGAGGTCACTATGGAATCTCTGCTCTTTTATTTTTATTTCTTGATTTTTTTTTTTTGAGGTGCCCTTTCCTTTCCCTCCTTTTTAAAATTTGAAGCACAGTAGATTTATAATATCATGTTAGTTGCAGGTGTATAACAGCAAAAATATTTCTTTGAATTGTGACATACTTAAAGATAATTTCTCTGTATTACCTTAGAGTCCACCTTCTTACATAAATACTAGTGACTTAATCCAGATAAACTTTTGTACTATGTGCCTTTTTAAATTTCTGCCTGTTCTTTGTATCTAAAATAAACAAGGAACGCACAGTCTAGTAAAGATCAAATAAACAACAACAAAGGAAAACAATTCGATAAGTACTCTAACCTAGCACCAAAGTTTTCATGAAGCATACAGAGAAGAGGGGATTACTCAAATCGAGAGCCAGAAAAAAGGGCCACAGGAGAAAGTGTTATTTTTAGGTTTTCTGGAAAGCTGAAAGACTTGAATGGAGAAGGCAGTTTTTACAAAGACCTCGTTTCCTAATTGATCAAGCCTACAAGAGAAAGTCTGCCCTCAAACAGAGAGTAGTTAAGAATTCAAGAGACTTTTTACCCACTGGGGAGAGTGGGACCTGGGCCAGGAAAACTTGGGTCAGATTCAGTTGGTTGAAAAGAGGTTTCCAGAAATGAGAAAATTCCAAGAATTAACTCCTAAGCTTCACTCCTATTGTTTTACAGAAACTGGAGAGTTGGGGTTTTGAGTCACATGGTATAAGTTGACCAGGAGACTGGGTTCAGCTATAGGGACAATCTATCCGTCAATCATATCTACATAATGGAGTCCCCAGGACACTCTGGATAGTTTTTTTGGCCACACTGTGCATCACGCAGGATCTCAGTTCCCCATCAGAGATCACATCCATGCGTCCTGCAGTAGAAGTACAGAGTCTTAACTGCTGGGCCACCAGGCAGACCCTTGAATACTTAAATCAATACAGTGTGTATCTGAAGCTTTTTCAAAAATTAGAATTTTTAAAAATCTCTGCACATTGAGACTCAGATGAACTTGTCTGGTTGACACTGCTCCATGTACATTGCCACACATCGATGCCAAGAGGGTAAAGTATCCTGGCTCCAAAGGAGAGGCCAATGGGTGCTCTGCACTGGGGACCCCTCAAACTCTGCCCAATGTGTCTCTTTGACTGATTTTAATCTATATCCTTTACTTCTAATCAACCATAATCATAAGAACTCTCAGTGAGTTCTCCAGGCAAGGTATTCAAAGCTCTCATAGTTGCTATTTTTGAAAATATGAAAGAAGAGTTTGCTAACCTATTTTATAAATCTTCGAAATGAAGAGTTTTGTATATATGTATTAAAAGGGGGAAATGCAGCTTGTACCTATTTGTTTGCAAGAACAACTCATAGACATCAGAAAGATGGAAATTCACCCTAGGTAGTCAGTTAAACAGAGAAGGTAATGGCACCCCCACTCCAGTACTCTTGCCTAGAAAATCCCATGGACGGAGGAGCCTGGTGGGCTGCAGTCCATGGGCTTGCTGAGGGTCGGACAAGACTGAACGACTTCACTTTCACTTTTCACTTTCATGCATTGGAGAAGGAAATGGCAACCCACTCCAGTGTTCTTGCCTGGAGAATCCCAGGGACTGGGGAGCCTGGTGGGCTGCTGTCTAAGGGGTCGCACAGAGTCGAACATGACTGAAGCGACTTAGCAGCAGCAGCCGCAGCCAGTTAAACATTTGGATAATTTTTAATGAGTAAAAGGAGTCAATGGTGCATTTTCCCCCAACTGATTTAAAAATCTTTGTGAGTTATTATTTCATCAGATATATACATTAAGAACCAGGTATTGAGACACATAAACCAATGAAATAGAATTGAGAGTTAAAAAAATACATTTACAGTCAGCTGATTTTTGACAAGCTTACCACAACAATTCAGTGAAGCAAAGAATAGTGTTTTCACTAAATTTACTGGGACAACTAGCTAGCCATTCAGAAAATAAAGTTGAATCCCTACCATACACCATCTGTAAAAATGAACTCACTGGTTTGAAGACCTAGATGTAATGGCTAAAACTATAAAACCTTAGAGAAAAACATAAGTATAAAGCTTTGAGTTCTTGGATGAAACACTGGCTTTTTAGATATGACACCAAAAGCACATGCAACCAAAGAAATATAAAAGGTAACTGACTTCATCAAAACAAAATCTTTTGTTCTTCAAAGGCCACTATTAAGAAAAGAGAAAGGTAACTCATAAGCTTGAAAACAATTGTAAATCATATATTCAAGAAGGGTCTAGTGACCAGAATATATAAAGAGCTTATCACTCAACAATAAAAAGATAAATAACTCAACTTAAAAATGAACAAAGAATTTGAACTGACATTTCTCCAAAGATATACAAACTACCAATATGCATATGAAAAGATGCTTAGCATCATCAGTGATTAGGGAAATGTAAATGAAAGCCACTCACATTCATTAAGACAGCTATAAAAAAGATGAACAATAACAAGTATTGGTGAAGGTATAGAGAAACTGGAACCTTCATTACATCGCTGGTGGGACTGCAAATGGTGCATCCACTTTGGAAAACCATCTGACATTTCCTCAAATGGTTAGACATTAACTTAGTACATGACCCAGCCATTCGACACCTAATATCCAGAAAAAAAATTTTTTTGTTTGAAGTCCACACAGAAGCTTGTACATGAATGTTCATAGCAGCATTATTCATAATTGCCAGGAGTAGACACAACACAAAATGTGCACCAGCAAATAAAGGTATGTGGTTTATTTATACACTGCAATATCATATACAGTCATCAAGCAGAATGAAGTACTGATTCATGCTACAATACGGATGAACCTTGAAAACACTGTGCTAAGTGAAGAAAATCAGACACTCAAAGCCACATGTTGTAAGAATCCACGTCTGTGAAATGTCCATAATAGCCAAACCCATAGAGAGAGAGTAGATTAGTGGCTGCCAGGGGTCAGGCCAGAAGGGAATGGGCAGTGACTGCTAATGAGTATGGGGTTTCTTTTTGAGTTGATGAAAATATTCTAAAATTAGATAGTGGTGGTAGTTCCATGACTTGCTGAGTGTGCTATAAATCACTGAGTTGTATACATTAAAAGGGTGAATTTTATGGTATGTGAATTATATCTCAATTTTTCAAAGATTTAAAAATACAAATACTGTATTAATAATAAACTGGACTAATCCAAAAAATTTGAACTGCAGTATCACAGAGTGACAAACTGCCTTTTTTTTTTTTTTTAGAAAAAGTATATTTAATCATGCTGTGTTCTAGCAAAAACAGTTTGGTTTTTTTTGACTGTTACTAAATTTTTAAAATTTTATTTATCTATTTTTATTTTATTTATTCACTGCGCTAGGTCGTTGCTGCTGTACAAGGGCTTTCTCTAGCTGTGGCGAGTGGGCTAACTCTCGGACAGTGCGTGAACGCCTCCTTGCAGTGGCTTCTCTTTGCTGTGGGCACAGGCTCTGGGCCCACAGGGGCTTCGGCAGCTGCAGCATACGAGCTCAGCAGTTGTGGCGCAGGGGCTGAGCTGCTCTGTGGCGGTGAGATCTTTCCCGACCAGGGACTGAAACCGTGTTCCCTGCACTGGCAGGTGGGTTCCTATCCACTGCACCACAAGGCAAGGCCTGTACTGCTACTAAGTAAAATGCAATTTAAAAATACCTTTAAAATCGTTTACTCTTTATCTTACCCTTTACATTTTAATTCTGGCCTCTTTCATAGAGTACATAAAATAGTAGTGCAGGAGTATAGAGATAAAATTTCTTAACTGTAAATATACACATATTGGATTTTTTATTGGAGTACAATTGCTTATGATGTTGTAGTCTTTTCTGCTGTACAGCAAAGTGAATCAGCTATGTGTACACATATACCCGCCCCCTCCGAGCCCCCACCCCACCCCTCTTGGCCACCAGAGAGCAGCATGCTGAGCTCCCTGTGCATTAGCGCAGCCTCCCACTAGCTAGCCATTTCACACATGGCGGTGTATAGATGCCGGTGCCACTCTCCCAACTCCACCCCTCAACACCCCCTCCCATATATTGGATATTAATGCACACAGTTTTTATTGATGTGGGGCACAATCAGCAAAATTATAGATCACTGCTTTGGCATCCTATCAGATGACAGGAAAAAAAAAAAAAACAAAACCCAGGGAAATGGATATAAGAAAATCAGCAAGAGGTACTGACATATCAAATTTTAGCTTATATTAAGAATACCAAAGGAATTTTTATATATGTTTAAAATAAAAATTAATCTGAAAGTCTCTATTGGAAAGTTCTCTGAAATGATCATTTCAACTCATTTCAATTTGTCATCATATGGTGGTAATTTGGTATTAAGCAAATTTCCATTCTGTGTTGCTCCACAGAAGAGGGTCACACCTTATATACTGTGTACCAAAAATACATTCTTGGAGAATGATAACATTACAGTTCTTTCTTCACTCATGTCCCTGACTGCTAGCCAGGCATCGGCAAGCTTTACCCATTCGGTGGGCACCGCAGACGCTGTCTGGTCCAGCGTCTGACTTCTTCTTTCTGCTTGCCCTGGAAAAAGACAGTGGTATCCCTGTAGTCTGTGACCTGTCTCTTCAAATGTTCGCCTGACCTCATTATCCAGAACACTCTATAAATGTAGTCTGCTACACAGCCCCACGTCTGTGAAGGAGCAGAAAACTGCCTTGGAAGTGACAAAGCAAAATAGAATGATCTGTCTAGCCAGGCTTGGAAAATACAGTTGCTAGGTTGTTATTGGTTTAAAGAAAATGCCTGAGCAATGTGCTGGCCACCTCCCTCTGTGCCTGAAACACTGCTGTGAACACTTTTATAGAAGCACCAGAAACTGAGGGGAAAGTCTGCCCCTTTGCTAGCATTCCTGCCCACTAGCTGTTCTCCAGGAAGTGCTTTGTATTTCATGAGTGATCACAAACCTCAGAGCATGGCTGCATCCATCTTCCCACGCTGCCAGCTAGTTGGCCTATAAAGCCAGGGTCCTTTCTTTCAGTAGAGCCACACTGTGGGAAGACTGCTCAGGTAACTTGTGTTTGAATTTCTGGTCTTCCACCTATTGACCTTGGAGAACCACTCGACTTCTCTGATCCTTGGTATTCTTATCTGTAAAATGGAGGTGAGGGCAACTACTGCGTATGGCTGTTGTGCAGCTGAAATAAGAGAATACATCCAGAAAGAGCACAGTATCTGACACAGAGTAGGTACTCAACAAGTGTTAGATTTCTTTGTGCAAGTCAGGGGGACAGGATCTGGTGGTTCCTCCTTATTATCCTACAAGCATTATGGTGACGTTGTTAATGTTGCTTAACCAATAGACAGTCATGTACACTTCTTGACAGGAAACCATGATTTTTTTTTGAATGGTATTTGAGCTTGATTCTCCTCAAGGCAGAGCCTGAGACAAGACTAGTGTGCATGTTGCACATATTTGTTTGGAAGGTGATTCTAGGGACTAGGAATGAGGGTCTGAGGAGAGTTGGGCAGAAAAGGAAGACAGGCCAATGGAAGAGTATGTTATCAAGGTCACTGCTGTGGACAATGGAGGTGGATTCCACCTGGACCTTCTACGAAGCATGCAGAATGCCCCTGAAGGATGAGACACACTATAACTCTGTTGGTCCTGTGTTGCAGTGGTTAGTTTGTGTTAGTCCCCAACCCTTCCAAGTTATCCATGTCTGCCAGCCTATTTTTTTTTTTTTTTTAATGCTGATTTATTTATCCGCTGCAGGGAGTCTTAGTTATAGCACAAGGTATCCTCAATCTTTGTTGTGGCACACAGGATCTTTAGTTGAGGAATATGAACTCTTAGTTGCAGCATGTGGGGTCTACTTCCCTGACCAGGGATTCAGTTCAGACCTGCATTGGGAGCTTGGAGTCTCAGCCACTGGACCACCAGGAAGTCCCTCCATCAGCCTATTGAGTATACCCATGGGTGTCTTCCTGGGTGTTCACTGGAAGGACTGATGTTGAAGCTGAAACTCCAATACTTTGGATATCTGATGCAAAGAGCTGACTCAGTTGAAAAGATCTTGATGCTGGAAAAGATTGAGGGCAGGAGGAGAAGGGGGACGACAGAGGATGAGATGGTTGGATGGCATCACCATCAATGGACATGGGTTTAGGTGGACTCCAGGAAGTGGTGACAGACAGGGAGGCCTGGCGTGCTGTGGTTCATGGAGTTGCAAAGAGTCAGACATGACTGAGCGACTGAACTGAACTGAATGGGTGCCTTTCTGTACCAAGGATTATTGGGGAGAACTCAGTCAAGGCCGGTGTGGAACTCCCACCCCCAGCCAGGACTGGCTAGATAATTTGTGGGATTCCAGGGCAAAATGAAAAGGCTGGCTTCTTTGTTTAAAAATTATTGAGAATTTCAAGACACCAACAGAAGAGCACTAAACTAAGCCGTTCTACATGAGACGTCCCGTGCAATGACATAGGTCCCATGCCCCATGAACCCAGCCCTGACCCCATTTGGGGCTGAAATTAGGGACAAAGCCAAGTAATGTGAGTAGAGGCACCACTGGTGCCAGAGGCAATGTGCCAAACTTGAGAGTTAGAACTAAAATTGGTCTAAGCCCATTGTGGCAATCTCATTTCCCTTCTAGAGTGATTAGGTTAAGGATGGTCATGTCCTAGCCAATAAAATGTAAGAGCATTAAAGGATAACATCGAAGAGTATTGGGTAAAGGGAAGTGAGCAAAGCAAAAGTGTTTCTTTACCTCTTTTCCTCTCTCTCTTCTGCTAGAGATACTGTCCTGTGAGAATATAATGCTGGGAGATGCAGCAGCCGTCTTGTAGTTATGAGGAGACATTGCAGCTACACTGAGCACCGGGTCCTGGAAGACTCTGTTGAGTTTCTGGACCCACTCTGGAACCACTACTTATAGGACTTACTGCTCAGTAACAATAAACATCCCATGAGTAAAGTCGCAGTGGCCAGAACCATTCCTAACTTCTATAACTCTGAAAAATGGATCTTCTCTTTTTGTCCATACATTTCCCACATTCTCTGAAGCAGAGTAAGGGCTTAATAATAATCTGTGGAATATGCTTTGATCAAGCCAGGGCAGATGAAGAATTAATTAAAGAAGTAAGTTGGATGGGTAGAGGAAAGACAGCTCTAATTTACTTTCTCTGTCTGGGTAATCTGCATCTTTTGCCTCTGGCTACTTTCTAAATTTTACTTGCTGGGAAGAGGGATAAGAAAGGACAGGACAGTTGACTTCTCCAGGCCCTCCCTGGTGGGAATTTAACCACTACTGGATCTTCTTTTCTAGGGTCAAGCTGTTTAAACTTTGTAGAAAACACTGCTGTATCTGCCTGCCCTGAATTCCCTGCATCTGGTAGTGAATTCCATTTTATCTTAGAGAACTGTCCAGACTCTTAGCCTGCACTCTTGCCACCGCTTTAGAATCAGAGTACCTGACCCTCCTATGACCAAGGTCTGGGCAACTAACCCAGAGGCCAATGGGACTTTCTCTCCAGGAAAGCTGAATCCCAAGGCAGTGCCCTGAACAGATTAATTCTTGCTGTTTAAATTTTGAGTGATCCAGGGTCCTTGTCCTTACTGAAGCTTATCCTTAGAGTCTGTGAGCTAGCCTATATTTTTTTTCTCTCTCTCTCTTTTTTTTTTTCCCTGTTACCTGAAATTTCTACTGCACATCACCAAAGAATCAAAGAACCCAAACTTCAAACCCAGAATTTAAAGGAAATGGAAACCCTAAATGTAGATAATATTATCCAGCAGTGAAATATGTGTAAGTGAAATCCCTTCCTTTTACATATTCTCTCACATTAATTGAAAATCTATTCAGCAGCCTAATTGCAAAACTGGCTCCAATTATCTATCTTTCCATGTATTCATGTAACTCTGCAATGTGACTTGGTCATACCTCTCACTAAAAGATGGAATCTGTTTCCCCATTATTGAATATGGAATGGATTGGGTTTGTGATTTGCTCTGGACAACAGAATGTGGTCAAAGCAATGAAGCATCTGTTCAAAGGTTAGGCCTCAAAAGGCTGTGCTTGCTTCTGATCGATCTCCTGGGGCCCTGGGACTGCCATGTGAACAAGCCCAGGCTAACCTACTGTAGGATGAGAGGTCACATGGAGTAGAACTGATTGACTCCAGCCAGGCCCATCTTAGACCAGAATGCCACTGACACTCAACCTATGAATAAGCCAGTCCAAAAATCGGAAAAGCTGCCTACGAATCTACAAATGCATGAGTGAGTCCATTCACAACCAGAAGAACCATTCAGATGATTAACAACCCCTGAGCAACAATAAATGGTCACTGTTTTAACCCACTGAGTTTTCAGAGAGTTTTTACACAGTAATACCTAATTGATACCACCTATAAATAAAGCATCACTACGAACAAAGCTAGTGGAGGTGATGGAATTCAGGTAGAGCTATTTCAAATCCTGAAAGATGATGCTGTGACAGTGCTGCACTCAATATGCCAGCAAATTTCGAAAACTCAGCAGTGGCCACAGGACTGGAAAAGGTCAGTTTTCATTCCAATCCCTAAGAAAGGTAATGCCAAAGAATACTCAAACTACCACACAATTGCATTCATCTCACACGCTAGTAAAGTAATGCTCAAAATTCTCCAAGCCAGGCTTCAGCAATACATGAACCGTGAACTTCCTGATGTTCAAGCTGGTTTTAGAAAAGGCAGAGGAACCAGAGATCAAATTGCCAACATCCGGTGGATCATGGAAAAAGCAAGAGAGTTCCAGAAAAACATCTATTTCTGCTTTATTGACTATGCCAAAGCCTTTGACTGTGTGGATCACAATAAACTGTGGAAAATTCTAAAAGAGATGGGAATACCAGACCACCTGACCTGCCTCTTGAGTAATCTGTATGCAGGTCAGGAAGCAACAGTTAGAACTGGACATGGAACAACAGACTGGTTCCAAATAGGAAAAGAAGTACGTCAAGGCTGTATATTGTCACCCTGCTTATTTAACTTCTATGCAGAGTACATCATGAGAAAGGCTGGGCTGGAAGAAACACAAGCTGGAATCAAGATTGCCAGGAGAAATATCAATAACCTCAGATATGCAGATGACACCACCCTTATGGCAGAAAGTGAAGAGGAACTAAAAAGCTTCTTGATGAAAGTAAAAGAGGAGAGTGGAAAAGTTGGCTTAAAGCTCAACATTCAGAAAACGAAGATCATGGCATCTGGTCCCATCACTCCATGGGAAAGAGATGGGGAAACAGTGGAAACAGTGTCAGACTTTATTTTGAGGGGCTCCAAAATCACTGCAGATGGTCACTGCAGCCATGAAATTAGAAGACGCTTACTCCTTGGAAGAAAAGTTATGACCAACCTAGATAGCATATTCAAAAGCAGAGACATTACTTTTGCCGACTAAGGTCTGTCTAGTCAAGGCTATGGTTTTTCTAGTAGTCATGTATGGATGTGAGAGTTGGACTGTGAAGAAGGCTGAGTGCCAAAGAATTGATGCTTTTGAACTGTGGTGCTGGAGAAGACTCTTGCAGAGTCCCTTGGACTGCAAGGAGATCCAAGCAGTCCATTCTGAAGGAGATCAACCCTGGGATTTCTTTGGAGGGAATGATGCTAAAGCTGAAACTCCAGTACTTCGGCCACCTCATGCGAAGAGTTGACTCATTGGGAAAGACTCTGATGCTGGGAGAGGTTGGGGGCAGGAGGAGAAGGGGACGATAGAGGATGAGATGGCTGGATGGCATCACTGACTCGAAGGACACGAGTCTGAGTAAACTCCGGGAGCTGGTGATGGACAAGGAGGCCTGGCGTGCTGCGATTCATGGGGTCGCAAAGAGTCGCACACGCACTGAGTCACTGAACTGAACTGAACTGAACTGATAAATAAAGCATAAGGCACTGGACTTGTATTTAACCAATTATTATGTGCTTAATAAAGTACCTAGCACTAAATTGATATTCTTGTGGTAATCCCATCAGTTTATTTATTTGTTTGCTTATTTGTTTTAAAAATAATGTGGCCCCCTCTCTACCTGCACATTCCAGAGAGGCAAATATTTAGAAAGTCATAAGGACTATACTGTCAAATGTTAATTAGGAAATTTATCTGATAACAGAATTTTTTTTTAAAATCGGGCATTACACAGTGCCATCACATTGCCAAAATCAGAAGGGAGATTCTGTTTTAACAAGGTGTTGTGAGTGATAACTGTGGATCTTGGGCAATGATTATTCCTACCATCTTTCTCCCTTCTCCATTTAGCACATGTCTGAAAAATTGAATTGAATATTTAATCTGCCAAGGGCAAGACTTGTGGTTCTAGTGAAGACTGGAGTAACTTCAGGTTTGTGAGCCAAACCACAAAACACCCTGAGTGCTACAGATTCAGAAAGCTTGAGTCAGCTCTGTGATCACTTTTGGAAAATTCTAAAACTGTCTATCCATGTAGAGCCAATGTATAACAAGAGGATTTGGTAGAAACAACTAAGTTTCAATGAAGCAATTCATTTCATGAACTGGCAAGATAGTTTCAGTGATGGGTGTGTTTGATTTTCTCAGGCTTTGAAATAATTTTTGAAAAGCTGTGTTTTAATATGGCGCCTAAAGCCAGTAGTTGTATAGGACAGTGGTTCATTTAAATAGATGAAAAGTAGAAATACAGTTAACATAGGTCCATCATTTTTACTATACAAGATATTTTCTTAAAAATGGAATTTTCAAATCACTGTTGCTGCTAAGTCGTTTCAGTCATGTCCGACTCTAGTGCGACCCCATAGACGGCAGTCCACCAGGCTCCCCCGTCCCTGGGATTCTCCAGGCAAGAATACTGGAGTGGGGTGCCATTTCCTCCTCCAATGCATGAAAATGAAAAGTGAAAGTGAAGTCACTCAGTCATATCCAACTCTTAGGGACCTCATGGACTGCAGCCCACCAGGCTCCTCCGTCCATGGGATTTTCCAGAAAGGAGTACTGAGTGGGCTGCCATTGCCTTCTCCATGAAATATCACTAGTAACTTCAATTTGTGGTTACAACAGGATTTAGAAAATGTTTTTGCTGATTCATTTTGGAACAAAAGGTTTCCCCAAAACACAATGAAAATCCACTTTTAAAATACATTTTCCAGTGAAGAAACATATGATAGTGTTTCTAGTTATAACTCAAAGCAAGTTTCCAAGTTTCTTGATAAATCTGTTTTCTCTTTCATGACATCGTGAAGGACAATTGCAAAAGACACATGGAAAATGAAACAAAAGAAAAATTACTTAAGTCTGTCATTTAACACTGCCAATTTATTATTGGCAAAATGCATTACTTTTTAAAGTGATGCAGGAGGTAAGCTACTCAGACAACATAGAAGCTAAGAAACACTCAGCAGACTAATTAGTTGAGAGGTTTTCCCTCTTGCACCATGATATTTCCAAGTCATCAGACAAATTTATATTTATAATCAATGACTCTTTTCTAAATGTTTTATCTCTGAAAAAGGAATAAATCAAACTGTAACAAAAATAAACTTTAGAGAGTAAAATACTATTTGGGGCAAAATGTAAAATAAAATTAGCAATGATAAAATTATCTAAGTGACACTGTGTTTTATTGGCCTGTGATAGGATGTTTCCAGGTTAGCAGGTCTAAATGTTCATTCCACCTAATCAAAACCAGTCTTTTCATGTTTTGTTTTCTTCCATATTTAGAAACAATTAAGCAAAACTCAAGGCTTCTCAGTGTAGCCTTAAGAAACTCAAATTATTTAGCCCTCCCAGCAAAGTTCAGGTTTCAAATAGGATCACTAGAGGAGGAGAAGCTAAATCTCTTCCAAATCCAATTACAATTTTACCTGATTATTGATCTCAGATTGCAAAAGTTAAAGACATAGTTCACTCTCACTTCTTGCAACTGGTTTTGTGTCACCCTTTAAGCTTCAGAGCAAACGTGAGGATGCTGAGAGTCCTGGACGTTTTGATTCTCTATGTTTGTTGTCTTAGACTGCCTTGCTATATTTCATTTGCAAGCTTTTGATGAAGCAAAGTTTTGATCTTGATTTATGTGTCCTTAGCACTTTTTATCAAGACTGGGAAGGGAAGAGGAAAAAAAAAAAAACTTCCTAGTTCTTCTCTGGAGGAATATAATTTCTTATAAATATTTTTAAATTGGTCAAATGCATTTTATAAATCCGTTTCATTCCCAAATGCTATCTTTTGAGAAGATATAAAATAGAAAGAGAGAAGAGAATATTCTTGGTTCTCAATCCCTTAGAAGCTTCTAGTTCTTGAGACATTTATTTCAATGTAATCTACTCATAAATGTACTTTTATTGTTTAGTATCAATGAATACTGGAAGGGGGAACTTTCCAGTGAGGATATTCTCAAAATCCTCAAGGAAACAAATTTAGATGGGACTAAAATCCACAAAACAAGAGAAAGTTTGAAACTAGGACATGCTAGAACTAGGATCAACTAGGAATGTTAAAATATGAAAATATAGTATTGAAATAAAAATTGAATAGATGAACTTCATATCAGCTTCCTTACTGCTGAAGAATGAATGGGTAAACCAGAAGGTCAAACAAAGTTTATCTCCCAGAATGAAGTTCAAAAAGATAAAGAGAATGAAAAGTTAAAGAAAAGTTCAAAGAGAACACATCTATATATTTAGTACAGTGTCAGAAGCAGAGAATAGAAGAAATAATGAAAAGATAATATTGAAGAGATACTAGGAAAAAACAATCCAAAGCTAAAGGGGAAGAAATGAGCTCTCATATAGAAAATTCCTATCAGTTCATTCCAGTTCAGTAGCTCAGTGGTGTCCGACTTTTTGTGACCCCATGAATCGCAGCATACCTGGCCTCTCTGTCCATCACCATCTCCCGGAGTTCACTCAGACCCACGTCCATCGAGTCCGTGGTACCATCCAGCCATCCTCTGTCGTCCCCTTCTCCTCCTGCCCCCAATCCCTCCCAGCATCAGAGTCTTTTCCAATGAGTCAACTCTTCGCATGAGGTGGCTGAAGTACTGGAGTTTCAGCTTTAGCATCATTCCTTCCAAAGAAATCCCAGGGCTGATCTTCAGCATAGACAGATTGGATCTCCTTGCAGTCCAAGGGACTCTCAAGAGTCGTCTCCAACACCACAGTTCAAAAGCATCAATTCTTCGGCGCTCAGCCTGCTTCACAGTCCAACTCTCACATCCATACATGACCACAGGAAAAACCATAGCCTTGACTAGATGGACCTTAGTCAGCAAAGTAATGTCTCTGCTTTTGAATATACTATATAGGTTGGTCATAACTTTTCTTCCAAGGAGTAAGCATCTTTTAATTTCATGGCTGCAGTCACCATCTGCAGTGATTTTGGAGCCCCCCAAATAAAGTCTGACACTGTTTCCACTGTTTCCCCATCTATTTCCCATGAAGTGATGGGACTGGATGCCATGATCTTAGTTTTCTGAATGTTGAGCTTTAAGCCAATTTTTCGCTCTCCTCTTTCATCAAGTGAATAGGAAAATAATAATAACACACCTGTAGGCATATCATGTAAAATTCCAGAGCATCAGAGATAAAGTGAACATTCTAAAAGCTATCAGAGGGAAAAGACATAATAATACAAGAAAGGAATGACAATGAAATTATCAACAACACTGGAGATCATCAGTCAATATGCTAAAGGGAAATGATTTTTCACTCAGAATTTTATATCTAGCCAAGTGGAAAGACAAAATAGATATTTTAATACCTACAAATATTTGAAAAAATTTAATTTACTATCCAAAGACTCTCATTGAAAAAACTACACTAGGGTGTACTCTTGCAAGAAAAAAAAAGTGAATCTAAAGGAAGGGTGCAAAAAGTCACAGTGAGCAAATAAATCAACAAAAATATAGTAGTAAATCAAAATGAATAATGTTTTAAAAATTATGTGTTTAAAAACAAGCTGGGATCAAAATTTCGGAGAGTAGTAACATGGAAGTTGGGAAGAATAGTGTAGAGAGAAATAAAAGTAAGTCAAATGTCTTTTTTTCACTTGGAGAATAGAGATTTTGATTAAATTGTGTGTTTAAATAAAGTAACCACTTACATGCATACATGCATACACATATATAAAACAGTAGAAGTGGGAAATGTGGAAAAAAAAATGCAGTCAACATAATAAAAGATAGGACTGCTGCTGCTGCTAAGTCACTTCAGTCTTGTCCTACTCTATGTGACCCCATAGACGGCAGCCCACCAGGCTCCCCCGTCCCTGGGATTCTCGAGGCAAGAACACTGGAGTGGGTTGCCATTTCCTTCTCCAATGCATGAAAGTGAAAGTGAAAGTGAAGTCGCTCAGTCATGTCCGACCCTTAGTGACCCCATGGACTGCAGCCCACTAGGCTCCTCCGTCCATGGGATTTTCCAGGCAAGAGTACTGGGGTGGGTGCCATTGCCTTCTCCGAGAGGAGAAGAAATGGAGAAAAAAGGAGAGTCAAGAGAAAAGACTTTGCCTTAGTGACATTGTCTGAACTCCTGGAATAAGCTTTGCCTGACTCTAGATGCACTCCTGGACTACTTACTTACTTGAGTCATTAAGTCACCCTTTTGGCTAAAATTAGATTAGATGGGTTTTTACCACATGAATTCATCCCAAAGCATCTTAATTAATTCAGCCTTCATATTCATCACCCATATTTTTGCTTCACTTGCCTTCCTTTTCATGCTGAATTAAATGCTCACACTTTACCACAGTGTGTTAAAATTTATTTTTGAAAACACACAGGATATAAATAATGAAAAAAATTCACCCATTGCTAGATTCCTCATTTCTCTGGCTTTTCAATATTTTGACTTTGCCATTCCCTAGCCCTGAAGAGAAATGCCATCTATTTTCCCATCTCAGAGTCTGAGACACATGATCTTTTGTTGGAAAAGGATTTTTTAAAAAATCAACTTCTTCCACCAAAATTAAGCAAAAATGAAACACAAGTTATGCCATTTATACAGTATTTTCATACTCAGTTTGACCTGAGATGATAACTTGGGGACAATTAAATAGCCATAAAATAAATCAACCTCAGAGAGCTGATTTCCCAGGTCTAACGTTCCTCAGAGTTCCAAGTAGAGTTTCTAATCAGTTTTATTCACGTAGGAAAGTACTTTCAGTCATATTTTTTTTCCTGCTGCACTCACAGGCCAGGATTTTCTCCTGACCACGTGCAAAATAAAGAATACCCCCTACCTGGATCACTCTTTCTCTGTTTATAGAGAACCTGAAAGGGAAAGTGTGAATTGCTCAGAGGTGTCTGACTCTTTACGACCCCATGCACTGTAGCCCACCAGGCTCCTCTCTCCATGAAATTCTCCAGGCAAGATGCTGGAGTGGGTAACCATTCCCATCTCTAGGGGACCTTTCTGACTCAGGGACTGAACCCAGGACTCCTGCACTGCAGACAGATTCTTTGCCGTCTGAGCTAGCAGGGAAGCCCCTTGTGTATGAATTTATCACACTTTATTTGTCTGTTCATCAGCTGTTTGATATATTTAGGTTGTTTCCACTTTGGGGCTATTGTGAATAATGGTTCTATGAACATTCACGTATAAGTTTTGTGCAGACATACCATTCCAATTTTCAAGAAGCTTTTAGAGAAACTTCCAAACTATTCTCCAAGGTTACTGTACCGTCTTATTATCCTACCATAATGTGAGTTTCAATTTCCGCACATCCTCACCTATACTTGCTATTGTCTTTTTGGTTATAGCCACTCAGTGTTTGCTAAGAGGTATTTCACTGTGGTTTTGATTTGTACTACCTAATGACCTGTGCTGTGGAGCACGTTTCTGTGAACAATCAGACTGAAAGTAGTGTAGGGATACAGCCAGGTCTCAGAAACAGCCGGAGCCAGGGTCACAAATGCAGCCAAGACTCCCTCTCTTTCCTCATCACCTGCTCTGGTTTTCCTGGCAGGTGAGCTGAGTGTTCGTCTCTTTCATCAGAGACAAACTTCTTCCACATCGCTCCTGTAAGTTCCTGCCATCAGACAGAGCCTGACTCCTTTTCTCAGGAAGTTCTGATTCATCTGCCTCGGGTCAGACACTCAGGACTAGATCAGTTAATAGTGAACAGGAAATGAACACAAGACAAAAACATGGCAGCTCCCAGAGGAATCACAGGACTGAAAAAGGAAGAGTGGTTCTCAAGAATGCCTGTGTGCATGCTCAGCTGCTTCAGTCGTGTCCAACTCTTTGAAACCCCATGGACTGCAGCCCACCAGGCTCCTCTGTCCATGGGATTTCCCAAGCAAGACTATTGGAGTGGGTTGCCATTTCCTTCTCCAGAGTACCTTCTTGACCTATGGATCAAACCCATGTCTCCTGCATTGGCAGGTAGATTCTTTACCACTGAGACACAGATAGGGAAATGTTATTTCCAGTAGAAAGAGGAGAAACTGATAATATGAAAGACTATGTGTCCATGTCACTCCTGACTTTGAAGAGCAAAAGGTACTAGATTTTTAGTCTCTAAAAGTTTTATAATGGCCTTTGGTCAAAAGCCTTAAATTTTTTAACTCACCTGAACTATTGCCAAACATAAAGGAATATATAGTTATACTCTTACTGTATATTAGTAATAGTCTTGATGTTGGTTGTCTACTTAAACAGCAATATTCTGGGGCTGGTGTAACATTATAACAAAGTTTTTGAAGAAAATGCTATTGCAATAAATGACAACACTGTTCTGTTTGTATTGCAACTTTCATTGACTTTATCAAAAGGATTCTGATGAAACACTGAACTCATAGGTTACAGTCAGGCAGCCCGCAGGCCTGATTTCACTTTTTATAACACTTATTGTTTGACTCACATGATAATTTTTTTAAGTTTCATTAGTCTCCTACACTAAAAATCTGGAAACTTCACACAGAAATCTGAATTCTTAGGTTCTCTTGGAAAATGAAAGGCACTGCCCTTCCACTCCCATTCCTCTGCACACATGTGTTTTGTAACCACTGATTCAATTTTTTTTTCCATCTCTAGTTATCAACTTCTCTGAGGAAGCATATATCAAGTTTCTAAGTCATAGTTACTCATGGCCTTGCTGACCTATAAGGTGACAGGACATAAATGAGGGTTTTGCTTCACAGCTGAATGAAACAAAAATCTCTTCCATAGGTGTTTAAAGCTTGTGATCATTTTACTTTCAGGCTCTTGTATTATAAGAAGGAAAATTATAGAGACAACATAAATTCTCTTCACAAAATCAGCAGTCTTTGTATTAATTCTTGGTCTTCTCTCAAAACAGACAACTCCTAGTTTTTATTACTTACGAGAATGGAATGGCAACCCACTCCAGTATTCTTGCCTGGAGAATCCCATGGACAGAGGAGCTTGGTAGGCTACAGTCCACGGGGTCACAAAGAGTTGGACACGACTGAGTGACTTCACTTCACTTCACTTCACTAATTATATTTATCTAATACTATTCTGTAGTTTCATTATCAATTGTCATAAACCATCTTTAGTAAATAAATATATAGTTGTGAAAGTGAAGTCGCTAGTCATGTCTGACTCTTTGTGACCCGTGGACTGTAGCCCACCAAGCTCCTCCATCCATGGGATTCTCCAGGCAAGAATACTGGAGTGGGTTGCCATTTGCTTCTCCAGGGTATCTTCCCGACCCAGGGATTGAACCCAGGTCTCCCACATTGCAAGCAGACGCTTTAACCTCTGCACCAACAGGGAAGCCCAAAATATATGGTTATAATAATATAAATATAGTTAACAATACTGTATTTCATATTTGAATGTTGCTATGAGGGTGGGCTGCAGTCCATGGGGTCGCTAAGAGTTGGACACGACTGAGAGAATTCACTTTTCACTTTCATGCATTGGAGAAGGAAATGGCAACCCACTCCAGCGTTCTTGCTTGGAGAATCCCAGGGACAGCAGAGCCTGGTGGGCTGTCGTCTACAGGGTCGCACAGAGTCGGACACGACTGAAGCAACTTTGCAGCAGTAGCAGCAGCATGAGGGTATATCTTTAAAGTTCTCATCAAAAGAAAACAAGGTTTTGTAACTATGTAAGGTGATGGATGTTAAACTAAACTGTGGTGATCATTTTGCAATATATACAAATATGAAATCATATGTTGTACAACTGAAATCAATATATTGTTAAATGTCAACTATAGCTCATAAGTTAAAAAAAGTCATTTTAGCTTGAAGGACTCTAAACAATTCTGGTTCTAATCGAAGGCCATCTGGTTGTCATCTTACTCTAATTGATGGCAGAAAGTTTATAATCTTGCCCTTTACCTTAATCAATCCAATGAAAGATGGCACTCTGTGTTATTAGCATTTCAATTCAGTTTCTTAAGACTCAAGAGGCTAAGGTATTGGGCCGTCTTATCCACTGACTGCTGCTATGCTGCCCAGATCCCTCTGAGGAGCAAGTGGTTTATTCCCTCAGATGTTGGGAGTGCTGCTGAAAGATTTGTTCAGCTGTCAACCCTATTGAAACTGCCTTCCTCACAGTCATTTCTCTGAGGGCAGTCCACATCTGGAGAATTCTTGCTTGAGATATAAAATCCTGCCCCTCTTTTCCCAGTGTGGGATATCTAAAGGACCATGCCACCGCCAAGGTTCCCAAGGCCTTCAGTGGGAGTTCAGCTTCTGTTTAATCTTGCTTCCCTGCGTCTTTCCACAGGCGTTGACCTCAAGCTCCCTTTAAGAACCCTTTGCACCCTAGTCTCCACCTTGGAGCTGGCTTTGTGAAGGGCATCTTGTGAAACTGTTAGGAAGAGGCTGGCTATGAAAGAGGGTAGTGTTTCAGAGAGGAAGCGAAGAAACTAGGAGAGCTGAAGCACAGGATTCCTACATGGGAGACGAGGCAAAATATCAAGTGGGGCAAGTTTCTGAAAGCCCAGCCGGAAAGTCTCCATTGATTCTCAACCAGAGCTCCCAGAGAGCAGAAACCAAGCAGTACTGGTTATCCTTCTCCTGTTTCCTATTAAAGTACTCATGAGCACAAGGAGAGAAGATGAAAAAGTCACACTGGCGTTACCAGCTAGGAATGTTCCCCAGCTATCTGCCAGATGTCAGGAAGGACGTTTTCATATAGCAAAGCCTGGAATGAGAAGCTAGGAGGATGTAACTTAGAGGGGTTCTAAGTAGGGAAAAGTTGAGGTGGTGAATACGGGCAGAACTATAGACTGCTAGAGATGACTGCCCCCATGAGGGCAGAGGAATCAATCCTGAAGACCAGAAGTCCTCTCTTGTAAGGACCAGGGGATCTATCCTTTAGAGTGAACAGATTCAGGACAAAAAGAAATCTGCAGGCTAACAAAGATGGGCTAGGTGGCTTGCCCAACCAGTCCTCCAGTCTGAGATGCAAACAGAGGATTCCAACACTCACTGTTGCCCCATGATTACAGGCATTCACGAGAGCTGAATATAGTTCTCCCTTTTCAAGGATAATCAATATTTAAAATGTGGTAGGGGAAGCCTATGAAACATTATATAGCATAAATGATAGAGAATTTGGCCCTTGAGGTTTTCAGAATAACATGTGTTTGGAAAATATTTCTATAGGAGACCTAATTGAGTTTAGAAACCATCAGCTTTGCACTCTGAATAAGATTAAGGAAAACATGGATGTTTGAAATAAAAGATGAACTATGAAACAGATATGATAACAAACTGATTTTTTTTTAAAGGAGCTAGTTGAGATGGAATCAGAAATGAAAAACTGTATCAGATGGGACTATTGTTAAAAAAAGTTAAAATATAATCACATAGTCACACACTGACAGAGAAGAAAACTGAAGCAGTGATTTGGAGAATTAGCTTGAGAAGAAGGAAGCATTAGAAAAAATACAGGGAAGTAACCTATTTTTTTCTGAGTAGTGTGATTTTCATCTGTTTATTTGTTCATTGTTTTCATCTGCTTTCTACCTAAAAAAGATGCACTGACTGGAAATTCAGAATTTATTCTCACTGTGCTTTCACCCCCTTGATTTTACAACTATCAATCAAACATCACTCTGTGACGTCTGTTTCCCTCACCATGCACAAAAGAGAATGTTGAACTGTTATCTTCAGAATGGCCAATCAGCAGTGCCACCCCCCACCCTGGATATCTATTATCTTAACTCTGTGGTTCTCAGAACACTGGGAGGGAGTGTTCTCAAGGCTACTCAAGATTAAAAAAAAGGAAAATGGAAACGCTGAGTGAAAATGTGATAAATAGGTAGGGCAGAGACTAGATAATAATTCTAGATAAAAATTATTCCTAAGACCCAAGGCAGAAAAAACCATAAGCAATAAATTAACAGAAACAGATTATTAAAAATTAATTAACAGAAAACTTTGCTGATATGAAGATGTATCACAGTGCATGGAATTCAAGAGCCCATCATATACCCAAACATGAAAGGTAAGAAAAAAGTGAACACCTAGACATGTCCTATTAAAATTTTCTTTTAGTTTCAAAAAAATTTTGAAGTGTGCTGCAAATAGGAGAAAGACATGATGTACAAGAAGAACTGTAGGCATAAAATGAGATGTATTCTTTACCTCTCATGTAAAGATGAAATCATAGACAGGAAGGAGGGCTGCAGAAACAACAAGGGTGTCAAAGTTTGAATTATTAGAGTAATTGCTTGTCACAGCAAGTCCTGGATCCAAGACTGGAGTTACACCCGCTATCTCTAGTAATTTCTCAGGCTCCTTTGAGGTGCTCATCCTTTCCCTCCGTGCTCTGCCAAGAATGAATGACCTTTCACCAATGCTGTTGTCAGCTAGTGCACATTGTATCTCCACAATCAGGTTCAGTAAGGACCCGGCCACCATCAGGTTGACCATCCTGAACTCATCTGTCATTACCCCCTTTGAGGCACCTGATCTGCTGGATCATCTGTAGTGAGTTTTGTTTTCAGTTTGTGGCCATAAACAAGCACACTAGTTTGCTATTGCTACTATAACAAATTAGTACACACTTGGTGGCTTAAAACAATTCAACTTTATTATTTTACAGTTTTGTGGATGCTGGAAGTCTGAGATGGGTGTCACTGGGATAAATCAAGGTGTCATGAGGGCTGCAGTCTCTTTGGGGGCTCTATAGGAGAATCTGTTTTCCTGCTCTTTCCAGCTTCTCAAGGCTGCCTGCATCCCTTGCAACATGACCCCCTTTCATCTTCAAAACTAACAACAGTTGGCTGAGTTCTCATCACATTGCATCACTCTGACCTTCCCTTCTGCCTTCTTCTTCTACATTTAAGAACTCTTGTGATTATACTGGGCCCACCTGAATAATCCAGGGTATACTCTCTTTCTTAAGGTCAATTTGTTAATAACCTTAGCTCTATCTGCTACCTTAATTCCTCTTGCCATATGACCTAATGGGTTTTAGGAATTAGAACACAGCCATCTTTGGAGTTCCACTATTCTTTCTACTACAACAGGCTTCTCTGGTTTTGCTTCTGGCTACCTTAACTATGGGGCTTCCCAGATGGCTCAGTGGTAAAGAAACTGCCTGCCAATGCAGGAGATGTGGGAGACTCAGGTTTGATCCCTGGGTCAGGAAGATCCCCTGAGGGAGGAAATGGCAACCCACTCCAGTATTCTTGCCTGAAAAATCCCATTGACAGAGGACAGGCCACAGCCCATGGGGTGGCAAAGAGTTGGACACGACTCAGTGACTGAGCACACACACCTTGACTATGCATTAGCACTTCCAGAGAAGATTGGTGATATAAAGAGGTAAATGTTAACACTCATTTATAAGAGTTTGATGAAGGAGGGGGCAACACATGGCTAAAATATAGAACTAAGATTAAATCAGATAAAACATGTGAAGTCCTCTACCCCAGACTTGACCCAGAACCTTTTGACTAAGTGGAATCTGAAGTTGGTACCCTGGGTCCTTTCAAAGCATGGCTCCCAGAGTTTGGTCCACCATCCATTTTTACACAGGAGTCACTATTTCACAAAATTCTCGCTACTATCTTTCTCTTCTCCTCCCCATCATCCTGAAAATTTTTTTTTAATTTCTCCTTTGGATACATTCAGCATGGAAAGGCTGCCATGGACACTGTGTTTGCTTTATCACTGTGGACCAAGAGTCTGTAATCTTAATCATCACTTTTCTGGATTTTCTTTTTGTGCTTCTCTGGTGGCTCAGATGGTAGAGAATCTGTCTGCAATATGGGAGCCCCAGGTTCAATCCTTGGGTTGGGAAGATCCCCAGGAGAAGGGAATGGCAATCCACTCCAGGATGCTTGCCTGGAAAATTACACGGACAAAGGAGCCTGATGGGCTACAGTCCACTGGGTTTCATAGTCAGACACGACCGAGCGACTCAACATACACAGCCGTGTATCAAAGTGGTTGTCTCTCTGTGGACCTGCCAATAAAATGTTGTCAAACTTTTGCCATCTGATAGATGAGAAGTGATACCAACATAGCTATAATTTTTCACGGCTTTTATTTTGAATAAATTTGACATCTTATCATTTAAAGGTCATGGAAAATACATTTCAATTTCAATGTATTTGATGCTTGTGGTATTTTCTCACTTTTTAAAGTTGGAGAAAACAGGATGGATATGATTGGGTATGAAACCAGTTTATATTGAGCCAAAGGTAATGGCCAGTATGTTTCTTAGAGAAAGATCTATGAAGCTTTACTTGAGATGTTGCACGGAGGAAACTGTGCCCATCAGATTTTAACATGAATTCATACAGTGAATCTCCTTACAGTGTGCTGCTCTCACCAGAGTGCTCTTCTTTAGCTGCGTATCAGATGCACAGACAGAATTTGATTTTGAAAAAGAAAAGAAATAGATGCTTTGACCTATTAATGGACATTTGGACCCAGAGACTCTGGAGTCCTGGTAGGTTATGTTTTTCTGTTTGTTTGTTTTTAGTTTTCTGGAGGTACTTTTTGTTTGTTTGTTTCTTTGAACTGAGAAGATGATTCTGTCCAGAAGAATGTACTTGTTCAATAATTATTTATTGGGTATCTTCCAACTGCCAGGGAATGAGCTGGCTGGCGGATAAAAGGAACACAACTGTGATAAAACCAGGCACAGCCTCTGTCCTCAGAGACTGGAAAAATATAAACCAAAGATATTGAAGAGATTCACATGAAGTGTCAACAGTGCTCTGAAAGGACAGGGGGCTGAGAGAGAGTAACAGGAAGGAATGCTTCTGGACAGTATGGTCAGGGATAATCTACCTGACAAGGGAACACTCAACCTGATTTGCAGAAGCAAAATGGGCTTTGGGGCTGTGTACCTAAACTTTTCAGGGCTATCGGAAACATCTGAACAGAATTCACATAAAGTCCTTCGCTCAGTGCTTGGTTCATAGTAAATGCCAGCTGCTATGATGATGATGCAAATGATTTTCTGCTCAGCCAGATCTTCTTCCTCTAAGGTCCATTTCTGACTGTTAGTTGCTCAGTTGTGTCCAACTCTTTATGACTCAGTGGCCTGTAGGCTGCCAGGCTCATCTGTCCATGGAATTCTCTAGCCAGTATACTGGAGTGGGTAGCCATTCTCTTCTCCAGGGGATCTTCCTGACCCAGGGATCAAATCCAGGTCTCCTGCACTGCAGGCAGATTCTTTAGTATCTGAGCCACTGACTAAACTACTGCATTAAACCTTCCTTAGTGAATCCAGCCCACACACTCTTTTCTCACCAAATGTTTACGGGACCTCTACTCTTTGTCAGGTACCATCCTCAGCTCTGGGTATACACTGGTAAAGTCCACTCGGCCTTCACAGAACATATGTTACAGTAGTAGACTAAATTTCTCAGTTTTCTTTTCCAGACTGAATAGAATTGCACACTCTTGGAGGGCACTGGACTTATCCTTTTTAATCCTTCCCCCAGTTCCTGACATAAGCTAAGTGTTTTGTAAAGTGCTAGACTCAGTGACCTTTTAGCTGGTCCAGTGTGCATCATCCTCTCAGTAGCCAAGGACTCTGAGACCTGTAGTGCTATTAGGAGAAAGAAGAGAATAAATGTAAAGTCTGACACATTAAGGGCCTAAAAATGATCTTTATGCCTTGAAAAAGGCCAACATCTCTACCACTACAGACTGATGAAAAGTTTGAAGTATGGTGCCAAAGCTCAGATCCTGCCAGCATGGCCTTTAAACAAGTGATTGTTATAAATGTGATTTTGTTACTGTTGTTAACCAACTTAAAAAATTTTTTTTCCTTAAGAGAATATGTTCATCAATCCTGGAGAAGTTTCTGGATTCCTAATATGAACTAAAACCCTCCCTCTACTTTGCCCACATTACCCCACCACCTCACCACATGTATGTGTATCTACATCTATGTAGAGTGTAACATATTTACACACTATGTAGAGTCTATAATTTCATTCCAAACCTCCTATTTCCTCCAAGTTAGTGCTTTCCAGCATAAAAACACCTATTATGCCAATAACTTATTGAGTTACAGTTCATTGATTATGAGTTTTTGTTACTATTGTTGAACGCTAAGTCATATCTGACTCTTTGCTATCCCACTGACTGCAGCACATCAGGCTCCTCTGTCCTTCACTATCTTCCACAGTTTGCTCAAATTCATGTCCATTGAGTTGGTAATGCTATCTAACCATCCTATCCTCTATCATCGCCTTCTCCTCCTGCCTTCAATCTTTCCCAGCATCAGGGCTCTTCACACCAGGTGGCCAAAGTATTAGAGATTCAGCCTCAGCAACAGTCCTTCAGATGAATATTCAGGGTTGATTTCCTTTAGGATTGCCTGGTTTGATCTTGTAGTCTGAGGAATTCTCAAGAGTCTTCTTCAGCACCAAAATTCAAAAGCATCTATTCTTCAATTATGAGTTTAATATTAAATGATACACTTTAATATTAAATAATGCCCCTTTGGGTGTGAATTTCAGGTAAACCACATATAATTATTTAGTGTAAGCATACTCCATGCAATATTTGGAATATGTGTATTAATCACGTTTAGTTGTGTATGATTCTTTGTGACCCCATGGACTGTAGCCTGGCAGGCTCCTCTGTCCATGGACTTCTCCAGGCAAGAAAACTGGAATGGCTTGCCATTTCCTTCTCCAGGGGAATCTTCCTGACCCAGGGATCAAACCCTGGTCTCCCCCATTCCAGGCAGATTCTTTATCATCTGAGCCACCAGGGAAGCCCATTTGGAACATAGTTATATTTAAAAAATTATCTGTTTTTGTATGAAATTCTAATTTAACTTGATGCCCTGTATTTTTATTCACCAGATCAGGCAATCCTACTTGTTATAGGTCTTTACCTATGCTGTTTTTCATAACCCCTTAAAATATTATGCAAAGTAAGAATGCTAATTTTACAAATAAGTATTTGTAAGATATTGTATTTGTAAGATATTCAGAGAGAGACAGTAATATTAACACCCACAAGATTATACTGGCATGTGGTAGAATCAGGATATGAAGCTAAGTGTGTTCAAACATGAAGGCCTTGTTTTCACACTTAAGAAAACCAGTAATTGTTACAACCGTTTTGTCCAGAGCTGAATCAAACTCAAGTTTTATAATGTGAGATTAAGGGACATGCTTTTGCAGTTCCCAAAACACAGCTCTTCACTGTGCTGAGACTTGGTACCATCTGCCCCTTCTCACCATGTGAGTGCTACTCAGGCTTCATGACTAAGCTCAGAAGTTACCTCACTGAGGAAGCTTCTTTGATCATCAGAGCTAATTATTCTATGTATCTTCTTGGCTCTTGTACAGTACATTGCAATGATCTCCTTAAGGGCCTGTCTCCCTCAGAAGGCCATGAATTTCCTGAGGTGGGCACCATGTCACTTTTCCAGTGCCCAGCATGGAAACAGAGCTTCAATAAATGCCCAATGGCTGAAGCCCAAATCCTGGGCACCCACTTTATATAAATTCTGCCTAAAACACATGAGATTACTGACTTGTTAGACAATGGATCTCCTGGTTGTTTTTGAAAAATGACATCAGAAAATGGAGGTTAGAAACTAACTTAACTGAATAATGTGACTCTTTATAGAGGTACATTTATTTACTCCATAAGTTGTAAATGATTCTACTTGAATTGTTATAGTCCAACAGCTAAATAATGTTCATAATACAGTCTACTAAATTTCTACATTTTAAAGATCTTATGAAATATATTGATAGTAATTAAACATGTCCATAAACCATTTTTCAAGACTTTAATATCTTAGTTTTCTAAGGGTATTTTTTTCAACAACAAAAATAAATACAGCATTAGTGTAATAATAATAATAAAAGAAACTAACCTATCTGCTGCTGCTGCGCTACTAAGTCACTTCAGTCGTGTCCAACTCTGTGCGACCCCATAGATGGCAGCCCACCAGGCTCCTCTGTCCCTGGGATTCTCCAGGCAAGAACACTGGAGTGGGTTGCCATTTCCTTCTCCAACCTATCTAGATATAGACAAGAAAACTGTATCTGTTACTTTACTATTTAACTTGAGAAGAACCTTATCAATTGCACTTTTTTAATGATCCTATTTTGCTGTCACCTTTGACATAGTTTTAAGCTGTTTTGTTGCACAATTATCTTGAATGGAACATCTAAGAATGAATCAGCTTTAGTTAACATTCATAAATATCTGAAAAAGCAGGAGGGAGGAGTAAAGCAAAGATTAGTCTCATTTGCTAGCTTGACAAGGTACAAATTAGTCATTTAAAAAAGCCAGTTTTGTGTGAAAAATGAGGTCATTTTACGTGCTAAAGATACATGTGCTTGGCATATAAGGATGTTATTTCTGAATATATTCCCTTGAATATACCCCAGATACTTTTTAAAAAGGTCTTTTAAAATGAATTATAATCGTGGTGAACATGGGGCTTCTTGATGTCATTTCTCCTTTGTGGACAGACTCAGTGATTTCCAAAGGCTCCCAATTACATTATTGAAAAGAAATACAGTACTCTTGTCCCTTGGCTGACCTGCTCGTCATCTCAAACTGAAACACATATTTAGTGCCAACAAAGTGCTACTTCACTGAGAACAGAAATACATCCATTCCCTCTGGTTTTGAGTTGGCCTAATACGTCCAGGTTCTATAGCTCTTTTTCTGAAATATTCCAGACAAGAATAATGATGGGTTGATGCCCTTTCCAAAATGATACGTAAATACTATAAAACGCATCTATTTATACTAGTCAATAAGTGTTTTTGGAATGATAGACAAATTCAAATTTAGATAATTTCTGTTAAGACAAATAATGACTAGACCCAAATGGTAACTCTTCTTTGACAGAAGCCCATTCAGGAAAACCTTGAATTTATTCTTTTATGTTGAGGAAGTGACTGATGCAACCTAGGTTGTGACTTCATGTACTGGACACAGCTTTATGTCACAAGGAATTCTGTCTAATGGTGGAATCCTAAACATCAACCATGGAGTCTAAGCAGCATCTTGGGAGCCAAAGCGAACTCCTCCTAGGTCAACGGAGGTAAGCACACTGCTGGCTCTTCCTCTGTACATGTGAGGGAAGGAGAGAGATGCAGATAACAGGTAAGAACACTGACTGCAGAGTCAGACTGATGGAATTTGTCTCCCAGATCTACGGCTTCCTGACCTTGGACAAGTTTGCTCTGAGCCTCATTTCTTTCAATTATAAAAGAGAAAATGATAACAGTTATCTACCTCATAGATTACTGTGAGGATCAGTGAGACAAGTGGATGATTCAGCTCAAGGCCCAGCAAGGTAAGCACACAATCTGTTCGTGCTTTCCTGCCTGTCAGAATGATGGAAATCAGTGGAACAGTTCACTGGCACGCAGGTAGAGAACGTTTCAGCTTCTGACCACAACTTCCTCTGGATTGACTTCCATGAATAATGTAAATCATATTTGAAAGGAGCAGAGATTACAAAGAGGAAGAGATGGCAGCGACTCAGGATTTTAAGTGCCTCCATTCTTCCTGTTCTTTCCCCTTGGCCTCCTTTCCACCTTAATTTCTTGAAGGAAACAAAACGGACGCACAAAAAACAGGTCGGGAAAATACATGTTAAAAGACTTTGGCCTAAATCCCTCTGCAGACGAGAGTAAGCTGAGCTGGCCTTTGGGGAACATCTGCTTCACGTGGCTAGAGGCAGGCCTAGCGCCTAAAAGCAAAGGAGCTCCTTGCAATCCTTTCCTCCCTAAGCCCATACCCAGGATTCTCTGGACCTGACTACCAGCATGGAAAGGTGGATGTGGGAAGAGCAAGCAAGTCAGCAGAGAAGCAACACATCAAGAGACCATGATCCCTCACCTGGTGCTCACCTGGTCCAGGCTTACTCAGCAGGTGAGTGAGCCCCAGGACTCCTGGCCTAGATAAACACTCATTGAAGAGAGAAAAGTCAGAAGACAATGTTATTCGCTCAGTCATGTCTGACTCTTTGTGATCCTACGCACTACAGCCCACCAGGTTCCTCTATCTTTGGGATTTCCCAGGCAAGAATACTGGAGTGGGTTGCCATTTCCTTCTCCAGGGAATCTTCCAGACCGAGGGATTGAACCTGGGTCTCCTGCATTGCAGGCAGATTCCTTACTATCTGAGCCATCAGGGAAACCCTCAGAAGACAGACTCAAGAGCAATCACCACACCTGGCTCAGAACTTTAACTTGTTCTATTCTCTTCATTTGTTGAGCTCCTATTATGCGCTGGGCACTTATTCCAGATGCTGAAACCCATGCATCCCAGTTTAGAAGTCAATGATAACCAAAAAGAGCATTCAAGCCCTAGACCCTGTGCACCTCAAACGCCCTTTTCCTCAGAACTTAACTCCTTCCCTTCATGTTAATGATTTTTCCTCTGTCTTGCAGCTTCCTGAGGACAGGGTGTGAAAGAGGGAAAGAGAGGGACCAGAAGACAGGTTTAAGCTTCCAGAGCTGGCAAATAACAGAGGATATCAAGAGAGGAGATATGTTTTTGATACATAGCTGCTGACCCCAGTGGGTTCTGTTCTCCCAAAGCCTCTTTAGATTTTAACTCAAGACACAAAGCCTCAGGCCTTCCCTCTCAGTTCCAAGTTATTACAAACCTCACATTTCTGTCACTGGACTGTCCTTTGGCCCCAAATAGAAAATTAAGTTTTGATCTTGATTGGGCTTGCACCAAACAGAAGAGATTCAGGTAGATAGTCTGTACTTGTTTGCTTTAGGAAATGATTTGCCTGCTTGACATCCCAAGCAGGAAGATGTTCATACAAGAGTAGTTGAGAGCAACAATAATCCACTCAAGGGTCATGAGCTGAGGTGAGACCAGGTTCTAGAGACAACAAAAAGATGCTCCACCAGACACTTCCTTTCCAGACCAGTCCCAGTCATCAGCCATACTAATGTTGGTCCTCAAATGGAGCTGCAGAATCCATGGAAAGCTCAGGACAGACTCCACTAAATCATCATAGAGCCTGTTTTTTTTTGAACTGCTCCTTAAGATTCCTATTCATTTATCCCCATGATCTACAAAAAAATAAACTGACTTATATTAACATGCTTATATGTTAACTTGGGGAAATTGAAATTCAACTAACCAGGACACTTTGTATTTGAAAACAAAGAACAGAATTCAAAGAAGGTAAAAATCCTCCAGACTTCATGATATGTTTTCTTGTTTGTCTAGCACGAACATACTCCCTCTGGAACTCTCTTCATTTCCCAGGTGAGAATAAAAGGTGTAATGTGAAGAAGCTAAGTGACCCTCTTCAAGTCACATAGCTTGTCAGTTGCAGAGGTCACACTAGACTGCAGGACTGGACTTCTGTCGAGGGCTTTTGTTTTGTTCTCAAACACATGACAACATTCCTATTGTACATAGACTAAAAATGTTCTACATGAGATGGGAAATTTTTACTGGTTAAAACAAAGGATTTCAAAAGATGGAAAAAACAAACTGTAGTACAGCCATTTCTAGAAGACAAGGCCTAGGAGGAAGCAGTAGGCTGTAGCAGGTCAGGGAACACGGGACAGTGGATTCAGGAATCAGGAGGGCAATGCCTATGCCTATGAATAGCTTGATGATATAGGAGACCCCCAACTATCTTTATGAGACATGGTTTTGGCTGGGCATCTAGACTATGGCAACTGCAAAACCACTAAACAGAGGTGAGGATAGAAAGAGCAAATAAAGGAAAAGAAGAAAAGGACATAAATAAACACAACTTCTATGCTAAACAAGAGTGCCAAAGACATTTCAAATGAAAAGAAATCTAATTTAGAAAAGAAAAATGGAGGCAGTCCTAAGATGGCAGAGGACTAGGACAGGGAGACCCTTTCTTCCCAAAAAATTCATCAAAAGAACATTTAAACGCTGAGTAAATTCCACAAAACAACTTCTGAATGCCGGCAGAGGACATCAGGCACCCAGAAAAGCAGCCCATTGTCTTCGAAAGGAGGTAGGAAAAAATATAAAAACAAAAAAGAGACAAAAGAGGTAGGGACGGAGCTCCATCCTGGGAAGGAGTCTTAAAAGAGAGAAGTTTCCAAACACCAGGAAACACTCTCACTGCCGAGTCTGTGGTGAGGCTTGGAAGCACAGAGGGCAACAAAATAGGGAGGAAAAATAAATAATTAATTAAAACCGACAGATTACAAGCCCAGTGGTAACTCCCCCAGTGGAGAAGCAGCTCAGACGCCTGCACCCACCACTAGCAAGCGGAGGCTGGGCAGGGAGGCGCCCGGCTGCACTGCTTAGAGTAAGGATCTGGCCTGAATGCCCTGAGGGGGATTTGCTTGGGCTAGCAAACCAGACTATGGGATAGCTACCACGCAAAAGCCCTAAGACACCGCCAGACCCGTGCACAGAACAAAGGACTAAACAGAACTAGCCGGCTGCAGGCTATCCCCCTCCAGTGACAGGCAGCCAGAGCTGGAAGGGGGCAATCGCAGCCCCAGGGAGACATTATCTACCAAACAGCAAGCAGGCTTCTTTGCTAAGACTTCTTGGGGTTCTGGACAGTCAACGTCTGCCTGAGACGGTGCACCAGTCGTACACCCAGAAAACCAAACGGCAGGGACGGGGGAGGAGATAAGTCATAGCGACCACGCTTGCCAAACACCTCATCACCTGAGCTGCTCGGACCTGGGGGAGGGCACAAAACGCAGGCCCAACTGAGTCTACGCCTCTGAGGCCTACCCGAGTGCCTGAGCCTGAGCGGCTTAGACCTGGGAGGTGCATGCAGCCCAGGGCCGGCCTCCTACGGTTCCTGGTGGAGCAGCCTAGAGCCTGAGCAGGGTGGGCAGGGGGGGTACACGCGCCGTGAGCGGGGGCAGGCCCAGTGTGGCTGAGACACTGCGTGCACACGCCAGGGTTATGTGTTTGCAGCGTCCCTCCCTCCCCACAGCACGACTGAACAAGTGAGCCTAAGAAAAGTGTCCACCACCGCCCCCTTTGTATCAGGGGGAAATCAGACAATGAAGAGACCAGCAAACAGAAGAAGCTAAAAGAGGGAACTGCCTTGGAAGTGACAGGTGCAATAGATTAAAACCCTGTTGTTAGTACTGACTACATAGGAAGGGGCCTATAGATCTTGAGAAATAAAAGCCAGATCAAGGAACTATCCGAAAAGGAACTGACCCCACATTACCCACAATACCACCAGAGAAAGTCGTAGATATATTTTTACTATTTTTACACTCATTCTTTTTAATTAAAAAATTTTTTAAATTTTTAAGTCTGCTATTACTCCTTTAATTTTCACTTTTATAACCTACTACTACTTTGCAAAAAAAAAATACCCTATTTTTTAAATGCAAACTTCATATATATATATATATTTATAGTTTTTGTGACTTTTTTTTTCTTTTCTTTAATATGTATTTTTGAAATTCCAAACTCTACTCTAGATTTTTAATCTTTGCTCTTTGGTATTTGTTATCAATTTTGTACCTTTAAGAACCCACTCTTCAGTACCCATTTTTACTTGGGAGCGAGATTACTGGCTTGACTGCTCTCTCCCACTTTGGACTCTCCTTTTTCTCCACTAGTCGCCTGTGTCTCCTCCCTACCCCCTCTCTTCTCTACCCAACTCTGAATTTCTGTGTGTTCCAAACGGTGGAGAACACTTAGGGAACTGATTACTGGCTGGATCTGTCTCTCTCCTTTTGATTCCCCCCTTTTATCCTCCTGGCCACCTCTGTCTCCTTCCTCCTGCTTCTCTTCTCTGTATAACTCCAAGAATATCTCTGAGCGGTCCAGTTGTGGAGTGCACGTAAGGAAGTGATTACTGGCTAGCTTGCTCTCTCCTCTACTGATTCCACCTCATTTCATTCGGATCACCTCTAACTCCCTCCTCCCTCTTCTCTTCTCCACATAACTCTGTGAACCTCTCTGAACGTGAACATGAACGTGAATGTGAACGTGAAGTCGCTCAGTTGTGTCCGACTCTTTGCGATCCTGTGGACTGTACCCCACCAGGCTCCTGTGTCCATGGGATTCTCCAGGCAAGAGTACTGGAGTGGGTATACCTCAATGTGGAGAAACTTTTTATCTTTAACCTAAATGTTTTATCGATGGTGCTGTAGAGAAGAAGTCTTGAGACTACTGTAAAAATAAGACTGAAAACCAGAAGCAGGAGGCTCAAGTCCAAACCCCGAGAACACCAGAGAACTCCTGACTCTCGGGGAAAATTAATTGACAGGAGCTCATTAAATGCCTCCATACCTACACTGAAACCAAGCACCACCCAAGGGCCAACAAATTCCAGAGCAAGACATACCATGCAAATCCTCCAGCAACACAGGAACACAGTCCTGAGCTCCAATATACAGGCTGCCCAAAGTTACTCCAAAACCATTGATATCCCATAACTCATTACTGGACACTTCATTGCACTCCAGAGAGAAGAAATCCAGCTCTACCCACCAGAACACCGACACAAGCTTCCCTAACCAAGAAACCTTGACAAGCCACCTGTACAACCCCACGCACAGTGAGGAAACTCCACAATAAAGAGAACTCCACAAACTGCCAGAATACAGAAAGGGCACTCCAAACTCAGCAATATAAACATGATGAAGAGACAGAGGAATGCCCAGTAGGTAAAGGAACAAGATAAGTGTCCAGCAAACCAAACAAAAGAGGAAGAGCTAGGGAATCTACCTGATAAAGAATTCTGAATAATGATAGTGAAAATGATCCAAAATCTTGAAATCAAAATGGAATCACAGATAAATAGCCTAGAGACAAGAAAGGTTTAACAAGGACCTAGAAAAAAAAAAAAAGAGTCAATATATAATGAATAGTGCAATAAATGAGATTTAAAAAAAACACTCTGGAGGCAACAAATAGTAGAATAACAGAGGCAGAAAATAGGATTAGTGAATTAGAAGATAGAATGGCAGAAATAAATGAATCAGAGAGGAAAAAAGAAAAACGAATTAAGAGAAATGAGGACAATCTCAGAGACCTCCAGGACAGTGCTAAATGCCCCAACATTCAAATTATAGGAGTCCCAGAAGAAGACAAAAAAAAAAAAAAAAAAGACCATGAGAAAATACTTGAGGAGATAATAGTTGAAAACGTCCCTAAAATGGGGAAGGAAATAATCACCCAAGTCCAAGAAACCCAGAGAGTCCCAAACAGGATAAACCCAAGGTGAAACACCCCAAGACACATATTAATCAAATTAACAAAGATCAAACACAAAGAACAAATATTAAAAGAAGCAAGGGAAAAACAACAAATAACACACAAGGGGATCCCCATAAGGATAACAGCTGATCTTTCAATAGAAACTCCTCAAGCCAGGAGGGAATGGCAAGACATACTTAAAGTGACGAAAGAAAATAACCGACAGCCCAGATTACTGTACCCAGCAAGGATCTCATTCAAATATGAAGGAGAAATCAAAAGCTTTACAGACAAACAAAAGCTGAGAGAATTCAGCACCACCAAATCAGCTCTCCAACAAATGCTAAAGGATATTCTCTAGATAGGAAACACAAAAAGGGTATATAAACTCGAACCCAAAACAATAATGTAAATGGCAATGGGATCATACTTATCAATAATTACCTTAAACATAAATGGGTTGAATGTCCCAACCAAAAGACAAAGACTGACTGAACGGATACAAAAACAAGACCCCTATATATGTTGTCTACAAGAGACCCACCTCAAAACAGGGGACACATACAGACTGAAAGTGAAAGGCTGGAAAAAGATTTTCCATGCAAATAGAGACCAAAAGAAAGCAGGAGTAGCAATACTCATATCAGATAAAATAGACTTTAAAACAAAGGCTGTGAAAAGAGACAAAGAAGGCCACTACATAATGATCAAAGGATCAATCCAAGAAGAAGATATAACAATTATAAATATATATGCACCCAACAGGAGCACCACAATATGTAAGACAAATGCTGCTGCTGCTAAGTAGCTTCAGTCGTGTCCGACTCTGTGCGACCCCACAGACGGTAGCCCACCAGGCTCCCCCGTCCCTGGGATTCTCCAGGCAAGAACACTGGAGTGGGTTGCCATTTCCTTCTCCAATGCATGAAAGGGAAAAGTGACAATGAAGTTTCTCAGTCATGTCCGACTCTTAGCGACCCCATGGACTGCGGCCTACCAGGCTCCTCCATCCATGGGATTTTTCCAGGCAAGAGTACTGGAGTGGGGTGCCATTGCCTTTTCTGAGACAAATGCTAACAAGTATGAAAGGGGAAATTAGCATTAACACAATAATAGTAGGAGACTTCAATACCCCATTCACACCTATGGATAGATCAAGTAAACAGAAAATTAACAAGGAAATATAAGCCTTAAACGATACAACAGACCAGGTAGACCTAATTGATGTCTATAAGACAGTTCACCCCAAAACAATGAATTTCACCTTTTTCTCAAGTGCACACGGAACCTTCTCCAGGACAGATCACATCTTGGGCCATAAATCTAGCCTTGGTAAATTCAAAAAAATTGAAATCATTCCAAGCATCTTTTCTGACCACAGTGCAGTAAGATTAGATCTCAATTAAAGGAGAAAAACTATTAAAAATTCCAACATATGGAGGCTGAACAACACACTGATGAATAATCAATAAAGCATAGAAGAAATCAAAATATGCATAGAAATGAATGAAAATGAAAATACAACAACCCAAAACCTGTGGAACACTGTAAAAGCAGTGCTAAGGGGAAAATTATAGCAATACAGACATACCTCAAGAAACAAGAAAAAAGTCAAATAACCTAACTCTACACCTAAAGCAACTAGAAAAGGAAGAAATGAAGAACCCTAGGGTTAGTAGAAGGAAAGAAATCTTAAAAATTAGGGCAGAAATAAATGCAAAAGAAACAAAAGAGACCATAGCAAAAATCAACAAAGCCAAAACCTGGTTCTTTGAAAGGAGAAATAAAATTGACAAACCATAGCCAGACTCATCAAGAAACAAAGGGAGAAAAATCAAATCAATAAAATGAGAAACGAAAATGGAGAGATCACAACAGATAACATAGAAATACAAAGGATCATAAGAGACTACTATCAGCAATTATATGCCAATAAAACGGACAACGTGGAAGAAATGCATAAATTCTTAGAAAAGTACAACTTTCCAAAACTGAACCAGGAAGAAATAGAAAATCTTAACAGACCCATCACAAGCATGGAAATTGAAACTGTAATCAGAAATCTTCCAGCAAACAAAAGCCCAGGTCCAGACGGCTTCACAGCTGAATTCTATCACAAATTTAGAGAAGGGCTAACACTTATCCTACTCAAACTCTTCCAGAAAATTGCAGAGGAAGTTAAACTTCCAAACTCGTTCTATGAGGCCACCATCACCCTAATACCAAAACCTGACAAAGACGCCACAAAAAAGAAAACTACAGGCCAATATCACTGATGAACATAGATGCAAAAATCCTTAACAAAATTCCAGCAATCAGAATACAACAACACATTAAAAAGATCATACACCATGACCAAGTGGGCTTTATCTCAGGGATGCAAGGATTCTTCAATATCCGCAAATCAATGTAATTCACCACATTAACAAATTGAAAAATAAAAGCCATATGATTATCTCAATAGATGCAGAGAAAGCCTTTGACAAAATTCAACATCCATTTATGATAAAAACTCTCCAGAAGGCAGGAATAGAAGGAACATACCTCAACATAATAAAAGCTATATATGACAAACGAACAGCAAACATTATCCTCTGTGGTGAAAAAGTGAAAGCATTTCCCCTAAAGTCAGGAACAAGACAAAGGTGCCCACTTTCACCACTACTATTCAACATAGTTCTGGAAGTCTTGGCCACAGCAATCAGAACAGTAAAAGAAATAAAAGGAATCCAAATTGGAAAGGAAGAAGTAAAACTCTCACTGTTTGTAGATGACATGATCCTCTACATAGAAAACCCTAAAGACTCCACAAGAAAATTACTAGAGCTAATCAACGAATATAGTAAAGTTGCAGGATATAAAATCAACACACAGAAAATCCTTGCATTCCTATATGCTAATAATGAGAAAATAGAAAGAGAAATTAAGGAAAGAATTTCATTCACCATTGCAACAAAAGAATAAAATACTTAGGAATATATCTGCCTAAAGAAACTAAAGACCTATTTATAGAAAACTATAAACAACTGGTGAAAGAAATCACAGAGGACACTAATAGATGGAGATATATACCATGTTCATGGATTGGAAGAATCAATATAGTGAAAATGAGTATACTACCCAGAGCAATTTAGATTCAATGCAATCCCTATCAAGCTACCAACAGTATTTTTCACAGAGCTAGAACAAATAGTTTCACAATTTGTATGGAAATACAAAAACCTCGAATAGCCAAAGCAGTCTTGAGAAAGAAGAATGGAACTGGAGGAATGAACCTGCCTGACTTCAGGCTCTACTACAAAGCCACAGTCATCAAGACAGTATGGTACTGGCACAAAGACAGAAATATAGATCAATGGAACAAAATAGAAAGTCCAGATATAAATCCACGCACTTATGGACACCTTATCTTTGACAAAGGAGGCAAGAATATACAATGGATTAAAGACAATCTCTTTCACAAGTGGCACTGGGAAAACTGGTCAACCACTTGTGAAAGAATGAATCTAGAATACTTGCTAACACCATACACAAAAATAAACTCAAAATGGATTAAAGATCTAAACGTAAGAGCAGAAACTATAAAACTCCTAGAGAACATAGGCAAAACACTCTCCGACATACATCACAGCAGGATCCTCTATGATCTACCTCCCAGAATATTGGAAATAAAAGCAAAAATAAACAAATGGGACCTAATTAAACTTAAAAGCTTCTGCACAACAAAGGAAACTATAAGCAAGATGAAAAGACAGCCTTCTGAATGGGAGAAAATAATAGCAAATGAAGCAACTGAGAAACAACTAATCTCAAAAATATACAATATACAAGCAACTCCTGCAGCTCAATTCCAGAAAAATAAATGACCCAATCAAAAAATGGGCCAAAGAACTAAAGAGACATTCCTCCAAAGAAGACATACAGATGGCTAACAAACACATGAAAAGATGCTCAACATCACTCATTATCAGAGAAATGCAAATCAAAACCACAATGAGGTACCATTTCATGCCAGTCAGAATGGCTGCGATCCAAAAGTCTACAAGCAATAAATGCTGGAGAGGGTGTGGAGAAAAGGGAACCCTCTTACACTGTTGGTGGGAATGCACACTAGTACAGCCACTATGGAGAACAGTGTGGAGATTCCTTAAAAACTGGAAATAGAACTGCCTTATGACCCAGCAATCCCCCTGCTGGGCATACACACCGAGGAAACCAGAATTGAAAGAGACACATGTACCCCAATGTTCATCGCAGCACTGTTTATAATAGCCAGGACATGGAAGCAACCTAGATGTCCATTAGCAGATGAATGGATAAGAAAGCTGTGGTACATATACACAGTGGAGTATTACTCAGCCATTAAAAAGAATACATTTGAATCAGTTCTAATGAGGTGGATGAAACTGGAGCCTATTATACAGAGTGAAGTAAGCCAGAAAGAAAAACACCAATACAGTATACTAATGCATATATATGGAATTTAGAAAGATGGTAACGAGAACCCTGTATGCGAGACAGGAAAAGAAACACAGATGTATAGAACAGTCTTTTGGACTCTGTGGGAGAGGGCAGGGGTGGGATGATTTGGGAGAATGGCTTTGAAACATGTATAATATCATATATGAAACGAATCGCCAGTCCAGTTTCAATGCATGATACTGGATGCTTGGGGCTGGTGCACTGAGATGACCCCAGAGGGATGGCATAGGGAGGGAGGAGGTGGCGGGTTCAGGATGGGCAACACGTGTATACCTGTGGCAGATTCGTGTTGATGTATGGCAAAACCAATACAATATTGTAAAGTAATTAACCTCCAGTTAAAATAAATAAATTTATATTTAATTAAAAAAAAGAAAAACGAACAATAAAATCAACAACAAGAACATGAATTCATCCTGGATAAAATTAAAAATAATTTTACGTTACAGGATGACAAAGACTTTAAAATAGATATTTAGAATGCCCAAAGAGACAAACGGAAGGTTAACTTTCATTTTAAAAGATAAAACAAAAAGAAATAAAACAGGTGAATATGAAAAATAACCACTTAGAAGTACTGTAAATTATTTTTAAGTAGTCTTGAAGTTTTTGAAAAGTAGTAATCAAATTTAAAAACAAAACAAAAAGACCTCACCATATTGGATAAACTCTAGGCTAGACAACACTAGTATGAAAATTAGAAAGTAGCATCAAGAGGCAAAGGTTGAAAAATATATAAAAAGGCTGTGAAGAGACCTGGAGCATCAATTTACAGGTGAATAGATTGAAAGGATCCAACATACATCTAACAGCAGTTTCAGAAGAGGAACTCATTATTTCTTGTAACTCTTCCATAAATGCCCAGAAAGGGAGGAATAGCATCTCTCCTCATTTGGCCAAGCCAGGTATATACTACCTGCACATATCCATTCAATCAAGTTGGCTAGGTGCTGTCAGTTTTTGCCCACCCCAAATGCATGCAAATGTTGCCACAGGGCAGGATGCACTGTAACCCAGGCCATTGGAGACATTTCTGATCCATTTAATACCACCTCCTCAAGCACCCTATAAATGCAACACTAAAGGTGGAAATTTTTCCCTACAATTTGGTTTTAAACCTGATGGCTAATGCTACTTATTAGCAGAGGAATATTCCCGCTTAGTTGTTTTCAGCTCTTAAGAATCTCACTTCAATTATTTCCGATTCCTAGTGGCCTGTTTTAGTTATGTCCTAAAACACAGGCCATTTAGTTATAACTCCACCTCTGGAGTCTCAATTCTCCTGCAAAATTAAAGTCCTCACCTCTGAATGGGGCAGCCTATGGCTCTGCACTTTAACCATGTAAAATGCAACCATTTCAATACGTTCTTCCCGTCGTTATTTTGATGTAATGGCCCAGGTGGCAGAGCATGCTGTCCAGACATTCCTCCCTAAAGGCACTACCTTTAGTCTTACCTAGTTTCCTGCTGAGCTGTAATTCCTTTTCTGTGCTAGTACTTAGAGCCCATAACAAAGCCATGTAACAACCAAGAGTTTGCTCATTTTTTCCCCCATTTTTGATTTCCCACCATTTCCGTTAATACATCTAGCTATTTGCCCTTTCGAGCCTTTTTTGTGCGTCCCTGTACTCAGGCAATGCCTAGCGTTCCATAAACCTAGCCAGGTCACCCTCTGTGGAAGTAGCTCACCAGCCTGGGATTTTCCCTGTGAACAATGGGCTTTCCCCTAGCATGGCCCCTTTACCCATTCCTGCATAGTTTCCAGTTTACTGCTTGGCTTGCCCATTATTGGAGGATGGAAGGAATGCAGTGTCCACTCAAACAGAAGGCATCTTGAAAACAAAATGCCAGGCAGGCAGCTCTGTGTAATCAATGGGTCCTTTTCCTGTAGGGTAACTTACAGGGTGGAAAGGGCTCACGTGGATAATCCAGAAACATTCACAGCTATACTCTGCATCATTGGAAGACCATTGGGATAATTGTATAGTTAACCTAGGATATGAGGTAGATACTTGAAAGAGGACAAGCATTCCTAACTAAGATTCATGAATGGGTAACTAGTCTCCTGGGCACCAGGAATTCATCAGCAAAGATTTTCATCATTGTTTGGGGACTAACAGAGCATAGAGGCCACCTGGTCCTGATCATTATTAAACAATACCTATTAACTATTTGATACAAAGCCCTTGATGACAGAGAAGTGGTTCACTGTATAGTCCTGGGTAGGGTCAGCGGAGGGAGAAACTGTAAGGGCCCAAGATGGCATCAGTTATGCTAACCACCATACAGGGATGAAGTTTTATCTTCAGATCCTCAGACTGGGAAATATTTTTGGGCAATATTTGTATGTAACAAGATTCTACTGACATACAATTGGTCATGTGGTGTTGGCTGCAAAACACATTGTTATTGCATTGATGGTTATTACATGATGGAGTGGGACAGAGACCACAGACATGGCATGACACACGTGCAACTTGCAGCAAAGCCTTGCCTTTTTCATCCCCTAGAATTCCCCATCACGGATATCAGCCAAAGCCTCTGCCAGCTGCCACGGCTCCACATGTGCTCAATGGGCCTGGCTTTATGGGCTCCAGGGGTGGGTCAAGGGCATGAGGGCTAAGAAACTGCTTTAAAGCAGTGGAAGGGAAAATAAGTACACAATATAATTGTAGTTACCATTATCCTGTAATTCATACAATTTAGAATCTTCAATAAGGTCTGAATGTGTTATACATGGAAATGCTACAAATGCAATTCTAAGGGATGGATTGTAATACAGCTACCAACCTGCCCCACCCTCCAGATTAACTCAGAAAGCCTTGTATACCAGGTCCTGGAGAAGGAAATGGCAATCCGCTCCAGGACTATTGCCTGGAAAATCCCATGGACAGAGGAGCCTAGTAGGCTACAGCCCATGGGGTCGCAGAGTCCGACACGACTGAGCAACTTCACTTCACTTCATGGTAGTGAGCTGAGCCTGGAGATATAAATTGATTTGTCCTGGAAACGGTCACATACAAAGCTCTGCTTAGACTTTTGTCTTCTTCCTGCTAAGCATACAACTTTTTGACCTAAGCAATTATAGCTAATGGCTACAGAGAAGGACAGAGGGTGGCAGCATCTTCAAAGCACTTTTTCCCCCAGTGGTGGGCAGTGTCAAGAGACTGAAGTGGTTTACAATCAGTTGCATTACTTAAAACAATCTGCATGCCAAAGTGCCCCAAATGAATGAAGTCAAAATTCCACTGTTAGCACTGATACAACATTTGAATACAGCATACAGTGTAAAACAAAACAAAACAGTACTTTCATCCTCCATTTCAATTCCCTCATCTGCAAAACAGGCTTCATACTATGAAATTCAGTCTATAATGAAGATTAAATGGAGTAACAGGTAAAGTACTTCTATACAGTACTTGGCAGGTGTAGATATTTCCTGTACTCAAGACCAACTATTATTTCACACAAATGACTTATATTATAGATAACCCAGTTAACATCAAGTACATGGCTAAGTTTGAGAATTACAATGATTTTTCTCTTAAGACTAGCTTTACACATTCTGTTTGGGCAAATACAAACAAATGCATATACGTATATTGTAAAACTGTGTTAGTCACTCAGTTGTGTCTGACACTTACTGACCCCATGGGCTGTAGCCGACCAAGCTCCTCTGTCCATGGAATTCTCCAGACAAGAATACTGGAGTGGGTTGCCATTCCCTTCTCTATGGGCTCTTCCCAACCCACGGATTGAACCTGGGTCTCCGTACTGCAAGCAGATTCTTTACCATCTGAGCCACCAGGGGAGCCTATCTATAGTAGTCCTTTTTAAATACTTAGTGGAACTATCCCACGTTGAAGGTCAGAAAGGGCGGCAGTGAGGAGATACCCTTTGTCTGCCGGGAGCTGCCACGGGAGATCCCACCCATGACAGGGTCATGTGGAAGAGAACTGTTAAGCAAGGCTTCAGAGCTCAAGGGGCTCCCTAGGCTTTCTCGAGCATCTACCCCAAAACTAGAATCTGTTTTACTGTTTCATGACTTTCACCAACTCCTCTGACATTAACAGGGGGCTAACCCTGACCACCTTTCTCTGGAGAAAATCAGCTTAGGGATATAGCTAATAAGTCTCCTGGACATGAGAGGAATATTTCAAATCAAACCCCCTCTGTTAGCATTCTAGCTTGCTTGGCACATATATCCAGACTCTTGCAGCTATGCATGTGATTATTTACAGCCTCTCAACTGTGAGAAGCACGCAAAGCCTAAAACATAGAGCCTTTGAAAGAGTTAAAAGTTAGAGTAGTGCTAGTGCTGGTGAAGGATTTCATTATTGGACCAATGCTTGTTGCTAAGTTCCCATATCTCTTATCCACTGTGCACCTGGGAATGCATTAGTTAACATAGTGAGAATGCAAGAAAAACAAGTGTAGCCTTGAATTTAACCATATCAGACTTTTGAGCTAATTGGTTCTTTCTTGTAACTTGCTGCACCTTTGCTTTGTGAAAAACCTAACTCTGTTTGGCATTTTCTGAAGCTGACATAGATTAGAAATATAAAGAAAAAAACATTTTGAGGGAAAATAAGTTTTTCGGTTAAGGAGCCTTTATCAAAAGAGGGTCATACAATGTTCACAGGCCTCCAAGGCCAGAAGATACTGTACACAACATTATTTGTGGGAAAGGTATGCAGAAAAAAATCATGGTTTCGATAAGGGTTAAACTGCTGGAATGTGGGGCTGATTCTGTATGACCTTGCATCTTTCATTTCCCTCTATGTACAAAAAGGTATATAAGTACCATTTAAAAATAAAGCTATGAAAAAAAAATAAAAAAATAAAAATAAAGCTATGGATCTTGCTCATCAAAGCAGCTTGATCTTCTCGTGTCAATCATTTTCCTCCTCTTACTCTCTCTTTCAGGCTAGTTCCCATCTGGAGTACAGAGATCCGCCGTGTCTACTTATTTGCCTGGGTTTCTAAGACCTGAACGGGAAGGCGCCCTGTGACTTCACTCCCTGGGGAGACCGGGAGGGCACCTGCAGCCTCACGTAGACGGTGCAAGTCTCTTGTCTTGAGACTTTATTGATTTTCTGTATAAACCAAGGAACATCAGCCTCTTTTCTTCTCTCCTCTATTTTCTTATCTACAACATTCTTATCTGTCTGTCTGTCTGTCTCTCTCTCTCTCTCAATCAATCGCCGATGTCATTTCTCCTTCGGTTTTTCCCTGGATCCTGCGGGGCTGGACCCCAGCATTTGTCCAAGGTAAGGAGCAGCGGCTGCACTTTGCTGGAGCAGCCGTGAAGAGATACCCCATGCCCAAGGTAAGAGAAACCCAAGTAAGACGGTAGGTGTTGCAAGACGGCATCAGAGGGCAGACACACTGAAACCATACTCACAGAAAACCAGTCAATCTAATCACACTAGGACCACAGCCTTGTCTAACTCAATGAAACTAAGCCATGCCCACAGGGCAACCCAAGACGGGTGGGTCATGGTGGAGAGGTCTGACAGAATGTGGTCCACAGGAGAAGGGAATGGCAAACCTCTTCAGTATTTGTGCCTTGAGAACCCCATGAACAGTATGAAAAGGAAAATGATAGGACACTGAAAAGGAACTCCCCAGGTCAGTAGGTGCCCAAAACGCTACTGGAGATCAGTGGAGAAATAACTCTAGAAAGAATGAAGGGATGGAGCCAAAGCAAAAACAATATCCAGCTATGGATGTGACTGGTGATAGAAGCAAGGTCCGATGCTGTAAAGAGCAATATTGCATAGGAACCTGGAATGGCAGGTCCACGAATCAAGGCACATTGGAAGTGGTCAAACAAGAGATGGCAAGAGTGAACATCGACATTCCAGGAATCAGCAAACTAAAATGGACTGGAATGGGTGAATTTAACTCAGATGACCATTATATCTACTACTGCGGGCAGGAATCCCTCAGAAGAAATGGAGTAGCCATCATGGTCAGCAAAAGAGTCTGAAATGCACTACTTGGATGCAACCTCAAAAACGACAGAATGATCTCTGTTCATTTCCAAGGCAAACCATTCAATATCACAGTAATCCAAGTCTATGCCCCAAACAGTAACACTGAAGAAGCTGAAGTTGAATGGTTCTATGAAGACCTATAAGACCTTTTAGAACTAACACCCAAAAAGATGTCCTTTTCATTATAGGGGACAGGAATGCAAAAGTAGGAAGTCAAGAAACACCTGGAGTAACAGGCAAATTTGGCCTTGGAATGCAGAATGAAGCAGGGCAAAGACTAGTAGAGTTTTGCCAAGAAAATGCACTGGTCATAGCAAACACTCTCTTCCAAAAACACAAGAGAAGACTCTACACATGGACATCACCAGATGGTCCACAGCGAAATCAGATTGACTATAATCTTTGCAGCCAAAGATGGAGAAGCTCTATACAATCAACAAAAACAAGACCAGGAGCTGACTGTGGCTCAGATCATGAACGCCTTATTACCAAATTCAGACTTAAATTGAATAAAGTAGGGGAAATCACTAGACCATTCAGGTATGACCTAAATCAAATCCCTTATGATTATACAGTGGAAGTGAGAAATAGATTTAAGGGCCTAGATCTGATAGAGTGCCTGATGAACTATGGAATGAAGTTCGTGACATTGTACGGGAGACAGGGATCAAGACCATCCCCATGGAAAAGAAATGCAAAAAAGCAAAATGGCTGTCTGAGGAGGCCTTACAAATAGCTGTGAAAAGAAGAGAGGTGAAAAGCAAAGGAGAAAAGGAAAGATATAAGCATCTGAATGCAGAGTTCCAAAGAATAGCAAGAAGAGATAAGAAAGCATTCTTCAGCAATCAATGCAAAGAAATAGAGGAAAACAACAGAATGGGAAAGACTAGAGATCTCTTCAAGAACATTAGAGATACCAAGGGAACATTTCATGCAAAGATGGGCTCGATAAAGGACAGAAATGGCCTGGACCTAACAGAAGCAGAAGATATTAAGAAGAGGTGGCAAGAATACACGAAAGAACTGTACAAAAAGATCTTCAAGACCCAGATAATCATGATGTGATCACTCATCTGGTGCCAGACATCTTGGAATGTGAAGTCAAGTGGGCCTTATAAAGCATCACTACGAACAAAGCTAGTGGAGGTGATGGAATTCCAGTGGAGCTATTTCAAATCCTGAAAGATGATGCTGTGAAAGTGCTGCACTCAATATGCCAGCAAATTGGAAAAACTCAGCAGTGGCCACAGGACTAGAAAAGGTCCGTTTTCATTCCAATTCCAAAGAAAGGCTATGCCAAAGAATGCTCAAACTACCGCACAATTGCACTCATCTCACACACTAGTAAAGTAATGCTCAAAATTCTCCAAGCCAGGCTTCAGCAATACATGAACCGTGAACTTCCTGATGTTTGATGTTCAAGCTGGTTTTAGAAAAGGCAGAGGAACCAGAGATCAAATTGCCAATGTCCGCTGGATCATGGAAAACGCAAGAGGGTTCCAGAAAAACATCTCTTTCTGCTTTATTGACTATGCCAAAGCCTTTGACTGTGTGGATCACAATAAACTGTGGAAAATTCTAAAAGAGATGGGAATACCAGACCACCTAACCTGCCTCTTGAGAGGCAGGTTGTATGCCTGTCAGGAAGCAACAGTTAGAACTGGACATGGAACAGACTGATTTCAGATATGAAAGGAGTACATCAAGGCTGTATATTGTCACCCTGCTTATTTAACTTCTATGCAGAGTACATCATGAGAAACGCTGGACTGGAAGAAACACAGGCTGGAATCAAGATTGCCAGGAGAAATATCAATAACCTCAGATATGCACATGACACCACCCTTATGGCAGAAAGTGAAGAGGAACTAAAAGCCTCTTGAGGAAAGTAAAAGTGGAGAGTGAAAAGGTTGGCTTAAAGCTCAACATTCAGAAAAAAAGATCATGGCATCTGGTCCCATCACTTTATAGGAAATAGATGGGGAAACAGTGGAAAGACTGTCAGACTTTATTTTGGGGGCTTCAAAATCATTGCAGATGGTGACTGCAGCCATGAAATTAAAAGACGCTTACTCCTTGGAAGAAAAGTTATGACCAACCTAGATAGCATGTTGAAAAGCAGACATTACTTTGCCAACTAAGGTCCATCTAGTCAAGGCTATGGTTTTTCCAGTGGTCATGTATGGATGTGAGAGTTGGACTGTGAAGAAGGCTGAGCACCGAAGAATTATGCTTTTGAACTGTGGTGTTGGGGAAGACTCTTGAAAGTCACTTGGACTGCAAGATCCAACCAGTCCATTCTGGGATTTCTTTGGAAGGAATTATGCTAAAGCTGAAACTCCAATACTTTGGCCACCTCATGCGAAGCGTTGACTCATTGGAAAAACTCTGATGCTGGGAGGGATTGGGGGCAGGAGGAGAAGGGGATGACCGAGGATGAGATGGCTGGATGGCATCACTGACTTGATGGATGTGAGTCTGAGTGAACTCTGGGAGTTGGTGATGCACAGGGAGGCCTGGCGTGCTGCAATTCATAGGGTCGCAAAGAGTCAGACACGACTGAGCAACTGAACTGAACTGAACCAAAGAGCTTTTAGACCTGTTTTTAAAAAAAAAAACAAAAACAAGTATGTTGAAGCTCATGCAGGCCCATGGGGTAGAGAACTGTCTTCTAGTTACAATCTTTTTTTTTTTTTTTAAGAGGCTGATAGCAGCTAGACTTGAAAAGGAAGTTCTATTTAACTGCCTACCTCCAGCAGTGACTGAGGCAAAAACTATTAACATGGTTTGAAAAAGTCCCATAATGCTCTACTCCATTTTCCTTCCTAGAAAGACCTGAAGCATTGCAACCAGATTCAAGTGGATTTAGAATCCCAGCTACTTCTGATTTCCTATCTACATCTGGGAGCTTCACACATTGTTTTTCTCAGCAAGGAAAATGCAGATCGTTTCTCATTTCTTCAGACTTCTGCCCAAGGATTTCAGTATTTCTCCTCAGACTCTTCTCAGTCATCTAGTACTAAGGTAGCAAACAAAGCTGTGAAACGCAATTGTAATTTCCCACCATGGATACAACTTAGGAGGCTACACAACTCTACCTAAAATAGTCAAATTAGGAAACCAGGCCCTCACCAAGTCTCCATGATGCAGAGTCACAGATAATTTCAAGGAGTAATGCTGCAAACAGAAGGAAAAAATGCACTTTTTTGTCTTCCAAAGACTAGTCTTAGCTTCTCAAGAAAGCAAGGAAAAAGAAACTAAGGGCTGCTCAAACGAAGAGAAACTATAGCTAGAGCATGATTGATGTTCTTCCTATCTCCAATTAGGCATGTTTCTTATCAACAGAATCCTCTCATCTGTGTATCCAAAGATATGGTTCACAAGTATACATTTTTATAATTTACATCAAAGCTGGCATTTTTTTTTCCAGGATAAGATTGTTCACTGAAAAAGTTTCTAAAAGCACCCAAATTATCAACGTTCGGACCAAAATTGGTAGAATGAACTCTAATGAAAAACACAATCAATAAATCCCAACTTAATTCTCCATATTGTTTGTTGTTGTTTAGTTGCTAAGTCATGTTCGACTCTTTTGCAACCCCATAGACTAGCCCGCCAGGCTCTTCTACTCATAGGATTTCCCAGGGAAGAACGCTAGAGTGGGTTGTCATTTCCTTCTCCAGGGATCTTCCCGAACCAGGGACTGAACCCATGTCTCCTGCATTGGCAGGCAGATTCTTTACCACTGGGAACCCCAATTTTCACATTAGCTACTTCATAAATAATGTAAAATATGCTAGCAAAATGTTCTCATCATATACTAGGAGTCCTATTCAACTTTGAAGGCTATTATTCTAATGAATAATTATTTGTTCTGCCAGTGCAACAAACAAAGTGTGAACATAAACTGCTTGGCTCTAAAGAATGGTTTAGCATCTAGGCATAGTACACGGATGATGTTAAACTGAGACCAGTTCTAGACATAATAAATTTAAGAATCCTTCTATCTTAAAATGTATTACTCCAGTAATGATAAAATAAAGTTTGAAAGTTAACTGCCTCCTAATCTGCCAGGTATGAAGCCCAAACAACAATTCTTTTAACTAAAATACTATGACATCTTTCTTCTTGCTGTGGAATTTTCTCAAAAATACTAACTCCTTTTTCTTCTCTTTCTCCTTACACACATACACATACATCAATTAAAAAATAGCTTAACAGACTGATGTGAAGGTGCTTAAAGGTAGGTTAAGCTGATAGGTGAGTGGAAGGAAATGCTTAAGTAAGTGACAGAAAAAGAATAGAGAACTCAGTGATCTGTGATTCTATGAGAGTTAAGTGACTGGGTAAGTTCAGGAAAAGAGCTAGATAAAAGGCAAGTTACATTGTAATGCAAATATTTATTTTCAGTTTACATTTGGCAGAATAGCCCAAATTCCAAGGATCATTAATGAACTGTATGAAATACCACCTTAAAGAATTACATTCCAAAAGTTTATACTTACAAATTCTGGTTTGGTTGTATATAACTCCCAGATATTTAAGGTCATGCACCAATTCTGCAGTTTACAAAAGAAAGCACTCAAAGATATAAAATTTGACTTTTGCCTGAAAAAAATGAAGCTCCTTTTCCTTTACAAGTTGAACTCTGCTTTCAGTGTTAAAATTAAGATCAAGATTATATACAAAGACAGTTTCAAGTACAGGATTATGTGCTGGAGAGCAGAAACTTCAAAATGATAAAATGACTATAAAAAGAGTAAAGACAAATGCACTGCACACATCAAGTTGTAGACTACAGACAGAACAATGACTAATGTTCATAGCCTATTTATTGACCAAAATCTCAGAACCGACAGTGATTACATTTTGGTTTAACTGACTACACTGGTCACCTATCATGAATGAATTTTTGTTGGCCAAAGGTTATTTTTCAACATTCAACTTTTACATATCCTATCCTAGACAAGACCTTTTGCTTTTATCATAAGATTCTTCAGTTTCAGGTATTTCCTAAGTGAGAATAATAGCACCAGAGTAATGTCACAGCCTCTGTCACATTAACGAAAATGGACCATACTTACCCTCTATCCTGAAATAGTTTACATACCAAAGACTACAATGATAACTATATGGTTCTACTTAACAATAAATAATAAACTATTTCTATAAAACTTCAATAGTCTATATGAAAACTTCATTCCAGACATCAAGTAAATCTGTTGTAAGGTCTTTTAAGATAACCCCTTGAAAGAAAAACTAGGCTTATTCAACTTTAACACGCTCACAGTCTAAGTCTAGTGTTTGTACATAAAAAGTACATGACTCATGAGCTGATATTGTTGATTTGTGGTAAATGATCAAAAAGTCTTGAAAAGCAAATACAGCAATTAAAGCAATTATTCAAGAATGATATGCACAGTGAAGTCCTTTTTATAGAAACGTTTAAATTCCCACAATACTATAAATTTCAGAGTCAAGCAGGCAGTAGAATGGTGAATACTGAACTTCATGTTCGTGGTTACCTACAAGCAGGCAGTGAGGGAAAAGCATCAGGAAGACATATAAGTATTCTTCTTATTTGATCTAAACCCAATGATATAATGTTAATTTTGATAAACAGTATGAGGGGTATGAATGTTCATTATACATTCTCTTCTTGTCTGCCTTAGATGAATTCTTAAAAAGAAAATGATTAACATCAGACCTCTGTAGGAATAATCAGCAGTGTATTGACGCATCAGTAGTATTTATCAGATCATCTATTCTGTGAACATCATTCAGTTGAAGATCAATGATCTACAGATCAACGATCTATGCATCTTCTTTTATAATTTCAATATACAGTTGTAACATTTTATTTAGATTCTGAACAAAACGGATTTCCATTCTTAATAAGTGAAAACCTAAGAAATTTTTTATTCTTTAATTGGAGGAAATTGCTTTACAATGTTGTATTGGTTTCTGCCATACAACAATGCAATTCAGCCATAATTTCATATATATATATATATATTTACTTTCCTCTTGAGCCTTCCTCCCCAGAAATTTTTATTGGAAGAAAATGTCCTTATATTGTCTGATTAGTCAAAGCTGCCTGAAATGCTATCCTTTTACCATCAATTACTGATTGTGTAATTAAAAGACGCTTACTCCTTGGAAGGAAAGTTATGACCAACCTAGACAGCATATTCAAAAGCAGAGACATTACTTTGCCAACAAAGGTCTGTCTAGTCAGGGCTATGGTTTTTCCAGCGGTGATGTATGGATATGAGAGTTGGACTATAAAGAAAGCTGAGCACAGAATTGATGCTTTTGAACTGTGGTGTTGGAGAAGACTCTTGAGAGTCCCTTGGATTGCAAGGAGATCCAACTGGTCCATCCCAAAGGAGATCAGTCCTTTGGAAGGACTGATGCTGAAGCTGAAACTCCAATACTTTGGCCACCTGATGCGAAGAGCTGACTCATTGGAAGAGACCTTGGTGCTGGGAATGATTGAGGGCAGGAGGAGAAGGGGACAAGAGAGGATGAGATGGCTGGATGGCATGACCGAGTCAATGGACATGGGTTTGGGTGGGCTCTGGGAGTTGGTGATGGACAGGGAGGCCTGGTGCGCTGCAGTTCATGGGGTTGCAAAGAGTTGGACACAACTGAGTGACTGAACTGAACTGATTGTGTATCAGTATGGAAAGCAGAAAAAAAAAAACTGGTAGAAAAGTTATATGAATTATGTTTATTATTATAGAAACTACTTTAATGACATTTGATAGAACTCAGAACTATTGCTTTGAAATGGGTTCATATCTGTGAAAGGTCTTCCCTTGTGGCTCAGATGGTAAAGAATCTGCCTGTAGTGTGGGAGGACCCGGGTTCAATCCCTGGGTCGGGAAGATCCCCTGGAGAAGGGAATGGCAACCCACTCCAGCATTCTTGCCTGGAGAATCCCATGGACAGAGGAGCCTGGTGGGCTACAGTCCATGAAGTCACAAAGAGTCAGACATGACTGAGTGACGAAGCAGCAGCATATGTGAAACTGAAAGCCCACCAGTATGAAGTCAGTCTTTACAAAAATTAAGAACAAAAATAAATTAAATCCTCAAAAGCCATATCTCACATAACAGTAAAATATACAAATACAAGCAAAGTGACAATTGTTTAAAACACATAAAGCAATGGATTTAAGTTTGATTCTGTTCTTCTGCCTTGTTGCTAATGGTCCTCTTTGTTCCTCCAGTTATGTATGTGAAACAGGCACGATAATAATTGAATAACAGCCTTTTAAGACTTACTGAGAGGTTAAAAGGAATTACTGAAATTGTGTTCAAATACTTTATAGACACTCTTAACAAAGATACTTTATTATACTTTTGTCTTCCTTCAGTGAAGGTGTTCTTTTAAATCATACTGTTTCTTAATATTGTTTCAAATTCTCAACTAGAGATGTTAATTTCTTCCAAAGTGATATTCCCAGTGAATCATAACAGCTCTGATTAAGAAGATAATGCTAGAACTGTGCTACCTGAGGAAAAAAGAAAGAACGGCAGCACAATGGGTAAAGTTCCTGGACTTAGTCCAGTCACGTTACAGATTGTCCAAATGACAAAATATTTTGCTACTCCAAAACTTCTGTGTATCATTTTGAAATCATGTTCTATCTCAGTGTGAGATTTCTTACATAAATAGGAAGAACTTAATTTCTGTAAATGTATGTAGTACCAGTTATCTCTTAACAGATTTCCCATGAGAGCTGCTTCAGTGAAAAATCATTTCTTACATATCCATGTCCAGACTCAAAAGAAACATTTTTCTTTGAAAAAACAGAAATATCCAAGAAATGTTAAAGCTTTCTGTACCCAGGGACTGCCCACCTATTCTAAGCATGGAATCACTCCCTGGAGATTGCTAATGATTTAAAAATGTTTGGCAGTTACTCAAAGCTCATCAGATGTGTTCACCTTTGGTAGTTCACATTCTTCACTGGTATGACAACTCTGAAGGATGTCCTTATAGTGGTTCTTCAGATCTTCATACAAAGAAACAGTTTCTTGTGAGTGAGCCAATGGTAACACTTTTTCATTCAGTAACAACTGCACTCGGAATTCTTCTTTAGGAGTCTTAGCATTTTACAATGGTAAAGCACAAATATCAGGTTTGAAGCATAGGGTACAATGTGACCACTTCGGAACTTCCGATGCATTTGCTCCTTGTAATTGTAAGCTGTTAGGGGTTCCTTGTCTTTGAAGTAGCCCATGAGAGAAAGCAGTGGAAGAAGGGTCTCTGCATGGCCAAACTGGAGGATGACTGGAGAGGAGACTGGTTGAGAACTTAAAAGAGAAATAAAGAAAAAGGTACATATAAAACATTTTCTATATACACAGTAATTTAACATAATAACCCACACTTAGAATTAATTAACTTTCTCATCTTTTAAAAACTTTATATAAACAACAGTATGGCTAAATTCTGTGTGGCAGAGAACTGAACTTTATGCACTAAAATTACATTTTAAAAATTTGGATCACTGCATATTGTAAATCTATCTAAAACACACACATTATTCTTTAAGCTTAAAGAGAGTGGAGACTTTACTGCTAGATACAGAAACTTCAAGGTGATATGGATTTCAAAACTGTGTTGCCTTTCTGTGAATGAATCTGAGCACCTGGTCCTTAGTAAATATTGATTACTCTCTGGAGCTCATCTGAATGAATTTCAAATGTTATTTCATCTTCAGGGAATTAGGACACTATTCGGTAAATTTCTTGGTTAAAACCAAGTGTGAACAGTGAATGGTAATGCATATAATTCTTCAATGTTTTATGAGACCTGACTTGGTCACCAAATTTGGGAGAGTCACAAAAGGTAATGACACAACCTATTGTAGCTGATAAACTAGGTCTGTGGTTGGGAATAGAGTTTATACGCTGCCAGAAACAATAGCTTCCAACACATGAGCTAGGTCACCTTTAATTTTCTTTCAAGTTTTCTATGATTTTTCTCTGATAAAGACTTCTTTTAAAAGCAGCAGCAGAGCTTCCCTGCTGGCTCAGTGGTAAAGAATCAACCTGCCAACGCAGGACATGGGTTAGATCCCTGACCTGGGCAAGATTCCACAGGCTGCAGAGCACCAAAGCCGGTGTGCCACAACTACTGGGCCTGTGCTCCAGAGCCCAGAAGCCACCACCACCGAGATCACATGCCACAGCTACCGAAGCCCATGTGCCCTAGAGCCTGGGCTTTGCAACAGGAGAAGCCACATCAGTGAGAAGCCTCCACATTGCAACTGAAGAATAGTCCCTACTCAATGCAACTTGAGAAAGGCCTGAGCAGCAAAGAAGACCTAGCTCAGACAAAAATAAATAAATGAATAATTTTTAAAAAACAGCAGCAAATGACTGTTTCTCCAACTTTTATAAAAAGACTAAGGCTTTTGTTCTCAAATATAATTTGTAAGCCTATTCAAACACAAAATCCAAGGAAGACGGGATATATGTATACATGAGGCTGATTTACTTTGTTGTACAGCAGAGACTAACACAACACTGTAAAACAACTGTACTCAATTAAAAAAAAACAAAAACTCGATTCAAACACAGTTAACCAAACATTAGGTTACATATTTTCTGGGAGGAGAGCAATATTTGCAGCAGTTTCTGAAGCCTCCTGATTCCTCACATAAAAATAGATGGAGCAAATGGATAGCAGATCCAAAACCCAAGGGAAACAGTCACAACTATTTTATTTTTTTCTATCAAATCTTTGAAACGCCACGTGCACTTTACATTTACAGCAATCTCAATTCAGACCAGCCCCATTTTCAGATGCTGAATAACCACATGTGGCTAGTGGCTACTGTGCGGAAAAGCGTTCAGCAGGCAGTGGAGTAAACAGACTTACCTACATACTTGGGTTCAAAAGTCAATCAAAGAGAAAATAGGAAACAAAAAGATAAAAGACAAACAACAAAAACACATGAAACAAACAAACAAACAAAAACGTGTGCTGGGGGAAGGCGACAGACCAACAGGGTACAAACGATGAGTTCCAAGTCCTATTAACTTCACACATACAAGCTACAGAAGAAATTAAATCTAGATTGTTACCCGAATTTAAGTTTCAAACCTAAAATTCCTTAGATTTATATAAAGTGCAATAAATCCCATTTTCTCTTTTACTACTTTCAGTCACATATTAAAATCAGCTATTTTTGAGAAGAAAGTTGAGAAAACTGTGCTTTAAAAATCCTTATTGGGAGTTTTATGGGAAATCAAGTTTATATATAATTAGATTCTCAGAGGAAGCCAAATCAACAAAAATAAATGACTGTCTTGTGCCATATGATGCATCTAAATTAAAGAGAATATTTTAGAATTTCAAGAAATTTTCAACAGAAAGGAAAAACACAATTTAAAAAATAAGTGCCCTAAATATTATCTTATTACAGATCAATCTCCATTACAAATGGATGAAATATATAAAAACGGTATTTTTAAAGGTCTGGTTAAATCCATAAATACAATAGTGATAATGAAAGATAAGGGTAACTATATATTAGAGGGTCAAAACTAACGTAGCCTTCCTCAAAACAATGTAAAAAACTAAAATCATCAGCTTACTTAAGAGATTAAAAGTGCTTGCAGAAAATAGCAAGCAATTTATAATTCTTTGTAGGTTACGTATTTTTACAATAATACCAAATAAAAGGAGAAATGAGCACCATTTCACTCATACTTATTTTTTGCCTACATTTACCCTTTGTGCCTTAGGGTCGTGCACACAGAGCAGATGCTGTTGCTACTTCAGAAAAAGAAGTTGGCTGATGTCCCTTGTATTTACACACAAAAGCACTGGACAAAAATGAATGTGCCTAATTTTCTGCAACATAGTAATTATACTTTATGCCTTGAATTCAGTTTGCTGAGTAATAAAGACTGTATGCAACTACATTTTTATTGTAGCACAAAGAGAATATGTCAAAAAATGACAATTTTTAACTTCAGAGAAGTTGTATCCAGGTCAAATGTTTCAACACCAATGAATAAGTAATAGCTATCTGGAATACTGTACTGAAGTTGTATCCAGATCCAATGGATGCAATTTCCTAAATACTTTTTTCTTTACAGATGAACATCTTTGCCTTGCCACCAATCTCCCCCCTCTTTATCTTTCATTTCCCAGACATAATTAAAATCACTTTGCTCATTTCTAAGACAACTAATTACAAAATACAGCACTAGTTTGTATCAGGATGGTACCTGACTTCTTGTTTTTTGATAGCAGTATCACCCCTTGTTGGGTGTATTACAAACAACACAAACATATGTACGTATGTGTGTGTGTATGTATGTATCGTATAATCACTTGAAACAAATCACCACTTTAAGAAGTATGTGAAAATTATTCCTAAATGTGTGTACACAAATTTTCATTGAACACGGAAGAAGGAACTTCACTGGTTTAGTTTGTGTGTTCTGTGTGCTAAGTCAATTCAGTCGTGTCTGACTCTCTGCAACCCCACTGACTATAGCCTGCCAGGATCCTCTGTCCATGGAATTCTCCAGGCAAGAATAATGGAGTTGCCATGTCTTCTTTCAGGGGATCTCCCCAACCCAGGGATCGAACCCAGGTCTCCTGGATTGCAGGTGGAGTCTTCACTATCTGAGGCACGAGGGAAGCCTTGGTTTGGTTTATATCTTTTTAAAAGGGCCAAGGAACAGTATTAAAAATCTGGCTTAGAGAAATTTTATCTCATAGAGAAAGAGCTTTATTTTATAAAAAATAGAAAAGAATGCCTTATGAAACTTTGTAAAATATGCTGCTATCAACATGAACACTAAAACTCTAAAGTGTCTAAAATTATCTTTAACCACCTCCATATTTTCATACTGTTCATGAGGTTCTCAAGGCAAGAATATTGAAGTGGTTTGTCATTCCCTTCTCCAGTGGACCACGATTTGTCAGAACTCCCCACCATGACCCATCCATCTGGGGTGGCCCTACATAGTTTCATTGAGTTAGACAAGGCTGTGGTCCATGTGATCAGATAGGTTAGTTTTCTGTGACTGTGGTTTTCATTCTGTCTGCCCTCTGATGGAGAAGGATAAGAGGCCTATGGAAGCTTCCTGATGGGAGAGACTGAATGAGGGGGAAACTGGGTCTTGTTCTGATGGGTGGGGCCATTCTCAGTAAATCTTTAATCCAATTTTCTGTTGATGGGCGGGGCTGTGTTCCCTTCCTGTTGTTTAACCTGAGAGCAAACTATGGTGGAGGTAATGAAGATAATGGTGACCTCCTTCAAAGGTCCCATGCATACACAGCTGCACTCAGTGCCCCCAGAATGCAGCAGGCCACCGCCAACCCATGCCTCTGCCAGAGACTCCTGGACACTCATGGGCAAGTCTGGGTCAGCCTCCTGTGGAGTCGCTGCTCCTTTCTCTTGGGTCCTGGTGCGCACAAGCTTCTGTTTGTGCCCTCCAAGAGTGTGTCTTCCCAGTCCTATGTAAGTCCTGGTGCCTCCTTAGTGGGGTTAATGGCAACTTTCTTCAAGAGGGCTTATGCCATATCCAGGTTGACTGCATCCAGAGCCCGTGCCCCTGTGGCAGCCCACTGTGACCCGTACCTCCATAGGAGTTATGAGCTCAAACATACTTCTGGCTCAGGCTCTGGGGGTCTCTGGGTCCTGGTGCACACAAAGTTTGTTTGAGCCCTCCAACCATCTCTGGCAGGTATGGGGTTTGATACTAGACACGATTTTGCCCCTCCTATCATTTTGCTGGGACTTCTCCTTTGCTCTTGGATGTGGGGTATCTCCTTGGTGGGATCCAACATTTGATCCTTCGAATTGATGCTTCTGAATTGAGGTGTTGGAGAAGACTCTTGAGAGTCCCTTGGATTGCAACAAGATCCAACCAGTCCATCCTAAAGGAAATCAATTCTGAATATTCACTGGAAGGACTGATGCTGAAGCTGAAACTCTAATACTCTGGCCACTTGATGCAAAGAACTGACTCACTGGAAAAGACCCTGATGCTGGGAAAGATTGAAGGCAGGAGGAGAAGGGGATGACAGAGGATGAGATGGTTGGATGGCATCACCAACACAATGGACATGAGTATGAATAAACTCCAGGAGTTGGTGATGGACAGGGAAGCCTGGCATGCTGCAGTCCATGGGGTCACAGAGTTGGACATGACTGAGTGACTGAACTGAACCTCCATATTTTAAACAATTCTAAAACTCTTTCTTCTTGATTTTATTTCAAAATAAATTCAGAGCTCACAAAATTTATAGGTTGGATTATAAGGGTAAGAAGCAGAAATTAACACATTCCTAAGTAAGTTACAAGATAAAAAAAAAAAAGTTAAGTAATTTTTGCATTAACTCAAAAGTATTTCCAACAGGTAAAAGCTCAGCAAATAAATCATGAGACTCAAACAAAACTTTTTCTTCACTATTTGTTTTTCTTAGCTGGAATTCAACTTGGTAATCCTTAATGGTTCAAGTGCTAAAACTAGAATAAATGTAATTCTCCATGTAATCTTCAAGGCTCCCTAAAACAGCAGAAGTAAGCCATCTAACTCATGAGGCACATAATTCAAAAGAACTTACCTAATGATTTCTCAGTTCTCTTAGACTACATACTTCAAATCAAGGGCCTACTTATGGCTAAGAATGTGAGAATGCTTTTCTTCAGTTATAAACAATGACTAAACAATATGTGGATCTCATATTTTGGCCTTCCCAGTGTCTCTGTGGTAAAGAATCCACCTGCCAATGCAGGAGCCAGAGACATGAGTTTGATCCCTGGGTTGGAAAGATCCCCTTGTGGAGGAAATGGCAACCCACTCCAGTATTTCTGCCTCACGCACATGCATGCAAGCAATATGTAAACTGATTTCTACTTTATTGTTTGAAACTCAGTTGCGAAAATATCAAACTCTGGGTATAAAAAACTAGAACTCTCCGTTTTCAGTCTGTAAGGAGCTTAGAAACTGCCGTTCTACCCTAACAAAAAAGAGCCAAACAAAATGAAAACAGTTCATCTTAGATCCATTAGAGAGGTGAGGTGACAGGTCAAACTGCTGCCCCCTATACTGGAGAGACAGGCAGACACAGAGAACAATTCACAGGAGCAGAAACTTCCACAGGAACCTATGCCAGGGTCAGAAAACTTAAAACTATAAATTGACAAACTGCTAGAGGCTTGGTGTAGACAAGATTAAGAGTTAAAAATTTCAGGGGACCAGTCATAGGGGATGTGAACTCTTCCAGATCCTCACAGTGAACCCCCTCTAAGCTATCTGCTAGAAACTGATTTACTTCTTTATGTACAAGCCCAACTGATGTTTGAAAGACCCCAAACCCCAGCTGCTTCTTAAATACATCCAAGTTTCAAAGATGCCATGGGAAATTTTCTGGGTTTTATTCCCAAGCTTATTTAAAGCAAAGTTGGTTTATGATTAAGTCCAAAACACTGGCACCAGCCAATGGGTTACAGTGTGCGTGTTTATGTCTGAAAGAGGGAATACAGAAGTGTGTGTGTGTGTGTGTGTGTGTGTGTGTGTGTGTGTGTGTCTGCCTGCCTGTCTAGGAGCTGGAGGGTTAGAAAGACCAGAGTGTGTGTGTGTGTGTGTGTGTCTAGGAGCTGGAGGGTTAGAAAGACCAGAGTGTGTATGTGTGTGTGTGTGTGTGTGTGTGTGTGTGTGTCGCCTGCCTGCCTGCCTGCCTAGGAGCTGGAGGGTTAGAAAGACCAGAGTGTGTGTGTGTGTGTGTGTGTGTGTGTGCGTGTGCGTGCGTGTGTGTGTGTGTGTGCCTGCCTGTCTAGGAGCTGGAGGGTTAGAAAGACCAGAGTGTGTGTGTGTGTGTGTGTGTGTGCCTGCCTGTCTAGGAGCTGGAGGGTTAGAAAGACCAGAGTGTGTGTGTGTGTGAGTGTGTCTGTGTCTAGGAGCTGGAGGGTTAGAAAGACCAGAGTGTGTGTGTGTGTGTGTGTGTGTGTGTGTGTGTGTCTGCCTGCCTGCCTGCCTAGGAGCTGGAGGGTTAGAAAGACCAGAGTGTGTGTGTGTGTGTGTGTGTGTGTGTGTCTGCCTGCCTGTCTAGGAGCTGGAGGGTTAGAAAGACCAGAAAGAACAAGAGAACATAATCCATGGGAAGACAACAGGGGAAAGAATGTGAAAAAAAAATCACTTCTCAATTTATTCAATTCCTAATCTAAGGCCACATAATTTTGTCAGAAAATTGCAGAGAGCACAAAGACTGCTACATTCCACTCTACCTGTGGTCCCATATAGTTTTCTTTGTATAATATGGCCATTCAATAACAGAGTTGTGAGGTTCAGGATGCCATGACAGAAAGAACTAGCTTTTTACCTTTAACTAAAAACTGCAGTCTTTTGGTAGGAAGATGTAAAATTTTTTAAAGGAGGAACTGCCAAGGCAATCAATTGACATGTATTCAATACTCACTGTGTCTATAGTTTTACAATTATTGGGGACATGAAACCATTTGAAAATCTAAAGGAATGAGATTTCATCCCAGAGAAATGCTCAAACCCGTAAAACCTTGAATACAGTTTTGGGGAGTTCAGACTCTACACATCCTAAGAGTCCCTCTGCTGTATATTACAATCTGACATCCTGAGGAACGGTGCATCTACAATTCTGTCCCACACTAGCTTTTATCTCCTGCATAATGTGTATTTCAGAGAAGTCTAATAATTTTGTCCTAATGAGCTCTACATTTAAAATGTCTAAATAGATTAATTTACATTTTAAATTTATACACAACACCAAATTAAGGAAAATGCAAATAGTTTATAATCTGCGTTAAACATTTCTGTTTTTCTTGAATCATGTAGTTTCTGTTCTTTACATTCTGACTGCATACTCCAATCCTCCAACATAGACTTCTATTAGTCACATTTCTCATATTAACTATATCCCTGACTTGTAATGCTATTCTTTAGAACTTGCAGCACAATGTCTCAAAAAAAAAAAAAAAAAAAAAAACAAAAAAGGCATCTAATGTACCTGTAATTCTGCCCTGTCCCTCTGGGTCTGTCTAGTCAAGGCTATGGTTTTTCCAGTGGTCATGTATGGATGTGAGAGTTGGACTGTGAAGAAGGCTGAGCACCTAAGAATTGATGCTTTTGAACTGTGGTGATAGAGAAGACTCTTCAGAGTCCCATGGACTGCAAGGAGATCCAACCAGTCCATTCTGAAGATCAGCCCTGGGATTTCTTTGGAAGGAATGATGCTAAAGCTGAAACTCCAGTACTTTGGCCACCTCATGTGAAGAGCTGACTCATTGGAAAAGACTCTGATGCTGGGAGGGATTGGGGGCAGGAGGAGAAGGGGATGACAGAGGATGAGATGGCTGGATGGAATCACTGACTCGATGGACATGAATATGGGTGAACTCTGGGAGCTGGTGATGGACAGGGAGGCCTGGCGTGGTGCAGTTCATGGGGTCACAAAGAGTCGGACACGACTGAGCGAATGAACTGATCCTTCTGATAAAAATGCATTAAATTTGAGATATCACATCTTCCAAAAAGTGACAAAACCACTTTTAACAGAGATTCATTTTAGCTTTAAAAATTAAAAACCTTAGAAAATGAACTATCAATAAAAATACAAGAAAACAAATGAGTAACTTACATGAATTATATGTAGAAATACACAATTGGAATTCTAATATTTTAGGGTTGAGGAATCTGGTCATGACTTCTCATTTTAGAAACAGGGAAAGGACAAGTGAATTACCTAATGTTTTCTAGCAAATAAGACTGCAGTTCTTCAAATTTCAGCCCTCTTTTTACTTACGTAAGTTGATACAGAGATTTTATTAAATCTTCCATTAAGAAGGAAAATTAAATTGAAGTCTAAAATTATGTTGTTAAATGAGGTTTGTTAACTATGCATGTATACATGTGTTCAAAGTAGATAAAACACCTAGGAAAAAGTTCAACCAGAAAAACAACTAATAACTTCATGTTTTCTCCTAAATGTACTCAGCTTAGGTTTTTCTAAGCTCTTAGTTCATGTTTCACACTCAAGTAATGTTACACAAAGTGTATTTTTAAACATGATCTGAGAATATCAAATAGAGCTTTAGACTCGTGTAATTCCCACAATTATGTAAGTGCACAAATAAGCAACATGAACTGCCAGGGATATGAGATGCTCTGGGAAGAAAATTACAAGGAAAAAGAATTTAATCCTATTTTACATCTGATTGAACAATCAGCTCTACTGTGGCATTTGGAAAAGTACCAAATTTGACATTTTAACACAAATATAGGATGAAATGATTTAAGTGTAAAGTTTTTTCTCAAGAAAAATACACAGAAATAACTTTTGCTTTCATCCAAGATGTAGTAACAGGGACTGGATTTACCTTCCTGCCTTAAACTACTATAAAGCTAGACAAAAGATATGAAAAGGCAGTTTCCAGATATTCAACAATAGTGAGAATAAGAGTGAGCGGAGGCAAATCCCCACAGCTCTCTCATCTTAACTGCCTAGTTTCCAGGCTGCAGCACAGAGCACAGGAACCCAAACAGAGTACATCAATCTTCCTGAGAAGATGAGATAGGACTGGAAATTCATCGAGGCCCAACTGACTAGAATTTACAGGCTAGCATACCAGAGAAGAGAGATGTGTGGTGACTCCTCTCAAGATTTCAGCTAGTACTGATCAAATCACTGTCTGTGAAAAAACTATCCAAATTCAGGCAAAACGCACTGAACACAAAGAATTGGAAAGAACCCCCAAAGCTAACACAAGGCCAGGAATAGTTTGTGTTCACACATGCCATTATAGGAAAATCTCAAAATATACAGGGTACCAAATAGATGCTCAGAAGGAATTGACTCAAAAGTGTTGCAAAATTAGCCCATAAAAGATGTTATTATAAAAACAGAAAAGGCAAACCACAGTTTAGGAGAATATACTTGTAAAGTATAAATCTGAGAAAGACTCTGTATCTAGAATATACATTAAGGAACTCTTAAAGCAACAATAATAAAAATGATAAATAATCCAATTAAAAAATGGCAAAAGATTTGAACACTTAAACAAAGTAAACACATAGATGGTAACTAAGCTCAGTTATCACTAGTTGCATGGCTATTAGCATAACTGGTATTATCTTGAGCCCTTAACAGTTTTCCCTGTCTCTGCCAGGGCTGTAATGTGTAGTATTGAATCACTTCTCAGATAATCACGATGGTGTGATCACTCACCAAGAGCCAGACATCCTGGAATGTGAAGTCAAGTGGGCCTTATAAAGCATCACTACGAACAAAGCTAGTGGAGTGATGGAATTCCAGTGGAACTATTTCAAATCCTGAAAGATGATGCTGTGAAAGTGCTGCACTCAATATGCCAGCAAATTGGAAAAACTCGGCAGTGGCCACAGGACTGGAAAAGGTCAGTTTTCATTCCAATCCCAAAGAAAGGCATGCCAAAGAATGCTCAAACTACCACACAATTGCACTCATCTCACCCACTAGTAAAGTAATGCTCAAAATTCTCCAAGCCAGGCTTTAGCAATACGTGAACCGTGAACTTCCAGATGTTCAAGCTGGTTTCAGAAAAGGCAGAGGAACCAGAGATCAAATTGCATACATCCGCTGGATCATGGAAAAAGCAAGAGAGTTCCAGAAAAACATCTATTTCTGCTTTATTGACTATGCCAAAGCCTTGACTGTGTGGATCACAATAAACTGTGGAAAATTCATCAAGAGATGGGACTACCGGACCACCTGACCTGCCTCTTGAGAAACCTGTATGCAGGTCAGGAAGCAACAGTTAAAACTGGGCATGGGACAGCAGAGTGGTTCCAAATAGGAAAAGGAGTATGTCAAGGCTGTATATTGTCACCCTGCTTATTTAACTTATATGCAGAGTACATCATGAGAAACGCTGGGCTGGAAGAAGCACAAGCTGGAATCAAGATTGCCGGGAGAAATATCAATAACCTCAGATATGCAGATGCCATCACTCTTATGGCAGAAAGTAAAGAAGAACTAAAATGCCTCTTGATGAAAGTGAAAAAGGAGAGTGAAAAAGCTAGCTTAAAGCTCAACATTCAGAAAACGAAGATCATGGCATCCGGTCCCATCACTTCATGGCAAATAGGTGGGGAAACAGTGGAAACAGTGTCAGACTTTATTTGGGGGGCTCCAAAATCACTGCAGATGGTGACTGCAGCCATGATATTAAAAGATGCTTACTCCTTGGAAGCAAAGTTATGACCAACCTTGACAGCATATTAAAAGCATAGACATTACTTTGTTGACCTTTGTCAACAAAGCTCCATCTAGTCAAGGCTATGGCTTTTCCAGTGATCATGTATGGATGCAAGAGTTGGACTATAAAGAAAGCTGAGTGCAGAAGAATTGATGCTTTTGAACTGTGGTGTTGGAGAAGACTCTTTAGAGTCCCTTGGACTGCAAGGAGATCCAACCAGTTCATCCTAAAAGAGATCAGTCCTGGGTGTTCATTGGAAGGACTGATGTTGAGCTGAAACTCCAATACTTTGGCCACCTCATGCAAAGAACTGACTCAGTGGAAAAGACCTTGATGCTGGGAAAGACTGAGAGCAGGAAGAGAAGGGGGTGAAAGAGGATGAGATGGTTGGATGGCATCATCAACTCAATGGAAATGAGTTTGAGCAAACTCCAGGAGACAGTGAAGGACAGGGAAGGCTGGCGTGCTGCAGTTCATACAGATGCAAAAAGTCAGACATGACTGAGTGACTCAACAACAAGTAAAATACTAAATGAAAAGGAATAAATGACTGATACCGTCACGGCGCTCCAGATCCAGGCTCTGAAGGGCTTCCCTTATAGCTTAGTTGGTAAAGAATCTGCCTGCCAATGCAGGAGACGTGGGTTCGATCCCTGTGTCGGGAAGATCCTCTGGAGAAGAAAATGGCAATCCACTCCAGTATTCTTGCCGGAAAATCCCATGGACAGAGGACCCTGGTGGGCTACAGTCCATGGGGCTACAGGAGTCGGACACGACTCAGTGACTAAACCACAAAACAACTCAAGACACAAATGAATCTTATAACCATTATGCTACGTGAAAGAAGCCAAACCCCTAAGAAAGTACACATACATCCCATAAGGTTCCATCATATAAAATTCTAGAAAATACAAAATAATCTATAGTGACAGAAAACAGATCAGTGGATCAGCCTGGGAATGAGGAGTGGGAACTATATTAGAAAGAGTCACAAAGAAATTTTTGCATGCAATGGATAGTTCATTATCTTGATTATGGTGATAGTTTCATGGCTGTATAAATAGGTAAAAACTTACCAAGTTGTATACTTTAAATATGTGCTGTTTATTTCATATCAATTATACTTCATAAAGTTAAGTGTTAAGGGTTGTTAAGACCAACCTCAAAGACTCCTGCTCCCATAAAGGCTTTACTAACCCCCAACGGTTCAAATCAATTCTTCTTCAGTACTGTTTTTTACCTGTTTCAGTGCTGTTATATAGATATGCTCCAAAATAGGACACGAGTGCCTTGAGACAATAATTTAAATGTCTTCATCTTTGTATATACCTTCCATTGCCTAATATTTTGATAGAACAGTTCATAAAAATACAAATATAAAATATTCTGTTAAAACATTACTATTATACCACACTGGTGTGTGGTATTAGTAGTGGAGGAGGCAATGTCTGTGAGGGAAGGGATAGAATATGGAAACTTTGTATTTCCACCCATTTTTGCTGTAAACCTAAAAGTCCTCTAAAAAATATTAGTCTATTAGTTTTGGGGTTTTAAAGCCTATTATTCTCTATAATTAGCTGTATTGAATTTGAGTAGAAGTAAAACTAAAATCAGGGAAGCACTTAGGAGGTAACTGCTAAAATCAAAAAGAGAGACGATATTAGTTTGAGTTGAGGTGGAAGCAGTGGGGGTGAAGAAAAGTAAAAGAACTTGATGTGAAGAAAATACAACAACAACAAAATACCACATTATGGTGAGTAGATGTAGAAGGTGAGGGAGACAGAGTCAAGAATAATACATAGGTTTGCGGCTTAGGTGCCTAGAAGGATAAATGACTACAGAACTGTGGATATTCCTTCATTATACACTAAGCACCAACTGCATTGCAGGCATGTTCTAGACACTGAGGACAGACCAGGGAAATAAAGTTCTAGCCATCACAGACCTACAGTCCACTCAAAGTAAAAACATGCCTTTCCAAAAGACAAATTGACAGCTGAATTTCAATTCAAAGCATAGCCAGGCTAGTTATATTAACTTTTACCTTATTTTAGACAGTTATCTTTCAACAACTAGCACTAGAAGAGTCTGTGGTACCTAGTTAAACTCATGGCACAATAACTTCAGAACAGTAATAAGTTCTGAGAATTCAGAATCTGCATACACTTCTAAGAACTCCAAAAGACAAAGCTCACTGGTTACAGTGGGCTAAGTAATCACTTGGTCACTATACTTTTATTTCAATACTGCCATCTTAGGTTAACACGTGGAACTACACAATCTTAAAAAGCCATACCCTTACTCAATAGTGAATGAAAAGGTTGAAGAAAGATTAGTGAGAGCTATTTAATGACTGTAACATATATTTACAATAATTAATTTGCATATATCTGAGAGTATCCTTGACAAAATGGAAGATCTCATGAGGTAAGCAATTATATAGTTCGGAATATAAACCTTTCTCTGAAAAAGCAGGAAGTGACTTACTGAATCTCAATTAAAAATAAAAATATATTAACAGACAATGGGGAACGAGAAAGTAGAATAAAATGCAGATAAATCTTACTTATTCAAGTTTAACCTGCTTTTCTAACCACAGCTGTTTAAACAGCTATAACTGTTTAAATTTGCTTAAATACTAAAGTTACTGGTTTTAACTTTAATCCCATGACTGTAGTGATAGTTTAAGAAGGAAAATAAGGTCAAGATCCTAATAAGTGTCAAGGACCATGGATGTGGAGGACTGATTATATTTACCCAAAATGTTGATACTTATCAATTAACATTATTTACAATCTCCAATTTTTCTGTGAAGTGAAATCACACTATTAGAATTATGTTGAAATGTATTCAGAAACATTGAAGAATATCTTTGATTTAACATTACTATAACAAGATAACAACAAAAAAGATCACAACCTGTGTACACAGTACCATCTCAATACGGGGTGGAGGAGGGATGGACAAAGCAAAAATAGCCTCAGAACTCTAGAAATGAGTGAAGAAGGATGAGTGAAGGATAAATATTGTTTCTGTATATATATATATACAAATACATATATAAACACAGTATAAACTCTAAATGCAAATACAAAAATGTCATGAACTAAAAATATTATTTTGATAAAATAGTTCATAAAAAATATAAATATAAAATATTCTGTTAAAACATTATTATTATACCACACTGGTGTGTGACATTAGTAGTGGAGGAGGCTGTGTCTGTGAGGGAAAGGATAGATTATGGGAACTTTGTATTTCCACCCATTTTTGTTGTTAACCTAAAAGTGCTCTAAAAAACAAAGCCTATTAGTTTTGGGGTTTAAAAACCTGTTATTCTCTCTGTACTGAGCATATATTGGTTTTCTTGAGAAGTATCCTAAATTTTGGCACTGCTAATAAAATTGGTTAGTATCACTCTGTTTTCTGGAAAGCAATCTGACAGAAGTCTCTAAATTCAATTTTCCCTTTACCTGTTTAAGATTTCATCTTGATGCAGTTAAAAGAAATTTTAAAATCCCTAATCAGTCTTTTAGTATAGAGAAAACCAGTACCTGAAAAGTATCTGCCAGTTTCTTCACAATAAGTGTTGACTTTCTTTCCTTAGCTAGAAAAGGAGGCAGTGGCCAAAAAATTTTGTCTTACAAGGTCAAATTCTCCTTCCTTTAACTTTTATACTGTTTTACCCAGTCTCCTGCATTGTAGGCAGATTCTTTCCCAACTGAACCACAAGGGAATAAGCATACTGTTTTACAATCTTACATAAATATCACAACCCATGGCTTTTTATACATTTCTATTTTCTCTATATTGTTAACAGTCCCAAGTGTAATGACTTTGTCCAGCTCATATGATACTGCCTGACATATATCACAGTAGATGTTTAAAATACTGTTGAATGAATCTTCTTTTCAATTCACAAATACAACAGTAATCCTCCACAAGGAGTAAAAATGTTCTCTATCTTGCTGATGGAAAGGGAATTAATTTAAGGAATGAGCTCAAGAACATGACAATTTGTTTCTAATATGCGAATAATCATGGCAGCAGGGGAGGAAAGGTATGTGAATGTCTGACAAAGACATTAAGCACATGTTTTGACCAGAGAGCTCTCACATACAGTAACAATACCATATCTGTATCCCACATTATACTACGTGTTTTAATAGAAATTATCTCACTTGATTAACAATCCTGTGAGGACAATAATTCTCCTTTTCAGAAGTGAGGAATCTGCAGCATCAATAAAGTAGAACCAGGACTCAAAACCAAATCTAAGCATCTGCCTACTACATCCCATGGCTTCTGTATTACCGCATCTCATTCAACAAGACATCCATGACATGAAAATTAGTCTCATTAGCTTCTGAGTAGATAAAGAAACACAACTAGCTATTACCTAACATAATGGAATGGTCACTCTGTTGCAATTTTTCTCCCCGCTATACTTCACTTGTGGATAAGATAAGCAAAGCATAACAAAATAAACTAAACCTGGAATTTCATTTTAATATAAATCACATATAAGTTATATGTTTAAAAAGATTCTTTTTAAACAATTTTACTTTCCCACCAAAATGCGTAAGGTTTCCAATTGCTCCACATCTTATCAACACTTAAGAAAAATTAAAAAATTTTTTTCTTATTTTAGCCAGCGAATAGGAAAAATACTTTTAGTCCTTTCCTCCTATGTTTCTCGTTTCCTCTCACATTCCTAATGCTTCTGACCCTTATGGTTACCATATGTGCAGGGTTTTTCCCACACTAGGCAATGCTCTGTGACACCAGATGGCTGTTCTACGCATTATCTCCCACAGGCTACGGGCTCAGTCCCATGAGACCCCCTACTGCAGGTGCCAACTGTAAGTAGTAGGTCTTCACCTAGGTCACCCACAACTTCTATCTGATATGGCTACAGATAGAAGGCTCTCATGATCCCCTTAGGTTTAATTTGCTAGAGTGGCTCACAGAAGTCCGGAAAATACTTATTTGCACTTAGCAGTTTACTATAAAAGGGTATGATAAAAGACACAGATGAACATCCAGATGGAAAAGGTGTACAGGGAAAGGTAAGTGGGAAGGAGCACAGAGCTTCCATGTCCTCTCCAGACATGCTTCTTTCTCAGCTCCTCTACTTGTTCACCACCCCAGCAGTCCCATGAACCTCGCAGGCATGACTGATCATTAACCCCATTGCCAGCCCTTCTCCCTTCTCAAGAGAACTGTGGGGAAGGATTATATTGATCCATTTGTTTATGGCTACAATTTTATAATAAGCTTTAAAGCCAGGTATTTATTAAGTCTTTTTGCTTTTTCAAAATTGTTTTAGCTCTTCTAGATCCTCTGCATTTCTGTATAGATTTAGAATAAGCTTCTCAATTTCTACAAAGAGATTCACTGCAATTATGACAGGGACTGCAGTCAGTCTACAGATGATCAATCTGAATCTTCCAATCTATAAAGATAGTATATCTCTGGATTTACTTGGGTTATCTTTAATTTCTCTCTGTAATGCCTTGTAGTTTTCAGTGTACAGAAATAATCATTTTTAAAATACCAACGATAAATTTCTTACTTAAGCTTTGAATCTGCTAACAAGTTGTAACAGCAAATTTTGCAGAAGTTATTTAAGAATCTTTTAGACACAATTTTAAGTTTGCCATACCTCGCATTCATCAATGAGATAAACATTAAACAATGAAAAAACAGCAAAGATCTGTTATCTCATAAAGTTTAAGGGTTTTAAAACATTCATAAAACCAAGTAGGAAAGAAATTAATACCTATCTCAAAAAGGGAACTTGCCTTGACTATTTTGTTTCTGCTGCCAAAAAGTGTTTGGTTGCAGAAACTAAGTACAACTCTCTCTCCACTTATGATGGGGTTACATCTCAATAAACACTTCATGAAACTGAAAACATCCAGTCAGAAACCTACCAAACATCATAGTTTAACCTTTTGCTGTTGTTCAATTGCTCAGTCGTGTCTGACTCTTTATGACCCCATGAACTGCAGCAACCCAGGCTTCCCTGTCCTGCTATTTCCTGGAGCTTACTCAAATCCATCCTACTTTAAATGTGTTAAAAATGCTAACATTAGCCTACAGTTGAGCAGAATTACCTAAGACAACACCTACTTTATAATAAAGTGCTGAATATTTCACATTAACTCTGTACTGAAAGTGAGATACAGCATGGCGGTATGGGTCTAAAATGGTTTTAAGAATGTTGGCAGTGTTTTGCTTGTGACTGAGTTACTGACAGAGTTGCAGCTGACTGAGAGCCGCAGCAGACTGCCGATGCCCAGCAGTGTGAGAGAGCATCATGCTGCAGATAGCCAGCCTGGGAAAAGTACAGCTTCTACTGAACGTGTATCATTTTTGCACCATCATAAAGTCAAAAACTTTTAAGTGGAACCATCATCATAAATCATGAATTAGGAACCACGTGTACTAAATCTGGTTTTCTTCCCTGCTACTGCTAAGTCACTTCAGTCATGTCCGACTCTGTGCGACCCCATAGACAGCAGCCCACCAGGCTCCCGTCCCTGGGATTCTCCAGGCAAGAACACTGGAGTGGGTTGCCATTTCCTTCTCCCTAACTCTCATCTAACCTAAGGAAATTTCACAAACTAAAGTCATACACACACACACAAAATTTTCTCTCTATATCTATATGTATATAAAACTTAGTACCACAAACTCAATCAAATGTACCATTTTCAGTCTTTCTGTCACAATCTTTTACTGTAAGATTTTCATTTCCAACTGTGAATATAAAAGCTTTCATGGAGTCATATTTGTCAAACAGTTTAGACTCTATCAAAGGTTCAAATTATGAAAAGTACTTTTAAACTTTGAGAAGTATGAGTGTTAAAGAGACTTTTTGATGAGAAACTCTCATTTAAAACAAAAACTTAGAAAAATTCATACCAGAAATCATGTATAATTTTACTATTTAAAATATAGCATAAATTAGAAACTACCCAAACGCTCAGTGACAAGATGATATAAACTATGGTATGTACTGAATAATGAACATTACTGAATACTGTACTCTAATAAAAATGAATAAACTACAGTATATGTAACAACATGATAAATATTATAAATGTAACGTTGGAGGGGGAAAGAAACAATCCCCAAACACAGTAAGCATGTGTCTCTATGCAAAACTAAGCAAGTCATTTGGGCACGGATACATTCATAATAAAAAAAAATTTTACAGAGACTATAGAATAATATGAACCAAATGGGAAACAGTCTGCAAAGGGGATAGGAAGTAAATAGGGCCAGGGGAGAGTGGAAAATGAAATCACGGAGAAGCACATAAATAGGCAAATGCAAATTATTACTAATGTTCAGTTCTTGGGCTGAATGTACATGGAGGGTGTACATGCTTTATAACTTACATAGGTCATCTAATTCTTTTGTAAGTATAATTATTTTTTAAAAACATAAAAGCAAAATCTATTTTTAAGAATCACCCATTATAAAACATTTTCCAGAAGCTTAATTGGGCTTTAATCCAGTTTTTAAAAGTTTTTAAAAGTTTTTACCGTTGTCTCTGTTTAACTGCTTTGTCCAAGTGCTGAAAGATATCCTGAAACAGGGTGCAGCTGGATCGACTGTTAATAGTATACCCATATCCTCTTTTCCAATACTGTTTCAGATCATTTAAATATTCTAAAACCTAAAAATAAACATTTCAAAAATCATTAAATTTTTATTGATATAACAGATTTTCTGATTTAATAAGGATCTCTTATAAAGGTTACACTGTTTAATCACTATTCTACAAAAAGTACAGGAGAATCTTAGCAGTTAACAAAGTTTTTTTTTTAACCATTTCAAGTATTTAAGGGTGAGGCCCAGAGATTTATGCTGAGACACAAACCTGAATGGGAATGTAGAGACTGACATGCAAGAGCAAGTCAGCAGTATTCACAGCCAACAGTCCCAGCATCCTTGACAGTTCAGAAGAGTGGGATAAAGACAGGTGTGTGCCTCCCTTCTCTTCTAAAATTATATTAAGATGATAGAAAAGATAGATACAGAATAAAGAAAACATACATAGAAAAATATTCATTATAGCACAGAAAGTTGCTCACAGTGAGTCAGGAATTTTAAAGAGTTTTAGGAAGGTAGAAACCAGATAGAAAATGAGTTACTTTGGTTCAAGTAACCAAAAACAGTAATAAAAACAGCAATAAAAGGAGACCAAGATCATGGAAAATTGGTACTAGAAGGAATGTATTAATATATTAAAACATTCTAAAGGACAAACTGGCAAAAGACACACATCTCTAAGACCTATTAATTCCATTTATTAAAATAATCACAGGAACATGAGAGACAATGTACAAGAATATCTTAGAATAGCAATGCTTATAGGAACCAAAAAAAAAATAATCCTGGAAATACCTAAACTTCATTAAGAGGTAGATAATTAAACTATAATATACACATACTATGGATACTATGAGATTATTTATAGAGCTACATGAACTGATGTGGAAAGATCTCCAAGACATAATGCTGAATGAGAACAGCTGGTTAAGAATAATAAATACTTGTTGGCCTCACCGCAGGCAATAGATCAGACCACCAACTACTGTTAAAGTGTGCAAGCATGCTCAGTTGCTCAATCATGTCTGACTCTTTGTGACCCTACGGACTGTAGCCCACCAAGCTCCTCTGTCCATGGGATTATCTCAGCAAGAATACTGGAGATGCCATTTCATCTTTCAGGGGATCTTCCTGACCTAGGGATCAAACCTGTGTCTCCCGCAGCTCCTGCACTGGCAGGTGGATTCTTCACCACTGAGCCACCTGGGAAGCCCATTTTAGTGTGATGGAGCAATATCAGGCATTTCTGAACCTGTCATGGCCAGAGTATTCTGACCCTACTGGATTTTTTTTTTATGTAGCCCGTGTATGTTGTTTAACTATTGTTGGTAATGAGATAAGAGCAAGATGGAGGGAAGGATGGGACACAGATACGTATAGAAGATGGTCATATGTGAGCCAGTGAAAAGGCCTGGAACAGATCCTTCTCTTACAGCTCTCAGAGGAGACCAGTTCTGCTGACACCTTAAGTGTGGACTAGTAGTGGAATATATTAATCTTCTTTTTTCATTTTCCTGAGAAGTAATCAAAAGCTATAATTTATGCAGTTATTTTCAATGTTTGGAGCCTTATGCTCTTCACAGATCTATTTAAAATGCTGGATCTCTTTCATTTTGAGTTTTGAAATCTTGGACATATTCCATAATTTAGTTGAGATTTATTTCATTATCTGCTGAGAGTTCCAGCACCTTCTCAGAATTGTGCAAAAGTCCTCAAAATGCCCTTAGCACATAGAAACTGTTCAATAAATGCCAACTGTTTTGTGAATTTCTGTATTTTTGTAAAAGACATTTGTTAAAGAAAAAAGTAGAATAAATACAGTACAATACCATTTACTACCAAAATATACACATACGTTAAAAGATTGAAAAGTACACATCAAACTGACAAGAATGGTAGATTTTCTGTGGAGAGCTCTTAACTTGGAGTAGGTGATTAAGGTAGCCTTCATCTGAATGTTAAAACTTGTATTTGGGTATCATTTGATCTAACACCAAAAGTAGAGGATAAAAAGTTGCAATCCAAAAGAGGTACAAGAGAAGACTATGTAGCTGTTATGAGCCATTCTTCCCAGAAAAGTCCCTAGAGAAATTAAGTGCTAGCTGTAGGTTTAAAAGCAAGAGCAAGGACAGGCCAGTGCCATGTATTAAAAACAAAACTCAACAAATACTAAAAGGGAAAGTGAAGTTGCTCAGTCGTGTCCAGCTCTTTGCGACACCGTGGACTCTAGCCTACGAGGCTCCTCTGTCCATGGGATTCTCCAGGCAAGAATACTGGAGTGGGTTGCTAAAGAGGTAATTAAATAAAGAAGTTAACAAAAGGACCAAAAAAAAAAAAAAAGGACAAAGTAAAAATTTGTTTAATGAAAGTAAGAATTAGAACAAAGTTTTGCCAAATCTTTTCAAGAAATGAAACAAAAATAGTATCAGAAATGAAAAGAAGAGGCACTCTGAAACTGACACAAGGAAAAGGAGGTCAGGCAGAATGCAGCAGTCTTGCTGAGTCAAGGAGTCAGTACTCAGAGTTTAGTAAGTCTGAAGTGACTAGAATTAGCAGGTTAGAGAAGAGAGGAAGAAGCTACACAGAAAAAGAACTCCAAAAATTATGGAGGTGGCGGGGAGTGCGGGGGAATCCCTTGATTATGTTGCTAATGTTATGGGATTTGTAAGCTGATCAACTGCAGAGCTAGCACAAGGCTAGGAGATATTCACGTTCCAAGCAATTTAAGTAGAGAGCTTCCACAGAGATCCAGGATGTCAATCTGGACACCAAACGGTCATACTTTAATAGTAAAGACATGTGTATAAGTAAATTCTTGTGTTGGAGTTTTGTAAGGTCAGGTCTAGAGTATGAAACTCAGGAAGAATGAAGCTTCAAAAGGACCAAACTGATCCACAAGTAACTGCAGAATAAAAATTCAACACTTAAAAGACAAAATCCAGGTATTCAACACTGTAACGTTCACAGTATCCATTATCTAATAAATAATTACTAGAAATACATGAAGAAATAAGAAACATAACATTAACTAGGAGAAAAATCAGTCAATAAAAGAATCTATCATAAGAAAAAAGGCATACAAGCACAATTCAATACTAGAAAATGTACTAATGTAATTAACTATGCTAGAAGATTAAAGAAGAAAAAATAATCATCTTCCTAGATGCCAGAAATTCAGCACATCCTGAATTTTAAAAACAATAAACAAATACAAAGTTTTAGTAGACAAGAAACAAATTTCCTTAACTTGGTAAGGATAACTGCTGGTGACTATGCCAAACATATTTTATAATGAAAAACTGAACGTGCTCTTAACTAGAAAATATAAAGATATATCTGTTCTCTTCTCTCAGAAATCACTCTAAAAACAAGAATCAGAAAGAGAAAGGCAAATGCTCCTTTCAAAGAGATTAGAAATCCTCTGTACCCTGAGCCACCACCATACATGAGGACGGACTGCCAAATGCAGTAAAAATCAAACACAACGTCTCAGATAAAACCCCAGCAGAAGACAGATCCTCAAAGCACATGGTACACCTGGGGACGCAAATCCAGCAATCCTTGCTTGAAACAATGAAGTCTAACAGGAGCCTCCCTGGACAGTCTGTAACACCATTACAGGAAACATACCTGACCATCCATCTCTACATGAAGTGTTCTGCAAAGAATCTCAGAGAAAAATTCGAATTGTAAGGAACACTACTTATCTCTGAACCAATAGGCTCATCCCTATTGGCCACTTGAGAAGTAAAAGCTGAACTCATTGCAAAGATGAGTAATTAAAAAATGCTAGTGTCTATACAAACATACAAATTAAAAACAAGACAGCAACACAGATAAAACAGCCAGAAAAAAAGCCCCCTCACCCGAGAAATTCTACAGAGCAGATGAAAACTATAATTAAATATAGTATCATGAATTCTAAAGATTTAAGAAAATAAAATAATCATTTAAAAAAAGAGTACAAAATGAGAAAAAAAAAGATATGGGAAGAAGCCTAAAGATAGAAATATACACTGGAACAGCTCCAAAAATAGTTTGGCTTCTACACAGAAGCCATACGAATGAAGAGGAAAGAGAGGGAATACCAACTAGGCAGGCAGAAACTGTAGATGAATTACTGCCATCACCAGGTAGAGCACAGAACTCAATATATTATGAAAATTTTATAAAGGAATAGGTATTGGAAATCCATTAATCCTCTCTGACCTTTGGAAATCCATTCACCCTATAAAAAGAAGGATTTGGATTTATATTAGCTCTACAATCCTTTACGGCAGTAAAATTTGATGATGGGTTAAGTAGGTTTTTAAACGGGTGGATCTAGAAATCAAATCACAATGAAGAACCTTTCCCAGAGTTTTATGAACACAAACTATTTACAAACAGACAGGTCCTATCTGAACAATTAATCTTTGTTAAGAAAATTATGAGATAGTCCAAGACACTTAATGTTCCCTACTCTTTTTTGAAAAGCTGCTTCAAATAACAACAATGAAAACCATGCAAAGAAGGCAAAGAAACTCTAAAATACATACATACCTTTGCATCATCTATGTCAAAAACATCACACCAAGGAGATTTAACACCTTTAATTGCCAGGTCAAAGGAACAGGTGAAAAAGCTACCTGAATTAAATCTGAGAAAAAAAAAGAGTAAAATTTGTGGGTTACTATTTTATGCAGTTTTCCAAAGGCTGAATATCTATAGAATGTCAAGGACTTACTACATAAAACATAGTTTGATTCTGTTAATTTTAGAGGGTTGGAAGAGGGGAGAGAAAGTTATAAAAGGTTTTAATCCCCAACTTGAAAATTAGCAATAAAAGGGACATTTATTGAACAGTTCTTTGAACTACACAACAGTTTACTTGATAACTATTAAGAAGAAAGTACAGAGAAGGATATAAAAAACAGAGAAGAAAAAGGGCAGAGTAAGTAAGGAGTTAGGAGGAAGGTGAAACAAAGGGTCAAGAAGGAGAGAAAGAGGGAAAAATCATACTATGAGACCTGACTCTGCCACTAATTATCTTGCATAACTCATTCTAGGCTCCCTGGATCTGAACACAAAATAGGCAAAGCATTTATCCTTTTGTTAAGCAATAGTAAAGAATATATAATTAATATATCTATAACACAAAAAGGGTACCCATGTTCAATGAGAAAAAAACAGAATAATCCAACAGAACATGGCCAAGGTTTATAAAGAGGCAATTCACAGTAGGAATGAAGTAACTAATAAACATATGAAAGGATGTTCAACCTTACAAGTAACCAAAGAAACACAAAACAAAGCTAGATATCATTTTTCATTAATCAAATTGGTAAAAGTCAGAATGACTAATAATATCCACTATTGGATGAATTAGGGGAAATGAGCATTCTCATATATTGCTGATATAAGTTTTTCTACACTTTCAGAGAACAATTTGGTAGTATATGTCAAGACGTAAAATATTCATGCTCCTTAATCCAATAAGTCTACCTATATTTATCTTATAAACTCTCAAGTGCAAAAAGCAGACTATAAGAATGTTCACTGTTGCATTATTAGAAAGAGTTAAAAACTAAGAAATACTTCAGTAGATAAGTAATTTCCTATACAAAGAATCTGGACTATATTAGCTTCAGCCTCTCTGACCAATAAAACTTAATGATGGGGTAAATAACTTTCAACTAGTATTGATCTAAAAATGTATCATATATATTTTTGAAATAACACAATTTTAAAAAAATTACACAGCTACATTTCTAAATGAGAATAAATTACAAAAAATATTCAACTTCACCTTTCTATGTGAAAAAAAAAAAGTATTTAAATAGCTAACATATCTTTGAGCAGCTACTCTCTGCCAGGTACTGTGTTAATGCTTTGCATGAATAAATCTAATACAATCCTTCCAATAATCCTATGAGGCAGGTACAATTCCTTTATCTGTTTTACACAGAAAGAAACCATGACATAGTTATTAAGGAACTTGTGATGTATAAAGATCAGAGAGTTATTCAAAAATATAACAAAGTCAAGAATCAAATGCAAACAGTCCAATTCCAGAGCCCATGATTTTAACCATTATGCTAATATTGCCTCCAAAAGTTCCTCTCACCCAATCAGTAAAACACAAATGTGTTGCTGTTTTCAGTTGCTAAGTTGTGTCTTACTCTTCTGTAAACCCACAGACCATAGTCCACCAGGCTCTTTTGTCCATGGGATTTCCCAAGCAAGAACACTGGAGCAGGTTGCCATTTCCTTCTCCAGGGGATCTTCCAGACCCAGGGATCAAACCCATGTTTCCTACACTGACAGGCAGATTCTTTACCAATGACCCATCAGCCCATCAGCGAAGTCCAAAACACAAAAATCCTTGTCAATTCAGAGACTAGAAACAGTTTTTTTAAAAAATCTTAATCTTAAATGTCCACTAACAGAATAATGGCTAGATACTGGTAGTTATAAGGACTTCCCTGGTGGCTCAGACGGTAAAACGTCTGTCTACAATGCGGGAGACCCAGGTTCAATCCCTGGGTCGGGAAGATCCCCCTGGGGAAGGAAATGGCAATCCACTCCAGTACTATTGCCTGGAAAATCCCATGGACGGAGGAGCCTGGTAGGCTACAGTCATGGGGTCAGTCACAGAGAGTCGGACACGACTAAGCGACTTCACTTCACTTCACTGGTAGTTATATAATGTAATTCTATACGTAAGTATAAATGTAGAACTAGAATTACATGCATTTAAATAAAAAAATACAAAGTTGAATTAAAATCAAATTTCAGACTGATATTATAGTTTGACGTCATTCCTAGAAGTTTAAAAATCTGCAAATTATATCCCATTTAGGTACATAAATATAAACATTAAAAAGCAGCATGGGATGACTTAAATGCTCAATTCATAACAATAGTTACCTGTGGGGAGAAAAGGAAAGGAATGAAATCCTGGAGAGGGCCTAAGGACCCTCAATTTATTTAAAGCAACTAACTGAAGCATAATTTTAAAATCTGATCAAACTAAGTTGTGGGTATATAGATACTCATTGTATTACCCTTTATTATTATCTACATACTTGAATCATTTCCCAAGTAATAATTTTTAAAGCTCTGCAAATGACTCCAATGCATAGCCAGCTGAAGAAAGAGAAAAACTCAATTTTAAATGCTACTAGGCATCTTCACTTTTCTGATCCTTTGGCATTCCAGGTGGTGCAGTGGTAAAGAATCTGCCTGCCAAGGCAGGAACTGCAGGAGACTGGGGTTTGATTTCTGGGTTGGGAAAATCCTCTGGAGGAGGGGCATGGCAACCCACTCCAGTAATCTTGCCCAGAGAATTCCATGGACAGAGGAGCTTGGCAGGCTACAGTCCATGGTGTCACAAAGAATCGGACATGACTGAGCATGCACTCACATAAAGCATTTAGACACCAGATCAACAGATGCTAGTTCTACTTAATTTGTTCCCAACATCTCCTACTTCTAGTCCTTGGAAATTTATTCACACTATAAAGAAATCACACTCTATATATAGCTTGGTCAGTATCTGCTATATGGATTACACATTCCTAGAAAACGGGAAATTTTTAAATTATTTTTCTTAATTTCTCATTGCTAGGTGAGCATGCATCCTGGTTTTCCACCTGCTTTCCCAGCACAATTATTAATAGTATTTCCTTTTACCCAGGTTGCATGATAAACTGCAGCTAACCCATCCATTGCAACAGCTTATGACAGATATGTCTGTTCACTTTCTCAAAATCTCTAGGATAAAAGCCTCAAAGGGAAAATAAAAAAATCACACTTCTTTTCTAAAACTTTATCCCTTTCAAACATTAACATCTACTTAAAAGCTAAAGAATTTTTTATATGATTTTCCATTTGTATTACTTTCAGTTCAGTTCAGTCACTCAGCCATGTCCGACTCTGCGACCCCACGAATCACAGCACACCAGGCCTCCCTGTCCATCACCAACTCCTGGAGTTCACTCAGACTCATGTCCATCGAGTCCGTGATGCCATCCAGCCATCTCATCCTCTCTCATCCCCTTCTCCTCCTGCCCCCAATCCCTGCCAGCATCAGAGTCTTTTCCAATGAGTCAACTCTTCGCATGAGGTGGCCAAAGTACTGGAGTTTCAGCTTCAGCATCATTCCTTCCAAAGAACACCCAGGACTGATCTCCTCCAGAATGGACTGGATGGATCTCCTTGCAGTCCAAGGGACTCTCAAGAGTCTTCTCCAACACCACAGTTCAAAAACATCAATTCTTCGGTGCTCAGCTTTCTTCACGGTCCAACTCTCACGTCCATACATGACTACTGGAAAAACTATTGCCTTGTCTAGATAGACCTTTGTTGGCAAAGTAATGTCTCTGCTTTTGAATATGCTATCTAGGTTGGTCATAACTTTCCTTCCAAGGTGTAAGTGTCTTTTAATTTCATGGCTGCAATCACCATCTGCAGTGATTTTAGGAAATAATTCAGAAAAGATAATTTCTGTTTTGTAAATAATGCTTGGGGTTGAAGCTTCATATAACTTTGCCCTCAAAAAAAAAAATCCAGTCTATATCAAGAATTTTGTGATTAACTTACATAAAACTCAAAGAAAAATCTGAACATAAAAATAGTAAGCATGAGTTATAGAATCATCTTGACCTAGAATACATAATTTTCTCAATGTAAAATCAACTGTGGTCCTTTAAAAGGAATAACTTTATGCTTCCATATTTTTCCATATTTACAGTTTAAAAATCACTTAAATTACTTCAGGGTTCAAATGCAACATAATGGGCACATTACCTGCATTTAAGTTGTTGACTGGCACTTGCAAAATATCTGCAACTTTTTTAAAATGTTCTGCATTTCTGGTCCAGTTTTGAAGGCTTCTACATGATAAAGAGCAGTAGCATTCCTTTCCACTTGAGTTAAAAACTTCTCACAATGATCAAAGAACCTCATTAGTTTATCATTAATTCTTGGAGGTCCACACTCCATATCTGAAAGGAGAAAAAAATATTGTGTATATACATGTGTGTACATATATATACACACACACACACACACATCCATTGATAGGAATGACAATTTCAAATTATTGAAAATTTTGTTTCAAGTATAAAAAGGAACACTAAAAACCTATTCACACCTCAACATATCTGAAATAAGTAAACACACTGCTTATGAAAGACATGGGGCAAAACCATTTCCCACTTGTAAAGATTGTTAATTCATGAGATGAAAAAAGACACTAAAAAGACTAATGAAACAGAGAACATCAAAAGTAAAATAAAATGTTAGAGTAATACTACACTATGAAATAAACTGAAATGAATGTTTTCTTTAAAAAATAAAAAATGATTTGACATGAACGTCATAAGAAGTACAAAAATGTATTACATAGGTCCTGTTTCTATCAGGCATAGAAAATTTGAAAAATCAAACTAAAAATTAGCAAAGCTTCTAATAGCAAGGTGAGAGAGAATTCAAGATAGACTCTGTTTTACTACTTTAATCCAAAGTCTAAATAAAGAGTATTTTATTTTCTCAATTAACTTTCTCAAATCTGTGTTACTTTACAAAAAGACTGCTTTGGACAAAAACTATTAACAACAACACAAGATATATTAAAGTTTCAGGTATTATGTATTTCATTGTGCTAGATGTTTCTGATTTCATTTATTTTCTAATTGGAGCTCCTACATAACTTTCCATTTAGAATTTTATATGTTACATTATTTCCCCAATTAAGGAACAAATATATACTAGAAAAGCACTCATAATCATGCTCCAACTACTGGAGTGCCTTTTAAGTTTTCTCAGTCATATTTAAAATACACAGATTTTCAGTCATCATTTCTGCAAAAATTTACTATGACAAGAACACTAAGTACGTAATATTGTTTCTGTAATTAAAATGAGAAAATTATATTTTGTTATACCATTTTGTTTTGGATGTGTGTGTGAAAATATCTCTATGTATGTGTATGTATTCATTTCAAATCCTGAAATGAATAATTAAGCCCACTGAATTGGCAACTGGATTACAGTTCTTAAGAAACATCTTGACTAAGAAAATAAGTCATCTTTATCATCTTTTTCTGTGGCCTAAAAATTTCCTAAGTGGATCTGGATAATTCACCCCTGCTATTATCTAATTACTGCTGTTTTTTAAACAGAAACAAAGGCATTGTTCTGTTTCTGTAAGAATACAAAATCCAATTTAGTGGCTTCTCTCCAAAGCCCAGATGTACAAAACAGGCAAAACAATTGTCTGTGGATAATAATAATGCAGCTAAGCAAAAGGTTTAATCTCTGAGACTGAAAATGGTGAGGGGCAGCTTATCCTGAACTATTTTGACCCAGGGCTGGCAAAAGCTAATTCTCACAATGCCATTTAAGGGCAAAAATTTATTCATCCCAGAAGGTCCAGTAGTTCCTTTCTGATTTACACTAGTGTATACCAACATTCAGCTAATTTTAAAAAATTGTGGGAAATTTTCACTCATATTAATGGAAAAAAGTCTAGCTATTTAATTAAAAAGCACAATTCAACAAGTGACTAAACACAAGTCAGCAAAATAAGTTACCCACAGAGCAGTAACATGACAGTGTCAATGGAAGAACCTCTTGGAGATGGCTGAACAGCTGAAGAGAGGATGCTATTTGAGAAATGACAAACCAGTCTACTTCTAATTTATTTTTCACTTGGGCTTTTTAAAGCTAAACGGTGCCTCACCTCAACTTTGACCTTAAAGCTGATCAAGAAGTATTAACACTTGTTCATCTCTCTGGTACAAAAATGTCATGTTTTCATTCTTAAGTTATAGGAGAAATGGAAGTTGTACATATAGTGCAACGGTTAAGAGATCAAGTTCTAAATCATTTTCCCTGGGTCCATACCCAGTCATCTGAAATTAGGCAAATTATTGTTTCTATGTGTCAACCTCCTCACCTGTTAAGATGGGCAAAAATGCCATCAACTTCAGAGGGCTGTTGTAAAGATTATGTGAAGAAAGTGTGAGCCATGCCTGGCACACAGCAAGCATTAAGGGTTTGCTATTATTGTTGTTGTTATCTATGACTATTAAAACACTTTCTAAGGAAAAAAGCATCATTCCAGAGAAAACAGAAAGCCTAGATTCTGGGCCTGACTCTTAGTCCTTAAACTAAGAAAAGACAATCAGCAAGGGATATTCTAGGGATCTGCATCATGACCTGTTAGATAAGAGCAATGCTAGATGATCTCCCAAACTTTGCAAAGCATAAGTAATGGAATAAATTTGTAAAGTAGTGTGCCATGACCATGGGCCACAGCTACAGAGTAACTCTACAGTACATGCAACAAAAGAGAAAAAAGCAGAGCGGGAAAGAAAATCTGAGAGCAGCTTCCTAAAATAGGTTGTAGGACTAGAACTGGTATGTGAAAAAGTTGTTAATGAAAAAAATAAAGCAAAATCCAAATAGTATCAGAGGTAAGGCCTGAGGAAAAAACTCATAGATTATATTAAAAAAAAAAAAAAAGGTGTGCCCAACTGTAGAACTCGCTGTCAAGAGAGAGGAAAGGGTCAAGGGTTGGTGCTCAGAGAGAGAAATTCATTTTGGGAATGGATGATCAAAAACTGCCCCGGCCTGTCTCCTTTACCATTGGATCCCCCACGTCTACCACAGCTTCCTGTACGTAGAAGGTAACCAAATTCATCCCTGATCAAAGAATAAATGAACATTATGTATGAGAAGGGAGAGAGTGAGGTGCTGAACATCCCGAAGGATGGGCGCGGGGTGGGCGGAGAAGGACGGGGGCTGGGGTCAGGGGGAAGTGAGCAGAGGCTGGAGTCGGGGGAGCCCAGGATCTGGGGGCGGCCAGGGTCACCTGCGACGTCGGGTGGCGGTAACCCCGGGTGGTAGTGCTGCCAGAGCCCTTGCAGGAAGGCGGCGCCGCTGTCCACGCAGCGGTGCTTGGGCTGGTGACTAGCTGCAGGCGGCCGCAGTTCTCTCTGCTGAAGAGGGCTGGGAAAAGGGAGGCCAGGCGCAGGGCCAGCTGTCGCATGTCCTGCCGCCCCTTCTCCACCAGCTGCCCGTCCATCCAGTCAGCGTACCACAGCGGCCAGTCGGCCAGCGCGGCGCCCAGGTCGCCGCGGCCGGCAGCGCGAGTCCGGTCATCCTGGGCCGCGCGGGCCTGCAGCAGCCCGTGCAGCTGCCGCAGCTTGCGGATCTGCTTGGTCGTCGGGTAGCGGGTGCCGTGGCGGATGAGGGCGACCAGCTGCACCGGGGTGCAGGTCTCCTCTAACAACTCCGGGTCCCGCCGCGGCGCTTCAGGGTCCGGCAGCAGCCCGGGGTTGGCATCCTCATAGCGAGTCTTGGTGCCGAAGTAGGGGCTGAGCGCGGAGACCGCACTGTTCTCCGGCTCCAGGAGGGAGCAGCGAGAGAGCGACGAGAGCAGCGCCACAGCCAGGGCCGCGACGGGCGTTGCGGAGACCCTGACGAGGCTGCACGGGCCGCGGGGCATGGTGCGCTGCAGACCCGCGGGGGTGACGTACCGGCTGGGTCGCCGACTTCCGGCTCCGGTGGGCAGGGGGCGGGCCTGAAGGGCGCTTCCGGCCGGTGCCCCCGGGATTCGCCGAGAGGCCTCAGCGCTCCGGCTCTGAAGAGGTAGCCGTGCCTTGCAGAGCCCCGAGAGGACAGGCGGGATGCAGCGAGAAGCCCGGTGGACCCGTGGCTCAGGTGAAGCCGGCAGAAATCTCCGAGGAGTTTTGGAGACCTGTGGCTAAGGTGGAGCCTGCATCTCCTGGCCCTGGAACGTGAGCGAGTTTCCTCATAGCTGGCGCCTCAGGGACTGACTCGAAGACTCCCACGCTGTTTTCGTTCTCTTGGCTGTGAATGAACCCGGATTCAGGCTTAGTCTTCAAAGCTGCCAAAACAGGACACGTTTTAACAGCTGACTCTTGTGTCATCATTCTTAATATTGTACTCTGTTTTTCAAAATGTAGTTTGAACCAGCTGCATCAAATCTGCCTGAAGCCTTTGATGAAAAGGTAGATTCGTGGATCCTGCCCCAAAATACCTCCTAAGCCCAAGGTTTTCCCGCGTTTGAGTAGCTCTTTTACAGCAGGCAGAGAAGAACCTGAAAAGAGGCTCAGTTCTCCAGGAAATGTAATTCCTGAACCTTTGGTATTGTCTTGACATTGGAGTGTCAAAGCTGACATCAGCGAGACAACATCCCCGAAGTGTTGGCTTGATAACAAAGGTTTAGCCAGTAGAGACAGCAATCCTGACAACTCGGGTTCGTTGAGTCATGGTCCAACAGATTTACTCCATTATTAAGTATGAGCTAATCTTTGTGAAGCAAACGAGGTCTGTATTTACCGCCACTTTGAGTCCAGACTCTTCCTCCCACATAATTACATACTCAAATCAACCCCGAGATTTTTTGTAGGTTATTGCTCAGAATCTCACTCCAGAAATCATAAATCTGAACAGTACCTTGGTTTCTCTACTTGTTAGTCTTTCAGTCGTGTCTGACTCTCTGCAATCCCATGGTCTGTAGCCTGCCAGGTTCCTCTGTTCGTGGAATTCTCCAGGCAAGAATATTGGAGTGGGTTGCCATGTGCTTCTCCAAAGGATCTTCCTAGGGATCAAACCCAGGTCACTTGAATTGCAGGCAGATTCTTTACCATCTGAGCCACCAGACTCTGTCCTTTTCCACTTGAATCCTAGTTTATATGCCAGCTAGGAAAGAGTATTAAGGAAATTATGTATGTATGCTCAGTTGCTTCAGTCATGTCTGACTGTTCGCACCTCTGTGGACTGCAGCCTGCCAGGTTTCTCAGTCCATGGGATTCTCTAGGCAAGAATACTGGAGTGAGTTGCCATGTGCTTCTTCAGGGCGTCTTCTTGACCTAGGGATTGAACCCATGTCTTCGGCATTGCAGGCTGATTCTTTACTGACTGAGCCACCAGGGAAGCCCAAAGAAGTCAGAATGATCCAAATAGGAGGAAGTTTGGGTTATGTTTTTCTAAGTGTAGCTTTTCCTTCAAAGACACTTTTGGTAAGTGTCTTTTGGTAATTGCTCTTGGTAAGTCCATCTCTAGCTTTATTCTTTTTATCCATAAAAGTTCCCTCCAGTCCAGAAACGTGTACCTGTGAACGTTAAGCAGTAAGGAAAATGGCGTAAAATCAAGAATAGATTCCAACTTGAGTGCTTCAAAATTTTAAGAACTGTGACAGGTAACCATTTTTAGAATATATTCTTTTTTGTTATACCATGTTTTGGAATGTTAGTGCCTGAATACTTATGTCAGTGATATTTCACAGGGCTATGCTCAAATTAACATTAACGAACATCTACTCTTTCTTTATAGACTTCCTTTTTAAAAAAAAAAATTTATTGGTGTATAGTTGATTTACAGTGTTCTGTTAGTTTCAGATGTATAGCAAAATGAATCAGTTATACATGTATCTACTCTTTTAGATCCTTTTTCCATATAGGCCATTACAGAGTATTGAATAGAGTTCACCATGGTGTACAGTAGGTCCTTATTAGTTACAGTTCATTAAGCAAACATTTGTGCCAGATGCATCTCACTATGTTTTACTTAATACATAGTGTATTTTACTTAATAAAATACATACATTTTATTATGTATTTACTTAATACATACATGTATTTAATAATCACCTCAGGCTTCCCTGGTGGTCCAGTGGTTAAGAATCTGCGTGCCAATGCAGGGAACAGGGGTTCGATCCCTGTTCCGGGAAGACTTCACATGCTGCAGAGCAGCTAAGCCTGTGCACCTGAAGTCCTTGCTCTGCAAGGAGAAGCCACCGAAATGAGAAGCCCACACCCTCTGCAACTAGAGAAAGCCCAAGCACAGCAGTGAAGACCCAGTGCAATGATAAATAAATAATGACCATGTCTCATGACCAATCTTTGGAGTCCTCAGGAGCTACGAAATCCTAACAGCATCACTCCTTCCTCATGCAACAACCTTTAGAGAACTTGTTTAACTTCCAAAACACTAGATTTGCCCCAGCTTGATTTTATTTTTCTTTCTCTAAGTATTCATCTGTTCATTTATGCTGATTATATACTTACATAAACCAATTCCAATTATTTTTTATGTCAAGCCAGAATGGCAAATGATAAAATAGAATTAACTTCATGTTAATGTTTTTGCCATCATGTTTTTGGCTAGGAAAATCTAGCATGACGAGAACAGAAATTTCATAAGCTTTGTATCCAGCTCAGTGACTCATTAACCTTGGAAAATTACCTACGTTCGCTGAGGCTTGGTTTCCTTATATGAAAGTAGGAATATTAGAACCTATACTGCAGGAATTCTTTGAGAATAGAAGATATCTTCCTTGAACAGGGAACGAACCCTTGTTCCCTGCATACAGACTGCTATGAATTACATTTTTACCATAAATAATGTTCAATGTTGTTATCATTCCTGTGCTGAGATGCTTAGTTCTCTAGCAACTGTGCAGTATAAACTTTCATCTTAAAGTGAATGAACTCCACAGACAAGACACACATCAAAGATCATTTCATAACTTTTCTTAAAAATTCACTCATCTCACCTAAAGACTGGATGGTTTCCCTTCCCACATAACAGGCTGTGCATGGCAGCAATGTATTTGACAAATCTACCACAACACAAGAGATGAAATGGAAAATTCATGGTTCTGCTTCCTTGAGAAGATGGAAGGAGGCAGAACCAAGAGCACAGACAGAGAATTCAATTTGGACCAATAGGAGAGGAGACTTTATCTTCTGAGGGAAGATTGGAAGGATGGATACACAGTTGGATAGATTTGTTAGTCTAGCAGCAGAGAATTCATGGATTTCAAGGCTGGTGGTCTCACCTTCTTCAGTGACATAGGAGGCAAGATTGTCTGAAGAGATGGGGGAATGGGAATTAAGTCCCATGGAGTGTGGAAATGGCTCAGGTTTGTAGTGAAGAGAAAAGGGGAAACAAGCAGAAGTTTGGGTTGTTAGTTCTGAGATAACCCAAATGAAAGACTTGAATTGCACGTGGCTATACAATTTTATGCAGAAGTCAACATTATCTGTTGTGTCAGAGTGGGAAAAAAAAAACCAAACACCTGAATTCTATTGTTCTACATTATTCTAATTTGTGTTAAGTAGAACTTCTTGTCTAATCAGTCTACTACATTAAAGAATAAGTTGTTTGTCAGATTATTCATAGGACTTTTGAAACAGTAAGGTAATTCCACACTTAAGATTACATGATGACATATATTTAGTATTTTACATTACAGCTACCTACTATACTTTTAAAGGCATTATTAAAATATTTTCCTGGTGGTCCAGTGTTTAAGATTCTGTGCTTCCAAAGCAGGGGGTGAGGGCTTGATCCCTAGTTGAGGAACTAAGATCCCACATGCTCTAGGTGTAGCCCCCTCCCCCAACAAAAGATGAAAGATGGCTTTCTGGTGAAGTGAAGATAAAGAAAAAGCTAAATTCTATGTGGAAAAGGATAGTCTCTGAAAGGACAGTATATACTAAGAATATGATTTCTAAAGTTAGAATTCCTGGCTTTTAAAATTCCAGCTCCATCACTTAATATCTATGATATCTTAAATAAATTAAACTTTTGCCTCAGTTGTTTTCTGTAAAGTGAGGAAAGTAATTATCTCATGGGATTGTCCAGAAGATTAAATGAAACAGTTTACATAAATGCTTTATTAGTTCCTGGCCCCAAATAAGTATCAGTTACCTTTAGCAAACAAAATGTTTATTATTGCTTCTCCTTTAACCAAGTAAATTGACAAGTAACCAGTTTTTCATAGATATCTATTATCTCACAGCTTTGTCAAGCAACTTACCTTGTGCCTTTGCCAAGACAGTTTTGTCTGTAGTATCTCAGTGCCCTGCTGTTTCATCCTTCCTTTGCCAGTTATGGATTTGGCTCTTACTTGCGTTTTACTGTGAAAGAAGAGGACAACCGAAGAGGTGTCCATGCTTCAAGCACAGTGCCTTCAACCTTGCTTCAGTGTAGAGGCTGCAAGGATCACAAGCTCCACAGACTGCAGGACAGCTTTGCTCCACAGGAGCTCATCGCCATATTGTTCTCCAGCACAGCAAAGCTAATGTGAATTGTTTAAGTTGTTTCAACTGATGAATTAGAACTTCACTGAACCACACAGCAATAATGGAGGTGACTTGCTGTTTTACTTTCTCTTTTATACCCTGCTAAGGGAGTTATTTGGCAGTGACAAAGCTTCTCTTCTGGTGTTCTACTGTCAAAATCCTAGGATTTTTATTTTGGGAATTTTCCCCTCCCATCAAATACTGGTTCTGAATCTACAGAACTATTTGAGAGATCAGATACAAAACTATCATAAGTTTAAATTACCATTATTCTTTCTATGCTTTCCTACTCCCATTACTAGCAGGAACCTGTAGCTCTTCACTTTCTAGTCCTGTTCTGTAACAAGTTTCAACATGCCAGAAGCATAATTCCCTCCAGAAGTCTCCTCCATCCAAAATATTGATATATTGTTTCCCAGGTGGCACCAGTGGTAAAGAACCCGCTTGCTAGTACAGGAGACATAAAAGACTAGGTCAGGAAGATCCCCTGGAGGAGGGCACAGCCACCCACTCCAGTATTCTTGCTTGGAGAATTCCACAGACAGAGGAGCCTGGAGGGTTGCTGTGCATGGGCTCAAAAAGAGTCTGACATTCTTCTCCCTTATATTTTTTAAGAACAAATACAGACAATAGCAATTGTATTTTAACATTTTTTTCTGAAATGTTAGTTTTCCAGAATTGAAAAATATTTTTGACCTGTGGGATCTTTTAGACAATTGGTCAGCTGACTCTGAAACCATGAGTGTTTTGTTGTTGTTGTTTTATCATTCCAAACAGTGGGGAACTTCCAGGACAAAAGTTTATTAGTTCATCAGGAAGGCAGTTTTTTTACTTAGTCCATTAATGGCAGTTTCATTTTTTTCTCACTAGCTCAGGCAGTAACCAGTCTTCTGTTCTTGTTCACTGTTTTGTTGTAGCATAAACTTATCTTGTTGTTTTGCTTATATCATATATCAGTAAATATTAAAACCCAGTTAATACTTAAGCTAGAAAAGCCATGTAGGTATCTCTGGACCCACACACTTGGTTGCAGCCACTTTAGTAAATAGGGTGGATCACATGCCAATTGAAGCAACTATTATGGTTCCACAAACAACACCTGTCATTATCCCACTTTACTTTTCTTGTCTTACATCTTACACTGCATTGTAAGGCATCTTATACTTCCCTGATTCTGTACTCCAAGAGTAAGTAGTTGTTGCTAAATCATTCACTGCTTAATACTTTAGATGCAGGGGGTATGGTGAAACCTTTTTTGATTCCCCAATATTTATTTCATATATTATATAAAGCATACTGTCAACAAATATTTGTTTTAAGGATGTATGAATGAATAAATAAATAAAAATAGAACAGGCAGTATGGGAAGCTAAAATAAGATAGCTTTGCATTTGTTCAGTATAATTATTTCCCCAGCTATCCCCTGGCATATGAAGAATAACATTTATATCATGTTTGGGTGTGGAAATCAAGAGGTTAGATGCCTTACCTAAAGTCATCCAACAAGCATTTGGTAGAACCAGTCTAGAATGTGATTGATGGAAACAGAGCTATACTTAATGCCTATCATATTCCTGACAAATGAACAGTGACTGCAAAGAATATCACTTGTAGCTGAGGCTAAAAAATAAATTTTACACATAGTATAATACTATAGTTGTTGGGCTTCCCTGGTGGCTCAGCAGTAAAGAATCCACCTGCAATGCAGGAGACACAGATTTGATCCCTGGGTTGGGAAGAGCACCTGCAGAAGAAAATGGCAACTCATTCTCATATTCTTGTCTGGAAAATCACATGGACAGAGGTGCCTAGTGGGCGACAGTCCACGGGGTCACAAGAGTCAAACACGACTTAGCAACCAAACCGCCACCACCACGAGAGCGGTTACTGTTGGCTAACTATGCAACATTTAGTCCCCATATTGTCTTGGAATTAATGTGCAGGTAGTTGCCTCTCAGGAAATTAAAGTAGTCCCATCTCAGGAAAACATCCTGACTGGTTTAAACTAATCCTGGTAACTCTATTTTTACTAACGATTTTAGTTTAAGAAGAACGTATGATTCAATTCCAGCCACTAAGATATGAAGGTCAGTCTACTGGGAAGTTTCTGGGAAAGTTTTTTTGGGTCTAAGAAAGAATTAAATGATGGAGTGATGATCAGTAAATGGTCAATGGATTGGAGGTTTTATTGAATCAGAGGACTATTGCAGTTGGCACAGTAAAATATTCTGGAAGGAAAGAAAATGGTATTTAGTGAATGAAATGCTTAATGGATATTTTGGAGGTTGTACAGTGGTTGTTATTGATTAATTGAGACATTTTAGAATATGAGATTAAGAAACCTTAACCAAGGTAATTTATAGAATACAAATCTTTTTTTTTCATTTTATTTTTTATATAAATTTATTTATTTTAATTGGAAGTTAATTACTTTACAATATTGTATTGGTTTTGCCATACATCAACATGAATCTGCCACAGGTATACACATGTTCCCCATCCTGACCCCCCTCCCTCCTCCCTCCCCTTACCATCACTATGGGTCGTCCCAAATCTTTTAGAAGTAAGGAGATTTAAAAAATGAGAAGTCAAGAAATTTTGAATCAAAACTTTTGTTCCTGTTTCTAAATTCTGTTCTTAAAGGACTTAAGCCCCAGTAGCATCTCACCTTCCAGTAGCCTGTGCACCTCACTGCACACCCCACCCCAACCCTAAAAACCCCCACCTAACTCAGCAACAGTTCCATGAATGTTATTAAAGTATTTTACATAGACATTTTGTTTTTAATGGATGACATTGAAGATTTGAAAGATGAAAAAGATCAGGAGCACAAAGATGTAAATACTTTAAAATATAATCTTAAAAACTTTCATTCTTAAAATGAGAGAGATACACTCAAGGAAGAGGCAAATGCCCTGGACACTAGCATGTCTGAAGATAACTAGACCTGCTACATCATCTTGCTACCAGAGAGGAGCCAGCTTGAAAACAAAGCTAAAGCAATGAGATCACACAGAAGAAAAAGAAAAGAACCTGTCTTAGATGATGCTAATGAGCAGATGGATTAAACCTGGAGCATACTTACTTCCCTGGTGGCTCAGATGGTAAAGTGTCTGTCTACAACGTGGGAGACCCGGGTTCGATCCCTGGTTTGGGAAGATCCCCTGGAGAAGGAAATGTACTATTTCCTGGAAAATCCCATGGACAGAGAAGCCTGGTAGGGTACAGTCCATGGGGTCACAAAGAGTCGGACACGAATGAGTGACTTCACTTTCACTTTCATACTTACTATGAGCTTCTTGTCATCTAAGGTGATAAATGCCTTTACTGTTTAAACCAATGTTTCATTATTTTCTGTAGAAAGCCTCCTAATTGGGGTAAGTATTGATATCTATTAACCACACTTAACCACTTAGGATGTCCTTTCATGCTTTTCTTGATTTCCCTTAAGTCATCTACTGAGAGTAACAGAAAATCATAGATGGTGATTTTCTGATTACAACCCATTAGATATGACTTTGGGTCTCTGAATGATCATAGTTAATAAAGCATAGGAAACACTGGGAAAATTAGGAAGTGAGTGGGTAGGATGAGATACCTGGTGATGAAGGTGATCCTGGTCAGGTAAAGTGAAATGTAAGCTAAGTGGGAGATGCAAATGAAAACAGAGAGAAGGCAACTATTCTTTTTTCTGGGTGGGAGGGGCAGTTTTCAAATCTTTACTTATTTTTTAATTTTTATTTTATGTTGGCATATAGTTGGTTTACAATGTTGTGTTAGTTTCAGGTGTACAGCAAAGTGAATCAGTTATACATATATTTGTTCTTTTCAGATTCCTTTCCCATATAGATTATTACATAATATTGAGTAGAAGTCCCTGTGCTGTACAGTAGAACCTTGTTGATTTTCTTTTTATACATATTTTGTGTGTAAATTAATCCTAAACTTCAAACTTATCCCTTGCCCCTACATTTCCTGCTTTGGTAACCATAAGTCTGTTTTTGAAGTCAGTGAGTCTGTTTCTGTTTTGCCAATAAGTTCGTTTGTATCATTTATTTTGGATTTCACATATAAGCAACATCATATGATATGTGTCTTTCTGTGTCTCACTTCACTTATAGTATGATAATCTCTAGGTCCATCCATGTTGCTGCAAATGGCAATATTTCATTCTTTTCTATGAGTTGGTAATATTCCATTGTATATGTGTACCACATCTGGTTTACTCAATCCTCTGTCGATGGACATTTAGTTTGCCTCCATATCCGAGCTATTGTAAATAGTGCTACAATGAACATTAAGGTCCATATATCTTTATGAATTATGGTATTCTCCAGATATATGCTCAGGAGTGGGATCGCTGGACCTATGGTAGCTCTATTTTCAGCTTTTAGGAACCTCCACACAGTCCTCCATAGTGGCTGTATGAATTTACATTTCCAACAACAGTGTAGGTTTCTTTTCTTCCACATCTTCTCCAGTATTTATTGTTTGAAGATTTTTTTTTGATAATGGTAGTTCTGACTGATATGAAGTAATACTTCATTATAGTTTGGATTTGTATTTCTCTAATAAGTAGTGAGAAGAAAATGACAACCCACTGGAGAAGGAAATGGTAATCCACTCAAGTATTCTTGCCTGCAAAATCCCATGGTTGGAGAAGCCTGGCAGGCTACACTCCATGGGGTTGGAGAGAGTCAGACACGACTTAGTGAATAAATAGTAACAATAATAAGTGATGTTGAGCATCTTTTCATGTGCTTTTGGCCATCTGTATGTCCTTTTTGGAGAAATGTCTGTTTAGGTCTTCTGCCAATTTTTGATTGGGTTATTTTTTGATACTGAATTGCATGAACTGTTTGTATATTTTGGAGATTAAGCCCCTTGTCGGTTGCTTCATTTGCAAATACTTTCTCTCATTCTGACGGTTGTCTTTTTGTTTCATTTATGATTTTCTTTGCTGTCCAAAGAAAAAGTTAAGTTAGTTCCCATTTGCTTATTTTTGTTTTTATTTTCATTACTCTAGGAATAATGGATCAAAAAGACCCTGTTGTGGTTTATGTCAGAGAGTTTTCTGCCTATGTTTTCTTCTAAGAGTTTTATAATGTTCAGCCTTACATTTAAGTCTTTAATCCATTTTGAGTTTAGTTTTGTGTATGGTTTTAGAGAATTTTCTAATTTCATTCTTTTACATATAGCTGTCCAATTTTCCCAGGATCACTTATTCAAGAGACTATCTTTTCACCATTGTATATTCTTGCCTTTTGGTCATAGATTAATTAACCGTAGGTGTATGGGTTTATTTCTGGACTCTCTAACCTGTCCCATTGATATATATTTCTGGTGGTTTTCTTTTTCTGCTGGCAGTACCATACTCTTTTAATTACTATAGCTTTGTAGTATAGTCTGAAACCAGGGAGCCTGATTGCTCCAGCATTGTTTTTCTTTCTTGGGATTGCTTTGGCTATTTGAAGTCTTTCACGTTTCTGTACAAATTTTTGAGTTTTTGTTCAAGTTCTGTACAAATTCCGTTGGTAATTTGATAGGGATTGCATTAAATCTGTACATTGCCTTGGGGAGTATAGTCATTTTGACACTACTGATTCTACCAGTTCAAGAACATGGTGTATCTTTCCATCTGTTTGTGTCATCTTTGATTTCTTTCATCAGTATCTTATAGTTTTCAGAGTACAGATCTTCTGTCTTTTTAGATAGGTTTCTTCCTAGGTATTTTATGCTTTTTGATTCAATGGTAAATGAGATTATTTCCTTAATTTCCTTTCCTGATCTTTCATTGTAGTATATAAGGAATACAAGAGATTTCTGTGTATTAATTTTGTATCCTGTAACTTTACTGAATTTATTGACTATCTCTAATAGTTTTCTGGTAGCATTTAGAATTTTCTATGTAAAGTATCATGTCTTAAGCAAACAATTATACTTCTTTTCTAATTTAGATCCCTTTTATTTCTTTTTCTTTTCTGATTTCTTTGACTAGGACTTCCAAAACTATGTTGAATAAAAGTGGTTAGAATGGAAATTCTTGTCTTGTTCTTGATCTTAGATGAAATGCTTTCAGCTTTTCACTGTTTAAAATGATATTAGCTGTTGGTTTGTCATACGTGGCAGAAGGCGACTATTCTGAGTAGAACAAGTCTTAGGGACACAGGAGCGATATGTTTGGGGGAGAGTTGTGAAACCCATATTATAGTAGTGGCATCAACCCATGTTCTTCTCTCCAGGGAGAAGTCAATGTTCATGGTATATGAGAGAGTGCTTGTCATGCTTGTTTTCTTCCGAAATAGACCAAGTTCGGATGTGTCTCATGATAATATGATGGTCTAAAAATGAGAGGCTTGATTTTAGTTTTTCCTGTAAACATCCCAGAGGCCCATGGTACTACTTTCATTCAGCCTGGCACAAGTCTCATAAACTAGAAGATAGCCTTAACATTCAAAGTATGGTAGTTTTCCCTCATGACTTTGCCCTTTTCTAAATATGGTATCTTCATAATGATATAGTAATATTCTTTTGCAAATTATATGAGAGCTATTAACATGGATTAAAACAGTAAATCTAACAAATAGGTTGGTCTTTGCCTGATGACTCAGAGATTATTATTTATTCTTGCATTTTAGGCATTTTAGAAAAAATTAATTCCTGTATATGTTATATTCAGTTGAATTTGAAGCCATAAAGAGGAAAGAAATAACAAGAACTGGAGTAGAAATAAATGAAATGGAGACTAGAAAAGCAATAGAGAAGCTCAATGAAGCCAAAAATTGATTGTTTGAAAGAAAAAAAAAACACAACAAATTGACCAATCTAAAGATTAAGAAAAAAGAGAAAATACTCAAATTCTAAAGGAAGAAATTAAATAGGGGATATTATCACTGACTTTACAGGAATAAGGAATCAGCAAACTAAAATGGACTGGAATGGGTGAATTTAACTCAGATGACAATTATATCTACTACTGCGGGCAGGAATCCCTCAGAAGAAATGAAGTAGCCATCATGGTCAACAAAAGAGTCTGAAATGCAGTACTTGGATGCAATCTCAAAAACGACAAAATGATCTCTGTTCGTTTCCAAGGCAAACCATTCAATATCACAGTTATCCAAGTCTATGCCCCAACCAGTAATGCTGAAGAAGCTGAAGTTGAATGGTCTTATGAAGACCTACAAGACCTTTTAGAACTAACACCCAAAAAAGATGTCCTTTTCATTATAGGGGACTGGAATGCTAAAGTAGGAAGTCAAGAAACACCTGGAGTAATGGGCAAATTTGGCCTTGGAATGCAGAATGAAGCAGGGCAAAGACTAATAGAGTTTTGCCAAGAAAATGCACTGGTCATAGCAAACACCCTCTTCCAACAACACAAGAGAAGACTCTACACATGGACATCACCAGATGGTCAACACTGAAATCGAATTGATTATATTCTATGCAGCCAAAGATGGAGAAGCTCTATACAGTCAACAAAAACAAGACCAGGGGCTGACTGTGGCTCAGATCATGAGCTCCTTATTGCCAAATTCAGACTGAAATTGAAGAAAGTAGGGAAAACTGCTAGACCATTCAGGTATGACCTAAATCAAATCCCTTATGATTATACAGTGGAAGTGAGAAATAGATTTAAAGGCTTAGATCTGATAGAGTGCCTGATGAACTATGGAATGAGGTTCATGACATTGTATGGGAGACAGGGATCAAGACCATCCCCATGGAAAAGAAATGCAAAAAAGCAAAATGGCTGTCTGGGGAGGCCTTACAAACAGCTGTGAAAAGAAGAGAGGTGAAAAGCAAAGGAGAAAAGGAAAGATATAAGCATCTGAATGCAGAGTTCCAAAGAATAGCAAGAAGAGATAAGAAAGCCTTCTTCAGCAATCAATGCAAAGAAATAGAGAAGAACAGAATGGGAAAGACTAGAGATCTCTTCAAGAAAATTAGAGATATCAAGGGAACATTTCATGCAAAGATGGGCTCGATAAAGGACAGAAATGGTATGGACCTAACAGAAGCAGAAGATATTAAGAAGAGGTGGCAAGAATACATGGAAGAACTGTACAAAAAAGATCAAGACCCAGATAATCATGATGATGTGATCACTCACTGGAGCCAGACATCTTGGAATGTGAAGTCAAGTGGGCCTTAGAAAGCATCACTACGAACAAAGCTAGTGGAGGTGATGGAATTCCAAGGAAGCTGTTTCAAATCCTGAAAGATGATGCTGTGAAAGTGCTGCACTCAGTTTGCCAGCAAATTTGGAAAACCCAGCAGTGGCCACAGGACTGCAAAAGGTCAGTGTTCATTCCAATCTCAAAGAAAGGCAATGCCAAAGAATGCTCAAACTACCACACAATTGCACTCGTTTCACATGCTAGTAAAGTAATGCTCAAAATTCTCTAAGCCAGGCTTCAGCAATTCGTGAACCGTGAACTTCCTGATGTTCAAGCTGGTTTTAGAAAAGGCAGAGGAACCAGAGATCAAATTGCCAACATCCTCTGGATCATGGAAAAGCAAGAGAGTTCCAGAAAAACATCTCTTTCTGCTTTATTGACTATGCCAAAGCCTTTGACTGTGTGGATCACTATGAACTGTGGAAAATTCTGAAAGAGATGGGAATACCAGACCACCTGACCTGCCTCTTGAGTAATCTGTATGCAGGTCAGGAAGCAACAGTTAGAACTGGACATGGAACAACAGACTGGTTCCAAATAGGAAAAGGAGTACGTCAAGGCTGTATATTGTCACCCTGCTTATTTAACTTATAGGCAGAGTACATCATGAGAAACGCTGGACTGGAAGAAACACAAGCTGGAATCAAGATTGCCGGGAGAAATATCAATAACCTCAGCTATGCAGATGACACCACCCTTATGGCAGAAAGTGAAGAGGAACTAAAAAGCCTCTTGATGAAAGTGAAAGAGGAGAGTGAAAAAGTTGGCTAATGCTCAACATTCAGAAAACGAAGATCATGGCATCCGGTCCCATCACTTCATGGGAAATAGATGGGGAAACAGTGGAAACAGTGTCAGACTTTATTTTGGGGGGTTCCAAAATCACTGCAGATGGTGACTGCAGCCATGAAATTAGAAGAAGCTTACTCCTTGGAAGAAAAGTTATGACCAACCTAGATAGCATATTCAAAAGCAGAGACATTACTTTGCTGACTAAGGTCTGTCTAGTCAAGGCTATGGTTTTTCCTGTGGTCATGTGTGGATGTGAGAGTTGGACTGTGAAGAAGGCTGAGCGCCGAAGAATTGATGCTTTTGAACTGTGGTGTTGGAGGAGACTCTTGAGAGTCCCTTGGACTGCAAGGAGATCCATCCAGTCCTTTTGAAGATCAACCCTGGGGTTTCTTTGGAAGGAATGATGCTGAAGATGAAATTCCAGTACTTTGGCCACCTCATGCGAAGAGTTGACTCATTGGGAAAGACTCTGATGCTGGGAGAGATTGGGGGCAGGAGGAGAAGGGGACGACATAGGATGAGATGGCTGGATGGCATCACGGACTCGATGGATGTGAGTCTGAGTGAACTCCGGGAGTTGGTGATGAACAAAGAGGCCTGGCGTGCTGCGATTCATGGGGTTGCAAAGAGTCGGACACGACTGAGCGACTGAACTTGACTTGACTTGACTTACAGGAATAGAAAGTAATATAACAAACATGGGAGTGGGTAGCCAATCCCTTCTTCAGGGAATCTTCCCAACCCGGGATTGAACCTGAGTCTTCCACATTGCAGGTATATTCTTTATCATCTGAGACACCAGGGAAGCCCCTATAACAAACACACAAACTACCAAAACTAACTAAAGAAGAAATAGAAAATCTGAATAGACGTATAACAAATAAGGAGATTGGATTAGCAGTTGGAAATCTCAGAACACAGAAAAGCCTAGGACCGCATAACTGCATTGGTGAATTCTACAAACATTTAAAGAATTAACATGATTACTTCTCAAACTCTTCCAATATTTAGGAGAGGGAAGAATACTTCTTAACTCGTTTTATGAAGCTATCATTATCCTGTTACTAAAGCTAATCAAAAGACACTACAAAAAAACTATGGGCCAATATTCCTTGTGAATGTAGATACAAAATTCTTCAATAAAATACTAACAAATAGAATTCAGCAGCATGTTAAAAAGATCACACACCTTAACCAAGGGGATTTATCCCAGAAATGCAAGTATAGTTCAACATACAAAAGTCAATCAGTGTAATTCACCACATCAATAGAATAAAGGAGGAGAACCATATGTCCATCTCAATTGATGTTGAAAAAGCATTTGACAAATCCAGCATTTCTTCATGATAAAAACCCTTATTAAACTAGGGATAGAAAGGAACTGTCTCTACATGACAAAGGCTATATAATGAACTCGTAGGTAACATCATCCTCAAGGGAAAAAGACTGAAAACTGTTCTGCTAAAATCTGTGCTTGGTGTTTGAAGGTCAAACATTCAGATACCTTAAATGTTCTTGAAAAAGAATATATTTTCTTTAAGTTTCTGGGGTGGGGGAAAATGTTTTCTGTATTAAAACTTCTTCATGGACTTCCCTGGTGATCCAGTGGTTAAGAACCCATCTGCCAGTGCAGGTGACACAGGATTCAACCCCTGCTCTGGGAAGATTTCACATACTGAGGGGCAGCTGAGCCCGTGTGCCACAACTACTCTCTAGAGCCTGTGCTCCACAACACGAGAAGCCAGCACAATAAGACTGCACACTGCAGCTAGGGAGGAGCCCCCACTCTCCAAAACTAGACAAAGCCGGTGCGCAGCAGCGAAGATCCAGGACAACCAAAAATGAATGAATGAAAAATTTTTTTAAAAGGGAGAAACTTCTTTATAATGAACATTGTTACATTGTACATTCAGTTCAGTTCAGTTCAGGTAAAAGTATTACTTATTGAAGTTCTTAAATAATTGTTATTGTTCCTATAACTAGAGTATTACAGTTTGCAAACAATAGGAAATCTAGAGGACTGGGTTACTTATTATCCTCTCTTTTACATGTGAATACAATAAAACATTGTAAAAGAAGTTTAAAAATTTTAAAGAATATATAAAAACATTTGATGATTTGGGATATAGATAAGGAATGGCTGCTTGTTTTTAAAGGCATTTCTAGATTCTTAATATTTGGGCCAATTACTATGACAGAATTTCTGCCCTCAAACCAAATCCCAATGATAAGATATCTATTCTTCACATGAGCAACGACTGAAGTACATAGGATTAAACAAAATATTCATGTCTGTTATAGGATTAAGAAAGTGAGGAAAATGTAAAGTGATAATGTGCTAGTTACCTCAGAGTGGTTTGTTCAGATATGGTGATACAACAGAGTTGAAACAGAAAGAGACAGTGTCAGACCCAAGATAAATATGTCAGGAGCTGAAAACTGCTTTGAATTTTTATCCTAAAGATAGAAATAACATTCTTATGAGAAATTGAACATTAAATATTAATAGATATGTATTAAATCGATTTTGCTTGTTGACACATTTGTTTATTTGTTTGACAAACAGTTATTGAGTACTATGTGGTAGTTTTTAGGCCTCAATTAATCCAAAGCAAAATTGTGAAGTATGAAGTTTCATTTCAGTCATTTTGCATCTTTATGCTATGCTGCTTTTGGATCCTTCAGCCTTCCTTTTCCTCCTTCAGGTTTAAAAACTAATAACATTAAGACTCTGGTGACAGGAATGACAGGGCTCCTTAGGATGAAAGATGATTGTGTTCAGAGGAAAGAAAAGTGTGTGTTTAGGAACAAAGCTCTACCACATTGTTAAATCCTACTATTGATATCTGTGGATAGACAGAAGTAGGGGGCACATTATATTCTTTTTGCTTTCTATTGTAATGTTATGCCTTGCTTTCATAATATATGAAAAAAAGTATATATAAGAAAAGTAACAACAAAAAATGTGTTAAAATTTTTTTCTACCATTTCAGTTTTTTTCTTTCTAATTCATTTTTAGTCCATCAGGCACCCTTTGCTTGTTTGGCAATGTTCTTTAAATTGTCGAAAAACTTTTGCAAATCGATCAACACTAAATGTTCTGAAGTCCTACAGACATGTATAACTTTTATGCATCATGTAAACGTGAAGCTTGATATGAGGCAATGAACATTTTAAGTTGTTTTAAAATTTAAGTATTGGCCATTTAGAGTGCTCTCAACTTGACACCATTAGTCATAGGGTTGAACAAATATAGCTAGTTACTATGTTTAACCAAATATTTGACTAAATCATTGCTTTTCTTTGGGATCTTGAAGGATATAAATTATTATGAAGGAAAAGATTAAAGTAGATTAGGATGTGACCATGCACAGCTAAAACAGTACTTTGTCATTTTCCTTTTTTCTCATTTTTGAAGGTGGTTGATATCCACTTTTTCTCTTTCTTTTTCCCTCTCTTTCTTTCAGCTTATGAAGATTCCTAGTATAAACCCAAGAGGAGAGTTACCTGCAAATATACAAACTATAGATCCACTGGGTCTTCCTGTTGCAGATGACTCTCACATTGTCTGATATTCTTTCTCTTTTTTTCCTCAGTTTCTTTGTTGATACCTTAATATTGCAAGCCTCCTCCATTAACCTTCTTACATTTTCCTCTGTCTTGTATCTCTGAATAACTTAATTTTTTTAATAGTTGAAGAATTATTGCTTTAAATGTTGTATTAGTTTCTGCTGTACAACAGTGTGAATCAGCTATATGTGTACATATATTCCCTCCTTCTTGAGCCTCCTTCCTACTCTGCCATCTCTAATTAACTCTAGAAAGCTGAGCTCTGAAGAACTTTTAAGTACCTTCAAATTCAGCTTACAGAAAATCTCTCTTTTAGGTCTTTAGGAGAGCCAAGGCTACATGAAAGATTATGTTCAATCCTTCACAAAGCAGTAAGTCAGTGACAGGGAAGACCATGCAGAGTGGGAACTTGACAGTAAAGGGGAATGAGAGGCCACTGGGGCTCCTACACGTGATCTTCCAGGTTCAGATCAGAAGAGTGATTGCACAGGCCCAGTGACTGCCCTTGACAGTCTCTCAACTGATAAGATTTGCAGTGATGGTCTTCAAAGCTGTTTTTGTAGAAGTCTCATAAATAGTCATTCCTGATTTTCACCAAAACACAGAATACTGTTCCTCTGGCATATGCAACAGCAATTCAGCAGCAAGAAAAAACTGTTCTTGATGAACGTCTTCATCATAGAGTAGGCCTTGCAGGTGTTGTAGAGCAATTCCTGGCCGTGTCCTCTGGTATCTTTAATCATATGCAAGAAATGTATGATGAATATCACTCTCCTGGGCTTAGTTCACTGTGATAAGAAATTGATATCTACCCAGCATTGCCCGGTTGTCATGGCAGCCTGCTAATCATTACCTCTTCCTTCAATGCTTCAGGAACACCACTCTTTCCCACAGCAGATAGCCCTTTCTGTCGTGCACCAAGGTTATTGTACCATCTTCCTAACAATTCTCCCCAAGAATATAGGATCATCTCAGGACTGTCCTTAGCCACACCACCTGTTACACTTGAGAGTTTATTATCACTCTCCTCTTCTGCTTCATCCTCCTACGGTGACACTGGACCCTATCTACCAACAAGAGTGACTGGCTCCTCCTTCTCAGACTCACACTGTCAACTTACCACCTCATGTATTTCCTGCATTGGTATGGCTTTTTCCCTCAGGCTGTTCTAACCTTGTGAAGAAGTAAAAGGGTTTCTCGTAAATGCCACAAACACTCTTTTGCAGGGTTCACACGTACAGCTGTCTCCAGCTGAAAATAGATAGCCTCCACTGCCTCCATGACTACCATATCCTTTGCCAAGGTCATATATACTCATTTATCTTTTGGAGTTTCTTCATTAAGTGCCGAAATATTGGTGCATTACTATTCCACATGCCAGTGATAATATAAGCTCTCCCATCATAGCTCTTCCCATGGATTCCATCTCCAGTAAATAAATGTTATAGTTCTTCATGTTTCAGCCTAGGCTTAATAAGATTCCAAAGCATCTTTCAATAGCTAATTCTTTGTTAGAAAGTTGCTACACTGTAATCACAACCTTCTTTTCTATTCCCTGTTTTAATTTGACAAGTATTTTTTAAAGTGTTATATTAGTACAAAAGATTATAAAACAGGGAGTGAAAGTCTTCCTCTCTCTGATCTTCCCTATTCAGATTTCCAAAGGTAAAACCATTGTTTCTCATATATCCCGACATTTGCTATTAGAATGCAAGCATGTGTATCTATATGATCCGTATGTGTATATATGTGTATATGTACACATACACACACAGAGGGTCAAACTAAACTAACTTTTCTTTAGCATACTTTTTCACCCAAAAATGTATCTTAGGCATTTTCCATGGAAATGCATTTTTTTAGTGGCTCCATAGCATTTTATCTTATGGCTGTACCATAATTTATTTAATGAGTCCTCTCATGATGACATTAGATGGTTTCCTGTTATATACTATGTCAAGTAATGTTGCAGTAATCATACATACTTGTATATGAGTTTATATGTAAGAAAAATGTCTAAAACTGGAATTTCTAAGTCAACAAGTGTTTTGCTATCAGTAGATGTTATCAACTTGTTCTTTAAAAATGTAATACCGGTTTATACTACCACCAACAGTTGATGGGAATGTCTTGTTTCCCTTCCCTCTGGCCTACACTGAGCATCATCAGTCTTCTTAATCTCCAGTGTATAAGATGAAAAATGATATCCTACTTCTGGCTTTTATTTTGTTTTGTTTTCTTAGAAGTGCCAGTGTGAGGAAAGTCTTAGTGATTAATGGGACCATACAACAATAAGTAAAGTACAATGACAGAATGTGTTAAACTGAAACTACCAATACGAGCCATAAAGAGCAATCTTTTTACTGTGGCAGTCCAGTGCAGCCACAGAAGAAGCACTTTGCTTACCACCATGCTTATAAAATCCACCTCTAGGCCCATACTTTGATCTCTAATGCCATTCTTTTCTAGAGGAAACTGAGGTTTTGAGGATAGTTAATGTCATGTCCTGCAGCAGGAAAAAAATGAGAAGCATCCAGAAATTATTATTTTTTAAAGAAGTCAAGATGTTCTTGGGATCATTAGAGGGAACTCTAAACAAGCAAAACAGGCCAGTTTAAGGATGTTCCTTTAACCAAGTTGAGTCAATTTGATACTAAAAATTATAATAATCATGTTAAATTAGAACTCACTGAATTTTTAAAAGACCATGAGTTTCTAATGATACCCCAAGGGAAAATTTATACAAAGTATAAAAATGATAGTTGTAATATAAAAAGATGTATAGAATAGATTATGCCTGCTGCTGCTGCTGCTGCTAAGTCGCTTCAGTCGTGTCTGACTCTGTGCGACCCCATAGATGGCAGCCCACCGGGCTCCCCCGTCCCCTGGGATCCTCCAGGCAAGAATACTGGAGTGGGTTGCCATTTCCTTTTCCAACGAAAAGTGAAAGTGAAGTTGCTCAGTCGTGTCCGACTTAGCGACCCCATGGATTGCAGCCTACCAGGTTCCTCCGTCTATGGTGTTTTCCAGGCAAGAGTACTGGAGTGGGTTGCCATTGCCTTCTCCGAGATTATGCCTAGCTTCTGTTAATTCTAATAAGTAGGAAAATCCTTATTATATATTACAATGCTAACATTATAATAACACTATGCATAGATACATATGTAGATTAATGAATGTAAAGAAAAGTCCAGAAATAGGCATATATATGTGATCAATTGATTTTCAACAAATATGTAAATCAATAGGGAGGGCATAGTCTTCTTAACAAATGGTGCCACTGGTTCTATTGGATATCCATACACAAAAATGATGAACTTTTACATCGTGCCATGGATTAGTTTTCTATGCTTCCATAACAAATCACTACAAATTTAGTAGCTTAAAAATCCACAAATTTATTATTTTATAGTTTTATAGGTCAGAGGTCAAACATGGTCCTCACTGAACTAAAAGCAAAGTGTTGAAAGAGTTGTGTTTCTTTCTGGGGGATTTAGGGAAGAATCTGTTTCCCCAGTGTTTCTAGCTTCTAGATATTGCCCACAGTTCTTGGCTCGTGGTCTCTTTCCTCTGTCTCTTTTTAAGATTTTTTTTTAATTGAAGTATTTTTAAAGTCTTTGTTGAATTTGTTGCAATATAGCTTCCACTTTATGTTTTGGTTTTTTGGCCCCGAGGCATGTGGAATCTTAGCTCCCTGACCAGAGATCGAACCACACCTCTTGCATTAGAAGATGAAGTCTTAACCACTGAACCACCAGGGAAGTCCCACCTCTGTCTTTAAAGCCAGCAAAGTTTCATTTCTCTTGACCCTCTTCAATTTTTACATCTCCCTCTGATTGTAGACAGAGGACACCTGTAATTAGATTGGGCCCACCAAGATAGTCCAGGGTAATTTCCCCAGGTCTGTGACCTTAATTACATCTGCAAGCGTCCTTTGCCATGTAAGTGACTTCAGTTCAAAGTATCTGCCAAAGTGGATATTTTTGATCCTCTTGACTAATTTTAGAGTATGTCTTACAATGTGAGATAGTGGGTCTGATTGGATAGGGCAAACTTCAGGATAGGCAAATGGTAGGACTGTTGATAAGGTGAGGCAAATACTTGAAGGGTAAAGCCATTTGAATAGGCATTTGAGTGATCTCTTGTTCTGGAAAGGGAGCTATTTACACTGATGAAGGCTGGGTGAGTAGTCTTTTGTTCAGATCTATAGATTTTTCAGGACATTCTTAAAACAAACAAAAAAATTATTTGTAACTTTATTTTCTGGGGCAAGAATTTCCTAGAATGCAGTCATGTTAATGAAAACAGTTCTTAGCTTTTTTGTTATGTTGCTTTCAGTTGTTACAGCTTCAATCTTATCATCTATAAGATTCATCTCATCTCGTTCCTTTAGAATTCATCTTTTTCCATTTAGTTATTCAATATCTGTATCTCTGTGGTTTTTTAAACATTAATTAAAAAGAATACATGAGGTTAGATTATTTACACCTAGTATTCACATTCACACATAGATTTCCCACACCTGTACTAGAACATGTAGAGGGCTTAAAACAGTGCCCATATAGAATAAGTGCTCATTAAATGTTTCCTAATAATTATCCCTCACTACAACAAAACATATCAGTAAACTGTGCCAGTTTTCTCAAGGATCAACTCCCTTGTTGTCTTATATACTTTCTATACATCATTATGCTAAAAAAGTTTCTGTCTTTTTTCCATTTTGAAGCATACCTACATCCATATAGGCAATGCTGGCACATTCCTGTATGTATTCCAGTCTAGGTTTGTGCAAGAGACATCCTTAACTAACTTACGTGCACCTCATCAATGTGGTGGTTACATATTGCAAAAAATATAATTGCAAGGTACAGGGTCTTCAGGCATAAACAAAATTCTTCTCCATCATTCTCAGGCTCTCTAGTCTACTACTGCCTGATCTCACTCCTGAGGAAACATATCAGAAGTCAGTTTCCTAGCCCTTTCCAAGAGATATTTGAACAAATGATTAGACAACTATTGGGTTTATGTTGAATGGGTTCTTGTAACAGTCTGCATTTACCTCTATAACATTTACTACACTTTGAACTTAAGCTCTATGAGGGCAGGGATTTTTATCAGTTTTGTACATTGCTGTAATCCCAGTGCCTGACACAGAGATAGAACTTCAATAAATATCTGTCAATAAATCCCTGGGTTGGGAAGATCCCTTGGAGTAGGCAATGGCAACTCACTCCAGTCTTCTTGCCTGGAATATTGCATGGACAGAGCAGCCTGGTGGGCCAGGGGGTTCATGGGGCCACAGTAAGTCAGATATGACTGGGAGACTGAGCACACACACATGCACACCATCATTCAATAAGCCCCCATCTGCTAGAACCAGACGGTTTGCTTATCTCAATAATATGCATTCAAAACACCCACTTCTGTCTTGCCCTTGCAGAGAAGATTATTTTCTGTTCTGAATGACTCCAAAGTATGTAGAAATATACATGTTTTCCTCTTCTCCTACTTTTATAAATTGGTGTTGACTTTTTGTTTTATTAATAGTTTGGAATTTATAATAAAAATCAAAATGCTGACAAGGTCTGTCTCTGATAACAAGTATTTCAGATAGCTCAGAGAATAAAACTTCCCTGCATTACATTAAAATTCATGTCTTGGAAAATTATATAATGTGGTTGGCTGGAGATGAAGATAATTTATCAATTTATTTTGTTGATGCATATTCCATGATCATAACTTTTCTAAAATTAAATCTGAATGTATAACAATTTAAAACACCTTAATGCTAAGCCTTGTCGCTTGAGTTAGCGACTTTTATCAAACTAGAGCTCTAAAATTACCTAGCATCATTTATCCCAATGATGTAACATATCAATGGCTTACTTTGTATCATTTATTTTCATAATTTATCCTTCATGAAAAATATTACCAAAAGTGTTTACCATAAAGTGAATGAAATTTAAAGACAAAATTAATAAAATTTGAATTAAAGAGAAATGATTCAGAGGATGGGAACAATTGATAAATAAAGAGTGAATGAGGGGATTATAGAAACATCTTATAATGTTCAATTATTGACCCTCTGTAAAGCCAAAACAAAGGTCAACAAAGGTCTGTCTAGTCAAGGTTATGGGTTTCCCAGTGGTCATGTATGGACGTGAGAGTTGGACTATAAAGAAAGCTCAGTGCTGAGGAATTGATGCTTTTGAACTGTGGTGTTGGAGAAGACTCTTGAGAGTCGCTTGGACTGCAAGGAGATCCAACCAGTCCATTCTGAAGGAGATCAGTCCTGGGTGTTCATTGGATGGACTGATGCTGAAGCTGAAGCTCCAATACTTTGGCCACCTCATGCAAAGAGTTGATTCATTTGAAAAGACCCTGATGCTGGGAAAGATTGAGGGCAGGAGGAGAAGGGGACGACAGAGGATGAGATGGTTCGATGGCATCACCAACTCAATGGACATGGGTTTGGGTAAACTCTGAGAGTTGGTGATGGACAGGGAAGCCTAGCATGCTGCGTTTCATGGGGTCACAAAGAGTCGAACACAACTGAGTGACTGAACTGAACTGAAAGTCAAAACTCATTTTGCATATGTAAAAAAGTGGTTACATTATTCACATAGCTACATTCTGGGATATGAGTAAAGCTGGAAGTCACTATGGTGGAGGATGAGCCTTCCAGGGCAAGAATATTATTAAAGTTCTCTAGAGTAGAAATGTTGGGATGATCTCATAGAAAGAGAGTATAGGATATTTTAATTGTTGTTGATGATTCCACTAAGATAGGCTACATTTATGGCTATAGGCTTTTAATCACAGATAATAGAATTAGGGAAAACTTCAAGTAATTAATTTACTCCTCTTTCACCTTTGAAACAGTCCATTGGTATACAGTGCAAATATTACAAATGTAAAATTAAAAAGAGATACTGTAACCCCTTTCCATAACCAATGCCTTAGGGATATCCAACCTTTTGCTTCATTTTCTATTTCTAGAGGATTACACTTCTGAAATGTCTTTAGAATTCTCAATCTCTTTATCTTTTCATTACTACTGTTCTTGTCATCTTTCACAGAGACTAATCAGGTAGCTTCCTAAATGGTATCTCTGTATCTAGGTTTTCTCCTCTTCAGTATATCATCCATCCTTCTGCTATTGACATTTCTAAGTAAATAGATAATCACATTACTTCTCGATTCACAAACATCTGTTGGCATATCACAACTTAAATTTTAAAAAGCTCCAAAATACTTAATATCACATTTGATCTGACTCAATCAATTCTTCCAGATTCGTTTAGTAACCAGTTCCCATCCCTTACCACATTGAAATGGGCAATATTGTTTAAACTTATGGTACTTTATGTTTTCAAGGCATTTCAACTTCTTCTGCCTGAAATACTCTCTCCCCAATCCTTTCTCCTCTTTTTTGCTTGCAGAGATTTTACTGTTCCATCACAGCATCTTAAATGTCATCTCCTATGTGAAGCTTTCTCAGGTCCTCATTCTCAGATAGAACTGTTACTTCCTCTTGACAGCTATGATTCTTCGTTTAACCTCCATCATAGCACTTAGCAGTGTGAATTTAAATGAGACAAAGTCTCTCCAACTCTTAAATAAGGAATGGAACGGAATCATAGGTTTATTGCTATTTTAAACATAAAGGAACAAGAAGGACATCATGAAGCTCTTCATGCTTAGTGAAGAAATCCTGCAAGCATTTATACTTTTCAGAAAAAAGCAGCCAATTTAAATGTTATTATCTGAGCAAGAAGTTATTGCATAAGTCTACCAATCATAATTACAGATTTCTGACAACTATAAGGTCCCTTTCACAGGATATAGCAATATACTGAGAAATTCAGGTATTTTAAAAGACTCTTCTTTTAAACAGAAGAAGGTTAAAGTACATTATGTGGTTTTTACAGGGACTTCATGGTGGCTCAGATGGTAAAGAATCTGCCTGCAGTGTAGGAGACCCAGGTTCGATCATGGGGTTGGGAAGATTCCCTGGAGAAGGGAATGGCTACCCACAGTAGTATTCTTGCCCAGAGAATTCCATGGACAGAGAAACTTTGCAGGGTTGCAAAGAGTTGAATGTAACTGAGCAACTAACACTTTCACTTTCACAGGTCTTCACATTGGATAAGAGATAGGAGTGATGTTTTTGTAAATGTCCTAAATTCTTCACTTCAACAGAACTGGCTTTATGATATGGGATAATGTGTGCTCTTTTGCATATTAAGGGAATTTTTTTTTTTTCTCCCTGAGAGTCTTATTGTGAGAAACATTCTCAAAGTCATTAGTTAGAGACTAAAAGGAGACTTGAGAATCTTAAAACTTACAATATGGGAAAGAAGAGATCAGGATAGCTGTTTAATAAATGGGATATTAGGCATATAATATTTTACTTCCATATTAGAGTTTATTCTTCATGGCATTAGAACATCTTAAAGACTGGTTGTCAGGGAATGTTTAACAGGAGCATTCTTACATGCTGTTTCTCATAAATCCTCTGTTCCTTATCAGTTTCTATTGCCAGATACCAGTGGAATGGCAAGCCGCTCCCAGGACTGAGGTCATAGGATGAGACAGGCTTGAATCTCCTTCAGTAAACATTCTCCTTACAAGAAAACTGCTTAGTCTCAGTCCTCTTTCTTGAGATATGAATTGTCTCTTGACCTTGTGACCATTATTAATCCCTTGTTCCCTTGGTAATGGTTGCTGTACATTTGGTTTTCTGATCTTTATCATTGTCAAAAGAAATTTCTTGTATAAGAGCCTATATATACTCATAGAAAGATCATTAAAGCACCTTTGCTCCATCAGAGCTTGGGTCCCCATGTCTGTCTTTCTCTCTCTCCCTCCCTCCCTCTGGCTCTCTCTTTCACTTTCTTATCATCGACTCTTGTCCACCAGGTTCCGGTCCACTAAAGAACCCCAACAATTGGTCCTTAATATTATTTAAACTAATACGTTCCATCCCTAACATAAGGAGGTTATTTAAGTATTAGAATGTTTTGAGTGGTATAACCAATATGTTCCCTTGTCTGTCAAAGAGGAAAGAAAGTATAACCACCTTTCTATTAGTAGAGTCTCCAGGGTAATATAAGATCACAAGACTGATCCAAAGTGCATATCTAGCATATTTCCTGGAAAAAGCTCAGATTTACTATGACCTTCAGGGAACAGAACTCAAGAGACTTCATCCTAACCCTATGTTTCTTAGTTGAGCAAGCTTCATTATGTTTAAGTACTCTTCAGGTTAAGAAGTATATTAAAGACAGGTTCAAAATGGAGATTTTCATGCTAAGCCCCCATGTCACCAAACCCAGACTTAAAGAAGCTAATATATGTCTGGCACCCACATATACCCACTGAGTTCAGAGAAATTGCTTAAGTCTGGAGTCTCCCAATTTAGAGTCTTACTAGTCCAAGGTAGCATCCCAAACCTAACATCTTTCTCTTCATTTATTAGAACTTGGTAATTCTTCCTGCTCTCCCAGGATTCTGCCAGCTGACTGGCTAATGTGATAAATTGAACTAATGCTGCTATTTATCTGAAGTAATATTTGCACTTACACTGAGGTGTAATACATGATTTATGTGGCAAATACAAAGACCAGTAGAGACCTTTTATATTGGGGGGGAAAAAAGCTGTCTTGGGATCCTTAAAATCTCAGCTTCCTAGCTTACTCTATTCTGAACTTGCATCAACTCAAAGTCTAAACAGGAACCTTTCTGTTTCCGCAGAAAGGTATTACTTGAAGTGATAGAGTTTCTGTAATTTTTCTTACCGACCATGCACAGGTCAAGTAGCTCATATGTAGACTTTGCAGTGTAAACAGTCCAGTGTAAGGCTATGAAGGACTTGGTTACCACAGACACTTAGCAACTGAAATTTGGTCAGTCTTCAGGCACTAGCTCAAACTGAAATAATTTACAGGTGACAAGCAATGCATGACGGATGGCAGAGAAAGTGAATCCATTCCTATTTCCATTTTAAGAACAAACTTGGAAAAGAATGAAACCTCAGTACTAAGCACTTAAAAGTGAAGAGGAAGAGTGGTTCAATCTTTATTTCAGCCAGTGGCGTACATGAAAAGTCAGGAAGAAGCCTTGGTCCTTTAACTGGTGTATGTTTGAATTGTATCTTCCAAACCATACAAGATTCAGAGGGAATTAAGGGGTTGGTGTGTGGCTCCTTCATCCTCTTCAACCTGCCCTCAGCACTTTAAGGGGCATGATTCCTTCAGGCTGTTAAGATCTATTCCTTTTGTACACTGCCCCTTCTCCTTCCACTCTGCTTTATAGCTCCTGAGTTTCTTTAACCCAGTGATTCTCAATCCATACTAGACATTAGAATCCCCTAAGGTGTTTTTCAAATTTATTAAGACCTAGGCCCCACACCTAGAGGGTCTGATTCCTTTGTTCTGGGGTGAGGTCATGGGCATCTTTTTTCCCCTTAAACTTCCACCAAGGCAATGCATAGTCTAGGTTGAGGACCACTGCCCACCTCTGCTCCTTTCACCCTGGGCCCCACTTCTTTATCCTGCTAACCTTGCTAGTCACTCAGTTCCATCAGGTTCCATTACAGGTGGAATGAGAGTCACTGGAAATTTATAATGGAGTCAATGTCATTATATTTCTCATTTTGACTAGAAAGACTAGACAGATCTCCTCTCAGCATGTCTTCTCTTCATCATTATGCTGAATGAAAAGTGTTAGTCACTCAGTTGTGTCTGATTCTTTGCGACCCTAGGGACTGTAGCCTGCTAGGTTCCTCTGTCCATGGAATTCTCCAGGCAAGAGTACTGGAGTGGGTAGCCATCCCGTTCTCCAGGGGGTGTTCCCGACCCAGGGATTGAGCCCAGGTCTCCTGCACTGCAGATTCTTTACCATCTGAGCCACCAAGGGAGCCATATTGAGCTGAAACTGCCTCTATCTCTTTTACTGCCTTGAATTACTTGACCAAATGTGCCTGCTTACTATCCTTGCCTCAGCACATGCTGGTCATATCCTTTGAATCTGATCCTGTGCTAACTCGACAAGTATATTTCTGGGCCAATAAAATGTTCCTTCATTTAGTCCTTTGTAATTTTCCTAGGAATTTTGACAGGATAACATTGACTTTTTGTTCTATAATTAAGAAACTGAAGCTCAGCAACAATACGAAGTTCACTTGTTTATATGTCTATACACATCTGAATTTTAGCTACGGGATTTATAGCCTTTGGATTGGCCCTTAAAATATAAGTTTAATTTGTAAATTCTTCTTTAGTGCACTCCAGGGCTCCCTCAGTCGCTAGCAACAGCCCTTCAGATTATAAAGCACTGAGGAGTTTCTTCAGACATAATCATTAAAAATTTAAATATTTAACAGGCTATTGGTTACTTATCTTTATTATTGTTGTTGTTGTGTAGTTCTTGCTCCTTTATTTACTGAATTTAGCTTTTAAACCTAGTTGAATTATTTTAGCCCTGCCATCCATATTCTGAAGAGAAGTGAAGTTGCTCAGTCGTGTCCAACTCTTTGCGACCCGTGGACTGTAGCCCACCAAGCTCCTCTGTCCATGGGATTCTCCAGGCAAGAATACTGGAGTGGGTTGCCATTTCCTTCTCCAAGGGATCTTCCTGACCCAGGGATCAAACCCAGGTGTCCCACATTGCAGGCAGATGCTTTAACCTCTGCACCACCAGGGAAGCCCCATATTGACCTGGGCTAATTTGTTGAAATAGTATCCTGTTGTCTTAAGATGAGAATTGTTAGATGCAAACTAGAAAAGTTAACTTGGCGTTCATTGTATCCATCAAAGAAAAGCTCTTATTTTCCCCTGTCATAAAGTAATATGCTATATTTCAGGGCCAAAGCTTTAAATTAAAATAAAGGTCTTTGGATTTTGTATTTGGAAATACACAATCAGGTCTTTTGATGCAAGTAGTAGAAAAAAGGACTTCTTGGTGGCTTAGTGGTAAAGAATTTGCCTACAGTGCAGGAGGCACAGGAGACAGGGTTCAATCTCTGGGTCAGGAAGACGCCCTGGAGGAGGGCTTGCCAACTGACTCCAGTATTTTTGCCTGGAGAATTCCATGAACAGAAGAGCCTGGTGGGCTACAGTCCATAGGATTGCAAAGAGTCAAACACAACTAAAGCAACTGAGCACAGCACAGTGGGAAAAAAATCCTCTTGCTGGTACTAAGTGACCTCAGTCAAGTTATTTATCTTCTTTAGGCTTTGGTTTCCTCCTTTATAAATGGGATAATATTAGCCATCTTGAAGGATTGTTGGGAAAATTAAAGTTAAGGAATATTTATAAAGTACATGGTATTTAGCAGGATAAATAAATGAAATCTAATGTTATTGTTTATATCCAAAAATAACAATGCAAGTTCATATTAGTAACTTTTAATTATTTAAATTATTTCATTTGTGTGTGCCTGCATGCTAAGTTGGTTCAGTCGTGTCCAACTCTTTGGGACTCTATGAACTGTTGCCCCCTAGGATCCTCTGTCTACAGGATTCTCTAGGCAGGAATATTGGTGTGGGTTACCATGTCCTCCTCCGGGTGACCTTCCTAACTTAGGGATCAAACCCATGTCTCTTATGTCTCCTGCTTTGGCAGGTGGATTCTTTACCACCAGCACCACCTGGGAAACTCTATTTTATTTGTAGTATACATCAAAGGTAGTTTTGCCTAGACATTTTTTCACTTTTTTCTGATGTTAAGTAGAGTTCCAAAACCTAAGCAGCAAAAACAACAGTAAGGGAACATAGTGTATCTCTAAGAAATCTGTATACAGGTCAGAAAGCAACAGTTAGAACTACACATGGAACAACAGACTGGTTCCAAATAGGAAAAGGAGTGCATCAAGGCTGTATATTGTCACCCTGCTTATTTAACTTATATGCAGAGTACACCATGAGAAACGCTGGACTGGAAGAAACACAAGCTGGAATCAAGATTGCCAGGAGAAATATCAATAACCTCAGATACGCATATGACACCACCCTTATGGCAGAAAGTGAAGAGGAACTAAAAAGCTTCTTGATGAAAGTGAAAGAGGAGAGTGAAAAAGTTGGCTTAAAGCTCAACATTCAGAAAACGAAGATCATGGCATCCGGTCCCATCACTTCATGGAAAATAGATGGGGAAACAGTGGAAACAGTGTCAGACTTTCTTTTTGGGGCTCCAAAATCACTGCAGATGGTGACTGCAGCCATGAAATTAGAAGACGCTTACTCCTTGGAGAAAAGTTATGACCAACCTAGACAGCATATTCAAAAGCAGAGACATTACTTTGCCGACTAAGGTCCATCTAGTCAAGGCTATGGTTTTTCCAGTGGTCATGTATGGATGTGAGAGTTGGACTATGAAGAACGCTGAGTGCTGAAGAATTGATGCTTTTGATCTGTGGTGTTGGAGGAGACTCTTGAGAGTCCCTTGGACTGCAAGGAGATCCAACCAGTCCATTCTGAAGGAGATCAGCCCTGGGATTTCTTTGGAGGGAATGATGCTAAAGCTGAAACTCCAGTACTTTGGCCACCTGATGCGAAGAGTTGACTCATTGGAAAAGACTCTGATGCTGGGAGGGGTTGGGGGCAGGAGGAGAAGGGGACGACCGAGGATGAGATGGCTGAATGGCATCAATGACTCGATGGACGTGAGTGTGAGTGAACTCCGGGAGTTGGTGATGGACAGGGAGCGCTGGCGTGCTGCGATTCATGGGGTCGCGAAGAGTCGGAGACGACTGAGTGACTGGAACTGAACTGAACCTTTATCAGTTTCTGTAAGAACATGAACAGAAGAGCCTGGTGGGCTCCATACAGTACATAGGTTGCAGAGAGTCAAACACAACTGAAGCAACTGAGCACAGCACAGTACCAATCCCTTTCTCACCTTAAGGCCTTTGTTTCCATTCCCCTTTGACCTGAAACCTTTTACTCAAACTGTTTACATGGCTGATTTCTTATCTTTTAGTTGTAAGCTTAATAACACCTCCTAAGAGAGGCCCTTCCTTATCACCTTAGCTAAATTGGGCCCTCCCTTCCACTAGTCACTATTACAGTATCTTATTTCCTTCAGAGAGGTTGTTGCAATCTGAATTGCTTAATTGTTTTGTTTACTTGATTACTATCTGTCTCTCCTACTAAGCTCCAGGAGGTAAAGGGCTATGTCTATCTTGAGGAACGCTGAAGACCCACTACTTAGTATATGTTGAAAAGCTAGTAAATATTTGCTGAAACAATTGATAGTAAGCACTGTTCAAGTCCTCTATTTTTCTTTTCTTTTTTTTTTTTTTAAGAAATTTTCTTTTTAGTTGAAGTATAGTTGAATTTCAGTGTTGTGGGAGGTTTCTGCCTTTTTTACATTTATTTTTTATTGAAGTACACAGTTGAATTACAATGTCAAGTCCTTTACTTTGTAGATGAGGCAGGTGAGATTAAAATGTGGCTAATGTAACAGAAATAGGATAGCCAAGCTTCTGAGAGTCATTCCAGGGCTCCTGCCAGTGTGTTAAATCCTGTGTCCCTGGACCATACTACCACCATATTGGTAAGCTCTCCTTTTCCAGCTTCATATTCCATCCTCTTGATCCAGCACCCTTGCAATCTGCTTCCAGGCTTATTCCCTGGATTTCTGCTGGTAAATGTCAACCAGATCCTTTGCCATATATTTCTCCCTTAATAGACCCTGCACTTCCACAGGTGGGTCATACTAAAATTTGAGTCTAGAATTAGCTGGTAAGAGAGAGATAAGATGAATTCTGGAGCAGGGCCAGTATTATGTTGTAAGATACTTGACTAATCTGAAGCTTCTATATAGGTTTTCAAGCAAAGAGAAATTTTTCCTGTCTTCCAACAAGACAGAGGGTCACCTCTGTAGGGCCAGAGGGTGTTCAGGGGCAACTGAGTAATCAAGGTCCTAGCTAGCAGAGGGGCATGCCCCTCACCATGCCTTGGATAAGAACACTCACTAGCTGGGACCTGGGACAAGTATATAGGAAGGTCAGTCATGTGAGTAGGGTGTAGGTGAAGCAGCGGATGTACAGAGAACAAAACAACCACCTTGAGTGGACTGACCGTACAAACAGGTATCTGCATCCCAAGTTTCACAGTCTCACTCCTTTCTTATTAGGGCCCTGATTTTGACTGTGGGCCCTTGCCCAGGCTGAGAATCCACCTTCTCTGACATTCTGCCACTGTGAATTGAGGTATATGCCTGGTTTTCAGCTTAATCTGCCCTCTGGTTGCCAGTGCTGAGGATCTCTTTAAAAATTGCCAACAAGACCTTTGACTCACACTGGGATTTCAGTTGGTGCTTGATAGCTCTGTTCCTGTCATCCACACTGCTCAGTACATCAGTGGTGCTTAACAACAGCCTCCCAATTTCACAGTCTTTCAAACCAGCCTTTCTCCTCTATTGCCAAACACCAGATGCAAATACTAGATACATAACCACCTCTTAGAAAACAGGAAAGAAGACTCAGTCCAGTTCAGTTCAGTCTCTCAGCCGTGTCCGACTCTGAGACCCCATGGACTGCAGCACGCCAGGCCTCCCTGTCCATCAGCAACTGCCAGAGCTTATACAAAACTCATGTCCATTGAATCGGTGTTGCCATCTAACCATCTCATCCTCTGCTGTCCCCTTCTCCTCCTGCCTTCAGTCTTTCCTAGCATCAGGGTTTTATCCAGTGAGTCAGTTCTTTGCATCAGGTGGCCAAAGTATTGGAGTTTCAGCTTCAGCATCATTCCTTTCAATGAATATCCAGGACTGATTTCCTTTCGATTGACTGGTTGGATCTCCTCGTAGTCCAAGGGACTCTCAAGAGTCTTCTCCAACACCACAGTTCAAAAGCATCAATTCTTCAGCACTGAGCTTTCTTTATAGTCCAACTCTCACATCCATACATGACTACTGGTAAATTCATAACCTTGACTAGGACTTTGTTGGAAAGTAATATCTCTGCTTTTTAATATGCTGTCTAAGTTGGTCATTGGAAAAGGAAATAGCAACCCACTCCAGTACTCTTGCCTGGAAAATCCCATGGACGGAGGGAGTGTGGTAGGCTACAGTCCATGGGGTTGCAAAGAGTCTGACATGACTGAGAGACTTCACTTTCTTTCTTTCTCAGTTGGTCATAACTTTTCTTCCAAAGAGCAAGCATCTTTTAATTTCATGGCTGCAGTCACCATCTGCAGTGATTTTGGAGTCCCCCAAAAATGGTTTGTCACTGTTTCCATTGTTTACCCATTTATTTTCCATGAAGTGATGGGACTAGAGGCCATGATCTTGGTTTTCTGAATGTTGACTTTTAAGCCAACTTTTCACTCTCCTGTTTCACCTTCATCAAGAGGCTCTTTAGTTCTTCACTTTCTGCCATAACTATGGTGTCATCTGCATATCTGAGGTTATTGATATTTCTCCAGGCAATCTTGATTCCAGCTTGTGTTTCTTTCAGTCCAGCATTTCTCATGATGTACTCTGCACAGAAGTTAAGCAAGGTGAAAATATACAGCCCTGATGTACTCCTTTCCCGATTTGGAAGCAGCTTGTTGTTCCAAGTCTAGTTCTAACTGTTGTGTCTTGACCTGAATACAGATTTCTCAAGAGCCAGGTCAGGTGGTCTGGTATTCCCATCTCTTTAAGATTTTCCACAGTTTATAGAGATCCACACAGTCAAAGGCTTTGGCATAGTCAATAAAGCAGATGTTTTTCTGGAACTCTCTTGCTTTTTCGATGATTGAAATGATGTTGGCAATTTGACCTCTGGTTCCTCTGCCTTTTCTAAGTCCAGCTTGAACATCTGGAAGTTCATGGTTCACGTACTGTTGAAGCCAGGCTTAGAGAATTTTGAGTATTACTTTGCTAAAGAGTGAGATGAGTGCAATTGTGTGGTAGTTTGAGCATTCTTTGGCATTGCCTTTCTTTGAGATTGGAATGAACACTGACCTTTTCCAGTCCTGTGGCCACTGCTGGGTTTTCCAAATTTGCTGGCATATTGAGTGCAGCACTTTCACAGCATCATCTTTCAGGATTTGAAATAGTTCAACTGGAATTTCATCACCTCCACTAGCTTTGTTCGTAGTGATGCTTGCTAGGGCCCACTTGACTCCACTTTCCAGAATGTCTGGTTCTAGGTGGGTGATCACACCATCATGGTTATCTGGGTCATGAAGATTCTTCTGTATATTCTTGCCACCTTTTCTTAGTATTCTGCTTCTGTTAGGTCCACACCATTTCTGCCCTTGATTGTACCCATCTTTGCATGAAATGTTCCCTTGGTATCTCTAATTTTCTTGAAGAGACCTCTAGTCTTTCCCATTCTATTGTTTTCCTCTATTTCTTTGCATTGATCACTAAGGAAGGCTTTCTTGTCTCTCCTTGCTATTCTTTGGAACTCTGCATTCAAATAGGTATATCTTTCCTTTTCTCCTTTGCTTTTACTTCTGTTCTTTTCTTAGCTATTTATAAGGCTTCCTCAGACAACCATTTTGCCTTTTGCATTTCTTTTTCTTGGGGACGGTCTTGATCACTGCCTCCTGTACAATATCACAAACCTCCATCCATAGTTTTCAGGCACTCTGTCTATCATATCTAATCCTGTTTGTTACTTCCACTGTATAATTGTAACCGATTTGATTTAGGTCATACCCGAATGGTTTAGTGGTTTTCCCTACTTTATTCAATTTGAGTTTGAATTTGGCAATAAGGAATTCATGATCTGCGGAAAGGAGATCTCCAGGAAGGGAGACTAGAATAAGCAAAGCAGAAACATGGTAATTAAAAAAAGAAAGTAAGTGAAAGAATGAGATCTAACTGAAGTAACTAACTAGGGAAACCTCCATGAAGTTGCTCAGTCATGTTCGACCCTTTGCGACCCCATGGGGTCTAGCCCACCAGGCTCCGTGGGATTTTCTAGGCAAGAATAGTGGAGTGGGTTACCATTTCCTTCTCCAGGGGATCTTCCCGACCAGGGGGTTGAACCCGGGTCTCCTGTATTGTGGGCAGATGCTTTACCTTCTGAACCACCGGATAATCCCTCCATAGGGAGGTTTAAAGAAAGTGTTTAAGAGGATTGTGTGGATAATTGTTTTCAGTCAAATACTCATTCTCAGTAGTGAAAGATAAGGACTCCAGAACTAAAAGGGCTGTAATGACCCTGAGAGAAGATAAGAAAATCCCTGTGCATGGGCCCTGGGTATTAGACAGCAGGTGGTGCTATCAGCTTGCATAGCAAGGTTGCTCCCCAGAGCGGCAATTCAGTGAAGAAGGAAGCTGAAGTGTCAAAGAACCATTTACCAGCATGGGACTTTTCCAGCTGAGTATTCATAACTTGAGTATTATATATATTTCAGTATTTAAGACCTCACCTAACATTTCCATATCCAGTATATCAACTGATACTTAACTAGTGTTAATAATATGCCTCCATTGACAAAAAGGAATTTTGGAATGAAATAAACCTAATAACTAGTGCCATCATTCAAAAAAAAAGTTGTAAAAGCCCCATATATCTATAAAATTTTTCAACTATCTCTTGATATTCATTCAACTGAAAATCAAATATACTTTGTGTCAATTCTCAATATTTAAGATAAATATTTTAATTTTGTTTTTATTACATTTTACTTTTGTTTAATCACTAAAATTGTGATACAATATTTCACCATTGTTAAAGATGGAGAGCATTTCAGTAACGTTATAGATTAAATAAATATTTGCTGGCCAGTCTAGAAAACCAAACAACTATTTAAAGATAAGGAAAAGATACACCAGAATAAACAACCAAATATTGGAAATAGTTTCTGATTACATTTTTATATATACATTTTATAGAAATACTTGATTATTTTAATTCTCTATGTGTATTACAGATCACATTTTAATAGATTGGTTTAAATTTATGTGTATAAAAATTGAAAGGAAAAAGGTAAATTCTTTCTGGCTGGTGAAATTAACTATGTTTTCCAAATAATCTAGAATGTATTATTAATTAGATTTGGCTTGGGTTTTGTTTTTTAAATTAGACCAATATGTTTAAGATTGGACCAGCATTGTCATGAAGCATGTAAAATTCAACTGCCAAGCAATATCTTAATCTATCATGTGCCCTTACAAGGAACACTATGAGCAATTTTAGGTACTTATGATCATTTGACAGTGCCTCCTCTCGAAAGAATAAAAGAATGGTAACGTGAAAAGTAAAATATTTTGCCATTATAAATTTGGTAATGAAATGCGATGAAGGGAGATTATATTTTGCATTTAAGAAAGATTATAGGCTATGGAGGATAACTCTGGAAAAAGAAGTTTAATAGTGAAAAGAAATATGAATTGTTTTAGAGATACAGTGGGGGCTAAAAACGTGAGCAACAATACAGACAGAAGTTGAGGATAGACATGAATGAATTACCTTGCTTTCAGGATGACAGATGTCCAAGACAGACAACATCTCCATCCAGGACAAGGGAGCTACTCAAGCTGGGATAAGAAATCTAGCTCTAAAGAGAATTGTTTTAATCATGGAACAGAAAGGAGGACTTGGGATCTACTGCTTTTTATCTCAAAGTATCTGGGAGGAATACCATTAGAGTTAGAATAAATGTATAAATAAAGGATGAATCAGACAGACAATCTAAAACTAAGAGTCATACCTATAGAATTCCTATATACATATTATTATTTGCTAAGCTAATGTGAAAAAATGGGATAATGTCTATGATTATCTGCGCTATATTTGTATGTATGTAATATGGTACTTTGTTAGTCCTGGACTGGACCCGTAAGGCAAAGAGGTTTACAACACTGGAAGAGAAGACTGGAGAAAAAGGGATATGGAAAGTCTTAAGGTCTTTGTTGCTTGCTGGGATATACATTAAACAGTGAGTACTGGCATTAAGAGCACAGAGCTTCAGGGAGTTACTAACACTGAGAGGGAAACACATGCCCACAGTAAGAGTTCACTAAGAATGTCCACCCTGCGAAAACTGCAGGACAATCATTTCCACATTCAAAGTAACTTTCCTTCTGCACTTTAGGGGCTCTATTATAGAAGAAGAAGCTGAAGAAGAGGTTAAAGAGAAAAGATTATAGTCTAGAGGTTTGGAGGAGGAACTCTAAGCCAGCATTTCACCGAGTCCTGTACTATCTCTTTCAGAATTTTCCACAGTTTAGTGTGATCCACACAGTCAAAGGCTTTGGCATAGTCAATAAAGCAGAAGTAGATGTTTTTCTGGAACTCTCTTGCTTTTTCCATGATCCAGTGGATGTATGCAATTTGATCTCTGGTTCCTCTGCCTTTTGTAAAACCAGCTTCAACATCTGGAAGTTCACGGTTCACGTATTGCTGAAGAATTCACGTATTGGAGAATTTTGAGCATTACTTTGCTAGCGTGTGAGGCGAGTGCAATTGTGTGGTAGTTTGAACATTCTTTGGCATTGCTGTTTTTGGGATTGGAATGAAAACTGACCTTTTCCAGTCCTGTGGCCACCGCTGAGTTTTCCAAATTTGCTGGCATATTGAGTGCAGCACTTTCACAGCATCATCTTTCAGGATTTGAAATAGCTCAACTGGAATTCCATCACCTCCACTAGCTTTGTTCGTAGTGATGCTTTCTAAGGCCCATTTGACTTCACATTCCAGGATGTCTGGCTCTAGATGAGTGATCACACCATCCTGATTATCTGGGTCATTAAGATCATTTTTGTACAGTTCTTCCATGTATTCTTGCCACCTCTTAATATCCTCTGCTTCTGTTAAGTCCATACAATTTTTGTCCTTTATTGAGCCCATCTTTGCATGAAATGTTCCCTTGGTATCTCTAATTTTCTTGAAGAGATCTCTAGTCTTTCCCATTCTGTTGTTTTCCTCTATTTCTTTGCATTGATTACTGAGGAAGGCTTTCTTATCTCTCCTGCAGGCTGAAACTCCAATACTTTGGCCACCTCATGCGAAGAGTTGACTCATTGGAAAAGACCCTGATACTGGGAGGGATTGGGGGCAGGAGGAGAAGGGGACAACAGAGGATGAGATGGCTGGATGGCATCACCAACTCGATGCACATGAGTTTGGGTGAACTCCAGGAGTTGCTGATGGACAGGAAGGCCTGGCATGCTGGGATTGATGGGGTCACAAAGTCGGACACGACTGTGAGAATGGCCTGAACTGTACTATCTCATTACTACCACTTTTTAAAATCCCAGTGGGTAGAAAATTACTTAAATGGTGGGAGCATCATGAACAAATACAATTAGGAGATTATCACCATCTGTGGTATTGTATATGATGGTGTGTTCAGTTATGTACGACTCTTTGCTGCCCCAGGGACTGTAGCTGGCCAAACTCCTCTGTCCGTGGAATTTTCCAGGCAAGAATACTGGTTTGAGTTGCCATTTCCTACTCCAAGGGATCTTCCTGACCCAGGATTGATTCCACATCTCTTGCATCTCCTGCATTGGTAGGAAGGTGACCACTATGTCACCTGGGAAACCTACCATCTGAGAAGGATGATAGTGGCCGCCATCCTTCAACCAAGCAAACTGATGAGGGCAGTAGGAAATTGCTTTGGGGGACAGCCTGCACATTGGGATTCACTGATGTGAAAGGTAGAGATCCGAGGGCATGATCGAAATCCAGACAGCCATGAAAGGTGTAGACAAAGAGACGTATTCTACTCACCAAATGCTAGGATAAGCCAAAGAGGCATTCCTAGAAGTTTGAAAATGTTTTTGAGTAACTAAGATGAAGACAGTAAAATTTAAAAATTCCTTACTTTAGGTAGTGGTGCAGGTTGGAAATGTATATTTATTTAGTGCAGATTATTTGATAAGCACTGGGAATAAAGTCAGTCCTTGCTCTCAAAGGCTCATGGTCTAAATGAGAAGATAAATGTTTAAAAATCCCATAAGTGTTTAGCTCAGTTGTGAGAAATCAGGAAAACAAAACTGGACATTGTGATATGAAAGAAAATCTTTATAAAATATAAGAAGATCCTAAATACACTGCCATTGATTATCATATTAAAAGGTTTTAATGTCTTTGATTTTCTCTAGCTTCCAGGTTTACGAGAAGTAGATGGTGTGTGGACTTTTCAGATAAAAGCAATGTTTTGGTATAGATTTATCACTTATTATGTTCTCTTTTCCCTTTATTATCAGGCAGAGAATTTAGGACAGAGGAGCTGAAAAATATTTATTAGTCTCAGGAATAAGGCTATTATTCCAATTGCAAGGTTTCATTACAGACACTGAAATAGAATTAAAGACAGTTAATATCTGTAAAACCAAAGATGCTGCTTACTTAGCTGGACACAATCAAAATTTGTTACCATTATTTTATTTTTTCTTCATGTAGATAGGTACTTTATTTCTTAGAAGAAATCAATGTCCATAACAAAAATATTACTTAATTGTGAAATGGTTTTATTTAAATCAATATTTTCTGATTACTAAACATTTCACATGAATAAATTAATCTTTATGCACATGATGGCTTATCTGAAATAGTTTCCCAATTCTTAAAAATTTCAAAGGCATCTTTTTTACCATAAAAGACTAAAGGCATTTGCTATACATTAGCAGAACAGGGAAATTAATCTTAACCTAAGCAAAAGCTAAAGTATAATTAGATGAATAAAGAAAAATGCGACATTTGCCCATGAACTCTTCCTTCCAGTAATGTATCTATTTTAAGAAATCATAAGACCAGAATAAGATAAAAATATTAGAAGATACTAGGTTTCTCTTACTAGTAATTGTTGTGTGCATGCATGCTAAGTCACTTCAGTTGTGTCCAATCCTTTTTGACCTATGGACTGTAGTGAGCCAGGCTCTTCTGTCCATGGGATTCTCCAGGCAAGAAGTACTTGAGTGAGTTGCCATTTCTTCCTCCAGGAGATCTTCCCAACCCAGGGACTGAACCCACATTGCTTACATCTCCTGCATGACAAGCAGTTTCTTTACCACTAGCACCACCTGGGAAAACCACTAGTTATTATCAACTATTAGGAAATGAATGTATCTTTATCTGTGGCTTTTTCAAAATCTATACTAAAAGAGAGTGAAAATTTTGGCTTAAAACTCAACATTCAAAAACTAAGATAGTGGCATCTGGTCCCATCACTTCATGGCAGATAGATGGGGAAACAGTTACAGACTTTATTTTTGGGCTCCAAAATCACTGCTGATGGTGACTAAAGCCATGAAATTAAAAGATGCTTACTCCTTGGAAGGAAAGTTATGACCAACCTAGACAGCATATTAAAAAGCAAAGACATTCCTTTGCCAACAAAATTCTATCTAGTCAAAGCTATGGTTTCACAAGTAGTCATGTATGGATGTAAGAGTTGGACTATAAAGAAAGCTCAGCACTGAAAATTTGATGCTTTTGAACTGTGGTGTTGGAGAGGACTCTTGAGAGACTCTTGGACTGCAAGGAGGTCCAAGCAGTCCATCCTAAAGGAAATCAATCCTGAACATTCATTGGAAGGAGTGATGCTGAAGCTGAAACTCCATTACCTTGGCCACCTGATGGGAAGAACCAACTCATTTGAAAATATTCTGATGCTGGGAAAGATTAAAGGAGGGAGGAGAAGGGGACGACAGAGGAGGAGATGGCTGGATGGCATCACTGACTTGACAGACACGAGTTTGAGTAAACTCCAGGAGTTGGTGATGGACAGGGAAGCCTGGTGTGTTGCAGTCCATTCGCAAAGAGTCTGAGATGACTGAGCCACTGAACTGAACTAAACTGAACTCCCACATTGCAAGAGGATTCTTTACTAGCTGAGTTACCATGCCATGTAGGGCCACCAAAGACGGATGGGTCATGGTGGAGAGTTCTGACAAAACGTGGCCCACTGGAGAAGGGAATGGCACGCCACTTCAGTATTCTTGCTTTGAGAACCCCATGAATAGTATGAAAAGGCAAAAAGATAGGAAACTGAATGATTAACTCCCCAGGTCAGTAGGTGCCCAATATACTACTGGAGAACAGTGGAGAAATAACTCCAGAAAGAATGAAGAGATGGAGCCAAAGCAAAAAAAACACCCAATTGTGTATGTGACTGGTGATGGAAGTAAAGTCCGATGCTATAAAGAACAATATTGTATAGGAACCGGGAATATTAGGTCCATGAATCAAGGTAAATTGGAAGTGGTCAAAGATGAGATGGCAAGAGTGAACATCAATATTTTAAAGTTAGTGAACTAAAATGGACTGGAATGGTAAATTTAACTCAGATGACAATTATTTCTACTACTATGGGTAAGAATCCCTTAGAAGAAATGGAATAGCCCTCATAGTCAATAGAAGAGTCCAAAACGCAGTACTTGGATGCAATCTCAAAAATGACAGAATGATCTCTGTTTGTTTCCAATGATCTCTGTTTTTTTCAAGGCAAACCATTCTATATCACAGTAATCCAAGTCTATGCCTCAACCAGTAGTACTGAAAAAGCTGAATTTGAACACTTTCATTAAGACCTACAAGATATTATAGACCTGGCACCCCAAAAGATGTCCTTTTCATTATAGAGAACTGCAATGCAAAAGTAGGAAGTCAAGGGATACCTGGAGTAACAGGCAAATTTGGCCTTGGAGTACAAAATGAAGCAGGGCAGAGGCTAATAAAGTTTTGCCAAGAGAACACACTGGTCATAGCAAACACCCTCTTCCAACAACAACACAGGAGAAGACTCTACACATGGACATCATCAGATAGTCAACACTGAAATCAGCTTGATTGTATTCTTGCAGCCAAAGATGGAGAAGCTCTATACAGTCAGCAAAAACAAGACCGGGAGCTGACTGTGGCTCAGATCTTGAAGTCCCTATTGCCAAATTCAGACTTAAATTTAAGAAAGTAGGGAAAACCACTAAACCATTCTGGTATGACCTAAATCAAATCCTTTACAATGGAAGAGACAAACAGACTCAAGGGATTAGATATGACAGACAGAGTGCCTGAAGAACTATGGACGAAGATTCACATAACAGGAGGCAGTGATCAAGACCATCCCCAAGAAAAAGAAATGAAAAAGGTTGTCTGAGGAGGGCTTATAAATAGCTATGAAAAGAAGAGAAGTGAAAAGCAAAGGAGAAAAGGAAAGATATACCTATTTGAATGCAGAGTTTCAAAGAATAGCAAGGAGAGACAAGAAAGCCCTCCTTAGTGATCAATGCAAAGAAATAGAGGAAAACAATAGAATGGGAAAGACTAGAGATCTCTTCAAGAAAATTAGAGATACTAAGGGAACATTTCATGCAAAGATGGGTACAATCAAGGGCAGAAATGGTGTGGACCCTAACAGAAGCAGAGGATATTAAGAAGAGGTGGCAAGAATACACAGAAGAACTATACAAAAAGATCTTCATGACCGAGATAACCACGATGGTGTGATGACTCACCTAGAACCAGACATCCTGGCATGTGGAATCAAGTGGGCCTTAGCAAGCATCACTATGAAGAAAGCTAGTGGAGATGATGAAATTCCAGTTGAACTATTTCAAATCCTGAAAGATGATGCTGTGAAAGTGCTGCACTCAATATGCCAGCAAATTTGGAAAACTCAGCGGTGGCCACAGGACTGGAAAAGGTCAGTGTTCATTCCAATCTCAAAGTAAGGCAATGCCAAAGAATGCTCAAACTACTGCACAATTGCACTCATCTCACTCGCTAGCAAAGTGATGTTCAAAATTCTCCAAGCCAGGCTTCAAGAGTGTGAACCGTGAACTTCCAGATGTTGAAGCTGGTTTTAGAAAAGGCAGAGGAACCAGAGATCAAACTGCCAACATCTGCTGGATCGTCGAAAAAGCAAGAGAGTTCCAGAAAAACATCTTTCTGCTTTATTGACTATGCCAAAGCCTTTGACTGTGTGGATCACAATAAACTGTGGAAAATTCTGAAAGAGCTGGGAATACCAGACCACCTGACATGCCTTCTGAGAAATCTGTATGCAGGTCAGGAAGCAACAGTTAGAACTGGACATGGAACAACAGACTGGTTCCAAATAGGAAAAGGAGTATGTCAAGGCTGTATGTTGTCACCCTGCTTATTTAACTTATATGCAGAGTACATCATGAGAAATGCTGGGCTGGATGAAGCACAAGCTGGAATCAAGATTGCCTGGAGAAATATCAATAACCTTGGATATCCAGATGACACCACCATTATGGTAGAAAGTGAAGAAGAACTAAAGAGCCTCTTGATGAAGGTGAAAGAGGAGAATGAAAAAGTTGACTTAAAACTCAACATTCAGAAAACCAAGACTATGGCATCTGGTCCCATCACTTCATGGCAAATAAATGAGAAAACAGTTGAAACCATGACAGACTTTTATTTTGGGGGACTCCAATATCACTGCAGCCATGAAATTAAAAGACGCTTTCTACTTGGAAGAAAAGCTATGGCCAACCTAGACAGAATATTAAAAAGTGGAGACATTACTTTGCCAAAAAGGTCTGTCTAGTCAAGGTTATGGTTTTTCCAGTAGTAATGTATGGATGTGAGAGTTGGATTATAAAGAAAGCTGAGTGCAGAAGAATTGATGTTTTTGAACTGTGGTGTTGGAGAAGACTCTTGAGAGTACCTTGGACTGCAAAGAGATCCAACTAGTCAATCATAAGGAAATCAGTCCTTAGTATTCATTGAAAGAACCACTGCTGAAGATGAAACTCCAATACTTTGGCCACCTGATGTGAACAGCTGACTCATTGGAAAAAGCCCTGATGCTGGGAAAGATTGAAGGTGGAAGGAGAGGGGACAGCAGAGGATGAGATGGTTGAATGGCCTCACCGACTTAATGGACATGAGCCTGAGTAAGCTCCAGGAGTTGGTGATGGACAGGGAAGCCTGGCGTGCTGCAGTCCATGCGGGCTCAAAGAGTCAGACATGACTGAGTGACTGAACTGAACTGGACTGATGGGCTCTAGGATGTGAAGGCTCTGTAGTTGTAGCACATGGTCTTAGTTGCTCTGCGACTTGTGGAATCTTTCCGGACTTGGGATCATACTCAAGCCCCCTGCACTGGCAGGAGGTTTCTTAACCCTGGACCACCAGGAAAGCCCAGGTCCTATCTTTAGATGCTTTGATTCCATCATTTGTCTCACTAGACCAGTGGTTCTCAACTTTGTCTACACTTTAGAATCCCCTAGCAATTACTTTCCATTCCAAGATTCAATACAGGAAATGAAAGAGAACCAGTTTCAACAAACTAAGAGTAACAATTTTTACTAAAAAAAAAACCAACCAAAACCAAAACAAAACCCAAAGATCTCCCTAGTGGGAAGTCAAGTTTGAAAACAAACACTTTATAATCTTTCTATTCGAAATGCCCTATGTACTAACAGCATTTTTATTACCCAGGAGCTTGTTAGAAATGCAGAACCCCAGTCCCCAACTATGAATTAGATCTGCATTTTAACAAGATTCTCAGGTGATTCATAAGCCCATTGAAGTGTCTGTTTATTTTGTTCCGTGCTATGCTTCATCGCTCAGTCATGTCCGACTCTTTGTTACCCTATGGGCTGTAGCCTACCAGGCTCCTCTGTCCATGGGGATTCTCCAGGTGAGAATACTGGAGTGGGTCGCCATTTCCTCCTTCAGGGAATCTTTCCAACCCAAGGATCAAACCCAGTCTCCTGCATTGCAGGCAGATGCTTTACCGTCAGAGCCACCAGGAAGCCCTATTTTTTTTGTTTTAGTTTTTATCCATTCATTTCATTTCATACAAATAGGCAAGCATATAAAGAAGCCCTCATATAGCTGACATTTTGTCCTGTGCCTTAAGATGAAGACTACAATGAAAAGAAAATAAGAGACAGATGCGATACCTTTTTGTGGTCTTTCTAGATTTTATTCATATACTTCCTTTCCCAGAGGTGAGGTTGTTCTAAATGTTTTTATATCTTCATTGTATCTCTTCCTGTTGCTTGGTGCTTCCACATTATTTCTCTTTAATTTCTAATTTGTATGTTCATTTAACATTCTATATTGAGAATACCCATGCTGATAGATATAAAACCAATGCAGTTATTCTACTGTAGTTTCATAGTCTACCATGTGAACATATCATGCATTATATAATTCATTCTGTATTTTAAATTAACCGTTAATCCAAAACTTCAAGAGGTTTTTCATTTTTCACAGTTGCAGTGTTAAATAAACATTTTACTCTGGCTTTATTACCTATGGAAGTGCCTCAATAGGTCATATATCTACAAGTAGATTTTCAGCTTTTGCAATTTTATGAAACTGCTCCAAACGCATTGTGCAAATAGCACAGCCACCAAATCCCAACATTCTGACCAACATTTTGTATTGTCTACATTTTTTTCTCATGTGGAATAAGTGATATATAACATATGTGTTTGTTTGCATTTCTGTGATTATAGGCATAATTGATAAAAATTTGTTAGTTTAGTAACTCTTTAGTTTTGCTTTTCTGCCAAATATTAATCAAATTCTTAATCTATTTTCTAACATATAGGCATTTATAACTAAAAAAAAAGCAATTTGCTTAATTCTACAAATTCTGATATATTGTGTTTTCATTTTTATTCAGTTAAAAAGAATTTCTAAGTTTTTAAGACTTCTTGTTCTTAAGGTATACAATGGAATTTTGACACATGTGTGTGTGCATGCTAAGTCTCTTTAGTTGTGTCCAACTCTTTGAGACCCTATGGACTGTAGCCTGCTAGGATCCTCTGTCCATGGGATTCTCCGGGCAAGAATACTGGAGTGGGCTGCCACTTCATTCTCCAGGGCATCTTCCTGACACAGGGATCACACCTAAGTCTTTAACCTATATGCAGGTCAGGAAGCAACAGTTAGAACTGGACATGGAACAACAGACTGGTTCCAAATAGGAAAAGGAGTGTGTCAAGACTGTATATTGTCACCCTGCTTATTTAACTTCTATGCAGGGTACATCATGAGAAACACTGGGCTGGAAGAAGCACAAGCTGGAATCAAGATTGCTGGGAGAAATATCAATAACCTCAGATATGCAGATGACACCACCCTTGTGGCAGAAAGTAAAGAAGAACTAAAGAGGCTCTCGATGAAAGTGAAAGAGGAGAATGAAAAAGTTGGCTTAAAACTCAACATTCAGAAAACTAAGATCATGGCATCCAGTCCCATCACTTCATGGCAGATAGATGGGGAAACAGTGGAAACAGTGTCTGACTTTATTTTTCTGGGCTCCAAAACCACTGTAGATGGTGATTGCAGCCATGAAATTAAAAGACACTTACTTCTTGGAAGAAAAGTTATGACCAACCTTGATAGCATATTGAAAAGTAGAGACATTACCTTGCCAACAAAGGTTCATCTAGTTCATCTAGTTTTTCCTGTGGTCATGTATGGATGTGAGAGTTGGACTGTGAAGAAGGCTGAGCACCGAAGAATTGATGTTTTTGAACTGTGGTGTTGGAGAAGACTCTTGAGAGTCCCTTGGACTGCAAGGAGATCCAACCAGTCCATCCTAAAGGATATCAGTCCTGAATGTTCATTGGAAGGACTGATGTTGAGGCTGAAACTCCAATACTTTGGCTACCTGATGCGAAGAGCTGACTCATTTGAAAAGACACTGATGCTGGGAGGGATTGGGGATAGGAGGAGAAGGGGATGACAGAGGATGAGATGGTTGGATGACATCATCACCTCGATGGACATGGGTTTGGGTGGGCTCCTGGAGTTGTGATGGACAGGGAGAACTGGCGTGCTGTAGTTCATGGGATCGCAAAGAGTCAGACACGACTGAGTCACTGAAGTGAACTGAACTGAATGTCTCCTGCATTGGCAGGGAGTTCTTCAATGTGAAATTATTACCATATAGCTAATAAGCATAGCTGAGTCACAGTTATCATTTTCTTTCTTTTTTGTGTGGTGAGAACACTTAAGACCCTCTTAGCACATTTTAAGTATACAATACAGTATTGTTAATCATAGCCACATTGTTGTACATTAGAACTTACTTATCTTGTATAACTGAAATTTTGTTCTCTTTGACCAATATCTTCCCATGTCCCCCTTCCCACCAAGTATGCCAGTAATGGCAACCATTATTTTACTCTGCTTCTCTGAGTTTGACATTCTAGGTTGCACATAAAAGTGCGATCATGAAATATCTGTCTTTCTGTGTCTAGCTTATTTTCCTTGGATGATGTCTTTTACCTTCATCCATGTTGTCACAAGTGGCAAGATCTCCTTCTTTTTAAAGGTTGAATGATAGTCTATGAATATACATACCACATTTTCTCCATTCATCTGTTGATGAACATTTGGGCTGTTTTCAATTCTTAACTATTTGTAAATAATGCGGCAATGAACATGGAGATGTAAATATCTCTTTGAGACAAAAATCTCATTTCCTTTGGATATATAACCCAAAGTAGAATTCCTAGACAATATGGTAGTTCTAGTTTTAATTGTTTGAAGAACCTTCTTACTGTTTTCCATAATAGATATATCAATTAACATTTCCACCAACAGTGTACAAGGGTTCTCTTTTCTGCAATTCGTAACCAACATTTATCTTCAGTCTTTTTGCTAGTAGAAATTCTAACAGATATGAGGTGATAATTCATTGTGGTTTTGATTTATGTTTCCATGATGATTAGTGATATTGAGCACCTTTTCGTATATCTGTTGGCCATTTGTATGTTATCTTTAAAAACAAAGTCTTTCTAGGTCCTTTGTCTGCTTTTAAACTGGGTTGCTTGACTTTTGCTATTGATCTGTATGACTTCCTTAAATGTTTTAGATATTAACTCTATCAAACAAATGGTTTGTAAATATTATCTCCCATTCCACAGGTTACCTTTTTACTCAGTTAATTGTTTCCTTTGCTATGCAGTCCCACTTGTCTATTTTTGCTTTTGTTTCCTTTGCTTTTGTATCATAGCCAAAATAATTATTGCCCAGACCAATGTCAGTATGTTTTCCCTGTGTTTTCTTCTCAGAATTTTGTGGATTCAAGTTTTACATTGTATTTAATCCATTTTGAGTTGACTTTTGTGTGTAGCGTGAGATAAGGATCCAATTTCACCCTTCTGTTTGTGGATACACCGTTTTTCCTACACTATTTGTTAATATTAAAGTGTTTCTTTCTGCTCTCGCCTGCCCTTCACATGCCTCCTCTCTTTCCAAAGAAAGGTCAGGGAGGAGACCAGAATCCAAGAATTGGGAGAAATGATTGTACCCTCGTGTGCACTGATGGCAGCCACTGCAGAAAGCAGAATGCATGCTACTCCATCCCTTCATGCTGGAACGCAGGTATCACTGTCCCGCTTGACCCTTGTCCCAGTGCCCACTTTGTTATGGTGCCAATCTTAATGATGATATCGCCCACCCTAGTCCACTGCTGGTCAAAGCTCCCTTCTGAATACTGCCCTCAGAGGTAGACCAGTTCACCCTGCAGCTAGGCCATGATACTCACTGGTTTAGTTCATCATGTGGGGCTCTGTACCCATATATCATGATTCCTATCCAGGTACCTATGCCCACTTGGTGACTAGTGTCTCCAATAATTCAGTGCAGTGCTCTGGGCCACCATTAAAAGTGCCTATGAACTTTTTGTTCTTTGGACTGGCATCACTAGCTTTCTCTGCATTGCAGATACCACATGTCTACCAAGAAGGGGAAATGAGAGAGGATATGGGCTTAAGCAGAAATTAGACAAGGGCAAAGGGGTGTGGGGCTAGGAAACACTTCTTCTGAGGGTTTCCTAAGAGAAAACTCATCTTGGTTATATTCAAACATGAAGTATAAAGCACAGCAGAAAAGCAGAACAGTGGGGATTTAGAAGATGTGTGTCTTGTCCTAGTTCCCTGTGTGACCTTGGGAAAGTCAACCAGGGCCCTCAGTTTCCCTCTTATTAGAATGATGGATAAAAATATTTGCACAACCTGTCTCCAAGTTCTAGCCAAGTTCAATGAGATAATATTTGGAACGAGGCTTTGAAATCTGCAAAATGTAGTATTAATACCAATAATATTTAGAATCATGGTAAGAAAAAGATAATCTATGCCAAAACTGGCCTCAAAAAAAAAAAAAAATCACACCTGCTTACCCATGAATTGCTTTTGCATATTATAAGGTCAAGAGTAAACTTGAAAACTGGTATAGATTAAAAATTAACAATGCATTATTAGAAAGTGATATACAGCTTCTACTTTGTAGGGGAAATTGAGGCCATCCAGAAAGAATAAAATGTTTACTACAGGGGGAATGGCATTTTGTTCTAAAAGCATACAATAAAATATTATCCACATCTTATTTTCTTAAACGTCTATGCAATTATTCAGATCCTAAATACAGGAGGTTTTTGTATTTCACAACGTACCTTTCTGTCTACACAGATCTGAAGCAAAATAAACATCATATACATATAGTATAATGGCTTTGTTGATTTGGCTAAATTAGCCGAAGGCATTGTTGACTTCATCATTAAAATTCACTTCTCAAAGTTTCTTAGCTTTATTGACTCTTCCATCAATTCTTCTTCAGTTCTATCCTCATTCTTTTCTGTTGTCTCTTTCAATTTCTTATCTATAATGTTCCAAAATAATTATCATAAAAATTTTAGAGAGATGAGGAAGCTTTTTTATTGGAAAGAGGCAAACCTTCCAAACTCATTCTCAGCTCGTCACCACAGCACCTAGAATATTGAATAGAAATTTGTATCTTGAGAGTGCCTCAGTGCTTAAGCATGCAGAACAGATGTTTCATTTCGCAAGTTTTCCCAATCTATTATACATGATATCTCTATCTGTGTGAGAGGAACACAGCTTTGGGGAATAGTCCTTTCCATTTTCTCCCCAGCAAGCTGGTGCAAGGAAATGGGCTGTTGAGTCAGCTTCTATTCTTCTCAGGAGAGGAGATTTTTCTAGTGCTGATTATTTTCTTATAAGGTCATCAAGGGGAAACAAGTGCAATTCCATGCTCTTACCTCTGCACATGTCATTTCCCTAACCAGAATGCATTTAGTTGGATGCACCTATCTTGCAAGGCATGACTTAATTTCACATCTTTTGTGAAATTGATGAACCTAACTTGGAGTGATAGCTCTTTGTTCAAACAACTAAACAGTATCTGTTGGTGTTACTGTTTTCACCATCATCATTAGCAGTGTTAAAGTGAAAAGCATGATATTGCCTAGAAAAATATTATCTTCACCTCTTCCTGTTGCATTGCTAGCTCTCTGATTACAGAGACCATTCTTATCACTCTTTGCCACCCCTCACAATGGTTAGCACAGTGCTTTCACATGATTAGTATTTAAAAGAGATTGTTTGGTTAACTACGTAAAGTGGCCTTGCTAACTCTGGTCTTGCATTAAAGTTGGAAGAGAGGAGGAAGAATAAATAAGAAACAAAAACCCATCCTGAAAGCTAGTAGGACAAAGAAGGGTAAGGAATATTATAAGAAAAGCACAAAAATATGAATCAGATAACTTTCAGGTCTGAAGGTCTACTTCCTCTCTTGGTCTAGACCCCTCACCCACCTCTGCTTCTCTTCTTTTCTTTCTTCCCTTCAATGGTTTTCCAGACAACCATGAATTAGTCTTCTAATTTCACATTCTTAGGATATCCAAACCACTTATTCTCAGACACTGCCGGTAGGTGGGCAAATTGATATAACCCTTAATGGAAAGCACCTGGGGAGATATACTAAGAGTTCTAAAAATCTTCATACCTGTTGTCTCTGTAATTCCACTTCTGTGATTATATCCTAGCTGTGAACAAAGATGTATACCTTAAAGTTTTCAGTACAGCTTTATTTATGCAGAGATGGGAACAGTCCAACAGTTTTGCACCAGTGGAAAAAGTGAAGAAATTATGATACACACCTCTTGATAGAATGATTATTAACAAGTTATTTTAAATTATATCTTAAAAGCATTTCAACCTATTCTATTTTTTAAATTAAGATACAATGAAGTTGATTTTTGTGTGACCAGTTCTATGAATATTAGCATCTATATAGATTTATATAACTACCACCAAAATCAAGATAAGAAACAGTTTGATCACCCCAAAAACTCCTTGTGCTATTCCTTTGTTATCACACCCTATGGTTGCCTCCCCACCCATTCCTGACAACCATTACTGTTTCTGTATTTATAGTTTTGTCTTTTCAGAAAAGTCATATAAATGGATTCAGTGGTATGCACTTCAGTCCTTTGGGACTGGCTTCCGTCATGCAGTATGACTTTGAGATTCCTCAGTGTTGCTGCACACGTTGATAGTTCTTTTCCTTTTTACTGGTGAGTAGTATTCAAATGCAATGTAGCATAGTTTATTTATTTACCCATTGAAGGACGTTGGTGGCTCAGATGGTAAAGCGTCTGCCTACAATGCGGGAGAGCCGGGTTTGATTCCTGGGTTGGGAAGATCCCCTGGAGAAGGAAATGGCAGTCCACTCCAGCACTCTTGCCTGGAAAATCCCATGGACATCATGGGATGGGGTCGCAAAGAGTCAGACACGACTGAGCGACTTCATTCATTCATTCATTCAGTGAATAGAGCAACTATACACATTAATGTACAAGATTTTGTGTGAATATAAGTTATTATTTCTCTAGGGTAAATACTTCGGAGAAGGCAATGGCAACCCACTCCAGTACTCTTGCCTGGAAAATCCCATGGATGGAGGAGCCTGGTAGGCTGCAGTCCATGGAGTTGCTAAGAGTCGGGCACGACTGAGCGACTTCACTTTCACTTTTCACTTTCATGCATTGGAGAAGGAAATGGCAACCCACTCCAGTGTTCTTACCTGGAGAATCCCAGGGATGGGGGGAGCCTGGTGGGCTGCCATCTATGGGGTCGCACAGAGTTGTACATGACTGAAACGACTTAGCAGCAGCAACAGCAGGGTAAATACTTAGAGTGGGATTACTGGGTCATGTGTTAAGGACTAACTTCATGAGAAGTTGTCAGTCTGTTTTCTAGAGATAAGGCATTTTTAATCATAAGGAGAAGTGCTGATGTTATAAATGAGAAAGTAGAAAATGAAATTTTATATACATTATCAACTAGTGCTCAGAGGTCCCAGTTCCTCTATTAACTATAAATGTCTAGTCTTGTCCAGTGAACTTCCTCGCTAGTCTTTTCTTATATTATAGATGCAGGGCGATAAAGTCAGAACAGCTTCCAGTATCTCTGAAGCTTGTCTCTGTGATGACTGAGGGTTCCGCTTCCTGCCTCTGTGTTGTCCATCTTGCTGTTCTACCCCCAACTTGAAGGCTGCGCTTCTGAAAACTTTCTCAGAACCAGTGACTCTAGTTGTTCTTTCACCTTATTCACCAGGAGAGCTCCTGCTGCTTCTCAGGTGGCTCCTGGTAACACCTTTCCTCCTGTCATTCGCAGGCGTGGTGAAGTGAGGCAGAGACGGCAGGGGGACAACCTAACAATGCTCCCTCTACCACTGTCTCGCTGACACTCGGCTTGCGCCTCACTCACAGTCTTTTCTCTCGGAGGGTAATGACTCTCCCTCCATTCCAGGCTCCGGGAGGAAAATAAGGCTATCAGGTAGGTCTGTGCATGAGTGAAGTCCACAGTGGAACACAGATGGGATTCCCTCGCACGGGACTCCCTCCCATGGTTGAAATCAGTAGGCCTGCTTCAGCATCCAAGATCGGAAAGAAGCTGCTGGGCAGTCTCGGGTAGCACACCACAGACCTCTAAGGGCAATGTTGTCTCACACCACATATTTATCTCTGCAGTGCAACTGGCCCTCAGCTCTCAGTTCAGTTCAGTTCAGTTCAGTCACTCAGTCGTGTCTGACTCTTTGCAACCCCATGAATCGCAGCACACCAGGCCTCCCTGTCCATCACCAACTCCCAGAATTCACTCAGACTCACGTCCATTGAGTCAGTGATGCCATCCAGCCATCTCATCCTCTCTTGTCCCCTTCTCCTCCTGCCCCCAATCCCTCCCAGCATCAGAGTCTTCCAGTGGGTCAACTCTTCGCATCAGGTGGCCAAAGTACTGGAGTTTCAGCTTTAGCATCATTCCTTCCAAAGAAATCCCAGGGCTGATCTCCCTCAGAATGGACTGGTTGGATCTTGCAGTCCAAGGGACTCTCAAGAGTCTTCTCCAACACCACACTTCAAAAGCATCAATTCTTCGGTGCTCAGCCTTCTTCACAGTCCAACTCTCACATCCATACATGACCACAGGAAAAACCATAGCCTTGACTAGACGGACCTTTGTTGACAAAGTAATGTCTCTGCTTTTGAATATGCTATCTAGGTTGGTCATAACTTTTCTTCCAAGGAGCAAGCGTCTTTTAATTTCATGGCTGCAGTCACCATCTGCAGTGATTTTGGAGCCCCCAAAAGAAAGTCTGACGCTGTTTCCACTGTTTCCCCATCTATTTCCCATGACGTGATGGGACCAGATGCCATGATCTTCGTTTTCTGAATGTTGAGCTTTAAGTCAACTTTTTCCACTCTCCTCTTTCACTTTCCTCAAGAGGCTTTTTAGCTCCTCTTCTCTTTCTGCCATAAGGGTGATGTCATCTGCATATCTGAGGTTATTGATATTTCTCCCGGCAATCTTGATTCCAGCTTGTGCTTCTTCCAGCCCAGCGATTCTCATGATGTACTCTGCATAGAAGTTAAATAAGCAGGGTGACAGTATACAGCCTTGACATAGTCCTTTTCCTATTTGGAACCAGTCTGTTGTTCCATGTCCAGTTCTAACTATTGCTTCCTGATCAGCATATAGGTTTCTCAAGAGGTAGGTATTCCCATCTCTTTCAGAATTTTCCACAGTTTATTGTGGTCCACACAGTCAAAGGCTTTGGCATAGTCAATAAAATAGAAATAGATGTTTTTCTGGTACTCTCTTGCTTTTTCCATGATCTAGCAGATGTTGGCAATTTGATCTCTGATTCCTCTGCCTTTTCTAAATCCAGCTTGAACATATGGAAGTTCACGGTTCATGTACTCCTGAAGGCTGGCTTGGAGAATTTTGAACATTACTTTACTAGTGAGATGAGTGCAATTGTGCAGTAGTTTGAGCATTCTTTGGTATTGCCTTTCTTTGGGATTGGAATGAACACTGACCTTTTCCATTCCTGTGGCCACTGCTGAGTTTTCCAAATTTGCTGGCATATTGAGTGCAGCACTTTCACAGCATCATCTTTCAGGATTTGAAATAGCTCCACTGGAATTCCATCAACTCCACTAGCTTTGTTCGTAGTGATGCTTTCTAAGGCCCACTTGACTTCACTTTCCAGGATGTCTGGCTCTAGGTGAGTGATCACACCATCGTGATTATCTTGGTTGTGAAGATCTTTTTGTACAGTTTTCACCTGGCCAAATTATCATTGCACCAGAATTTTCCAAATTATTTAATGAGGATGCACTACTTTTATAAATGAGAAAAAAATAATAAATTAGTAATAATCTGAATAAATCACACAGTTATTTAAACATGAAAGCAAAATACTCATAGACGGCATTACCTGAAGTGTAAAATTAACTTCCATTTTTAGCCTGCTGTCTAGACTATCACTTTAATTATTCTCAGGATTCAAAGCTCAAAGTTAAGTTGCTAGATTATATGAGTCATGTTTTAAATTTTCTATATTAAAACAGCATTGACCACCTAGCTTTTAAAGTGTTTATTTATTATTTGCCTGTGTCGGGTCTTAGTTGTGGCATGCACAACTTACATGTGTGGGGTCTTCCCTGCATCACGCGGGCTCTTTCATTGCCACTCGTGGGCTCTATAGTTGTGGTGTGTGAGTTTACTTGCCCTGCAGCATGTAGGATCTTAAGTTCCTGGGGCAGGGATTGAAACTCTGTCCTTTGCATTACAAGAAAGATTCTTAACCACTGGACCACCGGGGAAGTTCCTGACCACTTATTTTTAAAGCTTCTAAAATAATTTCAGTAGTATCCTCTAAGTTTTTTTGGGAAATGGAGAGTAATGCTTTCCCCCTTTCTGTTGTACAGAGATAGCAGAAAACTAAAGACATAGATATTAGTTCTTATAAGAACATCTATGTAAAAATGCAAAATAAACTTTTAAAAATATTATTGAAGTATAGTTGTTATATTGGTATAATAAGTTACAGGTGTACACTATAGTAATTTGCAATTTTTAATGGTTATGCTCCATTTATAGTTATTGTAAAATTATAAACTATGGAATGAGGTTCGTGCATTGTACAGGAGACAGGGATCAAGACCATCCCCATGGAAAAGAAATGCAAAAAGCAAAAAGGCTGTCTGGGGAGGCCTTACAAATAGCTGTGAAAAGAAGAGAGGCGAAAAGCAAAGGAGAAAAGGAAAGATATAAGCATCTGAATGCAGAGTTCCAAAGAATACTAAGAAGAGATAAGAAAGCCTTCTTCAGAGATCAATGCAAAGAAATAGAGGAAAAGAACAGAATGGGAAAGACTAGAGATCTCGTCAAGAAAATTAGAGATATCAAGGGAACATTCCATGCAAAGATGGGCTCAATAAAGGACAGAAATGGTATGGACCTAACAGAAGCAGAAGATATTAAGAAGAGGTGGCAAGAATACATGGAAGAACTCTACAAAAAGATCTTCACGACCCAGATAATCATGATGATGTGATCACTCATCTAGAGCCAGACATCTTGGAATGTGAAGTCAAGTGGGCCTTAGAAAGCATCACTATGAACAAAGCTAGTGGAGGTGATAGAATTCCAGTGGAGCTATTTCAAATCCTGAAAGATGATGCTGTAAAAGTGCTGCACTCAATATGCCAGCAAATTTGGAAAACTCAGCAGTGGCCACAGGACTGGAAAAGGTCAGTGTTCATTCCAATTCCAAAGAAAGGCAATGCCAAAGAATGCTCAGACTACCACACAATTGCACTCATCTCACATGCTAGTAAAATAATGCTCAAAATTCTCTAAGCCAGGCTTCAGCAACCGTGAACTCCCTGATGTTCAAGCTGGATTTAGATAAGGCAGAGGAACCAGAGATCAAATTGCCAACAACTGCTGGATCATGGAAAAAGCAAGAGAGTTCCAGAAAAACATCTATTTCTGCTTTATTGGCTATGCCAAAGCCTTTGACTATGTGGATCACAATCAATTGTGGAAAATTCCGAAAGAGATGGGAATACCAGACTACCTGACCTGCCTCTTGAGAAATCTGTATGCAGGTCAGGAAGCAACAGTTAGAACTGGACATGGAACAACAGACTGGTTCCAAATAGGAAAAGGAGTATGTCAAGGCTGTATACTGTCACCCTGCTTATTTAACTTCTATGCAGAGTACATCATGAGAAACGCTGGACTGGAAGAAACACAAGCTGGAATCAAGATTGTCGGGAGAAATATCAATAACCTCAGATATGCAGATGACACCACCCTTATGGCAGAAAGAGAAGAGGAGCTAAAAAGCCTCTTGATGAAGGTGAAAGAGGAGAGTGAAAAAGTTGGCTTAAAGCTCAACATTCAGAAAACGAAGATCATGGCATCCGGTCCCATCACGTCATGGGAAATAGATAGGGAAACAGTGGAAACAGTGTCAGACTTTATTTTGGGGGCTCCAAAATCACTGCAGATGGTGACTGCAGCCATGAAATTAAAAGACACTTACTCCTTGGAAGAAAAGTTATGACCAACCTAGATAGTATATTCAAAAGCAGAGACATTACTTTGCTGACTAAGGTCCGTCTAGTCAAGGCTATGGTTTTTCCTGTGGTCATGTATGGATGTGAGAGTTGGACTGTGAAGAAGGCTGAGTGCCAAAGAATTGATGCTTTTGAACTGTTGTGCTGGAGAAAACCCTTGAGAATCCCTTGGACTACAAGGAGATCCAACCAGTCCATTCTGAAGGAGATCAGCCCTGGGATTTCTTTGGAAGGAATGATGCTAAAGCTGAAACTCCAGTACTTTGGCCACCTCATGTGAAGAGTTGAGTCATTGGAAAAGACTCTGATGCTGGGAGGGATTGGGGGCAGGAGGAGAAGGGGACGACCGAGGATGAGATGGCTGAATGGCATCACGGACTCAATGGACGTGAGTCTGAGTGAACTCCGAGAGATGGTGATGGGCAGAGAGGCCTGGTGTGCTGCGATTCATGGGGTCGCAAAGGTCAGACATGACTGAGCGACTGAACTGAACTGAACTGAAAATTATAAAATATTGTGTTGTACAATATACCCTTGTAACTTATTTTGTAACTAATAGTTTGTGTCTTTCAATTCTCTGCCCTTATATTGTCTCTCCCCTCATCCTTCTCCCCACTCGTAATCACTAATTTGTTCTCTATATCTGTGAGTCTGCTTATTTTTTCTTATATTCACTAGTTTGTTTTACTTTTTAGAATTCACATATAAGTGACATCATACAGTATTTGTCTTTCTCATAATAACTGAAAAATAATGCTACCAGTTTGTCCACTTAAGAGCATGAGTTTTGAGTCTTTTGCATTGAGCTGTTCAACAAATGAGTTCACCCACCTCCTTCCTGTGACCACTCCTTCTTTCCCCATTGCTAGTGGTGAAGGGAACATGCCGATTTATCAGTTAGTTTCATGGCTCGGGAGAAATAGGCTGTACAGAGTTATGGGTTGACTATAAGGATAACATGATATAAATATATAAAAATATGTATATCTGACATAAAGTCAGATTCAGAAACCAAGCAATCAGAATAACACTTTATTCATTCACCAGATATTTACAGAAAGCCATCTACCTGCCAAGTACTGTTCCGGGTGCTGGGATATAGTGGAAAATTACATAGACAAGATTCTTGCTCTCACATAGTTCACACTCTGGACATGGGTAGGAGATAGCAACAAAAGAAAAATAAATAAGAGTATTTCTTTGAGAATTAAAATAGGAAAGAAACTGACTTGCGGGGACAACTTTGTATTGGGGGGTCAAGGAAGGCCTCTTTGAGGAGTAGTATTTTAGATGAAATCTGAGTGATAAGGAGCTAGTGTTGCACATAACAGGTTTGAGGAAGTGCTCCGGGGAAAGGAAACACCTGATACAAAGGCTGGAACATATTGAATGGATTTAAGAAACAGAATTAGGCAAGAGTGGCTAGAGGAGAGCACCCAAGGAAGAAAATGAAATCAGAGAGGTAGGCGAGAGTCTACTCAACTAAGTCTTGTGGGCCAAGGAAAGGAATTTGAATTTTATTTTAGTCCATTGAGAGATGTGGGGAATTTCACATAGAGGAATGAAGTGGTCTCATGTAGTTTTTTTAAATTCACTCTTACTACCATTAGGAGGGCAAGCTGGGGAACATGGAGATTTTTATTATCATTTTAATTAAAATATACTTGATTTACAATGTTGTGTTACTTTCTGGTTTTCAGAAAAGTGATTCGGTTATACATACACACACACACACACACACACATATATATACCTATTCTTTTTCATATTTTTTTTCTGTTGTGGTTTATTACAGCATATTGAACATAATTCTCTGTGCTACACAGTAGGACCTTGTTGTTTATCCATTCTATATATAATAGTTTGCCATCTACTAGCACCAGACTCCCAATCCTTCTCTCCTCCACCCTCTCCACTTTGGCAATCATGAGTCTGTTCTCTATGTTTGTGAGTATGTTTCTGTTTTGTATATATGTTCAGTTCAGTTCAATTCAGTCACTAAGTCGTGTCCAACTTTTTGTGACCCCATGGACTGCAGCATGCCAGGCCTCCCTGTCCATTACCAACTCCTGGAGTTCACTCAAACTCATGTCCATTGAGTCAGTGATGCCATCCAACCATCTCATTTTCTGTCATCCCTTTCTCCTCCTGCCCTTAATCTTTCCCAGCATCAGGGTCTTTTCAAATGAGTAAGTTCTTTGTATCAGGTGGCCAAGGTATTGGAGTTCCAGCTTCCACATCAGTCTCTCCAATGAACACTCAGGACTGATCTCTTTTAGGATGGATTGGTTGGATCTCCTTGCAGTCCAAGGGACTCTCAAGAGTCTTCTCCAACACCACAGTTCAAAAGCATCAATTCTTCAGTGCTCAGCTTTCTTTATAGTCCAGCTCTCACATCCATACATGACTAGTAGAAAAACCATAGCCTTGACTAGACAGACTTTTGTTGGCAAAGTAATGTCTCTGCTTTTTAATATGCTGTCTAAGTTGGTCATAACTTTCCTGCCAAGGAGTAAGCATCTTTTAATTTCATGGTTTCATGGCTGCAGTCACCATCTGCAATGATTTTGGATTCTCCAAAGCCAAGCTTCAACAATACTGAACCGTGAACTTCCAGTATATATGTTCATTTGTATCTTATTTTAGGTACCACATAAAAGTGATATCATATGGTATTTCTCTTTGTCTTTATTATTATTATTATTTTTTTATTGAAGTATAGTTGACTTACAATGTTGTGTTAGTTTCAGGTATAAAGCAAAGTGATTTGGTGTTTTATATTATATATATATATATTCTTTTTCAGATTATTTTCCTTTATATGTTATTATAAAATATTGAGTATAGTTCCCTGTGCTTTGTAATCAATCCTTGTCAGTTATCTATTTCATATATGATAGTATATACATGTTAATCCAAACTCCTAATTTTTCCCTCCTCCTCCTTTCCCTTTGGTAACCATAAGTTTTCTATGTCTTCAAGTCTACTTCCATTTTGCATGTAAGTTCCTTTGTATCACTTTTTAAAATATTACATATATAAGCAATATGTGCTATTTTTCTTTCTTTGTCTGGCTTGCTTCACTTAGTATGTTAGTCTCTAGGTTTATCCATGTTGCTGAAAGTGACATTCTTTCATTCTTTTTATGGCTGAGTAGTATTCCATTATATATATATATATATCTCTCACCCCTTCTTTATACATTCATCTTGATCGACATTGTAGTTGCTTCCATGTCTTGGCTATTGTAAATAGTGCTGCAGTGAACATTGGGGTGCATGTAGTTTTTAAATTAGAGTTTCCTCCAGGTATATGCCCTGGGCTGGGATTGCTAGATCATATGGTAACTCTATTTTTAGTTTTTTAAGGAACCTTTCTACTGTTTGCCATAGTGAGTATACAAATTAACATTTCCACCAATAGTGTAGGAAGATTCACTTCTCTATATATCCTCTCTAGCATTTGCTATTTGTAGACTCTTTAATGATGGCTATCCTGACTAGTATGAGTAGGTACCTCATTGTAATTTTGATTTGCATTTCTCTAATAATTAGCAGTGTTGAGCATCTTTTAATGGCTCTGTTGGTCATCTATATGTCATCCTTGGAGAAATGTCTATTTATGTATTCCACCCATTTTTTAAAATTTTTATTTTTCACTTGAGTTTAGTTCAATTCAATTGCTCAGTCGTGTCCAACTCTTTGCGACCCCATGAATCGCAGCACGCCAGGCCTCCCTGTCCATCACCAACTCCTGGAGTTTACTCAGACTCACGTCCATTGAGTCAGTGGATGCCATCCAGCTATCTCATCCTCTGTCGTCCCCTTCTCCTCCTGCCCCCAACCCCTCCCAGCATCAAAGTCTTTTCCAATGAGTCAACTCTTCACATGAGGTGGCCAAAGTACTGGAGTTTCAGCTTTAGCATCATTCCTTCCAAAGAAATCCCAGGGCTGATCTCCCTCAGAATGGACTGGTTGGATCTTGCAGTCCAAGGGACTCTCAAGAGTCTTCTCCAACACCACACTTCAAAAGCATCAATTCTTCAGGGCTCAGCCTTCTTCACAGTCCAACTCTCACATCCATACATGACCACAGGAAAAACCATAACCTTGACTAGATGGACCTTTGTTGACAAAGTAATGTCTCTGCTTTTGAATATACTATCTAGGTTGGTCATAACTTTTCTTCCAAGGAGTAAGCATCTTCTAATTTCATGGCTGCAGTCACCATCTGCAGTGATTTTGGAGCCCCCAAAAGAAAGTCTGACGCTGTTTCCACTGTTTCCCCATCTATTTCCCATGGAGTGATGGGATTGGATGCCATGATCTTCGTTTTCTGAATGTTGAGCTTTAAGCCAACTTTTTCCACTCTCCTCTTTTACTTTCATCAAGAGGCTTTTGAGTTCCTCTTCACTTTCTGCCATAAGGGTGGTGTCATCTGCATATCTGAGGTTATTGATATTTCTCCCGGCAATCTTGATTCCAGCTTGTGTTTCTTCCAGTCCAGCGATTCTCATGATGTACTCTGCATATAAGTTAAATAAGCAAGGTGACATATTTATTTTTAATTAATAAAAATTAAATTAATTGTTAATTAATTAAAATTAAATTCGGAGGGTTATCTTCTGGTGTCATACCATTTTACCTTTTCATACTGTTCATGGTGTTCTCAAGGCAAGTATCCTGGAGTGGTTTGTCGTTCCCTCCTCCAGTGGACTATGTTTTGTCAGAACTGTCCACTATGACCTGTCCACCTTGGGTGGCCCTGCATTGCATAGCTCAAAGCTTCATTGAGTGAGGCAAGCCCCTTCACCATGACAAGGCTGTAATCCATGATCTCCTAGTCAATCGGTTTTCTTTTCATTTTGTTTATAGTTTCTTTTGCTGTGAAAAAGCTTATAAGTCAGATTAGGTCCTATTTGTTTGTGCTTTTATATCTATTTCCTTGGGAGACTAATCTAAGAAAACATTGCTATGATTTATGTCAGAGAATGTTTTGCTTGTGTTTTGTTCTAGAAGTTTTTTGGTATCATGTTTTATAATTAAGTCTCTAAGTCATTTTGAGTTTATTTTTGTGTATGGTGTGAGAGAGTGTTCTAACTTCATTGATTTACATGTGGCTGTCCAGCTTTCCCAACACAATTTGCTGAAGAGATTATCTTTTCTCCATTGTATATTCTTGCCTCCTTTGTCAAAGATTAATTGACCTTAAGTATGTAGGTTTATTTCTGGGCTCTGTATTCTGTTCCCTTGATCCATATGTCTATTTTTGTGCCAATACCATGCTGTTTTGATTACCATAACTTTGTGATAATCTCTGAAGTTTGGGATGATGATACCTCCAACTTTCTTCTTTTTCCTCAGGGTTGCTTTGGCAATTCTGGGTCTTCTATGGGTCTATATAAATTTTAGGATTATTTGTTCTAGTTCTGTAAAAAATGTCATGAGTAATTTGATAACGATTGCATTAAATCTGTAGGTTGCTTTGGGTAGTGTAACTATTTTAACAATATTAATTCAATATTAATTCTTCCAACCCAAGAGCATGAGATATCTTTCAATTTCTTTGAATCATCTTCAATTTCCTTTGTCGATGTTTTATAGTTCTCAGCATATGTTTTCACCTTCCTGGTCAGGTTTATTCCTAAGTACTTAATTTTTTGGATACAATTTTAAAGGGATTTTTTTAACTTTCCCTTTTCATATTTCATTATTACTGTGAAGAAATGCAACAGATTTTTGTATGTTCATCTTGTATTCTGCTACCTTGCTGAAGTTGTTGACTAGTTCTAGTAGTTTTTGTGCAGAGTCTTTAGGGTTTTCTATATAGTGTCATGCCATCTGCATATAATGACAGTTTAATTTCTTCCCTTTCAGTTTGGATCTCTTTTATTCCTTTTTCTTGCTGTAATCAGGGCTTCTAATATTATGTTTAATAAAAGTGGTGAGAGTGGCCCTTCTTATCTTGTTCCAGATTTTAGTGAGAAAACTTTCAGCTTTTCACTGTTGAGTATTATGTTGGCTGTGGGTTTGTCATAGATAATTTTTATTATGTTGAAAAAAAGGAGCATGGGGATTATTTAAGCAGCTCTTACATAACTAAGGATAGAGGTGATTAAGATTTAGAGCAAGAGCGTATCAGTAAAGGAAGAGTAAAGAGTCACTAAATCTTTCAGAGATGGAGCTGCTAGGATTAATTGATTTATTACATATATATGGTGGGGTACGGGGAGAGGTGGTGAGTCAAAGGACTACTCCTAGATTTTTAGTTTAAATAAGAAACAGGGTGGTAGTTCCATTTCCTGAAATGAGAAGATTGATGAGGGCATGTTCCAGAGGGAAAATTTGGTGTTGAACATGTGGGCGAGCCTATTAGCCAAGCCTTTGGGTGACTTCAGGCCTATCCCTCTGCTGCTGCTGGTTGGAAGGGTATGCTCAGATTGGCAAGCATTCTTCTGAGTAAGCTGATCTGACTGAAGTTTTATCTAGAAGAGGATATCTAAGGTCAGCAATCTGTCACACCAACAGAAAAGTGTTTCCTAAGGTGATCAATAAATAAGCTTCCAGAAAGAGTAGCTCCTCAAAGTGGCTTAATTCCAACCAGGTGGCTATTACTCATTTGACTCCCACTTCTTGGCAGAGCTTTCTGATTTTTTTTAAGCTATTTAGAGTTGTATCTTATATATATTCACATGAATTGAAATCACATATATAATGGGAATTCCAAATATTTATTTTAATATTTCAATATCCCTGAAAGTTAAATAAATGAAGCTTTACGTTTCCGTAGAGAGAGCACATATGTTTGAAAATAAGAAGTCTAAAATGAATAAAAACGACAAAATTGTAAACGGCTCTTAAAAGCATATTTTCAGCCTCCCAAATCTTAAAATGTAAATAATGCATTAGTCCTTAACTCCCAAGCTAGAGAATTTTCTGTGTTTGAAGAATTTTGAAGTGATACATTTGCTTATAAAGATCTTGAATAATCATAGTCCTTAATTGTACTTACCTCCTCTCCATCATGGTAAGTGTCTCTGTTAATCGCTACAAAGATCCTTTTAGTGGAAATGCTCCCATAGATTCAGTTTCCTTTTGGGAATTAGACCTTCCTACTTCAGCAAGTTCTTTCCAATTCTTTCCACATTGGAGTCTTCAGGGAAAGTCATGTTCTCTTAAAAGTTGAGGGGTCCCCAGTTATACCCTTGAAGGGGTAGAAGGTTTGGGAGCATGGGAGCTGGACCCAGCAGCTGAAGTCTTATAACATATTTGAAATCTCTAAAGCAAATTCTCAGAGAGGGTCTATCCAGGCATCAACTTCACCTCCTACTTATTTCCCCTGGGTCACCCACAAGATCCTCTGTAGGGGGCTTCCTCTGCGCAATTCTCTGATTAGTTGATAGAGAGGTAAGAGGGTAATATTTCAGGAATCTCAGTCATCAGCCTTCTGATACTAACTAGTCTGAGGTCTACCTGCTTGTGATGAGCCGTTTTCATCTGGTGAAAGTCTGGTCTCCATAAAAATAACTTAGGAATGTGCATCAGACATTATTACCCATGTCCTTCAGGGAGAAACTAACGGTCCTGTGGGCTCTGCTGTATGGCTGTTTTATTGTTTAAATTGTTTTCAATTCTCACCCAGCTGCTATTTGTCTCTGCATATTCTCACTCTTCTGAATGTTAACCCTTGAGTCAGACTTTCTGAACTTCAGGGAAGGATTATAAGACTGATCTTTTTCTTTAAGTAAGAGACGGGGAACACAGAGGGGTCTGTTATGAAGAAAACCTGTCTGGGGATTGCTCGATTTCAGGGCCACCACTGCTGCCCATGACCTAACCCAGACATCCCACGTCAGCAGCTCGTCTGGATCTGAAACTCCTCAAGTCTCAAAGTCCTTTCGCAGTCTGTGTCTGCTCCCTGTCCTTGCTCCTGTCCACACTACTGCAGATGTCCTCCCGTCTTTCAGTCGGCAACTCTCCCCAGGGAAGACTGGCTATAGAACAGGATCCAGTCTCCCCTGCTGCCCATTTTATGCTCTTCTGCAAGAGGAGCTCTTTATCCTGTGAAGATTTTTCTGCCAGGCATTAGAGGGAAACAGACCTGGGATAATAAAAAGCCAACAAGTACTTTAAAAGGTTTTGAAAGATAAAATTTTCAAAGCTGTGTTTCTCATCTATCTTTCTCTACCTTTTGGAGATGTTTGCATAGAATCATCTCTTTTTCTTATGTACCTACTGTTGAGTAAAAATACTGTCAGAATCTTTCAGTTATGTAGAAGAATAATAGAAAAAAATTATTGAGCAATTACTGTGTGCTTGGCATCATAATACATCTCAGTACAAAGTTATCTTATTTAATCCTCAAAACATCTCGGTGAATTTGATGCTGTCAGTCTTCCTGTTTTACAGAGGAGAAGACTGGGGCCCAGAAACTTTAAATATACTCCGCAATATACTTACTTACACAGCTAGTAAGTCGAGGGTTCTAAATTTAAACTACAATTTATCTACTTTGAGAATTCAGATTTTCAACCACTGTAAAATATCTCTAATACATACAGAAGGCTTATAGGTGCTATCTTCTAAAATTTCCAATATTTGCTGCCATATGTTAATCCATTGAACAAATGTTTTATTGTATATCGTTAATGTAACAGGTAATACTCTAACCACTGAAAAAATAGTGGGCAAACAAAAATGGCCCTTGCACTCATAGAACATGCTTCTTCTTAAAATCAAATTCCTGCAATCAGGATCAATAGACTTTAAAAGATGTATATACAACCTGTAACCAAGAATTCCATTTCCAAAAATGAAAATAATCTCAAATAGATACAAATAATTATACATAGAGATGTTTATCAGAACACTATTTGTAATAGTTACAAGTGGAAGTAACTGATAAGCCCAATAGAGGGGGAATCATTAGGCAAAGTTACAGCACTTTCATACATCAGAATAGTCACTCAGAATAATGTTTTCAGAAAGTTTTTGTATTATGAACAAACACTTAACACATCATGTTAAGTGAGAAAAGCAAACTACAAAATAATATTTTTAGTATGCTTTTATGTAAAATAATATGTATATGATATTATTTAGAGCAAACCACATGATATTAGCATTTCTGTAGGTCAAAGGATCATGCAGCAGTAATTTCTTGATGGAAAAAATATCTGAAATCAAATAATCTAAAATATTAATGGTTATTATTCTTTGGTGGTAAGATGATCAGCAATTTTCATTCTCTTCCTTATGCTTTTCAGTATTTTCCTATTTTCAACATTATACATATATTGTGTTTCTAATAAAAAAGTATTATATAACAAAAGAAAACAAATGTTCCTCTTTTGTCCACTTTACTAAATCATAATGCTAAATGCACTCTGGCTGAGTTATAATCCATCATGTCAGTAACTGTAGCAAATGTAGCAATGAACTGTAATTCCATTTTATACACGTTGCAGTAGAGATTCAGCCTAGAGTGATATTTCAGGATAGCAGTCTGAGGCAGGGAACTGGTTCAGACAAAATAAATGCTAGACTGTCCACACTTCATGGTAATGGGAAACAACTGTTTTATACTGACTGTCTTAGAGATAGGTTTCTAGGACCCCACTCATAACATTTCTAAAAAAGCCAACTGAGTTTCATATATATATATATATATATATATATATATATATATGTATATAGTTGAAGTATAGTTGACTTACAATGTTTCAGGTACACAGCAAGGTCATTCAGTTATATGTATACACATGTATTATTTTTCAGATTATTTTCCACTATGGGTATTACAAGATATTGTCTATAGTTCCCTGTGCTATACAGTAAAGCTTTGTTGCTTGCCACATATCTATTTTTCTGAATTCTTATTGATGATTTCAAATACTTCCAGAGAATATTTGAAAAAAAAACCATGTATAACCAAAGAAAAATATGTTATAAAGTTCTAGCTCTTGTGGATATTGGGGAGAAATTTTATATGCTAGAAAAAAGATGTCTTTTTTTATGGATGATGTGAAATAACTTATCAGCCTTTCATCAGTTAGTGCTGATGAATAGTCACATCTGTTATTATAGTCAGGAACATTAAATGTTTAAATAAGACAGGTCATCCTTTTCAAAATTTAATATAACTGCTGTTTCTACTGGAGAAGAAAATGGCAACTCACTCCAGTATTCTTGCCTGGAGAATCCCAGGGACAGAGGAGCCTGGTGGGCTGCTATCTATGGGGTTGCACAGAGTTGGACACGACTGAAGCGACTTAGCACCAGCAGCAACAGCTCTTTCTACATTTAAACTTTTACCTCTGAAAAATATATATGTACATTTTAGTGAGTGCTTACTATGTACCAGGCACTCTGCTGAGACAAGGTATAGGTTATTGAACAAGACTGACAAGTCCGTTAATAGCTTAGTGACAGAGACAGACAAACATGCAAATAAATGCAAAATTATTCATTATGAGTCATATATATATATAATTTTCTATGTGTCACTGAAACCCTCATAAGGAAATGAAGATCCAAAGAAGCAGTTAGAGTTGAACACTTGTATACTGAGCTGCATTGAGTAGTGAATTGTGAAAATGTGATAATGCTGAGGGAGCCTGAGCTAGGGTTGTTAATAGTAGAGAAGTGACTAGGAAGATGAGGGTTATTTATAAGGTTTGTAGAGATTCCTCAACCACAGTCCCCCTTCCCAGCACTGGTCAGTTGCTGGCTGTAAACAAGCCCAGCAAGGTGATGGCCCAGGGTGAGGTGGCTCTGCAGCTGAAGCCATCCATGGAGGGCCTGACAGCTGAGGACACTCTGCCAAAAGCTTTCTCGGCAGCTGTGGGATAAGGGAGTCTGAGAGGCACATCCTAACATCCATCACAGTGACAAAGCTACAGCTGCTGCAATTTCTACTGTGTTTTGGTGCTTACACTCATATTTGTAGAAAATGAATTTGACTAACAGGTTGGTAAAAATAAATATGTAATTTCTTAATGCTAGCAAATTTATGGACCCCCTACATGGACCCAGGTTAAGAAAAATTTTGAGTGAGAAAGGGGCTCTGTATTCAGAGGGGCTGCTCAGCCTCTGTGGCTTGCTGCACCAAAGCAAGGCTATCTTGTACTGTAGGAAAAAATGAGCCTGCTTTCCTGAGCTAGAATGATGCCTATTGACAAAGAAAGTCAGACACTCGAGATTGAAGTCCTTGAGGGAGAGACGTAGAAACTGAAATGCAGTTATTTGAATTTGCTTTAGAGTTCCAGATTTTAATCCCCGTGAGACCGAAATATACCTCCATTCTTGATGTCCAAGAAACACCCCTGCATTTTTAAGGGTTTAATTTTTTTAGATTAGTTTTAGGTTCACAGAAAAATTGAAAGCAAAGTACAGAGATTTTCCATATATCCCTGTCCCCACACGTGCATAGCCTCCTCCATTTTCAGAGTGGTCCAAAACCAGAGTGGTCGATTTTGTTACAACTGATGAATCTGTACTGGCAAATCATAATCACCTAGTAGTTTACCATATTATCATCCACAGTTTACACTGTGGTTCACTCTTCATGTTGCACATTCTGTGGATTTGGATGTATGTATAACGACACGTAGCCATCATTATGGTATCATACAAAATATTTCCACTGCCCTAAAAGCCCTTTTTTCCACCTATTCATCCTCCCCCAGCAACCCTGATCTTTCTACTGTCTGCATCGTTTTACCATTTGCACACTTTTCCCCAGTGTCATTTGTTGGAATCATGCAGTATGTAGCCTTTTCAGATTGGCTGCTTTTACTTAGTAGTATGCATTTACACTTCCTCCATATCTTTTCCATTTCTTTTTATTTTTTTAAAATATAAATGTATTTATTTTAATTACAGGTTAATTGCTTTACAATATTGTATTGGTTTTGCCATACATCAACATGAACCTGCCACAGGTATACACGTGTTCCCCATCCTGAACCCTCGTCCCTCCCCATACCTGTTTCTTTATAATGAATTTTTTGGTCACATAAGATAATTTAGGTACCTACCGCTTCCAAGCTAAAGTACCCTGTTGGAAAACAAGAGTTTTTTTTTTTTTTTTCCTGGCTGCACTGACAGGCTTGTAGGATCTTAGTTCCCCCGACCAGGGATTGTACTTGGGCCCTGTCAGTGAAAGCATCAAGTCTTAACTGCTGGACTATCAGGGAATTCCCCACAAAGAGATATTTTTAACATCCCTTTCCCCAAATTCTTATAATCCGCAAGAGTTTAGGATGAGCATTTGGCAACAAATATAGGATTGGGAACTGTTACAGCATTGGTGCTAAGGTGTGACAATAAGGCTCTGAAATCTCCATGAAAACACTGACTTTCTCACTGGAGGGCCTTGCTATATTCTATAACCCACCTATAAAAATGACTTCTGTTTTAATATACTGTGATAGACTTCAACATTTTCTTGACTGCCACCCTTTAAACTGGGAATAAAGATAGCTATTATATTTTTTAATTTGACAGAGCAAGGCAGACAACAGTGAAATAGTATTCATAAGAACAGCAATCTTTATTTTTAAAATCCAAAGGCAGTCAATAATGTGATCTATGTACTTTGCCATTATGATGACATATAGCATATAAAATGTTAAGTATGTCTAATATTTATTTCATTTCAATCACATCAGTCTGTCATCACATAATAAATCAAAAGAAAGTCTACCAACAACAGCCCCACAAGCATTTCCTATTGAACTACTCTTAGCTTTTTTATGTAGCCTCAAAACATGAAAATTGCCTCTAAATTAGCATAGCTATTCACACATTATTTCCACCACTGACAGAGAAATGCCACTGTAACAGTTGCTGAACAGTTTTTATGCAAAACTGATGTTAGTGACAGATTTTTAAGCATGTAATTTGTCTTAGCACATGTGTTATTTTATTTGTAAAAACTCCTAGGACTAAAAATGAAGTTTCAAAAGTTATTTATTTTGTCTCCTTGCAGGGTAGAATAGATATAAACTATTCAACCAACAGAGCTGTGTGATGGTCTATTAGGTTCAGAATCATACTACCATTACAGAGGGCAAATAAAAGCTATTTCCATTATATCCCACCCCCCATGCCAGAAGGAACTGAAGAATAAACATACCAAATGGACATAGAGTTGTCCATTGATATCCATGGGGATTAGTTCCAGGACCCTCGAAGATACTAAAGTCCATGGATGCTCAAATCCGTTATATAAAATGGTATAGTATTTGCATGTAATCTAGCATATCAAGTCTGGAGAAGGAAATGGCAACCCACTCTAGTATTCTTGCCTGGAGAATCCTGTGGACGGAGGAGCCTGGTGGGCTACAGTCCACGGGGTCGCAAAGCGTCGGACACAACTCAGCGAATAGTCTTAGCATATCAAGTTGGACTGTGAAGAAGGCTGAGTGCCGAAGAATTGATGCTTTTGAACTGTGGTGTTGGAGAAGACTCTTGAGAGTCCCTTGGATTGCAAGGAGATCCAACCAGTCCATTCTGAAGGAGATCAGCCCTGGGATTTCTTTGGAAGGAATGATGCTAAAGCTGAAACTCCAGTACTTTGGCCACCTCATGCAAACAGTTGACTCATTGGAAAAGACTCTGATGCTGGGAGGGATTGGGGGCAGGAGGAGAAGGGGATGACCGAGGATGAGATGGCTGGATGGCATCACGGACTCGATGGACGTGAGTCTGAGTGAACTCTGGGAGTTGGTGATGGACAGGGAGACCTGGCGTGCTGCAATTCATGGGGTCGCAGAGAGTCGGACATGACTAAGAGATTGAAATGAACTGAACTAGCATATCAGTCTGTATACTTTAAATCATCTCGGGATTACTTGTAATACTGAATAGAATGTAATAACTATATAAATAGTTATAAAGACAATGTAAATATTATGTAAATAGTTGCCAGCATGTGGCAAATTCAAGCTTTGCTTTGGGAAGTTTCTGGAATTTTTTTTTCCAAATATTTTCCTTCTACAGTGGGTTGAATCTGCTTTTGGAACCTATGGGTATGGAGGACCAACTGTACTTGGATTTGATTTGATTATTTGATTTGATGACACAACATTTTATAAATGGGAGCAAATTCCTAAAAAATTAATCTGCCAGCCCAGTTCAGCCCAGGTCTCTCCCCACCAGTTTTAAACCATTGAGTTGTCTGACTGCTAGATCCAAAGGGAGTGTCTTTCGTGGGCTAGCTTTAGCCTGCCCCAGCAGATGAATATCCAACTCCTTTGAAACATTTCAATCTAGCCTTTGTCCTAGGCACACAAGACCCAGTAAGTAATATGTTATGTTTCTTAAAGAACTCGCAATCAAGTATAGAAAAAAAAGATTATTAGAAAAGCAAAGATTGAATCTTCTAATTGATGTGAAAGCAGAAAGGAGTTATGTAACCAACCTCTGGCCAAAGTGAACAGGGAACCAGCTTTTGTAGGAGGTATAAGAAAGCTATTGTGCAGAACCCAAAAGGCATGTAATGGGTTAAAAGGAAGCTAAAAGTAGAGCAAAGATGGATTGTCTAACTTCCCTTGATTCTACTTGCCCCTGTGAAGAGAACAACAACCATTCACTCCTTGGGGCCGATCAAAATGTATTTACTCTTGAGGTAACTTTCCTCAGTACTCTCAGGGGAACCAGGAGACCAGACACACTGCGGCCCTTTACTTCCTGCCCCTGCCAGAGCTTTAGTCAGAGATCTGGGATTGCACCAAGCTTTTTCCTTTTACTGCTAAAAACAAACTGATCATAACATTTTTGAGAATTCACATTGACTAGATACTACATTTATTGTTTATTGATTTATTCATCTGTGAACTGGGGATAGCTACAGTATCTGCTTCAGAGTTGTTTTAAGGTTAAAGATTTTATATATGTATATTTATGAGTACACATACATATACTCTTTATATATATTATATATGTTCTTTACAACAATGCCTGCACATAGTAAAGACTATCATGTGTTAACTGTTGTTTTGTTATATTTGAAATATATTTAATTTTATCTTTTAGCAACCTAAATTATTGTGTCTTAGGATATTGAATTAGTCTAAGTCCAAAGTGAGTTTCACGTGAATATTTGCATTAACTAGGAATATGGGAAACTGAGTTTCTGGACCACAGGCTTTTCAGTCCACAGAGTGGGATTTATCATTTTACCCAGGCATTAGACTTGCTTATGTCAAAATTCTTTACACGTCGCTCAGTCGAAGATGTCATTTCCTGAAGCATCTTCTACCATAGTTTTTTTCAAACTGCTTGTTTATGAGATCTAAATCACCACTGGGGGTGGGGGAAGAAATAGGAGGAAAAAGTCAGGTTGCCTCACACATGGTAACCTAAGTTCTTTTGTGTAATTTCAGTTTTGTGTGTGTCAGTATATCCAGGATCACAAACCCTGCAGTATTTTTCTCTTTTCTCTCAAAGGTAGCCAAAGTCCTGCTTTTTCTATAAGTTGCTATACCAGTGCCTTTCAAACATTTTCTACAAAAATCATCTATAAAAGTTTATGTTCTGATTCATGGGCAGGGCTCAAGAGTCTGCATTTCTAACAAGCTCGTGGTGGTGATTTAGTTACTAAGTCATGTCCAACTCTTGTGACCCTATGCACTGTAGCTTGTCAAGCTCCTCTGTCCATGGAATTCTCCAGCAAGAATATTGGAGTGGGTTGCCATTCCCTTCTCCAGGGCATCTTCCTGACCCAGGAATTGAACCCCAGTCTCCCTCATTGCAGGCAGATTCTTTACTATCTGAGCCACTAGGGAAGCCCGATAAAATCATAGGTGATACCAATGCTTCTTGTCTACGGACTACACGTGTCCACGGCCATGATTCCCAGTCTACATTCCCCACCCAGCAGCCTCTTGGGCTTCATCTACACTTGCTTTTCATACAATGTCTACTGGAGCTGCTGCGGCCCTCTTGCTTTTCTCAGCGCACAGGTATGGTCCTCCTCCCTGGCTTCGCCCTGTTGTTCTCTCTGCCTGAACGCTCCTCCTTTGAATGGCTCCCTACTCTACTTCCTGTGGGTCTTTGCTTCAGTGTTATCTTCTCAGTGCGATCTTCCCTGTTTGACACTGACTCTGCTTCTACTCCAGCATTCCCTCTTTCCTGCTTGATTTTTCTGTTAGTCTCATCTCCATCAACATACTTTGTATTCCTTTAAAAAAAATATTTATTGCTTTGTTCCCCTCTTCATTAGACTGAAAACTCCATGAGAATAGAGATTTTGGTCTATTTTTATCCTCTGATCTCTCTTCAGCACCTAGCACAGGATACCTGGCACATATTTTTTAAGAGTTAAAATATTTATTAGTTTTTAACTTTTCCTTTTTTGTTGGCTAAGCCGCCAAGTGGGAAGCATCTGGATTGTTTTCTCACCCTTATATGTAATGTGCATTTGCTTGTTGTCATGTGTGATAGCTAATGTTGGGCTTTCTGTTATCTGTATTAATTTTTTTTATTAAGTTTTAAATTAATTTCTCTATTAATTTTTTGTTGATTCTTTCCTGTAACCTTATTTCTGGGCCATCCTCTTTTGCTTGTGTAGTATTTAGCCTACCCAAGGAGGAATGAGTCCCTTTAAGATGCTGTGTGTAATAAGGCAGCTAACTAGAGATCTTTTCTAGACATTGGAGATAATTATCAAGTTAATGAGTGATCCAGACCAGAACTATATATATAATACTGGAAAGAAACTTTCACCCAGGAATTTTACAAGATGGCTGCTTTAGTCTGTTTAGGCTGCTGAAACAAAAATACCATAAACTAAGTGGCTTAGACAAGAAACATTTATTTGTCACAGTTCTGGAATCTGAGAGGGCCAAGATCAAGGCACCAGCAGATTCAATGTCTGGTAGGGACAAGCTTCCTGATTCATAGACAGCTGTCTTTTCTCTGTGTTCTCCATGGCAGAAACTGAAAAGAGAGCTCTGTACAATCTCTTTTGAGGGCATTAATCCCATTTTTGAGAGCCCCACCCTCATGACCTAATCACCTCCAAAAGCCCCTCCTCCTAATATCATCACATTGTGGGTTAGAACTTCAACTTGTGAGTTTTGGGAGGACACAAGCATCCAGTCCATAACAATGACTAAAGGATTTATCAATAATTACTCTATCTTTGGCTATGATGTAGTGAGAAAATTACATTCAATTTACCAGGAATTATACAAAACAAGTAGGAGATTCTGATATAAGTTTTCTCTCCTGTTCACTGTGGATCTGCCGTAGCAAATTATTTGTGGAAGAAGGAAAGTTATAAAATTATCTTTCTCTGTCTCATTTTTAAGGAAACAGGAAAACCCTTAGCCTGGTGAAGCTAGAAGAATGGATTCCTGTTCACATATTTTACAGTCTGGCCTTCTCTTCTGTCATTCTTGTTCTTCTTTTTGCTGTTGTTGTTTTGGTTGTTTTGGGTTTTCACTGCTGTGCGCAAGCTGTCTCTGGTTGCAGCGAGCAGGGCTGCTCTTCGTCGTGTTTCACAGGTTTTCACTGCCGTGGCTTCGCTTGTGGAGGAGCACAGGTGTACAGGCTTCAAGTTGCAGCACATGGGCTCAGCAGTTGCGGCTCTCTGGCTCTTAGTAGCAGTGGTGATCAGACTTAGTTTCTCTGAGTGTAGAATCTTCCTGGACTAGGGATTGAACCTGCGTCCCCTGCATTGTCAGGCAGGTTCCCATCCACTGTACCTCCAGGGAAGTCCTATTCTTGTTTTTTGACTGTGCCCATGTTCTACGTTGAGGCAATAATTTCCCAATTGCAGGAAGTTCTCCATCCTTACCCATTCAAAGCTATTCTTCTCATGGTGTTTTCTCTTTCATGATGCATGCTCTGTGAAATGACTGCTATGGATTTCTCATTACCTGAGAGTAGGCTTCACTTTCTTTTCACTTTATTCTCTTCAAATACTCTCCCTGCTGTTAAGTGCTATCTATCTACCTTCTTCCTTGGTTGCTTGTCATGAAGGGATTAATCCTTCTTGTGTTTGGGATCAGGATTCAGAGTGACTTCCAAACTGGAAGTGGGATTTAGAAAAAAATGTTCTCTGCATGGCACATCATCGGGATGTAGGGTTGGAGGGCACTGGGATACTGGTCCATATCTCTCTTCAGGAAAGACATTCTGCTTTAGGAAAGACTAAATCTCTTTCCTTACTTTGCCAACAAAGGTCCGTCTAGTCAAAGCTATGGTTTTTCCAGTATTCATGTATGGATGTGAGAGTTGGACTATAAAGAAAGCTGAGTGCTGAAGAATTGATGCTTTTGAACTGTGGTGTTGGAAAAGACTCTTGAGAGTCCCTTGGACTGCAAGGAGATCCAACCAGTCCATCCTAAAGGAGATCAATCCTGAGTATTCTTTGGAAGGACTGATGGTGAAGCTGAAACTCCAATACCTTGGCCACCTGATGTGGAGAACTGACTCATTTGAAAAGACCCTGATGCTGGGAAAGATTGAAGGTGGAAGAAGGGGACAACAGAGGCTGAGATGGTTGGATGGCATCACTGACTCGATGGACATGAGTTTGAGTAAGCTCTGGGAGTTGGTGATGGACAGGGAAGCCTGGCGTGCTGCAGTTCATGGGGTCACAAAGAGTTGGACATGACTGAGCTGCCTGACTGACTGAAATCTCTTGAGGACTTACACTCCTAGCTGCTAGGAGTGCTGCTGGAAAAAAATGCCCTCTGGAGTAACCCCCTTGGGTCTGAGCTGAAACACACTCCTTGCCTGAGGTCATGCCTCCTGCTGGTGGCCCACATCCAGTGGGCTAATGGACTAGAGGTATGAAGGTTTGGCCCTCTTGCCCTGCCAAGTGACCTGTGAAGGCATAATCTCATCTTCAGAACTCCCCATGGGATCAGTTCAGGCTTTATTTGAGGCTGAATTAATAACTGGACTTCTGTCTCTGTCCCACTGGCTTCTTCTCTTCCCTTGCCACATGCTAATCTCCATCTCGGAGTGGGCTCCACAGAGAGCTCAGCTCTGCAGTGTACTGCTCTATATACTTCCTGATTTCTTTTCCCGACGATTTCCACCTTGACAGCCCTGGAAATGGGAGATCTGAGCAAATAATCAAGAAAGTGACACAAGCATAAAGGAAAATAGGCAGAGCTCAGTATGGGGACTGAAGACTGAGCGATAGGAAGTAATCTTAGCCACAAGCAGAAGTCTGTCTACTAGAACTAGTAGAGATGAAGGTTGAAATAAAATAGCAATAGCTTTAGTACTGAGTAAGCTTGTTAAACATCCTCTGGCTGGGGTCAGATTCATCTCAGAGTCTGGGGAACTTGAAGGGTATAAAGGTGCAGTAAGAGAAGAAAGAATATTTGGAGCCTAGAATCTGGTCAGTGTGTTAAATGTAGAGACAGGAAATTAGGCAAGTTAGTCAGCAGTTACATACTCACACTGCTGCTTTTGGGAAAAGAATTGAGCTTAAGGAGCAGTATATATTTTATTTGCTCCACTTTTCCAGGATTGCCAAGCAAAATTAAAGAGTAATTTTTTTGACCACACCGTTCAGCTTTCAGGGTTTTAGTTCCCTGACTGGGGATAGAACCCAGGCCACAGCAGTGAAAGTGCTGAGTCCTAATCACTGAGCTGCCAGGGAATTCCCCCAAAGACTAATTTTCTTATTTAAAATTCTCTAATAGATTCTCTGCATTCATTCTCCACAGCATACCTTACGTATGGGTAACAAATCTCTAGGAAACCCAATGAAAATGTGAAATATAAATAGGACATCTATATTTATGAGCACAGGAAGGAAGTGTCAGCCAAAGACAGGAAACAGAAAAGGGATGTTAGGGTCTGGAAAAGAGCAGCTAGACAAGTCAGGTGACTTTGTTTAGTTTCTTCAGGATTGGAGAATTTGCATTTTGAGCAAGTCCGGCAGATGGTGCTGCTCCAGCAAAGAGCAGAAAAATCCTTTTGTTTCCTAAGATGCAATTTATCCTGTTTACAGTTCTGAACTGATAAGTTTTTTGCCATAGTAAAATTTCCATCTTGTGTCTTCAGCTGTTAATATATATACAAAAGCCTGTGTTCAACAATAGTTGCCTACCTGGGTCATTCTTACTTCATATAGGGGTTTATCTACAAGGCTCCCAATTTTCCCCTGCCATTTCCTGCTACAACGAGAGGGTCTTCAGCCAGTCCTGCAGTTATTGCTGCCGCCATCACTTGCTCTGAACTGTGTGCTTGCAAGGCAGCACTCCAAAATCTATCTCCAAAAATGCCGCCGTTAATGCTTTCTCTGCTTCTATAGATATTTCTAACTTCATATAAATTCACCTTGGGGGTTAAAGTTTCAACACATAAATGTGGGGGAGATGTAATTCAGTCCATAGCAATCACCAACTACAAATGGACTTAATATCAGCATGTGTCAGTAATGGCAAAATGCAGGAGCTATCATATATTTTTTGTCAGATGGAATACCCATTATCCTTGAGTCTAAACTTGTTGAAACAAACAAACAAAATTTTCTGTTTCTTTCTAGAATGATTGAAGATTTTTAACCACCAAGTAGTTTCTTTCTTGTTTGTTTTACAACTTAAAAAAATTTCAAACCTACAGAAAAGTTGAAAGAATAATATACCCGTACATAGACTCACCTTTTTGCCACATTCTCTTACATCCCAATCATAGCCTCTTAACTTGGATTGCATCTTAAAGAACATTTGAGTCAACTCTCACCTCTTACACAAAATCAGTTCAAGGGGTCATCCAGCCTCTACTTCTAGATCTCTGATGGTGGAGCCCTCCCTTGTCTTTGAGCCAGCCCCATCTGTTTTTGGAGGCCTCTTGTTGCCACTGTTTGTCTTAGAATAAACTGAAACCTGGCCATCCGTAACTTCTCTCTGCTGGGCTTTATATAACTATTTTCGCCAGACAAACTAACTCTAGTTCTTTTCTCACATGACAGCTTTAAAACATTTGAAGGCGCTTCTCCTGTCGTCTTCCTTACTCTGTGGGAAGAAGGACTTACCAGTCTTGATTTCTTCATCCATGTTTCATTTGGAGTGGTAAAGAGACCTTATTTGCTTTGGTAGTAGGTTCATATATTTACAAAGTGTCACTCAAAGTTGACAAGACCAATAAGGCTTCTTTATTTCTCTAATGGATGTGATTTTCCTCACTGACTGTGCCAGGTGACTCAGTTTCCTTGAAGAGTGTGGACATCGAGAGTCTTCAAGACCACTTTCAATTTCAATAATTCATTAGAATACTTGTAGAACTCACTTAACATTGTTATACTCATGATGATGGTTTATTACAGCAAACCTTTACAGATTGAAATTGACCAAGGAAAGCAATGCCTGGGGTCTGAGTCCCGGAGAGTTCCAAACACAAACCTTCCAATTGCCATCTCCCAGAGGAGGGCTAACTTTTCCCAGTAATGACATATAACAGTCCACATAGAGTGTTGTCAGCCAGGGAAGCTCACTTGAGCCACAGCAACCACTGTTTTTACTGGGGTTCAGTCACGTAGATATGACTGACCACCTGCATCTTAGTTTCCAGCCTCTCCAGAAGATGTGCTGATGGAGTGGCCCAAAGCCCCAACCATAAGTCACATTGTTAGCATAGTTTATCCTGTGTGCCCCTAAGGCTCCCAGGGTAAACAGTCACTCTTATCAGGCAGGACATTCCAATGATTTAGGTATTACCTCCCAGAGTAAAGGCCAGATTTTTCTTGGGGCAAAATTATTTTCCAAAGAGGGGAGATGAGCCATTTTTTCGGTTTCCTCCCTATTCATTTCCCACTTCTCTGTCAGCATGGTATCTGGACATCTGCACCCCATTATGGCAAGAGAGATGGGCTTTCATCTAAGTAAAGGTCCTTTTCTGACCTGTGCCTCTGCTGCAGGGTAGCTGATCTAGTTAGGTTTCTGGAGTCTTAGAATGATGCTTCCCTAAGTTCAATGTTGTTTTTGGTTCAGTTAGACCCACTCCACCCTATATCTGTCAGGAGCACAGACCCTAAGAAAACAGGAGGGGAAGGGAGCAGAGCACATTTAAAAGAATAGCATAGCCTGAGGACACAACATACACTGATCAGAGCCAAATGGCTCCAAGATGGCAGACAAGTCAACTTGACTAGACTTTGATCCTCAGTATCAGTTCAGTTCAGTTCAGTCGCTCAGTTGTGTCTGACTCTTTGCAACCTCATGAATTGCAGCACACCAGACCTCCCTGTCCATCACCAACTCCTGGAGTTCACTCAGATTCACGTCCATCAAGTCCGTGATGCCATCCAGCCATCTCATCCTCTGTCATCCTCTTCTCCTCCTGCCCCCAATCCCTCCCAGCATCAGAATCTTTTCCAATGAGTCAATTCTTCGCATGAGGTGGCCAAAATACTGGAGTTTCAGCTTTAGCATCATTCCTTCCAAAGAACACCCAGGACTGATCTCCTTTAGAATGGACTGGTTGGATCTCCTTGCAGGCCAAGGGACTCTCAAGAGTCTTCAACACCACAGTTCAAAAGCATCAATTCTTCAGCACTCAGCGTTCTTCATAGTCCAACTCTCACATCCATACATGACCACAGGAAAAACCATAGCCTTGACTAGATGGACCTTAGTTGGCAAAGTAATGTCTCTGCTTTTGAATATACTATCTAGGTTGGTCATAACTTTTCTTCCAAGGAGTAAGCGTCTTTTAATATCATGGCTGCAATCATCATCTGCAGTGATTTTGGAGCCTAAAAAAATAAAGTCTGACACTGTTTCCACTGTTTCCCCATTTATTTCCCATGAAGTGATGGGACCGGATGCCATGATCTTCGTTTTCTGAATGTTGAGCTTTAAGCCAACTTTTTCACTCTCCTCTTTCACTTTCATCAAGAGGCTTTTTAGTTCCTCTTCACTTTTACCCTCATTGTAACACATCAGCAAGCTAAATGACATACCCAGAGGCACCATGACCGCTCCAAGGCTGACCATCCAAGACCAGAAAGTAGGTGGTGACCCAGTTCCTGGAAATCTCTGCCCTTTCTGCAACATGGTGGGAATAATCCTCCCATTCATTAGCCTATGAAATTAGCCAGCCCATAAAAACTAACCACACCACGTTTTATAGCCACACTTATCCTTTGCAACAGTCTACACTCTTATCTGCGGCGTGTGTTTCTCTCTAAATAAATCCACTTCTTACCTATTACTTTGTCTCTCACTGAATTCTTTCTGCCATGAGACATCAAGAGCCTGAACTTCAACAGGTCCTGAACCAGGCATGTGATCTCAGTTGGAAGACTGTGGAGTTTGGCCAAGTTCGAGTCCTGGCCATGTAGGTTAGCGTCCCAAGCTGGGTTTTGACCAGGCTTGAGTCCTGGCACATGGGCTCAAGTCCCAATCTAAGGTGAAGAGTTTCATCAAGTATCAGTCAGGACTTCTCTCTGACCCCTGACTGAGAGGCATCTCCCCCTCTAGCCTCAACTTTAGGGTCGTGTCACACCTAACCCTGAGGCCCTACTATAGCTGTTCTCAAGGCTGCCAATTCTGTTACTTGCCATGTCTCCCACAATACCCCACAGGGTATTGTGGGAATTCTTGGAGCTCTGACACTTAAGAGCCAAAGCAGTATGGAAAGGGGCACACAGGCCCTCTCTCTGCTGAACTGTGACGCCTTGCCATCTTCACTGGACCATGGTAGTTCTGTATGGTGAGGACATTCTATATGGCAGTTTCCTCTCAGAGTTCTGAACAAATTGTGGTACAATTCCCTCTGCTTCTGAGTCTGGCTCTCTACCAGTTTATGTTTCATCTCTCCTTCCATCCTATTCCAGATTGTGACCTTGAGGGTGCATGATGTTGTTGTTTAGTTGCTAAGTTGTGTCTGACTCTTTGCGACCCCATGGGCTGTAGCATGCCAAGCTTCCCTGTCCTTCACTATCTCCCAGACTTTGTTCAAACTCATGACCATCAAATCAGTGATGCCATCCAACCATCTCATCCTCTGTCACCCCCCTTCTCCTCTTGCCCTCAATCTTTTCCAGCTTTGAGGTCTTTTGCAGTGATTTTGCTTTTCACATCAAGTAGCCAAATTATTAGAGCTTCAGGTTCAGCATAAGTCCTTCCAATGAATATTCAGGGTTGATTTCCTTTAGGATTGACTGGTTTTATCTCTTTACTGTCCAAGGGACTCTTAAGAATCTTCTCCAGCACCACAATTTGAAATCCCCTATTCTTCAGTGCTCATCCTTCTTTAAGGAGAAGGCAATGGTAACCCATTCCAGTACTCTTGTCTAGAAAATCCCATGAACAGAGGAGCCTGGTAGGCTGCAGTCCATGGGGTTGCTGAGAGTAAGGCATGACTGAGCGACTTCACTTTCACTTTCCACTTTCATGCATTGGAGAAGAAAATGGCAACCCGCCCCAGCGTTCTTGCCTGGAGAATCCTAGGGATGGGGGAACCTGGTGGGCTGCTATCTATGGGGTTGCACAGAGTTGGACATGACTGAAGTGACTTAGCAGCAGCAGCAGCCTTCTTTATGGTCCAACTCTCACATCCATACATGACTACTGGAAAAACCATATCTTTGACTATATGGACATTTGTTGGCAAAATGATGTTTCTGGTTTTCAATATGCTGTCTAGGTTTGGCATAGCTTTCCTTGCAAGGAGAAAGTGTCTTTTAATTTCATGGCTGCATTCACCATCTGCAGTGATTTTGGAGCCCATGAAAATAAAATCTGTCACTGCTTCTACTTTTTCCCCATGAAGTGATGGGACTGGATGCCATGATCTTAGTTTTTGAACGTTAAGTTTTGAGTCAGCTTTTTCACTCTCCTCTTTCACCCTCATCAGGAGGTTTTTAGTTCCTCTTCATTTTCTGGTATTAGAATGAAATCAATCTGCATATCTGAGGTTCTTGTCACCTTGGCCATTTTGATTCCAGCTTGAGCTGCATCCAGCCCAACATTTCACATAATGTACTCTGCATATAATTTAAATAAGCAGGGTGACAATATACAGGAGGCATAATGCTTGCCCTTTTTCCTGTTATAGTTTTTCTTTATTTTTGTTTTTCCCCACAACCCATCAGGCTAAAAGGAGAAATTCACTCACATCATATTTTCCCCTATTCCGATTAAGGATTTCCTCAGGCTGTACTAGTGGAATTGCTGCAGGGAACCAGATTTATAAAGGAAAGTAAAGAGAAATATTTTCAGAATATTATCTCAATTATACTTGTATAAAGAGTTGGGCAACAGTGAGAGCCTGGAGTCACGAAAACAGGCAAACCTCTTTGCCATTTCCTTCTCTTTTTCCATCTTTCTTATTGTCTGAGGTGATTACAAATAGCTTTGCAACTGCAAGGTCATGGTTTTGGAATCAGAGGCAATTCATGTTTCCCTAGATTATCACTTTTCATGGTGATGAGTAGCTTTTATTTATTTGAATACTATATACCAACTATTGTGCAGACTTCATTTAATTCTCCAAAGTGCTATCATTATACCCATTTCACAGATAAGAAGATTGGGACTCAGAGAAGTTAAGTAATCCCAACTCTTATAGCTAGTGAGTCGTGTCACTGACGTTTAAGCCCAGCATCACTGACTACAGGGACATGCACTGATTAACCACCACTCCAAACTACCTATCCATGAGGCTTGCACATTTCTCCTTTCTTTGTTATCGCCACATGAGGGCTTCCAGTAAAGCACAATTGCACTCCCAATTTTACAAGCTTCCCAGGATCCCTTGGTGATAGAGTGGTAAGTGTGGTATTTAAAACCTGGTCTGATGTTGGCAAGCACCCCGAAAATGATGCTGGGATTGCTGAGGGAATCTGCCACTTGGGATGCTGTCTTTCTAATCGCTTCTTAAGGGAACTTGTAATGAATCTAATTGGAAGCATCAACTTGATTCCCTACAGGATTATGTCACACAAAATAGTAGCAGGAAAGGTACTAAAATCAGTAAATGAGCAAGAGAGAGAGGAGAAAGTTGAAAACATAGAGCTAAGGGGAGGAGGGCAGGCAGGCCTTTGATTTTGTAGCTCAGAAGGGAAATGTGAGCACTTTTTGATTACTGCTATATTTGCAAAAACAATTTATAGAGGGTATGGGAATTTTGGGTATGTATTTCCCTTGGACATTTGGTAAATGAAGCTATGGGAATTGCCACGAATGCTGATTAAAAATGTGTAGTGGTGATATGTTCCGAGGACAGCACTGCTGGTGGACTTCGGGCCGCAGAGAGAAGCTAGCTATGTGCCTGTCATCAAGAGCGTCCTCACGCCTCTGTTCAGCTATTCACTTATCCATTAAAGAGTTGAGCTGGGCTTGATGGATGGGTAGAAATGATGGGGCTAGACATTATAGGTGGAGTCAATACTAAGCAGAGACCTAAAGACGGGAAAATATGGTGCATATTGGGCCATGAGTGTTTCCTTTAGCCAGAATTTCAGATGAAAAAGAGAACGAGAGAGACAAACTCCTAACAGTGGAGTGGGATCAAATTGTGTAACAATGACAGCAAGGGTCCCAGGAATAATTCTCGGTGTGAACTTTCACCGCTGTACTCAGACAACGCTATATGCAGTAACACTGCAGTAACACTGGGAATGTCTGGGCGTAGAAACAGCAGTGATGTTCTGAGCCTGGGTGGGACAGAAGGAGAACCTTATATTTGCTCCTTCATTGGCTACTCATGACAGGACAGTCCTTCAGTCAACCCTTGCCTCATGACTGTCCCACATATGCTTATCACAAATGCAATTAATAATTTGATTATTCCTAGATACAACATGTAGAGGAATAATATTTTAAAATTTTGCTAAAAGTATCTTCATTCTTACTAATTCATTTTAATCTACAGTCCTTCCTCAGCTAGAATTAGACCGTGAGGCTGAGATGTCTCCTCAGGGGGTGGGCTGAAATGGGGAGATAGAAATGAGCCTTGGTTTAAATTAACATTTCTAGAGAGATAACCCTGAACATTCTTTTATAAAGAGTAATGTCAGGATGGTGGTAGCAGTGGTCAGACTGCAGAGTTGAGAGAGTGAGTCAGAAGTAGAGGTGATATTGTCAGTGAAAGTAGAAGAGAAAAAAAGGTAGGTCATTAAATAATCTTGGAGAACTCTGGAGAAAGGCGTGAAGTTATACAAGGAGGTAACTTATGTGCAAACTAAAAGAGAAGGCAGCAAGAATCGAAATTTATTAAACTACTAAGCTTAAAGCATAGTTTTATCTAAGCAACTGATTAGGCTCCCAGAAGGGTAGGGAAGCTACAAACCAGTCTAGATATACTTCCCAGTTTGCTTAGGGCCATCCATGTTAAAGGTAAAAAATTAAAATCAAGCGCATTTCCACCTCTGTTTTTCTTTCTTTGAAGCATCTTAAAATTCACTTCTTTAATATTTCCTCATGTCAAAAGATCTCTGCCTTTGAGGAAATAGTTCCTCAGTTTTTTCCAACATGTCATCTCTTAAAGCAAAAACAACAAAAACCTAAAATTCATTTTGTCATAGGTTTAATAAGTCAATCATCTAGATGTTCAGTCTGCATGAAATCAAACATACAGATGGACTGAATTGTTAAATGAGATATTCCATCCCATAAATGTCTAATTTGTATCCTACCATTTCCATTTAATCATCACCACCTCTATGAATTCATAATAGTTGTTGCTTCTCTGAGCTCCCAGATCTCTTTTCTCTGAGTCATGCATTCTAGATGGTAGTCTGAGAAGCATCTTTAAATCCATATATATATATGTGTGTGTGTGTGTGTGTGTGTGTCACACACACAAGAACATTCTAAATTCGTTTTCCTCCTTTTGGCACAACAAAGCATTTGTATAGTAATTCTTTTTTCTCTTTAAGATGTAAGTATATATAATGATTTTTTTTTCTTTTTCCAAGCAACTCTGGCTGGGAGCACAAAAATTTCCTGATTCAATATTATTCTAACTCATTTCCTTCAGGATATGACTGTTCCTTTTTAACAACAGCCACTACCATTGTTATTGTTGTAAGAATAATGAAGAAAATCTTAAAATGCTAATATCCTTGGGAGGGCTTTTATTAGAAAGAACATTTCTATTAAGGAACAAATAAACAATACAGATTTGATTTCTTTTTAGAGGTAAGATTTGAGAGGGGAGGCTATCAGCTCTGATAAGAAGAGGAGAATCAGGAAAAAAAAGGCTCAAAGCAATTGATTAGGCTCCCAGAAGCGTAGGGAAACTACAAACCAATCTAGATTTACTTCCAAGTTTTGTTTAGGGCCATCCATGTTAAAGGTAAACATTAAAGCTGAGTGCATTTCTATCTGTTTTTCTTTCTTTAAATTTGAAATTCAAGTTATCAGATATCTTCATAAATGTGACGCTGTTTTCCTTTCACTGCTGTACTCAGACAAAGCTGTATTTATGGTCTGTCCATGCATTGGAATAAGTTGAGTTTAAAATGATTTTCAGGGATATTATAAAATGTGTTGACTGCTCTGAAAAAAATTAACTCTGAACAATGCCCATGGAAAATGGCTTTCTACTATTAAAATAAACCCATTTGCTTACAAAGAAACATTTATTTTTAAATTTGGAAACTGTGTCACAGATTTAGTGCTATGCTCAGCTTTTTGTTCCTAAAAATAGTGTACCGTTCGCAAATTCCTTAATTACGGTCATGTGTTTAGCAATATCTGTTTGTTTAAAATGAGACTTCTTGTATTCATTACTGCCTATTTCATAAAACAGTTCTGTCCTTTAACTGCACAAACATGCAGTAAATTATAGACTTAAAATTCCCTGTTAGAGATCTAATTTAGGTCAATGCTGAGATAATTGTGCTTCACAACTTAGGCACAACAGAATCCCGATGAATTTGTAAAAGAGCCTCCATACATTGAGAATACTGTCTCAGATGATGGGTATTAAAATGACCAGTACATTTAGGCAACCAGTGCCTTTTAAAAACCCTGGGTGAAATGTGATACCTAATAGAACTGAAGCAGTGAAGATCAGAAGTTTAAAGAAATGTTTTGATCAGTCAGTTTCCATAAGGACCAACACCTAAGGACTGCCTGTTCTAATTCTTGTGGAGCATCTCTAATAATAAAGCCACTCATCTAAATCTTGACTCTGGACCTTGTCTATAAATGTTTTAAAGCTGATACCTAAATTCCTTTTCCAGAGTTTTGATTTGATTGGTGTGAGTGCAGCTAGACCTCAAGATTTTTATGAGTTTCCAAATGATGGGAAAAAGTAGCAAGGTTGGGAACTTTAAAGGTTTACAGCGCCACAGGTTTGATGGCAACCTGACAACAGCTGATCATTTCCTTTTATGCCTAGTAATTCCGTTTCGGGAAGCCAATGTATGGTGATGTCTCTCTAGAAAATAAATGTTCAAATTTGGACCTTTCTTGGACTCACTGAATGAGAATTTTTGAAAGTGGGCCCCCTGGCATGAATACTTCTCACATCTCCCCAAGCGGTTCTAATGTACAGTCAGTAATGCACATGAAAACTACACACAGAAATGTGCACTGTTGACTGTACATCAGAACCACTTGGGAGATGTGAAAAGGAGGGCTTCCCTGGTGGCTCAGTGGGTAGAGAGTCTGCCTGCAGTGCAGGAGAACCGTGTTCGATCTCTGGCTTGGGAAGATCCCCTGGAGAAGGAAAATGGCAACCCACTCCAGTATTCTTGCCTGGAGAATTCCATGGACAGAGGAGCCTGGCAGACTACAGTCCATGGGGTCACAAAGAATCGGACAGGACTGAGTGACAAACACTTTTGTTGAATAACAACTTATTATTTATATTACATGTATAATAGACTTATTATACATAAAGATATTATACTACATATAGAATAGGCTTCTTAATCTAACAATAGCATCTGAGAGGTAAATCCTAGTACCTCTGTAAACTGCACCAAGTAAAGGAAAGTGGCATCATGAATACATTTTAACAGTTTTCTTACCTAAACATGAATGTCTAAAGAGCTGACTCATTGGAAAAGACTCTGATGCTGGGAGAGACTGGGGGGCAGGAGAAGGGGACGACCGAGGATGAGATGGCTGGATGGCATCATGGACTCGATGGACATGTCTGAGTGAACTCCGGGAGATGGTGATGGACAGGGAGGCCTGGCGTGCTGTGATTCATGGGGTCGCAAAGAGTCGGACACGACTGAGCGACTGAACTGAACTGAACTGAACTGAACTGAAACATGAATGTCTGTCACCCAGTTGCCAATATCAGAATTTTTTTTGATAGCTGCATGGTGTCTACTACTTACTGTGGGTTACTTCAGGCTGCTTACTTGAGGGAAAGTGCTATTTCTCTGTTAAAATCTACCCCTTGTTAACACTATGACATTCTTGTTTGGTGGCTCCCCTGCTGGAAAAGTTTTATTATCTCTCAAGCGAGCCACACCTTGTCTGCTCCTCTGTGCCTCTGGTCTCGAATATTCTTTCTGCAGTGGGGCTGCTGCTGCTGCTGCTGCTGCTGCGTCGCTTCAGTCGTGTCCGACTCTGTGCGGCCCCATAGACCGCTGGCCCACCAGGCTCCCCCCGTCCCTGGGATTCTCCAGGCAAGAACACTGGAGTGGGTTGCCATTTCCTTCTCCAGTGCATGAAAGTGAAAAGGGAAAGTGGCGTCGCTCAGTCCTGTCCGACTCTGTGCGACCCCATGGACGGCAGCCCACCAGGCTCCTCCATCCATGGGATTTCCCAGGCAGGAGCACTGGAGCGGGTGCCATCGCCTTCTCTCTGCAGTGGGGCAGGGGTCCCTAATGACTTCACTGTCCCCCATCGGCATCAGGACTTCTCTTTCAGTTAATACCCTTTTGATCTGTGGCACAGTTTCAATCATAGGCTTCCTTTGGTTAACTAAAGGTTTAAATTCCTTTTAAAGAAAATTTATTAAAGTATAGTTGATTTACAGTGTTGTGTTCATTTCTGTTATGCGGCAAAGTAATTCAGTTATATAGATATATATATATGTACATTTTTCTAAAATATTCTTCTCCATGATGAATATTGAATATAGTTCCCTGTGTTATACAGTAGAACCTTGCTATTTATCCATCCTGTATATAATAGTTTGCATCTGCTAACCCAAAACTCCCAGTCCTTCCCCTCCCCTACTCCCTCCCCTTTGCAACCACCAGTCTGTTCTCTGTTCCTGTCTCATATATATGTGTTCATTTGTGTCATATTTTAGATTCCACATGTAAGTGATATCATACGGTATTTATCTATCTGACTTTACTTAGTATGATAATATCTAGGTCCATCTATAGGGTCGCAAAGACACAACTGAAGCAACTGAACATTCACACAGACACAGGCCTCTCATAAAATAAAATCACTGGTGTGGAGAAATTTTGCCTATCACATTTTGCTTTATCAGAAATAATGTATTAGGAACACTGAAAGTGAAGTCACTCAGTCGTGTCCGACTCTTTGCAGCCCCGTGGACTGTAGCCCACCAGGCTCCTCTGTCCATGGGATTCTCCAGGCAAGAATACTGGAATGGGTAGCCATTTCCTTCTCCAGGGGATCTTCCTGACCCAGGGATTGAACCCAGGTCTCCTGCATTGCAGGCAGACGCTTTAACCTCTGAGCCACCAGGGAAGCCTATTAGGGACATAGAGCTATCTGTAAATAGCAAAACTTCTGTCTAGAATAACTGCTGCCATTGTAGAGTTTATCCATATTTTCTCTTGACTTATATTATTAACCAAAAGGAAATATATCCTTCTACCTAGGCTCTGCTGCTGCTGCTAAGTCGCTTCGGTCGTGTCTGACTCTCACGCGACCCCATAGATGGCAGCCCATCAGGCTACCCCCGTCCCTGGGATTCTCCAGGCAAGAACACTGGAGTGGGTTGCCATTTCCTTCTCCAATGCATGAAAGTGAAAAGTGAAAGTGAAGTTGCTCAGTCATGTCCAACTCTTCGTGACCCCATGGACTGCAGCCCACCAGGTTCCTCCATCCATGGGATTTTCCAGGCAAGAGTACTGGAGTGGGGTGCCATCGCCTTCTCCTCTACCTAGGCTCAGTACTTATTATATAGCCACTATAGTCAAGACTGTGGTACTGGCAGAGGAATAGACTTGTAAATTGATGGAGCAGAACAGAAAGACCCAGAGTTTGGCTCACACAGATGTGCACAAATGATGTTTTGACACTGATGTAAAAGAAGTTCAATGGAGTAAAGACAGCATTTTTAACAAATGGTGTTGAGCAATTCACAGGGGGAAAACAATCAACCTTGACTCCGAACTCACATTTTACAGAAAAACTAACCAAAATGGTTTATAAAAGTTAAATGTAAAAAAGAAAACTATAAAACTTTTAGTAAAACACATAGGAGAAATTCTTCATGATCTTGGACTAGGCAGAGCTATACTTGACACCAAAAGCATGATTCATAAAAGGAAAAAAATTAGACTTCATCACAGTTAGAAACTCTTGCTCTGCAAGACTCTGTTAAGAGGATGAAAAACAAGTTGCAGAATGGCAAAAGTATTTCCAAACCACATATTCAACAAAAAGGACTAGTATCTGGAATATAAAAGGGAACTCTCAAACCTAACATTAAAATCTAACAATCTAATTGGAAAAGACATGAAGAAACTCTGCACCAAAGAGCATATTTGAAAGGCAAGTAAGCACACAAAAGTATGCTTGGCTCATTAGTCACTGCTGCTGCTAAGTGGCTTCAGTCGTGTCTGACTCTGTGCGACCCCATAGATGGCAGCCCACCAGGCTCCTCCATCCCTGGGACTCTCCAGGCAAGAAGACTGAAGTGGGTTACCATTTCCTTCTCCAATGCATGAAAGTGAAAAGTGAAAGTCAAGTTGCTCAGTCGTGTCCGACTCTTAGCGACCCCATGGACTGCAGCCTACCAGGCTCCTCCATCCATGGGATTTTCAGGCAAGAGTACTGGCTTGGGTGCCATTGCCTTCTCCACATTAGTCATTAGGAAAATGCAAATTAAAACCACAGAAAGATATTACTACCTCCCTATCAGAATGCTGCTGCTGCTAAGTCACTTCAGTCGTGTCCAACTCTTTTTTGACCCCAAGGACTGTAGCCCACCAGGCTCCTCTGTCCATGGGATTCTCCTGGAAAGCATAGTGGAGTGGTTTGCCATGCCTTCCTCCAGGGGATCTTCCTGACCCAGGGATCAAACCTATATCTCTTATGTCTCCTGTATTGACAGGCAGGTTCTTTATCATTAGTGCCATCTGGGAAGTCTATACCTATCAGAATAGTTTAAATTAAAAAAAAAAATAGTGACATTACTTGCTGATGAGAATGAGGAAAAACTGGATCATTCATTCTTTACTGTTGGGAATGTAAAATGGTACAGGCACTCTGGAACAACTTGATAATTTCTTTATGCATGACAGATTCTACACGTTAATATCATAGAACACAACAATTACAATGTTGAGATTGCATCCCGGAGAAATAAAGACTTACATTCAGATAAATGTTTAGCAGCTCCATTTATAATCTTCAAACACTGGAAAACAACCTACATGTCTAATGTATGAATGGTTTAGCTGTGGTACATTTGTACCACGGACTACTGCTACTCAGTGAAAAAGGGAACAAACTGTTGATATATGCAGCAACCTTTATGAATCTCCAGGTAATTATGCTGAGAGGAAAAGGGCAATCCCAAAATGTTAAATACTGTGTGATTCCATTCTATAACATTGTTGCAAATGACAAGATTATAGACATGACAAAAATATAGATATTACATTAATGATCACCAGGAGTTGGGAGGATATGAGGGAATTTGCATGGCTATCAAAGGGCAACAGGAAGGATCCTTATGGTGTTAAAAATATTCTGTATTTGACTGTATCAGTGGTAGTATCTTGGCTGTGATATTGTATTATATCAATAGTTTTGAAACATGTGAGCACTGGGGAAAACCGGGTAAAGGGGAAATAGGATCTCTCTGTATTATTTCTTACAACTTTATGCATATCTATAATTATTTCAAAATAAAGCTTATTAAAAATAATAATTCCCAAATATTACTATACCACCTCTTTTCAGTAACTTCACCATTGTTGTAAAGTAAATAAAAATGCTTCATGGTGCTTGATTAGAACTGTGGGGTCTAGCCCAGTGATTCCCAGCCCTGGAAGCCGGTTAGAATTACCTGTGAAGCTTATAAAAATACTGCTGCCTGAACCCTCCTCCAGCTCAATTGGATCTGGATCTCTAGGGGTAACTAACTAGACACTACTTCATGTTTTGTTTGATTGGAGTCTGTCTCAGGACTTCCCTGGTAGTTCAGTGGCCAAGACTCTGAGCTCCCAATGCAGGGGGCCTGGGTTTGATCCCTGGTCAGGGAACTAGATCCCACATGCTGCAAACCAAGACCCAACACAGCCAAAATAAACACGTATTTAAAAAATTAAAAAATTATTAAGAGGATAACTTTGGGACTTTCTTGGCAGTCCAATGTCTAAGACTCTTCACTCCCAATGCATTCTAACCCTAGTCAGGGAGCTAGATTGCACAAGCCTCAACCGTTCACATGCCACAATGAAGAGATCAGCATGCTGCAACTAAGACCCAGCACAGCCAAATAAATAAATAATTTTTAAAAATTAAAAAAAAGGGTCTATCTTACCACCAGACCATAGGCTCCCGAGGGCAGGAACCAGCCCTGTTTCTGTTGTCCATTGTACCTCCAGCTCCCAAAGCAGTGTCTGCCAGCTAGAAAGTGCTGGTAAACACATGTGATGAGAAATGAAAGAATGCACGAAGGGAGGGAAACATAAGTATCCTCCTCCCCCTCCTTTACTGCCTCTCTGAAGCCACAGAAAGAGAGAAAGAAGGGATCAAGTGCCTTCCCTCGTCTCACCCTATCTTTCCAGAGCATCATTGCAAAACTGCTCTAGATCACAGCATTGCGCCTAGAGAGATCTAGCCCAGAAGAACAAAATCCGAAAATGATGACGGTGCCTCCTCCTTCACACTCAATCAACAAATTTAATGAAAGTGAAACAGAAGCTGACAAGGAGGCTGAAATGACACATAGTCTTACTCATGCAGAAATAATAAAAAAACATTTTAAATGCAGCTAAAAAAAAAATAAAGGCGCTGACAAAGAAATGAAAAAATATTTTAGGGAAGGAGAAAAGCTGGGGGAAAGGAGGCTTCCAGCCTCACAACCTAGTAAGCACATTTACAGAACATTTTTCTTGTGTGCTGCTCATCAAGCCAGCCTGGTCCACTTAACTTTCATGAGCAAGTGCAAGGATGCCAATAGGCACTGAAGGTAGCAAATTCCAAGGTATTCTTGAGGTTTAGGCTGATTTTCTCCTTTGCCGCCACCACCACCCCAGCATCTATGTCAACATTTCTAGTGAGACCACAATAATTAATGTTTTAAACTATTGCCTTGAGACATCGCAAATTCTGGAATTTTATACAAATCTTGGTGCGCAAAGCTGCAAACACTATTGTGTGGGAAATATAACTTTAGTTTGGTAACTCCATTTAATCTCCGTTTCCATACCACCCTCACCACCACCACCACTGCCCATTCTCCCCAGTTGATGGAAAACCTACCTTTTTATTTTTTGAAGGGTCAATGTTTTTCAAATGCTCCCTGGAATCATCAAGGTTCAGAGTGGTAGAGGGACATCCCCTGTGGCTCAGAGGTAAAGAATGCACCAGACAATGCAAGAGCTGTGTATTTGATCCCTGGGTCAGGAAGCTCCCCTGGAGAAGGAAATGGCAACCCACTCCAGTATTCTTGCCTGAGAAATCCCATGGGCAGAGGAGCCTGGCTGGCGATAGTCCATGGGTTTGCAGGAGTTGGGCACAACTTAGCAACTAGACAACAACAGGGTGGGAGAGCGTCGTGGGTGCTCTGGGTGTACAGGCTCTTGAGTTCCCTTTCCATGCTGGTGGAAGGTGCAAGGTCCTTGGTTTCTGGCAGCTCCACTCTTTGGACCCATGGTTTAGACTTTGGAATCTTTATTGGGTTGCTTACATCCCTAGCTGTCTAGGTATCTCAGTGGCCCTTCCCTCTCTGGTCTCACTTTCTTCCTGACAGCTGTGCTGGAAAGCTGATGTAGCACCCTTCTCTCTCTCTTTCTCTTCTCCTTCCATTCAAACAAAAATCTCTTTCTAGTTTGGGGTGAAAAGAAACCCCATCAATTTCCTTCCCTGTTTCTGGCTAAGATGCCTTGTCTCAGTCTACCGGGACTCGAACTTCTGTGAACAGAAGTCAGGAAGTCTCATAGTCTCTTTCTTCCCTCAACAAAGGCTGTGAAGGTAGATATGCTCAAGCAGGGGTTGGGTGGAAGGGGACGGAAGAGAGAGGAAAAAGGGATCTACAGTTAAAGAACATAATTATCTCAAAATATTATCTTAAAACAAAAATATTTATTACACACTTACACAGTGTTCTAGATGTTGCTTTGTGTGGATTATCAAGTAATCCTCATAACCCAGAAATAAGTTATTATTCCCTGGGCTCAGATGGTAAAGAATCTGCCTGCAATGTGGGAGACCTGGGTTCGATCCTGGGTTGGGAGGATTCCCTGGAGCAGAGCATGGCAATCCACTCCAGTATTCTACCTTGGAGAATTCCATGGACACAGGAGCCTGGCAGACTACCGTCCAGGGAGTCATAAAGAATTGTACACAACTGAGCAACTAAGCACAAGCACAAGAACCCACATTGTACATGTGAGGAAAATGTGTCTCCAGGAGGTTTAGTCTCCTGCACAATGTCACACAGCTAGTAAGTAAGTGGCAGGGTTAGAGCACAAACTCAGCTGCTGATTCCAAAGCCCATTGCCTCTGGCTCTGCTCCAGTGTCTGCTTTCTGGTTCATGACACATGTCCCAGAAGGAATTTCTGCTTCAGATTTGTCCCATCACTTCATGGGAAATAAGATGTGGAAACAGTGTCAGACTTTATTTTTGGGGGCTCCAAAATCACTGCAGATGGTGACTGCAGCCATGAAATTAAAAGACGCTTACTCCTTGGCAGGAAAGTTAAGACCAACCTAGATAGTATATTCAAAAGCAGAGACATTACTTTGCCAACAAATGTCTGTCTAGTTAAGGCTATGGTTTTTCCAGTAGTCATGTATGGATGTGAGAGTTGGACTATGAAGAAAGCTGAGCGCCGAAGAATTGATGCTTTTGAACTGTGGTGTTGGAGAAGACTCTTGAGAGTCCCTTGGAATGCAAGGAGATCCAACCAGTCCATTCTAAAGGAGATCAGCCCTGGGTGTTCTTTGGAAGGAATGATGCTAAAGCTGAAACTCCAGTACTTTGGCCACCTCATGCGAAGAATTGACTCATTGGAAAAGACTCTGATGCTGGGAGGGATTGGTGGCAGGAGGAGAAGGGGATGACAGAGGATGAGATGGCTGGATGGCATCACGGACTTGATGGACGTGAGTCTGAGTGAACTCTGGGAGTTGGTAATGGACAGGGAGGCCTGGCATGCTGCAGTTCATGGGGTCGCAGACAGTCAGACACGACTGAGTGACTGAACTGAACTGAACTGAACTACGGGCCGATCCAGCAAACACTAGCTAGAGTACATGCCAAGGGCTCAGCTGAGTTATTTCATTTTTGCCAATCAGGTTTTCTTGGAAACTTCCCTTTGTTCTTTTTCTAGATGCATACCATGCCCAGCTTTTCAAGGCTACTTGGTGAGTGTTTGAATGGTTAGGCTCAACAGTTCCCTAGGAGGGGCCCACCATCCCATGTTGCAACAGGTAACAGAAGTATGTCTCTACATCTCAAGCTTCTATATTAAGAAGCCTTGTAAAGGACTTCCCTGGTGGTACAGTGGATAGGAATCTGCCTGCCAATGCAAGGGATAGGGGTTCGATCGCTGGTCCGGAAGATTTCACATGCCACAGAGCAACTAAGCCTGCGTGCCACACCTACTGAAGCCCACTCGCCCTAGGGCCCGCAAGCTACAACTACTGAAGCCCTCACGCCTGGAGCCCATGCTCTGCAACAAGAGAAGCCACCGCAAAGAGAAGCCTGCGCACTGCAACGGGAAAGTAGCTCCCACTCACCGAAACTAGAGAAAGTTCACTGCAGCGACAAAGACCCAGCACAATGAAAACTAAATACATAATTTAAAAAGAAGTCTTGTAAAGAACTATTCCATTTAATGGTAGAATATGCACCATGCTCTGAATCAGGCAGGGCGGCTCCGAAGCACTGAGGCTCATAGGGAAGCCTGTTACACCCATCTTGAGACGAATAAGGGGCTTAAAATGATTAGCTTGCCCAACAGGCAAGCGTGTTAAACACATACACACACACAGTTGTCGTGTTAACTTTGTTTTGGCCCCAAGGAATAACAGAGCATAAAAGTGGTATGTAGCTATCACTTTCAGTCTTTAGAACTACCATTCTTAGTGTTATCAAGATAGCTCAACCAAAAATACAGATGGGTCACCAAAGCATCTGCACTGAAAACAGGAAAAATGATTAGGTTGGGGAGAGGGAGGGGAGACACACAAAAAAGTGAGGGATATAAAATGAGAAAATAATGTAAATAATTATTATAGAAAGACACATTGAAATTTGTGAATTTACTGAGTTTTGTCCTTTTAAATTTCCGCCTTCCACGAAGCCTCCTTTGGTTCAGATGTGATTATTGATCCTCTGCCTTTTTATCTACATGGTCTCTTTCAATCACACTCAAAGCCCTGTGGAAAGTTAATATCATCCTTTGCGTAGACACAAGAGAGTGTGGCCTCCAAGAGGTTAATGAATATTTAGGCAGGACTTGGGGATCAGGAAATTATTTTTCTCTCTTTCTATTATATCAAATTGACTCTAGGAGGTCCTTAAAGAGTGGATTTAGAGCTTTGAGGACGAGACCACATATTAAGCATGTGACGCCTGTCCATTTTGCCTTTATGTAAAGTTGACCTGGGCCAGAAGTAGAAAGCATTATATTTGCAATGTCAGAAGCGTCTCTTCCCTTTGGCATTTGAAAATAAATACTGTAAAGCAGTGGTGCACCCTGAGCGCTTTAAAAAATCTTGATGCCTGAATTGCACATCAGACCACTTAAATCACAATCTGTTGGGTGTGGATTCCAGGTAGCAGGTGTTTCTCTTCCACATTCACAGTTGAGAACCAGGGTTCTCAAACTTACATGTGCATCAGAGTCACCTGCAAGGCTTGTTAAATACCTGATTGTTAAATACCTGGGACTCATCCCTAGAATTTCCATCAGTAGTTTGGGGGTAGGGTCCAAGGTTATGCATTTCTAATCAGTTCCCAGGTGATTAGGAAGGTGAGCTGAAGGAAAAGTAAACCTGCTCTGAGCTTCTCCTCTTCTTCCTGCCTAGGAGATTACGAGGGGCTTACATCTCAGTCTACTCCATGACTTCCCACACGCTGCCTGGACAAGAACACTAGAACATCATCATTTGCCAGGTAAATGCTAAGTGGCCTATGAGCATCAGAAGCATTTTGAAAGAAATTACACAATGAATCCCATTAGGCTTTGAGTAGATTCTAAGAAGTTGCCACAATTTTCAGTAAGAGAACAAATATTTTTCAAAGGAAATTTACCATAATTAAGTTTAGTTATGTCCCTCCTTCTACCAGCATTTCTTCTTCTTTTAAAAGTTCCTTCCAATAACTGGTCTTTATTATTTTTCACGAGGTCAAGTTATAAAGTTTCTGGAGCCAGAACTCAAGGGAGAAGCATACATTTTTGGTCTATAAGGTTGCCAGATTTAGCCATCAAAATATATATATACCCCAGGACATTCAGTTAAATTTGAATTTCAGATAAATGATGAATAATTTTAAGATATAAGTATGTTTCATTCATTGTTTGAGAATCTTGATGATGGGGCAGATATTAGGATGAGAATAACGTATGTGTCTGCTTTGGAGAAATAGAACATATTCCGTCTGTTTCTATTTATGGATACACAGAAATGACCCTCAGACTTGTCCATCAAGAGCTGAACAATCATTGGCTGATTTAATTCAATATGGATACTTAAGGTATAAACATAGTATATAAAATTGCTGAGTGACATCAAAGAAGGATGCTTGATAACTCGAGAGCCCAAGATTTTTCTTTTCTGTTACTTCATTTTTGTTACTGTCTAAATCAGTTGTTCCCAACTGAGTATGATTTCAACCTCCACCCCTACCCAGGGAACATTTGGCAATGTCTGGAGCAGAAGGCGATGGCACCCCCACTCCTGTACTCTTGCCTGGAAAATGCCATGGACGGGGGGAGCCTGGTGGGCTGCAGTCCATGGGGTCTCTAGGAGTTGGACACAACTGAGCGACTTCACTTTCACTTTTCACTTTCATGCATTGGAGAAGGAAATGGCAACCCACTCCAGTGTTCTTGCCTGGAGAATCCCAGGGATGGGGGAGCCTGGTGGGCTGCCGTCTATGGGATCTCACAGAGTCGGACACGACTGAAGCGACTTAGCAGCGGCAGCTGCAGCAGGAGACACTTCTGGCTGGCACAGTTGGGAGGGGCAGTGCTGCTGGCTTCTAGCTGGTGAGGCCGGGATACTGCTAAATATCCTACCATATACTGGACAGCCTCCCACAGAAAGTATTTTCTTGTCCAAAATGTCCACAGGGCCAAGGTTGAGAAAGCCTAGTCTAGATCACAGTGCACAGTATTTAACAAATCTTTTGTTAAGTTACTCCAGATACGTCTTCTAGGTGTCGATTTGGCAGAGAGAATGTCCTCAATTTGCTGTACTATAAAGGTAATCATAGAAGGATCTTTATATGCTCCTTAACATTTTACAGAACAAAGGAGGTGCTGTGGAGGTTCCAGAAAAAGTGCCAGTCCTCAATTGCTGCTGTCCTCTCTAGCATGTCCTAGATTTGAAGGCTTTGAAGAATTTGGGTAGAATCTACGACATCCAACTGATGGCACTATGTAAATCTCTCCCTTAGTGTGAGAGAGAGAATTTTATTCTCAACCCTCCAATTAGTTCTGGCCATTCAGGACTTGTTTACAAATGATAGTTGGAGGAGACACTGACCCAGGACATAGTCATTGTTTTCTGTACTACAGCTGTTGCTGTAATCATTGTCTTTAAAAGGCAGATGATTGCTAAATACAACAATAAACATTCTTAATACCTTGACACTATCTGATATTTTCATTCTGTTTACTGCTAATTAGTTATAAGACAGTTAATATATTCTTATTAAAGACCTAATTAACCTCTGTGAAACCCGTGGGGAGCAGAGAGGAGGTGGTTTATATTATTCCCATTTTAAGAGGCGATAATCAAGCCTTGCCTGGAGTTACACACTGACTATTTAAAAATTGGGAGCAAATTACAACTCTTGACAATTGCGGTGTGTCTGTCAGTGCAGCATTCTGTTGATAGTACTGATTCATCAGAGCCTGGTTAGTGCCCAGTCATAAATGTCTAATTTCAAAATCCTTTTTAGATGCACACAGCAGACTGTGAAGAGTGGTTGGTTGCTAATTAGAGAACAATAATGCAAAGACATTGCCATACCTGGCGGTTTACCCTTTTAAACAAAAACACAGTAACAGAAAAGTAAAAAGGAGAAAAGTATAAAAGTTCAAGAAATACTATGAGCTACTTGATGCTAACTCCTGTGCTAGGTACTATGGAAGATTAAAAATAAATATATATCATCAATATGCTATTTAATAGGTAAGCTGTAACTCAAGACTTATCTGCAGGAAACATACAAAGAATTGTTAAAGACACAGTGTAACTTAAGTAAATGCTGAAATGTGTAAATAGGAGATTTCTATGTCCTGGAAGGGAGAGCTTTTATGAAAAAGTAGACTTGGAGATGGGTTTTGAAATATTAGTAAGACTGGTTCTAGTGGACAGTAGGAATCTGGGGAAGGGAAATACGATTCAGTTAGACAAACAGGATAATGAATATGGGTTGTTGTTGTTCAGTTGCTCAGTTGTGTCCAACTCTTTGTGATCCCATGGACTGCAGCACACCATCCTTCCCTGTCCTTCATTATCTCCTGGAGTTCAAACTCATGTCCATTGAGTTGATAATGCCATCCAACCATCTCATTCCCCTTCTCCTCCTGCCTTCAATCCTTCCCAGCATCAGGGTCTTTTCCAATGAGTCTGCTCCTCATATCAGGTGGCCAAATTACTGGAGCTTCTACTTCAACATCAGTCTTCTAATGAATATTCAGGGTTGACTTCCTTTAGGATTGACTGGTTTGAATTTGCACTCCAAGGGACTCTCACAAGTTTTCTCCAGCACCGAAAGCATCAATTCTAATGAATATGAGTAGACTGAGTCTTGCTACTCTTTGGAAGAGAAAAATTTGGGAGCTCTCAAGTGGTCATTTCCTTCTTTGTAAACTGAAGGTGTTACTCTAAAACTGGGTTTGCTTCTTGGTGGGTGTTGAAACAAAAGACACAAGACAAGGGACAACTTACTACTTGCAGCAAGTAAGGAGAACACCGAGGATCTTTCCTAAAGCACTGTCTCTCTAACAGCAAATTGGGGAAGTTTTAAGTTAAGGATACTTGCATATTCCAGGTATCTTTCCAGGTGACAGAGTGATAAAGGTGATGACCTTGATAAAGGCCTGTAATGCCAGAGTCCAGCTCCAGCAGCCAGAGATTCAACCTGAAGGGGTGAGCGGTGTCGGCAAGAAACTGAGGCAGCCTCTCATTTTTCCTGGACTGCCTGTTTATTTCAAGCTTATGATTCTCTTTTATACTTTTACAAAAACATTAGGTCAGAGGTTTGATATGTTTAGTTCCCATTGACCCAGATTTGTTTTTCTCCAAAATCATCGTTGCCCCCTCAAAAGGAGTTCCTTCCTCGGTGATTCTCTTATCTACTTTTTCTCATGTGTCCTTGTGAATATACTGTAACTCATGCTAATGTCTGGGCTGCACGCCACATTCCTCAGTTTAATTCTTATCTTTCTAAGTCCTGTTTGCCCCTAGTATCCTAAGCTCACTATTTCTAAGAAAGGGCTTCTAGCTATAAATATCTCTAAAGTCCCTAATCTCTATAAGCTATAGTAGAATGTGCTAACATTACAGCATCCTTTAACTCTTTAGCTTCTAACTATTTTAATTATTCCTAAGCCCTAATTTCAGCAAACTGCTTTGCCATAAACACTTTCCTCACAAATAGGCTTCAGATAGCAATCCCTTCCATGGTCTCAAGCTGTGGCCTCTGTGCTCACCCTCAAACACTCTTGTGTAAAAGTCCTTGAACAAATTTCAATGATTAACTTTATGAATTATTCTTTGAGCACAGCTGCAGAAGGCTTTATGCCTTCTCATGCTCCTCTCAAAAACAATAAGCACCTTAATATTCTCTTCAGTCAACTCAGCCCAGGAAAGGAAAAAACAAATCAGAATCACAAAGCCTGACTCCTTCATTCTGGGTCCGTGCCTACGGAACAAAGTGGGGTGGGGGGGAGGTTAGGGCCGTGCCTCCATTTTGTCAGTAATGCCTAATGCAGCTCCCGACACTTTAAAGGCCTAAGAGAGCTTACAAGGTCTTGATTCTGCTACTCAGGCTTTGTGGTTCTAGATTCTCCCACAGCCACGGGCACACAGAAGCCTCCTTGCTTCCTTAATACTATTTGACTTTGACTATGGTTTGGCGAGTGGCGGCTTCTGCTTATAGGTCCACAGTCAACTGGATAAAACCACTGCTTTTTTGATCAGGTACATTACCTTCTGGGCTTCCCCCATAGCTCAGTTGGTAAATCATCTGCCCGCAATGCAGGAGACCCAAGTTTGATTCCTGGGTCAGGAAGATCCCCTGTAGAAGGAAATGGCAACCCACTCTAGTATTCTTGCCTGGAGAATCCCATGGACAGAGGAGCCTGGCAGGCTACAGTCCATGTGATCGCAAGGGTAGGTCACGACTTAGCAACTAAACCACCACGACTACCACCACATTACCTTCTAAAGGTAGAAAGATTCATTCATTAGGAACTAAACCACCTACTTCAGAATAGCTGTTCTGGCAAGTGAACTGCTTGCTCTAGATGTGACTAGTGATGGAAGCAAGTCCAATGCTGTAAAGAGCAATATTGCATAGGAACCTGGAATGTTAGGTCCATGAATCAAGGAAAATTGGAAGTGGTCAAACAGGAGATGGCAAGAATGAATGTTGACATCTTAGGAATCAGCAAACTAAAATGGACTGGAATGGTGAATTTAACTCAGATGACCATTGTATCTACTACTGTGGGCAGGAATCCCTTAGAAGAAATGGAGTAGCCATCAGGGTCAACAAAAGAGTCTGAAATGCAGTACTTGGCTGCAATCTCATAAACGACAGAATGATCTCTATTTGTTTCCAATCCAAGTCTATGTCCCAACCAGTAACACTGAAGAAGCTGAAGTTGAATGGTTCTGTGAAGACCTACAAGATCTTTTAGAACTAACACCCCCAAAGATGTCCTTTTCATTACAGGGGACTGGAATGCAAAAGTAGGAAGTCAAGAAACACCTGGGGTAACAGGCAAATTTGGCCCTGGAATACAGAATGAAGCAGGGCAAAGGTTAATAGAGTTTTGTCAAGAGAACACACTGGTCATAGCAAACACCCTCTTCCAACAACACAATATAAGACTCTACACATGGACATCATCAAATGGTCAACATTGAAATCAGACTGATTATAATCTTTGCAGCCAAAGAAGGAGAAGCTCTATACAGTCAGCAAAAACAAGACTGGGAGCTGACTGCAAGTCAGATCACGAACTCCTTATTGCCAAATTCAGACTTAAATTGAAGAAAGTAGGGAAAACCGCTAGACCATTCAGGTATGACCTAAATCAAATCCCATATGATTACACAGTGGAAGTGAGAAATAGATTTAACGGACTAGATCTGCTAAGAGTGCTTGATGAACTATGGATGGAGGTGCGTGACACTGTACAGGAGACAAAGATCAAGACCATCCCCATGGAGAAGAAATGCAAAAAAGCAAAATGGCTGTAGGGGAGGCATTACAAATAGCTGTGAAAAGAAAAGTGAAAAGCAAAGGAGAAAAGGAAAGATATAAGCATCTGAATGCAGAGTTCCAAAGAAGAGCAGGCAGAGATAAGAAAGCCTTCCTTAGCGATCAATGCAAAGAAATAGAGGAAAACAACAGAACGGGGAAAAACTAGAGAATGCTTCAAGAAAATTAGCGATACCAAGGGAACATTTCATGCAAAGATGGGCTCGATAAAGGACAGAAATGGTATGGACCTCACAGAAGCAGAAGATATTAAGAAGAGGTGGCAAGAATAAAAAGAACTGTACAAAAAGGGCTTCACAACCAAGATAATCATGATGGTGTGATCACTCACCTAGAGCCAGACATCCTGGAATGTGAAGTCAAGTGGGCCTTAGAAAGCATCACTATGAACAAAGCTAGTGGAGGTGATGGAATGCCAGTTGAGCTATTTCAAATCCTGAAAGACGATGCTGTGAAAGTGCTGCACTCAATATGCCAGCAAATTTGGAAAATGCAGCAGTGGCCACAGGACTGGAAAAGGTCTGTGTTCATTCCAATCATAAAGAAAGGCAATGCCAAAGAATGCTCAAACTACCACACAATTGCACTCATCTCACACGCTAGTAAAGTAATGCTCAAAATTCTCCAAGCCAAGCTTCAGCAATACATGAACCATGAACTTTCAGATGTTCAAGCTGGTTTTAGAAAAGGCAGAAGAACCAGAGATCAAATTGCCAACATCCGCTGGATCATCAAAAAAGCAAGAGAGTTCCAGAAAAACATCTATTTCTGCTTTATTGACTATGCCAAAACCTTTGACTGTGTGGATCACTATAAACTGTGAAAAATTCTGAGAGATGGGAATACCAGACCACCTGACCTGCCTCTTGAGAAATCTGTATGCAGGTCAGGAAACAACAGTTAGAACTGGACATGGAACAACAGACTGGTTCCAAATAGGAAAAGGAGTACATCAAGGCTGTATATGGTCACCCTGCTTATTTAACTTATATGCAGAGTACATCATGAGAAACGCTGGGCTGGAGGAAACACAAGCTCGAATCAAGATTGCTGGGAGAAATATCAATAACCTCAGATATGCAGATGACACCACCCTTATGGCAGAAAGTGAAGAGGAACTAAAAAGCCTCTTGATGAAAATGAAGAAGAGAGTGAAAAAATTGGTTAAAGCTCAACATTTAGAAAATGAAGATCATGGCATCTGGTCCCATCATTTCATAGGAAATAGATGGGGAAACAGTGGAAAGAGTGTCAGACTTTATTTTTGGGGGCTCCAAAATCACTGCAGATGGTGACTGTAGCCATGAAATTAAAAGACACTTACTCCTTGGAAGGAAAGTTATGACCAACCTAGATAGCATATTGAAAAGCAGAGACATTACTTTGCCAACAAAGGTCCGTCTAATCAAGGCTATGGTTTTTCCAGTGGCCATATATGGACGTGAGAGTTGGACTGTGAAGAAAGCTGAGCACCGAAGAATTGATGCTTTTGAACTGTGGTGTTGTAGAAGACTCTTGAGAGTCCTTGGACTGCAAGGAGATCCGTCCAGTCCATTCTAAAGGAGATCAGTCCTGGGTGTTCATTGGAAGGATTGATGCTAAAGCTGCAACTCCAATACTTTGGTCACTTCACGCGATGAGTTGACTCATTGGAAAAGACTCTGATGCTGGGAGGGATTGGGGGCAGGAGAAGGGGACGACAGAGGATGAGAGGGCTGGATGGCATCACCAACTCAATAGACATGAGTTAGAATGAATTCCGGGAGTCGGTGATGGACAGGGAGGCCTGGGGTGCTGTGATTCACGGGGTCGAAGAGTCAGACACGACTGAGCGACTGAACTGAACTGCAGTAATTGCTCTTAACACTAATTAAAAACATATTTTAATGACAGATTGTGATTTGGAGGTGATTCATTTTTATTTCATTGTCTTGACAACAATGTAACTTATGATATTCTATTACTTCAGAATTCTAAAATTTTACAACCAAGCAACTGAGGAGCAGCACAGCAGTATGCTGTTTATTTAAACTTTGAACAGAAAAATACACTGGTAAAACTCGTTAGTGTTGGGTGGACTGGAGAAGGACAATTATTTGTTTTCCTTAATTTTTTTCTTATTTTGGTTACAAATAGTAGTGACTTAATGACTAGGACTACACTGAATGTCAAGGAGGGTCATCTCAAGTATTTCTTAAAATCAGCTCATCTAGAATTTATTTTTACTGCTTTTCAATTTCTTATTTTTGCTAGTTTATAGCTCTTTCTCTTTGAATTATCTTATGAAATTGGAACAAACTGGAAATAGTTTTATACTTTGCTTTTTTTCCATGTGTTTTATATATATATAGTCTTAAAATTATTCATGGAAAGGAATTTAGAATGCTTTTATACTTTTTATTATGAAACATTTCAAACATAGGAAAATCAGGAATTAAGGAAAAAAAATCAGAAGTATCACCCTAGTAAAAGCACTTACAAACAAAAACCATTACTATTTTATAAAATTCAGTTCAGCTTTCACTCCAGTATTCTCGCCTGGAAAATCCCATGGATGGAGGAGCCTGGTGCTGCAGTCCCTGGGGTCGCTGCAAGTTGGACACGACTGAGCAGCTTTGCTTTCACTTTTCATCATTGGAGAAGGAAATGGCAAACCACTCCAGTGTTCTTGCCTGGAGAATCCCAGGGACGGGATGATAAGATGGTTGGATGGCATCATCAGCTAAATGGACCTGAGTTTAGTAAGCTCCCGGAGTTGGTGATGGACAGGGAAGCCTGGTGTGCTGCCGTCCATGGGGTCGCAAAGAATCGGACACGACTGAGCAACTAACTGAACTGAACTGAAAGACTCCTTGACACATGTCAACACCATCTGCTTCCTTGAATGGCATTTTCTAGAAATCCAAAGTCTGGGCATTCTGCATAAACAGCACTTCAGAGAAATCAGCCAGCAGTTTTCTGACAGTTCCTCAGTTTGAAAAATTTACATCACAAGAAAGCAAGCCTTTCTTGCACTTCTTTGGTGCAAACTGATGAAAATATTCAGTAGGGCTACTATGACTCAAAGAGCTTTGCCCTCTGTACATTCAAAAGATGTTGGTGAACTGAATTGCAGTTTTATTTTTAAACCCCTACGTGACAAATGTACTTTTAAAAATCTCCCTGAAAGAGCAGTATAGTGACCTAACAGTGAAGCAGCCAGAGGGAAAGGTGCGCTTAAATGCCGGCACTGGGTCACACTGTCCGACCAGTTCACCCTCTTCTGGGGCAAAATTTCAATGCCTCGTTTATAAAGTGAGGAGCCCTAAAATTTAGTTGAAATAAAGCTGTATAATGTTCACCAGAACCAGCTGGAGGGCTTACTGAGGTGGCAGGATACCTCCTCTCCCCCAGTAGCGTTTCTGATTCAAAACGCTGGAGGTCTAGCATTTCGCATTTCTAAGAAATTCTCGGGTGATGGCGACTTATCTGGTGCTAAGGCCACAGGGACCCCCAGTGGTTCGTGGCAGGTCCAGCTGTGCAGCGGCAGGGGCCCGGGGATATTACATCTCAGGGACAGCGCCGGCCTCTGTCCAGATGTTCCTGGCGACCCACCGCGTCTCCGCAGGGTACAGAACAGGGAAGCAGCTGGAGCAACGGCGTCACTGCCTTACAGAAGGGGGCCCCTTTCTCCAACTTGCGCCCCTGGGAAAAAGCACCGGCCGTCCACCCCCGGAGTCCTGCCCTCTCCATTTCGCAACCGTTTGTTTTTAGCCCTCGCGGGAGCCTGTCCCCTCAGAATCCTGGGGCCAGAGCCCCGAATCCAGCGCCCTCGGGCGGGGCGGAGGCAGGTGCGGAGCAGAAGCTGGAGCCCGGCGTGAGGGCGTGGCGGGGAGCCGAGCTCTCCGCTCCCATCCTGCCAGCTCTCCGGTCCGTCCCGATTGCCCACCGACCGAGGCCCAGCGGAAGATGGCTGCCCGGAGCGCCCGGACAGTCACGTGCCACGGCGGCACCGCCGCACGCCCCCCCCCCGCCCGCCGAGTCCCGGACCCCGCGGGTCGCGCAGCCCTAGGCTGCCTCTCCGCCACCCGGGTACCGAGCGGCACAGACAGAAGGGAGGAGCCCACTGCAGAAAGCCGAGAGCTCGCCCGGGCGTCCGCTCCCCGGGCGCAGGGGTCCGGCGGCGCTGGCAGCCGGGAAAAAAACCTCCTTCGAGCGACCAGCACCAGGTCGGGCCACTGGGCATGCGCAATGCTCCGGCCCGCGTGCGCCGGCTCTCCAGCTTTTTCCCGCAGCTCCGTCGGGTCGGCAGGAGGTGGGGCCGGGAAGGGGGCGGGCCCGAGTCTCCCCCCCAACTGAAGGTACTCCGGGCCTTGCTCGCCTTCGCTCCCTGTTTTTGGGGTGGGAGTCTGTGAATAGAGGTTTGAAAATGAACCGTAGAGTGTGAGGTCCGCCATTTAAATTTTGTTTGTTTGTTTGTTAATGATCAATCACTAGTTAATTCCAAGTGCTGTACTCCTAGGCTCGGTGGGAAAGAGAATCCTCGGGCAGCCAGCAAACTCGTGCCTCCGAAGCGGGTCTCCAGGAGGCCGAGTTTGCGTTCTCTGATCTGACCAGTTCCAGCTCTTCAATTCTGGTTTTGCTCCAAGTGGAATAGTGTTCCCAAGCGTAAAGCTGGCTTCCGTCCGGCCTCACTAAACGGTCCCCGAAAAATGTGCAACCAGGGCCTCTCTCCTCGGTGGAGAAAACGCCCGCCTCCCGAATTTTCAGCTACTTGAAAATGAAATATCAGGGTGTCAAGCCTCACTTGCCCCTAGGTGCGCAGTCTGGCCGGGGTCTCGCTGGGTCGGGGGACGAGCTCCCTGCAGACCCCGCCCGCCTGCCCCGCCCTCCCAGCTGCCGCAAACACCCGGAGGAGCGGATTTGCGTAGCGCGGGCAGCTGGGCCGGCTCGGGCAGCGGACTGGGCATGCTCGGCAGCCCGGGAGGCTCGCGGTGGCTAGTCGGAAGCGTTCGCACCAGCTAGGCAGCGGCCGGGGCAGCGGCGGCGGCAGCGAGGGGCAACACGGGAGCGGGAAGGGCCGGCCAGGGAAGGCTGCTCTCTCCTAGCGCCCGGCGAGCCGGACAGAGAGCGCAATCCGGGGACGGAGCCCCAACGCTGCCCTGCCCCGGATTTCATTCCGCGGCTGGGGGCTCGGCGAGCGGAATTCCGGCGGCTGCCGCGACTCCGGTGCAAGTGAGTCGGGCGGCGGAGAGAGCCGATCGCTGGGGAGCTGATCGGACACCCACCTCCGGGGCCTGGCTTGACGCCAGGAAAGGTGTGCCGGCAATCCCGGGGCGAGGGGGCGTGAGTGCAGCCGGCTCAGTGCCTGGCGCGTACCTGGCTGGCACTCCCCCCGCGCCGCCGCTCGGGGGGCGGGGGGCGGTCCCGCAGCTGTTCTCGGGGCCATGAGGGGGCGGGCCGCCTGCGGGGCTCCCGGACCTAGTTGGGGCGGGGAGAAAGGCGGGGGGCGTCAGCGGGCACCTTTTCAGAGGTCCTGCGTGCGGACTGGAAGGCTGCCTAGTGTCGGTTTGGGGCGAGCGGACTGTGGCGGGGCAGAAGAACCTTCGGACAGTGGCGGGCGGGGGTCGGGAGACCCGCAGATCCGACCCCAAATCACGGCCCTACCCCCATCTGGTGGCGGCGTGACAGTTGGTACCTCTGGGTCCAATCGCAGCTGGCCAGGCACTCTGAGTTTCGGGGTACCTGCCCGCCACCCCCCTCCCCCCGTTCGATGTCCGTGGGTAACATAACAGGTGGGACCCCTTTCGCTGAGCAGCGAGTCTCCCTCCACAGCCCGCTTAACAGCCTCGAGGTTTGGGGGCGGCTCTGACACCCGGAGGGGATGCCCCCACGCTTGAGGGTGCTTAGGGGTAAGGCCTTGGAGGAGCCATCAGCCAGGCTGGAGCTGGACATTCTTTCCAGGACGCCGCTTTTCCCGTGAAGGGTCTCCGCGATTCCGAGGCGACTCGTCAAGGGCAGGGCAGCGACAGCAGGGCTGTTTCTCCCACCTTCTTAGCCCAGGCTCGGGCTTTCTGTTCCTCTGGTGGATCTGGTACGGTGTTCTGGTCCACAAACGGATACACACTGGAGGCTTTTGTTAAAGCTTGTTTCCGTCTCCGGAGCTTCGAGTAAAATTCGGGATGAGGCTTGCCAGGGCCAGAGGGAGTGAAGAGAATCCTTCCAGGAGCTTCTCAGATGTTTCATTTCACCTTCAGACAGTAGCGACTTCGGCGGTACACTCTTACGACACGAAGAATGACGGCTGCTTTTCTAAAGAGGAAGTTTATTTTCTGTGTTATGGGGCCTGCTTACTATTCTAGCTCCGTTAACATTTACCTTCCCGGGCCTTCGGAGCTGTTTGGACAGGTTATTTTGCTTGCAGGTTATTTTCCGTGCAGACTTGGGGGTGTTTTGGGGTTGGCTCCTTGGGTGTGGAAGTGGCAGGTGCCAATCATGGTGTGCTGTGAACTCCCCACGCTTCCTGGCACCGGGGGTTGAACGTTCGAGGAGCTGGGGACAGAGCGGGCAGAAAGAGGAGTGGGACTGGTGACGTAGCAGCGGTGGGGTTGCCTGGGGCTGCCCAGGCAGAGCGAGGTTGGTTGGCTGTTTTGGCTGTTGTGAAGGGGAGAGGGCTGGGCGTTTCATTGGTTCGGGGAGTAAGGTGTTCACGGGAGAAGCCGGGCGGGGGATGGGTTCCCGTCTGGTCAGTGCTCCAAGGGAAGCCCAGGGATGTTTAGTGATTCAGCAGGTGGCAACTTTCCAGCCCTGAAGCCATACCTTGGCCAAGCAAGCCAGCGGCAGCTGCTTGTGCCTGCTGTCAGAAGCGCCAGCTTCTGGGGGAATCTCCAGGAGACTCCTGCCTGCAGCAACTGACTTTCCTTATCTTGCTTTTTGTGTATGACAGGAGGCCTTGGTCTTTTGGGTTCCTTCCCCGCCTCTCTTAAAGTGTGTAGCATGTTTTCGAACCTCTCCAGTTCTGTGACCCTCTGAATAACAGGAAGTGGCAGCTGCCACCACGCACAGTTTATTAGTTAATGTGCAGAAAAAGATAGCAATATGTAAAGCAGAGAAATAGTCTGCTTCTTCTGTTTCTGCTTCAGAGATTAGAAATTTACATTTTTAGTTAAACAGTAGGATCTATTCCTGCAACTCCTCATTGCAGGTAGTGAGCTATTTCAAATAGCAGAAAGCATGAACAAATAAAAGGAATTGATAAAATGACATTAAAAGGACAAAATTATTAAAACAGTGTCTTAATCATTGGAGGATCTCTAGCATTTTGCACAGTGCCTAACTCAATAAATGTTTATTCGACTGCAATTTAAAGAATTTTTCATAATAAAAGCTTGTTGGTAAGTTTTGACACTTAAAGAACTCTGTATGTTTTCAAATTTGTAGCTTGAAGCCTCAACCCTTTTACTTTTTCCAGGTGAGGCCCCTTAATTTGCAAATTGTAACACATCCTGCCCGTCAGCTGAAAAAACAGGCAGGCGTGTTTTGCTAACTTATCTCATGAAAATCTTGAAGACTCCTACATATAACCGTTATACTTTTATTTAAAACCTAGAAAATGGTCTAATTGCATATCAAAACACTTTATTTACAAAACTTTATTTTGTACAAAACGTTTCAGGACAACTGTAGAGTTCCTACGCATTTATTACCATGTTATCAGTGAAAAGTGCTGCCATAGAAAAGACAAAACAGTGTTTGGAAAATAAAAGTTCTCACTTATTTGCACGGGGGATAATTGGCCCTGTCTTTGAGGGCGGCTGGAGTGTTTGTCCAGTTCTTTCTGTGTTTTGCCTTTGCTGTTCTGTTCCTTCCTCCAGTTGTTAAACTTTTTCTTCTTCCCTTAAAGACATACTTTCCTGGCATGGACTTGCTGACTTAAAGCTGCTGCATTTTCTGACCTAAAGCTGCTGCATTTTCTCACATAAATTCTGTTAACAATGACCTTTATTTTTTAATTGTCCCATACACTTTCTCACCTCTTCATATGATAAATTGTTCGATGGTCCTTGGAAAAATGGGGAATCCCTCCACGTTGGTAGGGGATGCGGGGGAAGGGGACGTGACAGAATATAGTTGGCTCTTTCTTTGCCTTTTTGGATGATCTCTGTAGCCACAGCAATCTCTTTTGGAAGGACTGTTAAAGTATGCCCAGTCTTAAAGATTTTGGACTTTCTCTTAAGGCTCTTGGTAGCGAATATCAGTGGTCACTTATCCTCTCCTACCACTTCCTATCTCAGGAGTTGGTGATGGACAGGGAAGTCTGGCTGCAGTCCATAGGGTTGGTCCAAGAGTCGGACACGACTGAGCAATTGAACTGAACCACATCCCAAGAATTTTGACTGTGAAGTATGTCACTTTAATAAGCTATTCAATTGCCAGAGGACCATATTTCGTATCAGCCCATTTAGACAGGGGAGTTGGGAAGCAGCACTGGATGGCGGGGAGGCGCAGGTAAAGAAAGGGGAAGAGAACAGTGAGTGGGGTCAGGGAGGTGGCTTGGTTTTGTAACTGTGACTTCTCTGGTTGCAGTAAAGCAGAATCAAGTGTCTAATCAGTGTGTGTGGCTCAGTCTGTGTTGGAGTGCTCTGCTGCCCTCTCTAGTATTCTTCCCTCCGCCAGTGAACACACCACACACACATTGCCTCAGACAAATTCAGAGACCCACACATGCACAGACGAGAGACACAGACGCAGATGTAGACACGTGTATCTTTTGCCAAAAGCTGAGCATCCCAACTTCTTTTAAAACCAGTATGTCACACAGGTAGAGCCCAGGGCTCAGTAGCAGGTTGAATTTGGGGGATCTGAAATCACCCTAATCATGTATTTCAGAAAGATTCCCCTTCTCTCTCTGCACGGCAAGCTGATCTGTTAACCCGCAAAGCTGCTGGGGGCTTTCACTGAAGCAAACATTTAATGTAAATGTAACTGAAGTGGTTTTCACCTTTTAGACTTTCTGGTGCTGGGGCTGAGTTAACATTCCTCAATTTGGGGCACCAGATCTCCCTGTACAAAGCCCCTTTCTTGTTTTATGTTTTTCCTTCTTTCCCAGTCTCATTCCCTCTTTGTCAGAGGAACTTCCTCTCTCGTGTTGAGTGTTCTTGAGTCTGCCTGTATCCTTGTTGAAGGTGTTGTGTGCATGTTTTTAGTTCAGGTAAATAGTGCTGTGCTGCTACAGTTTCTTTCAGTTGCTTTTCCATTCAATATTAAAACTTTTATTATGGAAATTTTTAGACATTCATAAAAGTTGAAAGAATTGTATTCTGCAGTTTATTTGCTACCTGTGGTTAGCATAGGTTTATCCAGTGCCTGGCTATCATCATTGCTGCTTGGTATGGCTGGCCTGCTACATACCCACTAATCTCACCATTTTTCTAATTATGTACACTTAGCTCCCCTCCATTCTTGCTACCATGAACAAAGCTGTGATGAAGGAATATCCTGGAGCATCTCTTAATGATACCTGTGAGATTATCTAGGGTAGTGGTTCTTACAGTGGTCCATACCCAGCAGCATCAGCCTCACCTGGGAAGATATAATCAGGATCTAACCGAGACCTCTTGAATCAGAAACCCTGGGGACAGACACCGTCAGTTTGTGTTTTAGAGCAAGTCGTGGGCCTGCTGCAGTTCATGGGATCTCAAAGAGTTAGGCTCGACTTAGTAACTGAACAACAAACAAGCTTGGAGACTGGTGCCTAGGAAAGTTTGAAGACCACTGCTCTAAGTGTACCCAGGAGTGGGAAGGCTGGGTTAAAGAGAACAAACCCCTATTTTTACCAAGTTAGTCTCCAGTGTGTCTGGACTGGCTGACACTCTCACTGCAGTGCACGAAGGATTCCCGATTCACCACATCCTCTCTAGTGGTTGATATTAACCGTCTTTCTAATTTTTCAGTACTTAATGGCTATAAAGTGGCTCCTTGTTGTTGTAATGTGAATTTAGGTAATTTCTTAATGAATGTAAGCACCTTTTAATGTATTTGTTAGTTATTACAATTTCTTTGACTTCAGTCTGTTTTTCTAATGTGTTGATTTGCAGATGTCTTACATATTTTGGATATCAATTTCATTCTGCCATCTAATGGCAGAATGAGATTATCAGTGGTCTGTTCAGTTCACTTGCTCGGTTGTGTCCGACTCTTTGCCACCCAATGGACTGCAGCACGCCAGGCTTCGCTGTCTATCAGCAACTCTCAGAGCTTGCTCAAACTCGTGTCTGTCGAGTCGGTGATAGCATCCAACCATCTCATCTTCTGTTGTCCCCTTCTCCTCTTGCCTTCAATCTTTCCCAGCATCAGGGTCTTTTCCAATGAGTCAGTTCTTCACATCAGGTGGCCAAAGTATTGGAGTTTCAGCTTTGGCATCTGTTCTTCCAATAAATATTCAGGACTGATTTCCTTTAGGATTGACTGGTTTGATCTCCTTGTAGTCCAAGGGACTCTCAAGAGTTTTCTCCAATAACACGGTTCAAAAGCATCAGTTATTCAACACTCAGCTTTCTTTTGGAGAAGGCAATGGCACCCCACTGCAGTACTCTTGCCTGGAAAATCCTATGGGCAGAGGAGCCTGGTAGGCTGCAGTCCATGGAGTCGCTAAGAGTTGGACACGACTGAGTGATTTGACTTTCACTTTTCACATTCATGCATTGGAGAAGGAAATGGCATCCCAGTCCAGTGTTCTTGCCTGGAGAATCCCAGGGACGGAGGAGCCTGGTGGGCTGCCGTCTATGAGGTCACATAGAGTCGGACACGACTGAAGCGACTTAGCAGCAGCAGCTTTCTTTATAGTTCAACTCGCACATCCATACATGCCTACTGGAAAAACCATAGCTTTGACTAGACAGAATTTGTCAGAAATGTCTCTGCTTTTTAATATACTGTCTAGGTTTGTCATAAGTTTTCTTCCAAGGCACAAGCGTCTTTTAATTTCATGGCTGCAGTCACCATTTGCAGTGATTTTGGAGCCCAAGAAAATAAAGTCTGTCACTGTTTCCATTGTTTCTCCATCTATTTGCCATGAAGTGATGGGACTGGATGCCATGATCTTAGTTTTTGAATGTTGAATTTTAAGCCAGCTTTTTCACTCTCCGTTTTCACTTTCATCAAGAGGCTCTTTAGTTCCTCTTTGCTTTCCACTCTAAGTGTTGTGTCATCTGCATATCTGATGTTATTGATATTTCTCCCTGCAATCTTGATCCCAGCTTGTGCTTCATCCAGTTGGCATTTTGCATGATGTGCTGCACATAGAAGTTAAATAAGGAGGGTGACAACATACAGCTTTGATGTACTCCTTTCCTGATTTGGAACCAGTCTGTTGTTCCGTGTCTAGTTCTAACTGTTGCTTCTTGACAATTTCAGTGGTAATTTCAGAAATTTTTGATACAGCCCGATGCCATTACTTTTTGCCTTTTTCACAGTAAGAATCTTAAGATGGTCTTCCTTACCCCAAGTTACAAAAGTAGTTTCTTTTATCAACTTCCTACTTTTACCTTCACAGTGACGGCTGTGATATGTTTGAGGTTTGTCTTAATACATGGTATAAGGGAGGAATCTGGTGTTATTTTTTTTCTTTCCATTTTGTGAGCCTGCTACTGCTAAGTCACTTCAGTCGTGTCCGACTCTGTGACCCCATAGACGGCAGCCCACCAGGCTCCCCCGTCCGTGGGGTTCTCCAGGCAAGAACACTGGAGTGGGTTGCCATTTCCTTCTCCAATGCATGAAAGTGAAAAGTGAAAGGGAAGTCACTCAGTCATGTCCGACTCTAGGGACCCCATGGACTGCAGCCCACGAGGCTCCTCCGTCCATGGGATTTTTCAGGCAAGAGTGGAGTGGGGTGCCATCGTCGTCTCCATTTTGTGAGCCAGTCTCCCTGAATCATTAGACTATATCACTAATATTTTAGGGATGAATGTGGAGCTGCCTCTGTCATTCATCAGATTCCCTTATGTCTATTTTTTTTTCTACTTTATTGAGTTCTAATCTACGTATGGTAAACTTCACTTGTACATTTCAAATGTACAGTCTAATTTTTTTTTTTTTTTGCCTTGGCCACATCTCACGTTTTGTGGAAAACTTCCTCTACGAGGGCTGAACCTGCACCCTCTGCAGTGGGAGCATGGAGTCCTAACCACCGGACCACCAGAAAGTGAAAGTGTTAGTTGCTCAGAGGTCTCCAACTTTTGTGACCTGGGGGACTGTAATCCGTCAGGCTCCTCTGTCCCTGGAATTCTCCAGGCAAGAGTACTGGAGTGGGTAGCCATTCCCTTCTCGGGGGATCTTCCTGACACAGGGATCGAACCTGGGTCTCCTGCACTGCAGGCAGGTTCTTTACCATCTGAGGCTCTAGGGAAGCCCCCAATTTGATGAATTTTGACAGAATGTATTCCTCTGAAACCACCACAATCTAGATTCAGACCATTTTCCTCACTCTAAAACTTCTCATTTGCCTTTCATCTCGCTTTTGTCTCCAGACTCAGGAGGCAACCAACCACTGGTTTGCTTTCTGCCACAAACAGGTTCGTTTGCATTTTCAGATTTTGAGATTCTTCACACGGTTTAAGTTCTCTGTTCTGTCCCAGTCATCTGTCTATTTCTGTGCCAGATTATTTTTATTTTTACAGCTCTGCAGTGTCTTGTATTTCAGAGCTTGTTTATTTGTGGACCTTCCCTCTTCTATATACACTTTGCAATGCTTATCAGATTCTTAACAGCATCTTAGAAATGCAGTGACACTGCATTGAATGTATAGTCTAACATGGGGGAGAATTGACACCTCTTCCTTCTTAGCTGTAATGCTGTTCATGAACATAGTGGTTCCCATCTTTTTCTAATGACATTCAGTTGAGCTTAAATTTTCTCTATCATGAGATTTTGTTTGGAAACAGAAGTAATGTATTGTTTTGAGGAGAATTTGAACCTGGACTTCTTAGTCTGAACTTCAGAGGAAGGCAGAGTGCATGGGCTTGGGGGACAGATCTTGTTTCAATCTCCATTCTCCATTCACTTGCCTTAAGTGACACCGGGCAAGTTCTCTCCTTTGGTAGCCCTAGGTTTCTCCTTCCTCAGGCTGGATGCCAGCAGCTGCCTCCCCAAGGCTGCTGAGCTGCTGAGGGCTTTGCAGGAGATAATGTAGGAGAGGCAGGGAGGACCACTTTGAAACATTTGCATAGTGAATGTTGGTGTCAGATATCTCCTGTGAGTGAAAGTTGCTCAGTCGTGTTTGACTCTTTGTGACCCCGTAGGCTATACTTACAGCCCATGGAATTCTCCAGGCCAGAATACTAGAGTGGACAGCCTTTTCCTTCTCCAGGGGATCTTCCCAACCCAGGGACTGAACCCAGGTCTCCCACATTGCAGGCAGATTCTTTACCAGCTGAGCCACCAGGGAAGCCCAATACCTCCCCTAGTGCTGGCTTTAAATAGCACAGACTTCATACTTCAGCTTCTTAGGGACTGATAATAAAGAAGTGTCAGAAAAGCACTCTCCAAGTCTACTCATGTAAGCCCATGTTTCTACCTAGTTGTGTGGGGTTTCACCGACCAGGGAAGAAAAGACCCATACATAAAACACAGTGAAGGACTTTCCTGTTGGCCCAGTGCTTGGGGCTTTGCCTTCCTGTGCAGAGGTGGGGATTTGATCCGTGGTCTGGGAGCTAGGATCTTACATGCCTTGTGGCTAAAAAACCAAACCATAAAACAGAAGCAATGTTGTAGCAAATTCAATAAAGACTTTACAGATGGTCTATATCAAAAATCTTGAAAAAAAACAAAGGAACTCTATGTGACAGATGGCTTATAATCAAGGTTAAGTGGTATGGTGCCAGGGGAGTAAGGAGTAGGGAGAAATGCTGCTCGGTGAGGAGTGGTTTTTATTAATTTTTAAAAGTTCAGTTCAGTTTAGTTGCTCAGTCGTGTCCAACTGTTTGCAACCCCATGAACCGCAGCATGCCAGGCCTCCCTGTCCATCAGCAACTCCAAGAGTCCACCCAAACCCATGTCCATTGAGTTGGTGATGCCATCCAACCATCTCATCCTCTGTCGTCCCCTTGTCCACCTGCCCTCAATCTTTCCCAGCATCAGAGTCTTTTCAAATGAGTCAGTTCTTCGCATCAGGTGGCCAAAGTATTGGAGTTTCAGCTTCAACACCAGTCCCTCCAATGAACACCTGGGACTGATCACCTTTAGGATGGACTGGTTGGATCTCCTTACAGCCCAAGGGACTCTCAAGAGTCTTCTCCAACACCACAGTTCAAAAGCATCAATTCTTCTGTGCTCAACTTTCTTTATAGTCCAACTCTCACATCCATACATGACCACTGGAAAAACCATAGCCTTGACAAGATGGACCTTTGTTGGCAAAGTAATGTCTCTGCTTTTTAATATGCTGTCTAGGTTGGTCATGACTTTTCTTCCAAACAGCAAGCAAGTATAGTTAATTTACAATGTTGTGTTAGTTTCAAGTGTACAGCAAAGAGATTAAAATATATGCATGCATATATTCTTTTTCAGATTCTTTTCTATTATATGTGGTTGTACTATATATCGCTCCCTGTGCTGTACAGAGCATCCTTGTTTACCTACTTTATATATAGTAATGTGTGTATGGTAATCCCAAACTCCTAATTTGTCACCTACCTCCCCACTCGTCCCCCTCCTGCTACCCCTTGGTAACCATGAGTTTGTACCTACATCTGTGAGTCTATTTCTGTTTTGTAAGTGAGTTCTTTTGGGTCATTTTTTCAGCTTCCACATATAATTGATGTTACATAATGTTTGTCTTACCTCATGTAAGACACATATCTGACTTACCTCTCAACATGTCTAAGTCCATCTGTGTGCTTGTGTGTTCAGTTGCTTCATCATGTCCGACTCTTTGAGACCTTGTGGACTATAGCCTGGCAGGCTCCTCTGTCCATGGGATTCTCCAGGCAAGAATGCTGGAGTGGGTTGCCATGCCTTCCTTCAGGGGATGTTCCTGACCCAGGGATCGAACCAGTGTCTCCTACATTGCAGGCGGATTCTTTACTGCCGAGCCACTGGAGAAGCCCCTATGTCCATTCATGTTGCTGCAAATGGCATTATTTCATTCTTTTTTATGGCTGATTATATATATATATCAGTTCAGTTCAGTTCAGTCGCTTAGTCGTGTCCAACTCTGTGCGACCCCATGAATCGCAGCATGCCAGGCCTCCCTGTCCATCACCAACTCCCGGAGTTCACTCAGACTCATGTCCATCGAGTTGGGGATGCCATCCAGCCATCTCATCCTCTGTCGTCCCCTTCTCCTCCTGCCCCCAATCCCTCCCAGCATCAGAGTCCTTTCCAGTGAGTCACTGAGAGGTAAATGGTGTATGTATACATACATATGTATACACAACATCTTCTTTATCCATTTACCTCTCAGTGAACATTTAGTTTGCTTCCGTATCTTGGCTGTTGTAAACAGTGCTATGATGAACACTGGAGTGCATATATCTTTTCAAATTAAGTATATGTGATATATATATGCCCAGGATATGCCAGGTACATGTCCAGGATATGCCAGATATTTGCTCAGGATTAGGATTGCAGGATCATGTAATAACTCTGTTTTTACTTTCTTAAGGAATCTCCATACTGTTGTCCATAGTCACTGTATCAGTTTACATTCCTACCAGCAATGTAGGAGGATTCCTTTTTTTCTGCACCCTCTCCAGCATCTGTAATTTGTAGACTTTTTAATGATGACCATTCTGACTGGTGTGAGGTGATACCTTATTGTAGTTTTAATTTTCATTTCTTTAATAGTTAGCGATGTTGAGCATCTTTTCACGTGCCTGTTGGCCATCTATATGTCTTCTTTGGAGAAATGTCTATTTAGGTTTTCTGCCTGTTTTTTGATAGGGATTTTTTTTTTTTTTGCTATTAAGCTGTATGAGCTGTTTGTGTATTTTGGAAATTAAGCCCTTGTTGGTAACATTGTTTGCAAATATTTTTCTCCTGGCTTATAGGTTGTCTTTTCATTTCGTTTATGGTTTCTTTTGCTGTGCCAAAGCTTATAAGTTTAATTAGATTCCAGTTGTTTATTTTTGTTTTTATTTCTCTTATTCTAGGAGACACATCTGAGAACGGATATTGCTGTGATTTATGTCAAAGAGTGTTCTGCCTATGTTCCCCTCTAGGAGTTTTATTTACATTTAGGTCTTAAGTTCATTTTGAGGTTATTTTTGTATATAACGTTAGTGTATGTTCTAATTTCATTTTCTTGCATGTAGCTGTCCAGTCTGTAAGAGTTTTGACTCAACTTGAGTAGAATTAGATTACAGGGTAGTGAAGGGGCCTGAGAAACGAAGTGTAATTAGCATTTCTGTCTAGGGTTTTGGGAGCCTGGTATCCACTGTCTGGTATCTAGACAGTAGATTTTGTGCCTAAATTTAAGTGTCTTAAAAGTCACTGCTTTGAAATCAGTGGTAAGTGACTAGTGTTGCCTAGGTAACTAACAGCTCTCTGTCATTTAATATAGAGGTTAGGAGCACTGTTCCTGGGTTTGGTCTTGGCCTTACTATCTAGGAGCTTACTAACTGAGCCTTCCATGCCTCAGTTTCCCCATCCCTCACTGCTGGGTCTCATAACAGCAGGCGCCTCAGAGGTTGAGGACTGTAAGTAAGCCTTGTCAGGTGCCTAGTTCCTGGCAGAAGGTGATCACAGTATAAATGCTGTTCTTAGGACTACTGTTGTTAATATTCTTTGCCTTCCTCTCATATCTCCCTTGAGGTGTGTGAGGCCTTATGCTCCAGAGTTGTTGGATGTCCAGAAAGACTGCTGGAGGCACAGTCCTATAGAGAGAATTTTTTTTTTTCCCGGCAGATTGTCGGGCATATAGTGGGAATTTAGGTTGTAGGCTGAGCAAGTTAAGTGCATGATAGACTATGAAGCCAGGCACTGTCTCTCAGGCGCTGTCTCTTGGTCCTGAATGTCTTCAGTCAGGTGACTGAACCTGGATCTCCTGCATTGCAGGCAGATTCTTTACCATCTGAGCCATCAGGGAAGCCCCTTGGGAATAGCAGAGACTTGCAGTTCAGGACAAGCAAGCTATGGCAAAAAGTATAGGCAAGTCCGACAGATAAAGGAGAGGAATGCTGTTTTATAGAGAAGAAAGGAGGAAGTTAGAAGGGTAGTTTTGAAGGAAAGTCCATTGGAAAAAGGTGAGAGTTCAGGGTGATGATAGCCTCTCACCCACTGAGTCGCTGGGGTGTAGCTGATATCCTATCAGGAGATGCAGTGTTCATCTTTTCCTGTTGGGGCATGTAAGGTTTTCCTTTGTTAAGTTTCACATTAGCGTGCTAGAAGCGAGTTTTATTTTGCTGTATTCCTATTTTGAGTAGACCTTTTAGCAAAGGTGTAGTAATTATAGGGATTCATACTTGTTGAAGACAAACTGTGCACCAGACCTGTGTAAGCCCTTGACTCTTGTGACAGTCCTATAAGATGGCTGTTATTATTATCCCCTTTTAGAGATGAGTGTGGAGTACAAGTAATTTGCCCAACTAAGGAGGAGGGCCCTGAAGAAGTTTAGTGTTGGCGGCCTTTGCCAGTTGGCAGCAGTTACCAGGGTAAGTGCTGTTGGTATGGCGCCATTATAATTACATAGAATTCGGAAACAGACGTTAGCCTAGCAGGGCAATCCCATGACCTTGGAGGTTTATCAGCCTACATTGATGGTTCTCAAATTTCAGCACATATTAGAATCACCTGAGGCTTGTAAAAGCACTTGTGCTGGGTCCACCTCCACCACTTTTGGAGGCAAGTATCCATAGCTTGGGCTGGGTCCTGATAGTTTACATGTCTAACATGTTCCCAGAGCATGCTGATGCTACTGGCCTGGGACCACCCTGAGAACCACTTCCATAATCAATACGCACATAAGTGAAGAATCAGCTGCTCTTAATTCTACTTACAGTTAGGTGAGATGATTACAGATTCAGAAATTTTAAATACTGTCCACCTCATGAAACAAAAACTGAACTCACATGGTCCAGTTTATCTAGGCCAGCAGAGGGATGTCTGAGCCAGGCCAGGGCAGTGGAGAAAATGCTTTCTGTCCTTGCCAGTATTTTCTGAGATGGGTTAGATGGATGAAGACCCAGGGTGGAGAGAAAATTTGGAAATGCAAGTTAAGGCTTAATATTAGAAGCGTGAAGTGCCATCTAGGGCATTCCATCTTAGGAAGATGCCTGATTTGTTTTTATTTTGTTATTTTCCACCCTCCCCACTCCCTGCCATAGGCACAAAAAGGCTTGGTGTCCATTGTTTTAACCCTTTGGGAAACTTTACACGTGGAGAAATTAAAAATGTATGACAATGCATAACCTGGTAGTAGAGAGAGAGATAATCTTATTTGATGGGATTAATTGTAGTAGTTTGTAGGAAAGCACTTAAAAAGAAGGGCTGTACCTGTCTCCAGTTGTCAGGTAAAATAGCCACATTATGTCCAAACTTAGCTCGCACATGGGAAGCTCTCACCAAATGCATGATCCACTGTTATTCCAGGCGAAGTTTTCTGTTTTGCAATAAAAAAGAGGGCATTTCCCTCATCTCAGCAATGTTATGCATGAAACCGAGGAATCAGAACATTTTCAGGTTGAAAGATTTTGTAGAAGAGGGTGTCTTGGGATCGCCTCAGAGAAGGACGTGCAGGTGAACTGGGAGGAAGTGTCCCAGGTTTTCCCTGTGCTAGTTGTTGGGGCTCTCCTGTGGCTCCAGTAGCTGGGGTTAGCTTGTTTGCTTGGGGAGGTGACATGGCAGGGCAGAGAGGATGGGAGAGGGCCAAGCGAAGACTGGGGAGGCCAGACAGGCCTGTGCACACAGGCCAGGTGGTAGAGGGTGAACATGTGCTGGGGGGTCAGCTATGGGCCAGACCCCTGTTGGGCCTTGAGATGCAGAAATACGTGAGAAAGAGTCTGAGTTCCCAAGGGGCTCATGGGGAGACAGGCACATCCGCAGATAAAGCTGCCACCAAGTGGTGGGCAGCTGCACACCAAGCCCCCCGGGTGGGGCAGGAGAGCTGGACAGGGAGGTGGCCCACTCCTGGTTCCCCATGTGCCAGGGCGCTTGAGAGGCTGACACCACAGGGTGGCACAGATGGACCCAGATCTGGAATAGTTTGGTTTTGTTTCCTTTTGTTTTTGTGATTTCCATTGTAAGTGAGGGGATTTTGACTGCAGAGGGCCCACAGACTCTAAGAATCCAGAGCTGGGAGTGCCCTTCAGAACCACTCAGGAGGTCAGGGGGCGCGTGCCAGATGACTGTCTTTGCAAATGTGGCTAATTTTTAGCTGTTTCCTAGGAACATAAAACCTGCAGGAGATGAATGGCTTTCTATCTTTAAGGTATAACAGCTTTTAAAAGGAAGATTCTTTATTAAAAGCAAGGTTCTGTTTGCCCTTAATTTCTGGCAAAGTGCTAAATTCCAGTCTCAGTTCTGTTTTTGGCAGTTTGCACTTCTCACTCTCCTCGTTCTCCCTTCTCTCTCCCCCTCCTCTCCTTAATGCCTTTAAAGATGCTCTGCCAGCCAGGGCATGCCTACCCACGCTGCGACCTTGGTGAACTTGGGCCTCAGCTTCCTTATGTGTAAGTGGAGAGCTTGGCTTAGCTGACTCCTAGTCACCTGGTCGCCACATCTCTTGAGTCTTGTCACTGGGGACACCTGAAAGAGTGGCTGGTGAAGCCCCTTTCATCAGCCGTTTATTATTCTATTAATTAAAAAGTTATTTCCAGAACTGCCTCTCCGGATCCTATTGGCTGTGTATCTAAGCCACTTTATAGAAACAGCAGCAAGCGGTTGCTGCTCCCCTGTCGTGTTTTACAGCTTGTGGTCCATGCCCCTTCTGGCAGGCTGTCTGAGCTAAAGGTGCGAAATGTGCAGCTTTCAGTGTTTGATTCACGGGCCCACTGTGTGAGTCCGAGAAGGATGTTATAACAAATGTTACCTAAGGACAAATGCTATGGGATGTTACCATGAGTCTCAGGTTATGGGGTGGTGAGGGGTGCTCTTCAGCTAAGCTGGTAGGGGTGCGGGCGGGGGGAGGCTGGTTGGATGATACTCAGGTTAGGAATGGAACTTCCAAGGGTCACAGGTCAAGTGATGTTTGGGGGTGGAAGGAAAAAGTCCCAGGAGCTGAGAGGTGGAGAGAGGGTCACGAAGACTGTCCCCTGAGGAGGAGAGGAGGGGTGGCCGAAGGGCTCCCCCTTCCAGCTGCGGGGGATAGTAGCAGAGGCCAGAGGTATCAAAAAGGGGAGAGAAAAAGCAGCTGGAGGGGAGAGGTGCTTTTACCCTCCTGGCAAACATAGGCTGAGGGTTTGCCTGAGGCCAGAAGGGCAGAGTCTTTTGCTCTGAGGGAAACCAGGAGGATGGGCAGGCTGGGTGAGTGGAGGAGGAGAGGAGAGCCTCCAGCCGGCCTGCTGGGTATCCGGAGAGAAACCTCTTGTCCTGAGAGAAAATCCGTGGCCTTCAGCCTGCGCCAGGCTGCTGCGGTCACCTGAGGCCAGGAGAGGGCTCGAGGGGACAGGCGCTGTCCTGCTGGGGCCGGCCTTCTCCTGTGGGAAATGGGGGTAGTAGGCAGGGCACCACGGCAGTGCCGCCTGAGGCTCTTGGGGCACGCAGGCGGCTGTGGGGGCTGCTTCCTGGCTGTGAGGTGACGTAGGCGGTGGGGCAGGGGGTTGCTGTCTGAGGGGGGCTGCGCTGCCGGTGCGTTGGCCATTCACCTGAGTAGGGGGTCCCTGAGGGAGACTGAGAGCTGGTGCCCTGGGTCTGCCCATCCGTCCCCAGCACAGTGGCCGTGAGCTGCTGGGATTTTTTACCTTGTGGCCTGTCGTCCGACCCCTTGTTTTTCTTCCCCATCTTACCCCAGAGCCTGTCCCTGTTCCCCGTGTTTGGCTGCAGTCTCCTCACCCTAAGGTCCCAGGCGCACAGGATGGCCCATGTGTGTTGTGGCCTCTGAGGGAGCCCGCGTGGCAGCCTCGGTCTCTCGTATAGGCCTTCAGACTCACTGGGACCAGCATCTCTGGCTTGGACGAGGCTGCGGATACAGGTGTGACCGAAGTCTCCATGTGCGTGGAGTGTTCTTGGTGACGGGGCAAACCCCACAGTCAAGGCAGCAAGTGTGAGGCCTGGCAGCGGGTCAGGAGCCAAGGCCTTCCTGTGCCCTGTAAGGGCTCTGTGCCCCCTCTGTGCCCTGTAAGGGCTCTGTGCCCCCTCTGTGCCCTGTAAGGGCTCTGTGCCCCCTCTGTGCCCTGTAAGGGCTCTGTAGCCCCTCTGTGCCCTGTAAGGGCTCTGTGCCCCCCTCTGTGCCCTGTAAGGGCTCTGTGCCCCCTCTGTGCCCTGTAAGGGCTCTGTAGCCCCTCTGTGCCCTGTAAGGGCTCTGCAGCCCCTCTGTGCCCTGTAAGGGCTCTGTGCCCCCTCTGTGCCCTGTAAGGGCTCTGTAGCCCCTCTGTGCCCTGTAAGGGCTCTGCAGCCCCTCTGTGCCCTGTAAGGGCTCTGTAGCCCCTCTGTGCCCTGTAAGGGCTCTGCCAGCCCCTCTGTGCCCTGTAAGGGCTCTGTGCCCCCCTCTGTGCCCTGTAAGGGCTCTGTGCCCCCTCTGTGCCCTGTAAGGGCTCTGTAGCCCTCTGTGCCCTGTAAGGGCTCTGTGCCCCCTCTGTGCCCTGTAAGGGCTCTGTGCCCCTTTTGCTGTCCTGCCACTCTTTGTGCAGTGACACCTGAGTTTCTTTGACAGGCCCTGGAGTTAGCAGCATCGTGCCGCGCTGACTTCCAGGTTACCAAGGGGCCCTGGACATGGTGGACTTTCCCCTCCCTCTGATTTTAGAGCTGGAGATGGGGTAGCATGAACACCCCAGAATATCTCAGGCCTCTTTTCGGCCATCAGTTTGAAGACCCAGTCAGTGGTTCAGCAGTTATTATTGCGGCCCATAGATGAATTTCAGGAAGCCACTTAAATCCAGTTTGTCATTCTGGGTGTGCATTTTTCTGGTGAGAGTGTCTAAAGCTTTCATTAAATCCACCGGGAAGAGCTCTGAAAGGTTTATTTTTATGAAAGTGGATGAAAAGATAGAATTGGGCCATTGAGGGCTTCTCCTTATTGCCGTCTGTCCCCCTTTTAGAGGAACTAATGAGCTGTAATTTGCTTAAAGCGGGCAGGCAGACACAGGCTGAGAGCCCCAGTACAGTTATCTGGGACTTGACATTGCTAAGTCTTATGGTAGGAACACATTCAGTTATTCCTCGGAGAAAAAAGAAGCAAAAGATGAGGCTAGCATCGTGGAAGACCAGCCAACTCACTGGGAGAGGAGTAGGGGAGGCCTGTGTGATGCTGCTGCTCCACTGAGCAGAAGGCTGAGCCTCGGGAGGAGAGCAGACCACTTGAGCAGAGGCTGCTTCTCAGATTTCTGGGTCTGATGGGTACACAGCTCGAGAGAGGACACTGTAGGACTGTGGCTGTTGATGTCAAAGTCTCCTGTCTTAGGAGACTCCTCTACTTGAGACTTCCACAGTAGTTGACCCAAATAATAGAGTTCATGACAGTTGGCCCTCAAGATGAGGGTAACTTCTAAGAGGAAAGGCATTAATACTGAGTTATTTGATTCAGTGATTCTACTCGAGGAGTTTAAGAAATTATTTTAAGAAATAATTAAGATGACTATTTATCACAGAGATGTTTGTCATAGTGAAAAGTTGAAAAGCTCGTATACAACAGTTTGGGGTTGGTTAAGCAAATGACATATATCCAAATAATGGAATACTTGGCAACCTTTAAAAAGAAGATTCAGTTCAGTTCAGTCGCTCTCCCGGAGTTCACTCAGACTCACGTCCATCAAGTCAATGATGCCATCCAGCCATCTCATCCTCGGTCGTCCCCTTCTTCTCCTGCCCCCAATCCTTCCCAACATGAGAGTCTTTTCCAATGAGTCAACTCTTTGCATGAGGTGGCCAAAGTACTGGAGTTTCAGCTTTAACATCATTCCTTCCAAAGAAATCCCAGGGTTGATCTCCTTCAGAATGGACTGGTTGGATCTCCTTGCAGTCCAAGGGACTCTCAAGAGTCTTCTCCAATACCGTAGAGGAATATTTGTAGAAAGTTTTCCAAAACACATTGTTATGTATAAAGAGTTCTATACAGCGTTCGTGAGAAATACACTCTTCAGAAAACGCTGGTGGGGTGCTTACTATGAGCCAGGAGCCTGGCCGGGTGCTGGTGGCACAGGGATAAACTAGGCAGATATGGTTCCTGTCCTTTAGCCAGCATATAGTATCCTAGCAAAATAGTCAAGCCATATCGGCTCTCTCATTAAGCTTTATAAATACTCATAAGAGGACTATAAAAACGGTGACTCCTTAACAGGCACGGTCAACCACCTGTGCGGTCAGATTCTGTCTGTTATGCCCGTTACTGGCTGCATCCTTGACCTGAAATCTCTGATTTTCTGGCGAGCTTGAGGTGAGTCACCGAGATAGTTCACTGATAACACTTTCCTGTTAACCATCCTCCCGCCTCCACTGCCGTGTGAGGCTCTGCGGGTGAAAGGCTGGTGGCGGCACCGTCATGCGGGGAGCGGGGCGCATCCCTGCTCTCCCTTCTGGCTTTGTTCCCCCTGCTCGAGCTGTCACAAGCCCGGCCGCCCCTGGAATCGCCCCTCGTTCACCGTCGCCTCCCGTGGGCCCCGCCTCATTCTGACTTGGGCCCCTGACTTGCTGTCGTCTGGGGCGTTGGCCGCCTTGTGGAGGAGTGCTTCATTCTTAGAGAGCATCTAGATTCAGTCCCTTCTTGGAGCCTGGAGAAGCCTGGACTGGGACCTGTGCGTCCTGACTCCCAGATGGGCGTCTTTTCGACGAGGCGGTAGCGTGGCTGCTCCCAGTCACCCAGGGACAGCTCTTCCAAGCAGGTCTGCGCCCAACACCAGCCTGCATTTCAAACTGGTGGCCCCACAAAGCTTCAGGAAAGCTTGATTCCTTCAAAGGCAGACAGGCAGCAGTTTCTTGAGGAAGAGGAATTGAATCACTGCATCTGGTAGTCTGTCTGTCTGTCCCAGTATTGAGACCCAGTCAGACTGTCATTGGGTGGGCCTGTGAAAGGGCTGCGTTCTTGGCCAAACCCTGGGAGCTTCAGCAATATGTGAACCGTGAACTCCCTGATGTTCAAGCTGGTTTTAGAAAAAGCAGAGGAACCAGAGATCAAATTGCCAACATCCGCTGGATCATGGAAAAAGCAAGAGAGTTCCAGAAAAACATCTATTTCTGCTTTATTGACTATGCCAATGCCTTTGACTGTGTGGGTCACAATAAACTGTGGAAAATTCTAAAAGAGATGAGAATACCAGACCACATAACCTGCCTCTTGAGAAATCTGTATGCAAGTCAGGAAGCAACAGTTAGAACTGGACATGGAACAACAGACTGGTTCCAAATAGGAAAAGGGGTACGTCAAGGCTGTATATTGTCACCCTGCTTATTTAACTTATATGCAGAGTACATCATGAGAAACGTTGGACTGGAAAAAACACAAGCAGGATTCAAGATTGCTGGGAGAAATATCAATAACCTCAGATATGCAGATGACACCACCCTTATGGCAGAAAGTGAAGAGGAGCTAAAGGGCCTCTTGATGAACGTGAAAGAGGAGAGTGAAAAAGTTGGCTTAAAGCTCAACATTCAGAAAACGAAGATCATGGCATCTGGTCCCATCACTTCGTGGGAAAGAGATGGGGAAACAGTGGAAACAGTGTCAGACTGTATTTTTTGGGTTCCAAAATCACTGCAGATGGTGACTGCAGCCATGAAATTAGAAGACGCTTACTCCTTAGAAGAAAAGTTATGACCAACCTAGATAGTATATTCAAAAGCAGAGATATTACTTTGCTGACTAAGGTCCGTCCAGTCAAGGCTATGGTTTTTCCTGTGGTCATGTATGAATGTGAGAGTTGGACTGTGAAGAAAGCTGAGCACCGAAGAATTGATGCTTTTGAACTGTGGTGTTGGAGGAGACTCTTGAGAGTCCCTTGGACTGCAAGAAGATCCAACCAGTCCATTCTGAAGGAGATCAGCCCTGGGATTTCTTTGGAAGGAATGATGCTGAAGCTGAAACTCCAGTACTTTGGCCACCTCATGCAAAGAGTTGACTCATTAGAAAAGACTCTGATGCTGGGAGGGATTGGGGGCAGGAGGAGAAGGGGACAACTGAGGATGAGATGGCTGGATGGCATTACGGACTCAATGGACGTGAGTCTGAGTGAACTTCGAGAGATGGTGATGAACAGGGAGGCCTGGCATGCTGCCATTCATGAGGTCGCAAAGAGTTGGACACGACTGAGCGACTGAACTGAACTGAACTGTGAAAGGCCTGAGTTCTTGGCCAAACTCTGGGAGCTTCTGGCCGTGTGCAAGCAGGCCAGCTCCTGGGATCCACACAGGAAGGCATGTGGGTCTCTGCCGTCAGGGGTCCCTCTCCAGACAGAGCAGTCGAGATGGGCCTGATGACCATGCACTTGAGTGGATAAGATGCCCATCAGGGAGTCAGGACGCACAGGTCCCAGTCCAGGCTTCCCTAGGCTCCAAGAAGGGACTGAAACTAGATGATTTCTAAGAATGAAACACTCCTTCACATGGTGGCAAACGGCACAGATGACAGCAAGTCAGGGGCCAAAGTCAGAATGAGGTGAGGCCCACGTGATGAAATGTGGTGACACGGACTCTTAGCAGTTTGCGCTAAAGCATTCAGGAAGGCAATCCCTGGGAAGGGTGGCTTTGAAGGCAGGATCACTAGGGGCACAGCTAATATGAGAGTCCATGTGAAGGTGACTGCTGGAGGCAGGGACGGCCTGTGCTGGCTGTTCAAGGCTGCTTGGCACTTACTTGCCTTTTAACCTACATTTGGCTCCTCTTTTTAGAAAAACTTTTTCACCTTCTCCTCCTCCTCTCCCCATCTTAGCCTGTTCCTTCCCTTTCTCCCTGACTCCTTTTGCGCTTCTTCCATTTAGAAAATATATAAGCAGAAAGAATATCCTTCATTATCCCATCACCCAGAGATAACTATTAATACTGTTATTTCGATGTGTTTCCCTCCCATTTTTTCTGTAAATACTAGATGTGCACATTGAATAAACATTTTGACCAAATGCCCAAGGATGGAAATGTTAAAATCTAAATATCACTGTTTCTAAAATTGACTTCTGGAATATGGACTACAAATCTGAAATTTTATAAATGTTATTAACAATGCTAATATGAAAAATTATAACACAGTTTGACATTATGCCACAAGAAGTTCATTTTTCAGCATGTATGATCAGTGTTGTGAACATTTTTGAACCTGGGTAGATGTTGACTTTTGGAGAAGGCAATGGCACTCCAGTCCAGTACTCTTGCCTGGAAAATCCCATGGACGGAAGAGCCTGGTAGGCTTAGTCCATGGGGTCGTGAAGAGTTGGACACGACTGAGCCACCTCACTTTCACTTTTCACTTTCATGCATTGGAGAAGGAAATGGCAACCCACTCCAGTGTTCTTGCCTGGAGACTCCCAGGGACCGCGGAGCCTGGTGGGCTGCCACCTATGGGGTCGCACAGTATCGGACATGACTGAAGCGACTTAGCAGCAGCAGCAGATGTTGACTTTCAGCTGAGGTGGAGGAGATAGGAGCAAGGCTTTTATTCATTTATTTTGTTATTTATTTGGTTTGGTTTTTGAATTGTTGTTTGTTATTTTGGCTAGCTGTCCATCTAAGATGCTGTAAGGGGTAGTTTGTATCCAACTTACTGAACTTTTGAGCAATGACTGGCATTTCCTCTTTAACTCCTGGACATAAAGATTTCCCTGGTGATATTACAGTTTCCTTTAAGTTATCCCTCACCCTGGCTTAGTGTGGTACGCAGAGGAGAATATGTCTGGATGATCTCAGAAGCAGAAATAGAATCTTATACACATTTTCCTTTGATATTTTGGCCTGTGATTGCCGCTTCCCACAGCCAGCTGAGAGAATAGCGCATCCCTAAGCCTGGGCTCTGGAAGTGTGGCAGTAGAGCAGTGTAATTGGCTTTTAAGATAACAAAGCTATTTTCCAAATCTCCATCTGCATCTCAGCTTTCACTACCTGCACACCAATTTCAGCATCTCCCCTGGGGAAGAATGACAAAAGCATCTTTACGGAGGTAACATGTGAGAAATGTTTGCTCCTTCAAGGCAGCTCAGTTCCCGACAATCGACTACTTTGCCTACAAGCAACCCTGGGTTGTCAGCAAGCAGGCTCTTTGATATTGTTCGTAAGTGTCCTGTGTCAATGCTGTTATCTGCAAAGTGCAGTGTTAGAATTTCCTTTTATGCAAACAGCCTTTTCAAATATGTAATAACCAGCCTTCTCATCCCGTCTTGGAGCATCTTGTTTAAGTACATGACAGAATCCCTTGGGCGTCGCATGGTTTGCCTTTGGGTAGAGGAGTGTTTTCTTCTGAGATATGCTTCTGGAATGCTCACCAGCATTTGGAAATGAGTCTTTGGATGTTAACAGAAACTGTCTGAAGGATGTGCCTGGTTCCTATTGCTAATGCTGCCGTGCTGATGTGTAACCTGAGTGGTGATGCAGTCACTGATCACATGCCTGTTCAAGAATGCTAGGAATGACATTTGAAGAAAGCATTCTGCTCTTTGGCCTTGTACGTTAAAATCAAAAGTGGCAGTTCAGCCAAGGATGGTAACTGGAGACAATTGCATTGGATCCTCAAATAAACAGAAATATATGTATATATATATTGTATTTGTATAGGTCTAAAATATATTTCTAAGATGTGACTAAGCAAATCTATAGTTTGCTTTTAAAAAGTACATCTTTTATTTATTATTCTGTTTTCATTACGGTAAAATATACATAACTTAAAATTTACTATTTTAACCATTTTTGAGTGTACAATTCAGTGGCATTAAGGACATTCACACTGACCTACAACCAATACTACCATCTGTCTGCAGAATGTTTTCATCATCCCAAGCTGAAACTTTGTGCCCATTAAATAACAACTTTCCATCCCCTCTCCCCTCTATCCTCTGGCACTGTTCTACTTGCTCTATGAATTTGACTATTCCAGGTACCTCGTATAAGTGAAATAATACAGTATTTGTCCTTATATATGGCTTATTTTATGTAGCATGTTTTCAGGATTCACCCACACTATAGCATATATGAGAATTTACTTTCTTTTTAAGGCTTAATAGTATCCTATTGTATGTAGACACTGTACTTTTCTGTTTGTCTGTTGGTGGACGCTGGGATTGCTTCTGGGATGTTGCTTCTATCTTTTAGTGTGAATAATGCTGCTGCTGTGAATTTCTTGGCGTGAATCATCTTTAAATAGACTTTAAAAAAGAGAAAAATCTGTGTCATTTTGTGATCAGTTTTATTAGAGGGCTACCACGTCCAGGTTTGGTCCAGGAAATGCCTACCTCACAGACATGAAAAACCCCAATTACTTTCAACAGTGTTCAGCTGAAAGCTTTAGTATTTGCCTGAGGTCGAGAGAGCAGTTTCATACTACTTCTGAGCGGTCTCATCAGCGCACTTGGCAGCAACCTTGAGTGAGGCCTGTCAGGGTTCTTGGAAAACAGCCTGATGTTTTCATACCTTTTGCCCTGCTAGCTTTGCCTGTCAGTACCTCAAGAGGGAAAAATCTGGCAGTAACCCTGCTTCCTCAGCTCAGTCTTTAGCTGCTGAAAGTCTCATTTGATGGATATATAGATAGGGTGTATGTAAGGGTTTGCTCTTCAGTGAGCCTGCCTCTCTGTCTGGAGGGGAGCTCAGAGTCTGGGCTGCAGGCTGTGTGTATCCCACAAGCCCTCTTAATTTAAACTTACATGTTTTTCAAATCAGTGTGGTAGGGTAGGTCTGGTGGCGATATAGGGCAGCAGACTCTCCCCTGCCTCCATTCGGTGGACCCCTGGCTTAGTGGTGTCTGGTCATCCTGCAGTGACACCTGAGGTAATTTCTGGAGAAGTGGGGAATTGAGGTTAGTTTCCTGTTTTGTGGGAAAAGAAGTGAAATGTTTTGTGCTTTGCAGGCTAGGTAAGAGTTAACTGTGATTAGCCATGGTTTAAATGAGGCCGGTCAAGGCTGCTTGCTTGTGCTGCTCATATTTTCTCAAGACAAATGATACATCTGAATCCTGTCCATGAGTTTACTGATAGCTTTGTGGATTTTAAAAATATGTATTTATTTTGTTTTATTTATTTGGCTGTACCGGGCCTTAGCTGTGGCACTCAAGATGGTGGTTTTTTTTTTTTTTTTTTTTTTTTCAGTTGTGACACAGGAACTCTTAGCCGTGCCTTGTGGGATCTTGTTCCCTGACCAGTGATCAAACCCAGGTTGCCTGCGTTGGGAGTATAGAGTCTTAGCCACTGGGCCACCAGGGAAATCCTAGCATTGTGAATTATAGTTTTATACTAAAGGTCTGTTTCCTTACTGCACGCTCTTTCTTTTTGTTCAGTTAATGTTTGCCATTTCTCTTGGTCTTTTTAATGATACATATGTGTATAGATTTGTAGAGTTGTGGAATAGATTTTGAAAGGTCCTCAAGTTTAATAGGTGATCTCTGGAATGAAATAACATACATGTTTAATCCTCAGTCATATAATTTTTGTATGCAAAAAGAGACTGATGGTCAAAAGAGACCATCAGTCAAATATTCTACTTCAAAGAGTAACTGTAATACTGGCTGAATCAATTTTTTGATTCAGAATACAAGATTAGGGATGTGTCTTTAGGCAAAAAAGATAATTGGGGTCTTTTTGTATCATTAAACTTTTGAGGGTGGCTCACTTACCTGGCAGTGTGTCAGGTGTCCAGGCAAAAGCTTCTTCATCTTCCTTCTTGACTGTCAGGGAGCTCCTTTCTTGCGTTTCCGTTCCCTTCTTTGGTTCTTGGGGACTCCGTGCATTCCTGTTCTCTGGTCTTCCCGATTGTTCCTCCCCTGACTCCTTGCCTGTTGCCTTGCCTGACCTGTACGTATGTGTCCATGTTTCCTGAGGTGGGACCCCTGCGTCTCCTTGCTCAGCAGCTTGGCCTACACAGATTCCTGCAAGGGGCCACTTCCCTTTCTCAGCGGTGGGATGGAGGAGGTTGGGGTCCACCTGGTAGAAGGGGCTCTGGTTCCTTATTGTTTGGGACGTGTGGTCAGAGTAGTTTAGGTCCTGATACCCAGACTGTGTGGGAAGAAGTGACAGAGAAAGTGCAGACCTGTTTGTACCAAGGTCTCGATTTTAGGAGTAAATTTCTTAATCTATAGATTAAATTTGATCATTGCATTTTCTAATTTGTATTTCATTTTCAGGCTTGTTAATGCGACTACTACTGGAATAAACAGCAGCCTGTATTTCAAATTTAATGCTATTCTTAATTTTTGAGAATTCAGTAAATAATAAAATCTCAGCCTGCTCACAAAGGCTCTGGTTTGTCTTATTCCTCTATTGACATGTAGAGGGTGAGTTTTGTACACTGTCCACAGTAAGAAATGTTTAAAGATAGATAGTATTAGAAAGTAACTTTAAGAATTCATTTTTTTCCTCTCATCGATTTGTTGCCAGTTGCATCTTTAAGATCCCGTCGGATGTTATGGCTGTTTAAAATAGTTACATGGTATTTCTTTTATGACTTTAGAGGATTGTACAGTTGAGTACCACTCAATTTTGTTTATTACATTTGGAGGTAGTATTTCTGACACTGTATACTTTAAGACTGTAGTTTCTTGAATTTTTTTTTTTTTTAATTTACTAAACTGCCTGGTGGAGATTTTCTTTATCAGATTCACTCATTTGTGGATCCCAGATGTTTATGAAAAATGAAAGGGAATATTGACTATTGGAAGGCACACAGTACGGTATAATGAAAGTAAAATCAGGGCTTTTGAGTCTTGGCAGAGATGGGTTTGGGTGCCTGCTCTGCCATCCCTGACAGCAGGATGTTGATCTAATGACTTGAATTATTTGAATCTTAATTGTCACATCTGTAAAATGGGGACAGTAAGGCTCATCTCACAGAGTCATGATGGGGTCGTGTCTGTAGACACCCAGCACATTGCAGATGTAGAATAAATGGTAGTGACTGAGAATAGCACTTCCTCTCCTGAGGCCAAAATGTACTAGAAAGTGATTATAGCTTTCTGTTATTTTCTTTTATCATTTACCATTTTAGACGATATGGAGGTAGAAATGAGGAAAGTCAAGAGTGACTTGAGAACCTCATTTTATTGTTGGATTAAATTCATATCATCTACGTGTGTGCCTTTCTTTCTTTCCCCTGATTGCTTCTTTCCCCCACCCTGTGAAATATGGTGTTAAAAACAAAGCAAGTTACAGTAAGCTTTTCTCTGTGTAGAACCTTTGAAAGTGAATCAGTCTGACTAACTAGTTCCTTCCCCAGGGAGTAGAGGCTTTTCACTTATTTTTTCCTCATTTTAAATATTTTTATTATGAAAATATTATGAATAACTAGAAAACAGAATAATGAATCCAGCCCTCAATTTTGTTGGATATTTGTTTGATGTGTTTTGGTGTACATATGTTATTATTATTTTAAATATCCTATCTCCACTGGACTATAAGTTCAGAGACCTTGCTTTCTGGTGTCTAAGACAGTGCTAGATGAGAGACAGGCTCCAGATAAGCTCTGTGCATCCTTCTCCAGGGCCTGGACCTCTCTTCTTCCCAGAGGTAACACTGGCACAGGTCCGAGAGCAAGGAGGAGGAGAAATATGCTGGGTTTAGCCAGTGATACAAATATGTGTAAAATCAGGACCACCCTCGAGGATTTTAGTGCCATGGTGTAAGATAGGACAGATGAATTCAGAAATAGCTCCTATAGAAATCAGAACATTCTCTCTGTGTTTGCTGAGCCACAGAGTAGCTGGTTATCAGAAGTAACTGTTGAGATGAGCTTTAATGAGCATGGGGAACATGCTAACGAGCATGAGGGTGGGGCTGGACTCTAGGCTGACAGGACAGTTGGCCTGAGCTCAGCAGTGGGAACAGTGTTTCCAGGGACTGGAAGGAGGTAGTTCAGGCCTGGACTCTGTTATCAGAAAGGAGTGGCAAAAGAAAAGTAAAGCGGCCACGGAACAAGACTGTTGAGCTCTTATTATGAGTAAGTCGGGTGACTAGGCCCTTAATGAGGCAGTGCAGTATTCTAGGTGAAAAACTGACTTTCTAGAAGCATACGATCCAGGATTAAAGCAAAGTCCCCTCTTTTGCTAACTGTGTGGCCTGAGGTAAGCCACTTAACCTCTCTAAGCGTCAAGTCTGATGTGAGGGCCGTTCCTATTTTGGCTACTGAAGGTAAAGGCACCGAATTGAGTTCTTGCCCAGACATTCCATCTTGCCTAGCTGTTCCATTTTGCCTGTGGGAATTCAAAACAGGCAGGCAGATGTTGAAGAGTGTGACTTTTGGTTGACCTCAGATACGTGAAGGCGTGTATAAAATGACGGTACCAGGTGAACTCACCTTGCCCGCCATGTCTGTACTTCTCTAATATCTCGTGAAAAGACCATCCTCTTCCAGGTCATTAAGACAGAACCAGGGAGGCATCAACAATTCCTGCCCTGTTACCCCTGTGTCCCTCCAGCCCCAAAGCAAGGTCGCTTTACCTCCTCGCCAGCTCTTGTGTTCCCCTGTATGCCCACGGCCTCGTTGCTGCTTGCCTGGATTTCTATACGTACAGCCCTCCACCTCCTGCCCTGCCTTCATTCCATTCTCCCAGCTGCTGTCACAGTCCTTTTCCTCACCTGCGAGGGTCGCCGTGTGAGTCCTGCTTAAATATGTCCATGGTTCCCGTTGCCCTCGGGAGAGAGCCTGAGCGGGAGTCTCCCCTGATGGGAGACTCTCAGGTATGAGAGGGTCCCTTCCTCAGTGGGTCCTGCTTCCACGCCTTCTGCCCACTCAGAATGCCTTTCCCCTGCTTGACTCATCTCATTTATTCTCATGTTTCAAGACTTGACTCAGAGTCAAGCAAGGAGCCCCACCCTCCTAACCCACTCTGTGGTCTGGGCTGGGGTTTCCCCTACGCCTGCCTCCGTTATGGCACCAAACCCACTGGGTTGTGATGGGCTACTTAGCTGTTTTCAGAGTGAACATGCTTGAGAGCATAGCCTGTTTTGTTTAAAAACAACAACAACAACAAAACCCTCTTGCTTCTTTGTGCCTAGCCTGGTGTCTGACACATTGAAGGTCCTCAAAAAAGATTAGTGAAATATACATGGATGAGAAATTACTTTTTTATCTTCCTCAAACCAGGAGGACTGAAGCTGGGTAACCGAAGCTTTCTTCCTCCCCTCCTTTCTGCCTGTATCGATTACAGCATCTGCTCAACAGCCAGCTGTGACGGGAGGAGAAGCACATGGTTGACTTGAAAGAGGCAGTTGGGGTGTGACTGTGTGAAATATATCCACCTGCCCTCCCAGCCCACACAGGCTGACAGTAATGGCACCTCATGCTTGTCTTTCTGTCTGTGTTCTCCTGAAGTGCCTCTGTAGACATGATCTCATCCGCTGCGAGGGGCTGTAGCCTGATTACTGAACGGGAGCACGCAATGATGATGACCCTTTCTTTGCAGATGCAGAAAGGGAGATAAGGAGTGAAGAAATTTGCCCAAAGTTAGTGAGTCGTTGGTGGTGGAAGGGCTTCCCCAGTGGTCAAATGGTAAAGAATCCGCCTGCAATGTGGGAGACCCAGGTTGATCGCTGGGTCAGGAAGGTGCCCTGGAGAAGGGAATGGCTACCCATTCCACTATTCTTGCCTGGAGAATTCCATGGGCAGAGAAGCCTGGTGGGCTTCGTGAGATCTCAGAGTCAGACACGATTGAGCGACTTTCACTTCTCTTTAGTGGTGGAAGAGACCAGATTTTGAGCTGAAGTCTTTCTCCTCTTTTATAACTGGTAGAACCAGGTTGTATCAGATTGATGTTTTCACCTATAATCATTAAAAAGGAAGATTGGCTGAAGAGGTGGGGTTCTGAGGCCTGTTCTGGGCAGAAATGGAGAAGTTGCCTCGTTTCAGTTGGTCAGTTTGGGAATATGGTTCAATACAAACAATTTTCCTGCTTCACAAGCCAATAAAGTGACAACAATAAAATCTTAGTCCTTTTTCAGATGTACTCTTGACATTCTATTAAATCCTTTAAAAATGATTTTTAAATTTTCCTGTTCTGAAATTCTGGAGTCATTGCATAAACTTATGCATCACAAGAAAATGGCTTGCTAGCATCCAATAGTCACATTGCTGACTTCCAGGAATATCTAAATTCTGAAAATTGCGACCTCTGAAGTGGGCTATTGCAAGGGAACCATGCCTCATGTTTAAATTAAACTTTGGGCTTCTGACAGCAAAGACGAAGGTAGGATGAGAGTGAAAACGCAAGGGTAAAACAATTCGGACACAAGATAAATTCAGACAAGGAGCAAGTCTTGTGTGGTGGTCTTTACTTTGTTGGGGGACAGGGGTTGAACACTCACTCTGTTGATATCTGACAGGTCTGTCTAGTTTTGCTATCTTGTCAGTCCTCATTCATCTTAACTCTTTCAGCATTTGATCGCTGAGCTGTTCCAGCTCCCCACTACATTCCACCCGCGTGTTCCTCTCTTCCCCTCCTACTTGCAGACAATGGTATTCTCAGGCTCCTCCGGTCTCTTGCCAGCTATTGGTTACTTCTACCACCATCACTCCACCATCCACACCCATCTGTGGTTGTCTCATTATTTTGGTCCCTGATGGTGTTTGTGTGGGTGCAGAGCCGTTTTTCTGTATCTGGATATCTTTACTTACTTTTCCTGCTGTCTTCCCAGACTCAGTAGCTTAAAAACCAGCTGACTTTGCAGTGTCTGTGGTGGAATGAACCTTTAAGATCATATGATGCCTTGTTGTCTCGTGCTAGAATTAAAAGGCTCAGGGAGGAGAGGTGGCTTGTGTAATCCGACAGTCATCGGTTAGAACCAAGGTTAGAGCAAGGCTAGAAGCCCTCAGAGCTTCTGGTTGACCCCTCCTCACACTTTGGCTCTTGTGGTCTCCTGAACCATCGCTCTTCCCTCTGCAAGGACCTGCAGAGCTATTTGGCTTTCATGTGTCCCCTCCATCACCACGAACCAAGTGTCAAGTATCCGTTCACCAGGACTTACCAATTCTTTCTTACTGGTAAGAATTTCTGTTGTAACAATTTCATTCTTTAATAATGAAAAAAATTACCAATAGTGAAGTTCTCTTTTTTGGAGCATGTAGTTCTAGGAGTTTTAACACATGCATATAAGTGGAGTCGAGAGTAACCCAGCGCCTCTCAGACTCCCTGGTGCTGCTTGCCTCTTTGTACTTGAACCTTCCTCCTCCCCTGGCAGCACTGATCTGTTCTCTGTCACCATAGTTTTGCCTTTTCCAGAAAGTCATGTAAGTGGGACTGTGTAGAGTCTATCCCTTTGAGACTCACTCTTTTCACTTAGCATAATGCATTTGGGATTAATGCATGTTGCTGTGTGTATCAATCACTTGTCCTTTTTTATTATTAAGTGGTATTCCACAATATGGGTGTGCCACTGTCTGTGTTTACTTATCATACCAGCAATGTGTGAGAATCCTAGTTGCTCTGAGTTTTTGTCAGCATTTTATATTGCTAGATTTTAAAATTTAGCTATTTTGATACATGTATAATGGTCTCTTATTGCGATTTTAATTTGCATTTATTTCTTTAATGATTAATTATGTTGAACATCTTTTCATGTGTGTATTTGCTGCTTGTTAGGTGTATCTGTTTATCTGTTATCCTTTATGTTTGTTTGACCCACGTCAGTATCACATCCCTATTCCGTCTGGTTATTGTGCCTGACTTTCTAGGTCAGCATTATTGCCCAGGTACATAGTACATTCCAATGTCAAGGCCTGAGCTTGGAACTTTGTATACATAATCTCATTTTATCCTTATAAAACCCTTGTGAGGTAAGTAGTGTCTTCTGTTTTTATGGTGCAGAGCCGTGTTCAGTAGATATTTGCCGAATGCCTACTGTATGTATGCTCTGAGCCATTATGATACTCATTGGCAAGTTCAGTGACTTGGGGCCAGTCATTTCACCTCTGAGTTGGTCTTCTTATCTGTTTAATAGGGATCTATATCACAGGATTTTCTCTCAGGGTTATTGAGCGAAGGTTTTCTTTCTTTTTTTTTTAGATTATGTTTTTAGGGTTGCCCTGGAGGTCAAGTGATTAAGAATCTGCCTTGCAATGAAGGAGACACTGGTTCGATCCCTGGTCTGGGAAGATGCCACATGCCACAGGGCAGCTAAGCCCTTGCGCCACCACTACTGAGCTGGCGCTCTAGAGCCCGTGCTTCACAACAAGAGAAGCCACTGCAACGAGAAGCCTGTGCACTGCGACCAGGAGCAGCCCCCTGCTCAGCGCAGCTAGAGAAAGCCTGCACACGGCAATGAAGGCCCAGGGCAGCCTAAATAAATGAATGGAAATGTAAAAGAGAAAATAAAAACCACTTTATAAAAAAAAATATGTTAAAAATTATTTATTTATTTCTTTGGCTGCTTGGGTCTTAGCTGCAGCGTGTGGGATCCTCGATCTTCACTGTGGTGGGTGGGATCTCTAGCCGTGGTATGGGAGATCTGTTATAGTTTCCTGACCAGGAATTGAACGCCCCCCCGCCCCACATTGGGAGTTTTAGCCACAGACCACCAGGGAAGTCCCCATGAGCAAAGGTTTTAAGAACGTAGACGGTCGTCCATGGTATATATTGAGAAAACATTGGCAGTGGCTGCTTCTGTTATTCTCTTCAAACACTTCATAGTGTAATGAGGCTCTTTCTGCCCCTTGCTGGCTACCTTCCTTTGGAAAATTGCCCCTTTGCAGGTCTCCTCCTCCACTCTGGATCAAATATTAGAACCAACACAAGACTGAGCCTTTTGATTTTAAGAAATATGTTACTCTGGTAGCTCTGTGTAGTGACTCACTACAAAGTGGCCAAAGTACTGGAGTTTCAGCTTCAACACCAGTCCTTCCAATGAATATTCAGGAGTCATTTCCTTGACGAGCTTTGACTAGACAGACCTTTGATGGCAAAATAATGTCTCTGCTTTTTAATATGCTGTCTACATTGGTCATAACTTTTCTCCAAGGAGCAAGTGTCTTTTAATTTCCTGGCTGCAGTCACCATCTGCAGTGATTTTGGAGCCCCAAATCTTCACAGTAACCCTTTGAAATAAAAGCCCCATTTTACAGATGAAAACGTTGTGTGCAGTGGCCATTTGACTTGCACAGTGTGACCGCTGGACCTTTGACCACACTCACTGCTCTTACTGGAGACCACGCTGCCTCAGTGCCTGTCATCGAGCCATGACGGCTGCTGCCTGCCAGATGCCAAGAAAGCTGGCACATCTTCTCCCTCTGTGGCATCTGTTTCCTTCATGGGGCCTGTTCCCAAGACCGATGGTCAACAATTGTCTCTCCTAAGCCCTGGGATCAGCTACTTTTATTTTGTCTAGAAAGTCCACAGTAGAAAGAACATGAACTTGAAGTCAGAGATAAGGTTCAAGTGGTGTCTCAACCGTTGTCTTTATTGCCTATGTGACTTTGGCCAAGTTATGTAAACTCCTAGAGCGTAGATTTCTTCAGCTGTAAAATAGGAATAATACAGGCTGGTGGAGATGTGGGGGTAGAAATAACACAAGAGAGCACTTAGCAAGTGCGTGGCACGTTATGGATGGTTTGTAGCTGGTAGCTACTGTTATTGTCACCATGCCAGGCAGGGCCTTCTAGCGGTTGAAAAAGCTGTTGAGAGTAGTGGTTAGAATGTGGATTCTGCAGTAAACCAGGTTCAAATCCTTGTTCCACCACTTTTCAGCTGTGTGTTGTGCACAGCCTAATTGCTTTCTATGCCTCGGTTTCTGCCATCTGTGAAATGGGTGTAGCAATAGTTGCTACCTCACAGGGAGAAATGATTGTAAAGAGACAAGAACTGGAAAGAGGTTGAGTTGAAACAACCCCATTTTGGTCACTAACACCGTTGTTTCTTTCAGTGACATGATAAGAGCCTCCTTGGAAATTTATAGTAACCTTTCTTCTCTCCTGGCAACCCTCTCCAGTATTCACGTCTGGAAAATCCCATGGACCGAGGAGCCTGGTGGGCTACAGTCCATGGGGTCTCAAAGAGTCAGACACGACTGAGTGACTTCACTTTCTTCTTTCCTTCCTGCCCAGATTGAAAGAATTTCTTTTTTAAATTTAATGCCAACAGAAATGTTTGATACTACGATTTTACTGGAAATACAGATTAAATTGTCACAAAATTACTATCTCCACCTAAGACATTGAAATAACTAAACCTAAATAGAATGTCTTTTTGTCTAGAGAATACCTAAGAGTTTTTAGGTGACTGTATAAAAACACAGGCAACTCTGTATTAAAAAAAAACAACAAAACAGCAATACACTATTTCTTTGAAATGATTTGACTCCTTAGCTTTAAACTGGAATTTGGCTGGATTGCATGTGAGTTAATTTTTTTTCCCCTTCAAGTTGACCGGTAGTAAGCGGGGACCACAGCTGTGAGTCCACCAGGAAGAAGACAACCTCTGAATTTAACATAGGTCTAGAAATCCAGTGTGGGCAGTGTGTGGTGTCAGCTGGGTCTGCATCGTTATTCCGAAGTCTGTCCTGTGACTAATAGGTTCCAGCTGTCTGGGTCACTACTTTGGAGTACTATTTATTTGTAGCGGTGATGCTGCAACTAGGAAAAGCTTTCCCTTTTGTTGGTTGAAAGCTTTGCTGGTGATTAGCAAAACAAGCAAGCCTCTTATTTGGAGAGAGACGGGAAGGGTGGCTAAATAGTCAATTGTGGCAGCTACTTTGGAAAACGATCTGGCATTTCTGAGAAGCTGAACGTATGTGATCCCAAGCCCTGCTCTCTTCTTCTAGGGATACGCCCTGGAGAAACTCTTGCTGTGTGTACCAGGGGACGAGCGCTAGAATCTAAATGGCAGTATTATTCTTAATAGCGAAAACCGAACAATCCCCAGATGATCCTCAGCAGTAGAACAGAGCAGTAAATTGTGGGTAAAGTCACACAGTGAGAACAGTATGGTGGTGAAAAATCAGCTACAGTCACATGAGTCAAGAGTGATGAATCTCAGAATCAAAATCTCAAGAGGCGAGTCTGAATACTGTCCTGGTTTCCTTTGTATAACAATTAAAAACCAGGCAGAACACAACAATATATTGAGGATACAGATGTGATAAAACCATGAGAGGAGCAAAGGAGTAAGACAGAATTCAGGCTAGTGGGTTCTCTCTGACGGGGAGAATGGAGGGTGCAGAGCAGAGAGGATCTTTAGTAGCACACCAGGATGTGTGGTATAGATGGGATTGTGTCTAGACTTCATCTTACATGTACCTAGATCTGGCAGAGATCTGGGACTCCTGAGTTTGAAGAATACTCTGAAACAGAGACCATTAGGAGTTTTCTGGCTATACTGTGATATTAAAATGCCCACCAGCTTGACACGTTCTCCCACGGCCATCTTTAAGGAAAGAGAGAGATTGCAGCCCTTGCTCCCTTCCTCCACATGTCAGAGTGTAACTAGAAATGAACTAGGCAAGTGAGGGTAGGTGTTTCAGCTTAAAAATTCATGCAACGATTGCATTCAACTTCATAATGCATATGTGTTTCATAGTTCACAGTGTTAGTATCACTGATTCATGTGTTTATCCGTCCTTCCCCCAAATCTGTGAGTAAAGTTGTTGCTTCCAAAGGTTGTGAAGTCGCTCAGTCGTGTCCGACTCTTTGTGACCCCATAGACTGTAGCCTACCAGGCTCCTCTGTCCATGGGATTTTCCAGGCAATAGTACTGGAGTGGATTGCCATTTCCTTCTCCAGGGGATCTTCCCAACCCAGGGCTTGAACCCGGGTCTCCTGCATTGTAGACAGACGCTTTACCGTCTGAGCCATGTCATGTTTTTTTCCCTTGGTTTAGTGTTGCTCTTCTTGGTCAGTATTCCTGGGCTCCCAGTGCTCTTGTCTGTGGGCCGTCGAGTCACATCCTATCTTTTTTGTGAGCCTCAACATCCCTGTGAACAGGTATTCCAGCCCACAGGAGAGGTGGCTGCTTGGGGAGGCGCTCTCAGTTTTCAGTCAGGCTAGTGAGTGGAGGAGGCAGGACTGAACTCCAGGGGAGGGGGTCCTTGACTTTGGTACACCAGCACCGTCACATGGCAGACCTCGTGACCTCTAAACCTTTGTGTATTGCCTGCGGCATTTTGGTGACCAGCAGAGAAGGGCCACTTGAGGCTGTCAGGGAGGGCTACTACCTTGTCCCCAGCAGTAGTTTTGACACTGCTTCCATCTTTATTGGCAGAACAGTCAGTGTCTGTGCCGTTGTATGTTACTATATTTTGCCTTTCATAAAAAATGAATGGAAAAATCCTCAACAGCGAGTGGTAATTGTCTATTGTTGTGGCAGAGATGAAAATTACCTGGGGTGCCATGTGAGGCTTGTTTTACTTCCTTTGGCCAATAGTGTGCCCTCTTGAAAAAGAAGGGAGAAAAATGAAATAAATATATATATATAAATGTCAAAAATACATTAAAGGTTATTGTGTTTCAAAGGGAAGTATAGTTACTATCAGTAATTGGTGATCATGAGTACAATATTCATGGTACTATTAAGAATGATTATTAATAGATACTCTTAGGGTGTGTGTGCCCTCCATCCACCCCACTCCCTCTTCTCCACCCCCCACCCCCCCACAGTGCCAGGTGGCTGTGTTGTTTGGTCATTTGGCACTGAGGTTGGGTTCAGGATGCTGCTGTGTGGAGGGTGGAGGGGGGAGGGTGGGAACAGCCTGTGGAGTGAGATAAGCCCTGAGCTTGGGGTCAGAAGATCCAAGTGGCAGTTCCCTGTCTGGTGGTGTCTAGTTGAATGCCCTGTATCATCTCTGACACTTATCTGCCTTCTCTGGAAAATGCATTCAGGAAACACCCCTTGCCCCACAGGGCTGTGGCAAGATCAAATGTAACAGATAACGAGAGCTGTGGTGGAGGCGTCAGGTCTGTGGCCGGCAGGCCCCTGGGCCGCCGTGCCCAGGGGGCACAGTGGTCGAGGGGCCTGTGTTGTGGCGTGTAGTAATAGACCAGTCCTGGATGCCTTTGCTGGGAGGGACGTTGCCTGGAGGTGCAGCAGGTCTGGTGTGGTCCTGCGAGGTAAGTGCCTTCCAAGTGTAGCCTCAGAAAACCAAGTCAGAGTCAAGTTCAGGTCCTTAATAAAGCCTCAGTTTTTGTTCCAGTGGACTTTGGGCTACATCACTCACTGCCCTGAAATTTATGTGAATTAAAAGAAATTACTGAGGAATTCCTTTGTTCCAGAAGTCCCGTGAGTGGGTGAGGCCAGTGGTGGTTCCCTGCATTCAATAAGCGATGGGATCCTTTCTCTCTGCGTTCACATTTCTCCTTGCCTAAGAAATAATTACAACAGTATTTTAATCTATAGGCTCGACACAGATTAAGAACACTGTGCCAACTGAGATAGCGTTAACTTAATAAAATCACTGATGGTAACATACTGTTTTGCTTCTTGCAGGGTGAGGACAGCATGAACATCCCTCAGTGTGCCTCTGGGCATATTTAGCCATGTGCTTTTGATTAGAAGGAAGAAGGCCATCCACTTGAAAGGTGAGTAAAGATTTCCATGTGTCTTTTTATTACAAAATATTTCAAACTTCAGTTCAGTTCAGTCGCTCAGTCGTGTCCGACTCTTTGGGACCCCATGAATCGCAGCACGCCAGGCCTCCCTGTCCATCACCAACTCCCAGAGTTCACTCAGACTCACGTCCATGGAGTCAGTGATGCCGTCCAGCCATCTCATCCTCTGTCGTCCCCTTCTCCTCCTGCCCCCAATCCCTCCCAGCATCAGAGTCTTTTCCAATGAGTCAACTCTTCGCATGAGGTGGCCAAAGTACTGGAGTTTCAGCTTTAGCATCATTCCTTCCAAAGAAATCCCAGGGTTGATCTCCTTCAAAATGGATTGGTTGGATCTCCTTGCAGTCCAAGGGACTCTCAAGAGTCTTCTCCAAAGAGTCTTCTCTCAAGAGTCTTTTGATGTTCTTCACAGTCTAACTCTCACATCCATACATGACCACTGGAAAAACCATAGCCTTGACTAGAAGGACCTTAATCGGCAAAGCAATGTCTCCGCTTTTGAATATACTATCTAGTTTGGTCATAACTTTTCTTCCAAGGAGTAAGCGTCTTTTAATTTCATGGCTGCAGTCACCATCTGCAGTGATTTTGGAGCCCCCAAAATAAAAAGTCTGTCACGGTTTCAACTGTTTCCTCATTTATTTGCCATAAAGTAATGGGACCAGATGCCATAGTCTTGGTTTTATGAATGTTGAGTTTTAAGCCAACTTTTTCACTCTCCTCTTTCACTTTCATCAAGAGGCTTTTTAGTTCCTCTTCACTTTCTGCCGTAAGGGTGGTGTCATCTGCATGTCTGAGGTTGTTGATATTTCTCCCGGCAATCTTGATTCTAGCTTGTGTTTCTTCAAGTCCAGCGTTTGTCATGATGTACTCTACTGAAGAGTTAAAGGATGAGCAGCAAGTTTTGTGTGTCCACTACCTACATTTAACATTTGTTAGCATTTTGCTATATTGTGTGTGTGTTCATGTTTCCACATTTTCCTGCAGAAACATGTGAAAGTAAGTTTAAGAGATCATGATGTTTTTATCCTCAATTCTTGGGGATGCCGTTCCTAAAAATAAGGATATTCTCTCCTGAGAGGCATTTTAGAACATGCATAAACTCTATGGCAGAATCATTTAGTTAAGTATAATTACATTTAGGCAATGATTTTCTTAATGGACAGACCTGTACTATGAATTTGATATGAAAAACATCTGAATATAAAGAATTGGAATTTGCACTCTGCACGTGCCCTGTGTAGCAGAGGATTCCTGTGCTTTCTCTGTTCCTGGTAATGTGCCAGTCTGCCCCACTGTGGCTGATGTTTGTTCTCAGGTCAGGGGATTGGATTACTGCTCCTCTTCCTTCCTAATCAGCCTTCACACGTAGACCAGTCTTTGTGATCTAATGTGATCAAAGGTCTTAACTGATTTTTAAAACCGAAACTTACAGGAGAATATGAAAAGAACATGAGTAGTAATGTCTAGTTGAGTTTCAGTTCAGTCGCTCAGTTGTGTCCGACTCTTTGCAACCCCATGGACTGCAGCACACCAGACTTCCCTGTCCATCACCAACTCCCGGAGCCTGCTCAAACATGTCCATCGAGTCGGTAATGCCACTGAGGTACTAGTTGAGGTTAGTATAGTAAAATCAACATTAGAAAGAGTCAGAATGATTCCCAGCCCTGTAATTTGACTACCTGCATTGAAACTTTACATGCATTCTTAGAGATGTGTGTTCTGTTCTGATTACAGTTATACCAAGGCCAGTTACACAACTGTTCATTACAATTCTGTGTAATTCTTGCAAGGTGGCTGTTGGCTATTCTACATTCTAATCTCAGTTACGTTTCACTTATGGTATCTTCTTCAAGTAGTCCCTGAGTACTGAAGCATTTCTTCATAGATGTTTATGAACTAGAGTTAACTGTTCAGAGCATTATTTTAACAGAAGTATATTTAAGTGAGGCACTTAGAGCGGTAGAGTCCTTTTTAATATTCTCACTTCTCATTTAGAACAGAAAGTTAGTGATAGCAGTAAAGTTTCTCAAGGGCACTAGCATTTTGAAGGAGCTTAGACTGGAATTACAGATATCTCGGAATGATCTAGTTGGCTTTCTCACTATCTGGTTATGCTTTGAGATGATGAGAAGGATGGTTGGGGCGCCATATGAGGCAAGAGGCTCTGAAGGATGATGGAAGGGGAAGCCTTATGGGGCTCTGTGTGGGGCCTTCATATGGCTCTCTGGACCACTTCCAAGTGGTGGAATGTTTTTATTTTATTTTTAAGCTTTTTATTGAAATAGAACATATATGCAAGAAAATATGCATAATGTAAGTGTATAGTTCAATGCAGCTTTCAGACTAAGCTTACTTATGTCACCAGAAGCCAGACCGAGAAACAACATTTTGACCACAGCCTCCTGCCTCCTCTTGACACTCGATACTAGACACGACCTACTCGGTGGGGAATTACTCTCTTGACTTCTAAGAGCATAAATTAGTTTTGCTTGTTTTTCTTTGTGTGTGTGATACACATGCATGCACGCGGAGAGATATAGCATGATTATATAATGCAGATTGTATTCTTCCGTGTCCAACCTTCTTTAGTCAACAATGCATTACAGAGACACCTGCATATTGTTGCATTTAGTTGTAGATGGATCATTTTCATTGCTGGAGAGCAGTCCATTTGTGAATTCAGCAGTTTATTCCTTAAGTTAGTTGCTGGTGATTGGGAGAGAGCACTCTGAAGCTTTAACCAAGGTTTTATCCTCATTGTGGTCACGGTTGAGATGTCCTGAGCTGTCCAACCTCTACCCAGCTTTGCTGTGATGTGAAGGAGAAATCCTGGGAGCAGATACAAGGTTGAGACACAGTTGGAAAGACGTGTTTCAGTCCTGTGATGAGTCCTCTTCTTTTCCTGTGACTCACCACGTCCCTTTTCTCTTTGCTCTCCATTGGCGTGTGTTTTGTGCAGCCTTTTGTCAGCCATTAGAGCTTTTTCTGCAGCCCCTCCTAGGAGACCATGACTATATCAAACACTAGGCAATCAGTAAATATTTAAAGTTCATTGGATGTTGACATTGTAGATGAAGCATGAAGAGTTGAAAGTCATGGGCTTGCTCTTGAGGAGCCTGTGTTGTGGTTATGTAGTCACAGTTATGGATATGGGCCACATTCCTGGAAACCAGTTGCTATAAAGTTTAGGATGTAAACTTGCATGGCTGGCTTATATCATGCTAGAAATTAGTAGGGAGCAGGGTTGCTCAGTAAGGAGTGATGGAGCCGTGAGGAGTGATTATCTATGCCCTGCCCAATTTTTGACCCAACAAAACATGTCTGGCTGAATTTAGCAAGTCCGTGAATGTCCAGCCTTTAGGAATAGAGTGTTCACTATAAGAAAAGTGGTTCTCATGTGATTTGAATGATTTTCTAGCCAAATTCTGTTTTTATAGATAAAGTTTTATTTGAACACAGCACAGTCATGCTCATCTGTGAACATATTGTCTGTGACAGTTTTGGGTTACACCAGCAGAACTGAATCATTGTGAAAGAGATTGGAATATCTGCAACAGTGACCGTATGGCCCACAACGGCTAGAATGTTTACCATCTGGCCCTTTGCATAAAAGTTTGCCACTTTCTGCTTTACTTCATCAAAGCAAGGACATAGTAATAATAAGCTCTCTAGGCTTCCCAGGTGGCACTGGTGGTAAAAGCCCACCTGCCAGGGCAGGAGACAGAAGAGGCATACCTGGGTTCGGGCCCTAGATCAGGAAGATCCCCTGGAGGAGGAAATGGCAACCCATTTCAGTATTCTTGCCTAGAGAATCCTGTGGACAAGAGGAGCCTGGTGGGCTACAGTCCATAGAGGTGCAGAGTCAGACACGGTGGAAGAGACTTAGCATGTGTGCAGAGGTGTGAAATAGTCTTTATTCATTTATTTATTTTTTATTTTGGCTGCACTGGGTCTTCACGGTGGCACGAGGCTCATAAGTGGACTTTCTCTAGCGGCGCTGGGTCTTCCTGGTGGCGTACAGGCTCGTGAGTGGACTTTCTCTAGCGGCACAGAGGCTTCTCTATTTGTGGCTCGAGGGCTTAGTTGCCTCGTGGCATGTGGGAATCTTAATTCCCCCACCAGGGATCAAACCCATGTTCCTTGCATTGGAAGATGGATTCTTAACCATTGGACCACCAGGGAAGTCCTTTAATGCCTTTATGGATTCATTTATTTATCCAACATACAGTATACTTGCAGAATGGCTGTTGTATGTCAGGTGTAAAATGGTGATAGACATGATTCTGGCCCCTGTGGACTTTACAGAAACCCCTATGAATTTAAAATTCCATTGTAGGATTGTGCTTTTGTGGAAAAAAAATGTATTATGGTAATAGCTGTACTAAATCCTCATTTTTAAATTAATGTGTTGGCTATTTTTGCTAATTTTATACATTTGATTAACACATTCTATGTAAACTAATGGTTAACTCCATTTTAAAAAAGTATGTAGTATGACATCATATAAGCAATTATGTATTTAAAGATCCTACTTGTTTACATGTGGTAACAAAGATGGTGTGAAAACAGACTGTCTGGATAGGGCTGTGAGCTTTGAAGAGCTCCCCAAAGCAAGCCAAACCAACCTTCAATCTCAGGTAATGATAATAATAAAAAATAAGCCTCAAAGGAAAGAACCACATACAGGGTAATAAAGTTTGGAATGTAGTTAAGCAGATTAATCTGTCTTTGTTGGTATGCTTATCTATTTGTTTATTCGAGGCTGTTAAATTTGTCTCTCCTTAATAGGAGCAGGTGGTCTAGTGGTAAAGAATATGCCTGCCAACATGGAGACTTCAGAGACCTGGGTTCGATCTCTGGGTCGGGAAGATCCCCTGGAGGAGGTCGTGGCAATGCATTCCAGTATTCTTGCCTGGAGAACTCCATGGACAGGGGAGCCTGGTGGTCTGCGGTCCGTGGGGTCACAAAGAGTTGGGCGTGACTAAAGCGACTTGGCACACATGCAGGCATAGAGGGTGATGCAATGAACCCAGAAAAGAGAGAAACACTTTCTCCAAGGAATGTGAAAAGTGAAAGTCACTCAGTCGTGTCCGACTCTTTGAGAGCCTATGGACTATATAGTCCATGGAGTTTTCCAGGCCAGAATACTGGAGTGGGTAGCCATTCCCTTTTTCAGGGCATCTTCCCAATCCAGGGACTGAACCCAGGTCTCCTGCATTGTGGGTGGATTCTTTACCAGCTAAATCACAAGAGAAGCCCAAGAACAGTGCAGTGGGTAGCCTGTTCCTTCTCCAGGGGTTCTTCCTGACCCAGGAATCAAACCAGGGTCTCCTGCATTGCAGGCAGATTCTTTACCAACTGAACTGTCAAGGAAGCCTGAGGAATGTGAATCTGGTTTTTATCATCATTTTCACTGAATTAGCATTTTCATATATGCTCATATATGTTTTACGGGCAGATACTTGCACAGGTGACTGACCTGTTACCAGCTGCCACCCATGGTTATTTAGCTGTGTGTACTAAGTTTGGGTAAACTCCGGGAGTTGGTGATGGACAGGGAGGCCTGGCGTGCTGTAATTCATGGCGTCGCAAAGAGTTGGACATGACTGAGCGACTGAACTAAACTGAACTGAACTAATCAAAAGAAAATGCACAATGTCCTGACATTGTTTACTCATTGTCTTAGGAGCCATCTGATGTTAGGTGGCATGTGTGATTTGGGTGACCAATGGTGCTTTCCTCTGAAATCTAATTATAACAATTTGTCTGAAGGAACTGTAGGGAAGGAATGTTAGCTGGTGCAATGAATAATTTCATGAATGTGATTAAAACTCCATACTGGTTTCTTCTGTTACCAAAATCAGTAAATAAGGCTAAGGTTTCGTTTCTCTTCTTTACAAGGAAGAAATGTTGTATACCCATATGTAACTTTCTGTTGTGTTTAAAATGTTTTTAAAAAATCAACCCTGTGCTTCATTTTAGTAGTTTTTTGTAATGGTTTGGATTTAGGGGTAACTGAAAAATTAGAAGACCAAGAAGAAAGAAATATCACAGTTATTCTCCTTACAGAGCTGAAAACTCCAGGGTTAACTGTTTTGGTTAAAAATAGATTTTTAACCAAAAATAGATTTTTATGAAAAAAATAGATTTTTATGAAACAAATTTGATGATAGGCCAAGTCACTTGAAATATGGCACTAAAAAAACCCAAAACACCCTGGATCTTCTATTCTACATAATACGGAGTTATTTTTTCAGGAACTCCAGCTTCAGTAGTGTTTAATTTGTCAAGGCTAGCTAATTAAAATTTACTTTCTCAGTCTCTCAAGTTTTATTTTCAGAGCAGGAAAGGACTGAAGTGGTGCTGAATATAGCTTGATAGAATGAAACATGTTTTAGAAAGAAATTAGGATGTTTCTCTTGGTTAAAGTAACAGAAAACCCAGTTCAAACTATCTTAAGTAAAAAAAATTGATTGGTTCAGGCAGTTGAAAGCCTTGAGATGAATCTGGCTTTGGGAAGCACTAGACTGGGGATCCAGACAATGTCAGGAGGGGAGGCTTATTCTTGGCTGAACATTCTTGGACTACAGGTGAGACCTCTAGCATCTTCAGATGCCGTCGTGGCGGAGACAGTAAGACACTGCAGAGGCAATACTCTTGGCCTGGTGCTTAGCACCAGCCCGGTCCCTGTGGATAGGGACACTGGCCTCTCCTGATTGGATCGCCCAGGCCATGTGCTTCATACCTAGCATCTGAGGTCAGCACCTCTTCAGCTGAAGATGAAGCATTGACAGTGGAGAATGTCATTACCAGAACTATAGAAATCCGGGAGGGTCAGTGGATGCTGGGAGGCAAAATAATAATAGTAATAATAATAATAATTGTATCTTTTATGGTTTGCAAAGCAAACCATTCAGGTATATTTTGTTTTAATTTTTTTTTTTAATTGGAGGATACTTGCTTTACAGTGCTGTGTTGGTTTCTGCCATATATACAACAACGTGAATCAGCCATAAATATATGGGTGTATTCTCTTGTTTGACCTGAAAGAAGTGTCAGGGAAGCAGGATAAAGAAATGATTAAGAACATGGATCCTGGGGCCAGACTGCATGGGGTCAATTATTAGCCACATAAGATTTTGACAAATATTTAACCTCTCTTTGCCCTAGTCTTTTCAACTATGCAGTGTGGAGTAAAGGTATCCACCTTATAGAGTTCTGGGAAGGATTAAATTAATGGGTATTTGTGGGGCATTTAGAATATTTCCCGATGAAGGCTGGCTCTCTGTCTCTTGCTTTTGTTGTTGATCTTTGAGACAACCCTGCCAGCAGACTGACAGGCGGGCTTGCGGAAGTCCAGAGTCACATGGCCTGTGGGGAAGGCACCAGCAGCAGACAGGCATCCTGGCTGCTTCCTGAGCTGCACAGTCACCTCTGTGTAATGACTGTGGTGCATTTGGATTAATAATAAGTCAGAGAGGCAGTGAGGCAAGAACTAGAGTAAGCCTGGTGTTTGGAAGTATCTACATGTACAAGCAAGGCGGTGTTACATATTCTATTTGCAAGCCGATCTTTAGCTTCTCAGGTATAGAGTGCCCCCAGGGATATTTAGGGGACATTCATACTGGCATTGTTTCATTCTGGGGGCACAAGCTTGGCACAATTAGCTGTATCCAGAGTTGGCACTCATTTGGGAAATGTTTGCTGATTGCTTCATCAGATCCAGTAATTCTAAGCTTTTGGGCTTCCCAGGTGGCTCAGTGGTAATGAATCCGCCTGCAAATGCAGGAGACGCAAGGGACACAGGTTCAGTCTCTGGGTCAGGAAGATTCCCTGGAGGAGGGCATGGCAACCCACTCCAGTATTCTTGCCTGGGAAATCCCACGGACAGAGGAGCCTGGCGGGCTACAGTCCGTGGAGTCACAAAAGAGTCAGCCACAACTGAGCACACAAGAGCATATAACTCTGAGCTTTAGAGGAAACCAAGACTTGTGTGGTTGGGAGGTGATTTGAACCCATCAGTATGGTGTGAGGATGTAACTTCCGGCAGAGAGGCTCTGACCACCCCTAGAATGCTTCCAAGGCCTTGAACCATTTCTGTCTAGAAAAAGAAACCATTTTCTTCATTAATAATGCATTCCCTTAACAGTGAGGTTTTGTGGGGAAATTACTCAGATGACTTAATGCAGGAGGCTTGCCCTGGGCACTCAGCTTTGGCATGACCCAGACATTGGAGGGTCATGTTGCTTTCTGAGGATATAGACAGTGATTTCTTTGTACTGACTGTGGACTCAGACACTGTGTCACTGTGGATGACCTATAACTGACCCACCCTACCCCCAATATGCAGCTATGCATGCAAGAAAGAAATTAGCAGAAACCGTAAGTTTTCCTCTCCCTACAGCGCTTTTGAGGAAAAAGGGTGTGATTCAGCATTCCCAAAGTTTGCTTCATGGGCAGAGCCACATGGGCAGACTTCCCTGCAAGACAGACTCTGCCCTGCAGCGAGTGACGTGTCCTCCCCCGCGTTGCTGTGCCTGGTATGTGGGAGGCACTCAGATATTTCTTGAATGAACAAACCATGTGAACCATGCCTTTGTCTTCATTTTCAGTTTCTTTCGACAAGAACTCGTTTACCATGTAGACGTCTCCAGGAGCTTCTTCTGAGTCCTACATTACCTTCTGTGTGATCTCACTGCATTGTGTTGTTTCTTTAATAAGGGGTAGTGTTTGAGTAACACCTGCTTTTTACCATTACACTCCAGATAACACTACCTATTCAGAGCGTAAAGGGATGAGATGAGCTAGTAATTCTATAGAAAGGACCCTTGGTTTGCCAAATGCTTGTGGGAATCATACAAAGTTCTTAGATTTGATCCCGCTTACTTTGTTCCCAGGTCCTTGGGAGCGTTTTGTCTTGCTTAGTGGCCTGGGATTGAATACTAACAGATTCTTCATTGTCTTTAACCTGACCCATTTCATAGCTGAAAAATCAGGGGCAACCTTGTTTCCTGTAAGTCAACAACAAAAGTAATCACGTTATTGTTCACTGTGTGATGGGTACTGCCCTGAGTTCTTTTGTTGATTATTCTGTTTAATGGTCTCAACAACTCTATAACTATTCTTTTATAGATGATGAAATGGAGGCACAGCCAGGATGTGGCTGAGTAGCCCCAGGCCTCCATGCAGGGCTCACATATTCTGCACTGCGCGTTGGCCTCCAGGCCAGGGGCTCTCAAACTGCCTGCGTTGGAATCACGCTTAGGGCTGTAAGAGCCCTCTGCCCAGGTATTCTCCCACTCCCTCCCCTCATGTTTTTATTTACTTGGTCTGGGGTCTGGGGTGAAAGTGCTGCGCACTCAGGACTGAGAACCTTTGAACCTGAGCAGTGGTTCTTAAAACTCTGTCCCCAGAGCAGTAGCATCAGCCTCACCTGGTCACTTCTTAGCAGAACTTCTTAGGTCCCACCCACACCTACTGAGTTGAAACTCTAGGGGTGGCGTCTAGCCATAAGTGTTTTGATGAGCTATCTGTATAATTCTTTTCCTTAAGTCATAAAAACATAAACTTCACCAGCGTAACCTTTGCTGAATGTGCAGCTCAGTTGTTGTCAGTTGCTCATACTGTGACTCTCAGATGCACGCTCTGCAGGCTACCGTCTGCCCAGTCCCGCCTCTGCCCCTGCTACTCTGTGTCGCTGTCATCCAGCTGCTTAACTTCTTGTGATGGTTCTCTCCTCTGTACAAAAGAGGTAACCTAACTTGCAGAGTTTGGTAAAAGTTAAATGATTAGACACCTGCGAAAATATTTCATAAGCTGTCAGGTGGTGTACTAATGAAATATTAACGTCTCTAATGAAATATTAGATGTCTCTCTTAAAAGTTTTATTGTTTTTTAGTTCCTCTGTCACGTCCGACTCCTTTGCGACCTGGTGGATTATAGCCCACCAGGCTCCTCTGTCCCTGGGATTTCCCAGGCAAGAATACTGGCTGCTGCTGCTGCTGCTGGAGTGGGTTGCTATTTCCTTCTCCAGATTTTTAAAGTTTAGCTTTTGTTTTATTAAAGTTATGCAAGCTTGATTTTTAAAGGGTCTGTGCAAGACCTCTTACGCCTTTATGTTCTTGCTCTGCCTTCACCCCCAGTTTATTTGGTGTTATCTTCTACCGTGTAAACAGCATTCACAGATATGCTATATAGTCCACTTTGATTACCTTAACTTTCCTGCACACACTTTTTTCTTGGATTTAATAATTGTCTTGTTTTTAAAATTTTTGTGCATTTCTCACTAAGTTAGGCACAAAGAGCCTTCCATGTGAATCTCTTCCCAATATCTTAGGTATTTTATCAACTTTATCTTATTGACACTCTCTCGCCTGAAGTCTTAGGCCCTGCCCCTGTCTAGACTGCTTCCTCTCCAGGCCTGTTGTGCACCATGCCTTGAGATGGACTTTTCCTTCAACAGCGTCCTGGGGATTTCTCTTATCTTACTTCTGTTTGGGCCTCCCTGTTTTGCTCACTCCATTTTCTCTTCTTTCTTGGTTTATTCTCCTATTTTTGCAAATCACATGCCCTAGAATCTTCCAAGCAGGTTACCCAGGAGGTAAGTCTGTGAGTTGTTTTAGGTCTGAGACCATCACATATATGTTTAATATACAGACTGGTTGGTGTCCACCTGCCAATACAGGAGACATAAGAGATGCGGGTTCGATTCCTGGGTTAAGAAGATCCCCTGGAGGAGGACATGGCAACCCACTCCGGTATTCTTGCCTGGAGAATCCATGGACCCAGGAGCCTGGTGGATTACGGTCCATAGAGTTGCAGAGTTGGACAGGACTAAAGTGACTTAGCATGCATGCATAGGCACTGGCTGGTATAGACTTCCAGACTGGAAGTCTCTGAACCTCAGAATAGTGAGGGATTTCTCATCACCTTCTGACTCATATGTGTCAAATTCCTTTTTCCCCTGTTTGTTTCTGTCTTCCATGTTAGATACTTTTTCTCCGTTCCTGGTGACTCCTGAGTGTAAGTTCATGGTTAAGAATTCTTTCATTCACGTTCAGTCACAAAATCGTGTCTGACTCTTTGCAACCCCATGGACTGTAGCTCTCCAGGCTCCCCTTTCATGGGATTTCCTGGGCAAAAATACTGGAATGGGTAGCCATTTCCTTCTTCGGGGGATTGAACCCATGTCTCCTGTGTCTTGTGCCTTGCCAGTGGATTCTTTACCGGCTGAGCCATTGGGGGAAACCCATGTGTAAGAACAGGGCTTCACACATTGGAAGATATGGCTTCTTTGGGTCTGCAAAATCAGTTGCCATTATCCAATTGATTCCCAGCTTTAAAAGTTTAAAATTTAAATCTCTCTTGTTATCTCTGTCCTTGTGGGTTTATACCTTTGAAAAGCAATAAATGTTTGCATTGGGGTTTTAGGGGAGAGAGGAACTAAATATGTGTGTCTGTCCACAGTCTTTAACCAGAAGTCAGTATCGAAGTCTTAAGAAAGATGCAGGGCATTGGTTATTTGGTCAGACACATACCTGCAGCGGTGAGTCTTAGCTGGTGTTCTTTTATTTTTAAGGCATGATATATATTTAGATTGCCTCAGTAGAGATCTTGGCTTTCTTGTTAACACTGCAGCAGCTGCTTCATTTTCTTGGTTAAAGGCTTTTATTTCAGATGTAAAATACCAATAAATTTATACATAATTGGGCTTTAAGATAAAAAAACAATCCTTAAAAAAAATCCTTATTGATGTTTCTAAAAGGAATTTTCCGAGGGTAAGCATCTAATCCTTAGATTAAAATGCAGCTGACACATTAAGCCTTCTTACATGGAAAGCCCAATAAACAGGCTTTAATGCCAATTGTCCTTGGCCACCCGCAAAGGGCACTGCCGCAGGCCAGAGAGATGGGACATAAACCCAGCATGGAGAGTGAGGCGGTGTTTGTGTTTGATGCTTCAACAAAGCATTCAAACGCAGATCATCAGAGAGTAGGTAAAACACTAACCTTTATTCTGATAGCAGGTCTCTGCTAAAATTAAGCGGTTTGGGAGAGTGTGGTGTGGTTCTTTTAATATAAGCCAACTAACTGACCTTGGGTTACTGGGTTATGTCCTGCTGTGCCCCTTGTGGTGATGCGTCCAGTGGCTTTCTCTCCTCCCCGAGCATTGGGTGTGTCCTGTGTCAAATACCCCTGCTTCCTTCCCGCTCGTTGGAACACAGCCCCTCAGAGGAGTGGCTTGGTCACCCGGTGATAACTGAGATGGTAGTGCCTGGCCTGGTGGTGATTAGATAACAGTTCCTTTCAGAAGGCTTGCAGCTCGGCACACAGCAGCTCTTCAATAGCTCTAACTTCACCACTGGGAAAGGAAAAGAAAACATCTCTGCTTCCACGCTGACTGCAGTGGAAGCTTGCCCGGGAGCCTTCTTTTCGTGCTGGGCTGTGTGCAAAGCCGAGAAACTGCTTTCTACTTAAAAGCATTGGCCTTTTATTACTCTACAAACCTTTGGGGAAATCAGATTCATCTGTTTCCTAAGTTTAGGAAGTCCGTTACTCTTATTATTAAAGCTACTAACAATCTAGGGGTAATTTTAGTTATTGTCTTGAGGCTGAATTAAAATGAAAAGGAGCACAGTATGGGAGAGATGCCTGGTTGGTTGGTGTGCTTTTTAAACAAGCGAAGAGAAATAAATTATGAATTATTGTCAGTTAGGAAGGGACCCGTTTTGTTAAACCAGCTACTTCTCTCTCTATATATGCTTCTGTCTCCTTGCCCCTTAATATATAGTGTAGCAACATGACCTCCTGGCGCTGTTATCTCTTACTTCACAGGCAGAGGCTAGAGTTCTCAGTGCAAGAGGGCGTCTTGCAGATGATGACAGGTTAGCTGCTCAGTGTCCAGCCTGAGTTTCATGAGTGTTGTCATCCTGGTTGCTCTCTCACGCTTCCACTTTTAAGCTCCACCCCAGGCACGAGCAGAATATTTCCTTGGTTACTCTCAGCTTAATTGAGGCAGCCTGGGTTTTCTGTTTTCTACATTCTGAGGGTCAGCAATGGAAAACAAACCTATTTTGTTTTTCTTTAAATTAAAAGGAGAACTATGACTGTTCTTTGCAGAAACTGCCAGTTTCTGATCTTGCTAGAGCTATTTCACTCCCAGCGCTTAAAATCCCAGCTCTGTGCAGTATTTATAGATTCCTGAATAAAGAATCAAGGAAGAACCAAATATGTGTGGCTTCCAAGTGATTTCTATTATATCCCCTGTGGCATTTTATTATTAAAATTCCGTTCTGTCGCCAACATGATGTTGGCACTTAGTATGTGATAGTTATGGTTTGTATTCTTCAACACACTTCTGTTGGCAGAGGTTGATCGCATACATACATTATAGTGTGCTGTATAATATCAAAAGGGAGGCTTGGGAGGGAGGGGACATGAGTGTACCTATGGCTGATTCTTGTTGATGTATGACAGAAATTCACAAAATTCTATAAAGCAAACATGCTTCAATTAAAAAAATAAAGTGGAAAAAAGAAATGAAGGGTTAGGTTTATGAGATAAATAATTTTGTGATTGAAAAAAAAATATGAGATGGACTATAGTTTTGTTATTTGTGACTTGAGATTGCATGAATAGGCCCTTATCTGGGGCCTGTTCTCAACCTCATCTGGTTGATAATTTTAACTACTCAGTTTCTCTATAGGAGAAATTGTTCTTCAGACAGAGTGTAAATGAAATATTCTATCCATTGTGGGACTCCCCTAGCTCTTGCAGGAGGATAAGAAAGAGTGGCCTTTATGGCTGTTTCGCTGAAGGGAGTGTGTTCCTCCAGCTACAGCGTAGAGGCTGCTGGGAGGACTGAGGAGTCAAGGGTGTCTAAAGAGGCTCTTAGATCAGATACTTGGGGAGGGGTTTCCGAGGTTGCTGGCTTTTCGTGCAAGACCCAGATTTGATGCCTTTTGTGGAGGCCACAGTTATAAACTTGTTTGAGAGATCTACTGTTGGGTCCATGACGAGGATGAACTGGCTGTGCTTCTGTCGAAAGAAATTGGGTCTCATCTGCAGGGTGAGCTGCTTCAGCTCGTCTATCACCCACCTTTCGGTGGGGTATCTCTGATTAGAAACTGGGGCTGATCCAAGTTAGGTGGTTGTGTTGGTGGGGTTACTGTCTCCCACTTGGGAGCTGCTGTGGAACCTTCTTTGATGATATGGTGTATAAGAGCCCAAGTTTTGAATTAGATAAAACTGATCTGCGTGTGTATCCTAACGTCTTGCCTGTGCCCCTGGGAAAGTTACCTAACCTTCCTAAATCCCGATTTTCTCATCCTTTAAAATGGGGATGTTGTTTGCTTCAAAGGTTATTTTAAGGATTAAATGAGGTTTTACATATATATTTAGTATTAATTATAAATATCTTAATATATTTAAGGTTAAATATGTAAAATATATGTTTTCTGTGTTAATATATAGATTTTTATATCTGTTATATCTGTGCACATAGACATGTGTACTGTATTCACATATTTTAGTAGCACTTGGCATGTATGTGCTAAATAAACAGAGGATGCTATTATCCTTGTTGTTGTTCAGTCACTAAGTCATGTCTGACTCTTTGAGATCCCATGGACCATAGCATACCAGGTGTCCCTGTCCTTCACTGTCTCCTGGAGTTTGCTCAAACTCATTATCATGATATAATATATTATATGCTGTGAAAAGAGAAGTTTTAGTTGCTCAGTTATTTCCAACTCTTTGCAACCCCATGGACTCTAGCCCACCAGGTTCCTCTGTCCATGGAATTCTCCAGGCAAGAATACTGGAGTAGGTAGCCATTTCCTTCTCCAGGGGGTCTTCCCAACCCAGAGGTCGAACCCCGGTCTCCTGCACTGCAGGCAGATTCTTTACAGTCTGAGCCGCCAGGGAAGCTCTTACTATGCTGTAGTTATGCTCAGCCATTGTGATGTGCTGGATGCTGTACAGTGACTCTCCTGGGTACTTCCCTTCTGGATGCAACAGTGCTCACTGTGGGGAAGTGGGAAAGATGTCTGGTTTTGTTTTAATTGCATCCAGATTTGAATTTGCTTTTCTTAGTTCTTATTTTTCTGATTCTTCAGCTTTTGCCTTTCATAATGTTCCCCATGTTCTCTTAAAATCTTAGCTATTAAAATGGACATGACAATTCTCTGGGCAGGGAGCATAGGCTTCCCGGGCACTGGCAAAGTGGCCTTATAAAGACGTGTTTCTTCATGGGCTTTTTAAGGTTTATGTTTCCATCCATGAAGGCAGTTTGTTTGCAAAACAAGCAATTTATTAGGCAGCTGTTTGTTTTTCTACTTTTTTGTCAGTAATTTGATCCTTGGGTAGCAAGAGAAAACTGGTGTTTGCAGTTGGACTCGAGAAAATTCTTGCTGGAGGCAGACCATTCTATCACTGCAGGATAGTAGACAGAAGTGGTTTCTTTTACTCTTTTTTGAAATAAAAAATTGAAGGGCCCACTATATGATGTGATTAGTAACCTAATAAGGAACTGTAGTTACTCTACAGTAGCACATAGACCTTGAACGTTATCTCTCATTTTGTTCATTGGGTCTTTATTCTCACTTTGGAAGAAAATTTCATGTGTGATGTAGTGGTAACTAGCTATACTTATAAGAGTCCGGGTTATGCTGCTGTTTTGGGGGATTATTAAAAATATATGTTCAGAAAATTTTAGGTCCACAAGGAATAATGTTGGCAGAATTAACCTGAGGCTTAAGAGCAGATTTACCAGAAGAAGCTTTCTGTTATGCTCAGTGATTTTGTGTAATTGAGCTCCAGTCCTTTATTACCTCTGCTACCAAGGGACCCAGAATCAAAGATGTTTCTTGTGTGACTTTTTCAGCAGGCGAGGAAGGCTGGTTCAAATAGTAAAGGTCATGCAGACACTACCTTCCATGTTCCCTGGACTTCCTTTAGGGATGAGAAGCCCGAAGCCGTGAAAAATTTCCATTAGCCTTTATGGCATCTTTCCCTGGGAAGGTCCATGATGTGCAGTGCTTTGCCAGCACACACACAGCTGTTTTGGAAAATGTAACCAGACGTTCCTAGAAGGTCAGCGGAAGACCTTGAAAAAGGCTGTGGAGAAGATTAGCCACAGTTTCCACCTCTGTGGCAGACTGGGTGCCGGGTGGTGCCATCTTGTGGCTTTGTCACACCAGTCTCCCATGGTGGGGATCGCCCCAGCTTCTTCACAGGGGACAGAAGGTCTCTGGGAGGTTCAGCCCAGGTTGTGTTTTGGTGGCTGAATCAGCATTGGCTCCAGGGCCATCCGACTCCAGAGTGCATACTTTTAACTACCATGCTTTGTTGCCTCCTACCTAGGAAAAAAATGCACTGTCTCCAAAACCTGGCTTCTTTCCACTGTACCATGTAGGCCCCATGCCCTGGCATCCTTACTGTTCATCCCTTCCAAAAAAATAAAAAGCTTCCAATCCACACCATTTACTACATCTATAGGCATTCCAGGCAGTGCTTATAGCTCTCACTTCTTTGGGACAAAGAAATACCACCTCAGTGTATTGTAGATTATTTTTCATTATTTATGTAGGGAAAAAGTAATCACAAGAGCATAAATGTGAGTTTGCATGTTGGTTTTTATAAACCAAGTAAAGGTTTTTAGGAAAATGAGCCTATAGAGTATGAATCCTAGCATGTGGACGGCAGTGGTGCGAGAGCTGATGGGCTGGGTTTGGACAGATAGAGGAAGGGTATTTAGGCAGCTGCAGGCCCTGGAGAGCAGGCCGTGAGGGGTCCCTGTGGCGCCCTCTGCCTCAAAAATAATGTTATTCTGTTCTGTTCCATTTCTGTTCTTTGTTCATTCCTTCATTCCCTTTTTCATTCAAGCTTTCAAGCACTCGCCAAGTGTTATTAAATGACTATTCAAACTCTTTGCGGTGCTATGTGTGAACTAAGGGTATGAACAAAGGAAATTTGGAAAAAAAGAAATATGTACATGCAGCAGTTTGGAAATATTGCTCTGATGGCATCAGATGCTTTTTGCTCTTTAAAAAAAAAGGATGTTTGATATATTAGAGAAATATGATGGTTAAGGCAAGAGTGTTTTAAAAGTCATGAGTTTCTTACTCCACCTGCTTTTTTTCCTTCTAAACTTGACAGGTGTTTCCAGGCCCTTCCCTACACCTAAAGGGTGGTAATGTGTATAAACCAGGGAGGCAGAATGTTTTGTCATTTCCTGAAAACAAATATTTAAGTACAAAATGTGATGCAGTAAGAGATGCAGTACTTTATAAATTAATATTTCCAGAAAGTCTAAAATCCAGGAAATGTTTTAAGTGGGAAAAATTTTGTTCTTCCTTTTTTTCCCCTTGTGGAAAACAGAAGTTTTGAAGCATTTGAATTACGTGTGTGTGTGTGTGTGTGTTTGTGTGTGTGTCTTGTTTAAAAGTTCACTTTGTGATGTATCTAAAACAAGAATCCACAGTGCCTCTTGGGACCAAGCAGGTAAAATAAATTTGCAAAGTGGATTTGATATTAACTGAAATATCAGAGCCTGGGCCCTGTGACACGTGGGAGAGCTGTCTGCCCCTTATAACTGGAGCAGAGGTGGATAGAACTCTCTCCATGTTGTCAGGTGGCAGCCCAGGTCAGGAATAGGGAACTGGATCTTCCAATTTTCATAGATATTTAGAGTTTTAAGTAACTGATAGAAACCCTGAAAAAACACCAACACCATGTGGCTTAAACAAAACCTGCCTGTGGTTTGCATTGACTCATAGGTCACCACTGTGAACCCTTTTAGTTTTATAGCACTAGACTGTATTGTATGTAATAAGTGCTCACACAGTAATTACTTTGGTGTTTTACATTTAAAATAAAAATTTCAAACATCAATTACAAAATTTCTAGTTGAATTTGAGTTGAAATATCTCCATTTGTTATGAGTTTAGCTTTAATGCATAGCATAGTGCTTTGCACATAGTAGGCCTTGGGTAAAGGTTTGTTAAATGATGTACAATGTGAGAGTTGGTCCATAAAGAAGGCTGAGTGCCAAAGAATTGGTGCTTTTGAACTGTGGTGTTGGAGAAGATTCTTGAGAGTCCCTTGGACTGCAAGGAGATCCCACCAGTCCATCCTAAAGGAAATCAACCCTGAATATTCACTGGAAGGACTGATACTGAAGCTGAAGCTCCAATACTTTAGCCACCTGATGTGAAGAGTCAACTCATTGGAAAAGGCCCTGATACTGGGAAAGATTGAAGGCGAAAGGGGAAGGGGGGTGGCAGAGGATGAGATGGTTGGATGGCATCACTGACTCAATGGACATGAGTTTGAGCAAACTCTGGGAGACGGTGAAGGACAGGGAAGCCTGGCATGCTGCAGTTCATGGGGTCACAAAGAGTCAGACATGACTTAGCTACTGAACAGCAACAACACACTGAACTGAACGCTAAGGAGTTTAATAAGCTATCACCTTCCAGTTTCTAAGAATTGGCAAGAAATTTGAGAAGAGAAGAAGCTGTCAACAGAATAAAACAAAGAAAATCAATGTGTTTTCCCTTGTAGCGTCCTCCACTGTGTCAAGCAGAGAGCATCAGTTTTCAAAACTGAGGGTGCTATCGTAAACGTTACACTGTGGAAAAGAGGAGGCGAGTCTTTGAATGCCGCTTTAGCAGCGTGGACCTTTTGCTTGGCCTTATCTTCTGAGCCATCACTTCTCTGGTTTGGCTCCTTTTGATGTTTTATTTTTGTCATCCTCTTGCACTTCTCGATGCCAAAGGTCATCAGAAGTTTCCCACTTCTGTCCGTGTGTTCTTGGTAGCAAACAAGAACATAAGCAGAAGGACACACTGAAAGGCTATCCCGCAGTTGCCAGAGGAGCCTGGGTTACCAGAAGCACAGCAAACCCCATAACCTAGGACAGTGGCACCGTGTGTTATGGACACTCCAGTGAGGACATGCGAGCTGGCTGCAGCCAGGCCCTGGAGGGACCGGCACTCTGCTGCCACTCAGTTGCATTCTCCTCTGTCCCTCTCTCCGGGGGTCGCTCACTCCAGATTCAGGGTCCTGGCTGGAAGCATCTGACTGTCTAGGCCCTGGTGACACACACGTGCATACTAGGTGCCAGGGATGGAGGGCACCATGGCCTGCCTTCTCAGAGTCTCTGATTGGGTGGGCTCCCCTCCCACCAGTGCTCACTTATCGAGGAGGGCACCCCAACAGAGGAGGTGCAGATGTTGGATGCCTGCATGTGTTAAGTTTTAAATCACCCCCAGAGGGAGAGGCTGGAGATGTGGAACCTTCCTAGAGATAAATGAGTCAGATGTCCTGTCCTTTCCAGGACTTGGAACGTTGTGACCAAATGGAGGGTTCAGAGAGGTCAAGCGACTTGCCCAGGATTTTTATGCTAGAGTTGGGTTAGATTTTAACCCATTTGTACTCGACTCCCAAACCCAGGCCTTTAACTGCTTACTAATTCACTTCTTTTCCAGATGCATCTTTCCTGTAACACCCATGGCAGCATTTAAGAATCCTTCCTCAGTCTCCAGGCTGGAAGATGCTGGTACTTTCTGTTCTAAGATGGTGTGGTGGAAGTCAGTGCTGCTGCTCTGACATAGATTACAATGTAATCTGCTTTGCAGCAGTAGGAAGTTCCCCAGTGTTGGTATAGATGCTTTTGGACACATGGTTGTATATACAAATGCCTGTGTGGAAGGGATCCCAGTCCAAAGATATCCTACTGAATTGAGAAGGCCCATTTCTGCCCTTCAGTATGTACTTTAGGGGGAAGAAAAGGATATGGAACAATATATAAACACCTTGCTTAGTTCATAAAAATATGACAAAGGGAAAACTTTGGAGGGTAAAAAAATGTTGGAAGTCCATCTCATAAAAGAAGAAAATCATTTATGCTCACCCTTCCCCCAATGCTCCCCTGACTCATGACACGGGGGTGAAGAGAGTGGGTGCCAGGAAACAGGCCCGCCAGCCACGGACAAGCCGGGGCACAGACCAGTGAGAGCACTCAGGGTATGTCCTCCCTGAACTAGCCTTTTCCAGTCTGTTATCTGCTCTTGTTTCATTCTCTTCTCTATGACGTTTTTTCCCCCAGTGGATAAAACACTGGTTCATTGTAATCCATTAACTGTGGGTAATTCGGTAATTCCCATCTTCATATGTTCTCTTCTGCTCATAAAGTGCCGCGCTGGCCAGCCCTGCATTTGAGCCGTGGAGTCTGGAGAACCTTGTAGACAATGGGCGTGGCCGGCAGTGGGAGCGTTGCTAATAGTTCTGGTTGTCACATGCGCTTAGTCTGATCAGCCGGGTGTCCGTCAGGGATGTGTGATCCCAAGAGCTGGAGCCTGGTCTTCTTGTATCGTTTATATCTCAGGTGCCTTTTAAAAAAGCTGGACACTTTCATCAAAGTACATAAAACAAAGATGTTCACAATGTGACCATGTTATCATCACCCAGACCGAGAAAGCGACATTTTGGAAGCTCTCCTGTGGTCTTCCCAATCACGACCCTGTCCCCTCCTGCAGGGTGGCCTCCTGGCCCTGGTCGCCTCCTTGCGGCCTGGGTTTGCTGTTGCACACTGCGCCGGACCCTCTCTCCCACTCCATGTCTCTGACTGTGTCTCGCTGGGGGGCCTCAGGAAAGCCAGGGCTCTGATGTGCGGACCTCAGGTGGCTGCGGTCTTGGGTGCCAGAGTGTTGCGTGCTTTTGTGCTTTGATGTCACATAGGACGCAGGTTATTGTGCTTGGCTGGAGGCCTGATGTGGCCCAAGGCCCTGAGTGATGCTTGCTTTTTTTTTTTTTTTTTCAGTCTGAGCTTCTCCAGCCCCTGTAACACTTCCCCTGGTGAGGTGCCGGGTCTGGGAGCCGTCGTCCGTGTGCTTCTGGCACGGGGAGGTAGATTGCCAGTACCTTTGTTCCAAAGGATGCCAAGTGTAATCAGAAACCCCGCACCTGTGGATTCAGCCCCAGTCACTAAGGGACTGATTGCATAGTAGACGAGTTCCATAAAAAGAGTTTCTTATATAAGAGGATTTAACACGGTTTTCGGGATCGTATTTTAGCAAGGTTCATTTTAACTGTGGTGTAATACATCCCTTTAGTTGAATTACCAGCCTCTTGGCATTATTCTTTTCCCAGTAGTCACAAGACTGCTTGGCCCGTGTACACAGGATGCCCTTCCTGTGGGCACGGTCTGTGAGTGTGGAAACTTGAGGCTCCTGTCAGGCCAGAGAACACTGGATCATCAGGGGCTGGTCTTCAGCCCCAGGTGGCCCACCGCACCCCTCCACACATGTGTACGTGCCCCAGAGTGCTCAGGAGGAAGTTGGCATCCACGTATATAGCTCCTGAGTGAAGCTACTGCTCTGACGTTTTCAAGGCAATTGTTCAGTGCTAGGAATGATTTGCTGAGGCTGCCAAGAATTCTGTTGCTGTTTTTTTTTTTTTTTTTTTGAATTTGACAGCACAGGCTAGAGCTTACCCAGTGAAGGCCACAGATCAGTGCTCAGATCAGGGGAGGGAAGTGTGTTTTGAAGGTGGAGAAGGAAATGTTAACCCACTCCAGTATTCTTGCCTGGAAAATCCCATGGACGGAGAAGCCTTGTAGGCTACAGCCCATGGGGTCGCAAAGAGTCGGACACGACTGAGTGACTTCACTTTCACTTTTCACTTTGGGAATCACAGGCAGATGCACAGGAAAAGTGGAAACCAGAGAAAACCCTTCTGTTCATCAACAGGATGGACACAAAGTTTAGGCTATGATTTAAAAGAGATGTGACTTTGAGCAGTAGTTACCAGAGGGGAAGGGGTTTGGGGGCCGGGGGTGGGGCGAGTGGGTCAAATGGATAAAGGGGGCCAACTGTAAGGTGACGGATGGAAACTAAACTGGCGGTGAGCACCCTGTAGTTTGTACAGAATTTGAAATATAATATATACATGAAACTTACATAATGTAATAAACCAGTGTCACCACAATTAAAAAAAATTAAAGCGATGTAACTTTGTTCTTGCATTCTCTATAGCATTGTTTATCAAAGTGTGGTTTTCTACCTGTGTACATGGCAGAGGAGGACAGGGACCTGTTTGGGTGTGAGAGGCATGCATGCAGGGAGTGTTAGGGGAAATGTGAATTCTTGAGCCCCAGAGCAGGCCCACCAAACCATAGTCTACTGGTATAGAGGCTGGGAGTCTGTATTTTAATCACACACCGGGATTTTTGTGCACAGCTGAGTTCCTAGAATCTCTGATCTAGAGAGTGGTCATTTCATTCATTTATTTGGGTGAGGTGAGTTGGACTGAGGAGAGGCTGGGACTTGAGAAAAGAAAGAAAAGAAAGGGTGGGCCTCAGACTGTTGATCTGAAAAGAAGAAATGCATGTGAACTTGGGTGGGCTTTTCTGATCCCATGAGGATGTGGTCTCTGATGGCTTGGAAATGTTGCTTCAGTCTCTGCTTTCTGTTTTGCCTGGTCGTGGAGGATGGGCAGACTGCTGGAGTCTTCAGTAGCAGAGTGGGGGAGGCCCATCTGAAATACTGTTGAGCGGAGACCAGCTTGTGAGCCTGGAAACTGTCTGTGGTTATATTTCCAGTTTCACTTATTCCAGAAGCAAATGTTTCTCTGTCTTGCATCCTTCTGCTTTTCAAGTTAGTTAATAACTCAGTTCTTTTGACATCAGTGGGGAGTTGAATCTTGAAGAAGCGTTTGAAGCACCATATGGATTTCTAGTTTGTTTTAGGTTCACCTTTCATTAAAGTCAGGGTTTGAAGTCAGGGTCTTGGTAGCTGCTTTAAATCTCACAGTGTTTGAAGATAAAAAGATTAGTTACTTGTGACCAGCGTTGACCAACTACAAAAAAGTGGCATGAGTGTGACCAGCTAAGCACTGGGCTGTCAGAACAGTAGAGGGTCTGAGCTTTAAGGAACGCAGAAATCCTCTAGTCTAGCAGCAAGATCTGGCTCCAGATGGCTTGTGCTCTGTCCTGGCTCTGCCAGCTGATACAGACTTTGTAAATTCATGCTTCTGTTTCCGCGGCTGTTGAATGGGGGTGATGACACCCGCTTGCCATGTTGCCGTGATGGGCTTCCAGTGAGCCGAGGCATGCAGAATGCTTGACCAGTGTCCCGTGCACGGTAAACACTCACAGACTGTATCACAGATGGACAAACAGACCCAGAGAAATTTTGATTTACCTGAGATCAAATCCTTACTTCATATTTCAGAAACTAGGCCTTTTTTTTGCTCCAAGTCTTCTTTTGTTCCTATTGACTGTTCTGGTTTACTGGTTCTTAAACTATGATTTAAAAGTTTTTATCTGCCCAGTGTAAGCACTAAATTGGGTGACATGCTGCTTAGCTCAGAGACTGTTCTTGAATAACAAGGCATGATTACAACACAAAGAGACACAGCAGGTCTCTTCCATCCCAGTGATTGTGGTCCCTTACTAAGTAATGCAGTCTTTGAAAATTGCTGTTAGGAAAACTGTGTATCTGGATACAGAAACTATATGTGGATTCTGATCATAACTGGGTAGAAACATGATAAGAAACATGGGAGGAAATTCATGAATATGACATGCAAAGGAAATAGGAATACTGGGCCAAAGAGTATGATGCCTTTTTTTTTTAAGTATTTTTATTTTTTTAGCAATAAAAAATTTGACATGTAGCTACTTTACAACACTGTGCTAGTTTTAGGTGTACCGCAAAAATGATTCAGCTATAAATATATTCTTTTTCAGATTCTTTTCCACTATAGGTTATTCAGTTCAGTTCAGTCACTCAGTCGTGTCCGACTCTTTGCGACCCCATGAATCACAGCACGCCAGGCCTCCCTGTCCATCACCAACTCCCGGAGTTCACTCAGACTCGTGTCAATCGAGTCAGTGATGCCATCCAGCCCTCTCATCCTCTGTCATCCCCTTCTCCTCCTGCCCCCAGTCCCTCCCAGCATCAGAGTCTTTTCCAATGAGTCAACTCTTCGCATCAGGTGGCCAAAGGACTGGAGTTTCAGCTTTAGCATCAGTTCTTCCAAAGAAATCCCAGGGCTGATCTCCTTCAGAATGGACTGGTTGGATCTCCTTGCAGTCCAGGGGACTCTCAAGAGTCTTCTCCAACACCACAGTTCAAAAGCATCCATTCTTCGGTGCTCAGCTTTCTTCACAGTCCAACTCTCACATCCATAGAATTACTAGATATCAAACACAGTTCTCTGTGCTACACAGCAAATTCTTGCTGCTGATGTATTTTATATTTAGCAGCGTGCACACGTCAGTCTCAAACTTAATCTTCCTCCTTCTCTGCTCTCGGCACCACCCGCCCCGCCCCAGCCCGCCACTGTTACCCCGTTGGTCAGTGCAAGCTTGCTCTCCCAAGTCTGTGTGTCTCTTTTCTGTTTTGTAAATAAGTTCATTTGTATCATTTTTTTAGACTCCACATAAAGGTGTAGAGCTCATAAATTTGTCCTCTGTCTGACTTACTTCAGTTAGATTAGTAATCTCTAGGTCTGTCCATGTTGCTGCAAATGGCATTGTTTCATTCTTTTTAAAGACTGAATAGCATTCCATTGTATACATATATACCATATCTTCTTTACCCATTTATCTTTCAGTGAATGTCTTGGCTATTGAAATAGTACTACATGAATATTGGGGTGCACGTGTCTTTTCAAATTAGAGTTTTTTCCCAGATATATGGACAGGATTGGGATTGCAGGATCATGAGGCAGCTTTGTTTTTAGTTTCTTAAGGAACTTCTATACTGTTCTCCACGGTGGCTGTTTACACTCCTACCAACAGTGGAGGAAGGTTCCCTTTTCCCACATAGTCTCCAGCATTTACTGAATGATGGCTGTTCTGATTGCTGTAAAATGTTACTTCATGGTAGTTTTGAGCTGCATTTCTATAATAATTAACGGTCTCGAGCATCTTTTCATGTGCTTGTTGGTCATCTGGAGTATGAGCCTCTTATGATTGTTGCCAGATCTTTTGCTGAAAGGATTGGGCCACCAGAAATTTGTGGAGAGGGCCTCTTGCACTCCATTGATTTGACTTATACTTGTCATTGTTCATATTCTTTCCTTGTTATCTCAGTGCCTGACATTAAGACTTGGTCGTTGTATTGCTAGAATCAACAAGGAAAAATATAAGACAGTGCACACACACTTCCGTACAAATGTATATGTATGAATGTATGTGTCTACAGTAAATTGAAGGAAAAATTGTGAAGGTTCCCACTAAGAATCACTTTCTTGCTGAGCTATTTATAGCTGCCTATTTCCTTTCTTCCATCTTAACAAACTTTCCTGTGTTTAAACAAGAGATGTCAGATGCTTCCTCCAGCTTACGTAGCCGACTTGAAGTTCCTTATGGTTTTACATTGGAGAGAACGAATTTTGTTTTTAGGAGTTTCTAAGTGATGGGACATACATTGAATCTAATCTTATCCCCTGTGTAACTCCTAAGTGCCCCTTCCACGCTGTGGGAGTCTCCCCAGAACTCGCTGTACGAGCAGCTTCATTCTCGTCTGCTGGTGAAAACATTTCCTGTGTCCTTCAGGCAGGATCAGCCTGCTGAAACTGCTGATAATAGACAGATACACCTTTCCAACAATGAGCAAGTTACTTAACTTCTCTGGGACTCGGCTTCCTTTGCAGTTAAATGGGTTTAAATCTAGAATATATCTGATAGACAGATCTCCCATATTCAGACATTAGGCCAAGATAACTATATTTAATCCTTTCTCTTTTGCACTTTCACTCCCCAAAAGTCTGTGTATTTCTCTTGTGTGACTGCCTTTGTGGACAGAACAGATGTGGCAGCAGACACAGAATATGAGTGATTGCAGATGGCCTGGAAGGAGAGATTCGGGCACACCTCTGGCAGCTGGATGGGAGTGGGCTTCGTGGGTATGCAGTCAGTGAACGGGACACTGTTGTTGCTTAAAGAAGCAACAGCAAGTAGCGGTATAAGGCTGGCGAATAAAGCAACAACTAGGAGTCTCCTTTGTCCAAGCCGTGTGGTTCCACTAACAGGTCTTTGATCTTGGCGTGTACTCTGTGGCACGTTTGCCAGTCTCCCTTAGCTTTTGTGGTCTGCTTGAGGTCAGATTTCCCTTTTCCAGTGCATGCTTACACTAAAGCAGTGACTGTTAGGTCCAAGGCCTTGAAATGTCATGTCCTGGAACACTGACAGCATCCCGTTCTCCAATGAATCAAAAGATGCCAGCTGCCATTTTTCATCCTGGTGTTTTGACTCATTTCAAGTTGCTTATCTGGGCTATTTTAGGCATGAAATTTAAGCAGCCAGGAGTGACTTGTTTGTTTTTTATGGCAAGAATGGGGAAGCTTCCAGTCTGGGGAATTAGATTCAGCACATGAGGATAAAAGCTTGTGTGGTACCTTTAAGTAAAATGTTCTTATAATTAAAAAAATAGACAGGTAAGCAGTGATGGTGATGGTGCTGATGGTGGTGTTAATGAGAGTTCATTGAACCATTAGCATGTAGAACTTGCCAATCGTACTCTGAAATCATACGGTCCAGTTGAAGTAGCATGGAGGCAGGGAAGTGTAGTGGTTAATAGAATGGACCTGGAGCCAGAATCTGTGTTTGTGTCTGGCTTTTCCCTGGTGGTTCAGATGATAAAGGATCTGCCGGCAACGCAAAGACATAGGAGATGTGGGTTCAGTCCCCGGGTCAGGAAGATTCCCTGGAGAAGGGAATGGCAACCCACTCCAGTATTCTTGCCTGGAGAATCCTATGGACAGAGGAGCCTGGCAGGCTATAGTCCATGGGGTTGCAAAGAGTTGGACATGACTGAATGACTTTCACACACATTACTGCTTAGTAGCTGTGTGAAAACTAGCTTTGTTTCTCTGGGCCTGAGTTTCTTATAAGATGGGGGTAGGCTTAATAACAGCACTTATCTCTTTGGGTGACTGTGAGGATCATATAAATAAATATATGTCAAGTGGCAGGAATAGTTTCTGTCATTGAGTATGTCTGTGTTAGTTCCTCAAACTCCCATACCCTGCCTCCGTCTTTTCCTGTTGGCCACCTGCCCACAGCTGGGGAGCTTGTCCCCATGGGTTTCTCTTGTCTATGGAGGCAGTGATTTCCTATGTTTGTGCAGAGAATAGCCTTGAAATGTATAGTGTCTTTGGAGCAACGGATAGGCACACTCATTGCTTTTTATAAAAGATTTGGGTTCCCTAAGTTCATATAAAGTCATTTCCTTTTCAATAAAATTATTTTCCTGGTTGCCTTGGTTTGGTTTTGCTGTTGAAATATTGTTATTATTATTTTTGCTAGCAAATTAGAGTCTGATTTCTACAACAGTTGCATCTTTTCTTTGCATTTCTTCTGGTAAGCACATTTTCCTTGTAAACATTTCCTTGTTTTTATTAAAAATTTTACAGTGTTTAAAGCTTATCTAGCAACAAGCTGGTTAATTTGCTTAACCTCTCTTAAAGTACTTCCAGTGTGTTCTTATTGCTCTTTACTCATTATTATGGATATCTAAAAAATATTGAATAAATAAGAAATACTGTTTAGTACAAAAATGTACCCTATTTTTAATATTCAGATACTAAAACATGTTTCTAAACATGATCCGATAATGTCTAAATGTTGTTAACATTTGGGTCTTCCAGCAAGATTAACAGCACTATGTAGAACCAGGATTTGTTCATGGCATACTCTGTGTAGCTTGTTAACATTGACTCTGTGAGACCGACTCAGCACTGGCAGCGGACGGGACTGAGAACACACACTGAGAACAGGGTAACCGCTGTAAGCAAGACCAGGTGATTGGATCGCGGCAGCTTCACTTCTACGTGCTCCTGGCCCAGTTCTGGAAAATGTTGGCCTTAACCTTCACCTCTGCACGTCAGCATTTCTGCTCCTCCTTTGGATTTGATGTCCTTGGATTCTAGGTTAATGGCTGAACAAGCAGGAGATTTATGATGCTTTCCTCCTATTTCTCAACTTATTTTTCTCAAGATTTGGAAGAACTGTACATTTTCCAAGAAATGCCAGATAGGAATTGCTGCAAGAAAGCATCGTTCCCATTTCACTCCTAGGGCACTCCTGGTGGTCACCGTGAGCCCACACCTGCTGTGCGTCAGCCCTCTCTGATCACACCTCTTAGGAGGCTCGCCCTGCTCGCTGTGGTCCAGTCACCCCTGGCCTCGGATGCACAGGCCCGTGCTCCTGTCCATCTGGAATACTCTCTCCCTGACCCTTTGGTCCTCTCCCCTTCCGTCAGGACAGGCTCACATTTGCTGACCACGTAAATAAAGTAACCCAGCCCCCGCCCCGCTTCCTGTCACCTCCCCGCCTTCTTTTTCTCCACTTGTCTGACACCACTCTGGTTGGCCCTGAGGGGCAAAGATTGCTGGTGTGCCTGCTCCATCCTTGTGTCTGTCACATACGAGGGGCTCTGTAAATACCTGTTGAGTGAGAGAAAGGGATTCTTGGCAGTCTTGTAGGGAACAAATGGGATTGGTGACAGAGAGAAGTGAGGAGGCTCTTATTGTGGTCGCCCTGAAATTTGGTGAGAGCCTAAACCAAGGGGCTGGAGAGCAGAAGAGAGTCAGGAGACAGGGTGGCTGGGGTGGTGGATTCCACTTGGCAATGGAAAAGAGGGAAAAGGGAGCCATGTGAAATATTCCCTGTTGCTAGCTTGGCAATAAAGTATACCAGAAAAGAAAAAACCCTAAGCATTTCTTTTATAAAGCAAATTGTATTAATAGGATAAGGAATAAATTATTTCTGCAATTTGTGTTTATCTGAAATACAGTTTCTCAAAGACTGTAAGTAACCCTTGCTGAAATGCTGATTTTAATTTGAGGTCAAGTTTCCTAAAATGTTTCGAAAGCTAGCCATGCCAGGAGGTTTTGGCCTCCAGGGAATTTATAACTTTAGACAGAGAGGTTTTTCTATATCCGGGAGCTAAACTGGATTTTCTGAAGGTCTGAATACTTAATTAGCTTTTTGGTATCTTGAGTTAGTAACGGAATTAATGTTTCAAATATGAAGTTTAGAGTTCTTTCTTTTAAGAACTATTTCCTTCTATAAGAATGGCCTCTGAGGCAAAGGCCTCAGCCACATCCTTTATTCCACTGGTTCCCCTCTGGATTTACCCCCGAGGTCCAGGAATTGGCATCTTATGGATGGCTGGAGGAAGCAGCTTGCTTGGAGGCCAGGCCTTGCCCTCTTTCTTTAAGGCCTGGATCAGGAAGATGGTGGATTTCATGAAAATGTCAGTTGATTCCACTTCATGTGTGTTTTGGGAATAGATAGAACATGACTGCTAAGGGAATTCTAAGTAACTTGGGTGAATTTAGAGTGATTCCAGATATTTGCTATTAATAATTAAAAAAAAAGCAAAGTTGATGGCTGTGAGGTTCTTCACTGATTACAGTTCGTTACCTTGTGCTTAGATACTTGAGCTCTCTTTTTGCTCTTCATGTCCCATACTGGAAGCTCTGCTCTTCTGAAAAGCTGAGATGATGACGTGATACTGGTGACTCTGCCGATGTCACCCCGTGCTGGGGGCTCTGCCCCTTTCCTGTGTGGTTGGAGGAGCTGGGGGCCTCTGGAAACGTCATCACAGAAGGGAAGGGATCAGCCTAGAGACTCTGCAGTCATCTGCTAGCATGGAACTGTAGTTACGGTAAGAAGAATGCGGTAGATCTGCACGTGCTGATGTGGAAGACTGTCCATGACATATTGTTAAGTGAAACAACGTGTAGAACATTCTGTGTGTCTAGAATAAGAAGCATACGTAGTGATCTAATCTATTAGCCACTGGGGGAGTCAAGGGCGAGGATTTTCACTTCATTTATATTTCTTGGAACTATATTTTATTCACTCATATGACTCTTATAGTCTTAAAAGGAAAGCAAGCAGATTGTCAGTGGTTCTGTGACTGTCTAGTGGCCTGTGCTGGCGGCAGCCTGGAGCCATCTCTGGGGACCCCCGCACCCCCACTCCCGCGGCCACAGTGGCCTTGGGCTGAGCAGTGGCTGCCCGCTTGGAGGTTCCTTCTGGTTCCTCATACCTGCCAGCTGCAGCCGTTTGCTCTCCATGCCTGACTCCACTGGCGTTTGGGTTTGCAACCTCTGTTTTAAAATTTTAAAATAAAGGAAGTACTTCTTAAAAATCCCTAACTTTTAACCTTTTCAGTAGTTGCAGCTAACTTTCTTGAATTAGCAGACCTCACTGAGGTTGTGGTGGTCCCCGATCGACAGACCAGGACAGCTTGGCTGTGTGTCTGCTGACGCGTATACTGTATGCTGGGCAGCTGTTTGTCACCGCCAAGCGGGTGATGCTATCTCTCTGTCTTGAATGTGGTCAGAGATGTGACTTATTTTCATTTGTTTCCCACAGCCCCAGTTCTGCCATAACTCATTGGTGTGACTGGCGCCTCTGCAGCTCCTCAGTTGTGAGGGATGGACTGTGAGGGTGTAGAAATCAATGTAGATATCCTGAACTCCCACCGACTGTGCTCGGAGACTCCTACTCTCTGTGCTTCTCGCTAAGTCCCTCTTTCTCTCTGCAGATCCCAGGAGTGACTCAAGATGCTTTAAGTTCTTCCAACCCTAGTCCCTAGAGCTGACCCCAGCTCGGCTGTCTCCTTTATCACTCATGGGGCAGACCATGGTGGACTGGCATTTAAGGGTGTGGTGGGGTGTGAAATTTGTTGGTTGTGTTGATGACACTTTTTTGCATCCTTGTCTCATGTGACTAGGCAGTTCTCTGTTCATCTGTGGTTCCTTTCTTGTGCTCTATCAGTGGGTGCCCTCTCTACCTGCGACGGCCCCCAGAAGTTGAGGAGGCCCTTTTCCACCTTTGTTGGATGTTCTTAGTTCCTGTGTCTTAAGGAGATCTTGATCATTTTTCTTATGGTATCGGTTGGTTTCTCATGCAAATTCAAGTCGTCATGGCCCATCCTGCTTCACCAGAATTCTAGGAAATTTATAGATTAAGTTGCTTGAGCTATAATTTTTTAAAGAATTCTTGATTGTGACACCCAAAAGGACAGTGAAGGTGGTATGATTTTTTTCTATATCTTTCTTCAGAAAATTCCTAGTTTCTTCCTACAGCCCTACTTTTGACTCTTTTACTCTAAAGAATACTAAAGTATGGAACTAGTTTTAAAATACTAATTTTGCTGAGGATTCCTGCATTTTCATAGAAGTCTCTTAAAGGCTTTAGGAGTTGAAGTTCTGTGTCTCAAGCACCTGTGATCAGTGGTGAGCCAATATTTATGATCAGGTACATTGTATGGAAACTCCTAATTCACTCACGTAGGCTGGTCTCCCTGTAGAATGTGACAGCAAGTGGTGCCTAGGTTGTCTGCAGAGAATAGTGGTAGATGGGGTGAGACCAAGAGGTGGAAGACATGCTGGGAGGACTTTTCTGCATTACGCCATGACCCTTATCTCTTTGCTGTGTTCAAGGGCCTTGTGACATCCCTGTATTGGGGCCTATCAGAACCGTTCCATCTGTTGCTCTTAATATAAGCATAACCACACATTAAGAGAAAGACTGGCAAATTGAGCATCAGCAGCTTAATAATTAAGAAAATACGTCTTTGCTGGCTCTTTGAACTAACTAATATAGATGGCCCCTATAAGAGAAATAGCTGTAGGCTTTTTAATGAACAACATGATTTTAATGCACAACACTAAGTGCCTGTCTTAGAGCTATTAGCTGTCATAATTTATCAAGTCTCATATTAAAAGCCATGATTCAGAGAGGCAAGCATGAACTTTTCCACTTGCCTTACCCTGCTGAGGTCATTTTAAATGTCCTAAGTTCGAAATTGGGTAAAGATATTTAGTTTGCCAAACTGAAAATAAAAGAACATGACATTTAGCTTGGAGCTGAAAGTAGATTTTTTTTTGCCTCTAAGTCACAATACTACTGTAATGTAATAATAGTAATTTTCATTTATTGAGTGAGTATTGTATGCCAGAAAACTAAGTGCTTTTGATACATAATCTTATCTAATCCACAGAGCAACTCTCTGAAGATAGTCCCATTTTATAGATGAGACAGCTGAGTTACAAAAAGGATAAATGCCTTGACTGAGGTCATATAATTAACTGGTAAATGTTAGACCTGGCATTTGAACTGAGGTGGTTTAGCCCAGGTCCAGATTCCTGACCACTGGCTTTTTCCCTTAAATGGATGATGAAACCTCACTTAGTTGCTAAGTCATGTCTGACTCTTTTGCAGCCCCATAGACTGTAGCCTGCCAGGTTCCTCTGTCCATGGAACTTTCCAGGCAAGAATACTGCAGTGGGTTGTCATTTCTTTCTCCAGGTGATCTTCCAGACCCAGAGATCGAACCTATGTCTCCTGCATTGACAGGTGGATTCTTTACCACTGAGCCACCAGGAGAGCCTGGAAACCTCACTAGCTAAGGCTAACTGTGACCTATTGTGGACAGGGCTAATTTGACTTCACTTAGGAATGTTTAACCTCAGCAAAGAGCACAGCATCATGATAGGGGCTGTGGCTTTATTACTTTTCTATGGCTGCTGTAATGAATTACCACTAACTGGCGACTTAAACAACACACATTAATTTTCTTTTTGGTTCTGGAGGCCAAAAATCCAAAATTCATTTCACTGGGCTGACCTCAAGGTGCTGGCAGGGCTGTGTTCCCCTTGGAGGCCCCAGGAGACAGGCAGTCCCTTGGCTTTTCCAGCTGCTGGTGGCCGCTGACGCTCCCTGACTTGTGGCCTCTGTCCTCTGGTCTCTGCCTCCTGGTCACGTTGCCTTTCCCTCTGTCCACTGTCCAATCACCCTCTGCCTCTTTTTTATAAGGATACCTTTGTTTGCATTTAGGGCCCATCCAGATAATTTTCCCATCTCAAGAACCTTAATCACACATGCAAAGTCTTTTTTTTTTTCCATGTAAGGTAACATGGAAAGATTCTTGGGATTGAAACATAGATGTCTTTGAGTGGGGGGCCCTGCATTATTCAGCCTACCATGGTGACAAATAGAAAGAATTAGAACTTTCAGTCCACCTTGTAGGAGTATGCTTAATTTCAACAATTCCCTAGCTGTTCTGCAGGACAATTAGGACACAGATGCTAAAAATGTGAAAAAAATTTCATGGTCTAACAGATTTGAGAGTTATTGTGTAATATATCCCTCTTTAAGGAGATTCACAATGTATAGTGAAGGCTTTGAAAATTCCTAGGACAGAGAAAGTTGCTTAACTTAGTTGAACCCAGAATTCCTTAGACATAATTGATTTAAAAGCACTTCCTTTTAAGGGTACACCTGTTAACATGCCATGATGTGCTTGTAACACACTTTAGGAAGTATAGCACTAACAAGCAGGTACTAGTATTTATTACCTGCTAGTCTTCGGAAGGCATGGGGGAATGTCTTTGCTGACTTTGTGTTACTTAATAACTTAAACATACTTGGAATTGATTTGAAAGAACTACTCTGAACAAATACACAATACTGAATGATACAATGATGATTTTTAATATTTTCACTAATATTGTGGCTGATGAGTTACAAGGATCCGGATGGAGTTACAATAAGGGAGAAATTTTTCTTGTGTGGAATGATCTGAAGGCCCTTCCCAGAAAAGGGACCCTAATTCATCTAGCTGGAAGAGAGGCAGGGGTGCATCCATGTAGGAGCAAAGAGCTTAGCCAAAGGAAGGAGGGCTCATCCGGAGAGAAGGGTCAGGGGTTCTGTGGATTACTCCTTGAATTGTTAGTTTAAGGGTTTAGGCTTGATTCACTAGGTGAGGGTTTGACACTCTGGATAAATGCATGCCCTGTGGGCCAAATCCAGTCCTGTGCCTGTCTTTGTTGGAACACAGCCACGACCGTTTGCTTACCTACCTTCCATGGCTGCTTCAGTGCTGCAGAGTAGGGTGGGCCGGCCCACCTTAAAATTCTTGCTGCCTGGGCCTATACGGAAAAGGTATGGTGCTCCCGATAGAGCTAAGGGGGGTGGCTATTGAAGGGCTCTGATCAGGAAGGCGTTATCCTCAGATTTGTGTGTTTGAAATCTTATCCTGACAACACTGTGGAGGATGGACTGGGGAATAAAGACTAGAGAGGGTGAGGAGCAAGGGAATGGGAGAGGAGAGAACAGAAAGAGACATTTTGGACGACAGCAGGGAAGATGGAGGAGCCAAAGATAATCTTTCCAAGCAGACTTTTTAGATTAGTTTCAGATTTAGAGAAAAGTTGCAAAGACAATACAGAGAGTTCCTGTATGTTCCCCCTGCTCAGTTTTCCCTGCTGCTGGCATCTTACATTAGTATGGTACACCTGTCATTAACTAATGATTCAGTATTAATACTAAAGCCACATTCTATTCGAATTTCCATAATTTTTTATATGATATCCCTGTTCTGTCTCAGTATCCCATTCAGGGTGTCATGTTACATCTAGTTGTCATATCTCCTTGAATTCCTAGAGTGTTAGATTACGGTGGTTTTCAGATATTACTCATTTTTATGACCTTGATAGTTTTGAGGAGTGCTATTTTTTTTCCAGGTGTTTTATAGAATGTCCCTCATTTGGGATTTGTCTGATGCTTTTTCATGATTTGACTGTACTGTCTACAGTACATAGTGTCAACATGTCTTACCACTGTTGATACTGACGTTGATCCCTTGACTGAGATAATGTTTGTCAAGTTTCCCCACTGTGAAGTTACTTTTCGCCCACCTTTCCATCCTCTGTTCTTTGGCCAAAGGGAATTTTGAAATTTCTGGGTAAGACAGCATTGCCTCCATTTCTGACTCACAAACTTCTACTACTTAAATTAAGAAGGAAAAGGGGGAGGTGGCTGTCCATTTAGGTATTAAGCAGAAGTAAAAATTGTCAAAGGATGCTGAGGAGGAGGGGTAAGAGAAGCAGGTGGCTAACAGGAGTGGTAAATACTGCGGCCTCCCAGGTCAAGGAGGGTTTCAGAGTGGCAGAGTGGTCAGCATGCTTGTAAGTCAAGGAGAGCACTGTTTAGGGGTGGATAGTATAGGAGTCTGGCTGGACTGGAGGGTTGGGGAGGAAGTGCAGTAGGAAGTAAGGGGGCGCTAGATGTCCAGCCTTGCAAACAAATAGCAAATAGGATTTGCCTCTGTGTTCAGGAGGAGGCTGAGCAGACTGGTGCGTGAGGATAATTAGTTTGTCAGCCTATGCAGATTAGAGGGCTCAGAATTTGTAGTTGCTTCATTGGGAAGCTGTTAGAAACAGGTGTCTGGAGAAATAGTGCAGAAATGTGGGACACTTAAGGGACCATTAGCCCATGACAGATTTTTGCATATACTAGGTTTTTTTCCCCATAATGTGAAGAAAAAGAAAGTGGAATTAGTGATTAAGCATTCTGCTGACAAACATTAAGCTTAAACAACTGAAAAATCAGGCTGTCTTAGGACTTCCCTGCTGGTTTAGTGGTTAAGACTATGCTTCCATTGTAGGGGTGCAGGTTCAGTCCCTGGTCCAGGAACTAAAATCCTGCATGCCATGTGGCATGGCCAAAAAAAAAAAAAGAAAGATGCTGGTGGGCAAGTTTCTTTGTTCAGACAGGAGAGAGGTTGGAGCTGATGAAGATGATGTGATTAGGAAGGTGTCTCAGCTAGCTAGACCAGCCTGTGATTTATTATTTGCATTGGGTTTGTTGGTTCCTAGTTCTTCTAGTCACTGGACATGCTTAACTGAAAAACAAACAAACAAAAACCGGATTGTCCTAAATACCTACCTGCCTTCTTGTAGTTATGTGTGCGTCTCTCCTTTTCTTGGAGAAGAGTTAGAGATGAACTTGAGCTCCGCCCAGGTTGGAGCTCACAACATCCAAGTTAATGGGATATGAAGTTTAAATGTAGTTTTCATAGGCTGACTCGAGTCAGTTTCATAATGATTTCCCGTGGAACTTCCTGCTTCATCCTCTTTTGGTGGTGGTTTTGTTTTAAAAGTTGCCATGCTTTCTGAGATAACTGATGGTGGAGAGAGATTTACTGAGCCACAGTCTTGCAGAGAGAATAAGCCTGGAAATACTGACGGTTCACTGGTTGCTGGCATTTTGAACTTATCATTTCTTTTGCATATAACTAGGGCGATAAATGCTCCTACACTTGAATCTACCCGTTTTATTAAAAGGGAAGCATATTCATTAAATGAGTGATATGATCTGAACTTTTAAAAATTGCTCTATTACTCCTGATTCTGAAGTAGAGTCCTATTTTATTATTTAACTCAGCCAGCCTCAAATGCTGTGATTTGTGACTTGGTTCAATAGAAGCAGAGTAGCTCTCCTTCGCCTTGTTTTTGTATCAGTCCTCTTTAGGTGAGAGTGAGTGAATTTAATAAACCAGGTCATCCTCATTTACATGACCACCTGCCCATATCTATCAACCAGGAGCCTCTGTTAGGCTCTTTTCTGAGCAGTGACACCCACTATGGGGTGGAAACAACATTTTGTTAAAGAGAACTTCCAAGATTTTTTTTTAATGAGGATAAAAATTGCGTACCTCATGTGGTTCTTAGTAGGTCTAAGGGATGAAATTCAAGTGGCTCATGTTATACGCAGTCTTGTTTTTTAAATTCTGTCTCTGGATTTTGCTGCAATGGCTATGCCTGTGTTTGTTGCTACAGAGTGCTGTTTATTTAGCAGGGAAATCGCATGATTCAGATCCTCGAGAAAGGAAATCGTTTGGTCTCCTCTCATATCATCCAAGCAACAAAATCACCAATGAGGGACACACCAGCACTTCTTTCCAAATTCACTGCTTATCGGAACAGGAAGAAGAATTTTTAAAAGCACTGTGGAGGATGGCCATTTCCTCTGTGCTCCGCTAAGGCCAGGAATCTCAAATATGCCAGGCACAGAGGGGCCCTGTGATTGCCTGTAACGTTACAAAACTTCCCCTTTTGAGACAGGTTCCCAATGTTCTTTCCACACGTGTTTCAGAGAAACAGCTGCCTTGGCATCCTCAAAGCTCATCACTTCCCCTTTGCTTGACTTTGGTAATATTGTACGCATCTTCGCAGAGCGACCACCCATGCCTCAGCTGCTTTCATCTCCTTTTCCTCCTTTCAGACCAAACCTATGAAAATTTAACCAAATTATTTACCAGCTGCAAATCAAAGGTGAAGGTGATTTCAATAGATCGAATACATAAATAGAAATAAATGGCACACACGTCTCAATTCCTTTTGGGCACATGAAGAGGGGTGGTTGCCTCAGCTTCTCATCCTCAGGGTTTCCGGCGTGTTTGGACAGAGCTTGCAGGACACGGACCTGTGTGCTGCAGGCGCCCTGGGCATCATGCCAGCCCCTGCTTACACTTTCTCATTTTCCCTCTCCTTTACATCGTCAAAACCCTTCACCCTCTGCAACTGCAAGGTTGCATTTTAGTCTTGTTGAACAAAGGATCTATCTCAGGTTTACTTCGTGGAGTTGAAGTTAGTTGGACCTGAACATTGGGTCTGTCTTAGCTTTTCAGTAAAAGCTTTTGATTTAATTTTCTGTTAAGGAAAGAACTGAAATGAGGATAAGCAAACTCTTAGTTGCAACTGAGAATCTAGCTTAGAGATGGGAACCCAAGTGAAGTGAAGAAGACTCTTCAACTGACTTGCCTTCGCTCCAGCAGGCTTGTGACATGGTTCATAGCGTGTTTAGGTTTAGGGATAGAAGTATGGGGTATAGAACTCCGGGTTCCAGTGTTGGAGATGGTGTTTGCAAGAGTAGATGCTGTGGTTCATCCCCTCCCTGTGTGACCTGCACACCTCACCTCTCCTTTCTGGGCTTCAGTTTCCTGACCTGTGAAATGGGACAATAAAAGTAACCCTCTCAGAGTTACTGCAAGGATTAATGGGTTAATTAGTAACTCTTCAGACACGCCCAGCATTCAGTAACCGTTATATGAGATTGTTGTTTTATTTTCACATTCCTACAAGTTACGTCAGCACATGTGAGTATGGCAGGCAAGTACAGCAGACATTTGAGAAATAGATGCGTCAGCACTTGTCCATGGGTCGTTTTCTTCCTCAGCATGGTCTCTGGTAGAAAGTGAGTCCTGATTGTGATAGTTCTGCCTGTGCAGGACATTTGGGGATGTATGCCCTGGGATTGCCTGTGATGGCTCCTTTACTGGCTAGTTTCCTCTCACTTGAGTGAACGTAGGTTTGATTTTTTTTTTTTTTAAGTTAAAAGATATTTGGAATCAAGTCCAGTGAAGCAATGTCTTTCTTTAAACACTTACCTGTAAAGTGTACTCACAAACATGGTCATTGGGCCACACTAAGTTTTTGGTGGCAACATGCAGATTATTTCGCTTTGGCTTTTGGGAGCCAAGGGCTTCCCTGGTAGCTCAGATGGTAAAGAATCTGCCTGCAGTGCAGGAGACCCAGGTTTGATCTCTGGGTTGGGAAGATCCCCTGGAGGAGGGCATGGCAACCCACTCCAGTATTCTTGCCTGGAGAATCCCATGGGCAGAAGAGCCTGGGGGGCTACAGTCCGTAGGATTGCAAAGAGTCAGACACGACTGAGCGACTTTCACTTTCACTTTCCACTTTGGGAGCCACTGTTCCGTATCTACTTCTTGCTGAAGCAACTACTTCATGCCTAGTTATTTTGCCCTCCCTTTCTCCTCCGAAGTAGAACATTACATCCCTGTCTCAGCTTTGTTTCAGGGATTTACTCGCCTGCAGGTTATATCCCTACGAAAACTCCTTTTACTTGAATTTTTACCCCAAACCCTTTTGTTCTCGTGGTTAATACTTTTTGTGACTAGATATGTAACATGTATATCCACTTGCCTCGGCTTTTTAAAATAGCTTGATTGTTGGGCCTGCTGCTCGGATGTGCTGGAGCTACTGTTTCAGGCCCTCAGTCTCCTTCCCTCCGCACCCTCCCTCTCCCCACCGAGATTCCAAGTGATAGAGAATCAGCCTCAGCTTTAGAGTCACTCCTAAGTCAGGTTGCCAGCCCCTCTAAGAGGCAGTTTTTCCAGCAGCATGTTGTAATGGAAAATATCTATTTGCCTTGAAACAGTGCAGAAAGTCAATACTTGGTCTCCAGGAAGGTTTCGGTACTAACATAACTCCTCTGTGCTGCCTGGATGGTGGCAGATAATGTTAAAAACAGTAAAAACTAGGAGATTAGAAAAAACTTTATCTCTTTCACAGTTGGCATTGCATTGCAATAACCAACCCCCTTCCAAAATATGCATGAATGTTTGCTGAAAAATAAAAACAAATTAACAAATAAAATTGGGACTTTCTGAACAATATATATCATTGTGATATATATGTATATAATTTATAGACAGCTAGCTTTTTATATTTTTACATGTAATATATATAATATACATTATATATAATATGCATATGTATGGTTTTATACATTTTATGTATTAAATACATTTAGCTTTTCTGTTTTCTCACAAACTTTTCTTTATGGTCCTTAAAACAATTTTTTTAACCCCTTTACTTTGACTCATGCTATTCATAAATTCTCCCTCTTCTGACCTTTATTATTTACAGACAAAAAATATTTTTATGCATATTTTCTGCTTTAGCCTAGATGGATGGAGGCATAGAAATTCTGGTTTCTCTGCTCGCTCTCTCAGTTTTCAGGTGTCTCACAAGCTATTCTTAAACAGATGTCTAAGAATTCAGTGAGTGGCAGTACTTCAAAGCAGTGGTTTGTAAATATGTGTGTCAGATCTTTTGAATTTCTAAAAATAATTTGGAGGGAAGATGAAATGCACTTCTGGCCATTTTAGACACACAGAACCTGGAAAATTTTGTTTACGCACCTCTTTTGGATGAAGTGCAAGTCTTTGAAGAATGAAAAGCAGAAGTTATTGGGTGTGGTTGTCTTCAACTTTCTTTCCCACAAGGTCTAATTTGGTTGCTGGAGCTTCAAAGCAGTGCCTTAAGAAGCCAGTGTTAGTGGTGGTGGCTGTGGGAGGATTTTAAGAAAAAGTAACAGTTTCCACCAGAGTCATTTTAGGCAAAGGTGTGAGACATGCAGCCTTTTTCATGTCTATGCACCAGCATCTTGAGCTTTTCCTAGTAAAACCTGTTTGCAGGGAAAAAAATCAGAAATTCTCTTTGAAGTGAAATAACTGTCAGTTTTAGTGCATTCTTCCTAGAAGATTTGTATTTTATCAGAAAAGAAAATGTCAGTCTTTTTTTTTTTTTTTAAAGGTAGATGAGTCCTACAGTTGGTTCTAGTCATGACTTTCGGAGATGCTACTCTAGTTCTCTTGATTGAATTTGCAACAAGCCTTTTTATCCCCCAAATCTCCTGAGAGTGGATGGTTCTATTACAGTTTTAAGGATCTTAGCCCCATATCCTAGCCTTGAATCCAAGTCCGGCAACTTACAACAGCTCTATGCACTTGGAGTATGACAGATGACAGCAAGTAGAGCTAGGTGGTCCCCATTTGCCAAATGGGGAGATATTCTGGGAGGGGCTCAAGATCATCATATAGGCTGAGCTCTGAAATGTCAGTTAATGCCCCTTATGAGGATGTCATTAGGGTTTATAAGGTATTTAATCTCCAGAGAAAGATAAATTTATCTTGGTGTGCCATATGTAAGAAGGCAGAAAAGTACAAAATCTTTAGGAAATATTTTCAACAACAAGAGTTTTCTTGTTGCTTGAATTAAGTTGTTAGGAGATGTGAAAAATTGCAGTTAAGTGCTGTAATTTAGAAAATCAGACACTTATATGATAACATTTCTGTTGCATTAAGTCTTTACAGGTGGAGTAGCATAACTCTTATAAAATTTAACTAGATTGGAAAGGAAGATACACGATTGATATTTTTGGCCTTTTCTTCTTCTGTGCCTACAAACCCCCAGGTTTTCAAACCTTAAATCTCTCTTAAGATCTCCAGCTGTGGTTGGTCCAACTGCCCTGTAGATTTTCCAGTTGAATGTGTTCAAAGCACTTTAATCACAGCTGCAGCTTGGTCTTCTCTTTTCCTCTCATCCTTTATATCGGGGGTCCTTAGCCTTCAGAGTCTAATGTCTGATGACCTGAGGTGGAGCTGATGTAACAGTAATAGAAATAAAGTGCACTGAAAGTGTAATGTGCTTGAATCATCAAATTGTCTTCCACAAAACTGGTCCCTGGTGCCAAAAAGATTGGGGACTGCTGCTCTCTATTCTTTCCCAAACCAAGTCAGTATTGAGTCCATCTTCAAAAAGTATCTGAAATTCACCTACTTCTCTCCAACTGTTTGCCACTCACCTGTTCTGGTCCCTTGGGTCACCTCAGTCAACTACCTCTCTGTGTTTACTGGGACTCTTTCCCATCTTCTTGAAATGCAAATTTGCTATTCCCACTCCCCCCAAAAAACCCAACCCACAGCAAAACCGGGGAACAAACAGGCATCACTCAGCTTTTCTGTAATGTGCCATAATCTTCAGTTGAAATTATGATCTCAGAGTCCTGCGTGACCTGGCTATCGCCACTCTACCCCAGCCTACACACCACCCCCTGCCCACCGTCAGTAATCCAGCCCTGACTGGCTTGGTTTCAGTTCCTCAGAAATAGCATTCACTTCCACTTTCCACCCAACCTTTTAAGATTTGCTTGACTTCTATTTTTCTTCAGCTGTTCCCTTAAAATGCCATCGTTGTCGTTGTTTAGTTGTTAAATCACATGCGACTCTTTTGCGGCGCCATGGACCGTAGCCCAGCAGGCTCCTCTGTCCATTGGATTTTCCGGGCAAGAGTACTGGCGTGGGTCGCCATCTCCTCCTCTAGGGAATCTCCCAGCCCGGGGACTGCCCCCGTGTCCCCTGCATCTCTTGCACTGGCCGGTGGATTCTTTACCACTGAGCCACCTGGGAAGCCCTTAACCTGGCATCTTGTCAGGTAAAGCCCTAGGTTAGGCGCCACCCTCCTGCACCTCACCGGTAGACTAGGTCCGTCCCGCTGGCAGACTTCGCACTCTTGGTAGATCCCTGGCGCCCAGCGTAGAGTTTGGCGTGCACTTAGCAGTATTTCTTCCATGAAGGAAGGAAGCGACATTTACAAACAGTTTCACTGCTTCTAACCCTTCCAAGGGGTGGCCTGTCTGGTCTGTGTGCACACTTGTTATTATTCAGTTGCTCAGTCATGTGCGACTCTTTGTGACCCCATGGGCTACAGCATGCCAGGCTTCCCTGTCCTTCACCGTCTTCACCCTCATGTCCACTGAGTCAGTGGTGCCATCCCACCATCGCATCCGCCGCCATCCCCCTTTCCTCCTGCCTTCAGTCTTTTCCAGCATCAGGGTCTTTGCCAGTGAGGAGGTGTGCACAGAGGTCTCCCCTTTTCTCACCTGTGCTCGAGGCAGACATTGCTCCTCCACGATGACTCCCTTCTCTCGGGCTGGCTCTCTTAGTTACTGCGTAGGCAGCTGTTTCTGGTCTGCTGGCCCATCTGAATTGGCAGGTGGCACAACCCTCTTTGCCATTTGCAGTCTAGCAGGAGAAGACACAGCATTCCAGAATGTAGGTTCTTGTTTTGATCTTTAGACATTGTCATGAACTCTTTATGCCTTAGTTTGCATGTAATCTGATGCAGTAATTAGATGGTTACCTAAGATAATCTTTCATGAAGATAGAGTAAGAAATACTGAAAAATTAGTAAAACTATCCAATTATAAGATAATAAAGTTACAGTCAGTGTGCTTTGTATAAAAAATACTCATCTTGTGATCAAGCACTTATGTGGAGAATAAAATGTAAAATTTTTAATATACATAAATACAAATTTTAATTGCAAGATTGCCATATCTGTATATAAGTACATTACAACAGGGACTCTAATCTCCTCAGAATGAAGTTGACCTCTCAGTTTTTTAAAAAAAAATTATTTCTTTTTAATGGAAGGATAATTGCTTTACAGTATTGGGTTGTTTTGTGCCATACATCAACATGAATCAGCCATCGGTATACATGTGTCCCCTCCCTCTTGAACCCTTCTCCCACCTGCCACCCCTTCCCACCCCTCTAGGTTGTTACAGAGCCCTGGTTTGAGTTCCCTGAATCATACAGCAAATTCCCACTAAATTTTATGTGTGTTAGTATATATGTTTCCATGGTACTCTCAAGAGGAAACCCAGTATCATTTAGGTTTTATTTTGCTATAAAGAGTACATTTCAAGGTGATAGAATACCAAGTGTCAAGGAAAAGCTGTTTTTTTCTTTAGTTTACTGTCATTCTGTGGCCAAGTTTCATAAAGGATCCTCATGGATCATCTGTATCAGGAACACCAGGGATAGATTACATTACAGATTTCTGCACCCCCCAACTTAACTGAAGCAGAGTTTCTGAGGCCTGGAAATCTGCGTTTTAAATAAGTCTGAGCACCACAGTCGTATAATACCTAGTATCCAGTACATCATTAATAAACATTGAACAGGATCTATAAAAGACGCCTCATTCACTGACCTTTTCAGTCTCACCTGAGCATAACGGTGACATCAGACAACATATCACTGCCAACACTGTCTGGTAAAAGGTGAAGATATTGATGGTAGCCAAGGTTGAAATCAGTCAATGGCCTTATGCAACCAGAGCACAGAAGATCAGCAAGGGCATTGTTCCCAGAGGCTTAGACACACTTGTCCTCTGGGCACAAACTCGTCCTTTGATCACAGCTGATGTGGGCAGAAAGGAACCAGGCGAGGCAAATTCGGGCCAGTCGTGCAGTGAAGTCTGTGCTTCTTGTCTAGGTCTCTGGAACAGCCCGGCAGAGTTAGGCGGGCAGTGGCCTTCCCCTTCAGCGGGGCTCCCAGATTTCCTGCCTTCCCTGAGAATCCAGAACGCAAGGAGAAAACTTGCCCTGAGTCGGAAGGCAGAAACAATAACAGCATTTTAAAGGTGGCATTGCCAGGCGTGAAGGATGTGGTTTACTCGCAGTGACTGGTGTAATCAGCTTACCGGAGCGGGGCAGCCCTCGGTGCTGGTGAGAAAGCACGTCACAGCAATCTCACCCTGGCCTGGACTCCTTAGAGAGGTTGCAGCTCTCTCTCTCCCATGCCTACAGCCTGCTTTGCACCTTTCACCTTCTTTGACCCCTCGGCCCTTTATGGTGCTTAGAATTTGAAAGTTCCATGTCAGATTGGTAATTGTTTTCTGTCATTTCCTAAGAGTTCATTCCATCTCAGCACAAAGACAGAGATTCTCAGTGGTTGATGGTGTCCTCTGCACCCTCCCCTGACCCCGCCCTCTCCACCCCAGTGTTTAGAAACCTGTAAGGACATTTATGGTTGTCGTGGTGATGAGGGGTGAGTATCTTAGCACTGAACATCCCGAGGGTGTGAGTACTAAGTGTCCCCCAGACCTTGGACGGTTGCACATAATGAAGGATTGTCCTGTCTGGAATGCTAATGCACCCGCAAGAGAAACACTGAAGCTCTTTGGGTTTGCCCACGTCTTGTCCAGTGGTTCCTTGAGAACAGACCTAGCGTTTACCACGTGATGAATCTGCGTTACTTGATAGATGCAGTCTGGGCTGAATTGCCTGCCGGGAAAATAAACAAATGGTCAAAGCCACTTTTGTGACTGGCGGTTGTTCCCTGTGTGGAGCTATCACTCTTCTTGGATTCTGCTTTACAGCATGGCCCTTCCCGATGGGACACTGTACACCAGAGTTAGGACCCAGACCATAAGCCTGGGCTGCTGCTGTTCCACTCAGGAAACACGCTGATGGAAAAGAAGCATCACTGTCTATTGCCCCACTGACAGAAATAAACAGGGTGATGCTAAGCAAGTTGAATATTACATCATGAGATGGGGGTGGGGACAGGAAGTTCAGTATTTTATCATGGCCGCCATCCTAGGTGAGTGCTCATATCAGTCATTCAGCTAAAGCTATCAAAGAAATGACAGATGGATAAAGAGTTAGGAACACAAAGGAGGGGGTGATATCAGCTCTTATTTTAAAAGACTAAGAGTTACACCAGAAAGCTTGTTGACCTAGGGATATCCCGTAGACCCTGGGATTTCAATATCTTGAAAACCGGATAATAATTAGGCGACAGGAACAGACTGGGGAAAGGCGGCCACATGACGTTGAGAGAAATGCAGACGGAAATGACTCAGGGGGCCAGTTGTTCCTTCCAAGGTCCTCTGTGACCCAGGAGAAACAGAGTGTTCTTCCTTGGACTCAGTGAGCCTACTTTTAGGAGTAATTTCTAAGGAAATGAGTAGAGCTTTGTTCAGAGACTTAGTTCAAAGTATGCTTAGTGAGCGTTGTTTGAAACTGAACGCTGGAAGCCATCCAGATAGGTGGCTTGGGTGACTATGTTATGATTCATCTGTGTAATGAAATATTTTGTAACCTTGACAATGATATTGAAGAAAAATACTGACATGGGACAAAATGTATAAAAAATAGGCTGTCATAGAATATATAACATTAACATTTTCAATAAAGAAATAAGTAAATATAAAGGGAAAAATCCTGGAAAGTCATTAATCAAAATGTTCGCTTGGAATATCTTTAAGTGATTGAATTCCAAGTACCTGAAATTCTTTCTTGGGGCTTAAGTTCTTAAAAGGTTTAATTTTCAACATGTGTAATTATTTTTGTGGTTAAATAGCTTAATGCAGGAAGTAAAAACATGATCAAATGTATTAAAAGGTGCTTTGTCAACCTGTTATCCAAATATTTCAATATTTAATCATTTTTAAGTCCAAACATTCCTGGTGGTTCTGAAGCTCTATTAGTCCCTCATGTCTTATTCTGGATTAGTTAGTACAGAGGAAATGAGATGAGGGTTCTGATCACAAGGAATAAATGTGAGTGAAGGTCAATTAAACACTGGGAAGAAAGAAGGGATATCAGTGTTATGGAGCAGAATATAGATAAATTAAGTCAAATACCTTAATAATGACTGTATTTGCCCGGTTTGGGACTCTGCTTAGGAAATTCCCTCCTGACCCATCACACACTCGTGTCTCCTAGGGTGGCTGGGAAACACCCACTAAATCTAGGCTTGACCCCCTTGCTCCCATGTGAGAGCCCTCCTGTGTCTCCGGGGCTGTAAGGTTTCCAGCCCGAGGCCTAGTCCATGGTGGGCTTCCAATCCCAAAAGGGAGGCCACTGAGCTGTATGAGTGAATCAGTCCATTACGAATTTAGGTCTTATTTTGAGCAAGTACTTTGCAGCAGCATTTCTTAGACTAGACTCAGTGGGACACTATTCCTGTGAAAAGGCTCCATGGGGAAAGTATAAAGGAGGTGGGAGAAGCCGGTGTGTGAGAGGAGACAGGTCAGCGTGTCCACCAGCCCTGGGCCGGGCCTCACATGTCACACTTAGTGAGTTGAGGCTCGGTCTTACCTTAAAGACATCCTTTGGGTTTGGGTTAACCCTGAGTTTACTAAGTTTAGTTAGCTGTAGATTTTTTTTTTTTTTCCACATAAAGATTTTTACAACTATTTAGGTGAAGAGGGATACTCTTGTATGTGAATCTAGGGTAGCCTTTTGTCGGGAGGATCTTCATTCTAGCTAGAGTTTAGAGCTGAGAGCTTTGAGCGAATGAGGCACTCAGGGAAATAAAGAATCTCCACCCGTGGCGTGTCCTCACTCCTCTGGGAACAACACTGTAAAGTGAGGTCCAAGTTCACTTGATAATAAGTGTCTCTAGCTTAGTGATCTTCATAGTCTAGCATTCTGTTTTTGTTGAAATCTCGAATGACAGAGGTTCACACGAGATACTTAGTAATGTTAGTGCCTTGTCCCTCTCTTCTGTTTTCCCTTCAGTGAGTCTATACTGGGCTTCCCAGGTGGCTCAGTTGGAAAGAATCCTCCTGCCCGTGCAGGAGACAAGAGTTCAATCCCTGAGTCAGGAAGATCCCCTGGAGAAGAGAATGGCTACCCACTCCAGCATTCTTGCCTGGAGAATTCTCACGGACAGAGGAGCCTGGTGGGCTACCATCCATGGGGGTGCAAAGGATCTGACACGAGTGAACAACTTAGCCACACACACGAATATACGTTACTATGTGAAGCTCCCCTTCCCTCAAAGTTTTATTAATAAGACAATGGGCATATAGTACTTCCAAGCCATTTCCTCTTGAGAAGAACAGGGTAGAAGGGCTGCTAATGCAGTCTGTAGAGGAAGGGTCCCTGGTTGCTGCACCTGACTCCTCTCTTCTCTCCCACGCTGGAGGGAGGAGTTCTGGAGAGCAGAGGGGCTTGTGAGCCAGGGGTGATTCCTGCTGGCCCCCTTGACCTGGAGATGCTGAGCTATTGGTGGGTCTGGGCCTGCTGGAAAGTCTGAGAGGGAGAGTCAGACTGGGAGCTGATGCTTGCAGACCCGTGGCCACCTACTCTGGCCGCTGTGGTTCTGTGGGGCTGGAACACGGAAGCAACTTTCTAAGTCTAGGGGTCAGCGGGGCTCACCCTGAGATAAGAGTTTGATTTCTTAAACTCCATTATAGGGCCCCTCATGGGAGACCAGGGACGTAGAAAGATAGCATAGAAAAGAGGTATTTTCAGTAAAAATTGTTCGTGTGTACTTAACTCACTCAGTGATGTCTAACTCTTTGTGACCTTATGGGCCGTCCATGTAATTTTCCAGGCAAGAATCCTGGAGTGGGGTGCCATTTCCTTCTCCAGGGCATCTTTTCCATCCTGAGATCAAACCCACATCTTTTGTAAGAGTCTCCTGCATTGGCAGGCAGATTTTCTTAACCACTGTGCCACTTGGGAATTGGCTCTGATTTAAAAAAACTCTTTAGACCCTTTAGGAGAGTGCTCATCTTGTGAAAATGCGGCCAGTAATACATGTGGAAAATCTGCAGAAGTAGTGATAACTCTGGGCAGTGCACCTTCCCTTTTTCTTTGTTGACATGAGCGAGAGCCTTAGTGAGCCAGCTCAACAAACCAGACCTCTGGGAGGTTCACTGGGGGTCAGGCCCCTCTGAGGCTCATCATGGAACCAAGGCTCCCTTCCTCCTGCCTTGCAGTCCCCACCTTCATGGTTCAAAGCTCAGTGAAGTCCTCCTGTGGTTCTGGTAACAGGAAGTGGGCCAACAATGGGTTTTGACCCAGGGGATTCAAATGTTCAGTTCTTTGGAGTTCAGCAAGAGCAAACGGTTTGTCCTGTTTTCATCAAATGAGACCCCTCTGGGAAATGAATTAAAAGAAAAGTATTCCTGAAAAATAAACCTTTAATTAAAACTTTGTTACTGGCACCTCTAGTAAAGCCAAGTGGAACGCATTACCCACAAGGCGACTTTAGATAAGAAAATAAACATCTAAATGCCTCTTCCTTTCTTTAATAATTCTACGTTGATTTGGTTCCTGTCACAAATGTGGAAAAACAAGATAAATGATACTGGTATGATTCTATTTTCTGACTCCTGAGAATACTTAAAGCGTAGTCGACTCATTTAATTCTGTGGCTGGAATGAACTTTAGAAAGTCGGTTTTTGCTGAACATCAGGGTATAAATTAAAGATAACAAGGACACTAAATTCCCAGGACCCTAACTCTTGAGTCACACTCATGTTAGTGAAGGGATGGAACGGAGCATGAATGTCATTCCTGCCAAGCGAGCTTTTTATGGACAGATGGGACAAAACCTCCCCCTCCCCATTAGTGATGTATTCACTGTGGTGTTCCAAACCGGAACCTCCCTTTTTTTTTTTTTTTAAAGCCACAGTGTACGCATGTGGGATCTTAGTTCCCCAATGAGGAATAGAACTCGTGCCTTCTTCAGTGGAAACATGGAATCTTAACCACTGGACCACCAGGAAGTCCCCAGGCACCTCTTCCTAACAAATGTTTGACATATTTCTTATGAATAGCCTGGGCACAAATGAAAAGAGTGGACACTTTAAAAAATGGTATTTGTTGTCTTTAATGGTGAAAATGGTTCATTTAGCTATGTCTGCGTGCCTACCATGAGCTGGAAACTGTTCTATTTGCTATGATAAGCAAAGAAGGAAGGCACAAAAACATTATTTTGTCAATTTACATGATACGTTTTGCCTATTCCTTTTCTGTGTGTACATATTTGTATGTTATCTTATAAGGATATATTTGTATCCTGTTTTCCTCATTTAATATAATATCTTAGGCATTTCTGCATGATTATAATTTTTAATGTCTGCATAGTATTCTGTTTTGTGGCTATTTCACAATTTCTTAAGCCATTTTCCTTCTGATCAATTAGAAATATTTGAATTTTAGTAGTGAAAACAGAGATAAACAAGTTTATACTCATTTCTAATTATTTTCTTAAGATAGGTTCACACTAGAACTGCATCAAGTGATATGAGCTTTTTTAAGACCCTTGGTACATGATACCAAATGCTTTCTTGTATGGGAGAAAGTATTCATTTCACTTTATCCTCATAGGATGTTTCTTTCTTTTTTTTTTCTTAGTGCTGCTACGTTAGAAAGCATTTTGGATATTGGTCTTTCCTAGAAGGTCTTGTTTCGGGGACCAACTTCTCTGTGATACCTTCCTGCACAAGGTGTTTTCAGTCATCTTATTTAGTACTTTGGTGGCGCTAGTGGTAAAGAACCTGCCTTCCACTGCAGGGGACGTAAGAGATATGGGTTTGATCCCTGAGTAGAGAAGATCCCCTGGAAGAGGGCATGACAACCCCACCCCAGTATTCACGCCTGGAGAATTCCATGGACAGAGGAGCCTGGCAGGCTATAGTCCACGGGGTTGCAAAGAGTTAGACATGACTGAAGTGACTTAGCATGAACACCCACTTTTAGTACTTTTAAACTTGATAGAAAGAAAAGGTATTTATTTTGATATTATCAGTGCCTCCCTGAGCACCTTCTTTGAAGTACACTTTAATATTAGACTCATAGTAAAAATATAAGGAACCATGTAACACTGCTTCTTCATGTATTAGATAAGCCATTGTTTTTTTTTAAAAAAAGATTCTGTTTCTCAGTACCTAAGAGGAAAGGCCCTTTTCTTTTCTTCCTTTGATCAGAATTTTGTGGCCTGCCTCATTTCCCCTTTTGCTCTGGCTGTTAGGACTGTAGAAATGTTACTGTTCAAGTACACCAGCAACATTATCTTGTAATTGGAAAACCACCTTCTTTTTTTCACTTCATTACTTTGTATTTGTGACTTCCAAGTACATATGTATCTTTTATTGAATGTTGTCCCAAATCTTTCTTGTAGGTGGGTAGCATGTCGATAATTCAATAAGATGAACTGCTAACTATGAGGTTTGATTTTAGATAAAGAATTCATTTGGCCTGTATCTTTAAGATTTTTGGACAGAAAATTACATACAGTGTTAATTGGGTATAAGAAAGCTAGTAATTTGGGAGGAAACATTAGGGCCAGAAAATTTTGATACAGTTTTTATAAACACTCAAATTGTGTATGTATTTTAGCAACCTGTATTATGTTTGCAGCCAGTATTATGGCATGGCTGATCATTAATTGATAAACTTCTTATTTAACTAGTGTATACTAATGTGCAGTCTTTCCTGGGGATGTGATGATGTTTCAAGAGCATGGTGACTGTTTAAAGTACTTAGTATATAAACAAACTGTGCTGCTTTTTTGCTTTAAAGAAAAATGAGAATTGGACAAGGAAATTGCAAAGGCTTTGGGAAAAGAAAGCTCCTTCCTCATATGTGGGACTGAAACGCACAGCAAGGGTGACTCATGCCTTCCTCTGCACCCTTCCGCACTCAGCTCCCTTTGCCAAAAGCTCTAATTATATGGTATTGTAATTATTTGTTTACAGTCTGTGTCTCTATTAAAATCTAGTTGGCCCAGCCTTGTTCTTCATTGTGTCGGCTCTGACCAAGCACAGTTCTAGCTGTAAATTTTTAACGTATATGATTCATGTTTCTGAAATAGCAGGTTAGAAGGCACATTTTAGGTCAGTAAGTATCTCAAAATATTGGTAAATATTTTGAATAGTCAAGAGGAGTTGGGAGGCATTTTTGCCCCCAGTGTGTTCCTTCCAAAAAAAAAAAAATCATAAAATCTATTTTCCCGAAATCTCCTATTTTTTTAATAAAAAATTTTTTTATGTGGACCATTTTAAAGTCTTTATTAAATCTGTTACAATGTTGTTTATGTTTTGGCTTTTTGGCGTGAGGTATATAGGATCTTTGCTCCCAAATCAGGAGTTGAACCCTCACCCCACATTGGAAGGTGAAGTCTTAACTACTGGATCACCAGGGAGGTCCCAATCCCACATTTCTGAGAAGTATTCAGTTGCAAGCAGCATTTTGGCACTGAGGCCCGCTTGAACGGGCTAAGTGATCCTTCCTGGGCAGCCCTTCTCACCGATTCTCCCCTACATTTTTTTTTTTTTTTTGTGGCCTTGGAGTGGTTTGTGGGTTCTTTGTTCCCCGACTCTGAATTGAATGCAGTCCCTCAGCGGTGAGAGTTTGGAGTCCTAACCACTGGACCGCCAGGGAATTCCCTCCCCTACAGTTTTATATTTTTCTGGGTGTGAGCGTCACCCATGTTTACTGGAGTCCTGTGGTCTACCCGTCCATGTATGGTGCTGAGGATACAGTGGTGACCAAAATGTGGACTCTGTGGTCAGAGATGGAGTTCATACACTGGAAGTTTCAGAAGCAGACTCAAGTCTCAGAATACACACTGTGAACTTCCCTGCTGCCTTCATTTTTGTTGTTGTTGTTGTTGTTTTTGTGGACGAGTTGACACATGGAGAACCACAAATAAGTTTGCGAGTCACTGATTTGACTATTTATGATAAAGATCCTCTGCTATAGACAAAATGAGAAAAGGATATTTCAACTCACCTTTTCCTTCTATATTCTCACCCCAAACACATACTTGGCACGGTGCTGTCAATATTCATTTTCACAGTATCCCTACTCTAGAACCCAGTTTGTTCTTGGGTGGAAATCTAGTCACTTTTGGAGAGCTGTTAAGTGTAAGTGAAAATCGCTCAGTCATATCTGACTCTTTGTAATCCCATGGACTATATAGTCCACGGAATTCTCCAGGCCAGAATACTGAAGTGGGTAGCCTTTCCCTTCTCCAGGGGATCTTCCCAACCCAGGGAAGATCTCCCACATTGCAGGCGGATTCTTTACCCACTGAGCCACTAGGAAAGTCCAAGAATACTGGAGTGGGTAGTCTATCCCCACTCCAGGGAATCTTCCCAACCCAGGAATTGAACCAGGGTCTCCTGCATTGCAGGGGGATTCTTTACCAGCTAAGCTACCAGGGAAGCCCTGGCAATTTGTAAATCCTCTCACTGATCTTGTTACCAAGGGCCATAATGACTAAATTGGGTGATAGAGTGAGATCCGTGGTAGTTTGTCACTTTAATGGGAGATATATCCTGACTTTGCAGTGACTTGGAAGTCTTCCTTAAAGCACAGAACACATCTTGGGGATGGGAGCTGGTTTGCATGGAATGTGTAAAATTCTGGTGGGTGCCAAATAGATGCTCAGTGGAGGGACTGCCTGATTTCAAAATTGCAAACCTGCTTGCCTCACTGCTAAGTCTTCTAATTTTTAGCAGCAGTCTCCACTGCTTATTGTGGAGCCCATCCTTAAGCAGTGAGAGGCTCAGAATCCTCACCTGTAAAATTGGGATCATTTGTACTGAAGAATTTATTTACAGGGAAACAGTGGAGAAACAGACATAGAGAATAGACTTATGGACGTGGGGAGAGGGGAGGAGAGGGTGCAATGTATGGAAAGAGTAACATGGAAACTTGCATTATCATATGTAAAATAGATAGCCAATGAGAATTTGCTGTATGACTCAGGAAACTCAAACAGGGGCTCTGTATCAACCTAGAGGGGTGGGATGGGGAGGGCAATGGGAGGAAGGTTCAAAGTGGGGGATATATGTATACCTATGGCTGATCCGTGTTGCGGTTTGACAGAAAACAACAAAATTCTGTAAAGCAGTTACCCTTCAATAAAAAATAAATAAATAAATAAAAATTGGGATCGTTTGATGAACCTCTGAGTGGTTTTGAAGACTGAGTAACATCTGTGAAGTGACTAAGAACAGAGTCTGCCCTTAGTACACACCAGCCCCTCTTATCTCTTAACATGGAAGACTTTTCTTATTCCCTAGCATTTAGAAACAGGGGTTTATAGTATTTTTAAGTTACAGTAGTTCATATTTATTAATCATGAATCCACAGCATATTTCAGGTACCATAGATTGAATTCTTCTTGATTCATAAACTGATATTATCTAGCTGTTGGGATTTTCCCATATGGCTTAGGACAGTGTTGAAGCAAATCTGCAATTATTTAATTAATGAATATTGTTATTTTACTTGTACAGTCCTCAGTACTAAGTACGAGAATGAAGTTCTCTATATAAATTATATCATTTACTCCTTACAGTGAAGATGCTGAAGCACACAGAAAGGTCAAGTAATTTGTTCAAGGCCAGATTGGAGGGTTCTAAGCGCTCCTCTTTCTCTTTAGTACATGTTAAATCACTGAGAAGTGGGTCCCTCGGAGAGGCAGACGTCGGTACTTTGTGGATGGCGTTCAGTCTGGGTTGGAATCATGTGCCTGACCATGTCATTCCGTAGTTAAAAGGACTCGCTCGATGCTGGGTGTAGAGCTGGCACAGCTCACTCATGAGTGCTGCACTTTACTTACGTTCCTGCTGGGCCCTTCCTGTAGTCTGTCCTCTCTCTAGTTCTTAGTGGCCTTGGAGGAAGCAGTATAGCTAGGGTTAAGAGCCCAAGGTTCTGAAATTGGACAGCCTGGAATTAACTCCGAGCTCTGTCAGTTATAAGCCATGTCAGCTAAAGCAAGTTACTTATTTCTGTGTCTCAGATTCTTATCCGTAAATTGAAGATAATAAATAGTATTTACTTTAAAGAGTTGTTGTGAGGATTAATAGAGTATACACACACACATGGGCTTCCCAGGTGGCTGGCTCAGTGATAAAGAATCCACCTGCCAAGCAGGAGATGCAGGTTCAGTCTCTGGGTTGGGAAGATCCCCTGGACAAGGAACTGGCAACCTACTATGGACAGATCCCATGGACAGAGGAGCCTGGTGCGCTATAGTCCATGGGGTCACAAAAGAGTCAGACACGGTGTAGCCACTAAACGATAACACACACACACACACACACACACACACACACACACACAGTACTTGAGGTGCTTGGAATAGTTCTTGGCACATAGTGAGTATTCTGCGGTGTTTGCAGTTGATAATAAGATGATGGTGTTCTTTGAGCGTATCTATGGGCCATGCTATTTTTGTCTTCATATTCTGCCCCAAGGTCTGCCCCAGTGTTCTACGTGTGGTGGGCATTCCATAAAGGTCTGTTGACGAAATGGACGGATGTGGCTGTCTGGAATGGTTGAATGCATGAGCAGTTCTTTTTCACCCTGAAGTGGTATTTGCCTCATTGAAATAAGTCTCTGTTTAGTTTCTGATTCAAGATTGAATAATTAGAAGCTGACCCAGAAAAGTTAAAATTATTTGTCAATCATAAATAGTTATTAAGTGCTTACTGTGGGGTGGGCACAGGCTAAATATTTTATGATTAACTTATAGAGCCTTTCAAGAGCCTTGTGAAGCAGGTACCATCCCATTTTACAGATAGTGAGATTCATGTTGCATTGTGTTGTGCATGCTTAGTTGTATCTGACTCTTTGAGACCTTATGGGCTGAAGCCTGCCAGGCTCCTCTGTCCATAGGATTTTTCAGGCAAGAATACTGGAGTGGGTTGACATTTCTTCCTCCAGGGGACCTTCCTGACCCAGGGATCGAACCTCTGTCTCTCTTGCACTGGCATCTGGCTCCTTTACCCCTGAGCCACTTGGCGAGCATTCAGTTTTATCCCTGTGGTTAAGAGGTAGGACTTTGGATCAGGGGGAACTGTGAAGCCCACATCACCAACAGAGCTGTCGTCTCAGCTCTGAGATGTGTGACCTTTAGCCTAGAGTAAAGCGCCCATAGACAGTTGTATTATCTGTTATTATTACAGCTTCTCTGAGGCCGAATCATTAATACCAGTACTACCTGAGTACAAGTGTGAGAGCCCTGGATATTTGGTGTTTATCATATCATAGCAAACATGTTCGGAGGAAGGCAGTGGCACCCCACTCCAGTACTCTTGCCTGGAAAATCCCATGGACGGAGGAGCCTGGTGGGCTGCAGTCCATGGGGTCGCTAAGGGTCGGACACGACTGAGTGACTTCACTTTCATGCATTGGAGAAGGAAATGGCAACCCACTCCAATGTTCTTGCCTGGAGAATCCCAGGGACGAGGGAGTCTGGTGGGCTGCTGTCTATGGGGTCACATAGAGTCAGACACGACTGAAGTGACTTAGCAGCAGCAGCAGCAGCAGCAGCAGCAGCAAGCATGTCATGGGTGTACAAACTACATATTCCTTTGTTGAAAATTCTGGCTTTGGGGAAAGTCTTCATATTGAAGCTTAAATTTTAGTACTAAAGTTTAAAATTATTTTCCATATGATGTCTTTGCTGGAAATGGAAAAATGCTGCCCATGGCTCTCAGTAGTGCTTAAAATGAGTTAAGTATGGAGTTGTCTTCATTTTCTCTTTCCTAGGTTAAACTCTTTCTTTGAGTTTCATACTTTTCATCCCTGTAGATTTCATTTACCTTTGGTTCTTTTCTGGTTTTGTTTTCAGTTTTTCCCGGAAGTATTAAGAGCCCAGCATTAGTCACTCTGAGCCTGGCTGAAATTTATTATGACCTGAGGTAGTATATCCTCCTTCACAGTCAAAGTCTGCGCGGTGGCGATGCCTCTCCTGTGTGAGGAGAAGACGCCTCCCCTGTGTGAGGTGATACACAGTACTGAAACAGTGGTTGGAAAGATCCACTGGAGAAGGAAATGGCAACCCATTCCAGTATTCTTGCCTGGAAAATTCCGTGGTCAGAGAAGCCTGGTGGGCTAGAGTCCATGGGGTCATAAAGAGTTGGACACGACTGAGCTTGCACACACAATGTCCATATCCAGTACGGAGAACATATACTCGAGAAGCAGAAAGCGGTCGTTCCACATTCTGCCTGGCGTACTGTGTGGAAAGCTGTGTGTGTATGTACATGTGTGCAAATGTGTGTGTGTGTGTGTGCATGTGTATGTGCACGCATGCTGTCAGCACAGTTCTGCTGGCTTGTACCAGGAAAGGCCTATTCTCCATTTTCCTGAATGGCAAACTCCTCTTTGCTCACAGTATGTGAGATGAAAATATTATTCTTGTTGCCAATTTCCTTTTGATTAGCTTTGTATCTAGGGTTGCAAGTTTCCCTTTGGACTATTTTTTTCCGATTTTTTTCTCACCAGTGGTTAGGAATAGAAATGGAAAGAGGCCAGGAAATGACTTATCTGAAAAGGAGTCTTCTCCCCACCCCTAAGTACATGCACGTAAACAGGAAGAAAAACGACCAGCAACTAACTTTTGATTCTTTGGCTAGATTATAGTGTTTTATTGTGCCACTTAGAAGAAGAGTTATGGAAATATATGTCAGAGTGATAGCCAGCTGGCTATCTGAAGTGAGTATCAGCTTTCTGGAAGCAGTAGAGACATTTTCCTGTCATTTTATTGCATTTTTTAGAATTGCCTGACTGCTAGAGAGTGTTTCTCTTGCCACAGTGCTGCAATAAAAGTAAACACATACATTTCTACGAAACAGATTATTAGAGAGTTTCTTTGAAGTGTTTAAATAAAGAGCATTTGTTATATGCTCCAAGCATTTGATTCTTAACTCTTCCCAATGGAGCAGCCTCGTTCCTCTCAAACATCACTTAGCACTGAAGGAATCTAGAGAAACTGAGAGGCTGGTGCTAGACCTGCCCTTCTCTGGTAGACTGGAGACCTGGATGATGCACAAGGCAGTTACTGTTAGTCCTCCCAGGACTTTGATCCGTGAGAGAAGAGTTGCATGAAGCGAGACCCGCATTTGCCCTGGTTTTCTGCTGGAGCACACTCCCTGTTGCGTGCGTTCCTTGGTCTGAGTACCAGGAGCAGAAGCCTATTACAGCCTGGTGGTCTCCAGAATTCAGAGCTGTTGAAGAGGCTGCAGTGTGTATGGCAGGCTGCTGGGGAGGAGGGAGCTATGAGAGGGGAACGCAGAAGCTGAGATGTGCATCCAGACAGGTTGAGACCTAGTAGAGAACAGCTTCTCCCGAGTGGGAAAGAGAATGGCCCTGGCAGGCCTCATGCAGTGTGGAGAGAAATGGAGAGTTCTGGGTTAGCCAGGGTGGAGAGACCTCACTGAGCACCTTAACCGTTCCCTTGAGACACCAGGAAGACCACGTCTAGGGGTTAAGGGTCATGCATTAGGACCGAGGACATAACTCATAGACCCATCTTAACCAAGTATAAAACCAAACCTGACAGAACTGAGAGGATCTGCCAGTGACTTAGCTGCCACCAGCTGCTTTAGCGTTTTGTAGCCATGGTGGTGACATTCAGGCCAGGCAAGGGTCACCGATGAATGCTGAATCTAAGGGAAATTTGATAAAGGCAAGGTGTTTGCATGGTCTGAAAACATCTCCCCACAGATTACTTATTATAAGGGAAAAAAATAATTTTTCTAGGGAGAAACTGGATAGCACTTTGGCTTGGTGATGGGAATTTATATTGCCAGGGAGGGGGACATATACTTCACATACTTTCAGCTATGACACCAGGAGAAGAAAACATCACCTCTGTAGTTTTCTGGCTGATAATGCATAAGGTGAATTGAATCATGAGGAAATGTCAGACAAGTCAAAATGGAAATGTGTTGTTAATATAAGAAAACGAAAGTGAAAGTTGCTCAGTCATGTCCAACTCTTTGCGACCCTATGGACTATACATTCCATGAAATTCTTCAGTCCAGAATACTAAAGTGGGTAGCCTTTCCCTTCTCCAGGGGATCTTCCCAGCACAGGGATCAAACCCAGGTCTCCTGCACTGCAGGTGGATTCTTCACCAGCTGAGCCATCAGGGAAGCCCAAGAATACTGGAATGGGTAGCCTATCCCTTCTCCAAGGGATCTTCCCAACCCAGGAATCAAACAGGGTCTCCTGCGCTACAGGTGGATTCTCTATCAACTGAGCTATCAGGGAAGGGGAGGACTGTATAGTCCCTTGTACAGCAAGGAGATAAAACCAGTCAATCCTAAAGGAAATCAACCCTGAATATTCGTTGGAAGGATTGAGGCTGAAGCTGAAGTTCCAATATTGGCTACCTGATATGAGAAGAGCCAACTCATTGCAAAAGACCCTGATGCTGGGAAAGATTAAAGACAGAAGGAGAAGGGGGGTGACAGAGATGAGATGGTTGGATGGCATCACTGATTCAGTGGACATGAGTTTGAGCAAACTCTGGGAGATTGTGAAGGACAGGGAAGCATGGCGTGCTGCAGTCCATGGGGTCACAAAAGAGTCAGACACAACTGAGTGACTGAATAACAACAACAAATATTCTCCTGAAGTGTCAGTATCGGAAAAGATAAAGAAGAGCTATATGTCTCAGATTAATGACAGCTAAATGCATTATCCTACCCTGGACTGGATCCTGAATTGGAGGAGAAAGAAATGCTGTATAGCACATTATTGGGTTAACAAGGTGGTTGTCAATTAAAGTATTGTATCAATATTAAATTTACTAAGATTGATACTAACATTATGGTTATATAAGAATATGCCTATTCTTAAGAAATAAATTCTGAAGTATTTAGCGCCATGATGTATGGAACTTTTTTCCAAGTGGTACAGAAACAAAAAATGTTGAGTGAATGTAGGTATCTGTGGAGAGACTGAGATTGAATGATTCTATGTGTTAAATGTTAATAGTAGGTGGATATTTGGGTAAAGAGTACATGGCATTCTTGATATTATTATTCTACAACTTTTCTCTACACATGAAATTATTTCCAAAAGAGAGAAAGAGAACAAAGCCTAGCAATTCTGTGACTTAAAGAGAAAAAGAAGGTATGTGGAAAAGATACATGTGTTTCTTAACTATCTTGTTGTGAATTTGCCACCCTTTGGGTTGTCTCTGGCGAATAAACATTTAATCCTATGGCAATGTCTGTGTCACTAGCTGCTGCTGCTGCTGCTAAGTCGCTTCAGTCGTGTCCGACTATGTGCGACCCCAGAGACGGCAGCCCACCAGGCTCCCCCCGTCCCTGGGATTCTCCAGGCAAGAACCCTGGAATGGGTGCCATTTCCTTCTCGAGTGTCACTCAGCAGGCAAAGGCATTTCTATATCTATTGGCTAAGGAAGTATATGTAGTGCAAGAAGAAACAATAGTGCTACTTTTCAAACTGAAACCATTATATCATTTGGTGCCCTGGAAGAGACTGGAATGAGGAGTCATTCAGTTCGGTTCACTCGCTCAGTCGTGTCCAGCTCTTTGCCTCCTCATAGACTGCAGCATGCCAGGCTTGCCTGTCCATCACCAGCTCCTGGAGTTTACTCAAACTCATGTCCACTGAGTCAGTGATGCTATCCAAACATCTCATCCTTTGTTGTCACCTTCTCCTGCCTTCAATCTTTCCCAACATTAGGATCTTTTCCAATGAGTCAGTTCTTTGCATCAGGTGGCCAAAGTATTGGAGTTTCAGCTTTAGCATCAGTCCTTTCAATGAATATTCAGGACTGATTTCCTTTAGGATGGACTGGTTAGATCTCCTTGCAGTCCAAGGGACTCTCAGGAGTCTTCTCCAGCACCACAGTTCAAAAGTATCAATTCTTTGGTGCTCAGCTTTCTTTATAGTCCAACTATCACATCCATACATGACTACTGGAAAAACCATAGCTTTGTCTAGACAAACTTTTGTTGGCAAGGTAATGTCTCTGCTTTTTAATATGCTGTCTAGGTTGATCATAACTTTTCTTCCAAGGACCAAGCATCTTTTAATTTCCTGGATGCAGTCACCATCTGCAGTGATTTTGGAGCCCCCCAAAATAAAGTCTGACACAGTTTCCACTGTCTCCCCATCTATTTGCCATGAAGTGAAGGGACCAGCTGCCATGATCTTAGTTTTCTGAATGTTGAGTTTTAAGTCAACTTTTTCACTCTCCTCTTTCACTTTCATTAAGAGGCTCTTTAGTTCTTCTTTGCTTTCTGCCATAAGGGAGGTGTCATCTGCATATCTGAGGTTATTAATATTTCTCCCAGCAATCTTGATTCGAGCTTGTGTTTTATCCAACCCAGCGTTTCTCATGATGTACTCTGCATATAAGTTAAATAAGCAGGGTGACAATATACAGCTGTGACATATTCCTTTCCCTATTGGAACCAGTCTATTGTTCCATGTCCAGTTCTAACTGTTGCTTCCTGACCTGCATACAAATTTCTCAGGAAGCAGGTTAGGTGGTCTGGTATTCCCATCTCTTTCAGAATTTTCCATAGTTTATTGTGATCCACACAGTCAAAGGCTTTGGTGTAGACAATAAAGCAGAAGTAGATATTTTTCTGGAACTCTCTTGCTTTTTCCATGATCCAGCAGATGTTGGCAATTTGATCTCTGGTTCCTCTGCCTTTTCTAAATCCATCTTGAACATCTGGAAGTTCACAGTTCACGTATTGCTGAAGCCTGGCTTGGAGAATTTTGAGCATTACTTTGCTAGCGTGTGAGATGAGTGCAACTGTGTGGTAGTTTGAGCATTCTCTGGCATTGCCTTTCTTTGGGATTGGAATGAAAACTGACCTTTTCCAGTCCTGTGGCCACTGCTGAGATTTCCAAATTTGCTGGCATATTGAGTGCAGCACTTTCACAGCATCATCTTTGAGGATTTGAAATAGCGCAACTGGAATTCCATCACCTCCACTAGCTTTGTTCTTAGTTATGCTTCCTAAGGTCCACTTGACTTTGCATTCCAGGATGTCTGGCTCTAGGTGAGTGATCACACCATTGTAATTATCTGGGTCTTGAAGATCTTTTTTGTGTAGTTTTTCTGTATATTCTTGCCACCTCTTCTTAATATCTTCTGCTTCTGTTAGGTCCATACCATTTCTATTCTTTATTGTGGCTGTCTTTAAGGAGTCATAGAGTATTCCAATTCCTACTCTGATGCTTGCCAGCTGAAGGATCACTGGAAAGTTCCTTAACCTTGGGATATTTGGCTACTGCATTTTGCAGTAATATTTGCCTAGCCTCAATATCTTACAACTTCAATGAGAAAATGCATGTGAAAACTTTTTGTAAATAATAATGGTTTCTTCTACAAACATAAAATTCCTATTAATAGTTTAGTTAAATATGAAAATTGCCTTGGACCAAGGTAAAGACTTCCATTAATTCAGGTGGCCTTTCTTCCTTTTAAATGTCAAGAATGATTATACAAGAGTGTTCCCACCCCCCTTGGACCTTTTGTTGCTTCTGGTTGCCTCGTTTCTAATTCCCTGCCTTTATTATTCTAGGCAAAGCTGCAGTGACAAAAGGAGTGGTGTAATTGCTGAATTTCAAGAGCAGTGAAGCAAGAGATGAGAGCGAGCGCAGAAAAGGACACGTAAGTCAGACTGAGTGTTTTCAAGCATCCGTTCTCAAACATCTCATGGATCTGAAGTTCCTCAGAATCTCTCCTGCTGAGTTCTGCAGTGGTCTGTGAGGCTCTGATGGATGGAGGGATCTTTCCGGTCTTCAGCCCTAGATCAAAATCAGCCAAGGACAGGCCAGGGTGGTTTGTGGGAGAAAGGAGAAAGCTTTGAAGAGGCCACTTTACTCATTGGAGGTGGAAGGCAGCATGGGCTAGGGTGGGAGAAACACAGAAAGGACACCGGAAACACTCTCTCTCTGAGTCACTGCAAGTGACAGAAAAGGGCCTTGCCAGATCCGAAAGCTTCAGGGAAGCCGGGGGCAGGCATTTCCTGTAATCAGAATTGCCTTGGGTTGCAACCCCTGATCCAGGAAGATTACATTTACCAAGTCTGCTCCTTCTCTGGAACTGTAGAGTCTAGGCCAGCGCTTCTCAGACAGGAGATTAAGAAATTGCCCTAGAACTAAATGTGGAAACTTCTTCAGTTCTTTTCAGAGAAAGTCTGTCTACCAAAAGTAAAAGTCAGTTGAGCTAAACAGTGTTCTTTGTAGCGGCAGTTGCCCTCCATTCTGGCACATAGTGTTACTATGTCCACATATATGTCCAAACAAAAACTGCCTCGTTTTACTTGCTCTTAATCTTGATTAGAATAGTATATTGCATATGACATTCTGCAGCTTTTTTCACTCAGTTGTACTTTTAAGATTCACTTGTTGCATGTAATAGTAGTAAATGAATTTTTATTGTTAAATAAAATTTGACTCAAAAAATCTATCATAGTTTATCTGTTGCTCCATTTTCTTCTAACATTTGGTATTTTGTTGCTGTTCTAATGAGTATAAAATAGTATATCACTGTGGTCTCAGTTTACACTTTCTAATGAATGGCGAGATTGAGCAGTTGTTTTTTTTTAAGTGTCCTTTGGAGAGCAGAGTTTATGACTTTAATGTAGAGAAATTTTTCAGCCTTGAAGTTTTGTTTCTTTTTTGGTTTTGTTTTTTGAAAATAGTCTAGCAGTCTCACTTTCAATTGTGTTGTGGTTTCATTGCTCGTCTTCATTCTTTTTGATTGAAGTTTTTGTTGATTTGTGTTCTCACATATTATATCCTTACAGGTTGACTTGGGTTCTTTTTCCAGTTCCTCTATTGAGTATTTACTCCCTTGGAAGGTGGAACTGCTACTTTTAGAATAACTCCCAAGAACAGAGTCTATTTTCTGCTAAAGTATCAATTTTCTTTTTACCTAGAATCCTAGGTGTGTGGATCTCTAACTGAAATGCCCTTCTTCCACATGTGCAGTACAGGAAATAGATATTTACTGCTGTGAATTAGAGGCATTATCTCTGTAGACTTCTGTAGACTTATATTCTGCATCCTCTTAATGGACATAGACAGTAGCTTGAAGATTTTGGTCTCTAAAATGTTAAGTTGCCTTGTGCTTTGGCACATTCGGGAAAAAATATCATTTCAAAATAGATGTCAACTGAGAGTGCTGATTTAATAGTTTTTAAATTCATTCTGCAACAGAAACATCATCTGTAGGCAATCATACCTTTTCAGAGACCACACAGATTTGATGGGAGTGTGTGCATTAGGATTTTGTGTTGACAGTAACATGTTAGGCAGGTTTCTACTCCACAGAATCTTTGTGCTTTGCAGGTTATAAATTGGATTTTTAATGGTAGTGTTATCATAGAGAAGGTAGGCACAGAAAACATCCCCAGGGAATGCTGAGCTCTGTGACGAGAGATTCTCCGAGGCGACCTCTTATTGGACCCATACCTTCACTTGGAAAATATAAATATCAGATCATTCTGTGTCTTTTCCTCCCTTGGATAGCAAATTCTAGTGAGTGGTTACTTAGTCTGTGTTCTTATTTGCTTGGTTGTTATTGGCTGTCAGTTCACAAACTATTGCCATTTTTGTTTGGTTGGCTGAACACTCCAGGAACTTTGCCTGGAGAGCTAGGAAAGAGATGAAGAAGAAGTGGAGAAGTTTACCAGGAATGGCCAGTGGGTCTCCGAGGAGGTCCTGCCCAGGCTTTGGGCTGGGGAGCCATCATTCACAAGCACAAACTGCTTGGATCTGAAAAGGGTCTGATTACCACTTCCCCCAGTTCTGTTGGCCTGGACTGGCCAGTTCATTTGATAGATCAGCAACTGGCCCTTTGAGCCACCCAGTTCTCCTCTTTTAACTATAAATGTATCCCCTGGAAGACTGTGATTTGAGTCATTAGCATGATTTTAATACAGTTCGCCTGAATGCAGTTTCTTTCCTTCTGCAAAATTGTGACTCCAGTTGTATCAAAATGGTGCAGAGAGAGAGCTCCAGAATGTGGTCTTTCAGGTGTCATTTTAGTGAGGGCATCAAAACTAGGGCTTGACAGGCATTGTCAGGATGAGTGACCGTAAACCTGAGTTTGCTCTCCAGGCCCCATTGTATGACCCAGAGCTGTGCTTTGTTTCACACTCGCTGTACATCTCCCAGACTTTGGTCCTGATCTTGCTTTCTAGACCAAGAACAGTTCCTCACTGCTCTCTGACTCAGTCCTGGAAAACGTGGCCATTTGTAACATTTTCCTCCTTTCTCACATGATATCATAAATTTGTATATTTCTAAAGGTTCTGAAAAGTAGAATTGTTTTAAACACTTTCTTCTCCAATCTGCCCTCCTTGCTCCTTACCAGATTCGCATCTGAATACTTGTTATTGCACCCTTTGTCTGATGCCTTCACACATGCCCACAAAATAATTTCTGTTTGCTTTTTGTCTCAGGCCAGGTATTCGGAGTGGGAAGCATGATTTAGAGGGAGCCACGTTAGGTTCCTTAGTAGCCAGATGACCTGGCTTCAAGTTGAATATCTACTTGAAGTCTGTATGACTTTGGTTAATCACTTAGCTTTTCTGTGTTTTCATTTTCCCACCTCATCTATTCATATGCTGGAACAATTGTTCTCAAAGGTTTTGGTTTACAGTTCAGTACAGTTCAATCGCTCAGTCGTGTCCGACTCTTTTATGACCCCATGAACTGCATCACTCCAGGCCGCCCTGTCCATCACCAACTCCCGGAGTCCACCCAAACCCATGTCCATCGAGTCGATGATGCCATCCAACCATCTCATCCTCTGTTGTCTCCTTCTCCTCCTGCCCTCAGTCTTTCCCATCATCAGGATCTTTCCCAGTGAGTCATCTCTTTGCATCAGGTGGCCAAAGTATTGGAGTTTCAGCTTCAACATCAGTCCTTCCAATGAACACCCAGGACTGCTCTCCTTTAGGATGGACTGGTTGGATCTCCTTGCAGTCTAAGGGATTCTCAAGAGTCTTCTCCAACACCACAGTTCAAAAGCATCAATTCTTCGGTGCTCAGCTTTCCTTAGAGTCTAACTCTTACGTCCGTATATGACTACTAGAAAAACCATAGCCTTGATTAGACAGCTCTTTGTTGGCAAAGTAACGTCTCTGCTTTTTAATATGCTCTCTAGGTTGGTCATAACTTTTCTTCCAAGGAGTAAGTGTCTTTTAATTTCATTGCTACAATCACCATCTGCAGTGATTTTGGAGCCCAGAAAAATAAAGTCAGCCACTGTTTCCACTGTTTCCCCATCTATCTGCCGTGAAGTGATGGGACTGGGTGCTGTGATCTTAGTTTTCTGAATGTTGAGTTTTAAGCCAACTTTTTCACTCTCCTCTTTCACTTTCATTAAGAGGCTCTTTAGTTCTTCTTCACTTTCTGCCATAAGGGTGGTGTCATCTGCATATCTGAGGTTATTGATGTTTAAGCCCCCTTTATACTCTTTAAAAATGATTGAGGGCCCCAAAAGGCTTTGCTTGTATGAGTTATAGCTAGCATTTGCGGCAGGCAGAGAAATAGCCCCCAAAGATGTCTACTTCCTAATCCCCAGAACTGATGCATATGTTACTTTACCTGGCAAAAGAGACTGCCAATGTGATTACTTTAAGGATCTCGCAGTGCAGAGATTATCCTGGATTAATCAGGAGAGCTCGGTGTAGTCAAGAGTCCTTATAAGAGGAAGGCAGTGTGCAGGTGGCCTCCAGAAACTGGAAGAGGCAAGGGACACATTCTCCTCTGGGTTCAGGAGGAGCTCAGCCCTGCCAACACCTCCATTTTAGCCCTGGAAGGTCTGTTTGTAGACTTCTGACGTCTAGAACTATAATTTATGTCATTTTAAGCTACCCATTTATAGTCATTTGTTATAGCAGCAACAGGAATCTAATGCAAATATTTTCTTTTCTGTTAAAAATTAAAAGTGACAAATTAAAAAAATTATTTAGACATAATAAACTCTTATAGGTTAGTATCAATTACTTTTTGGGGTGGAATAGTTATTTTTCAACTGTTAGTGAGAGAGTTACCACTGCTGTACATTTTTATAAATCTCTTTTAATGTCTGGCTTAATAGAAAGTACCTGGATTCTCAAATCAGCTTCTGCATTCAATTTATTGTGGCATCACATGTCATGTAACCTCTGAAAAACTCCCTGAATATACTCACAGAGAAAGAGCATTGAAAAGGCAAATACCATCTTAATATTATTATAAAAATAATTTTGGCCTCATGCATTACCTATAACATAGGCCTTTTAGGAAGTACCATACTTTGAGAACATCTGGGCTAGAACATAGCCACATAGCTATACCTAGCTGCCAAGAGTCTGAGAATTGCAGTTCTTATTCTATGTGCCAGCTTTTAAAAGTGAGGGTTTAGAAAGGGACATTAAAGGACACTGATTATTATATATCAAAGTTTGATACCCATGGTAGGTAGACAGTTGCCAAAATGTTGGTTTCCCTTCTCCTGTCCTCATATTAGCTAGGAAAAATGGGCATTCTGCTTAGACTACATCCTTTAGAAATACCTAGGATGGAACACAATGGCATGTAGGTGGAGTCATAACTGCATAGAATTGCAGTTTTAGCATTTGTAGATTGATTATATGAAATACCTTTTGTTTGGTGCTCACAGACAGTATTTGATGCCTTGTTTGGGTCTTTTGAATTTAACAATACACTTCCTTTCCTTGGGTAGGATTATAGTTGAAATTGAACTTCAGCCTAGCTTTGATTCATAGTTGTCCTTTATGGGTTTGAAGCTACAAGAGGAGTAACATTCCCTCTTGGTCATTTTGTAGATAGTTCCTGCTTTTCCCTGTCAGTATTCTTTTGCTGAAAAATAACCCAGTTCCAGTTTCTGATGCGAAAGAGCAGTTAGGAATATTTGTGCAAAATAGCCTATAGTTTAAAAAAAAAAGTAAATACAGTAAAAACAGTTTGGAGTTAAGTGGCATGATTTTGAGCTTAATATAAAGCTTAATACTGATCTCATTAATTGATGATATGTGTTTGATGCATTTTTAGTGCTATTCTCATCTTTAAATTGATTATTGTAATAGCTTTTGGGTGAATAAGGACTTGGAAAATATTTTAACATCCCGAATATGGTTAGTTCAACCTCTGGAGTAGGAGAATCCTTTGTATGTTTTGACTGTCTATTTCCTGACTGAACTGATTGGAAACAAGTTTTGATTTGGGATGGGGGTGGGGGCAGAGAAGAAGCAGAATTTAGAGGCTCAAGCACTTGGGGAAAGTGTGTACCTAATGTTTCCTTGGGGAAAATATGTTCTGACTGGTGAGTACTGTGGATCCAAAAAAAAAAAAAAAAAACCCCAAAAATGCAGCCTGTTGTTTTAGTAAAGGATTTAGTAAGGACTGTTGTGGCCAAAAAGTCATCAGCCACTGCAGCAGCCACCCAGACCTTGCAGCCTGAGGGAGCTCAGGATGGAGAAAAATAGGTTGCTAACCATCAAGCCATCAGCCACTTCAGCCACCTGGATGGTGTACCGTGAGGGAAACTCAGGATGGAGAAAAACCAAAACTGGCCCTAGATAGTTAAGATGCTTATCAAAGGAACAGCTTCAAGAAACCCAGACTCTTGCGTCTTCCGCATACATAAATTAGCCTGAGATGTCTGGATTTTTGATTAACAGCAATCTTTTTATGTTTAATTAGATTTTTTTTTTCCCTGTAGGAAAAATTCCTGTATCTCCTGGCTCTTCCCTTATCTCTTGGAAAGAGTTTTTCAAAGCTATCTGTAAGACAGCAGTCTCTGGCGATAGTCCTTAGTAAGGTCTGCGAACAAACATAACTCTCCACTTTAAGGCTGTGCATTTTTTTCAGTTGACAGTACTCTGGGGCCAGAGGGTCACTGCAGTGTCTGGTGACAATTGTGAACTGGAGCTGGTCAGGGCAGTTTTACTCGCTTTGCTCTTTTCCCCAGTAGCCCCTGAAAACTACCTAGTGATTGTCAGTTTCTGCTCTACCCTATGGTGTACTGTGTTAGCAGGAATTGGATTGAAACCTTAGTTAAAACAGAGAGGGTGGAAGCAATTTTTTTGTGACTCCAACTTGAGGTACCACAAACTCCTGGTACTAAGCACCCTGGATCTGGGGTACTCAAAGTTTTTAGCAACTAGCATCATAATGGTAGCACTTATTACACACATATGAGCATAACAGAAAAACTGTAAGTGAAACTGATAGGAAGGGTTGTCCCTATGTTAGTTTCTGAATACATTTCAGATCATCACCGGTGGTTCTCCAAGCAGGTCATCCTTGAGACTTGCTAGGTGTTTCCAGGAGGCAAAAGTGAGGTTGCCCCTTAGCGCATTCCCCTCTTTAGCGGGTTTACAGTCACATCCCTACGGTGGCAGAGGTTAGGGTGCTGATTCAGTGAAAGTCTTGGTTAAAAGCCCTGTGGTCATTCATTGCAGCAGCTAGCAATCTTGAAAACACAGGCTGGAATGTTTTTCTGATGCTTTAAAATAAGAACAAAACAATTGTTTTAAGATTGCAGAACAATGAGTGTTTTGATTTGGCAGTTCCTGCATTTGCTAATCGCTAAATGTAAACTATTTCTCTGAGCCAGAGGCTCCACTAGCCAAGAGCTGTGCCTTATTGTATTTTTTTTTTCAGCTCTTTAGCAGGCCTGGGCCCAGGAGGCATTTCAGGCTTGTAGCCAGCCCTCCCAGGCCTTCAAACACACTTTGTTGCCTCTTTCACAGAGGGCCCCAGGGTGTTTTGGAAGCCATGTGTGACTTTAAGGAAAAGATTAGAAAGAGGCAGAAGCACGTACTACAAACTAGCTGCTTTTGGGGATTTTTTTTTTCCTTCACTCTCATTTCTGACCGATTTTCGATTTTCGGGCTGACTCCCACAGCAGCTGTTGCACGCATTTGCTCCTTTCTGAACTCCTGGCCCCCTAGCCCAGCCCACGCCGAATGCCCTCAGCGACGAAGTCCTGGAGAGACTTCACTGGTGGACCAGTGGTTAAGAATCTGCCTTCTGATGCAGGGGACACGGTCCGATCCCTGGTCGGGGAGCTAAGATCCCACGTGCCATGGCACAGTCAGGCCCCCACACCACAGCTAGAGAGCTCGTGTGCTGCAGTAAAGGCCCCATGTGCCGCAGATAAGACCCGATGCCACCAAACAAAGAAGATGCTTTTTATTTATTTATTTTTATTAAATTTATTTATTTTTTAAATTACAATACTGTATTTGTTTTGCCATACATTGACATGAATCAGCCATAGGTGAACACAATCTCCCAATGCCGAAGCCCCCTCCCACCTCCCACCCCACATCCTCTACTTGAATCATCCTGTGCATCAGCCCCATGCATCCTGCATCCTACATTGAACATAGATTGGCGCTTCGTTTCTTACAAGAAAATATACACGTTTCATTGCCATTCTCCCAAACCATCCCACCCTTTCCCTCTCCCTCAGAGTCCAAAAGTCCACTCTATACCTCTGTGTCTCTGTTGTCTCACATATAGGGTCATCATTACTGTCTTCTAAATTCCATATATATGTGTCAGTATACTGTATTGGTGTTTTTCTTTCTGGCTTACTTCACTCTGTATAATCGGTTCCAATTTCATCCATCTCATTAGAACTGAGTCAAATTTATTCTTTTTAAGGGCTGAGTAGTATTCCATTGTGTATATGTACCACAGCTTTCTTATCCAATCATCTGCTGATGGACATCTAGGTTGCTTCCATGTCCTGGCTATTATAAACAGCGCTGCAATGAACATTGGGGTACATGTGTCTCTTTCAATTCTGGTTTCCTCGGCGTGTATGCCCAGCAGTGGGATTGCTGGGTCATAAGGCAGATGCTTTTTAAAAAAGAAAATGAAGCTGTGGGGACAGAGCCTGCCCTTTGCCTTCCTTCTATCCACACAGTCTAGCTGCCATTTTCCTGCGGGTGTCATAGCTGGCTGGTCCTGAGCTTCACCGGTACAGTTCCCTTTAGTTCAGATCAGTTGCTCAGTCGTGTCCAACTCTTTGCGACCCCATTAATCGCAGCACGCCAGGCCTCCCTGTCCATCACCATCTCCCGGAGTCCACTCAAACTCACGTCCATTGAGTCCGTGATGCCATCCAGCCATCTCATCCTCTGTCGTCCCCCTTCTCCTCCTGCCGCCAATCCCTCCTAGCATCAGAGTCTTTTTCCAGTGAGTCAACTCTTCGCATGAGGTGGCCAAAGTACTGGAGTTTCAGCTTCAGCATCATTCCTTCCAAAGAAACCCCAGGGTTGATCTCCTTCGGAATGGACTGGTTGGATCTCCTTGCAGTCCAAGGGACTCTCAAGAGTCTTCTCCAACACAACAGTTCAAAAGCATCAGTTCTTCGGAGCTCAGACTTCTTCACAGTCCAACTCTCACATCCATACATGACCACAGGAAAAACCATAGCCTTGACTAGACGGACCTTAGTCGGCAAGGTAATGTCTCTGCTTTTGAATATACTATCCAGGTTAGTCATAACTTTTCTTCCAAGGAGTAAGTGTCTTCTAATATCATGACTGCAGTCACCATCTGCAGTGATTTTGGAGCCCCCCAAATAAAGTCTGACATTGTTTCCACTGTTTCCCCATCTATTTCCCATGAAGTGATGGGACCGGATGCCATGATCTTCATTTTCTGAATGTTGAGCTTTAAGCCAACTGTCTCACTCTCCTCTTTCACTTTCATTAAGAGGCTCCTTAGCTCCTCTTCACTTTCTGCCGTAAGAGTAGTGTCATCTGCATATCTGAGGTTATTGATATTTCTCCCAGCAATCTTGATTCCAGCTTGTGCTTCTTCCAGTCCAGCGTTTTTCATGATGTACTCTGCATAGAAGTTAAATAAGCAGGGTGATAGTATACAGCCTTGACATACTCCTTTCCTGATTTGGAACCAGTCTGTTGTTCCATGTCCAGTTCTAACTGTTGCTTCCTGACCTGCATACAAATTTCTCAAGAGGCAGATTAGATGGTCTGGTATTCCCATCTCTTGAAGAATTTTCCATAGTTTATTGTGATCCACACAGTCAAAGGCTTTGGCATAGTCAATAAAGCAGAAATAGATGTTTTTCTGGAACTCTCTTGCTTTTTCCATGATCCAGCAGATGTTGGCAATTTGATCTCTGGTTCCTCTGCCTTTTCTAAATCCATCTTGAACATCAGGGAGTTCATGGTTCACATATTGCTGAAGCCCGGCTTGGAGAATTTTGAGCATTACTTTACTAGCATGTGAGATGAGTGCAATTGTGCGGTAGTTTGATCATTCTTTGGCATTGCCTTTCTTTGGGATTGGAATGAAAACTGACCTTTTCCAGTCCTGTGGCCACTGCTGAGTTTTCCAAATTTGCAGGCATATTGAGTGCAGCACTTTCACAGCATCATCTTTCAGGATTTGAAACAGCTCCACTGGAATTCCATCACCTCCACTAGCTTTGTTCGTAGTGATGCTTTCTAAGGCCCACTTGACTTCACATTCCAAGATGTCTGGCTCTAGATTAGTGATCACATCATCATGATTATCTGGGTCATGAAGATCTTTTTTTGTACAGTTCTTCTGTGTATTCTTGCCACCTCGTCTTAATATCTTTTGTTTCTGTTAGGTCCATACAATTTCTTCCTTTATCACACCTATCTTTGCATGAAATGTTCTCTTGGTATTTCTGATTTTCTTGAAGAGATCTCTAGTCTTTCCCATTCTGTTGTTTTCCTCTATTTCTTTGCATTGATTGCTGAAGAAGGCTTTCTTGTCTCTTCTTGGTATTCTTTGGAACTCTGCTTTCAGATGCTTATATCTTTCCTTTTCTCCTTTGCTTTTCACCTCTCTTCTTTTCACAGCTATTTGTAAGGCCTCTCCAGACAGCCAGTTAGCTTTTTGCATTTCTTTTCCATGGGGATGGTCTTGATCCCTGTCTCCCGTACAATGTCACCAACCTCATTCCATAGTTCATCAGGCACTCTATCTATCAGATCTAGGCCCTTAAATCTATTTCTCACTTCCACTGTATAATCATAAGGGATTTGATTTAGGTCATACTTGAATGGTCTAGCTGTTTTCCCTACTTTCTTCAATTTAAGTCTGAATTTGGTAATAAGGAGTTCATGATCTGAGCCACAGTCAGCTCCTGGTCTTATTTTTGTTGACTGTATAGAGCTTCTCCATCTTTGGCTGCATAGAATATAATCAGTCTGATTTCGATGTTGACCATTTGGTGATGTCCATGTTTAGAGTTCTCTTGTGTTGTTGGAAGAGGGTGTTTTCTATGACCAGTGCATTTTCTTGGCAAAACTCTATTAGTCTTTGCCCTGCTTCATTCCGCATTCCAAGGCCAAATTTGCCTGTTACTCCAGGTGTTTCTTGACTTCCTACTTTAGCATTCCAGTCCCCTATAATGAAAAGGACATCTTTTTTGGGTGTTAGTTCTAAAAGATCTTGTAGGTCTTCATAAAACCATTCAACTTCAGCTTCTTCAGTGTTACTGGTTGGGGCATAGACTTGGATAACTGTGATATTGAATGGTTTGCCTTGGAAATGAACAGAGATCATTCTGTCGTTTTTGAGATTGCATGCAAGTACTGCATTTCGAACTCTTTTGTTGACCATGATGGCTACTCCATTTCTTCTGTGGGATTCCTGCCTGCAATAGTAGATATAATGGTCATCTGAGTTAAATTCACCCATTCCAGCGGTACAGGTGTGTCTTATTTCTTCTTCCCTCACACATCTCCCTCGTCCTGTCCTGCCCTCAGTCAGGTGTCCAAGTGCGCTGCTGTTACATTTAGCTACCCTTTTGTTCGATTCTTGAAATAGGTCAACTGTCCGATGCCTCCAGTAGTGTCTTTCACATTGAGACTCATTCATTCCCTCAAAGCCACACTTCACACATTATAATCTGATAGATGTGCCTTGAATATTCAGAAAACATTTATTGACCACCTCCTGTGTATACAGCAGCTGTGTGCAGATGCCAGGAGATACAGAGATGAATCATACCCTTTGTGCTGTTGGTGGAGAAGGGGAGAGAAGTGTGGGAGCAAATAGTGAGAGATGACTTCTAGTAAAAACATGGGCCAGCTATAGTGAGGACACAAGGGGAGAGGGAGCAGCTTGGTCCTGAAAGGTGTGTAAGTGTGGCCCCCGAGACAGGAGAAGAGGGTCATAACAGCCATCAGCCAGAAGCGGACTCACCTCCTTCCCAATGGGAGTCCACCGTGAGTAGCCTAGAGCAGGGGGACACCTCTGTAACTAAAGGATCTCTAATGGTGGATTTGGCTCACTGCGGCAGAGGGTTGGAAAGCAATTTGGGAGGCTGCAGCTATCCCTAAAGTAACAACATGGGTAGGCTTTGACCTAAGAAGGTGAATGGTCCTTGGTACAGTTTCTCAGTGCTGGAGGACTTTCTTATATTCTTCCGCTTTAAGAATTTGTTGGTTGTGTACTCACTGTTTAATGGCCCTGATACTTAGATGCTGTGTTTTTTGTGGGAAGGCCTAATAAATACTGAGTTTCAGGATGAGCGTAGAGTGCAAAGATCTCCCAGTCCAAACCAGATCATGTTTTACTTCTCATTCATGGGTAGTACTTGCTCCAGTTTGTAACTGTGTGTGTATGTAAGTATCTCTCCACTCTTGAGTTCTTTTAGAAATGAGATCTGTTGGTTTCCTTTTCAACCTTTTGTCCATATTGCCTCCACTGGGCTTGGCATATAATAAAGAAGGAACAGAGCAGACACCCAGCCTGGACAGTGAACAGAAGAGTCAATGGTGGGGTTTGCACAGTGAAGCCTGAGAATAGATAATTGACATTTTTTTTTCATTTTTTCAAATTGAAGTGTGATTGATGTACACAGGTGTACAACATAGTGATTCACAATTTGTAAAGGTTATACTCCGTTTATAGTTATTATAAAATCAGTGGCTATATTCCCTTTGTTGTGCAGTATATCCTTGTAGCTTATTTTATACCTTAGACTTTGTACCTCTTAATCCCCTACATATCTTGTGCTTTCCCCCTCTTTGCTCTTCCCACTGGTGACCACTAGTTTGTTCTCTATATCTGTGAGTCTGTTTCTTTTTCTTTTAAATTGTGGATAACAGAGTTCTAATTTGGTCAAGGAAGAAGGGCAGAAGAAAGTCCTCATTTACTGAAGTCCCTTCCAGCAGATGATATTTACAGAACCAAAAATATCTTTTCAAAATAGAATGTGCTTAATGGAACAGATATATATTCTGATTATAGTAGTGCTTATGTGAATCTGTACATGTGATGAAATACTATAGAACTGCACACAAAAGAACGGGGTAGGAATTGAACATGTCAAAACAAATGAAATCTTAACAGGGTCTGTATTTTGGTTAACAGTATTGTACCAATGTCAAGTTCTTGCTTTTAATACTTTTATTATGGTTATGTAAGATAAGAGGTGCATACATGGGAGCTCTCCACTATTTTTCTAACTTCTGTATGAGTCTCAAAGTATTTTGGGAATTCCCTGGTGCTCCAGTGGTTAAGACTCTGCTTTCACTGTTGAAGGCCAGGGTTCAATCCCTGGTTGGTGAACTAACCACAAGCTGTGTATCATGGCCAAAAAAAATGTTATTTAAAGGCAAATAAAAATAGATATTACTAAGTCCTGGCAAAGATACAGAACAACTTGAACTCTCTTGTATTGCTAGTGGGAATGTGAAATGGTATAGCCACTTTGGAAAACCTGTTTTTTTTTTTTTTTTGTTTTTTTACAAAGTTAAATATATACTTACCATGCAAGACAGCAATTTCACTCCTAGATACTTACCCAGAGAAATAACCTCTGTTTACACAAAAACCTGTAGGCTAATATTTGCAACAGTTTTATTTATTTTATTTATTTAGTTTGGCTGCTTGCAGGAACTTAATTCCTTGACCAGGGATTGAACCCAGGCCCTCAGCAGTGAAAGATCAGAGTTATAACCACTGGACCACCAGGGAGCTCCCAACAGCTTTATTTCTAATTGCCCATAACTTGAAAAGACTCACATGTCCTTCAACAAGAGAGTGGATAAGCGAACTGGGCATCAATGGAATATTACTCAGTACTAACAAAGAACCCACTGCAGTGTTCTCGCCTGGAGAATCCCAGGGACGGGGGAGCCTGGTGGGTTGCTGTCTATGGGGTCACACAGAGTCGGACATGACTGAAGTGACTTAGCAGCAACAAAGAGCAAACAGAAGTAACTGGATGAATCTCAAGTGCATTATGTTATGTGAAAGAAGCCACACTCAAAAAGATCCATTCTGTGCATGATTCCATTTACATGACATTCTGGAAAAGGCAAAAGTGTAGGGTTAGAAAAAAGACCAATGGTTTCCTGGGACTGGGAGCTGGGGAGAAGCTTGACTTATAAAGGGTATAGGGAACTTTTACCTGTATCTTAGCTGTGTGATGAGGACGTGACTATATGTTTTGGTTGAAACTTATGGAACTGTTACCTAAAAAGGAGGGATAACTGCATGTAAACTATATCCCAATAAATCTGACTTTAAGATGAAAACACCACCAACAACAAAAGTGAATGATTAATGATGTTCTTTAGCTTAAATACTCATGAAGAGTTCAGTGTCTGTCACTTGCCCATGATTGGATAAAGATTTGTGAAGTCATTGATTACAGTGATGTCTTGTTCAAACACCAAAGTGTAGCTTCTTTAGTACTTTGCCCTCTAATTGAGCAATGGAAATAACTATGACTGTAGAGATGGATGTTCTAATATTTTTAAGCAGAATGCTTTTGGGAGATTAAAACAAAAGCTTCTGACTCTTGCTTTAGCAGATGCAGTCTTTAGTGTGTGAACATGTAATCAATTGTTGCTCTATCTCCTTTCCTGGCTTCTTTGCCCTTAAAACAGTCATTAATGGAGTAGACTTACGTGCATTTTTAGATTGTTTTAAATCTCAGGTATAACAACTGGGCTGTGATTCCCACCCCCCACCCCCCACCCCCCAGAATAGATGTATTGGGAAAAACCCAATATTGTATTGGGAAAAACCCAAGTTTCTATTTGGATGGGAAGAAGGAAGGCTTATTTGTCACTATAGCCAGTATAATTTAAATATAACTCACAAATTTTGATAGCAGGAATTAGAAGATTCAGACTGAAAATTCAGTGGAGCTCTGAAGCAGTATCTCTTAATAACCACCATCTTCTCTATCTCGAAGTCAAAATTTGATTTTGAAGGAAGATTTAACTCTGAACTCTTTGCTTGATTTGTGGGATTGAAGGATATAACTTCTCCTTTATGGAACAGATAGCTGGATAATGCATGTGAGATTGCAGCAGTCTTTTCGCAGTAGAAGACTCCTTGTTAATTTAAAACCGGGGCTTACTAGGTTGGTTTGAATTTAATGCAATCCAGTATTTCAGCGGAGCAAACACTTAATCATTAACCACTTGTATTGCCTATTATGAGGGTTGGGTTTGCACAGCCAAATAAGCCGCAAGCTCTGTTTTCAAGGAGTTCACCATCCAGCGTGGCCACCTGAGCTGTGTGCAGCCCCCGTAAGTGCAGCTGCAGGAGAGACCCCCTAAGGAGGGAGCCCTGACCTGAGATGCGTCGCTTCAGGTGGGCCTTGTAAGTAGACTTTTGTTTGGTCCTGAAAGAGAGCACTCTGTTTTTCAGGCAGAATGAGCCAAGTGCCAAATGAAAGCTTTTGTGATCAGGGAATTATAACATTGAAGCAGGGTAAAGAATTTCTTCTCTTCCTTCCCAGTTAAATAAGAGTTAAAGTCATAATATAAAAATTCAGACTAGAATATAGATAGATATAAATACCAGAAAGAATATATAAAATTATACTAGAAATATTGGAATACTAGAAGGATATAAAATTATAAGTAAATTACCCCTTTTACTTCTCTATCAGTTTCTATTGCTGGTATAATTAATTTTTACCACATTGTTACTGTTATGAAACAACACAAATTTATTATCTTAATGCTTCTTTAAGCCAGAAGCCCAGCATGGGTCTCACTGGGTTAAAATCGGCAAGTCTTGAGACTTTTGGCCTTTTCCGGGTTGGAGTCAGCGTGTCTGAGACTTCCGAGAGGCTGCTGCTATTCTTTGGCCTGGAGCCTCTTCCTCCATCTTCCCTCTGACATTTATTTGTAGTCAAATCCAGGAAAGGGTTTCTGGTTTTAAGGACCCATGTGATTAGATTGGGGCAGCCTGGATAATCCAGGATACTCTTCACATGTCAAAATCCTTAATTTATCACATCTGCAGAGTTAGGCAACATAGTCGCAGGTTCTGCCCACAGGATGTGGACGTGGGGCCAGCATTTTGTGCACTATATCTGCCTACCCTTATTCCTTTTATTCTCCCCACTGGTAAATTATTTGGATACCAAAGCTGGCATATATATAATGTATTTATTTATGAAAGTGAAAGTGTTAGTCACTCAGTTGTGTCTGACTCTTTGCAACCCCATGGACTGTCGCCTGCCAGGCTCCTCTGTCCACGGGGGTTCTCCAGGCAAGAATACTGGAGTCAGTAGCCATGCCTTCCTCCAGGGGATCTTCCCAACCCAGGGATCATACCCCGGTCTCTTGTGTTGCAGGCAGATTCTTCACCTTCGGAGCCACCAGGGAAGCCCATACCTTAAAGTACTTCCCTTTTATTAGCACTCACTGAACTGCCTTGTTCATTGCACGTGCTGTAACTGAATTCTAGTGAGCAGGTATTACTTTTTTTGAAGATCACAATTAATGCTGGAGTGAGCATCTTTGGACATACATCTTGATATTCTTTTCCCACACACGTTCATAAGGAAAATATGAATATATGTGGTTTGTTAATTTTGAAAGAAGATTGTAAGTGATTAATAAAAGGGGAAAAGAAAAGAATACGTGATACTAGCGGAAGTTGTCTGAAAGCACTGAAGAAGGAACGAGCATTAATTTGTATTTTATTCTCTGCCATTCACCATGCCAGCAGATGACTTCCTTTTTCTCAGATCATGTTCCGTGGTGATACCAAGAGATCTGTTGTTAGCTCCAGTCTACTGATGAGGGGAATGAGCGGTAGAAGCTCACGTAACTTGATCCAGGTTGCGGCTCTGGGATCCACATCACCCTACCTCCCCAAAGACAGTGGGGACCCCTTCAGGTTATACCCCCTACAGCTCAGTCCTTGGATGTGGGCAGCATACCAAACTCTTCTGACACCCTTAGATTGTTTAACTCTTTGAATATTTGAGGTGCCCTCTTGTGCATTCTCAGTTGCACTTAAAAGAAGATCTTGGAGAATGAGTGACCGCAGTTTTAAATCTGGCATTGCTGCCACACAGCACCCTCCAGGGACTCGTATGTTGTGACCAGTGGCTCTGGCTGGGCAGCGGGGGCTCCTGACAGTGGGTGACCTTCAGGACACTCAGAGAGTTGCCCTGATGGTTTCTCCTGTCGGGGCTGACGTGGGCTGCACCCTATCCTGGGCTGAGCTGGGGGTCCCTCTTGCCAGGGGACCACTGGTCTGGAGGTCTGGTTGGAACAGAAGTTCTCCTGGGACTCCTGCTGTGGGGTGTTCACAAGTTGGGGTTTGACCCTCCTGAGGATGGCATGAGGCCCGGTAGGGCTGCTTTTCAGAAGAGCTTCCAAACACCAAGCATGTGTAATTGCTGCCTTGGTCCAGCCTGGCAGGGCCCACGCTGGCTGGTAACCAGTGTGATACCAGGCTGTTGGCTGTTTGCCAGCTCACTTGGGAAGAGGGCAAGGGCTTGGGTTCCATGGTACACTGACCTGGATGCAGCGATGGTTTTGCTTCTGGGGTCATAAAAATCAGGAGGCTGTTTCAGGGTACAGGTTCAGGTTCAGGTTCCCTGGTTCAGGTCTTATTCCTGAACTTGCTCTTATACAGAAAGAAACGAGATCAGTGCGTGCAAAATTGTTTATCGCTTCTCCAGAGTGAACAGTGTTTGATGAAGAGATGTCAGAACCACTTGCTTTTCAGCCTGTTTAGCATGGCTCCAGCTGGCCTGGGCCCAGGGCCTCTGTGTTCCTGCGCTTCTGTCGCTTAGAAAAGCTACATGGTGGCAGGACACAAGGGGCTGCTTGTGTGCATTCCGACCAGTGGCAGCTGCAAGAGAGGAGAGTGATAAAGTCCTTCTGTTTTGCTTTTGCTCAACTCTAAAAGCTACTTTTGGATTTCTTTAACATTACAGCACTCCTTAGGAAAGCTCAACTTGGGACATTTATTCTGAGGGTTTCAGGGCTCTTTTGTGAGGAGAGGTACTATCTGTCAGAAGGACAGTCCCACAGGGATGGAACTCGTGGCTGCCCCTAGCTGCCATCACGCTGTGTGATCTTGTGCCAGTCACCCCCACTGTGGTCCTGTAAGCTGGGGAACTGGGATAAGAGCAGCCCAGTCACTCATACTCAGAACCAGCACTCTGGACACACTTGGTACTAGAACACTGTGTCCCCATTGACACACTTAGCTGAGGATTTGGAGCCTGAAAGAGCTGCTTCTGATGCCCGGGTCATGCCACTTAGACCTCCGTGAGCCTGAGCAAGTGACTTTATTTCTTTGGTCTCCTTGATCAGATTGGGGATAAGTCACTTCGATCATGGGGTGGCTGCCAAGATTCAGTTCAGTTAAATGAGGCGGTGAGTGGGGAAGGCACTCTGCCAAGGGTCTAGTTCCTGATCAAGATTGCCAGGAGAAACGTCAGTAACCTCAGATATGCAGATGACACCACCCTTATGGCAGAAAGTGAAGAGGAACTAAAAAGCCTCTTGATGAAAGTGAAAGAGGAGAGTGAACAAGTTGGCTTAAAGCTCAACATTCAGAAAATGAAGATCATGGCATTTGGTCCCATTGCTTCATGGCAAATAGATGGGGAAACAGTGGAAACAGTTTCACACTTTATTTTAGGGGGCTCCAAAATCACTGCAGATGGTGACTGCAGCCATGAAATTAAAAGATGCTTACTCCTTGGAAGAAAAGTTATGACCAACCTAGATAGCATATTGAAAAGCAGAGACATTACTTTGCCGACTAAGGTCCATCTAGTCAAGGCTATGGTTTTTCCAGTGGTCATGTATGGATGTGAGAGTTGGACTGTGATGAAAGCTGAGCACCGAAGAACTGATGCTTTTGAACTGTGGTTTTGGAGAAGACTCTTGTGAGTCCCTTGGACTGCAAGAAGATCCAACCAGTCCATTCTGAAGGAGATCAGCCCTGGGTTTTCTTTGGAAGGAATGACACTAAAGCTGAAACTCCAGTACTTTGGCCACCTGATGCGAAGAGTTGACTCATTGGAAAAGACTCTGATGCTGGGAGGGATTGGGGGCAGGAGGAGAAGGGGATGACAGAGGATGAGATGGCTGGATGGCATCGCGGACTCGATGGATGTGATTCTGAGTGAACTCCGGTGATGGACAAGGAGGCCTGGTGTGCTGCGATTCATGGAGTCGGAAAGAGTAGGACATGACTGAGTAACTGAACTGAACTGAGGGTGCAGCTCAGGGTAGCTACCCACCGTTAGCTGTGAACTGTCTTGTATATGAGGGGCTTGTGACACTGTCCTTTCACTTCTTGTCACAGAGCGAGTGGCTCCCATTAGCTTTAATTAAAATGAAAAAATTCTGATAACTGTGAACCACCGGGAAGTCCTTTTCCCAGGGTTCTCTGTTCTTTCCTGTTACTTTAATTTGCTCCTTGAGGAGTCCTGTGTGGTCTGAGGAGTGGGCTGTGCTTAACTGGGCTTCCCTTTAGGAAGACAATTTTGTAACATGAAACAAAACTAAAAAAAAACAAACATGATCCAGATGGCTCCACTCGTGACTTTTCAGTTTGCAACTTCATTATTCCAACGTGGCCTTTTCATCGTTCCTAACTTTAGTCATGAGAAGACAGGTTTGTGAGGCATAGATGATGGGGTGGAAAAGCGCAGCCTCGCATTTTCCTTGAGAGAGAATACAGAGATGTGTGAGGAAGAAGGCTTAACTTCCCAAATACGTATTGAAGTCCGCTATTTTTAAGGCATTTGGAGATGCAAAAATGAATTCAACTGATGTGGTCCTTGTCACCATAGAGATTAGTTTATTGGAACAGGGCAGCAATTAAATTATAGAAATAATGATTTACTTATAGTTGTGATGGTGCTCTGGGAAAGGCAGGCTGTAATAAGTGGGCAATGTAGGACTGCATGTGATGGGAAGATCAGAAAGTCACCCTGGGGCAGTGGCTTCCAGTTTAAGGTCCGATGGATGAGAGGAGAGTGTGCCGGGGAGATGAGGAATGCGCCTCCCCAGACAGAAGGAGCACACCGGCAAAGGCAGAAAGAAGTGAGGCATGTTAGAGAGACTGGAGGAAGGCCAGGGTGGCTCAGAAGCTGGTGTGCTCTGGGGACAAGGATGTGAATGATTTGGAGAGGTAGGCAAGGGCTGGACTGTGCCATCAGGCCTGGGCATCCAGGATTCAGATTTTTTTAATTCTAATTTTTATTTTATATTGGAGTATAGTTGATTTACAGTGTTGTGTTAGTTTCAGGTATACAGCAAAGTGATTCAGTCATACTGTGCATACATAAACATTCTCCCTCAGATTCCCTTCCCATATAGGTCATTACAGAATATTGAGTGGAGTTTCCTGTGCTATAGGGTAGGTCCCTATTGATTATGTTTTATATATAGCAGTGTGTATATGTTAACAGGATCCAGATTTTATTCCAAAGAGCAGGAGGAAGCATTGAGCTAGAAAAGGGCCTTGATGTAGCTGCATATGTGTTTCCAAGCGGTCACTCTGGTTTCTTACTGGAGCTTAGATTTTCGGGATAGAAGCACAGAAAATATGGGGAGACCAGTTTGGAAGCTGCTGCAGCCATCCAGATTTATTGCGATGTCCTGTTCTCAAGTGGGGAATGGAGATGAGTATTTAGGAGGCGCAGCCCGCAGAACCACCTTGATTGATGGGATGGGGAGATGCGAGGGAAGGGAAGGAGCCCAGTGCAGTTCCTGTCCTGAGCATCTGGGAGAAGGGTGGTATCTGGGCAGATAGAAAGTTTGGGGGATTGTGGTTTAGGCAGGGATGGACGAGTGTCTGCTGGACACAGTTCTCCTTCTTTGGGGATGCACCCTTCCTAGATGTTTGTGGCTCGCCCTCCATTCCCCCTGAGGCCTCTGCTCAGACAGCCCCTTGCTAGGGAGACCTTTGGAGACCTCTGCAGCCGTCCTACCGGTAGCACCTGTCACCATCTGGCAAACTGCTATTTTCTTATTTCTTTAGAGTGTGTGTCCTCTTAAAAGGATGTGACTCCTTGAAGGCAGGAGTTTTTCGTCTGTTCTATTCTCTGCTGTGTATCCTTAGCACCCAGAACAGTGCCTGGCATATAGAAGGTGCTCAATAAACACTCACTGAATGAATCGGGAGTATTGTTTCCATTCTGATTTTTGTATCCTGTTCAAACTTGAGTGACTTCTAATTAACCCAAGCCCAGGAAGAGGCATAGGGACACTGTTCATTTGGCATATCAAGCCTTTTTTTTTTTTTTTTAATCTAGGCAGGATGAAAAATTTGAAAAAGTTTCAAATTGGATTCTTTTTTTTTTTTTACTGTTAGAAGTGATAGATGAGGGCAATTATGAAAATATTTGAACATCACGTCTTTTTTGTTCTTTACAAATCAGTATAAACATCTAGCCCTCCATCTGATATATTGCTCAGATTTGGGGGCTAAATTATAGCATTTTGTAATTCCTCTGAGCTTATTTTGTTTTGGCAGGGGGCGGTGGGGGGGTCGTAGACTTTTTGATTACATCTTTTCCACTTGGTGGGGGAAAGGCATGGAGACCAGGATCCAAACTTGCTTAAAGACGAAATCTGAGGGCGGAACAGAATAAAAACCTTTTGTTAGAGCTATTGCTGGATCCCTGGATCTCTACATGGCTCGGACGGGGGACTCTGGTGGGCTGCAGTCTGTGGGGTCGCACGGAGTCGGACACGACTGAAGCGACTTAGCAGCAGCAGCAGCAGCAATTCATAAATAGGTTCCTAAATCTTTTTACTTTGGGTTCTAAATCAGTTGCTACCACTTGTAAACAATCTCTGCTTGAGACAGAAGAGGTTGTATATGTAATGGCTAAGGGAGCGGCTGTTGGAGTCACACCTCTATTTGAATCTCTCCCCACCCTCCCTCGCACCATCATTTGCTAGCTTGTAACTTAGCACAAGTTACTTAACTTCTTTCTTTAAAATGGATATTGCCAAGATCATATTATTATTTGAGGAGTTAGGAGAAGACAGATACTCATTATTGTTACCATTTATAAGCTTAACATGATTGATGGTATTACTAAATGGGATTTAAATGTAGAAGTATCTTAAAGAGAACTAAGTGTTATAGAGTATAATTGACTCAATTCAGTGTTCCCCAAACTTGCCAGAATGTAAGAATCTCCTTGAGGTGCTTGTGAAAAATATAGATTCTCAGGCACCTCCCAGATTTACTGGCTCAGTCCCAGAGGAGGAAGCCTGGGAGCTCTGCTCGGTCGGCAGCGCAGTGACACGGCTGGATCTTGTGAGACCCTGCTGTGCTGCGTGCTGTGCTCAGGCGCTCAGTCGTGTCTGACTCTGTGACTCCAGGGGCCGTGGCCCACCAGGCTCCTCTGTCCACGGGCGTTCTCTTGGCTAGAATACTGGAGTGTATTGCCATGCCCTCCTCCAGGGCATCTTCCTGACCCAGGGATCGAACACACGTCTCCTGCAGTGCAGGTGGAGACTGTCTTTCCTTTCTGATATTCTGTTTAGATTCTAAATGTGTGTTTATACTTGTCAGAATATGTCCCAATTTTGAGATGGGAAATATGTCACCATTTATATGCTCCATCTTATTCAGAATCTTCTCTCTAATCAAACACGACGTAACATGCTTCTGGGTTCCAAGGAACACGAGAGGGTGTATAGCTACAAATTAGCCATGTTGGTATAAGTTACTCAGCTTTCTTGGCTGCCTTTCTTTCTCATTACAAAACCTATCTGATCTTATTAATCAGCTCTGTGAAATATACGCAGGGACATGTTTAAGTATCTTGGCAGCCTTCCGTCCTCCAGAGTCTCTAAGGTCTCAGTTATTCCAGGCTGTCAAAGCGGCAGTGTCTGCATGGAGGCGACCCCTGAGCTTTGTTCAGTGGAGGCCAAGCCTGAGGAGCTGCTCTTTGCTCCCCTGAGAGCTGGGAACCAGGAAGGAACGTTGCACTCCACTGCACTTAGGACAGTGTGTTCTTGATCAACTGTTCCGGAAAAACAGCATTTTGTTGTTTTCACACAAGCCTGCAAGTTCATTTCCCTTCTTTGGCCCAGGCAGTAATGAATCAGTGACAAAGGAAGATGAACATCTGAAACTTTTATTCTCAAGGCTGAGCTTTCTGCAGGCATCCCAAGTGGAGCTGACGCCTCCCTAAGGAATACAGGATTCTCATTGTCTCGAAGCTGGTACCTCCCTATGCCAGGTGGCGCTCGGGGTAGCTGTTTTCTCACAAGAGTCTATGAAGTGTAAAAGAAATTTCTTCTGGGACTTCCCTGGCAGTCCAGTGGTTAAGATTCCACGCTTCCAATACAGGGGGCGTGGGCTCCATCCCTGATGGGAAACTAAGGTCTTCACCCCATGTGCCGCACAGCATGGACAAAAAAAGAAAAATTAGTAAAGAATTTTCTTCAACAGCCATTATTCATATTGATAGTTTAATTTCAGGTTGGGCTTAACTGTATCTTTCTCTTTACATTATTGTGGGAGAAACTGATTTATGCTGAGAAACTTATTTGGATGATAGGTTCATTTTCTGACCTGTAACAAATCAATCCACTGTTTGTAGCTCTTGTTAAAATGGAAAAGTTGGCGTACATTTATGAATTTGTACATTGCTACTTCCTTAGAAAAAACCTGTGAGATCTTAAGGTCTTCATCTACCTGGATGAAGTTAAACTTCATCTACCATCTGGAGGTTGATAGAAATAAGAAGGGCGTTTCTTCTTTTCTTTTTCATCCTAGTAGTCTCACCTGACAAAACTTTCTATCTGCCCAGTATTAAGTGACAGAATCCTGAAATTTTAGTGAATTTAAGAAGAGCTCATTTGGGAAATGTCGTGAAATGTGGGCAGATCTTTGTCATTCTGTGGGCAGACCTGAAGGACCGAATCTTCCCGGTAGAAAAGGCAGGAGGTGTGTCTGTGTGGAGGTGAGTTTTCCTTCTTCTGTCCTGTGGGCAGAGAAGAGGAAGCAGGCCTGAGGTGGGGACTCCCCTCAACTCCCTCAGGAGCTTGGTTATGGGATGAGTCTGGGCCTGCAGCTTTCTTTCCCAACTTCTCTTGCTGTTTCAGCTTTTTTTTTCTTTCCTCATCTGAAATCATCTTTGTGTGGGGAGAGGTTGGAGGTGGAAATTAAGAGTCTTCTTTTTACAAGGAGCAGAGATGATTACCCAGGTAAATGGTATTCTAATCAGCCACAGTCACAGATTCCTATCTTGTAGGTAAGAGGCGTCTCAGGGAGGAGGGCGTCTGTGGAAGGCCCTCCCGTCCTGTTGACAGGGAGGAGGCAAGGCCCGAGGCCTACGCCAGGCATTTCTAAACTGCAAATACAGCAGGAAATAAAGACACTGTCTACAAAGCCAGACCTCTGTTTAAGCAAATTAAAACCAACCAACTCCGCCTTTCCTCCTGCGAATATACATATAAACAACAAAAATAGACAGTGATGCAAGATGTGCAATTTTAATTCTGTTAAATACCCCTACTTAAAATTGCAATTATTTAAATAGCTATGTGTAATAATCTAAGAAATAGTCCTAAGGTTTTTGGGTTTTTTGGCTAGAATTTTAATGGTACCATATATTTTGACATCTTACCACATTGTCTAACCTTGTAACATGGGAACCTGAGGTTCCTATCCTACCCTTTTTGAAAACTCCTGTGGTACCGAATAGAGAACAGAGCACCTTATAAGGACTTAGAGGCGACTTGTTGAATTGGATTGAAGCATGACTCAGTCCATTTATGTAGGTGGAATTCTGCATTACTTGCTTGTGGGTGTTCACATATTCATGATGTTTATTTACAAGCTGTCTAAACTAAAGAAATGCCTGCTAATTTTCTTAGTCTGTGTGTGAATCATATGGAATTATCTCTGCAAATTAATTCCTTTAACCCAGAAAAATGGGAAAAATCAAACATTAAGTTTCATTATAAATGCTCCGCCTAGGGTAATTTTAAAATGTAATGAAGTACCCTTGGATATAATACAAAATTTTGTATAAAATGTCTACAATGAAAAGCTTTAAATAAGAATGGTAGTCTGTGGACAGGTTTCCTTCTTCCTCTCTAGTCCTCAGTATTGAAGTGCAGGTCCTGGAGACATGCTAGAAATGGACAAGGAGAGGAGTTCCTCCATGTGAGTGAGGGATGCAGGAATGAGGGGCACATTGAGGGAAGCAGAGATGTTACTGCCAGTGCGTAACATCGCAAGATGACGACAAGGGATGAATGTGGCAAGGCTGGGGCCCTCCTCCAGGATGCTGGATGTCCGGAGAGCATGGTGCTCTTTGGATTTTAAGCAGGAAGGAGCAAGATGCAATTTCTGCTTTAGATGGTTCTGTAGCTTTATGGCTCCTGGGCTCAAAGCCACAACAGCGACACCAACTCAGCTTACTCCTTCTGCAGCCCTGCCTGCCTGTCTTGGCTTCATATCCTTAGAAGCACTTGTGACCAGGGTGTGCAGTGTGTGCCTCATTTACTTGCCCATTATCTGCCTTCCTCACTAGGATGTAAGCCTCCTGGGGGCAGGGATACAGCTGTTTTCCCAGTGCAGCATCTCCAGTACCACCGCCACGCCCAGCAGGTGGCAGGTGCTCAGCAAGTGACTATTAACCAATCAAACGCAAAGGGTTGGTTTCCGAAATCATTGTGTCTTTGTTCTCACAGATTTAATAATTGACTACAAAAGGAAAAAAAAGGAATAGTTCAGTGGGGAAACTGGGCAACACTGTAAACAAGGAGTCACAGTCCACCAGTAATGGCTTCCCATGTGGCGCTAGTAGTAAAGAACCTGCCTGCCAGCGCAGGAGATGTGAGAGACACAGGGCTGATCCCTGGGTCAGGAAGGTCCCCTGGAGGAGGGCGTGGTAGCCCACTCCAGTATTCCTGCCTGGAGACCCCATGGACAGAGGTGCGTAGTGGGCTACAGTCCATGGAGTCTCAGAGTCGGACACGACTGAGTGACTGAGCATGCGGGAACTTGCACGGTAAGAAACAGCGAGAGTCGCAGGTCTCTGGGTGTCACACACCAGTCAGGAATCCAGATGCAGTCATGAATAAACACCAGAGAAACCTAAATTGCAGGATATTCTCTAAACATTATTGGCATATGTTTCTCAAAAATATCAATGTCCTGAAAAACCAAAGCTGAAGAACTGTTTCTGTTTAAAGGAAACTAAAGAGGCCTAAGAGTTGAATGCATTTGTGACCCTATGCTGGGTCCTGGGGAAGAAAACTTCTGTGAAGGAACATTAGGATATTCGATGAAAGCGAAATATGCAAGGGGAGCGGGGACACACTGTGAGCTAGAGTACTTCCGTGCAGCTGAACTCTGGGTAAATTATCAGGATTCAGAAGCGACGTCTCTGGGTGGCCTGCAGGCCCCAGGGCAGCAGATGAAAGATCTGTAAGAGGAGGAGCCCTGGCGTGGGATTCTGCAGACCTGGCCCTGCGACTGAGCTGCTGGCCCGTGGTTTCTTCTAGAGATTGGGGTTCTGAGGCTGAGACTCTGGCCGTTACATAACTTTGAATCTGAGCAGCAGACTTCGTCCTAATGCTGTGAGCTTTAGGCGGGCAGAGGAACGCCTACAGGTCAGCTGTGGCCGCCTCTCTGGGTGGGATTCACATTTCAAAAACCAATAAAGGAAGAAAAAATAAACACAGTGACTTAACAGGGCATCTTGTTTGTTAGCACTGGCGTTCTTATTCTTACTGGTCAGTGTCTTCTTGGTAGTCAGATCACAGTGAAAACTCAGAGGGAGGTGGAGACACAGAGAAAAGCTTAGTATTCAAAACATACGGCTTTGGGGAGAAGGTATGGTCTTTTTGTCATTTAAAGTAGTGAAGCTAATTGCAGGGATTTATTTTATAGGGCAATAACTTCAGCCCAGTTCCTTCTACCTGACTCTGGTGATCACTGAGAGCCTGTGACAATAGTCATTCACCGTGAGCCTTTCTAGGGTTAAAGAGTTTGTTGAAAAATCAGCTGAGATCACTCATTAAATCTTAAAACACCAAGGAGAGAGTTAAAAATTATATGCCCATATGCATTAATTTTTGAAGTTAGAAAATGATTTTAAAACTGTTTAAAGTAATAATGGTTGTGGCCCCCGGTGGGCCAGTGGTTGTGGTTAAGACTGTCTTCCAGCGCAGGGTGTGTGGATTCAATCCCTGGCCGGGGAGCTGAGATCCCATATACCTCTAGGCCAAAATACCAAAATATAAAAATCAAAAGAAATATTGTAACACATTCAGTAAAGACTTTAAAAATTGTCCACATCAAAAAATCTTTTAAAAAATCAAAATCAGGTAACAGTGGTTGAAATAGAATTTGCTGGTTTAAATCTGAACTAATAAACTGAAAAAATGCCATTATCAGGGCATTCCAGTGTTTTGAACCACTTTTTGGGTGGGTGGGAGAAAGAGTCTAGTATGAGTTTGTATTAGCCAAAATGGAGAGATTGAAGACCATCTAGAAATCTGAAGCCAGTAACATAATTAGGGTTTTGGAATATTGTTTTGCCTGAATATTTCTCAGTGGAGTATATAAAGAAAGTAAAATGTCCAAATTTTAAGGAATAACTTAAAATACATTTATAATATTGATGGAACCCAAATCAGACCCCTTTATAGATATCAAAAGTGTTAATAAATGTAAAGTCCTTAGAATGCCTAATGTACATGTGCACATGCCCTGAGCAGTCTTGAAGCGTTTTGATGAATCTGTACCCTTTTGATTTGACTTTTATTTTAAAATTCATTTCTATCTATTTGACTTGCTTAAATTTGAATGCACACATCATTTCCACCTGCCTTAGGTTCCCAAGTGTTTTGTATGTTACTGTAATTTATCAGTAAGTCAATGGAAACATATTTAACTGTAAGTGGTTATGTGATTTCTAAGTCTTTCTCTCAGTCCTGTGAATTTAAACAAGAATCCAGATGAAGATGTAAAGTAAAAATACTTAGAGATGGGACTTCCCTGGTGGTCTGGCGGCAAAGACTGCATATTCTGAATGCAAGGGGCCTGGGTTCGACCTCTGATCGGGAACTAGATCCCACGTGCTGCAAGTGAAGATCCTGCATGCCACAACTAAGACCTGGCACAGTCAGATAAAATGCATAAGTTCAAAAAATACCTGGAGAGGCTTCAACAAGTAAAGCTTGTTTTTTTTTTTTTTTTAAAATAGTGTGCAAATTTAGCCTAAGTCATACTTCAGAAGATAACCATTTGGCACTGACTCTTTAATTAAAAGAACAGAGAAAAACAACCGTATCGCACACTGTACTTCCACCTTTTTTCTCTAACTGGATGAAGTATACTTTGAACTATGTGACAAGTTATTGTTACTGCTTTTTCAAATTTTGGAAAGTGCATTTTGGGGCTATACCACTATTGCTTAGTTTCTGATATCCTGCCTACACTGGGGAAGAATATTTCTGTTTATATATTTATATATAAGAAAAATACTATCCTGGCTACAGTGACACCTTTGAGATTTGAGAAGTAGATGTATAAATTGTGTAGAACAATACCTGAATAAACGAGGAAAGGCTATGCATATATAAAAGACAAAATAAAAGACCTTTTGTGACTTACCTTTTAGTAAGTATTCTCAGTATTAGTAATAGTAGTATTCTAATAATAACAAAACCTTCCTGTTCCTTGTCATCATATGTCATTCATTTAGTGTATATTAGGTGCTAGGCACATGCTAATGTGTACTTTATACGATTTTGTAATTCAATTCTCCCACAACTGTTCCCACAACTGTAAGAAATGAGTATAGCTTCATTTCACAGATGAGAAAACTAAGATTCAGAGATGGTACTTTCCACACCTCAGAAGGGGCAGTTTCAGATTTTAATACAAGGTGGTTTTTGTGTCCAAAACTTTTTAAATCTTAGATGTTTATTACAGTTACCTCTCAGAAGATGAATATTTAACACACGAGAATCAGATTTGCTAACATTCTTATTGAACTCTATAGGTGGGAAAAAGTTAATTCAGTCAACCATTTTAGAGTTAAAAAAGTGAAGGATTGCCGTTAGGATGCTACTATCAAGAAAGAAGAAAGGAAAAAAAAATCCCCCAGAAATTAACAAGTGTTGACAAGTATGTGGAGAAACTGGATCTCTCGTGATTGCTAGGAATGTAAAATGGTGCATCTGCTTTGGAAAACCGTGTGGTAATTCCTTTAAAAATTAAAAATAGAACTAACATATGATCTAGAAATCTCAGCTCTGGACATATACTCCCCCCAAAGAATTAAAAAACAGGGTCTTGAAAAGATATGTGCACACCCATGTTCATAGTAGCAATATTTACAATAGCTGATAGGGAGGAGGCAAAGGCACCCCACTCGAGTACTCTTGCCTGGAAAATCCCATGGACAGAGGAGCCTGGTGGGCTGCCGTCCATGGGGTTGCAAAGAGTCGGACACGACTGAGTGACTTCACTTTCAGTTTTCACTTTCCACTTTCATGCAGTGGAGAAGGAAATGGCAATCCACTCCAGTGTTCTTGCCTGGAGAATCCCAGGGATGGGGGAGCCTGGTGGGCTGCTGTCTATGGGGTCGCAGAGAGTCGGTCACGACTGAAGCGACTTAGCAGCAGCAGCGGAGTGGTCAGAATTGTAGAGACAAGGTAGAAAGGTGGTTTCTAGGATCTGGAGGGAGGAAGGAATGGAGAGTTACTGTGTGGTGGGAATAGAGTTTCAGTCTGGGTTGGTGAAAAAGTGCTGGAGATGGATGGTGGTAAAGATTACACGACAGTGTGAATGTTCTTAATGCCACTGAACTTGACATAGATGTGATTAAGATGGTACATTTTATGTTATGTGTATTATATCAAAATTGAAAATAATAGTTTAAAAAGGTTGGGAGGAAGAGTGAAGTGACTGCCTGTGAACTCTTCCTTGTGAAGGATAAAAGGGATTTTTATCTTAGTCACATATATCGCAGGTTAAGTTATTCCAGCCCACCGTAACAGCATTCATTGGAAAAGCAAGGGTGGTGGAAAATCATGGAGATGTTGAGTTTTATTTCCCTAACCCCCAACTTGTTTGAAGCCTTCATTCTCTTCATCTTATCCAATGCAAAATGAGTTAGACTTTTCTTAGAAATTGAATTCTTTGGAGGGTGGTATCAGGAGCCTTTCACTCTGAGTACTTTAGCAGCAGCTTTCTCAGCCTGAGAGGAAGAGCCAGGGGCTCACATTCAAACAGATAAATGAGATGCTTCCAGAAGTGAAACTTGTGACCGAGAGTTCCATACTCTTCAGTTAGGCCTAGTTTTAGATGGTAGATGGATGAATCATCTAGTCTGAGCAGGTCAACTGAACGATGTGGAATTTGACCAGTATCTGGTTACCTTTAGGTTTATTATTCAGAGTCTCACTGGTTCTAGTCAATTCCAAAAGTTTAATGTGATGCAGCAGTGAAGCTGGTTTTCCTGTCTTCCAGCTTTTTACGGTTGTAAGAACCGTAGTACTTGAAAAGAGGGGCCTGTGACTTTTCTTGCTGGTTGACAGCTATGAGTGCAGGTGTCTCATGGTGAATGGAGCTCAGTCTAGCACAGAATGGTCCTTATTTGGCATCTTCTTGTTGATGGTGGGAAAAGTTTAATGAGGTATGGGAGCATCTGGCACAGGCCTTTACCCTCTCTGGGAGGAGAGCAGTATGGGTGGAGCCAGAGTGCCCCGAGCTAAAGGGCTCCCTGGAGAGGTTTGCCACAAGTGGGGGCTGTTACCACTTTTCAGTGGGGAGAGGGAGGATAGATGTAACCAAGATGACTAAATCCCTCCCTGCTTCTTTCCCTGTATTTATTTTTATTTTTATTTTTAAACTTTCTATTTTATAGTGGAGTATAGCCACTTAACAATGTCGTGATAGTTTCAGGTGGAGAGGAAAGGGACCCTGCCATATGTATCCATTCTTCCTGAAACTCCCCACTTTGAAGGCTACTTTTACTGCTGAATAGAAACTAGAATTAGGAGTAGGGAATTAAGGAGACCAAACAGGAGGCTTCTGCAGGATTGTATCCAGAGACGATGGCGATGATAGTAGCTGACACACATGGAGGGCCACCTTGAGCCAAAAGCCCTACTTGCCTTGCCGTCGCTCTGTGAGCCGTATGCAGGTCTACGGTGTTCCTGGCACCATTTCACAGATGACGCAATTCAGGAACAAAGAGACCAGTCTTTTTTTTTTTCTTTCTTTAAGATCACACAGCTTGTGTTGAATGGATCCAGGATGATGGGAACTAGGAGCTGGTAGGGAGGAGCTGTTTTCATTCTTCCAAAGCCATGTATCACCGAGAACATACTGTAGGAAGGAGCAGAGACAGTTGATTGTGTTTAAACTGGGGTTTGGAAACCATGGTGCATCCCTGACCACATCTCTTCCTTCTTGGGATAAATGACAGCTGTTGTCCAGGATCAACCAGGCTGGCCTGAGTTTTGGGGAGGAATGGGCCAGGTAGGGGTGTTGCCTGGAGCTGTGTGCTCCCAGCTAGCTGGCTGCTTTTCCGGATGTGGCAGTGGTGGGTGCTGGGCGAAGTGTGGCGTGCTGGCAGAGTACGCAGTGTGATTCTGATTGATGAGTGAGCTCTTTGTGGCTGTTTATTGATGTGAGCAGGTTCTGTCAGTCCCCTAGGCATTTGGTTGCGAGATAACGAACAGTCAACAAGCCATGGAATGCTTTTTGTAATGTTTGCTTTACAGAATACTGTGTTGGCACTACAACCTGTTCCACAAGAGAGGCAGCAAGAAATTCAGAGACATTTGAGTTATTTATACCAGAAAATAAACACGGTCTTTTCAAGTGTTTTATAGGCCTATTTCTTATAGGGGTCTGTGGACATTGTTTATTTCGTCCCTTAAAATTTAGGAAAGGTGGTTAGCAGTTTTATAGAGAAGCAGGGAACTGTAATTTTCCACTTCGTTTTTAAAAATCTACCTGCCTTGGTCATGCTTATTGTTTAATGTGTTGGCTTTAGTATTAAAGGAAAACTGACAGGTGGGGAGCATCTGCTCTTTGCTTTAAAAAAACTTAAATATATTGTTTCTTTTTTAATTAAAAATGAAATGCAAAAAATTTTCCTGATAGTCCTGTGGTTAGGACCTGGTGCTTTCACTCACAGGGCCTGGGTTCAGTCCCTGGTCTGGAAACTAAAATCCTTAAAGCTACATGTTGTGGCTAAGCGCCCACCGCCCCTGAAACAAAACAAGACAAAAGAATTAAAAATAGGTACATGGTTTTAAAAAATTTCCTAAGCAACATAAAAGGATAAAAGAAATTCTCCTTTCATTCTAGTCCTCCCTTGCCTTTTCCAGAGATAGTTTCAGTTTTGGGGGTGTATTTTTCATATATGGGCTGTGCAAATCCAAACATATCCTGCATAATAAAAAACAATAGAATAGGAAAGACTAGAGATCTCTTCAGGAAAATGAGACATACCAAGGGAACATTTCATGTAAAGATGGGCACAATAAAGGACAGAAACGGTATGGACCTAACAGAAGCAAAACATATTAAGAACAGATGGCAAGAATACACAGAAGAACTCTACAGAAAAGATCTTCATGACCCAGATAACCACAATGATGTGATCACTCACCTAGAGGCAGACATCCAGGAGTGTGAAGTCAGGTGGGCCTTAGGAAACATCACTACAAACATAACTAGTGGAGATGATGAAGTTCCAGTGGAGCTGTTTCAAATCCTCAAAGATGATGCTGTGAAAGCCCTGCACTCAAGATGCCAGCAAATTTGGAAGACTCAGCAGTGGCCACAGGACTGGAAAAGGTCAGTTTTCATTCTAGTCCCAAAGAAAAGCAATGCCAAAGAATGTTCAAACTACTGCACAATTGCATTCATCTCACACGCTAGCAAAGTAATGGTCAAATTCTCCAAGCCAAGCTTCAACAATACGTGAACAATGAACTTCCAAATGTTCAAGCTGGATTTAGAAAAGGCAGAGGAACCAGAGATCAAATTGCCAACATCTGCTGGATCATTAAAAAAGCAAGAGAGTTCCAGAAAAATATCTACTGCTTTATTAACTACACCAAAGACTTTGACTGTGTGGATCACAACAAACTGTGGAAAATATTTAAAGAGATGGGAATACCCGACTACCTGACTTGCCTCCTAAGAAATCTGTATGCAGGTCAAGAAGCAACAGTTAGAACTGGACATGGAACAACAGACTGGTTCCAAATCAGGAAGGGAATACATCAAGACTGTATATTGTCACCCTGCTTATTTAACTTATATGCAGAGTACATCATGTGAAATGCCTGACTGGATGAAGCACAAGCTGGAGTCAAGATTGCCAGGAGAAAAATCAATAACCTCAGATATGCATATGGCACCACCCTTACGGCAAAAAGTGAAGAAGAACTAAAGAGCCTCTTAATGAAAGTGAAAGAGGAGAGTGAAAAAGTGAAAAAGGCTTAAAACTTAACATTCAGAAAACTAAGATCATAGCATCTGGTCCCATCACTTCATGGCAAATAGATGGGAAACAATGGAAACGGAGACTTTATTTTTCTGGGCTCCAAAGTCACTGCAGGTGGTGACTGTGGCCAAGAAGTTAAAAGACACTTGCCCCTTGGAAGAAAAACTATGACCAACCTGGACAGCATATTAAAAGGAGAGACATTACTTTGCCAACAAAGGTTTGTCTAGGCAAAGCTATGGTTTTTCCAGTAGTCATGTATGGATGTGAGAGTTGGACCATAAAGAAAGCTGAGTGTCGAAGAATCGATGCTTTTGAACTGTGGTGTTGGAGAAGACTCTTGAGAGTCCCTTGGAATGCAAGGAGATCCAACCAGTCCAATATTCATTGGAAGGACTGGTGCTAAAGCTAAAACTTCAGTATTTAGCCACCTGATGCTAAGAACTGACTCACTGGAGAAGACCCTGATGCTTGGAAGAACTGAAGGCAGAAGGAGAGGGGGACATCAGAGAATGAGATGGTTTGATGGCACCACTGACATGATAGATGTGAGTCTGAGCAGGCTCCAGGAGTTGGTGATGAACAGGGAAGCCTGGTGTGGTGAAGTCCATGGGATTGCAAAGCGTCGGACACGACTGAGCAACTGAACTGTATTACTGTAACTGTATGCTACATAAATATACACACCGTTCAGTGCTTTGCTGTTTTCTTTGTGTAATAGTATACTTTTTCAAGATGATTTTGTATCAGCACATATAAATCTATCCCATTTGTTTTAATAGCTATATAGTTCCAATGAATGGAAGAACCAGAATTTATTTACCAGGCCCCATCAAAGACCTTGGGCTTCCCTGATGACTTGGTCAGTAAAGAAATCTGCTTATGATGCAGGACGTCCAGGTTTGATCTCTGGGTTGGGAAGATCCCCTGGAGAAGGGAATGGCAACCCACTCCGGTATTCTTGCCTGGAGAATCCCATGGACAGAGGAGCCTGGCAGCCTACAGTCCATGGGGTTGCAGAGTTAGACATGACTAAGCGAGTAACATACTTTTAGCCCTTAATGCCTTTAGAACTAATATGAGAGGTATATCCTTCTGTGTCCTCATTATTTCTCACTATGTGAGTATATGTATAGAATAAACTTTTCTGTCAACATATAGTTAAATTTGATATCTTAGAAGACTTACTCTTGGCCTCAGTGAAAGTAGAATTTGAACACCTATTGCATGAAAGATCAGTTATTTTGCTTGATTAACATGGTTTTTAATCATGCCAGGGCACCAGTTGTGAAAAGATGCTGATTAAATATATCACATCTATTTAAACATTTACTCCTAAAAGTATTTCAATCAAATGGTACTGCAGGAAGATACAATTTAATCATTAATTAAGCCCTGCCCTTGACAGAATACAATCTTGATTCTGAGCCCCCAGCCTCCCCCGCCCCCCACCCCCCTACCCCTGCACCCCTCCACCCCAGCACCCCCTCCATCAACATGGAAGAACTTCGAGCTAGTGAGCTTCAAGCTAGCGAGCACGGGGGACCATTCATGTTCCCAATGAGAAACCTCGTGATCCTGGAGTGTGGCCAATGGCTGAGTGTCTGTTAAAGGGCCACGTCAGCTGCTGAGGAGCCTGCGGTTTATTGGAGGCAAAGGACTGCGTTGCTGCTCTGCTGTTTCTCCGTGCTTGTGTGTCGCCAGTTCCTGAGGCATTTTTCTACCAGCTTCATGCTCGTCCTCCTGCGAAGTGGGCGGGGAGCTTGAACTTCTGATCAATGTTAAAGCATTTCTGCAAATGATGTTTGCTATTTTTCACCATCTTTCCAAAATTAAATGTTATTCACAGCGTGAGGGGTTTTAAAAGCTAATAATGAGTTTTGGTTTTTGCTTATGTTTAGATTTTTCAGTATTTGACCTTGGGTGTGGAACCTGGACTTTGCCATTGAATCCTCTCAACTATTAATTATGTTTTGGGACACACCTGGAAACCTCGTGTAAGCTATGCCTCATTAGGCAATGCCATTATTATGTCTTTTAAAAGACAAAAAACCACTAGCATACAGATTTGTTTTGAAAGACAATTTGCTGAAATGTCAGTTAATATCATTGAAGAACAAGCCCTACTTCTTTTACCGATTGTTCCTGTTAGTGGTGATCTGAGATGGGTATGGTTACTAAGCTTTTGAAATTGTGTGTATACGTTCTGTAATATGGCCTTGAGCGGCCACGGAGTCAGAGTACCCACTGAACACCTGTTAATAATCAGCCCTGCACTAATAATAATACCTAACATGCCTTGAGCCACAGCTCATCAAAACCCTGCACTTTTTTTTTTTAACTAAGTTTAATGGGTAAGGACAGTGAGGAGGTTAAGCTGAAACATACAGGGGCCTACCATTTATAGAGCCAGAATGAGAATGTGGGCAATTTACTCATGCTGTTTTATACGTTAGTCTACGAAAGAAACCTTTGAGGTTGGTAATTATATTCCTGTTTTACCTTCAGAGAGCTTGAGGCTCAAAATTAAATGACTTTAACCACTGGTCATTCAAGATCACAACCCCTGAGAGACCATGTGATCTGAAATCCAGATTCTTCCCTGTTGCGCACAGCTTTGATTTAAGGGAAGACCTCGTGTGTGGGTCTGCCCTACATTTCCAGGATGTTTAGCGTCCCTGGAGCCCACTCCCTAAATTCCACTGGGGGCCTCCATCACTGTGCCATCCAAAAATGGCCCCACGTGTGTCTCCTGTTCTCATACTAGGTGTCAGATTTACATTTCTTAATTTCAAACTTGTCTGTTGTCATTATACTACATTGCCTCCCACGGCAATTTTTAAATCAATAGTAATCAAATGCAACTCTTGCTCATAATTTGGAATAGTTAGAATAATTGGAATAATTTTAATGCAAATGACTTGAGTACAAAATCACAGATGAGAGAGAGCATCTCCTCCAGATCCAGATCCTTATTTTATAGGTTAAACACACACACAGACATGCCCACAGATGCACGCGCGCGTCTGCGCGCGCACACACGCACACCCTCTACCCATCCTGAAACAGTCAGTCAGTTCAGTTGCTCAGTCATGTCTGACGCTTTGCGACCCCATGGACTTGAGCACGCCAGGCTTCCCTGTCCATCACCAACTCCTGGAGCCTACTGAAACTCATGTCCATCGCACTGGTGATGCCATCCAACTATCTCACCCTTTGTCATCCCCTGCTCCTCCCGTCGTCAGTTTTTGCCATCATCAGGGTTTTTTTCCATTGAGTCAGTTCTTCACATCAGGTGGCCAAAGTATTGGAGTTTCAGCTTCATCATCAGTCCTTCCAGTGAATATTCAGGACTGATTTCCTTTAGGATGGATTGGTTGGATCTCCTTGCAGTCCAAAGGACTCTTAAGTCTTCCAACACCACAGTTCAAAAGCATTGATTCTTAGACGCTCAGCTTTCTTTATAGTTCAGCTCTCACATCCACACATGACTACTGGAAAAACCATAGCTTTGCCTAGACGGACCTTTGTTGGCAAAATAATGTCTCTGCTTTTTAATATGCTGTCTAGGTTGGTCATAACTTTTCTTCCAAGCAGTAAGCGTCTTTTAATTTCTGGATGCAGTCACCATCTGCAGTGATTTTGGAGCCCCCCAAAATAAAGGCTGTCACTGTTTCCCCATCTATTTGTCATGAAGTGATGGGAATGCCATGATCTTAGTTTTCTGAATGTTGAGTTTTAAGCCAACTTTTCACTCTTTTCTTTCACTTTTATCAAGAGGCTATTTAGTTCTGCTTCACTTTCTGCCATAAGGGTGGTGTCATCTGCATATCTGAAGTTATTGATATTTCTCCCAGCAATCTTGATTTGAGCTTGTGCTTCATCCAGCCCGACATTTTGCATGATGTACTCTGCATATAAGTTAAATAAGCAGGGTAACAATATATAGCCTTGATCTACTCCTCTCCTGATTTGGAATCAGTCTGTTGTTTCATGTCCAGTTCCACTGTTCCTTCTTGACCTACATACAGATTTCTCAGGAGGCAGGTCAGGTGGCCTGGTATTCCCATCTCTTGAAGAATTTTCCACAGTTTGTTGTGCTCCACAAGTCAAAGACTTTGGTGCAGTCAAGAAAGCAAAAGTAGATGTTTTTCTGGAACTCTCTTGCTTTTTCGATGATCCAGCAGATGTTGGCAATTTGATCTCTGGTTCCTCTGCCTTTTCTAAATCCAGCTTGAACATCTGGAGGTTCATGGTTCCCGTACTGTTGAAGCCTGGCTTGGAGAATTTTGTGCATTACTTTGCTAGCCTGTGAGGTGGATGCAGTTGTGCGGTAATTTGAGCATTCTTTGGCGTTGCCTTTCTTTGGGATTGGAATAAAAAGTGACCTTTTCCGGTCCTGTGGCCACTGCTGAGTTTTCCAAATTTGCTGGCATATTGAGTGTAGCACTTTCACAGCATCATCTTTGAGGATTTGAAATAGCTCCATTGGAATTCCATCACCTCCACTAGCTTTGTTCTTAGTGATGCTTCCTAAGACCCACTGGACTTTGCATTCCAAGATGTCTGGTTCTAGGTGAGTGATCACACCATGGTGGTTATCTCTGTCATGAAGATGTTTTTTGTATAGTTCTGTGTATTCTTGCCACCTCTTTTTAACATGTTCTGTTTCTGTTAGGGCCATCCCTTTCTATCCTTTATTGTGCTCATTTTTGCATGAAGCACAGAGGTGGGTGGAAAGAGTTTCTCAAAGTCAAAAGATACACTGGCAGCCTACTAGACTTAACCCCTGTTTGTGGGGGGGCTGATTGGCATTTCTTTGTATTATCAATTTATTTCAGGCAAATGTATTTGATTGAGCTGTTTTATTTTCTAATGAGTGTTTTTGACCTTTTAAAGGCCAACATTTGGAGGGTTGATGTAGTTGAGTTGAAAAGGCAAGGCAAGAGACTGCAGTACAAGATTGTGGCTATTTTAGAAAAGTTATTTTGCACATGGTTTTTTACAGTTTGAAAGGGAAAGGGGAAAAGGGAAATCGCTTAGTCGTGTGTGACCCTTCGCGACCCCATGGACTGCAGCCCACCAGGCTCCTCCGTCCATGGGATTTTCCCAGGCAAGAGCACTGGAGTGGGGTGCCATCACCTTCTCCATTTACAGTTTGATAGTGCTGGCAAAACTGGACGCATCTGACGAGGCTTGTCACTGTTATCTTGGCAAATGTTTGTGCAAGCTCCCTTCAGATTTAAGTGGAATAACAGGTAGCTTGAATAAACTCATATATATTAATCCTGATGGTTCTCATGGAGCAAAGAATTTTGGTGAAAGAAAGATGTTATTGTTTGAGAACCTTCAGTTGTTCAAAAATTTGTTCAATGCCTATTGTGTGGCAGATAGAGGTTTTAATTTTCATGGATGACGTGGGCATAGATTTTCCCTGTTTTTTGTGGTGCTGATTATTTCCAAACCCTTTCTGTATCTTCAATAAAATACACCTTAAAATAAAAGATGACTTGCCTACATCCACTGAGGCCACTATACAACTGTATTGTCTATTATATAGGACCAGCGTTACAGATTAGTTCTGGTAAACGTCTTCGCCTGATAGTACCAGTCTCACTGATTTAAGTGTATGCCTCTAGAATATCAAACGTGTTTTGGGAACAGATTTAATGAGGAAGTTGATTCATCATGTGAGAGTGTCATCAGATGATCCTATCTTTTAAAAAAGCATTTCTAATCTCACAGAGTTCTTGGGCCTCAAATATGGATTTTGGTTAATCAGTTAAGTCACAGCACTTGAAGAAACCATGACCAGTGCCGAACTGTCTTCTGATGAATGATGAGAGAGAATTTGCAGATGTTGGAATAAACTTGCTCCAAATACTCATATACAAATTTGAAGGCAATGAGGGATATGTGTTTCTTACTGACTGTGGAAAATAAAAAGTTTATTGAAACTGTTGACAAAGACTTTTCATTCAGTTCAGTTCAGTCGCTCAGTTGTATCTGACTCTTTGTGACCCCATGAATCACAGCACGCCAGGCCTCCCTGTCCATCTCCAACTCTGGGAGTTCACTCAAACTCACATCCATTGAGTCCATGATGCCACCCAGCCATCTCATCCTCAGTCGTCCCCTTCTCCTCCTGCCCCCAAGCCTTCCCAGCATCAGAGTCTTTTCCAATGAGTCAACCCTTAGCATGAAGTAGCCAAAGTACTGGAGCTTCACCTTTAGCATCATTCCTTCCAAAGAAGTCCCAGGGCTGATCTCCTTTAGAATGGACTGGTTGGATCTCCTTGCAGTCCATGGGACTCTCGAGAGTCTTCTCCAACACTACAGTTCAAAAGCATCAATTCTCCAGCGCTCAGCCTTCTTCACAGTCCAACTCTCACATCCATACATGACCACTGGAAAAACCATAGCCTTGACTAGACAGACCTTTGTTGGCAAAGTAATGTCTTTGTTTTTGAATATGCTATCTAGGTTGGTCATAACTTTTCGTCCAAGGAGTAAGCGTCTTTTAATTTCATGGCTGCAATCACCATCTGCAGTGATTTTGGAGCCCAGAAAAATAAAGTTTGACACCGCTTCCACTATTTCCCCTTCTATTTCCCATGAAGTGATGGGACCAGATGCTGTGATCTTCTTTTTCTGAATGTTGAGCTTTAAGCCAACTTTTTTCACTCTCCTCTTTCACTTTCCTCAAGAGGCTTTTTAGTTCCTCTTCACTTTCTACCATAAGGGTGGTGGTATCTGCACATCTGAGGTTGTTGATATTTCTCCAGGAAATCTTGATTTCAGCTTGTGCTTCTTCCAGCCCAGCGTTTCTCATGATGTACTCTGCATATAAGTTAAATAAGCAAGGTGACAATATACAGCCTTGACGTACTCTTTTTCCTATTTGGAACCAGTCTGTTGTTCCATGTCCAGTTCTAACTGTTGCTTCCTGATTTGCATATAGGTTTCTCAAGAGGCAGGTCATTAGTGATTCAGCAATAGTAGAAGTTGTTTTGAAATCACCCAAGTCATAGTAACAGGAACATAATTTTTCTCATTCTCATCTGCTTCCCCTTCCTCATTATTATGATTATTAAGACAGTAGGAACATGACTTGGGAAAAATCTGTTTGAATTAATAACTCACTTGGCAGACAGGCCAACTGATTGAAGTTTTATGTCTCTTTTACTTTCATGAGGAAGAGATCACTGACTAGAGAGCTTGATATTGGAGAACTCTTTTAAAAAACAACATAAACAAACAAATCAGCCCAGACTTACTGGCATCTCCTGGCATCATTACCCTGACTTGATAACATATGAGTTGTATCCAGAGCTACAATGTATTACAATAATCAGTGTTCTTAATGGTGACCTTTGCCTCATGATGATCATGTGAAACTGGATTCTGAGTATTCTTCTTGTTTTGTCAAAAAATCAGGAAATAACCTCAGAAGTGTTTGGGGGAGGTAAGAATATATTTAGGATATGATGTGAATGAAAACAAATAACAAAGTTGTATGTATCTATTTCCTCAATTTGATAAAGCCCAAAGAAATTTTCCAAAATTTTACAGTGAACCTAGGTAATTCTTATAAAAAATATTGCTAGAAGTTGGGAGGAAATCCTGATTCTCCACCAAATAGTCAGGCAACCATCTCAAAATAGTGGTGGGGCAGAGGGCTAAGATATAGAAGAATATTTAATAGTTTAATAGTCTGGAAACATATCTACATGTTGTGATATAAAACTATTACAAAACAGTATGCATAGTCCTAAATTTGTAAAATGAATGCATTTCTAAGGTGAGAAGTAAAAGTGTATATAAAGATTATAGAAAATATATAGTTATTCAAAAAATACACAAAATTTATGCAGAAAATAAAAGTATTTATTTATGGGGTTTCCTCATAGCTCGTTTGGTAAAGAACATGCCTACAGTGCAGGAGACCTGGGTTTGATTCCTGGGTTGGAAAGATCCCCTGGAGAAGGAAATGGCAACCCACTCCAGTATTCTTGCCTGGAGAATCCCTTGGACAGAGGTCCCTGGCAGGCTACAGTCCATGGGGTTGCAAAGAGTCAGACACAACTGAGTGACTAAACCACCACTATCTATCCATCTATCTATCTGTCTGTCTGTCTGTCTATCTATCTATCTATCTAGTGGAATTCTCTAGGCCAGAATACTAGAGTTGGTTGCCTTTCCCTTCTCCAGGGGATCATCCCAACCCAGGGACTGAACCCAGGTCTCCCTCATTGCAGGCAGATTCTTTACCTCTTGGGCCACAAAAGAAGCCCAAGAATACTGGAGGGTGTGTAGCCTATCGCTTCTCCAGCAGATTTCCCGACTCAGGAACTTAACCGGGCTCTCCTGCATTGCAGGCAGATTCTTTACCAACTGAGCTATCTGGGAAGCCCATATATATCTTTGGGACGCCAGAAGGACAGGATTTTTGTTTGAAAGGCTGACTGAGGGCTGAGGTTATTGGTAATTTTTCTTGTCTGTGTATATATTTTCTAGTCTGTGCATATATTTTCTCATACCATTCAGAGAGTATCTGTTACTTTTACTAACAGGGAGAAAGGAAGAAAAAAATGTAATATGTTTTGGAAAGATCTTCACTTACTAAAAGAGAAAACAAAAAAATTATCCCATAAAGTCCCTTTTCTTTCATCTGGGCACTTAAGCCTCCACTTTATTGTTTGATAACTGAGCCATTTGAGGATTTCTGTTTTAACCAGGTCTCCTAAGGGAGGCAATGCATTGCAGCAGCCCATGATTGTTACTACTTTAATGATGCAGACTTAGTACATCAGGGCCATGAGCGAATGGATGCATCATTCTCGGGCAGTTCTTCAAGTCCTCAGGTGACACCTGGGAGGTGAGGCCCCCTTTTCCCTGCATGTGGCTGGCCTGGATGGATACTTAACTCTTGGCTTAGAAATAAACCCGATAGAGGAAGCTGAGGAGGCAAGCCAAGAGCATCATTTTCCCTAGGAATTTAATTTCCAAAATCTAGTCTTTGGAGTTCTGAGAAGTGAAAGGCAGTATGTTACTGCAGCCCTTTCTTGGAGACGCTCGTGCTCACTAGTCTGTTCAAGCTTCTGAGAAATTCTAGCCTAAAGGTAATTACTGCCAAAGGAAAGTTTTAATTTATTTATTTAGTTTTTGACCACACTGTACTTCATGTGGGATCTTAGTTCCCCAACCATGGATCAAATCTGCACCCCCTGCAAGGGAGCAGAGTCTTACCCACTGTACCGCTGGAGAAGTCCCCAAAGAAGGGTTTTAAAAAGCAGAATTTGACTGACTTTTAAGCAGTGGTGAGCTGGGTGGATGGGGCCCCCAAAGGAAAGAGTAGTCCTTGAAAAGGAGAGGAAAAGACCTTATGCATTAAGGGGGTCCCTGCACAGATATGGGAGCGACATGAAGCTTGGTGTCTCATGGATATGGTTTCAACAGCAGCGGTTTTACATATGCATGAAGTTTTAAGTGATTTCCTGAAGAGTTGTCAAGGCCTTCAGAAGTATGTTTCAATCACATTTTATAAATTACATAAACTTATTTTAAGTCTTAGTAGGACACTTGTGGCTTACAAATTGTTGTGATTTTGGCTGCATAAATGGTTAGTGGAAATACATTTTCATGCATCATATTTACTTATATCAAGAAACTCCTATTGACTCTCAGTTGATGGGTGTTTTCTTTTTATAACATTTAGAAAAATGAATGATTCAATTACTCCCACTCACTGTTTCTGTAAAGTGGAATCATTCAGCCCTGTTTTCTGCTAATGTTTTTCTTTTAAGACAGTCTTATCAAGTGATGAGTAGAGAACCCTAAGTCCCCAATTTTGAGGAGTTTAAAGGTTGCCAAGAATTATTTTTTTAATTGCCTAAATATATGTGCCTTGCTTTGCTAATTTAGATGTGTACTTATTTAGCTCAGAAAATGCAAGGACAAGAGCAACAGATTACAACCAAAATTACTTTTTTCTGAACAAATAGGATTGCTTCATGTTGTAGGTTATATGTCCCACCGGTCTTTGTTGCATGGATCTGACTGTATTTTTATTTGTATTTTTCTTCGTCACACACACACATATTCATATGATTTTCTATATGAATTTATTTGGATTTTATTTACATTGTATCCATTAAGAAGTAGATGCATGATATATATCTATGCAATTGGGATTCAAGGCTTGATACCCACTGAGGTACATAAAAGACCAAGAATGTAACTTGATTTACTGATGAGATTGCTGTGATGTCATTTCCATTTGCCACTGTATTGCAAGAATCTGGCTCCCAAACAGCACAGACTAGTTATTCATAGCCTGGTAGGTTATACCATGACCAGTTGTCGTGAATGACTGCAAACTCTCTTCTAGGTGTTTATAACAGAGTGACTTTTAAAATCATCATTGCTAAAGAATAATTTTCGAAAAGCTTAAAACGTATTGAATGTAGGTATAGAATGACCATATATCATAGTTTTTGTTCAATTTATAGAATTAAAGAAATATTTGAAAAACTGAATAAAAAGCAGAAATGCTATAATAAATTTATTAATAGACAAATAAATTTTAACAGAACAATAAAATGTAACATTTGAGTCATCTTTCATTTCAGGCAGGTCAAAATTTATTTGCATTGGTATGGATAAGAATTATTTGGAAGTACTGTCAGTTTTACAGAGTTGTAAATTAACAGTGGGTTAGAGATGGATTGCCCTATTGACTCAGGAAATCCCCAGAAGGCCCTCTGGGTGATGTCTAACACTCAGTGAAGGGATAGGCACCTAGGAATGTCTTTTGCTTGTTTTCAGAGTGTTCAGTGCAGTTCAGTTCAGTTGCTCAGTAATATGACTTTTTGCAACCCCATGGACTGCAGCACACCTGGCCGCCCTGTCAATCACCAACTCACGGAGTTTACTCAAACTCATGTCCATTGAGTCGGTGATGGTGTCCAACCATCTCATCCTCTGTTGTCCTCTTCTCCTCCCACCTTCAATTCTTGCCAGCATCAGGGTCTTTTCAAATGAGTTAGTTCTTCACATCAGGTGGCCAAAGTACTGGAGTTTCAGCTTCACCATCAGCCCTTCCAGTGAACATTCAGGACTAATCTCCTTCAGAATGGACTGGTTGGATCTCCTTGCAGTCCAAGGGACTCTCACGAGTCTCCTCCAACACCACAGTTCAAAAGCATCAGTTCTTCGGTGCTCAGCTTTCTTCACAATCCAACTCTCACATCCAAACATGACTACTGGAAAAACCATAGCTTTGACTAGATGGACCTTTGTTGGCAAAGTAATGTCTCTGCTTTTTAATATACTATCTAGGTTGGTCATAACTTTTCTTCCAAGGAGCAAGCGTCTTCTAATTTCCTGGATGCAGTCACCATCTGCAGTGATTTTAGAGCCCCCCAAAATAAAGTCTGACAGTTTCCACTGTTTCCCCATCTATTTGCCATGAAGTGATGGGACTGGATGCCGTGATCTTCGTTTTCTGAATGTTGAGCTTTAAGCCAACTTTTTCACTCTTCTCTTTCACTCTCATCAAAAGGCTCTTTAGTTCTTCTTCACTTTCTGCCATAAGGGTGGTGTCATCTCCATATCTCAGGTTACTGATAACACTGAAAGTCTTGGACATTTATAAAAATACTTTTCCAGCAGTTTCATTTGTTGAATGTTTATGAGATTAATGCTCTTTATTAATAATGTGTTAAAATTGCATGAATGACAAGAATATTTAAGGTAGATATTTGGATTTCCATTGTCTTGTTTTGCTACTATTTTTCCTTCAAGCCCCACTTCACACAAGAGGAGGGTTGAAAATATTATGGTGAAGGTGGTGGCACCATCTTTCTAAATATTTCCACTAATGTACAAATTAAATAATCCACTCTCTGCTTCTTAGTTTCTTTAAGGGAGAGGTAGGGCATTGTGGTATCATTTTATATGTTAAATGAAAAAATAAAGCAATTAAAAACAGTATACAGTTCTGGTGTTCCATATACATTTGACTAAAATGGGATAGCCTGGGAAGTGATGCATTTGTTAATAATTTTCTTTATTTTTGGCCGGGTTGGGTCTTTGCTGCTGCTCTGGCTTTCCCTAGTTGTGGTGAGCAGGAGCGGCTGTCTGGTTGCGGCACACGGGCTTCTCATTGCGATGGTTTCCCTTGTTGCAGAGCACAGGCTCCAGGCACGTGGGCTTCAGTAGACGGGACCACGTGGGCTTCTCAAGCGCAGACTGAGTAGTTGTGGTGCATGGGCTTCGTTGCCACATGGTTTGTGGATCTTCCCAGATCAAGGACTGAACCAGCGCCTCCTGCGTTGGCAGGCAGATTGTTTATCACTGAGCCACCAGGGGAGGGGCCCTTTATATATGTGTGATTTTCTTTCTTTCGACTGTGCTGAGTATTCCTTTCTGGAAGTGATGGATTTTAAGTTTTTACAGAAAAATTTGTTAGTTCCAATTATGAATTTAATGGAATGAAAATTCATCACGTGGTAGCCCAGGTAGGAGAGAATGTTTTCCATCACTGCTTGAAAACTTTTTATCTCAAAGTACAATACTCCTTGGAGGCTGCCTATACTGAGACTGTAAGCAATACAAGAAGATTTATAGACTTTCTGATGAATTGACCTTATTTTATAGGTATGAGACTTGAAGTCTAGAAGAAAGGTAAAGTTGAAAATAGTAAACCTGTATTTATCCAAAATTTGACCTCAGATTCCTTACTAAGTGCTATAAGCCGTTTGTTTCCCCAATTAGTCTAAAAGTGGGTGTTCTTATTCTAACTAAACACATCAGTAGTAGGTCTTACATACACATTTAATTTGGGTTTCTATCATAAGCTCTGTATTTTGGTAATTTTGGGGTTGCAAACACCAGGTGAGTTTCACTCAAGCAAAGGTAGAGGGTGAAGATGGAGATCAGGATGTAAGTCTAATGCCAGGAATTGGGTCAGGTTCAGCTCTCATTGACTATGACTGTCTCTCTTGACCTTTTACCCCAACTTCTAACTGGCAATTTCCTTTGGAGTGTCTTAATTCCAGTTTTTGAGGCAGAGCATCTTGATTGGCTAGCTCTATCTTTCTAGCCAGTAAACAGAAGTTGAAAGTTCTTGGCCAGCCTATGAATGCCTAACAGAAGCAGAATGCCTAGCAGAAGCCTATGAATGATCTAACAGAAGCAGAAGATATTAAGAAGAGGTGGCAAGAATACACAGAAGAACTATACAAAAAACATCTTCATGACAAAGATAATCATGATGGTGTGATCACTTCCTAGAGCCAGACATCCTGGAATGCAAAGTCAAGTGGGTCCTAGAAAGCATAACTAAGAACAAAGCTAGTGGAGGTGATGGAATTCCAGTTGCACTATTTCAAATCCTCAAAGATGACGCTGTGAAAGTGCCACACTCAATATGCCAGCAAATTTGGAAAACTCAGCAGTGGCCACAGGACTGGAAAAGGTCAGTTTTCATTCCAATCCCAAAGAAAGGCAATCCCAAAGAATGCTCAAACTACCACACAGTTGCATTCATCTCACACCCTAGTAAAGTAATGCTCAAAATTCTCCAAGCCAGGCTTCAACAGTACATGAACCATGAACCTCCAGATGTTTAAGCTGGATTTAGAAAAGGCAGAGGAACCAGAGATCAAATTGCCAACATCTGCTGGATCATGGAAAAAGCAAGAGAGTTCCAGAAAAACATCTACTTCTGCTTTATTGACTATGCCAAAGCGTTTGACTGTGTGGATCACAATAAACCGTGGAAAATTCTTCAAGAGATGGGAATACCAGGCCACCTGACCTTCCTCCTGAGAAATCTGTATGCAGGTCAAGCAATAGTTAAAACTGAACATGAAACAGCAGACTGGTTCCAAATTGGGAAAGGAATGTTTCAAGGTTGTATACTGTCACTCTGCTTATTTAACTTCTATGCAGAGTACATTATGAGAAACACTGAGCTGGATGAAGCACAAGCTGGAATCAAGATGGCTAAGAGAAATATCCATAACCTCAGATATGCAGATGACACCACCTTTATGGCAGAAAGTGGAGAAGAACTAAAGAGCTTCTTGATGAAAGTGAAAGAGGAGAGTGAAAAAGTTGGCTTAAAGCTCAGCATTCAGAAAACGAAGATCATGGCATCTGGTCCCATCACTTCATGGGAAATAGATGGGGAGACAGTGGAAATAGTGTCAGACTTTATTTTTTGAGGCTCCAAAATCACTGTCAGTGGTGATTCCAGCCATGAAATTAAAAGACGCTTGCTCCTTGGAAGAAAAGTTATGACCAACCCTAGACAGCAGAGGCATTACTTTGCCTACAGTGTTCCGTCTAGTCAAAGCTACTGTTTTCCCAGTAGTCATGTATGGCTGTGAGAGTTGGACTGTAAAGAAAGTTGAGTGCTGAAGAAGTGATGCTTTTGAACTGTTGGAGGAAACTCTTGAGAGTCCGTTGGGCTGCAAGGGTATCCAAGCAGTCCATCTTAAAGGAGATCAGTCCTCCGTATTCATTGGAAGGACTGATGGTGAAGCTGAAACTCCAGTACTTTGGCCACCTGATGCGAAGAACTGACCCATTTGAAAAGACCCTGATGCTGGGAAAGATTAAAGGTGGGAGGAGAAGGGGACAGCAGAGGATGAGATGGTTGGAAGGCATCACCGAGTCAATGGACATGAGTTTGGGTAAACTCTGGGAGTTGGTGATGGACAGGGAAGCCTGGTGTGCTGCAGTCCATGGGATCGCAAAGAGTCAGACATGACTGAGTGACTGAACTGAAGTGAATTGATGAATGCGGCTGTGTGTTTCTCGAGGTCCAATTAGCTAGGGCTGTGTTTGGGGACTTGTAGCGTATAATATAGAAGATGGCAGGTGAAGAGCAACTGAGCCTGAGGGTGTGTTAGAATCCCCAGAAATATTTGTAGGAGTGGGTGAACTAACACCATGATATGTCTACTGAAAATTTAATTTCAGTTGATTAGTTGATTCTCAGTTTAAGAAACATTTCTCATAATCTCCTTTGGAATTTAATGTTTTAATCTGTTTCAACATTGAAGTTCATTTGGGATTTCTTTTTAGTTCATCATATATTCTTATTAGGCAGCTAAATTTTGTCTTTTTAGGAACATAAAAGACAGCTTTTGTGGCTTGCAAAGTTTGTTATGGTAGCTTGGTTTGACAATTCATGCTGCAGTTTCTTTTGAAGCTCTAATGTTACTTCAAAGTATTTAAAAAGGAAGTTGTTAATAAAGAATTCTCACAGTTGTGAGTTCCTTTAATTTCCATTAAATATTTATTCTCATTATCTGAAAAGAATCCAGAACCAAAAGGCAAAACGTTTTTAAAATATTTCATTTAAAAAATATCTCTTACATTGCTGACCTGTATACTGTATACTGTAGGTTTAGGATATGGCATATCCTCTGTGAGACTTTCTGACTAGTTAGGGACATAGATATGAGACTGTTTCAGAGGGAGACTGCTTGTACAGTAATAGATAGACATGGTTCAGGTAATTTTTAAAAGACATTTGTAGTTTCTGATCCACTTTATTTGGAACTTTATTGATAGTGATGCGAGATTGTAAAGTTGGTTTTACTGAAAGATAAACTATAACAAAATACTACGTGGATGTAATTATCAATCCAGAATTTATTGGTGTACATATAATATTTTCAGAAAAAAGTTCTTAAGTCAAAAAGAGCATGTGGACTATTCCTTCATTATTACAGATTATGTTTATTTCTATTGTTTTCCCTGAGCCCAAGGACAGACATGGACAAACAGTGTGAGGAGCAGGGTGGTGAAGGACATTATAGGGAATTGCAGAGGCAAACATTTAGCAATGAACAAATCTTTTGAGGGTGGGTAGCAATCCAGTTTTGATTAAAATGACTAAATGTGAAAAGTAAAGGTAGGTGAACTGAGGTCTTAATAACAGAACTGAAAAGCTTAATTTGCTAAAACTGGTAACAGAGAAACATGATAGGTTTGTTTGGATGCTCTCCAGTGTTTGTCCTGTATCCTGAGAACATTATATGAACACTGGTCAGGTATGGCACTTACCCTCCAGGTGCTGTGATTAAATACATGTGAGGAAGGCTGTTGGCACATCTATGGGTACGGATTTAATAACAACTCAAACCTGCCCCAGTAAAGTAGAGACAGGGCATTGTTGATGCAGCCCTTGATAATAAGACCTGTGATTTTAGAAAGCCCTTTCTTCAATTTGTAGGTGTCTCAGTAAAAGTTCTTGGATCTTGAGACTCTTCTGAGGAACCTGCAAAAGGTAAAATAGGGATTTAAAAGTATTTGGAGGTACGAATGGGGAATATCTGAAGATTTCATTATGTTGAGTTATAAAAGATCACTACATGAGAGCTGGGAGTTAAATTTTATTTGGGACAAAATGAGGACTGCAGCTTAGGAAACTTCACCTCAGAAAGCTCTGAGAAACTGCTCCCAAGAGGTGGGCTGTAAGGGGGTGGGGGGTGAGGTCAATATATGTGATTTTGGTGAAGGTGGGAGTTCAGGCAGTCAAGCACTTAATTACAAAAAGGTTTTCTGCTGATGTCACCATGAAAGGATTTAGTGCTTTTTCTAGATATGAGAAGATGCAAGAATTGGGCTCATAAACTCAGTTCCTGAAACTATTTAACTGTCTAAAGACCTGTTCCACCAGATTTCCTGGAGCACAAAATGCCTCATTCCTATTATCTATCCTGAACTCCCTTGAGGATGTGTCAAAGGTCAACAGCTGAAGCAGCACAGGATTCTATCCCTGCAGAGGCAGATGGCAAGTGCCCTTGACCAGCACTAATTTGTCTTTGAGAGGACTTCCTCATGGTTATAAGTTCGATGCTGCTTTGGGAGGGATTTCGTGACCAATTGTCCCACAGCGCTAGGAAATCTCATTCCTAGATCTGGTGAAGATTTTGCTGATAGACCTCTCAGTGTGCTGGACTAGGTCTTAATAGGTCAGGCCTACAAGTAACACAGCTGGCAGTATTATTAAAGTCATAAGTGAAAATTAAGCCAGAAACTTCCATTAGGTGCAGTCCAGTATATCCTTAGGTTGACTTAAGTCTATTCTCTACCAATCTTTTCTTTTGGGGAAGTTATGTATTGGCATTGTTCATAAGGCTTCAAGCCCAATTTCCTAGTGTTACTAGGCTGATTTATCCTTAGTATAATTTGATTGTTCCCAAGATAAAAGGAGGGGCTTAAAACTTAAATGACCACAGCCTGGTGTCAACCGCATAAATCCATCCCAGAATTGTGGGGGGTTTATTCCTTGTTTAAATTTACCACAGCCTGGTGTCAACCGCATAAATCCATCCCAGAATTTTGGGGGCTTTATTCCTTGGTTAAATTTTTGCCTATTGCTCTGATTGAGCTTGTGTAACTTTAGAGGAAAGTTCATGTTATGGCCAGGGTCATGGCAGCTATTATTAACTGGCCAGGTAAGAGGAACACACCTAGGAATGGGACCCACCAAGACAAGCCTAAACAGAACCGAACTTTTCTTTCTTCTAAATGAATTTCCTAAAGGCTATCCAGTTACAGCTATGGAGAGGAGAAATCCACCTAGGTAGTTTAGAAGTACTAGACACAGGTAATTGGTCACAAACCCAATAACTGTATTACAGTTGGATTGAAAACTAGCGTGGGATTGTGTGCATGATCGAACACATTTGCTTTATATGCAAAGGTCCAAGAAGTCGAGAAAACATTATAAATGATCATACAAATCAGGTCCAGCATTTTGGGTAAACAGCCTACTTCTGATGCTGTCTTCTTCTCATCCTGGTGTATTCTAGTTTCCTTTGTTTGAGTGTCCTTTTAAGATGAGTTTGAGGTCAGCAGCCATCTCTATAGGCTAGTCTGTGTAGGGATCTTTAGAACTGGGCACTAATTGGTCAATTTTCCTTCAGTTTCACTGTGCATGAACTACTTAAGAGTACTTGATAAAAAGTCCTTCCATCCAGATTGAAGACAGTCCTTTAAATTATGTCTTTTCCAGTACACATAATTTTCCTGTTGCAGGTCATGGGGCATCCGATCTTCATCCAAAGATTACTGAAATAAGCTTCTGAAACAAGCTTAGAATGTTCTTTAATTATTCATTTAAAATTTGCACTAATACAACCGCAAAGAACTATCCAGGAAATGAGTCTTAATAGATCCAGACCTCCGTTTACAAAACTGGGATTTAACATTCATTAAAGCATCTTTTTTTTTCCCTAAAATTACCCTTGTTTTTACCAAATATAAACAAATTAAGACTAGTTTGTTTGCAAAATAAGTCTGATTTCAATAAACTTGGCCCAATCATTTATGTAACTGTGATTGATCATAGACCTTTTAATTTTTTGCTGTGCTGAAACTTTATAAAAGTTTCAGACTGAAATTTAAAAAAAAAAACCTTTCAGGCTAGGAAAGTCATACGTAACAGATCTAGGTGAATTCCTCCCTTCTCAAGATCTCCAAAATTCCTTGAGATTTTTGCACCTGTTATTGAGATAGCCTTCCTAATTTCTCTGATAAAGCTGCTGGAAACATTAGTTTCCCATCTCTGGAGGGATCAGATAGAGAGAAAAGGGAAATATTTCAATTCTGCTTACAAAGGTATAATTTACCAAATTACTATAAGTCATAATTAATTTGAGGGGAAGGGTTTTCCATATACCTGGAAAACACAGATTAAAACCAGTAATTTTTCAGATAGAACCTATAAAAATTATAAGCATATTCATGAGTTCATTCAGTCCATTTGTTAATCTTTTATAAAGCCATCAGGTTTCCCATTCAGTTCAGTTCAGTCGCTCAGTCATGTCCGACTCTTTGCGACCCCATGAATCGCAGCAGGCCAGGCCTCCCAGTCCATCACCAACTCCCGGAGTTCACTCAGACTCACATCCATCGAGTCAGTGATGCCGTCCAGCCATCTCATCCTCTGTCGTCCCCTTCTCCTCCTGCCCCCAATCCCTCCCAGCATCACAGTCTTTTCCAATGAGTCAACTCTTCGAATGAGGTGGCCAAAGGACTGGAGTTTCAGCTTTACCATCATTCCTTCCAAAGGAATCCCAGGGTTGATCTCCTTCAGGATGGACTGGTTGGATCTCCTTGCAGTTCAAGAGACTCTCAAGAGTCTTCTCCAACACCACAGTTCAAAAGCATCAATTCTTCAGTGCTCAGTCTTCTTCACAGTCCAACTCTCACATCCATATATGACCACTGGAAAAAACATAGCCTTGACTAGATGGACCTTTGTTGGCAAAGTAATGTCTCTGCTTTTCAATATGCTGTCTAGGTTGGTCATGACTTTCCTTTCAAGGAGTAAGTGTCTTCTAATTTCATGGCGCAGTCACCATCTGCAGTGATTTTGGAACACCCCAAAATAAAGTCTGACACTATTTCCACTGTTTCCCCATCTGCTGCTGCTGCTGCTAAGTCACATCAGTCATGTCCGACTCCGTGCGACCCTGTAGATGGAAGCCTACCCGGCTCCTCTGTCCCTGGGATTCTCCAGGCAAGAATACTGGAGTGGGTTGCCATTTCCTTCTCCAGTTTCCCCATCTATTTCCCATGAAATGATGGGACCAGGTGCCATGATCTTCATTTTCTGAATGTTAAGCTTTAAGCCAACTTTTTCACTCTGCTCTTTCACTTTCATCAAGAGGCTTTTAGTTCCTCTTTACTTTCTGCCATAAGGGTGGTGTCATCTGCATATCTGAGGTTATTGATATTTCTCCCAGCAATCTTATTTCCAGCTTGTGCTTCTTGCAGCCCAGCGTTTCTCATGATGTACTCTGCATAGAAGTTAAATAAGCAGTTGGTTTCCTGCAAAAAGTTACTTTGTCATTTCCTCTTTTAGAAGCTTCTAGATACCAAAGTAAGCATTCTGTTCAATATGTTTGATCTTACAGCCAGCTTTTCTAACTGTGTGCACAAAAATACCCATTTTTAAATATCAACAAAAACCTGATTTAGCCATTTTAGGTTGAGATCTCCTTTAGTATAATTTCCGCAACTAAATAGGTACTTGGAAGTATAAGTTTTGTGTGTACATAACCCTGGCTGGGGTGTTAGTTAGAGGCTGGTTTCTGATGCCCCTTGTTTCTCTGTTTGTGAGGCTCTTTTTCCCATTTTAAGTTGACTTTTTATCACTAGATAAAATTTACTAGTGAAATTATGTGGTGGGCCAGTGTGATTTTTGTGAGCTTGGCTTCTTTGGGAATCACCCCAGAGTCGATTCACCTGGTTTTACGTGTCATGGTTTCTCCCTCTGGCAGTCTAAGACTACCTGTGGGTGCTCGGATCGCTGAATCGGTAAACAAGCGGTTTAATTAATAAGTGGGTTTCCCTGTGGGACCACTGCATGGTATGAAGACTTGGTCTCCACCACCCCTGCAAATTTCTCAGTCACCTGAGAAAACCAGGACTGGCCGGGAGAAGTCTTGTCCCTTCTCTTTGGAGCTAACCTCTCATGTGATATGTTCACTTTTCCCCCGACAAATTCTATTATGGCAGCTGAAATGAGGAAAAGCATTAGATCAGCCTCTTACCTTATACTCAACACAGACCAATCTCCTCCAACTGAGCAACCTTGCTATCTTTCAGCTGAGCCCCAGGGATTCCTCAATATCTTTGAATCAAACTCCATCTGCATCCCCCCCACCCCGCCAGTACTTTTCCACTGGGTGGGTATTCCCCTGGTATCTTTCAGTGGAGCCCCACTTAGTATCTAGATGGTGAGTGGATATGCCCCCATTAAATCCTCTCCTTGTTTCCACATTTTAATAGACTGCTATTTGTTAACCTGTCCTTTTCTTTGCAATGAACTTGTTCTCTATTCGAATGCATTTTAGAGAGGAAAAGGGAAAAGGGAAGGCCATTTGAGAGGCAAGTTGGGCAGTTGCTAAACTCCCAGGGAAGTTAGTTAATGGATGATCTTTTATATTTTGTGTTTTCTCTTGCACCTCAGCCAAGCAACTCAAAGAAAGAACTCTTGTGATTTACCCAAGAGAATCCAGACGGGTTGCAAATTGAGGCAGGCTTTGGGGAAGCGTTCAGAGGAGACATTCAGTTTATTCTTTGTGATATTATTTTAATCTGGAAAAAGTAAGGATGTGCTGCAGTGAAAGAGAGAATAAGGCTGGCCTCCTTGGTGGCTCAGATGATAAAGAATCTGCTATGCAGGTAGACCCAGGTTTGATCCCTGGGTTGGGAAGATCCCCTGAAGGAGGGAATGGCTACCTACTCCAGTATTCTTGCCTGGAGAATTCCATAGACAGGAGCCTGGCAGGCCACAGTCCATGAGGGCCTAAAGAGTTGGACACGACTGAGCAACTAAGTTTTTTTTCTATTGAGTGTAGCTGAACCATGTTCTCCATGGTGAAGAGTGCTGGTTCCAGCTGCTAGCAGCAGGAAACCTTGTGATGTTTCCAGCAAGAGACTGTAACTTTCAGTCACCATGAACTAGACAGGATGCCTGGGGCTTTGCAACTGTAGTCTTAAGACTGTAAAGTTTCCTCTCCAAGCCAAGAAAGAAAGGAAAGTTTCAGTTAAACTGTGTTTACTGAAAGTTACATATTAGAGGAAGAAAGCACTAACTCTGTACTTTGGCTTTTGAAATCTCTTAAAATTAAGATTTAACTGGCATAGCACGCTGTTTATGAGTGACAATGAGGAAACTGTCAGTGGTTTTAAGTATTCTAATAAAGTGTAATTCTAACAGAAATTTTCATAAAAATAGAAAAATATAATTAAATCAGTCTTGTGCTGTTATTGGTCTCTCTATATTATTCAAGTCTAATTACACCGTCTTCCCCCTGAGAAGGAGCCACTGAATTATAACAGCAGTGTTTCGGACACAGCTACCACCGAATGAAGCGTGCCTGCTCTGATTTCTGTGTCTCATGTCCACGCGGACAGTGGCAGCTGGTTCCAGCATTGTCTCCCAGTGCTGTTTCCTAGGCAACCACTTCCTGTCAATCCAGCAAGCAGCCCCAAGGTGAATCATTGCCCTCTCTAATCTCAGGAGGTCATAAGCCTTGGAAGGACTGGCCCTCCTACAAATACAAGCCTGTAAAGTGGGAGTGTGCCAGGCCTTAGAGAATGCTGTGAACTCAAGTCTTCTCTTTCCTCAAACTTGCTGCTCAGGATCATTCCTTTTTACTTTGAATCTTTTACTTCAGTGTGGTTTTTCCTTGGGACGAGGTCACCAGTAGTAAAAACACAAGAGTGAGTATTTCTCTACCAGAATTATTGTGAATAAGCAAAGGGTACCTTCCTCTGTCCCGCCTCTCCCCAATATTCTTCTGAGTGTCACTGGGTTAATGCCTACAAAGATCCTTGCCCTACTATACTCGTTATAATGGAACATTTAGAGCCACAGCCATCCAAGTGTGATTTGGGTAATTTTTTTTTTTTCTACTTTAGTGTACAAGGTGAACATAGTTAACTCTCGTACTCACTAGTCTTAGGAAGAACTCACATTGTGTCTTCTCAGCATGTGTCCATTATAATCAAGCCTGCTGCCTTTACTATGCTTTCCCTGTACTAGATCCCATATAAAGACAATCACTGGAGAGCTCTCAGCTGCTTTAGCAGTTATCTAAGCTATAAAAAGACTCCATCCAGACCTATTTTTGTTTCCTGTCCACAAGCCAGTGGCAAACAAGATACTTCCCCCATCTCACAGAAGGAAGACAGGTTAATAACCTTTGCTTGCTGCTACTGCTAAGCTCAACATTCAGAAAACGAAGATCATGGCATCCAGTCCCATCACTTCATAGTAAATAAATGGGGTAAACTGTGGAAACAGTGTCAGACTTTATTTTGGGGGCTCCAAAATCACTGCAGATGGTGACTGCAGCCATGAAATTAAAAGACGCTTACTCCTTGGAAGAAAAGTTATGACCAACCTAGATAGCATATTCAAAAGCAGAGACATTACCGGCTAAGATCCATCTAGTCAAGGCTATGGTTTTACCAATGGTCATGTATGGATGTGAGAGTTGGGCTGTGAAGAAGGCCGAGCACCAAAGAACTGATGCTTCTGAACTGTGGTGTTGGAGAAGACTTTCGAGAGTCCCTTGGACTGCAAGTAGATCCAACCAGTCCATTCTGAAGGAGATCAACCCTGGGATTTCTTTGGAAGGAATGATGCTAAAGCTGAAACTCCAGTACTTTGGCCACCTCATGTGAAGAGTTGACTCATAGGAAAAGACTGATGCTGGGAGGGATTGGGGGCAGGAGGAGAAGGGGATAACAGAGGATGAGATGGCTGGATGGCATCACTGACTCGATGGACGTGAGTCTGGGTGAACTCCTGGAGTTGGTGATAGACAGGGAGGCCTGGTGTGCTGCGATTCATGGGGTTGCAAAGAGTCGGACACGACTGAGCAACTGAACTGAACTGAACTGAACTGCTAACTCACTTCAGTCATGTCCGACTCTATGCGACCCCATAGACGGCACCCCACCAGGCTCCCCTGTCCCTGGGATTCTCCAGGCAAGAACACGGGAGTGGGTTGCCATTTCCTTCTCTAATGCATGAAAGTGAAAAGTCAAAGTGAAGTCGCTCAGTCGTATCGACTGTTAGCGACCCCCTGGACTGCAGCCTACCAGGCTCCTCCATCCATGGGATTTTCCAGGCAAGAGTACCGGAGTGGGGTGTCATTACCTTCTATATATCAAAAACAACTTGAAACCAGAAAACAGTGAAATAATCATTAAATGATTTGGGATTGAAAAGCCAAATTTGTTTGCTTTCATCATTAAGCCCAAACTGTCCTGTGTCTTGGGCATTCAACGCACTTGATTTGGGACCCTTTCTTACTTCCTCACATTGTGATCTTGGACAAACTTGTGACTTTGTCACAAGACAACTTTCTGACCTTGGACAAGTTAAATATATAACCTGTTTGGGCCCAGTGTCTGCATTTGATTAGTTGGTGATGCTGACCCCTCCCCACTTGCAGGGTTCTTATGGGATTAAATGTGAAGGCATTTCATCATGTGTGACAATCATAGTTAGTGTCATTGGCACATTATTTTATATTTATCAGTGAGGACAAGAAGGCCTTGTCACACAGTCTGATAATAGGTTTTCTAGATATTTTATTTCCTCTCCCTCTCAAGGAGCAGAATACAAAGTTCTCGTTTTGAAGAGTGTTCCCTTTTGGCCCCAGCTCTTTGAAAGTACTGATTACAGCATTAGTTATTCATGCAGGTCTGGCATGTCATTTGAAGGTGACGTTCTCGTACGTTCTGTTAGTCACTTGCTTTCTGCATCTGTGGCTTTCTCTGAGGGACACCTTGTTCAAGTCCCCCATACAGAGTGGCTAAAACAAATTAACATGTCAGAAATGTATACCTTGTGAAATTAAAGCATTACTTTTGAAACTTCCAGAGAAGGCAATGGCACCCCACTCCAGTACTCTTGCCTGGAAAATCCCATGGGCGGAGTAGCCTGGTGGGCTGCAGTCCATGGGGTCACTGAGAGTCGGACACGATTGAGCAACTTCACTTTCACTTTTCACTTTCATGCCTTGGAGAAGGAAATGGCAACCCACTCCTGTGTTCTTGCCTGGAGAATCCCAGGGGCAGGGGAGCCTGGTTGGGTGCCGTCTATGGGGTCTCACAGAGTCGGACACGATGGAAGCAACTTAGCAGCAGTAGCAGCAGTTTGAAACTTCACCTTTGAGGTACAGAAGGATGAGTGGACCTACTTTATAAGCAGAACAATCATTTAACTTTTTAGTAATTCAGAAGAAAGACTTTAGGGAATTTGAGCTGCTTGGTTCTTTTTCCGTTAATGATTCCTGGGCAGGGATCACACGGTATATTCGGCATCTCCTGACGATGGCTTCTTTTCTGTGAACACTTTCCTTTTTGTTTTTGGTATCTCTAGCCCTGCATGCAAGCTGTAAAGAAGAACAGCTTTGCATCACCTACTAACTGTTTAACTTTAGGCACTCTGCTTTGAGACTCAATATCCTTCCCTGTCTACAGGCAGATAAGATAGACTATCTTCAGAGCAATCTGAAGATCAAATGAGATGACGCCTCAGTAACTTAGTCGAGCTTGTTGCTGCTGCTGCTGCTTCTAAGTCGCTTCAGTCGTGTCCGACTCTGTGCGACCCCAGAGACGGCAGCCCACCAGGCTCCACTGTCCCTGGGATTCTCCAGGCAAGAACATGGGAGTGGGTTGTCATTTCCTTCTCCAAGGCATAAAAGTGAAAAGTAAAAATGAAGTTGCTCAGTCATATCCGACCCTCAGTGACCCCATGGACTGCAGCCTTCCAGGCTCCCTCGTCCATGGGATTTTCCAGGCAAGAGTACTGGAGTGGGGTGCCATTGCCTCCAGTCGAGCTTGTTAGAAGGTGGTAAAGAACCCACCTGTCAATGCAGGAGACATGGGTTCAATCCCTAGGTTGGGAAGATCCGCTAGAGAAGGAAATGGCAACCTACTCCCATATTCTTGCCTGGAAAATCCAATGGACAGATAAGCCTGGTGGGCTACGGTCCAAGAGGTCCAGAGAGTCAGACATGACTTAGCAACTGAACAACAACAAGAACAGACTAAACCTACTAGTTTGGTAATTATCTTTATTTAATAGGTGTTTTTTTATCTATAGAAAGGAAATTCAAACTGCCTTGCCCTCTGCCCTCTTTGCTCTGCTCCCACTTCCTGTATCTCACTCCCAGCCGTACACTCATCCTGGACAACAGGAAAGAAGGCCTTTTTCTGCTATTTATATCACAAAACAGCTTCCATTTCCTCCAGTCTCTGGAGACCTTGCAGGTTGATTCTACACAACCACGCAGTCAGTCAAACAGCTGTACAATCTTAGACACGTGAACATCTTTCTGAAATAGTATCTTCTTGCTGTCTCTGACTATTTGCTTCTCTCTTCCTAAAACATTTTATTTTGGTTCAGACCCAGAGGTTCTTAGACTCTCAGAAAAACCCTTGATCCAATAGGCAAAACTAACGTGGTATTTGAAGTCATCACAGTGGTGACCTTTGGGAGAGAGTGGTGGTTACATGTATGTGTTCACTTTAGCAAAATTAATCCACTCAAGATTTCTCTGCTTTTCTTGCAGTAGGAAATGGCAAGCCACTCCAGTATTCTTGCCTGGAAAATTCCATGGACAGAGGAACCTGGTGGGCTATAGTGCACAGGCTCACAGAGTCGGACATGACTCAGTGAGCACACACGCACCACACGATTTCTGGGCTTTTCTTTGTGTGTACATTTATGCAAATGCTTATTTTTAAAAGGTAATTTCCCCCTCTTTTTGCAGATGCTGTAATTCACATGTATATATTCACATATATATTTTCGAAGGGTTATATTTCATTTTTAGTTGAGAAGGTCTTTCATGAATGTCAGTGAAGAAGCATTTCTACACCTTTAAGGTGATGTGGGTTTAAGTCTGTTTATAAACTCTGGACCATGCGTGCATGTTTAGTTGCCCAGTCATGCCCAACTCTTAGTGACCCCATGGACTGTAGCCCACCAGGCTCCTCTGTCCATGGGATTTTCCAGGCAAGAATCCTGGAGTGGCTTGCCATTTCCTTCTCCAGGGGATCTTCCCGACCCAGTGATCAAACCTGTGTCTCCTTCATCTTCTCCTGCATTGCAGGTGGATTCTTTACCACTGAGCCACCCATAAACATATTTACATGGTCTATAGGTTCACTTGATATGCTGTGTTTTAAAATTTATTTAAATATAGCTGATTTATAATGTTGTATTTCTGCTGTCCAGCAAAGTGATTCAGTTATACATACATATATTCATTTTCACATTCTTTTCCATTATGGTTTATCACAGGATACTGACTATAAACACGTTGCTACCTTTTCCACTCCAGAGTTACAATTCTTATGTTTTGAAAATATACTTTATTGCTTCTTTATCTTTCTCACTGTTGTCAGTTAGCAGTTACTTAGCTGAATGGTGATAAGATAATTTATAAAACATTAATATATGATTCTAAAACTCTTGTGAGAACGTCCCTGGTGGTCCAGTGGTTAAGAATCCACCTCCAAATGCAGAGGACACGGGTTTCATCCCTGGTCCAGGAAGATTCCACATGCTGCAGGGTAACTAAACCTGTGTTTCACAATTGCCGAGCTCGCGCGCCTCAACTACACACTCTAGAGCCCACGCTCCACAGGAGAAGCCACCACAATGAGAAGGCATGCACGCAACTAGGGACTAGCCCCCCCCCCCCCCACCCCGCCCTGCGCACACCGCCCCCCCCCACCTCCAGCAACTGGAGAAAGCCCGTGCACAGCAGCAAAGACCCAGAGCAGCCCAAAGTAAAACAAATAAATACATGAGTCTAAAAATAAAAAGAAAGCTCATGTGATACTGTTAGATGCACTTGGGTGTGGTTTTTATCGGCATTGACTTTGCGTGCTTGCTTCTGCATGGCTTCATATTGTAAAGTTTACTCTGAACACCATTACAGCTGGAAATTAGCTGGCAAGTGCAAAAGTGTTCAATATTCTTTTGCCATGGCGAGGGAACAAGAACTAAATAGTTACCTTAGATTTTATTAGTTTTTCCCCCTTATAAGCAGCTCATTACCAGAATGTACTTTAATTTACTTCCTATTTTCTTCTAGATTGGAAGACTGATAAAGAGAAATAAGATGATTCAGGTAAATGGAATTAATTTCTTTATGTTTACATGTCTCATGTTTTCCCACTGAGAAGAACAAAGCAATTTTTGTGGTCAGTTTCAATGTATAAGGGATGTCTTAGGGATAGAAGTATTAGTCAAGTACATACTTATGCCATTTAATTAATTTACTTACCCATGTGTATTTAATAACATATTTATATGAAATATAATTTTACAAGTAATACTTTTTCCTACTTCAGGATAATTTCCTTCCAATTCTTTACATACCATATTTGATGACAATGTATTTATTATTAGAGTCATCTTTGAAGCATCCAGTACTATTTTTCAAGTATGTTATCATTTTACTTGTTGGTGATATAGCACTTTTGGAATTCATGTATGGTGCTGTAATTGGAAATTTTGTTCCAAGTCACAAGGATCTGTTTGCATAATATTAGAACAGTTGCTATTTTCATTCTTTCTGTATAGATGAACATTGGAGAGCTCCACTGTGTAATAGTTTGTAGATTTGCTCTGTTAAATATTCTTTCCTTCCTTCTTCCCTGTCTTCCTTCCATCCGTTTATTCATTTATTTTACTTATTTTGTGGTAATTGCATGTACATTGTTGAAAATTAAAATAGTGCAGCGGCTCCTGTTCTTCTTATATCCCCATTGCTCCTTTATCCAAAGATGGTATCTTTCAACTCTTTCAGTTATATTTTCTGATACCCACCTTCCAGTTGCTAAATGGCATGATGTATGCTTTAAGTGCATTCACTGAATTGTTTTTAGCTTTAGACTTACACACTTGTTCTTCTGAGGATTCACTGCTCATACACAACTCTTTGCCCTCAGTACTCAGCTACACTTCTTGTCTCGTGCAGTCATACCGCATTCTGTGGTTAAATACGTATTTAATGTTTGCTTTATTGTGACAGCATTTTTTTTTTTAACGACTTAATTTTTTGAGACTTATGTAGCTGTTTCTCAGGCCATTTTGTTTTCTAGTTGGTTGTGTGTGAACTGTTTTATTTTTCTGGAAAATGTTTCACTCTTCTTTATCCCCAGAATTCTGAAATCCATATTGAAACATATGTCTTACAGTTTATCGATGTGCTTGATCCTTTCAATTCAGAAACTCGTGTCCTCTAATTTAGAAATTTTTCTTTGACTGTTTCTTTGATAATTTCCTTTCCTACACCCTTTTCTCTATTTTTTGTGTTTGTTAGTTGGATATTTGGACTTACTGGCTTAATTTTTTAATTTTCTTATGTATATTTCTTAGCTATCTTCTAACTTTGTGTTTGTCCTCCCAAGAGGTTTTCTTAGTACTTTTGAACTTTAATTTCTGCCAGCATATTTTTCAAAATTAATTTTTCGTTGGCCTCTGAATACTTCATTTAAAAATGGGATCCTGGTCTTATTTCATGGAAATAATGTTTTCTGTTTTCACTTGAGAATATGAATTGAATTTGCTGTTGAATAGTTTTTGCCTGCTCTTCATACTTTTCTTTTTTTAATCAGCTTGATCTGTGTTTCCTCTTTTATCAGCTTGTTTTGGCCCCTGATGTTAATGTTAGAGGCTTTTCTTTAATGGTGAGACTTTAATAGCCTGTTCATATTTGGGAGTGAGACTATAAAAAGTAGACTGGAAACTTGTTTACCTAGTGGGCTTCACTGTAGGTTTTTAGGGTAGGAACCCAGATGTTTGAGCTGCTGACTCCTAGATAACAGAATCTGCAAATCTTTTTTTCTTAGATCTTTCTATTTCTCCAAAAGGTCCTCTTTTGTTCATATTTTTGTTGGGGTGAAAGCCTGCCTGTGAGGGTTTGGATGAGCCACATAGCGGGAGGGGGCAAGAGGTCTCACCACCCAAGCCTATAAACATGAGCCCTTGATGTGTCTCTTCTGGCTCTAAGTCTGAAATCTTGCTATATCTTTTCTCCAGAGAGTAAACTACTTTCCGTCATGGAAGTAGGGATGGTTGGTCTGGCTCTACCAGCTGGGGAGAAGACTTGGGGTATTAACTACGTTTTTTGGTTTTTGTTTAAAATAATACAAGTTTATTACCTTGAAGTTCTGTAGGTCAGAAGCCTGACATGGGTCTTGCTGGCGTGAAGTCAAGGTTGCCTACAGGGTACGTTCCTTTCTAGAGGAGAGTCCATTCCCTTGCTTTCCCAGCTTCTAGAGGCTGGCCATACTCCTTGGCTCTCAGCCCACCCCTGCGCCCTCCTTTGAAGGAGCAATACAGGTCAAATACATCTCATGTTGTGTTTCTTTGACCTCCTCTTCTGCTTCCCTCTTTCACTTTTGAAGACTCTTATGATTTTGTTGCCCTGGAGGAGGGCATAGCAACACACTCAGTATTCTTGCCTGAAGAATCCCCATGGACAGAGCAGCCTGGTAGGCTACAGTCCATGGGGTTGCAAGGTCAGACATGACTGAGCGACTAAGCACACAGCACATGATTATGCTGAACCCATCTAAATAAATCACGATAATCTCCTTAATTTTTTTATTGTGGTAAAAATCACAATATAATATATACTATCTTAACCTTATCAATGTATAATATAGTAGTGTTAAGTGTATTCACATAGTTATGGAACAGGTCTCTGTAATTTTTTCATCTTGGAAAACTGAAAGTCTATACCCATTAATCAACTCTCCTTGCCTTAGCCTCTAGCAACCACTGTTCTATTTTCTGTTTAAAGAGTTTGACTACTTAAGTTGCCTCTTATAAGTGGAATCTTACCGGATTTACTTTTGTGATTGGCTTATTTTATTTAGTGTAGTACCCTCAATAGGAAAAGGAGTATGTCAAGGCTGTATATTGTCGCCCTGGTTATTTAACTTATATGCAGAGTACATCATGAGAAATGCTGGGCTGGAAGAAGCATAAGCTGTAATCAAGATTGCCTGGAGAAATATCAACAACTTCAGATATGCAGATGACTCCACCTTTATGGCAGAAAGTGAAGAGGAACTAAAAAGCCTTTTGATGAAGGTGAAACTGGAGAGTGAAAAAGTTGGCTTAAAGCTCAGTATTCAGAAAACGAAGATCATGGCATCTGGTCCCATCACTTCATGGGAAATAGATGGAGAAACAGTGGAAACAGTGTCAGACTTTATTTTTGGGGGCTCCAAAATCACTGCAGATGGTGACTGCAGCCATGAAATTAAAAGATGCTGACTCCTTGGAAGAAAAGTTATGACCGACCTAGATAGCATGTTGAAAAGCAGAGACATTACTTTGCCAACAAAGGTCCGTCTAGTCAAGGCTATGGTTTTTCCAGTGGTCATATATGGATGTGAGAGTTGGCCTGTGAAGAAAGCTGAGCACCGAAGAACTGATGCTTTTGAACTGTGGTGTTGGAGAAGAATCTTGAGAGTCCCTTGGACTGCAAGGAGATCCAACCAGTTCATTCTGAAGGAGATCAACCCTGGGATTTCTTTGGAAGGAATGATGCTGAAGCTGAAACTCCAGTACTTTGGCCACCTGATGCGAAGAGTTGACTCATTGGAAAAGTCTCTGATGCTGGGAGGGATTGGTGGCAGGAGGAGAAGGGGACGACAGAGGATGAGATGGCTGGATGGCATCACTGACTCGATGGACATGAGTTTGAGTGAACCGGGAGTTGGTGATGGACAGGGAGGCCTGACGTGCTGTGATTCATGGGGTCGCAAAGAGTCGGACACGACTGAGTGACTGAACTGAACTGAACCCTCAGTCAAGGTTTATCCTTGTAGCATATGACAGGATTTCTTTTTTTAAGAATAAATAACATTTTATCTTTTGAACTTTTTATTTTGTATCGGAGTAGAGCCGGTTAACAATGCTGTGATAATTTCAGGCGAACAGTGAAGTGACTCAGCCGTACGAGGACATGTATCCCGACATGTATCCTTTCTCCCTCAAACCCCGCTCCCAACTAGGCTGCCACATTAACATTTAGCAGAGTTCCATGTGTTTAAAAACAAAGTAAATACTATTTTATTATATTTATATACCACATCTTCTTTATCCATGCATCTGTTGCCTCCTGGTTATTGTAAATAAAGCTGTCGTGAACAGGCTTGTGCAAAGACCTCTTTGAGATCTTGCTTTCAGCTTTGGGCCTGGGGTAGTAGACCTGGAAGTGGGATTGTTGGATCATGGGGTAGTTCAGTCTTAATTCTTTGTAGAACCTTCATGCTGTTGCCAATAAAGGGGCTGCATTATTTTACATTCCTACCAACAGTGCACAGAAGGTTCCCTTTTCTCCTTGCCAACAATTGTTATTTGGATCTTGATAGTGATCATCCTCACAGGTGTGAGATGGTATCTTATCTGGTCTTGATTTTCATTTCCCTCATGATTAATGATGTTGAGGATATTGTCAGATGCTTGTTGACTGTCTGTACATCTTTGGCAAAATGCAAAATGTCTCTTCAGGTTTTGTACTCAGTTTTTATTTGGGTTATTTGGCTTTTCGTATTGAGTTGTAGAAATTCTTTATATATTATGGGCATCAATTTGTTATCACAAATATAATTTGCAGATATTTTCTTCTGTTTCATTGGTTGCCATTTCACTCTGTTTCCTTTGCTTCACAGAAGTTTTTATGTTTGATACAGTCTCATTTGTCTCTTTTGAAAGCTTTTGCTGCCTATTCTTTTGGTGTATAGCCAAGAAATCATTGCCAAATCCAGTGTCATGAAGGTTTAGCCCCATGTTTTCTTCTAGGAGGTTTATCGTTTCAGGTCTTACATTTAGAGTTTTAATCCATTTTGAGTTCATTTTTATTTACAGTATAAAGTAAGGGCCCAACTGCCTTGTATACAGTCTGTCAGTCCATCTCCCTCTTCTCAGTGCCTTACTCTATTCTCCCAGGAACCAGAAGCTGCATTTCCTGAGCCTTTCTGGAGCAATCAGGGGGTTTTTGTTTGCTTCTAAGTCAGTGAGCTTCTAGCCTGCTTTTCTCTGCTCTACTCTGCTCAGCAGTCATCTCTGCCTTCAGCTTAGAAGTCTGATGTCCTCACTAATTTTCTGTTCTCTTTGTCCTTATGGATTTATATCTTTTGTCCTCTTTGCTATAATTTTAATGGGATTCAGAAGGAAGTAAAGATAAACAGACATATTCCATTGGGCATCCATAATCCCCAAATCCATGTTGCTTTTTAAAGTGATATTTAAAATACTTTAAAAAGATGATAATTCACATTTGCTATTGTTAGATCCTACCTCTGAAAATAATTGTTCAATCTGTTTCTTTGATTCTTTTTGTTAACCACTTTCTGTCAAGTGACCTATAAGCATCCAAGGATAGCATTAATTAAATTTATTTTCCCAAACATTATTTCACTATTCAAAGTAACAGATTTTTGTTCATGAGATTTAGTGAGGTCTTGGATATAAGGTGACACCCTATTTCCTGAGGTTTACTTTTTTTTAGGTGCGGGGTCGTGGGAGGGCCCTTTATTTACCTTCAGGTGTTTAGACTGTATTTTGGTCAAAAGATGGTGTTCTTGGGAATTCCCTGGCAGTCTAATGGTTCAGACTCTGTGCTTTCACTGCCGAGGGTGTGGGTTCAATCCCCAGTCGAAGAACTAAGCTCCTGCAAGCCATTTGGCACATCCCTCCCTCCCCCTTGAAAACGAAGATGATAATGTTCCTTTGTATAAATATATTTTTCTCTGAAGCTTTAATTGAACACTTTAAAGGTAATGGCAAGAGAGTCTTGTTTGTTTGTTTTTAGTTTGTGACAGCTTTCTTTTGACTGTATTTGATTATTTACAAAGGTGGCGATATTTCTTACAGATAGGATAAAGATTGGTTAAAATGGGAGATCGCTTTGTGTAACTAGGTTCTTAGGGGCCATCACAGAATTAAGCCTGCTAGTTGGCTTAAGATAGGAACCCACTTTGGTCCATGTAAATCCTGAGGGTTTTTATCCTGGGGGTCCAGGGATAGGCTTCAAAGAGTTCAAGATCCTCCTGAAATTTGACTGCTGATATCCCCTGGAAGAGGGAATGGCAACCCACTCCAATATTGTTGCCTGGAGAATTCCATGGACAGAGGAGCCTGGTGGGTTACAATCCATGGTGTCGCAAAGCGTCGGGACTTGACTGAGCAACTGACCCTTTCACTTTAGAACAGGCTTAGCTATCAGCAGATATCCCATGATACAGGGCTTATGTGATCCTGAAAAGAGTTGAAAACCCACATCTAATAGATTAATATAAAGAAAAGGAATAGAATGTTACTGATGAAATCTAACATGATCAAAATAGATGCCATTGGATTCCACATTCTTTCGCATGTAAGTACAAATCATCGTCAGTGAGCGACTAAATGAACAACTTTCTTAGTTCTTTGTTGGATGCAAAACATTATCTCTAGCTCTCTGATTATGCACCCACCCATTTATACCTATGTAACTATAAAAGTATCATTTGTGAGGGTAATGTTTTAGCCTGGAGGAATGACCACCTTTTTATCAACCAACTTGTAAAGTGGGTAATTTAGTAATTGCCCTTTGTTTTCATAGTGAAACTGCTACAATTTGTGAATATCAGTTATTTGTTGACAATTGAAGATAACAGGTAATATATAGAGGGAGAGATGCCTCTATTATAGAGGCATAGATAGAGGATTACAGACTTTAGTCTTCAGTTATAAAAGGATGAGATAGGTTTTACGTTATGCATATTTCATGACAATTTTTATAAAAAGCTTGAAAGAAAGAAGGAAAGAAACGAAAAGCTGGGAATGAGAAAATATGGGGGTGGGGAAGGTCAGTTGTGAGTTTTTGTTTCCAGCCTGATACTTTAAAACTTCTTTATGCTCTTGTTTACAGTGAAGTGTATTGATTGGTAAGATCTCTTTCCACATAGGAATTTCATGATTCCATTTTCAAAGTGATTAAGCTTACATTGCTCTTCTATTCTAGGTACACCATTAAGTTCTTTGGAATACACAAAAGTATCTGACTAGAAAGCTTATGAAATAGAAGACAAGATCCTGCCTCAGGAAGCGTACATGAGAATAATTTTAAAGGAACCCAGCGATAAATGCAAAACAGTAGCTGTTGGAGGTATGTCATGACTTAGAACTTGCGTTGAACCGGGTGTCGCGCACTCTGCTATAGGAAGTCAAGTTGAGCCGTTCTCTGGGAATCTTCAGAGAGCAGAACCTCAGGCTCTGGCCTCAAATACACTAGTGGCTGTTGTTCTCTGAACTTGACTGTGTAATAGGATGTGTTAACTGTTCCTCAGGCAGCTCTGATTCAGCCTCTGGAGCCCTTCCTATTGCTTGCAGATGATAATCAAGAGACAATATTTGACTGGACATTTGAAAATTATAGTAAATTTCTAACCAGAAACCTCACTGTCTTCTCTTCTGAGAATGGGCCAGTCAGTATCAAAGCTCAGTGAATGTGTCCTTTGAATCAGCTGTTACTTACTGGCTTTTTCTCTACCCTATGTGACATCAAGGCCACATTTGAGTCTGACTGGGTGGGGGCTGCATTAGATTCACTGCTAAGTCGCTTCATTCGTGTCCGACTCTGTGCGACCCCATAGATGGCAGCCCACCAGGCCCCCCCCGTCCCTGGGATTCTCCAGGCAAGAACACTGGCGTGGGGTGCCATTGCCTTCTCCAGTGGGTTCACTAGTCCTTTACTAGTCACTGACTTTGACCTGCTAGTCTCCTTGACTTCCCCAACCAAGTTACAGTGTTAAGTGGTAAACTTCATTTTCTTGCTCATAGCGATACTTCTTATCTCAACTAAGTTTATCATCAGGGTCAGTGTCATTCATTATTCTGTATTTTGTGACTTTCAGTAGATGGCCATCTTTTGATTCACTGGCTCTTTTTTATGGCATAGCCTATGTCCTGTTGTAAATCACATTGATACTTTAGGGCTTTTTCCCTCGTCTACCAACGTAGAAAGTTCAGTGTACCCTGTGACATGTAGTTTATTTCCTTAATCATCACACCATCATGAGAACATTAAACAAGTCCTGCTTTTCTAGATGAGGGTGCTGAGGTTCCAAGTGGTTAAATCACCGGCCTCCTATTTCTGAGAGGGTAAAGGCAGACATGGGGTTCAGCACTAGGTCTGTCTGTCCCATATTGTGCTTATAATAAAGACAGTCTCCCATGCCCTTTCCCCTTTTTGAAGCAGGGTTGGAAAAAGATCCAAATGTATATGAAATTGTAACCTTCTGCTCTACCTTCTTCACAATTTTTTGTTACTTTTTCCCATTTAATGTTTTCTTATTTGGTTTATAATTATATTTATAGCATTAATTAGCTAATTAAAATCAAGTATTTTCTAACTTATAATTTAACTGAGAATATATTGTTGGTATGAGACATCATTAAAATATTTCCTCTTTCTAACAGAGGCTCTGATATCTTTGGTGATGCATTCTGAATTGCTTATGAGGCCGGTATAGGAAGTATAGGGCTTCCCCAGTGGATCAGGCAGTAAAGAATCTGCCTGCAATGCAGGAGACCCAGGTTCAATCTCTGGGTCAGGAAGATCCCCCTGGAGAAGGAAATATTTACCCACTCCAGTATTCTTGTCTGGAGAATTCCATGGACAGAGGAGCCTGGAGACCTACAGTTCATGGGGTCACAAAGAGTCAGACATGACTGAGTGGCTAACACTTCCACTTTAATTGGGAGTAACAGTGGACCTTGATGTTTCTGATATAATCCTGTTGTGTTGCCAGCATTTGTTCCAGTGCTCAGATACTTTCAATATAGTTATTAAAGATCATATAGATAAGGAATGATGAGATTTTGCTAGAAATCTTCTTGCACGCTTCACAAACTTGTTTCAGAGCCTGAATCCTTTAAAATATTGAACCATCTATTCAAGTGCTTGGTTTTGGCTCAGATGGTTGTTTTGAAGTGTGTATATAGCTTAGACATTGCCCTGAAAGATGTGTTTTAAGTATAAGAATAAATTGTATCTATTTTTTTTTTGATCCCCAGTAGTGGGCTGCATGAGTTGAAAATCTGTATATTTAGACTTCTAAAATATTTTTATTAAATTAGCAGAGGCTCTGTATACTGAGAAGTATTTTGAACCTTCACTAAAATCCTGGGCGGGTTGGTGTGGCAACCTTCTCTGAAAGATGGATAACCTGAAGCTTGTGACATTACAAAGATTGTGCAAGCCCGTGCAGCTAGAGAATGGTGCAGCCAAAACCTGAACCTAGATTTGTCTGATTTCACGGACTGTGCTTTGAACAATCACTCTGCCCCACTGATTACACGGTGGTGACATTCAGATTGCAAATGTGTCCAAGGATTTTTTTTCCTGCTTTGTGTGAATACAAAGGGAGTCTTAAAACAAACAGTTAAATAGGCCTCGTCCTCACAGAGGCAAAGGCTTCTAGATAGGCCTGGTGCAGTCACTGATGGGGTTGCAGCCAAACGGTGACAGTTCTGTTGTGATGGGCTGAGACCTGGGAAGCGTGCCTCCCTGTTTCTGCATGTCCTTTTCCACACTGCGCCTATTACCCTGAGCGTTGCATACTCACTTGCTAAGTCATGTCTGACTCTCCTGTGACTGCATGGACTCCAGCCCGCCAGGCTCCTCTGTCCATGGGATTTCCCAGGCAAGGTTACTAGAATGGGTGGCCATTCCCTTCTCTAGGGGATCTTCCTGACCCAGGGATCAAACCCACGTCTCCTGCTTGGCAGATGGACTCTTTACCACTGAGTCAACAGGGAAGCTGCCAGGAGCAATTAGGCTTGGCTCACCTGGGCCCTGGGGAGCAGCTGTTGCCTCCAAAGCAGGTGTGGCTGGAGTTTGGCTACACAGGCACACAGGTCTGGCATTTGGATATGAGTCTCAAAATTTATGAAATATACAAACCTTGGAACTTCAGGTATATTGTATAAATTTTACTAAAAGGGAAATTTCTTTTTGTTTTTAAATGTACTGTTTTCCTGATTCTAAATAGAAAGTTTGGTAAGTATTAAGTTCAAACAACAACAAAAAAGCCACCATTCGGAGGTAGCCACTGATAATATTTTGGTGTGGCTGCTTCAAGATTTTATTCTCAGGACTGTGTATACCTTGTAAAAACTTCAAAATTAGAATTAAAGTTTTCTAGATCCATTTTTGCTCAGTATAACTTAAGTGCTTTCCCCGTTTTAAGTTTTCTTTTACATCATGCTAAGAAGTGGCAACAAAGTATTCCATGTGGATAATAACGTAAGTTATTCTATCCCATTATTAGGTAGACATAATTCTCATTTAGTTCAGTTAATACCCTTCCACATTAGGACACTGTGGTAGGAAAGAAATATTAAAAGAAACTAGAACTCCATAAATGCCACTAGTTTTCATGGTATCTTGTAAAATAACTAATGCCAGTTAAGAATATGATGAGAAAACCCACATCACTTCTTCTGACACATTCTACAAAGAACCCAACTTGTGAATTTCCCATTACAAATGCATGAAGGAAGTACTGGAAATTCCCCATTGACCTGTAAAATTTGAAACCTCATTTTCTTTCACTGAGGTAACCCATCTATGACAGGTAACTTCAGTTTTCCCATGGTTACAAGAAACTTCTCAAATCCTGACTTGTAGAGAGTTAAGTCCTATGTTATTAAGGTACTTGATGCTTCATATACTGGTTAGCTGAGCATTTCTCCCTCGTTTGTTTGTTTGTTTGTTTCTTTTGTTTTGTCTAAATATTTTATAAGTGTTCAACACTAGGTCAGGCAGCTGCCGTGACCTGCAGAAACCTAGGTGATGCTGCTTTGCAATCTCTTAGATAGACGTTCACAGTACAAATGTGACGTCTCTTGAACTGAAGAGTTCTGTACTTCTAGGAGTCAGAGTTCTGAAACAGAGAAAGTAATTATAACTGAAACGGGTCAGCATTTAATACATGCCTTCTATTCAGGACGGCTTCCAACGTGGCACGGTGGTAAAGAATCCGCTGCTAAGGTAGGAGTCACAGATTCGATCCCTGGGTGGGGAAGATCCCTCAGAGGAGGGAAGTGGCAACCCACTCCAGTATTCTTGTGTGAAAAATTCCATGGACAGAGGAGCCTGAAGGGGTGCAAAGAGTCCAACATATCTGAGCATACACAATACTCAGGACAGGCTGACATGGAGGCAGGACTATACTGTATTGATGCTTATTCTTCTTCTATAAAGATATCATTGTTAAATTAAATTATCATCATTATACCATCAACACCAGGCTAGTGTTTTTCAGACATGGTTCCTTATTGCCCTTGGGATTCCAAATATACCTGGGGGTAGGTTCCATGTGAGGGATGAGGCAAGACTTTTGATCTTCAGCGGCTCTGCTTTTATATGTTTTATGGAGTGAATAGTGTTTAAAGAAAGCTTTGTTTACTTCCTTGAGGAAGTAAAGACTGAGAATCACTGTGGCATAGAGAACCTAGAGAAGTAAAAAACCTAAAAGAAGTAAAACAGATGTTCACAACAGTATTGCTTCCAGTTTTTATCATGCCTATAATTCTCCTGTAGAGGCACAATCTGTCTTGGATTTGGTACTTAACCATAGGCCTTCCAGTTGGAATTCCTATAGACTGACCTGCTTTAGGACAGTGGTTTCCCTAGAGGTGCCTTAGAAGTTCTAAGGTTAGGAGAGATGAAGTGAGACCCTTTCAGTCATTGGTGGTTGAAGGCAGTCTTTGGTGAGAGGTCAGTGAATGGTGCTAAGTGGGATGCCTGAAAGTTTAGCCCTAGGAGACTGGTTGGTCCCCTGTGTTCTGGTTGATGTGGGTAGTACAAGGTTTTCTTGTCAGCAGGCGATGTGGTAGTGAAATTAAGCCTGACACTCTGTGAAATCTTCATTATCTATTTGTAGACTCTTTTAAAACTTTGTGGGTGGGCTGTCTTAAATTGAAGATGGATAGTAATGAGTCACAGAACTGAGCCTTCAAGAATCAGGCACTTTAGTTATGTTTGTCTCACAGCTCAGTGGATTAAGTAAAGAATTTCCCTAAAGAACAGCTTAGTAATATTTTTTAAAATGAAACTTTGCTTCTTTTCAAATTTTGCTTTATTGAGATATATTAAGTACACTTATTTTATGCTGGTAATTCTAGGATTCCAAATCTTTTCAGATCTGATTTCATTTGCCCATTTCATGTTGGTGCTCATTCATAGTATCTTGTTTGCTTGTGTTTATGATTTATTGACTGCAAGCTCATGTTCCTTGGAAATTTTTATCTCTGCGAGTTCTTTGGGGTCATGATTAAAAAGGGTTTTCTAGGGTTTGTTTATATTTGCTTCTGCCAGGTACCTCTAGGTACCATCAATCTGGATAGTCTTTAAGTTCTCTGCTTGGACTTTCTCAAAGCACATAGTATGAATTTAGACCGCAAACCACACGAGTAGTAGTTGTTGGCTGTGAATTCTCAAGGGAGATTTTCTACCCAGATCACTGCCATGCCTCACTTCACCCCCCAAAATGCTGCTAGGGGTAAAAAGCAGTTTCTCTTCTCTTATGTTGGAGCAAGTTTATTTCTCATCGCCCACATCCTGAGGGCATAGTTCTGTGAAGTTCCAGTTTTAAGATGGCATCTCTTTAAACTCATGAGCTTGAGTGGTTCTGGTTTTATCTCCTCTCTTGCTCCATGTAATTGTTAGCAGGGTTCTGGTTTTGATGCTTTCTTCAGTTCAGTTCAGTCGCTCGGTCATGTCCGACTCTTTGCGACCCCATGAATCACAGCACACCAGGCCTCCCTGTCCATCACCAACTCCTGGAGTTCACTCAGACTCGTGTGCACTGAGTCGGTGATGCCATCTGGCCATCTCATCCTCTGTCATCCCCTTCTCTTCCTGCCCCCAATCCCTCCCAGCATCAGGGTCTTTTCAGAGAGTCAACTCTTCGCATGAGGTGGCCAAAGTACTGAAGTTTCAGCTTCAGCATCAGTCCTTCAATGAACACACAGGACTGATCTTTAGGATGGACTGGTTGGATCTCCTTGCAGTCCAAGGGACTCTCAAGAGTCTTCTCCAACACCACAGTTCAAAAGCATCAATTCTTCGCTCCTCAGGTATCTTCACAGTCCAACTCTCACATCCGCACATGACCAGTGGAAAAACCGTAGCCTTGACTAGATGGACCTTTGTTGGCAGAGTAATGTCTCTGCTTTTTAATATGCTATCTAGGTTGGTCATAACTTTCCTTCCAAGGAGTAAGCGCCTTTTAATATCATGGCTGCAGTCACCATCTGCAGTGATTTTGGAGCCCCCCAAAATAAAGTCTGACACTGTTTCCACTGTTTCCCCATCTATCTGCCATGAAGTGATGGGACCAAATGCCATGATCTTCGTTTTCTGAATATTGAGCTTTAAGCCAACTTTTTCACTCTCCTCTTTCACTTTTATCAAGAGGCTCTTTAGCTCCACTTCACTTTCTGCCATAAGGGTGGTCTCATCTGCATAGCTGAGGTTATTGATAGTTCTCCCGGCAGTCTTGATTCCAGCTTGTGCTTCCTCCAGCCCAGCGTTTCTCATGATGTACTCTGCATATAAGTTAAGCAGGGTGATAATATACAGCCTTGAGGTACTCCTTTTCCTATTTGGAACCAGTCTGTTGTTCCATGTCCAGTTCTAACTGTTGCTTCCTGACCTGCATATAGGTTTCTCAAGAGGCAAGTCAGGTGGTCTGGTATTCCCATCTCTTTCAGAATATTCCATAGTATGTAATATGGTGCTAAGCAAATGTTAAATGGAATCAGTGTTGATTTAAATTGGAAGAAAGCTCAAGTATGATGACTAGGGTAGGGATAATGATTGCCTGGAACATTTATGTATTTTGAGGTTATGAAAATTAGTATTGTGTTTTAAATATTTGATGTGGAAGGAATCAGAAACAAATCCTGGTAAGCATGCCAGCTGGATTAATAGCATCATTTGTCAGCTGTACATTTACATAAGACCACATTATGATTAGAAATTTTAAGATTAATATTTCAGGGGCTTAGGAATGTTTATTTATTATGATTTTTTCTGAGTAGCTGTGTTTGGAAGTTTTAATTTTGTAAAATGTGTTAGCTTAACAGATCTTCACATTTAGTTCTGAAAAAATGGCTGTTTATTTTAAAAATATTGTAGTGTTTATTTTGCATTGGAATTGGTGGAAATAGTATCTAAAGAGGAAACTGGTTTGCATCCCATGTTGCAAATATATTCAGACTTTCAAACTATTCAACCCAAAAAATCACTATTTATTATTTTTACTCAAATTTTGGAACATAGAATTTTCCTAATATTTTCTTTTTCTCATCACAGTTACATTTTTCAGCAGAGTACATTTCTGAAAGTTATACCATTGATATTTTAAATAAATTGAATATATTTAAATTGATAAGGAAAGTTCACTAATTTTAGATGAATTCTTAAGAAATCTTTTAATAAAATGACGAAAGCTTTCTTGATGTGAATAGGTCTTTTCTCTTTTTATGCAGAGGTTTTTAATCTTGAAACACTATTCTGATATCTTTTTAAATATCACATTTGAAGATATGTGAGTATTTTTGACTCCATATATTTATTGCTACCTATGTTAATTTGGGAAAGAAACCATAATAGAAATGAAACAAAGATTATATAGGTAATAGCTCATTTCTAGAATTTTTTCCTTCCTAAATATTTGATGGGAAAATGTCAATTATCAATGCAGTCACTTTCAAACTTCTACACAGTCAGAAAAACAACTGTTAAGACAAACATTTAAAGATATGCTTACAGTTCTAACATTCTCATATTCCCTCCAAGAGGGACGGCTGATGACTGGGCACAGCTGTCATCACCTGAATTTAGTGCACTAGCTGTGATTTGAGTCCATATGTGTAACTTTTCTTTTTTTTTTTTGGTCAGAATGAAGAAAAATATTTTTAAAAACTCTTTCTGGATAAAACATTTGTTAATGTAGGTGCTGTTTATGGCACTGTGAATTTGGTATTAATTATGATGAAGCATCTCTGACACCCGTTCTTAGAGTCGTGACCAGAGTGATTTACTGTGGGGTTTCCTGGTCGGTTTCAGTGAATTTCAGCGGCAGTAAGAACCTAGTTGCTATTCTAGTGTCAACTTTCTCTTGGAACCACTTTGTGAAGATGACTGAGAAGTTAGGGTAGAGCCTGAAAGTTTGGCAAGTAGGCTAATCATTTTCCTCTGTATGGGCCTTTCCTTCTTTTTTGTATAAGAAGAGAATTATGTCCATAAAGAGTATAAGATTGTACTGAATTGATTCAAATGACATTCAAAGGAAACATTCTTGTTCCAAATATGTTTGTGTATTTTGAATGAATTTTGAGAGCTACTATTAAGGATGAACAAATGTTTGGTAATTACTGAGTTCTCTGACTGGTTAGGAGTGCTAGCCAGCAGCAGTCTTGTCTCCTCTTATTTGTAGCCTCTGTTTGGTAGCGCTACTTTTCCACTTTTATGGTTTCTTCCTCTTCACAGTGCTGGTTTGCACGTGGTTCTCCTGGCCTTTCCACCTCATCACGTCTGCCTTCAAGTCCCAAAGCTACTTGGCCTCACATCTCTGTTCATCCACTCAAACAACACACATTGATCACCTGCTCCCCAATAGACAGTGTTCTAGGTGCTGGGATACAGCACTGAAGCAGACAAAGGCCATCTTCTCATTGCATGAGGGCAGGGAAACAAAGAGCAGACAAATGTGTCAGGTAAGGGCAAGTTTTAGGAAGAATAATAAAACAGGGAAAGGTTACGAAGTGGCGGTGAGAATGGCATCTTCCATGTGGAGTGTTTGAGTGCTGATCCAGGGAACAAACCTCAGTCAAGGAGATCTGAAGGGATTGGGCTTCTGGCAGAAGAAACTGTAATTGCAAAGACCTTGAGGAGAGAGGGTAAGCATGTAGACCAAGGGCCCGGGGTGGCTATAGTGCAGTGTGCAAGGGGAGAGCTTTAAGAGTTTGGAGAGGTAGTCCTGGCCCAGCTCTCAACCTTTGTAGGCTCTGATGAAGAGTCTAACTTTTGCTCTGAGTGAGGTGAGAAGATACTTGCAGTCTTACGCAGAGAAGTGACTTATGATCTGACTTATACATTAAATCCCTCTGGTTGCTGTGTGAAGACTGTGCCTAGGGGACCCAAGAAGATGCTTGCAGACCAGCTAGGAGGCTGTTGCCAAAGCCTAGGTCAAGATGTGTAATTTTGGACCAGGGTGGAAGGAATAGTGGAGAGATTGAGATTGCAGATATATTCCTGAAGGAAGCTCATCAAATTTGGATACAGGGTTAGATGTGGATTTGAAACAGAGGCATCTTGGATTTCTCCCAAGATTTTGACCTGAGTTGTTGGTAAGTTAAAGTTATTATTTACTGAGATGGGAGAAAAGTGCAGGAGGAAAATGTTGGAGTTGTAGGGCAGGTGGGGAGTAAAGACTTTATTAGTTAAAACAGTTAACCTTTTAGACATCTGAGTGAGAATATTGCATAGGCAGTTGGCTATTTGAACCTGGAGTTTAAAGAATCCAGCCCAAGGGTATCTTTTTAATTGAGAGCTGTCTTAGAAGGGATGGTATTTAAAAACCATGGGCTTGGATGAAGGCATCTAAAGTAGTTCTAAAGTATAAGAGGGATCTGTGGGTTCCCTGGACCTCTATAAGGAGGTCTGCAGAGTTAAAACCTTTTGTAATAATACTGAATGTGCCGTTCAGTAGTGTTTTCCAGAAGCATGTGGGATGTCGCAGATTGAATGCTGACACAGATGTGGAAATCTGCTTTTTTCTATTAAGCTAGGTGTGAGGAATATGTTTTAAAAATGTAAAATTATGCTATTCTTCTTACTAATGTATATATTTTTATTTTGGAAAATTTATTTCTATTGAAGTATGTTATTTATGTTGATTTGTAATGGGTTTATAGTTGCTTTTAGATGCATTAATATTTAAAAATTTTCCGTTTTCTAATGCAGTAATTATCTATAGGTATCATGCTCATACACAAAAAATTTTGTGAGTTTCTTATTAATTTTTAAAGTGTAAAGGAGTCCTGAGACCAACATGTTTGAGAACTGCTGACTTAGAGAGCGAATGATAATAAGGAAGAGATCTGAGAACTGAAGAACTTCTAGGCAGAACTCACAGAGAGAAGAAAGAGTACACAAAGGAGACTGAGAAGAAACTGCTGGAAGGAAGGCGGACAGTGGAGTATACGGTGTTCTGGGGACCAAGTAAAGAAAGCATTTCAAATGCAAGCAATAGGACAGCCATATAACATGCTGCCAATAGGTCATATTAAATGAGAATTGAGAATCAACCATTGGCTTTGGCAATGTTGTCGGTCACCACTGATTTTGAAATGGGTAATTTGAATAGAGGGAATAAAGTTGGCTCAGAACAGAAGGGATTTGTATCACACTTAGTGTCCTGAGGGTGAGGATCTGACTCAGCCCATTGCTTCGCTTTAAGGCATAGTCTGACCAGCCTTCAGATTTACCTCCTGTAAGCACCCACCTAAGGCTACCAGCTGTGAGGTTGGAATGGAGGATGTGGGCAAGTGGTACAAATTATCTAATCCCTTTTGCTGTGGAGATCATTTCCTTTAAAATGTATTGGGGTTCTTTCTTTCTTGGGTTAGAAAAAGGTTTGTCCTTCAAAAAGAATAACTGAATTTACTATGTTTCAGTTCAGTTCAGTTCAGTTGCTCAGTCGTGTCCGACTCTTTGCTACCCCATGAATCGCAGCATGCGAGGCCTCCCTGTTCACCACCATCCCTCGGAGTTCACTCAAACTCATGTCCATCAAGTCTGTGATGCCATCCAGCCATCTCATCCTCGGTCGTCCCCTTCTCCTCCTGCCCCCAATCCCTGCCAGCATCAGAGACTTTCCAATGAGTCAACTCTTCTCATGAGGTGGCCAAAGTACTGGAGTTTCAGCTTTAGCATCATTCCTTCCAAAGAAATCCCAGGGCTGATCTCCTTCAGAATGGACTGGTTGGATCTCCTTGCAGTCCAAGGGACTCTCAAGAGTCTTCTCCAACACCACACTTCAAAAGCATCAATTCTTCGGCGCTCAGCTTTCTTCACAGTCCAACTCTCACATCCATACATGACCACAGGAAAAACCATAGCCTTGACTAGATGTACCTTAGTCGGCAAAGTAATGTCTCTGCTTTTGAATATACTATCCAGGTTGGTCATAACTTTTCTTCCAAGGAGTAAGCATCTTCTAATTTCATGGCTGCAGTCACCATCTGCAGTGATTTTGGAGCCCCCAAAATAAAGTCTGACACTGTTTCCACTGTTTCCCCATCTATTTCCCATGAAGTGATGGGACCAGATGCCATGATCTTCATTTTCTGAATGCTGAGCTTTAAGCCAACTTTTTCACTCTCCTCTTTCACTTTCATCAAGAGACTTTTTAGCTCCACTTCACTTTCTGCCATAAGGGTGGTGTCATCTGCATAGCTGAGGTTATTGATATTTCTCCCGGCCATCTTGATTCCAGCTTGTGTTTCTTCCAGCCCAGCATTTCTCATGATGTACTCTGCATATAAGTTAAATAACCAGGGAGACAGTATACAGCTTTGACATACTCCTTTTCCTATTTGGACCCACTCTGTTGTTCCATGTCCAATTCTAACTGTTGCTTCCTGACCTGCATATAGATTTCTCAAGAGGCAGGTCAGGTGGTCTGGTATTCCCATCTCTTGAAGAATTTTCCACAGTTGATTGTGATCCACACAGTCCAAGGCTTAGGCATAGTCAATAAAGCAGAAAGAGATGTTTTTCTGGAACTCTCTTGCTTTTTCCATGATCCAGCGGATGTTGGCAATTTGATCTCTGGTTCCTCTGCCTTTTCTAAAACCTGCTTGAACATCAGGAGTTCACGGTTCCCGTATTGCTGAAGCCTGGCTTGGAGAATTTTGAGCATTACTTTACTAGCATGTGAGAGGAGTGCAATTGTGCAGTAGTTTGAGCATTCTTTGGCATTGCCTTTCTTTGGAATGGGAATGAAAACTGACCTTTTCAGTCCTGTGGCCACTGCTGCATTTTCCAAATTTGCTGGCATACTGAGTGCAGCACTTTCACAGCATCATCTTTCAGGATTTGAAACAGCTCAACTGGAATTCCATCCCCTCCACTAGCTTTGTTCGTAGTGATGCTTTCTAAGGTCCACTTGACTTCACATTCCAAGATGTCTGGCTCTAGATTATCTTGTATATTATTGATCATTATTAAATATTATGGTTTTAGAGGAAAAGAAGTGATATATTTTCCCCCAATGGGGAAATTTAAATTACCAACTTCTATTCTGTTTATTTATTTACAGTTTGCAGTAATTTATCTTCCCCTTGACCGAGAACTCTTCAATAATAAGGTGGAAGTTTTTCATTTCCCTAGTAACTTTCATCTTGCCTGGAATACAGTAGGAATTTAATAAATGTTTTAGAATAGTAAGATATTAGGACATTTGGATTTATGTTTCATAGTTTACTTTTTGACTCCTTTTTTTCATTGTGCTGTTAAAAGTAAACTTTAAATTATAGTGGAGTAAATAGCTCAGTTGGTAAAGAATCCATCTGCAATGTGGGAGACCTGGGTTTGATCCCTGGGTTGGGAAAATACCCTGGAGAAGGGAAAGCCTACCCACTGCAGTATTCTGGCCTGGAGAATTCCATGGACTGTATAGTGCATGCGGTTGCAAAGAGTTGGACACAACTGAGCAACTTTTCTTTCACTTTTCACTTTCAAAGGGAAGATTGTTTTAATTCCACTAAGTTGGAGCAGATATCAAAAGAAAATTTTGATAGGAATCAGATAATGGTTCTTTTTCCTTTGCTTTGTTTGGGTGTATATTTTAAAAAATGATGTGAAAATATACACCTTCTGGCTTTGAGGCTTTAGACGTTGTCCCCAAAGATAATAAGAGAGATAGCTTTGACCTGTGAGAGACCATATCTTCTTCAGAACTAATTCCAAGGAAGTTGTTTGTGAACTTTTTAAAAATTTGGATATAATTTTGCATACTATACAATGTACAAATTTTGTTGTCTCTCTCAACGTAACATTTCCGTCAGCTGTCCCATCCCAGAAGTAAAGAGTAGTGTGATTTGTATCATCAGAGCTTGCTGCTGCTAAGTCACTTCAGTCGTGTCCAACTGTGTGCAACCCCATAGATGGCAGCCCACCAGGCTTCCCCCATCCCTGGAATTCTCCAGGCAAGAACACTGGAGTGGGTTACCATTTCCTTCTCCAATTAATGAAAGTGAAGTCACTCAGTTGTGTCTGAACCTCAGCGACTCCATGGACTGCAGCCCACCAGGCTCCTCCATCCATGGGATTTTCCAGGCAAGAGTACTGGAGTGGGGTGCCATTGCCTTCTCCAACAGAGCTTAGTTTTGCCTATTCCAGAACTTTTTAGTGTTACACAGAGGGCGCTTGCATGTCTGGCTGTGTTCGCTTCACTTAATGGTGTTTTGGAGAGTTCTGTTTGTTATGTGTATCAATAGGGGTTTCTTTATGTTGCTGAATAGTATTCCATCATACAAAGTTATCTGTTTATTGAAGGACATTTGGGTGGTTACAATTTTTGGCTGTTATGACTATAACATAATTGTACAAGTCTCTATGGACGTATGTTTTCATTGCTTTTGGATATACCCTTAGACATGCATCATGGGATAAGTATATGTTGAATTTTATAAAAAATTGTCAAATATTTTCCCAAAGGGGTTATATAATTAAACATGCCCATCAGCAATGTGTGAGAATCTCCACTATGATCCAAGCCTTTGTCAGCACTTGCTATTGTCAGTCTTTTCAGTATTAACACTCTAGTGTTAATGTGTTAATGTGATGTCTTGTGGTTTCCTGATTTCCTTTAGGATAATGATGTTGAAAAACTTTGCTTGTACTTATTGGCTATTCCTATGTCTTCTTTTTATGAAGTATCTAGTAAAGTTGTTTTCTATTTTACAAACCGGGTTTTGTGACTTTTATTCTTGACTTTTTATGCTTTTCATTCTTTTAGTATTGAAAATTCTTAATGTATTCTAGGCACAAGAATTCTTTTGTCAGATATATGTACTGTAAAGATTTTTCAGATGGTGGTTGCTTCATTTTCTTGATTGTTTTTTGACTCCTTCAAAAGGAACAGTTTCAATTTTTATGCAGTCCAGTTTATCAGTGTTTTCTCCTATCCATGGTGCTTTGCCTAATAAGGCAGAAAAACATCTATTTCTGCTTTATCGACTATGCCAAAGCCTTGGACTGTGTGGATCACAATAAATTGTGGAAAATTCTGTAAGAGATGGGGAATACCAGACTACCTGACCTGCCTCTTGAGAAACCTGTATACAAGTCAGAAAGCAACAATTAGAACTGGACATGGAACAACAGACTGGTTCCAAATAGGAAAAGGAGTACGTCAAGGCTGTATATTGTCACTGTGCTTTTTAAATTATATGCAGAGTACATTATGAGAAATGCTGGGCTGGAAGAAGCACAAGTTGGAATCAAGACTGGAATCAAGAAATATCAATAACCTCAGCTATGCAGATGACACCACCCTTATGGCAGAAAGTGAAGAGGAACTAAAAAGCCTCTTGATGAAAGTGAAAGAGGAGAGTGAAAAAGTTAGCTTAAAGCTCAACATTCAGAAAATGAAGATCATGGCATCCGGTCCCATCACTTCATGGCAAATAGATGGAGAAACAGTGGAAACAATGGCTGACTATTTTGGGGGCTCCAAAATCACTGCAGATGGTGACTGCAGCCATGAAATTAAAAGATGCTTACTCCTTGGAAGGAAAGTTATGACCAACCTAGACAGCATTTTACAAAGCAGAGACATTACTTTGTCAACAAAGGTCCATCTAGTCAAGGCTATGGTTTTCCCAGTGGTCATGTATGGATGTGAGAGTTGGACTGTGCAGAAAGCTGAGCGCCGAAGAACTGATGCTTTTGAACTGTGGTGTTGGAGAAGACTCTTGCAAGTCCCTTGGACTGCAAGGAGATCCAACCAGTCCATCCTAAAGGAGATCAGTCCCAGGTGTTCATTGGACAGACTGATGCTGAAGCTGAAACTCCAGTACTTTGCCCACCTGATGCTAAGAGCTGTCTGGAAAAAACCCTGATGCTGGGAAAGATTGAGAGCAGGAGAAGGGGATGACAGAGGATGAGATGGTTGGATGGCATCACCAACTCGGTGGACATAGGTTTGGGTGGACTCCGGGGAGTTGGTGATGGACAGGGAAGCTTGGCGTGCTGTGGTTCATGGGGTCACAAAGATACAGACATGACTGAGCGACTGAACTGAACTGAACTGAACTGACAGTGCTTTGCCTACTTAATGGTCACAAAGACATTCTCCTGTTTTCTTGCTTTATAGTTTTAGCTTTGGTTAGTTGTGGCTCAGAATCTGCCTGTAATGCGGGAGACCTAGTTTTGATCCCTGGATTGGGAAGATCCCCTGGAGAAGGAAAAGGCTACCCACTCCAGTATTCTGGCCTCAAGAATTCCATGGACTGTGTAGTTCATGGGGTCACAAAGAGTCGGACACGACTGAGCTACTTTTTCTTCACTTCACTTCAGTTCTATGTGAGATGTTGATGTTAAGATTCATTCTTCTTTCCATATGGATATCTCTTTGTTCTTGTCTAATTTGTTGAAAAGACCATTGTTAAACTGACTAATTATTATGTCCTCCTGGGAAAAAGAAACAAACAAGAAACAGTTGACCATCTATGCATTCTTCTATTCTGACTTCTATTCTCCTGCATTGTTCTGTTCATCTGTCCTTATACCTTTCGGATTTCTGTTAAAGATTTTTGAATATATATTTTCTGGGTGATAGAAGTCTACAGTTTTCTTTTACTCTCTTTGTCTGGTTTTTGTATTAAGGTTGTTTTGGTATATCCACCTGTTTATCTCTCTGTGTCTTTGTATTTAAAACACATCTGTTGCATTAAAAACACATCTTTCTTTGCATTTAAAAATCAGTGTTATTAATAGATGGGGATTATTTTTATGTATTCTGGCAATCTGCCTTTTAATGGAAATGTTCAGTCTACTTACTGTAATTATTGATATGGCTCGTTTTATGTATATCATTTTGTTGCTTCCTATTTGTCTCATCTTTTAAACTTTTTCTTAAATCCTGTAATTCCTTTTCTCCCTTCTTGTTGTTTGGGCTTTCCTGATGGCTCAAAATGGTGAAGAATCTGCCTGCAATGCAGGAGACCTGGAGTTTGATCCTTGGGTTGGAAAGATCCGCTGGAGGAGGGGATGGCAGCCCACTCCAGTATTTTTACCTGGAGAATCCCCATGGACAGAGGAGCATGGTGGGCTATCGCTTATGGATTCACAGAGTCTGAGTGAATAAGCACAGCATAGCCTTCTTGTTATTTAGTTGAATATATTTTAATTTACATATTAATTTCTCAGATTTTCAGCTATACCATTGTGCATAATTTTTGTAGTTTCTCTGCAGATTATTATTTACCCTTAATAAAAAGTGTTTGTTGAATTGATATTTTACTACTTTGTATAAAAATGTGAGAAACCTACAACATATGGTTTCATTTGCCCCTCCCAGTCTTCATACATTTTACATCTGTTTGTTACAAACTGTATAATACAGTATTATAATTTTAATATAATATGTTAAATATATATAAAATACTTCTATACATAAACTGTATTTATATTTAATGTAGTATATCTAATAGGTATATCTTAACAAAATTATGAGAAGTAGTCTTTCATGTTTACCTATAAATTCACTATTTCCAAGGTTCTTCATTTCTTTCTGTTGCTTAAAATTTACGTCTGGTATCACTTCTCTTTAGCTTAAAGAGCTTTCTTTAGTATTTCTTGCAAGCAGACAGATTCTCTCAGTTTTTATTTATAGGGAGATTTTAAATTTTTCCTTTATTTTTGAAAGGTTGTTTGTTGTCAATAGTACTCTAGGTTGACCATTTTTCCTCTGCTTCTCTTTCGGTGATTTGAAGGTGCTGTTTTTCTGTTTTGTCCTCCTGTTTCTGATAAGTTGTCTGCTTTCATTCTGATTATTGTGCTCACTGTGTAATCGGTCCTTATTTGTTGTTTTGCTTCTAAGATTTTTTGTTGTTACCTTTGGTTTTCATGACTACGTGAGGTTTTGCTGTGACTAGGATTTCTGCTTTGATATTGCGCTGTTTTTGCTCCATTTTGAAAACTGGCCTGTGTTTCTTTACACATGTTTTCCTGCCCCATTCTCTAGTCTTCTTTAATGTTTACATGTTTAGACCACGTGACGCTGCCCCGCAGATCACTGAAGTTCTTTTAAAAACATAGTTTTTTCCTCTGTACCTCAGCCTAGATTCTTTCTTTAAAGATTTTTTTATATGGACCATTTTTAAAGTCTTTATTGAGTTTGTAGGAATAATGTTTCTGTTTTGTGTTTTGGGTTTTTGGCCACAAGACATGTGGAATCTCAGTTCCCTGACTGAACCCTCACTCCCCTGCATTGGAAGGCGCGTCTCACCCACTGGACCAGCAGGGAGTCCCAGCCTGAATTCTTTATACTGATACACCTAAAATTCACCAGGCCTTTTTCTCTATTATGTTCAACTTGCTCTTAATCTAATTCAGTATGTTTTTATTTCAGATATTGTAGTTTTAAGTTCTAGAACTTCTTTTTTTATTTTTACTTTTTGCAGTTTCTGTATGTCTCCTGACATTTCCTATTTCTTTACCCATTAAATCTATCTTTCTCTGTAAATTCTTTTAATATGTTTTGCATTGTTAGAGTCTTTGTCTTCTGATTCCATTTTCTGGATTATTTGTAGGTCTGTTTCTGTGCACTGATTTATCTTTAATTATGGAGTTGCATTTTCTATTTGCCTCAAATATCTATTAATTTTTCACTGTATGCTAGACTTGGTAGATGCTACATTATAACGATTGGGGATTCTGTTGTGTTCCCTAGAGAAGAGTTGAGTTTTGTTCAAAAGTAGTTAAGTTGGGGATCATCTTGAATGTTATACAGGCTCTTTTTTATGCTATTTCCATTTCCTCTATATTTCCCAGGAAATAGCCTGTAGTCAGGATGTTCTTTTTTCTTAATCTGTGATGCTTTGTGGCATCACAGAAAGTCTGAGGCCTTTACCAGGCCCCTGGCACCTGGTAGAACTTGAGCTTCAAACTCAGGTGGGCAGCGTTAGAATTTGTCAGCTTTCTGAAAAATTTTCAACTGTTGTTTTTTCCTCTCTGGAATTCTGGAAGTCTTATAGTTCTGGGTGTAGCCAATAAGTGTAGAATTCAGTTGCAAATTTGGGGCTCCACCCTCCATGAATTCCTCATTTGGTGGGATTTTTCTTAGTTTTTAGCTACCTTGGCTGACCTGTATTCTAACCCATAAGGCTGTGGTTTGTGCTTGAGTTCCATCTGCTGCAATATAAACCTCTTGGTTGTGCCCTAACGGAATAAGTGGTACAAATGCAAATTATTACTCAGTGTGGCTCCCTGATTTAAGGGCTGTCGATTATCCACTTTTCACCTGCTCTTGGTTACTTTTCAGTGCCTTCAAAATTGCCGTTTATAATTGTTATTGGTTGGAGGGTAATTCTGCTACCATAAAACCAGTCTCTTAATTAGTTTGTTTTGTGTGGTTTATTTCAGTCATTTGTAAAGAGCTGTTGAATCTCGTTTTCATCTGGAGTTTAAAAATACCTTAAAGTCATGCATAATGGATTAAACTTGCTATTGGCCAATAGAACATTGTTTAGACACAAGACAATATTTATGAAATGATTAGTATTTATGAAAAGAAATGTAACCTATTAAAGCATACTCTAAGATGGGAAATTTGATAATCTCTCTGATTTAGTCATAGGCTGGTGTTAGATAACCACGAGAATTCTAATGAAAGATACTTATTATATGTATTTAAAGACTCCAGTGTAAGCAATGGAAGTAAATTTCAAGTAAGTACTTCCAGCATTTCCAGTGTCTGGCTGCCAATTTCTGACCTATATAAATGACCTTTAAGAAAGAAGATCTCACTTTTAAAGTTTTTTATCTGTTCCTATTGCATTTTGGTCACTAAAATTGGCTAGGTAAGTTAGTGCAGTTCTCAGAGTCCAAGACCAGAAAGAAATTAGGCCAACTTAAAATACATCATGCTCCAGGAAAAGTAAGGATGTAGTTAGAAACTGAAATTAACACCCTCAGCATTGGTACTATTTCGCTTTTGTGTGCTGATGCTCACCATGGTAAGATGTATCATCATTATGATATTGGTAGGAATGGGTGAACATTTAAGGAGGTCAGAAACTTTTTTTTAAAACTCTGTCAGCAAAGCTGTGTTAAGTAATACAGCATTGTCCTGTTTCACATTTTCGTTATGTATTTTGTTTCTTTCAAACAACTTTGAAGTATTGTCTAATCATCAAGGATTTTTATTTTAAATGACTTAAAAATTCTTTTTAAAATGTGTGATCACTGTATAGAAAGAAGAAAATACTAATAAATAAAGGGAAAAAAATTAACCCAAATTCCTCTACCAGGTACAACTAATTTGGGGAGGGCATACATCCTTTTAGTTATTTTCCTGCTTTAGACTATACTCTTACGTATTTTATAACCCATTTTCATACCCAAGTAGTTTGAGCAGTTCTATAGGCATGTAAATGTTTGTACTTTTATATATGTATGCTGTGTGTATGTATTTAAACATAAAGAAACTGTGCAGATATTTCTTTTAAATCTATCCTGCTAAATATCTTTGAATATGCTAGGGCCTAGGCTTGGAGAAAAGAAATGGCAACCCACTCCAGTATTCTTGCCCAGAGGATCCCATGAACAGAGAAGCCTGGTAGGCTACAGTCCATGGGGGTCGCAAAGAGTCGGACACGACTGAGCAAGTTCACAGGCTAATGAAAATTTTATCATTAACTAAAACCACGTTTTCTTTCTCCCTCAACCCTTCAAGCTTCTAAGAATGGGTAGCCTGCTCTGATTCTGTTTAAACGTAGGGGCAGTTTGCTTATGGGCACCTAGTCATAGCCTTCCCTCTTGCACTTTATCATGTCGTACATTGCTGAGGCTGGGAAAGACCCAGAGTTGCCCTGTGAAGTCATGCATTGCTGATCATCACCAAAGTATACACTTAGTCACTCAGTGCAGGCTGTCAGGTTGAAACACTCAAGCCTCCTATTGAATCAAGGCCTCATTTCCAGCTTTGTGCCCAGGTGTTGAACAAGGCAGGTTTCTGGAGTTTGTATTCTAGAAGGGAAGCAGGCATTAAGCTAGGAAGGAATTATAGGAGAGTAATGAAGTTCAGTGTCATTGACGTGTATGGCAGGTGTCTTGACCTCCCTGGCATGTTTTCTGGAGAAAAGGGTGTTTAAATAGACACCTAAGTGAGGAACAAGATGTAGGTAGGGAAATGGGACAGGGAAAGTCAGGAGAGTTTTCCAGGTGAAGGAACTGTCAGAGACATAAGCTAGGATTCATTCAGTTGCTTCTGTTGCCTCTCAGTTTTCTTTTGTATTTATTTCTGAAACATTGGGATGATTTTTCCTATAATCATCCATGTAAAATATAGGGTAAGCCTGGACTTAACACTTCTGTGAATCATAATCAACACAGTATTTTACAGATTGGTTCTTTGCATGTGAATAACTTTGGATAAGCTATTACCGAACAAAGGTATCACTCAGTCACCTAATCAGAAGGCCATGCTAAGTCCCCAGCAGACTCGGTACTTAGGGGAACGGCAGCACTTAGGGCACCTGCTACCAGCAGAATGATTCTGTTGTTCCTAGATTTTTTTCTGTCGGCTCCAGCATCTTTCTTTTTGCTTCTTTAGTATGTCATAGGCTTCCTGTGGAGGCCAAGTGACTGTCCAGGCCAGGCGTTAGCAAACTAAAGCTGAACAGCCAAATTCGGCCGGAGACTAGTTTTTGTCAGTAGAGTTTTATTGGCATACAGCCATGCTCATTCATTTTCATGTTACCCATAGCTGCTTTTGGACTGTAATGGCAGAGCTGAATAGTTTGAAAAGATATCCTATGCTGTGCAAAACCAAAAATATTGACTATTTGGTCCTTTATGGAAAATGCTCAAATTATCTGCATTAAAATCTATAGCATCCCCCTCCTAATCAATATTACTGAATGAAACCCTTTTTAAATGTATGTTTAAAATCAGACATTGCTTTTTGAAATTAAAGGAAAGATCAGATGATAACTCTAGACACTAGAGACATTTTATTCCTGGATGACAGAATTGTGGGTGGTATTTTTGTCACTGTACTTTCTATGGTAGAAATTGATGCAATTGATAAAAATACAGACTTGGCCAGGCTAAAGATAACATACATTATTGAAATGTATAACCTGTTTTGTGAAAATAGTGTGACTACCAAAGCTAGGGAATTTTCCATTATCTTGGATTAGGGTACAACAGTAGAGAAGGTTACCTGTGTGGTTTTGTCTGGAAAGGAGATGGTGGTTTGAGGTCCAACACAGAGAAGAAAGTGGAGGAATAGCCTTGTCTTTTAGACACTATGTGATAGTGAGTTCAGAGCGGGTTCACTAACGACCCGCTCTGCAGATGCTTTGTTGAACTGTGTAGTTTATGTACTTGTATCTCTTTGAGGAGGGTTTTGTTTTACTTATTTTGTGAAAGAAATATTTACCTTTTTCACAAAGATCTTGTCACCCATTTCTATTTTAAAACTTCTTGGTGCCAGGGCTGGAGAGGATGGCCAGTGGGCTAATACGCACCCAGTTTTGAGACTAATAGCTAGACCAGCCAATGGGAGGTAGACAAGCACAAGTTGATTCGGACTGAAGCTGATTAGAGGACTGTGGCTAAGTGGGTTTTCTGGTATTTCACACTCAAGTGAGACCAATTTCCCCTCATAATGTTGGAGGGAGCAGCCTGGACTGACCCTAGCCTCCATCTGTGGGCAGGCCAGCACTGAAAACAGAACTCAGGAGAGTCTCTGCCATGTGGTCCAGACCCTGCCCCCAGACTCCCCTTTCACATGGTTCACTTCTCACCTGGGTGGGGAGGAAGCTGGGAGGAGACTGGACTGTCGAGGCTAATGGAAAGTCCTCCGCATGGAAACTTGAAGCCGGGGGAGTGGAGGTTTCTTCAGTTAAATGTGCCTCTTGAGTAATTGTGCCTGCCTTCTCAGTAACTCTATCTCAGTTTTATCTTCTGTAAAACTAGGATAACAATAGTCACATGCCTCATAGTGCTCTTGTCAAGAATAAATGAACCTGTGAAACATTTAGAAAAAGTCCCACATGTGGTAAACAGTTTGTTTTAACCTTGAGTAATATCAATATTTGTAATACTCTGTCAAAGCATTCACATGTAGTTAAAACAAGGGTTAAATCAGTCCCTGCAAGGGTAATACCTATAGAGTGTAAGTTCATGTTGAGGACAGAAAACTGCTGGCTACCTAGAAGAAAATAAGACCTATTTCTTTTTTGTTCGTTTTAAACATGTATTTGTTCTTGGTGCTGAGAGGAAAAGATTAGGAAGGAGAATGTGGGATGAAAGACCACTTTCTTTTAGGCCATGGAAAGTGTTCCCTAGTGAGAGTTCTGAGAAGGATACCACCTGTGGACATTTAACCCCTTCATTTTGATAACTCCCCGCTGTTGCCCTATAGGCAGTATTATTACACAGAGAAACAAGTTGATTTTTATTTTAAATATAGAAGTTTCTGGGGGAATAAGGAACAGGCCATTCAGTTCAGTTCAGTTCAGTTGCTCAGTCGTGTCCGACTCTTTGTAACTCCATGAATCGCAGCACGCCAGGCCTCCCCTATTCATCACCAACTCCCAGAGTTCACTCAGACTCATGTCCATCAAGTCAGTGATGCCGTCCATCCATCTCATCCTCAGTTGCCCTCTTTTCCTCCTGCCTCAATCCCTCTCAGCGTCAGAGTCTTTTCCAATAAGTCATTAAGTCTCCATTTTTAGTAGTCTACCAAAAAAATACAACCACAAACCACTGGGAATTGTGGTCTCTACAGGGTTCCTTCTTTACATGTGGCTACTTCTGCTGAAAATATTAGTAAACATTATTTAGGTCCAAATAGTCTCCTTTTATTCAGCACCTACTATGCCTATGTATGCCAAAGTGTTTGTGTAATGAATATATCTGTGCAGTGAATCGGTGCATTTAGGGTGGGGATTTATGAAGCAGTAGAATAGATGCACTTGCATGAGTATTTTTCTATGCCTCCTTTGATTTTCCTGCGTACTTGCATTCATCAAAAAAAAAAAAAAAAAGCAGAGCATTCATAAGAAAAAGGCAGTCTATTTTTAGGGGCATCTCAGTTTACTTCTCTTTCCCTACTTTCTTCAATTTAAGTTTGAATTTGACAATAAGGAGTTCATGATCTGAGCCACAGTCAGCTCCCAGTCATGTTTTTGCTGACTGTATAGAGCTTCTCTATCTTTGGCTGCAAAGAATATAATCAGTCTGATTTCAGTGTCAACCATCTGGTGATGTCCATGTGTAGAGTCTTCTCTTGTGTTGTTGGAAGACGATGTTTGCTATGACCTGTGCATTCTCTTGGCAGAACTCTATTAGCCTTTGCCCTGCTTCATTCTGTACTCAAGGCCAAATTTGCCTGCTACTCCAGGTGTTTCTTGACTTCGTACTTTTACATTACAGACTCGTATAAAGGGAACATGTCATGCAAAGATGGGTTCAATAAAGGATAGAAATGGTAGGGACCTAACAGAAGTAGAAGATATTAAGAAGAGGTGGCAAGAATACACAGAACCGTACAAAAAGATCTTCATGACCCAGATAATCACGATGGTGTGCTCACTCACCTGAGAGCCAGACATCCTGGAATGTGAAGTAAGTGGGCGTTAGAAAGCATCACTACGAACAAACTAGTGGAGGTGATGGAATTCCAGTGGAGCTATTTCAAACTCTAAATGGTGATGCTGTGAAAGTTCTGCACTCAATATGCCAGCAAGTTTGGAAAACTCAGCAGTGGCCACAGGACTGGAAAAGGTCAGTTTTCATTCTCATCCCAAAGAAAGGCAATGCCAAAGAATGCTCGGAACTACCACACACGTTGCACTCATCTCACATGCTGGTAAAGTAATGCTCAAAATTCTCCAAACCAGGCTTTAGCAATACGTGAACCATGAACTTCCAGATGTTCAAGCTGTTTTAGAAAAGGCAGAGGAACCAGAGATCAAATTGCCAATATCTGCTGGATCATTGAAAAAGCAAGAGATTTCCAGAAAAACATCTCTTTCTGCTTTATTGACTATGTCAAAACCTTTGACTATGTGGATCACAATAAACTGTGGAAAATTCTGAAAGAGATGGGAATACCAGACCACTTGACCTGCCTCATGAGAAACTGTATGCAGGTCAGGAAGCAACAGTTAGAACTGGACATGGAACAACAGAGTGGGTCCACATAGGAAAAGGAGTACGTCAAGGCTGTATACTGTCACCCTGCTTATTTAACTTATATGCAGAGTACATTATGAGGAAAGGCTGGGCTGGAAGAAGCACAAGCTGGAATCAAGATTGCAGGGAGAAATATCAGTATCCTCAGATATGCAGATGACTCCACCCTTATGGCAGAAAGTGAAGAAGAACCAAAGAGCCTCTTGATGAAAGTGAAAGAGGAGAGTGATACAGTTGGCTTAAAGCTCAACATTCAGAAAACTAAGATCATGGCATCTGGTCCCATCACTTCCTGAGAAATGGATGGGGAAACAGTGGAAACAGTGTCAGACTTTATTTTGAGGGGCTCCAAAATCACTGCAGATGGTGATTGCAGCCATGAAATTAAAAGACACTCACTTCTTGGAAGAAAAGTTATGACCAACCTAGATAGCACATTCAAAAGCAGAGACATTACTTTGCCAACTAAGGTCCATCTAGTAAAGGCTATGGTTTTTCCAGTGGTCATGTATGGATGTGAGAGTTGATATGTGAAAAAAGCTGAGTGCCGGAGAAGTGAAGATTTTGAACTGTGGTGTTGGAGAAGACTCTTGCAAGTACCTTGGACTGCAAGGAGATCAAACCAGTCCATCCTATAGGAAATCAGTCCTGGGTGTTCATTGGAAGGACTGATGCTGAAGCTGAATCTCCAATACTTTGGCCACCTCATGTGAAGAGTTGACTCACTGGAAAAGACCCTGATGCTGGGAGGGATTGGGGGCAGGAGGAGAAGGGGCGACAGAGGATGAGATGGCTGGATGGCATCACCGACTAGATGCACATGAGTTTGGGTGAAGTCCAGGAGTTGGTGATGGACAGGGAGGCCTGGCATGCTGCAATTCATAGGGCCGCAAAGAGTTGGACATGACTGAGTGACTGAACAGTTTACTTAAAAATTCCATGCCTTGCTTTCGAAAATGGATTGAACATTTAATGTGCATGTCTATTCACTGTTATTTTTCCCTCTTGCCACAGATCTTAATTTTTTTTTTTAACTTTTTATTTTGTATTGGGGTATAGCCCATCCTAAAGGAAATCATTCCTGAATATTCATTGGAAGGACTAAGGCTCAAGCTGAAACTCCAATACTTTGGCCACCTGATGCAAAGAATTGACTCCTTGGAAAAGACCCTGATGCTGGGAAAGATTGAAGGCAGGAGAAGGGGACGACAGAGGATGAGATGGTTGGATGGCATCACCAATTTGATGGACATGAGTTTGAGCAAGCTACGGGAGTTGGTGAAGGACAGGAAGCCTGGTGTACTGCAGTCCATGGGCTTGCAGGAGTCAGACACGACTGAGTGATTGAACTGAACTGAACTGATAGCCCGTTAGCAATGTTATCATAGTTTCAGGTGAACAGCAAAGGGACTGAGCCAAACATATACATGTATCCATTCTCCCCCAAACTCCACTCCCATCCAGGCTGCCACATAACTTGAGTAGAGTTCCAATTGCTGTAGATCAGGTCCTTATTGGTTATCCATTTGAAATATAACAGTGTCTACATGTCGATCCCAAACTCCCTCAGATCTTAGTTTTTACAAGTCGGGGCTTTGTAGGGTCCGAGAAAATTAGTCCCTATTTTTCTCCTCATGGAATATTTGATACCACTGATTGTTTTATGTTTGGAGTTGAAGATAAGGTTTGGTAGCGTTGGGTTATTCACTTGTGTTTGACTCTTTGCAATGCTGTGGACTGTAGCCCGCTAAGGTCCTCTGTCCATGGAATTCTCCAAGCAAGAATACTGGAGTGGGTAGCCGTTTCCTTCTCCAGAGGATCTCCTCGACCCTGGGATTGAACCTGGGTCTTCTGCATTGCAGGCAGGCTCTACTGTCTGAGCCACCAGGGAAGCCTCAAAGATTGGGAGACGTGAGCACAAAGAGGCCTGGGAAACAGGGGGTCCAGGCTGTGCTGCTAGGTGATGCCAAACAGATTTCCTCAAGCCTCTGGGTCTATATGTCATTATCTGTCAACTCTGAGGCTAAGACAACAAAACTAATGAGGATATTCCAGCATTCAAATGATGTGATCATAGGATTTCCCTAACCAGTTTCTATGTGTAGCAAGATGGCCTATTTAGGTAAGAGATCTCTGGTTCAGTGAGTCATAGCTGTTTGCTCTGCCTGAGAATTGTTACTGGAATTAATTTGTAGAAGCTGTTAGGTATTTGCTCAGCAGATTTCAAGCTACATGTTTGATTTTTTCAAGAGCCCGTATTAGCAACTGGATGGAACTTTAGATGTTTGAATTTTTATTCTGTCTTCAAAAACACTGCTACAGAAAGCAGAAAGTCTCAAATGTGTCTCTCTAAATATGTGTTTTATAGTGTTTAGTCCAGTATATCAGATTTAAGACACAATTTTACTAAAATTATTTATAGGTAGGGTCATAGTATAGCTCATAAGATGGTTTCAAAGTTGTTTTGCTGTTTCTTTTCTTCTTTTAATTAATTAAATTGAAGTATAGTTGATTTATAATGTGTTAGTCTCTAGTGTACATCAAAGTGATTCAGTTTATATTTATATGTGTGTGTGTATGTGTGTATATATATATGGGCTTCCTGTGGTTCAGAGGTAAAGAATTTGCCTAATAGTTCAGGAGATGCAGGCTAGATCCCTGGGTCAGGAAGATCCCCTGGAGAAGGAAATGGCAACCCACTTCAGTATTCTTGCCAGGAAATCTCATAGACAAAGGAGCCTGGTGGGCTACAGTCCATGGGATTGCAAAGCCTCTGGACATGACTTAGTTACTAAACAGAAACATTATATACATATATATACACACACACACACATACATACATATTTTCTCAGATTCTTTTCCCTTACAGTTTATTATAGTCGATTATAGTCCATAATTCCCTGTGCTATACAGTGGGATCCTGTTTGTCTATTTTATTATATAGTGGTGTGCACCTGCTAATCCCAAACTCTCATTGATCCCCTTCCCACACCCCTTTCCCCTTTGGTAATCATAAGTCTGTTTTCTATGTCTGTACGTCTGTTTCTGTTTTCTAAGTAAGTTCATTTGTATCATTTTTTAGATTCCACATATGAGTGGTATCAGGTCTGTCTTTTTTTGTCTGGCTTACTTGACTTGCTATGATAATCACTAGGTCCATGCATGTCGCTACCAATGACATTTAATTGTGTCACTGTTTGGCACGTTAAATAGCCTTTGCAGGCCGGGCAGGGAACCTGACTGCCATTTATAAAATTGTTACTTCCTTGGTAACTATGATCTACGTTGTCTTCCAAATGTTTAAAAAAAGGATGACAGGATGTGTGTGGTAAGAAAGGAAACTGGGGTCTGAGTCAGAGGTAGTTGAATGGGAGGATGCATGCCAGTATGATGGCAGGATCACTCTCCCAGGCCCTGGCCCCTGACCTTCTACTTGCTTCCCCTCGTCTCTCAGAACAAGTGATTGCTTCAGGAGCCTGTGCGGACTCCCTTCTATACTGGTTATGCGTAGCTGCCTGGCAGCACCACTGCCAGCTTCGTTGCTGAATCAGTGCATAAACCCTCTGGGACAGTTTCTGTGTGTCAGGAGTCTGGCTGTGGTACTTGATAACGCTCCAGCCAGGTGTCAGCCAGGGCTGCTGTCTCATCTGAGGCTGGACTGTGGAAGGGCTTTCTTCTGAGATCACGTAATTGATGGCAGAATGCAGTTTCTGGTGGGCGCTCAGTTGCTTGTTCACTGAAAGCTGGAGGCTGCCTTCCGCTCGCTCTCTCTAGCCAGTCCGCTCCTTGGCAGCTTGCTTCAGCCTTTCCCACAGAGAGTCTTGCTGCAGAATGGACGCTACTGCCTCATGTGATGTAACTCCGTGCCTTGTCATTTTTGTCTTATTCACAAGTCCCACTTGCAGTCAAGGGAAGAGGATTACACAAGCATGGATAATAAGAGATGGTGGTCATGGGGGCTGTTTTGGAGTCTGGCCAGGAATATGACTTCTTTTTAATCACTTTTAATCACTTCTTTCCTCTCTGGGTATTCTTCTACTTAACTTGGGGACACAGTTCTTTTGTCTTATCCCTTCCTTCTGACCAACATGGGGAATTCAACACCCTGGTGGCCTTTCTTCAACTCTTTTCTTCTGTAGAAACACCAGGAGAGGTAGCAGGAAACTCAGTCTTGATAAGAAACTCACATGTTTTGGGGGCTCTCCTGTAACAGCTCGTACTTTGTGTGTGTGATGCGATTCCTGGCAGGTGTTTCTAAGTCATAATGGGGCTAATATAATGATTTAAAAGGCATCTTCTCAGCTTTTCTGTCTTCTAGTCACTTGTCTTTAAACAAGTGCTGAAGCCCAAAGCTAGTTCACTTTCCCAGTGCCCTCCTTTTAGAATTCTTGCTATGACTATGTTTTAGATTTTAATTTAGAATCACTGGCCCTGTTATTTGCCCATCTGTGTCATTTCCCTTATTACCCTCTTCTCTTCAGTCATCTTTACAGGGTTTCTTGCCTTTCTCTGGCCTGCTCCTGGCCTCTGACTTGGTCAGTCTCCAGTTACTGCTCTTCCTCATTGCTGAGGAGATAGCACAGGATCAGGTTAAGAGCAAGGACTGAAGCCAGGCTCCCTGGTTTTGAATCTCAGCTTTGCCATTTATTAGCTGAGGAATCTCGAGCACGTGATGCAGTTTTGTTTCCAGGTGGCTGCTGTGAACTGTCCTGATTTTCTCACGGGCCAACACCCCTCTGCTCTCACTGTGCTCTCAAGACACGTGCACAAATGCTAGAGTGATGTGTGCTCTACCGCTCACTGAAACTTTCAGTTCAGTTCAGTTCAGTCGCTCAGTCGTGTCCGACTCTTTGCGACCCCATGAGTTGCAGCATGGCAGGCCTCCCTGTCTATCACCAACTCCCGGAGTTCACCCAGACTCGCATCCATCGAGTCAGTGATGCCATCCAGCCATCTCATCCTCTGTTGTCTGCTTCTCCTCCTGCCTCAATCCTCCCAGCATCAGAGTCTTTTCCAATGAGTCAGCTCTTCGCATGTGGTGGCCAAAGTACTGGAGTTTCAAAATAGGCATTTCTCCAAAGAAGACATACGGATGGCTAACAAACACATGAAAAGATGCTCAACATCACTCATTATCAGAGAAATGCAAATCAAGACCACAATGAGGTACCATTTCACACCAGGCAGAATGGCTGTGATCCAAAAGTCTACAAGCAATAAATGCTGGAGAGGATGTGGAGAAAAGGGAACCCTCTTACACTGCTGGTGGGAATGCAGACTAGTACAGCCACTATGGAAAACAGTGTGGAGATTCCTTAAAAATTGCAAATAGAACTGCCTTATGACCCAGCAATCCCACTGCTGGGCATACACACTGAGGAAACCAGAATTGAAAGAGACACATGTACCTAACCCCAGTGTTCATTGCAGCATTGTTTATAATAGCCAGGACATGGAAACAACCTAGATGTCCATCAGCAGATGAATGGATAAGCAAGCTGTGGTACATATACACAATGGAGTATTACTCAGCCATTAAAAAGAATAAATTTGACTCAGTTCTAATGAGATGGATGAAACTGGAGCCGATTATACAGAGTGAAGTAAGCCAGAAAGAAAAACACCAATATACTGACACGTATATATGGAATTTAGAAAGATAGTAATGATGACCCTGTATGTGAGACAACAAAAGAGACATAGATGTATAGAACAGACTTTTGGCCTCTGTGGGAGAGGGAGAGGGTGGGATGATTTTGGAGAATGGCATTGAAACATGTATACTATCATGTAAGAAACGAAGCGCCAGTCTATGTTCAATACAGGATACAGGATGCTTGGGGCTGGTGCACGGGGATGATCCAGAGAGATGATATGGGATGAGAGGTGGGAGGGGGTTTCAGGATTGGGAGCTCGTGTACACCTGTGGCTGATTCATGTCAATCTATGGCAAACCAATACAGTACTGTAAAGTAAAATAAAGTAAAAATAAAATTAAAAAAAAACAACACCACCAAAGTACTGGGTTTCAGCTTCAGCATCATTCCCTCCAGAGAAATCCTAGGGCTGATCTCCTTCAGAATGGATTGGTTGGATCTCCTTTAGATGAAGCCTTTTTTTTCTGGTGAAGTAGGCCAGAACATTTCTGAGCTTATGAGGATACCTCTTTTTTTTTGGTTAGTGTTGCCTTGGAACTTGTAAACCTCCTAAAGATGAGGATAGTTTACTTCTTCAATAGCACAGCATTTACTGAGCACTTAGTGTTTGTCATGAGCTTTATAAAGCTGTGTGCAGGCAGTCTATCTTTAGCCCATAAAGCAACAATGAGTTGTAGTGCTACTGCTTACTCCCAGTCCATTGATGAAGAAACAGAGAAGTGAAAGTCTAAGTCGCTCAGTCCTGTCTAACTCTTTGCGACACCGTGGTCTGTATCCCATCAGGCTCCTCTGTCCATGGGGTTCTCTAGGCAGGAATACTGAGGCTCAGGGAATTTAATGACACGCTCAAGGTCTTCAAGGTAGATTGGGGAGTGCAGTTCTGTGTGACTGCAAAGCATGTGCTTTTAATAATGGAAGGACACCATCTGCCATAGAGAAAATCTAAGCACTTTTCATAAACTCTTTAGAAGAAAAGAGGCCAAAATGCAAAGCAATCGTGTCTTATGATACAAGTAAATTACCTGTCTACTCCTGCAGTCTTAGTGCAAAGGCCATCCTCTAGTGTCTCAGCTCTCAAATGATCTTGGCTTTGATGCCCTCCAGTCACCTTCTCCCTTTGGGAAGTTTGGCCTCCCCTCGAAGATAAAGCGGGTGTTCAAAAAGGTCTGTGTTCTTGTTAGCCAGATTTCTTCATGACTGTTGTAGAACCTTAACATTGTATATGAGGTGTGATTAAGAAATACTGGGTTTTTAACTATCCCACCCAAGATTTTATACATCCAGATTGTTCTCCTTAAGTGCCTCAGCTAAGTTAATTGCTTTATTCTGGTGAAACTGCCATTGCACGGCATTCTCTTTAATGAACTTCACCTCAACCACCTTATAGCTCCTTCCCCACCCTCCAGTAGTGGGCAGTCTCTTCCGCCAGCTGCATAGTCCATAGTTGAAGTCACTTACAGTTCTTTCAGATGACCATGGTGGTGGCAAATGCCCATCTTGGAGAAAGAATTTGATTCCTAGAACCTATCAAAATGCTTTCCATCATAACAAAGAGTGTGTCTTTGTTAAAAAAAAATCAGGAGCAACTAAACTGTAATGAGACATTTTCTTGTGGGTTTTGAAGGTCCAAAAGAGCATACAATTTACTCTGAGCAGTCAGCATCACAGGAACAAGTTCCAAAGAGATGAAGGGGATCAAGGAGCACTTTTTGTAGATAGAAAGTTCTGTTTAAACATGGGTATTGCTTCACCTCTTGGCCTTTGTTTCCTTGAAAACATAGCTGATAAATTCTTATTATTGTTGATGAGGCTGTAATGCAAAGCTCACCTTGGAGATAAATAGGTGGCCTGCCACGCTCAATGTGGCTTTTATTTCCCACAAATGCCCGCCAAGTGCTTGGCATTATAATGCAAACCAGAAGAATTAAAGCTAGTGGAAATGATTCATTCCTCTTTTAAAAATTTATCATCAAAAAAAGAAACTTGCTACTGATACAAAGAATGCCAACAAATGTATAACTAGAACTTTTGGTTTGCATGTTAGTAAAGGCTGCCAACGAAAATGGAGATTTTTATTTAACACTTCATTAGGATCAAAATAGAAATGTTTCATGTTGCTGTCACAAGTATCACTTGAAACTCCTTCCAAAATGTTCACCTACAGAAAGAGTCTGAATTGAATGGACTCAATACCATAATTGTGCTGGTAGCTATGGATTTAATAGACTATCATGCTTGTACTAGCAAACACAGTAATTATAATTATATTTGGGGACATATTCTGTGGTGAACACCGTACATGTATTATCTCTAATTTGCACAACTGCTCCCCAGGGGATGTATTATTGTCCCCATTTTACAGACCTGGAAACTGAGGCTTAATAATTAAATTACTTGGCAAAGACCACATTAAATAGCTAAGGGTAGAGTTCACGCCTATGTGTTTTAAACTTAAATCAAATCCTCTGCATTTTCCATGCTTTTAAAGGCTTCCATGTCAGGTGACCTGGGTATAAAGCTATGGGCCAGCCTATGAGCAAGTTCCTCTGTGCTGGGTATAATCTACAAATCTTTGACTCTTCATTCCTTCCCTGCTATTTTTGTTGGTGTTGACAAGAACTAGGAAGTTTTCTGTATTGGTATGTTTTTCATTTCTCTCCCTTCTTTATGTGCTCTTACACACACACATACACACATACACTCTAATGGTCTGGATAACTTGGAGATTCTACCTGTTCTGTAACTGAGGTGAACTGTGTCTCATGGTATCTGAGTGTGTGGAGCCATTTTATCATTAATATTACTCCTGTCTCTGAACTCCTTTAACACTGAGGCTGCAAGTGAGGAAAGTTAACAGGTTCCTCATTTATAAGTGTTGTCTACTTGGAGCCCGTATGTTCTTCACATAAAATGAGCAGTCCTTGTGTTCTGCTTGGTAGAAGTGAGATGTTTTCATTTGGGCTATATTGTAAAGGGAAATTGGAACTTCATATCCCTTGCTAGTGGGCCCTAAAATGTTATGAAATTGAAAACAGAAGTAAAACATACTCTGATCACTTCCTTTCGGTAAAAGGGGGACAGTTTGCTGAGTGTAATCCCATTCAGTTCAGTTGCTCAGTCGTGTCCGACTCTTTGCAACCCCATAACTGGAGCATGCCAGGCCTCCCTGTCCATTACCAACTCCTGGAGTTTACTCAAATTCAAGTCAGTGATTCCATCCAACCATCTCATCCTCTGTCATCTCCTTTTCTCCTGCCTTCAGTCTTTCCCAGCATCAGAGTCTTTTCACATGAGTCAGTTCTTCCCATCAGGTGGCTAAAGTATTGGAGCTTCAGCTTCAGCATCAGTCCTTTTAGGATGGACTGGTTGGATCTGCATGCAGTCCCAGGGACTCTCAAGAGTCTTCTCCAACACTACAGTTCAAAAGTATCAATTCTTTGGCGCTCAGCTTTCTTTATAGTCCAACTCTCACATTCATGCGTGACTACTGGAAAAACCATAGCTTTGACTAGGTGGACCTTTGTTGGCAAAGTAATGTCTCTGCTTTTTAGTATGCTGTCTAGGTTGGTCATAACTTTCCCTTCCAGAAGTAAGCATCTTTTAATTTCATGGCTGCAGACACCACCTGCAGTCATTTGCTGCTACTGCTGCTGCTAAGTCACTTCAGTCGTGTCCGACTCTGTGTGACCCCATAGACGGCAGCCCACCAGGCTCCTCTGTCCCTGGGATTCTCCAGTCAAGAACACTGGAGTGGGTTACCATTTCCTTCTCCAATGCATGAAAGTGGAAAGTGACAGGGAAGTCACTCCGTCGTGTCCGACTCCCTAGCGACCCCATGGACTGCAGCCTACCAGGCTCCTCCATCCATGGGATTTTCCAGGCAAGAGTACTGGAGTGGGGGTGCCATTGCCTTCTCTGGCAGTGATTTTGGAGCCCCCAAAATAAAGTCTGACACTGTTTCTCCATCTATTTGTCATGAAGTGATGGGACCGGATGCCACGATCTTTGTTTTCTGAATGTTGAGCTTTAAGCCAACTTTTTCTCTTTTCTCTTTCACTTTCATCAAGAGGCTCTTTAGTTCTTCAAATTCTGCCATAACAGTGGTGTCATCTGCATATCTGGCGTTATTGATATTTCTCCCGGCAATCTTGATTCCAGCTTGTGCTTCATTCAGCTCAGCATTTCTCATGGTGTACTCTGCATATAAGTTAAATAAGCAGGGTGACCGTTTACAGCCTTGATGTACTCCTTTCTTGATTTGGAACCAGTCTGTTGTTCCATGTCCAGTTCTAACAGTTGCTTCCTGACCTGCATACCGATTTCTCAGGAGGTCAGGTGGTCAGGTATTCCCATCTCTTTCGGAATTTTCCACAGTTTATTGTGGTCCACACAGTCAAAGACTTTGACATAGTCAATAAAGCAGAAGTAGATGCTTTTCTGGAACTGTCTTCCTTTTTCAATGAACCAAATAATGTTGGCAATTTAATCTCTGGTTCCTCTTGGCTTTTCTAATTCCAGCTTGAACATCTCGAAGTTCACGGTTCATGTACTGTTGAAGCCTGGCTTGGAGAATTTTGAGCATTATTTTGCTAGCATGTGAGATGAGTGCAGTTGTGCAGTAGTTTGAGCATTCTTTGGCATTGCCTTTCTTTGGGATTGGAATGAAAACTGACTGACCTTCTCCAGTCCTGTGGCCACTGCTGAGTTTTTAAATTTGCTGGCATATTGAGTGCAGCACTTTCATAGCATCATCTTTTAGAACTGAAATAGCTCAACTGGAATTCCATCACTTCCACTAGTTTTGTTCATGGTGATGCTTCCTAAGGCCCACTTGACTCCACATTCCAGGATATCTGGCTCTAGGTGAGTGATCATACCATCGTGATTATCTGGGTTGTTAAGATCTTTTGTATAGTTCTTCTGTGCATTCTTGCCACCTCTTCTTAATTTCTTCTGCCTCTTTTAGGACCATACCATTTATGTCCTTTATGGTGCCCATCTTTGCATGAAATGTTCCTGGGTATCTCTCATTTTTTTGAAGAGATCTCTAGTCTTTCCCATTGTATTGTTTTCCTCTATTTCTTTGTATTGATCACCAAGGAAGGCTTTCTTATCTCTCTTTGTTATTCTTTGGAACTCTGCATTCAAATAGGTATATCTTTCCTTTTCTCCTTTGCTTTTCACTTCTCTTCTTTACATAGCTATTTATAAGGCCTCCTGAGACAACCATTTTGCCTGTATGCATTTCTTTTCTTGGGGATCATCTTGATCCCTGCCTCCTGTACAGTGTCATAAACCTCTGTCCATAGTTCTTCAGGCACTCTGTCTATCAGATCTAATCTCTTGAGTCTATTTCTCACTTCCACTGAATAATCCTAAGGGATTTGATTTAGGTCATACCTGAATGGTCTAGTGGTTTTCCCTACTTTCTTCAATTTAAGTCTGAATTTGGCATTAAGGATTTCATGATCTCAGCCATAGTCAGCTCCTGGTCTTTTGTTGTTGTTGTTGCTGACTGTTTAGAGCTTCTCCATCTTTGGCTGCAAAGAAGATAATCAGTCTTATTTTGGTGTTGGCCATCTGGTGATGTCCATGTGTAGAGTCTTCTCTTGTGTTGTTGCAAGGGGGGTGTTTGCTATGACCAGTGCGTTCTCTTAGCAAAACTCTATTAGCCTTTGCCCTGCTTCATTCTGTACTCCAAGGCCAAATTTGCCTGTTACTCCAGGTATTTCTTGACTTCCTTTTGCATTCCAGTGCCCTATAATGAAAGAACATCTTTTCGGGGTGTTAGTTGTAGGTCTTCCCGCATATCTGAGGTTATATCAATAACCTCTAGTGGCAGATGACACCACCCTTATGGCAGAAAGTAAAGAGGAACTAAAAAGCCTCTTGATGAAAGTGAAAGAGGAGAGTGAAAAAGTTGGCTTAGAGCTCAACATTCAGAAAATGAAGATCATGGCATCTGGTCCCATCACTTCATGGGAAATAGATGGGGAAACAGTGGAAACAGTGTCAGACTTTATTTTTCTGGGCTCCAAAATCACTGTAGATGGTGATTGCAGCCAAGAAATTAAAAGACGCTTACTCCTTGTAAGGAAAGTTGTGACCAACCTAGATAGCATATTCAAAAGCAGAGATATTACTTTGCCAACAAAGGTCTGTCTAGTCAAGGCTGTGGTTTTTCCAGTAGTCATGTATGGATGTGACAGTTGGACTGTGAAGAAAGCTGAGCACTGAAGAATAGCACTGATGCTTTTGAACTGTGGTGTTGGAGAAGACTCTTGAGAGTCCCTTGGACTGCAAGGAGATCCAACCAGTCCATCCTAAAGGAGACCAGTCCTGGGTGTTCTCTGGAAGCACTGATGCTAAAGCTGAAACTCCAGTACTTCGGCCACCTCATGCGAAGAGTTGACTCATTGGAAAAGACTCTGATGCTGGGAGGGATTGGGGGCAGGAGGAGAAGGGGACGACAGAGGATGAGATGGCTGGATGGCATCACTGACTTGATGGACATGGGTTAGGGTGAACTCCAGGAGCTGGTGATAAACAGAGAGGCCTGGCGTGCTGCAGTTCATGGGGTCACAAAGAGTCAGACACGACTGAGTGACTGAACTGAGCTGAACTGAACTGTAGGTCTTCAATCTTTTGGAGGAGGTCCCCATTATCTTCATTCCCTCCACCATAGTTTGGCCCCAGGCATATAACAGGGGAGGGAACACAGCCCCACCCATCAATAGAAAATTGGATTAAAGATTTACTGAGCATGGCCCCACCCATCAGAACAAGACTCAGTTTCCCTTTCAGTCAGTCTCTCCCATCAGGAAGCTTTCATAAGCCTCTTATCCTTCTCCATCAGAGGACAGACAGACTGAAAGGGAGAATCACAGAAAACTAACCAATCTGATCACATGGCCCACAGCCTTGTCTAACTCAATGAAACTATGAGCCTTGCTGTTTAGGGGCCACCCAAGACCGACGGGTCATGGTGGAGAGTTCTGACAAAATGTAGTCCACTGGAGAAGAGACAGGCAAATCACTTCAATATTTTTTGCTTTGAGAACCTCATGAACAGTATGAAAAGGCAAAAATGTAGGACAGTGAAAGATGAACTCCCTAGGTCGATAGTTGCCCAAAATGCTCCTGAAGATAGTGGAAAAATAACTCCAGAAAAAATGAAGAGAAGGAGCCAAAGCAACAACAGCCAGTTTTGCATGTGACTGGTGATGGAAGTAAGTGAAAGTGAAAGTTGCTCCCCTCATGTCCGACTCTTTACGACCCCATGGACAATACAGTCCATGGAATTCTCCAGGCCAGAATACTGGAATGGTTAGCCTTTCCCTTCTCCAAGGGATCTTCCAAACCCGGGATCGAACCCAGGTTTCCCACATTGCAGGTGGATTCTTTACCAGCTGAGCCACAATGGAAGTAAAGTCCGATGTTATAAAGAGCAATATTGCATAGGAACCTGGAATGTTAGGCCCACGATTCAAGGCAAATTGGAAGTAGTCAAACAGAAGATGGCAAGAGTGAACATCGACATTTTAGGAATCAGCAAACTAAAGTGTACTGTAATGGGTGAATTTAAGTCAGATGAGCCTTATATCTACTACTGTGGGCAAGAATCCCTTAGAAGAAATGGAGTAGCCATCAGAGTCAACAGAAGAGTCTGAAATGCAGTACTTGGACACAGTCTCAAAAATGACAGAATGATCTTTGTTCGTTTCCAAGACAAACCATTCAATATCACAGTAATCCAAGTCTATGTGTTGTCCAGTGTAATCCATTAATCCGCAAATTATATGGATCACCAGTATCTGAACTGGAAGTATGGACAAACTAGCAAGTCTTTGGACTCAGTGTCCCTTGTTAGACTAAAGCATGCTTGACTTTGGCAAATCATGTCTTTCATTTTATTTAATCCGAACAACCACACAGTATTGTAGAGGCCATTTGATCCTCTTTCAGAAATAAAGAAACTGAGGCTGGGGAATGTGAATGGATTTTCCCAAGGTCATGTGACTAGAAAGGGGTAGGGCTTTGAGCAAAGCTTTTATGTAGGCATTATCCTTTGATAGGTGGTGGTTTGGGTGGCCAAATCATTTCTCTCTTCTATCTTGCAGTCTTTAAACAGTTTGTGAAATAGAGCAACAATTCAAATGGCAATCAGCATAGGTAGTAACTTAATTATTGATAAAAGCAGGATTGGAAATCTCAGAAGTGTCAGTTCCCTCTGTCTCTAAAACATGCATTGGACCCCAGTAACCCTAATGAGGTCATCCTAGTCCAGCAACTCTGCTGGAGAGAAGCCAACAGAGAGCTGGCTGGTCCTCCCAGAAGCTGGCTGCTGTTGTCCTGTTTACTGTGGGGGAAATTAGCTTGACTCTTGGTGTTGGAGAGAACTGGGAGGAGACCCTTGCTGCCCAGCTCAGTGTGGGGCCTCAGCACTAAACCAGTGGTTCCTCTAGACTTCCCAAGTGGTTGAAAGTGAAGTTGCTCAGTCGCATCCAACTCTTTGCGACCCTACGGACTGTAACCTACCCCACTTCTCCGTCCATGGGATTTTTCAGGCAAGAGTACTGGAGTGGGTTGCCACTTCCTTTTCCAGGGGATCTTCCTGACCCAGGGATCGAACCCAGGTCTCCTGCATTGTAGGCAGATGCTTTACCCTCTGAGCCACCAGGGAACCCAGTGGTTAGTCACTCACTTTTGAGAAGGAAGAAGGGGTTCGGGGAAGGGGAGAGGAAGTGGCTTACTCTAATACTGCTTTCTTCCCAAGAGACAGACTAAAAATTTCTTCCCGAAAACATAAGGGAGGGTATTGGAAGACTCTTCACCCCAACCCCCCAACGGTAGAAATAGTGCTCTTTAAAGTTTTTTCTCTTGAGCAGATCTTCTGTGTTGTTCTCTCCTGCTTTTGTTATTTTGGAGAGAAAGGGAGAGACGACCATATTTCTCTCTAAGTTATAAAGAAAGGAGAAGACTAATGTAGTTAGAACCAAGAAATGGACGAGGCGTATAATCAGATTCTCTCTTGTTGTGGCAGGTGATGGAAATGTACACGAACAATGGGAGAAGCCGGTAACTTACAGGAAGCAAGATGACCAGGATTTTGAAAAATAATCAGTGAGTACACTTTTGTTAGCCCTTCGGCATTCTTTTGACTACAGGGTGAATTTTCTGTAAGAAACAAAGTTAAAATAACAGCCCAATTAAATACCTTAAGAATTTAAAAAGAAAAATTTGAAAAGTATCTGAGAACGTAAATACTTCAGAAATTTGGTGCCAACATTTCAGAGATTGCTTTGCATTGTTCCTTCTTGGCAGAGTGTTTCATTTTAAGTTGGGTGTGTCAGTTTGGTGGATAGAGTATAAATATTAAAAAAACTGAAAGGGGATCCCTCTTACATTAACCTTGGACTTCAGTTCAGTTCAGTCGCTCAGTCGTGTCCGACTCTTTGTGACCCCATGAATCGCAGCATGCCAGGCCTCCCTGTCCATCACCAACTCCCGGAGTTCACTCAGATTCGTGTCCATCAAGTCAATGATGCCATCCAGCCATCCCATCCTCCGTCGTCCCCTTCTTCTCCTGCCCCCAATCCCTCCCAGGATCAGGGTCTTTTCCAATGAGTCAACTCTTCACATGAGGTGGCCAAAGTACTGGAGTTTCAGCTTCAGCATCATTCCTTCCAAAGAAATCCCAGGGCCGATCTCCTTCAGAATGGACTGGTTGGATCTCCTTGGACTTAGCCTGTCTCAAATGCAGATCATTCTTTCTTCTACTGTTTCCATGGGCCTTCTTTCTTATTCACTTTTGTGGGTACATTTTGGAGGTAAATAGGCATAAACTTGGTGACTATGAAAAAACTGAGCTCTTTGTCTATTCCTCTTCAATGTACCTTTTTTTTTTCTTTTAACACATAAGAGGCCGTTAGAATTTGCAAATTATGTGACAGTTATACGTGATTGGTTTTGGTTTCATTATGGTAGTCATAATGTTAGTAAGTGGGTAGTTAGTGGGAAGATCATACATTTTTGAGTCAGACATTCACACACTTGACTCTGGCTATTGTGCTTTTAGTCGTTACTCAGCCTCTCCACCTCAGTTGACTCATCAATATCCTGGATTTGATAATATTTCTCATGAAATGAAAGACTATTAGGATAGTACTTTGTGCTGTGACTGTTACATTACAGGGCCACAGTAAAAGCAGTTACTTTCCATCCTTATATTTGCATCATGATTTATAGTTTACAAACCTTTATTTTGATTTAGGAGACTGACCAGCTCAACTTCCTGAGCTACCGTCAGGCAGTGGTGGGTAAACATTGCAGATATTGATATGCAGGTTAAAGTTCAGAGTCAGCCCTGATTGGGGGCGGGGGGTGGGCGGTGGTTTGTAGCGTTTGCTAATTTCTGTAGTCTGAACACTCCCACCATCGCTGATTTCATGCTACCAGCAAGCATTACTGCCAGCAGAGTTGAGAAGTGATTGCAGGAGCACACCTTTCCAGGTGCAATAGTTGCAAAGAACATCAAAGATCACTGATCATAGTAAAACAGGAAATGATGTGTTTTGAGTACTTATGATCTTTGTTTCTAGTATAGTTTATTCTAATTGTTTTGGACAAGGCAATGGCAACCCACTGCCGTATTCTTGCCTGGAAAATCCCATGGACAGAGAAGCCTGGTAGGCTGCAATCCATGGGGTCGCTAAGAGTCGGACACAACTGAGCGACTTCACTTTCATTTTTCACTTTCATGCATTGGAGAAGGAAATGGCAACCCACTCCAGTGTTCTTGCCTGGAAAATCCCAAGGACAGGGAATCCTGGTGGGCTGAAGCGACTTAGCAGCAGCATTTTAAATCTATGTTTATATAATTTAGCATTTACTGATGGTGTGTTTAACAATCACCTTGCCCCAAATCCTGAGAATATGCAAGGTTTTTAGGGACTGATACATGAGCTGGCCTCAGCACACCAATGGTGGTAAGTTTCCTATTGTGAAGACATTTCCAAGCCAGAAATCTTCAATTATCTTTCTCAGCCCTGGTTGTAAGAGTTTGGTTTGGTTGATAAAAGCAAGGTCTGCTTTTGAATCCATGCTAGGTAACCCAAGTTGTCATGCCCCCACAGCTTCTGACATGAAGATAAGTGCCAAGATCAATCCAGAATTTAGATCTATTTTCTTAAGTGTGTGACTAGAGTGCTCGTGTTATTAACTGAGCTTTGTAACTGGCCCCTGGCACCCCTCACTTCTTCTGGCTTTTGAGTGATAGTGTGTGGAGATAAGTCAGACCGTTTACTCTCTTTTGAACTTTTTTCTTTCCCTTCTTTGTACTCTGGTGAATCTGCATTTCCTCAGGTAGTGACACTTTGGGGACAAGCAGCCAAGGGGCCTCTTGACTAATGATGGCATGTAGCTTCGCTTTTGATTCAGAAATTAAGAAAAAGGAATTGTCTCCAGAGAGAATGAACCAAAACCAAAAACCTGAGCAGTTTAAAGTTCATACCGGCTGGATTAAGATCTTAGGGAATAAAATGGAGAGAAGAAAGGAAACTGGATCAGATATCTCAGTGTTTCTTCTGGAAGCAATTTCTTCAGTCTTGTCACTTGCCCTTTAGAAAGGAACAATTGAAGCCTGAAATTGCTAAGTAACAGCTAAGATCGTGGTGCTTGTATTTATTTTAAATCTCACCCACCTAGTTCTCAAAACACATTCTTTATTGAACCTTCAAAAAAAAATGCCTTGGCTATTTCAAAACCTTCATTTATGTCAATTCTCTGAATCAGACTTACATAATCTTAAAACATTTATTTCCCTTATTTCTTCCTAAAACAATAGGTATTTATATTTCCTACCGAGTCAGGATTGGACTTGGATTATTATAAAAGTAATTCTTGTCCTTTTGAAGAGGAAGCTCATGGATAAAAGTCTGAGAGACTAATTTCTGGACTAAGAAATATTGACTTATATCTTGCGTTGAATAAGGGTGTCTTTGGTAACTCTAAAAGCAAACATGGGAGTAATGATTAATACAGAAATGTTCCCACAGATAAAATATCCTGACTGATAATTTCTCTCTCCAAAGTGGACCCTATGCATCTTCCAAACATCCTCACAGTAGATTACTTTTTGATTAGAGCACTAGGTGTACAAATGTCAAATGTGCAGATTTTGTAGCCTTGCTTTATGCTCAAATCAACATACTCAGTAGTGTCTGGAGACTTGAGAGTCATGGGTCATTAGAGGAGGTTCCCTGGTGGCCCAGATGGTTAAGAATCTGACTTGGGTTCCATCCCTGAGATGGGAAGATACCCTAGAGAGGGGAATGGCTACCTACTCCAGTTTTCTTACCTAGAAAATCCCAGGGACAGAGGAGCCTGGAGGGCTACAGTCCATGGGGTCACAAACAGTCGGACAGGACTGAATGACTAAGCAACAGTAAAAATAAAACAGTCTTATTCCACTTATCCAAGAGTTGATAATCAAGTCTGAACCAAGAAAATCGTCATTTCAGAACAAGTGTGGTAAATGTTACGATAGATACATTAAATACTCAGGAAACAGACAAGAGAGAGAGGAATTACCTGTGTGATTAAGAGTGGGCTGGGGTGGGGTGTTCAGGAGCAGATGACATTTGAATTGGGTATTTAATGATTAATGCCTTTTAATTAAAATGCCTTTATTAGGTTATAAAGTTAACAATGCTAATTGGAAAAAGTGTTAAAATGTGAAAATTATTAAGATTAGAAAACTCATTATCACTACCCAGAGATACGATTATTAGGTGGTTGTTTGTTGTATTCTGCAGACTGTTCCTGTGCCCAAATTAGATATTTTTCTCCCTAAAATGGATCATTATCAATATTACTTTGAAACCTGATTAGAGTAATAATAAACTGAGACCACACCAAATCAATAGATATAATCTACATCATTTTGGTTAGTGTTCTATAGCATCCCATGTATATGTGATCTGTAATGTATTTAGCCATTTCCTTACTAGTGAGCATTTAGTTTGTTTTCAACTTTCCATTCTTTGAACGCCCACTGTGATAACGAACATCTTTGTGTATGCACTGTGGTACACTTAACCAATTATTTAGACAGGATCTTTGAACAGAGTGTGTAGGGAATACGCTAGGTAGAACAAACAGTTTTGAACCAAGAGAGAGGTGGGAAAGGAAGATTCCATTCTGGGGAAAGGCCAGAATTGTAGTTTGGTTGAATGCAAAGAGAGAAGGCAGGTCGTGCTAATTAGGACCCGAGGTAGAAGACAGAGGCAGAAGCATCTTTGATGTTAAGTCCTTTCTTCACTCTCAGTTGGAAGCCACGTGTGGCATCTCTGTCATACTTGAAATGAAGACTGTCTTTAATTGCTGTTCATTTCTCTTGTCTGGAAAGAAATAAAATATTAATAGTGCTGCCTTCTGAAACTTCTTGAGAGTCTTAAGAAACTGACCAGCAAGGGAAGTAAACAAGTGAGAGAAGTCAGGAGGAAAGTAGGTGTATGTGCATAGAAAAACTCGACTAGGGGAGCTTATGGTTTTGACAGGGGAAGAAAATATCATTAATAAATGTATTTTCTACTTAAGAAATTTAAACTATTTATGATCAAACTTAAAGATAATTTGGAAAAGATATGGGATAAGGGATAAATATCATAATTTAATAATAATACTTTATATTGAGCAAGTACTTTTATGTGCTTATGTGTTTTAAATACATTGTTGTACTTAATCTCTCAACAACTGTCTTAGAAAGTGTCTAAGATTATCTCCATTTTGTGGGTGAAACCGAAGTCTCAAAGGCTGCTTTGGTGAGAGATCACTGGAATTGGGTTCCAGTTCAGGTGCCACTGGGGCCTTGGGCAAGTCCTGGCATTGCACAAGGCTGGTTGTCAGAATACAGTGAGACAATATCTGCAAGCTTATGAGAACAGCATAAAGCACCATAGAAATGAAGACTGCTTTTTATAATAGGACAGCTTCTTCTTTCATTTCTGAAGGGAAGAAAGCACCTCTGTAGCCATTTTCTATTCCCTTTGCCATAGGTTACATTACCATGAAAACATTTGCTATTCCTTCCTACCCATGCTCCATCCTGTGGGAGAATTACGCTGTCACACCCACTGGGGGCTGAGCCCCATGGCTGTCTTGGCCCTTGGACTTGTAAATAACAATGGCGTGTGCCATTGCCAGGCAGAAATGGAATCCAAGTTGCCTGCTTCTACCATCTCTCTTTTCTCTTTGCATGAGATCAACCTGTCCCAGTTAGGGCTGCCACTTCTGCCTGGGTCCCAGAGGGAAAAGGACATGGAGCCCAGTCTGAGCTCACCTGCAGAGAACCAAACAGGAGTCAGAAATAAACCTGCCTCTGTTGTTGGCTTCTAAAATGTTGGTTTTACTTGTTACTGCAGCATAATTTAGCCTGAACGGATACAACCTTTTTCACTCCTTAAGTACCACCCTCTCGCTCTTTTAGGACACACACCAATACTCTGTACAGAAAGCACTATTGTAAAGATGAGAAACAGCGCTCCCCATCATCAGTGGTTTTACTCTCCCTTTCCTGCAGTGAAGAGGCCAACCTTCATCAGAGGTTATTACTTTAAATAAGGCATTTAAATAAGGTACTTAGGGTTGACCAACTTGACCCTTATTTTTTTTTTTTTCCTTCAAACATTTGTAGAATGTGTCCCATGTCAAAGTCTGGACATCTAGAGGTTTTAAAAATCCAAGCCTTGGTCCTGGTCTTTAGAAATCTTAAAAAGTCTGATGTAGTCGGATGCTGTGTATCTAATGCAGGAGACACAAGTTTGATCCTTGGGTCAGGAAGATCCTCTGAGGAAGGAAATGGCAACCCACTCAAGTATTCTTGCCTGGAAACCCCCATGGACAGAAGAGCCTGGCAAGCTATAGTCCATGCGTTTGCAAAGAGTCGGACATGACTGAGCGACTGAACAACGGCAATCCTAACAGCTATAAAAGGCGGCAAGGTCGGGTGGTGAAGGAGAGTGCCACTCTGATGACGGCGTCTGTAGGTGTTCATATAGGTGTCCCCGTTTTGTTAGATGCCATCCTTGATGTTAAGTATTGTTGCTTTCTTAGTTAAGCTTATCTTCCTTTCTCCATCTCTTCCTTAGCATGTATTTATTGTGCCATTTAATTGTACTATTTATGTGCTAGGCTTCCTTATTCTCAGTATGTAGATTTTAGTCAAACAGTTTACACTGACTCGCTCACTGAGTGTGTATGCCCTTTCTCTTTGACATTTGGGCTTCCCTTGTGGCTCAGCTGGTAAAGAATCTGCCTGCAATGCAGGAGACCTGGGTTCCATCCCTGGGTTGGGAAGATCCCCTGGAGGAGGAAATGGCTACCCACTCCATTCTTCTTGCCTGGAGAATTCCATGGACAGAGGAGCCTGACAGGCCCCAGTCCATGGGATTGCAAACTCTTTAACTTCTTTACCTCAATTTGCCCCCACAACTAAAGTTGCTTAACACACTATTAAAAGAAAATTGTATTCTTAATAAATGATTGACTCTTTTCTTTGGTTTTCCCCACTCTCAAGTTTTTAGTTCTTCTCACCATATGATATATGAAGTGAAGTTCATGGTTGTTAATCCATGTGCCCCTCCCCCCCCCCTCCCCTCTCCCCCCCTTCCCCTTCCCCCTCCCCCTCCTCCCGATGTGCTTAAGGCTCTGCATGAGAGAACCAGTTTGTCTTGGCTTAGTAACACCTTATCTCAATTTGGAATAATTTCCAGATGACTTGTCATATTTCAGATCACATGCCTAATAATGTGACTAATGACTAGTCCTGGCTTTGGATGATGGAGTAAAACCAGAAGCTTTTCCAAGTCTTTCTGGCCAGTGGTTGCTAGGTTAAGACAGTGTACCATCTAGCCATCCCCTTACTTTATGACTGAATTCAACTGTTTTCTATCATATTACTTCTGGCCATCTCTCGAGTTTGATTTCAAAAGGCATAACAAGGTTAATTTATTATTAAAATCCCCTCTTGGATCAAGGGGTTTTAAACTTTTTGTCCAGGACGCACAAAAAGGAAGGGATTGTCCACCTCCATCAGATGGGAAGGAACAGTCAGGGGCCTGCCATAGTTTATCATTAGTGGTCTGCTTTTAGGTCGGATGATAGGTTTATGATTGTTGATTTTATTATTATTTTTCCTGACCAATATATTAGATATATTCTTTTATATGTAAGAAATACTCCTTAACCAAACACATTTTTAAAATGTGATTTACAGCTAAAGTTGTAAAGTGCGTCCATCACATTTATTTTGGCAGAACTGAGTCACCTCAGTTATTTCTGCAATTTTAATCTTTTTTAAAACACCTGTCTAAGCGCCCTCTTAGGATAGTGCCATCTTTTTCAACAGGGCAAAACAAATTTTCTATGAAGATACTATCTATAGACCCTTAATTTTCAGACAATCTTCATGTCGATACCAGCATTTGTATAACTTCAGGGTTCCCCAGAGAAATATTTCCTTTTGTTTTGCCACAGAGAAATACCTTTTCTTGGGAAGATATAGAAAGTTGATGTCTGGCTATTGACTATGACCGTCCACTAGTTCCGTCTCTCCCTCTGCAGGGAAATCTAGATATTCACACAGAGTTGGAAATGTTAGCTCAGCTCTCAGTCACCTGAACTCAATGCCCACTCTTGTCTGGCTGCTATGGATATCAGACAGAATACCACCAGCTCTGGGGTCGGACATTCATAGCTTTGAGGCAGGCTGTGACACGTCTTCATGATTGATCTTAAGCTTCAAAACCTTCTCGAGCGCTCAGTTTCCTCGTGTGTTCAGTACAGTTGTTAATCCTTGCCTTGCTGTACTGTGTACAGGTTAAATGTCAAGTGATACGTGCACGATGGAAGCCACCATCATTACTAGATCCTCAGTAAGTGAATTCAGTTGCACATGTTTTTCTTGCTGTAGGTTGAATTTCAAGTACATTTTCCTATAGGAACAATGTTATGAATGGGGTCTGAGTATCGTATTAGAACTATTAACATTATACCTCAGATAAATCATGAGTTAAATAGGCCTTTAAAGACTGGCCGGAGAAGCCAGTCTCTCTACATCTGGTCTCTAGTGAAATGCATTTCACGTGCCACAGAAGAGTTCATTAACTTTAGAGTTCATTAAACAACTTTCAGAATGCAATTTATTACCAGCTTGAAGACTGTTTAGATAAGCCTTTGTGCTAGACTTGAAATGGAATTTCTTGATAGGCGCTGATGTTTAGGGGACAGACAAAGGAGCCCTCCTTTTTCCTTCTGGGAAGTAAACACCTTCTGGAGAACTTAGTTGCTCTTTCCTCCAGTTCACCTAGGTGTTCTAGTATAGACTAGTCAGTCATTTGGCCCCTGGGATGGCTATGTGGCCCACGCTGACCAGTGTGAGTTTTTCTTCAGAAATTTTAAGATTATAACTATGGAATAGTCCCTCTTAGGGCCAGAGCTGGGAGTTAAGTGGAAGAAGAAAGATTTTAGGAAGGGAGAGCAAAGCCAACATGGAGAAGCAAAGATGTCCTCTTGTCCTGGTGGAGTTCACAGTGAAATGGCCCTAAAGCCCAGCCACCCCTGTGGCTCTCATGTCGCTAGCCCTGATGGCTCAGCAGATAATCTACCTGCAATGCAGGGGACACAGGAGACGCGGGTTCGATCCCTGTATTGGGAAGATCCACTGGAGGAGAAAATGGGCAACCTGCTCCAGTATTCTTGCCTGAAAAATTCCATGGACAGCAGAGCCTGGTGGGCTACAGTTGGACAGGACTGGTGGGTTGCAAAGAGTTGGACATGATGGAGTGACTAAGCACAGAGTCCATCGATCTATCTTACTTTTGCCTCTACTGCTTCAAGTGCCATGTTACCTGCAAGTTAAAAAATACTAATTTGGTTGTTTATATTTGGAATACTTAAGAAGTGTGTCTCTGTCATGAGCAGTTATAATAAATGTAATTGCACAGTAGGGCAGCTGATTTATCACAGCTCTTTCAGAACAACGGTAGTGTTTATTCCCATCTCATAAAAGGAGAACTGTATTGGCACTAATCAAAAGATATGAGTGACTGTATGGATGAGAATGACTCTTGAATAGAGGCTTGCTCTAATGCACGTGCCATATAATTTTTTTATTTTAAACCATTTAAGCAAATGGAAACTTATGATGGTTCTAACAGTGACATGTTGCCTTGGACAACTGCCATGTGCTAACATTTATGCTTAGGAGCACTTTAAGGTAAACAGGTAAGATATTTCTATTTAAGGAGGAATTGGTCTTTGGTGAGATTGTCAAATAATTATGTATGTGTTTCTTATTTGAAAGGGAAGATAGAATGACTTAGTCCCTCTGTTCTTGTGAGTGGGTTAGTATTTGGGGAACTGAGATGGTATGTGCTGACACTCTTTTGTAAACTGGACTTCCTTTTAGGAAGTATCAGATTTGCTTTCTCAGTAGTGGCATTCTTGACTGTTGGAACATGTCGTAAAGAGCAAAGACTCACATCTGTCGCTTGGGTTCTGATTGCCAACTGAGCTGAACAGCTATAATATTTGTGTATTGTTGATGTGTCAGCAGTCAAAAGGAAAGTTTTTCTTTCTCCTTTGTGGCTGTTATATAACTCAAACACCATTATATCAACAGCTATTTATTCAGAATCTGCTAGATCCTGGGGAGATAAGGCCTCTGAAACATTGTCTCTGTCTCCAGTGGACTTTCGTCATCTGAAAGAGAAGCCAGAGATTTCAAACAGAAGGAAGACACTTAGGCTCTCTAAGTTAGTTTTGAGATGGAGGTATTAAAGAATAAATCTGTAGGCATTTGGAAGAGAGGAGAGTTCCCTGGGACTTGAACCAGTCAATAGGGTTCCAGAGAAGGAAGGGGTTTGAGAAGATGGGAAAGGTGGTAAGTTTTAAGGAGAGTGGGAGAGACAGAGGCCATGGCGTGGGCCCAGGTTTTGAAGTGGTGATGTGCCCATTGCTTTAGGGGAACAAGAAGTAGGCTGATGGGATTATTTGGCCAAAGGTTTTTAAGTGGAAGATGGGGGCTGAAGAGGCGAAAGCCAGCTTTTGAATGACTCAACATCATGGCCCCGATGCTGGGAAAGATTGAGGGTAAGAGGAGAAGGGGGAGGCAGAGGATGAGACGGTTAGATGGCATCACTGACTCAATGGACATGAGTTTGAGCAAATTCTGGGAGATGATGAAGGACAGGGAAGCCTGGTGTGCTGCAGTCCATGGGGTCACAAAGAGTCAGACACAACTTAGCAACTAAACAACAGCAGCATCATGGCATTGGGATTGGAGCTAATTGTTTGTTTTTTTAAAACCATAGATTGCAAAGAACAAAGATTGTCATTTTAACTTTGGACAACAAAGATATCCTAGAAATGGTGACCCTTTTTCTTTTGTGAGAACATTCTGACAATGTTGGTAATTGTGTCCTTATTTCCAAAGCATAAGGATCATTGAAAACATCTTTCAGGTGCTTTGAGCTATGATCACAGGTGAACTTATTTATGAACCTTCCTTCATCTTGAATGGAGCACCCACTCTATACATTTTGAGCTTGCCTGGATCCCAGATAATAGAAACAAACTAGAGTATGTCTCTCTTTCCTGTGTGGGTTACCTTTCCCGTCCTCTTTTATCTATCTGTGGCTGCACACATGCATACAGTTGCATATTTTATTCTATTTTTTGGCCATGCTTCACGTGGGATCTTAGTCCCCCAAAGGGACTGAAACCATGCATTGGAAGTGTGAAGTGTGCATTGGAAGTGTGAAGTCTTAACCACTGGGCCACCAAGCAAGTCCCCAACTGCACAGTTTAAACTGCAAGGTCACAAAGTTTATTGAGGTGCTCATATTCACATAGGTTTTATATATATGTATACACACACATATATAGTCTTTCATATAATATAAAAGAGCTACAGTTCTTGATGTTACAGCCAACATATTATCAGTTTGAAAAGTGAAAGTGAAGTCGCTTAGTCAGTATAATTGACAGTAATGGTTTCATAAGCAGAAAATCAATGTGCCTAAAAATCAGTATTAATTTCAATGACTATCTGAAGAAAGTTGCCTGCAACACACGTTTTCCTCTTGATTTCTACTACAAAACTCTACTTGTTTAACTGATGAGAGAAGAAGTGTTTATGATATGATGGCATGCTGGACTCTGACAGTTATCACATGACAGTGTGACCCTGGCACGAGGGTCACGTGAACCAGAATGGAAAAACCAGTACAAATATGAAAGACATTAAGAAGCTGTCATCATGCCAGGTGATAGTGAATTGTCAATAGGGAGGGAGGGAGCACAGATGATTCTAGAATTTAATTTATAATGTCTAAGACCATAAAATTAGCTTTATAAGGAATATGAGAGTCAAGAGAGATTTATCAGTTTCATCATCTAGGATATAGGCCCATTTTATGTGAGTCCCTTGGACTGCAAGGAGATCAAACTAGGCAATCCTAAAGGAAATCAGTCCTGAATATTCACTGGAAGGACTGATGCTGAAGCTGAAGCTCCAATACTTTGGCCACGTGATGCGAAGAACTGACTCCTTAGAAAAGACCCTAATGTTGGGAAAGATTGAAGGCAGGAGAAGGGGACGACAGAGGATGAGATGGTTGGATGGCATCACTGACTGGATGGACATGAGTGTGAGTAAGCTCCAGGAGTTGGTGATGGACAGGGAGGCCTGACTGCAGTTCATGGGGTCGCAAAGAGTCAGATGACTGAGCAACTGAACCGAACTGACTGACTGACTATGCCTGTTGCTAAGGTTAAATGTTAGGTCATAGGCTTATCTTGTGCCTGCCCTGTCTGGGGCCATAACTTGCTTTTAAAAATGAAAGAATGCTTAGGAATCTGCAGAGAGAGACGAAGCGTTTACGCAGGGCCACATACCTGATCACTTACTGGCAGAGCTGGGATGAGGACAGGACCTTGGACACCTGGTGAAGCGTTCTATTCTTCCATGATTGTTCACAGAGAAGAGCAGCATTTTATAAAGAGCCCCGATCTCCCTTGAGATTTTATCTTTGCCTTAAAAGAGTATTTTAAAGAAATCCTGGCCTATGGATTGATCGATCGGTTTTAAACAAATACAAGGAAGTTAAATTTAGGAGATCTTCTCCAAAGCCAAGATGGTTTAATTGGTAACTTAAAAATAACAAAAAATATCCCTCTGTAAAAACTCTGCCCCCACTAGTAATCAACTGGTGCTCAGGACCTAGCAGTTCTGTGGGTTCCTGTAATTTTGCAAATTCCAAACTACTTAAAGTTTCTCTTTTCAATCTTTCTATTCCAAAATGGTGTTTAGGGTACAGTGACCCAGATAGAATGAATATTTCCAAAATCACGCTTACTTTTTAAAAGTTGGTTTAACTGTGGCATAAGTGGAATCATTCCAGTTCTAAGCTTTTTTCTTTCTTTCTTGCTACTAATTAAATTTCTCTGGTAAAACAAGAACACCAAATTCAAGAATTCTAAACCAAAAGCTCCTTGAATTTTTATTACCGCTTAAATAAGGAACACTCACACCATGCAAATACCAAAGAACTATTTGAATTCGAAAAATTTTGGACATTTTAACTTAACCAGAATTTAAACAGAAAAATTACGGGCCAGTTTGTCCACAAGTTTGGAGATTTTGAGTCCCAACTCAGAGAGACAGACAACATTGTCTGACTGCCTACTCTACGTGTCACTGTGTCAAATACTCTGCCTGTATTATTATATATAATCTGTCCAGCAAAGTGCAGGATTTTATCTCTCTCATTGCTGATAATTAACCCTGCAAAACCAAACAGTGTCAGAGGTTAGATCTCAATCTTGGAGGTTAGATCCCAATCTGCTCTGACGCCAGATTCCAAGCTCATTACATCGAGGATCGCTGCCTAACTCAATTAACTTTTACTAAGTAACAGAAATTAACATGTCTACTGATCAAGTTAGTTTTCATAACAGAATTTATCCTTGTTTTTCTTGACGTTGTGAAAGGCTTAAGTTTTCAAAAAAAAAAAAAAAAAAAAAGGTCTGTAAAGGCTCCTAAACCTGACATAAATCAAGAAAGGCAAGTTCCGCCTTAACGGACAGTGAACACGCTTATTGGTTAGGATCGCACGGGCTGACTCATTTCTTTTTGCTGTGTTAGAGGGCCACACCCTGAATTCCAAAAAAAAAAAAAACCTCTGCTGCCCGGCCACACCCGCGTGTTCCCTGCCGGAGCCTCTGGGGTTAGAGCCGGAGTGCCTGCTCACAGCTGCCCCCGGAGAGAATCCTCCCGCCGCCCGCCCGCCTGCCAGGGCGCCGGCTGCGAAGCGCCGCGGTCCTCGCACGCCCGCCCCGCAGGCCGCGGGAGAAGGCGGTCTGGGCCGGCGGAGGCGCGGGCGCGCCCGGGAGCCGGGGCCGGGGGTCGGCGCGCCCCGGCCGCCTGCACCTCTCCACCGGAGTCCGTGCGGGCAGCGCGCACCGTGAGCGCGCCGTGCCCGCGCGCAGACTTGGCGCCCTAGGGAGTTTCTGGAGACTTGGCCTCCAGGGAGGGGAGACCGTAAGTACTGCTCATTCTGGGATGCTTGGCTTCATTAACAGGCTCTCAGGGGGCCGCGTGGTAACACTCTCAGACAGTGAGACCGGGTTAGAAGTTGGGAGAAGCAGCCTTCCCTGCCGTGCAGAAAAGACTTGGTATCGCAGGCGCTGCTATTCCCTCTCCTAAGGGACTCTTAGTTTTTACTGGATGCGCTTTGATGATCAAACAGGCAATTGCTATTGATACCTAAGAACTCTAGCACGGTAGTTGATTTTAGAAAGTGGGGCCTCAGTAGAGATAGGTAGGCTGTATCAACAGATGCTTTGTTGGGGTACGTTTGAGAGTCCAGGGGCCAGGGGTGGTTTCCGTTTGGGGTTATCAGGCTTTCCTAATGGAGGGTTTTGAGGGAGTGGAGTTGTATTAACAGCTTGGTTGCCCCGTTTTACGGAAGTACTCACTTTCTCAAACTCCAGTCGTGGTACAGAAAGGTCCTTCAGCCAGCTCCTCTGCCTGATTGGGAGCAGCTGGTGCGTGAGCTCAGCGCGCAGTGCCAGAAGAAAGCACGTGCTCCGGGTATTTTGGAATGAGCGTGTTTACTCTACAGCCGTGCTTTCTGTTTATTGTGGCCAGGTAACTACTCTTGTGGAATCTGGGGAAATGAAAACACTGAGAAGAAGGCATGGTGCTTGCTTTCCCCCACTGCCCCACCTGTTTGTGTATGATATATGTAGATGTTAAGTTGTAACGGGAGCCAGCAGACCTAAGGTCTGTTGACTCTGTTGAATTGATCACTTTTCAATTTATGTAGAAAGAGTGAGCCTCTTTGAAAAGTCTGCTTTTATTTAAAACTGCTTTTTATGTAAGAAGTTATCAGCACGTGCGCAGTGATTTGTATGTGCAGGCAAATATTTTCTTCTAAGAGGGGTGAGGAGGTAGAGGAGAAGCAGATTATTTCTGTGATTATTGCTGTTTTATTGAGGACACAGTGTGACTGTTGTCACCACCAGAAACTCTGTACTGAAAAGTCAGGCTGAAGATACCGCAAGAGCATAAAGGATGACAGGAAAATGTAAATGAATTTTGAAATTACACCTGCGAATTATAAAGGTATGACTAGTACCTTTACTTTTCATTTTGAAGATACAAATTAATGCAACAGAGAGATTAAGTGCTTAAGCAGCTGACTTTTTAAAACTCTATAAAGGAAGTGTTTCTGGAAAGAAATTACTTCCAAGTGGAATAATTAAAGTAGTTTGCTAAAATTTTTAATCAGTGCCACTTTGAATTCCTAGTTCGACTTTTTTTTGTGCTCTAACGCTCATGGTTAAATTCAGTTGCTTTGAGTTTAACTAATCAAAGGCCTCTGAGTGAAAGGTGATATCTTGGGATCCCATTTTTTTGGAAAACAGACAGTGATATTGACAGAAATGACCATAAGTCCACTGGAGTAGTTGGAAAAGCGCCCCCACCCCAGGTGGTGAGAATGGGAAAATGTTTAATTAACTCCAAGATGTCTAAAATCTAAAGGGATAATTAAATCTAAATTTTGCTTCTAGTTTCACCTGGTAGCTATAACAGACCGGAACATTTAAGTGAGATGCTTCACACCTGCGGCCTCTTTTTCATTTTTCCCAGTAATGCTGAGAGGTAGAGGTATTATCAGCTCTGCTTTCTAGATGAAGAAGGTTACCTCATCTCCAGATTTTGCAGCTGGTTATTTTAGTTTACAAGGTAACATTTAGAGTTTGTCATTGTTCCCCTTGTGGCCCCAGTTGCTCCTAATATAGTGTTGATTTTTCTGTGTGAAGTAAGCCAGAGGAGGTTCTGGGTTCAAAGCAGATTTTTGAAGGGATTTTAAGCTTCTCATTGCCCCAGTGCTAGAATATCAAGGTTCAAGGAATAATGCATTTACTTTGGAAGCTTGCCGTTTACAAGTATTTATTAAACAAGCCCTCTTCTTCACAAGCCCTGCTGATCCTGAGGCTGCCATATGGTTGCTGGTTTGGGAGAACTTTCTCCTCCTTTTTCTTGAAGCCCTGCTGGTTGAGTGTGTGTAGATTCTTATGTTTCTCACCAAGTATGGCTCGGCCATGCTCTGATTTTAATACCAAGCACCTGAGTTTATGGTCGTCCAGTGGGTGAGTGTCTAAGTGTGCTCCTGCAGTGTTTTATATGCTATGAGAAATGTTTTAAGATTTCTACTAGCATTTAGGTTAGTGCTGAACCTATTTGTTAGGAACGAGAGGGTCGTGAAAAACATGCTCTGTGAATGCTAAAGATTTCTGTTGTTGTTGAAGGTGGGGTAGGCTCAGCGCATCTCACCAAGGGTGGCCAGTTCTGAGAGTCCATCTGCTGGATCATCTGTTGGTGGTGGTTCCATTGCTAAATTGTGTCCGACTTTCAACCTCACAGAACCTCTCTGCCAGGCTCCTCTGTCCATAGGATTCCCCATGCAAGCATACCCGAGTGGGTTGCCATTTCCTTCTTCAAGTGATATTCCTAACCCAGAGACTGAACGCATGTCTCCTGCGTTTGAGACAGATTCTTTACCGACTGAGCCACCAGAGGATCTTCTGGTGGGATGCCACAGAATACAGAACAATGCCACTTTCTTAGAAGACAAAGAACTACATTGTCTGTTCCAGGATGGGATATGGCTCACATGCCACCTCATCGTTCTTGGCATCTATTTGACACTGAATACCCACCCACCTCCCCAGGCAAAACAAGGATGCCTTGGCTTCCTCCTTAAACCTCTCTGAAGCCCCAGCTGCTTTAAGTGAATGGAATTCTTGAGGGTGTTGAAAGGACATGCCTATGTGCTGTTAAAACCATTTGGGGGTGATCTTGAGAAAATTGTGGGGAGGAGGAAGTGTGCCTCCTTTGATTTTCACAACTGGGGGAGATGGTAAATTCTGGAAACTTCAGCTTCAGAGTGTATGTTGCTGTTTAGCAGAATAGTAAATCACGTTTTTGAAAAGATGAATTGGGATCACTTTTTAAAAGTGGCAGTGATCAGTACATAGCATCACTTGTCTCCAGCAGACCTCATTTCCTTTTCAGTTTCTTGGATCTTGTGCGTGCTCTGCGTTCAGTCGTGTCCAGCTCTTTGTGACCCCAAGGACTGTAGCCCACAAGGCTTCTCTGTCCAGGGATTCTCCAGGCAAGAATACTGAAGTGGGTTGCCATTCGCTTCTCCAAGTAATCCTCTGCCCTACGGGTGGAATCTGCATCTCTTGTGCCTCCTTCATTGGCAGACAGATTCTTTAGCACCTGCGCCCCCTGTTACTTAAAAAGTACACAAGGAAGTGGACGTGCCATGCTATGGATGTGGCATGTCTGCTCTGACAGAACATTTAACAACGTTCTGTGTGTTCTTTACTTAAGATAGACACATATGGGGTGGACAGCAGTGTCAGTAAGTGGGTTTGTGTCTTGTCATACCCAAGGAGCGATTATCAGTAGAGTCACTTCAGACTTGAATAAGGTGCCCACAGTATGCTTTGCTGAGGGCATTTGCTACAACTGGAAACAAAACTCACGAGTAGAGACAGAGAATTTAGAACCCAGGAGGTGGTAACCCCACAGTTCTTTGAAGTCCTGTAGGTACTGGTTTGGAACAGGGATTTTGGAGCCTGATCTTGGGCAAGTTATTTGAGTGCTCTTTGCCTCAGTCTCTTCATTCATAAAATGCAGGTGATACTGCTTCCTGCACACGGCTGTTGAAGATGGTAAGGATCAAATCAGATTATTCAGCCAAACTGCTTAGAAACGGAGCCTGACCATAAATCGGGTGTGCCATGCTTCTTTGTTGCTACAGCTTTTTCTCCTGTGCCGGTGTTGTGCCTCTTTGTGGGTTTATGTTTAAGTATGTGTCCAGAATGGAGTAATCAGCTTTTTGGAGAGGCGTTAAAGATGCCAAGGATGTGTACCATAGTGTAACAGCTTAGAGACAGTGATCATATACTGAGAGGTGATCACTTCTGAATTCTGAGATACTTCATTCAGTCTAAGTGCTTTCTCTTGAGGAAATGTAGCTTGGTATAAAGAGGTCTCCATTAAACTAGGATTTAATGGGATTCTTTTCTGGTTATCAGTGCAATCTTTAACCAGGCCATTAACTTAACACAGTGGCTTTCCATGGCATGTGAGTTAGCCCTCAGGAGACACTGGTCATAGTTTTGATGGACACAGCTAGGGTGGAAAGAGTGCTGCTGGTATTTAGCAGGTAGAGACCAGGGATGCTGCTGACATCCTGCAAGCACAGGACGGCCCCAAACTGACAGTTATCCTTTTCAAATGTCAAAAGTGCCAACATTTGAGAGACCCTGGCTTACCTCTTCAATATGTGTGTTTCTCTTTGTGAAATCTGAGTACTGATCTTGGCTTTAGCAACATCACAAAATAGCTTGAAGAGTATATTTATGAAAGGGCCTTTGAGAGTTAATGTATTCTGAAATGTGCAGATGTGTACAGCATATACATTTTATCAGCAGCAACACAGTAAAGTATCACTTGCTCCATTCCAGGGAGAGAGAGATTATGGTGGTTTGAGAATCTGATAAGTCTGTGCTTGAGACTCAGCCCTTCCAGTTTAACTAGCTGTGTGATTTGGGGCAGGTTTCTTTAGCATATCCCTAAAATCAGTTGAAAGTTAATGTCTTTGACTTACGAGTTTCACTGTGTGTGTATGTGTGTGTGTGTGAGAGAGAGAGAGACAGAGAGAGAGAGAGAAATAAGGTTTGGATTAAAAGATCCCCAAGTGTATATAACCCACCTGCTGTCTACCTTGTAAAAGCAGAATGCTTTGTAGCAGTGTTCATCTTTCAAGGAGGTAGTTATGAAAGGTTCCCTGAGTTAGAAAGAGGCTCTTACTCAGGTTGGAGAGTGGAAGTTAGTGATTTTTCAGAGAGAGGTTACTTCCTAATTTTTTTCTCACAGTCCTCACTGCATTGGAACTGAATTGTTTAAGACTCACATAAACGCATGAGCTGAGCCCTTAGATGGAGGAGTTGTTAGTCCCCTGACAGCTGGCCTCTCTGTGAGCATCAGGGAACGTTCCTCCTTGGAGCGGCGGGGAGAACTCGTGGCTGGCTTACACCCTGAGAGCGATGGCAGCCCCAAGGTGAAGTGTAGCAGCCACAGACTCAGTGGCATGTGGAAGGGAATGACTTGAGGACCAACTTACACTTAGGAGAAATTTATAACACAGACTAAACCCTGTTAGTGCTCGGAGGCTTTCATTAAGCTAACCTTCAAGCTTGCTTAACTCTACTGATGGTACAGAAATAGAAGGTTGTGTTCCAGACCCTCATGGTCTCCAGCTGCTCTTGAATTGCTTGGTAAACAGTCTTGGTGAAAGCTCAGTGGTTCTAGTGGAGAATCTTGAACTGGCTACACAAAATTGCATACTGCTGTGGGGTCAGAAGGCAAGAGTTTGATATTCAAGCCAAATGGAAAGTCAGGTTAATAATAAACTAAACGAGGTTAACAGGCATCACAATTTTAGATAGTGCCAGTGACCACAATTCTTGAGACAGCTTAGATGATTACTCTACTTTGTAGGTACATCCTTGTATATATCATTTTGATTTCTCCCATGTGGGTGAGACCAGAAAATTCCATAAGCTGCTGAAAGTGTTGTTGAAAGTGTTGGCAGGCTGAATTATGGGTTTGCAAAGGCCCTTGGGCATCAGCTTAGTGAAACTGTGCAGTAGTGGGTACCAAAATCCAACTTTTAACCTTGTGCTGAGTCAACAGATCTAAAGATAGATTTCTTTGAGTCTTGAAACTAGAATCTCACCAAAAGACCCCCACAAATTTTAGACATAAAAGGAGCAAAGAGATTTAAAATGTCAAAGTAGAGTGCAACAGGATAGCTCACTCTCCATGTCTAAGGCCTGTTAGTTTGTATTTTTGGCGTTTAATGATTTTAAAAAAGGGTATGTCTTTCAATTTAAGTTGTGAGTGGAGTTTTTGTTTTTTTTTTTTTTTTTAAGCAGTCCATCCCCCTTTCCTGAAATTCCTAAAACCTTCATCTCCCTGTGGAATCATTGGCTTCCACGCTAAGTGTGGTGTGCATACCATACATGAGGGCCAGCAGGGAGATCCCTTCTGCTTTCTGACCTGAATTAAAAGATGAGACCCCAAAAGAAACTGTAAAATAGCTCTATAATGAATGGTTCACAGAAAAGATAGGTGAAGTAAAGAGATTAAATGGCTTCTAGGGTAAACTTATAACTTAGTCAAAGGTACTGACATCTTAGCCTGAAAAAGGATCCCTTTGAAGGGAGTTCAGTGGAGTGAAACTTGGAGAGGTCAGGTTGGCCTTTCTATTGGAGAAGGTCACCTGCCCCTCATTTAGCATCACTGGATCTGCCTATGGATCTAACCCCAATGGTGGGGCCATCTGTGGGTTGACATCAATTGATGAGGTTCCAAACCTGACTTAGACTGTAATCTTGCCCTCGTCACTGGACACCCCTGAGCCTACCTGAATACTTACGTGCAGTGTCAGACCACACAGGAAGGCACAGAAGCCCTTCTGTGCCCATGAGGCATTCTTCCGATTATACTTTGGGTTCCTCATGAATTATGCTTTTGGGAGACATAGGATCAGCACATATCAGCATCCAGCATCTAGTCTACATGATGGTATTAAATTGATGTTTTTACTTGAATGTCACCCTGAGTGTGGTTAGCCTGAGCCATCTCCTGATCACCACATTTATGAATTGCAACGTTCAGGGGTCAGCCTTGAACTGTGGCAAGTCCACTCCAAGATGATGGTACTCTGTGGAGACTAGCTGGATTCTCCAGTGTTTGTCTTTGCACTGAGTACCCTTTTCTCTGTATGACCAGCAATGTAAGAAGGTGATGCCCATTCTAATGGTAGTATCTTTTTGCTTTTTTGAAAATGATGAGAAGAAAAATGAGTATCACAGTGCTTTATCATGCTGGAAATGCAGTGGTCTCTTGTTAGTGAGTCACGTAAACACGAATCAAGCTAACTAGAGTACATTGTTATTGTTACAATTACAGTGTAAACTAATTCCTACTTTGCTAGTTAGCATATCCTGTAATTCTCATTTAGATGGCACAAATAACTGAACAATTACAAAGTCCCCAGTCAAAGCAGTTCAGAGCCAGCATTTCACAGCAGCGTTTTGCAGTGTGATTTAATATGGCTAAGATTCTTGTGATTTATAAAGCACACTTCTATTTGTTTCTCAGGATAACATGGCCACTTCTTTGGGGGCATTTGGGTTCCAAAAGCTGTGGTACTTGCGAAGTCTATTAACGTAAAACTGTCCTTTTAATATTATTATATTCCAACAGATATACTGAAGCGATTCCCTGAAGTTAAGTACTTTTGATAGGAAGTGATTTGTGTGCTGTTGAGACATGGTTGGATAATACCAGTCTACCAGCCTGGGAGAGTCACCTTTTGAAATCTTTAGCATTTACTTCCAGGAGCAGAATTCTCAGGAGAAGCAGGAGCCTGATGTCATTTACGCTGATGATGTCCATGTAAAGGCCAGAGATGTGAAAGGGAATGTTTCTAACCCAGAAGTTAGTCATGGCTGGTCTATATCAAAGGGAATATCTTTCACAATTGTAGCAGCGCCAGGATAGATGAAGGTATGTTGTGTGGCTACCGCACAGACCCAGGAAGACTAGAGGAATCCTCTTGGGAAGAGAGTAAGGATTGGGCTGGGACAACAGGAAATTAGCAAGGGGCGGAATAAGCATGGGGACATTCCCATTGGGTTGAAAAATAGGGAACACAGAGCAAGAATTCTGTATCTAACAATTCCAGAGCTGCTCCTCTTACTGGAGTGAAGCCTATACTTCTCAGCAACCCACATTTCCTCCAGACCTTCATTCTCAAGCTGTCGTTGTATGTAAAGGAGGCTTATTCTCTAAAAAATCTGTTCACCAAGGTCTCTGAGTAAATTGTGTGCTTCTGTGGTTGGGGATAAGGTAGGTCAGAGGTGGTTAGATTTTTACACTGTGAATAGAATGAACAAAGGGCCGCTAGTTCTACAGTTCTCTCTGTGCCACCTGTTCCCCACCAAAGTCCACAAAAGCACACACAGCAGGAGTCCTTGCCCTCCACAGAGATGACCTGTGCGTCTCTGCTGGCCAACACTGTAGCCCCTGGCCACGTGTGGATATTTAGATGCAATTAAATGAAACATTCTGTTCTTAGTCATGCTAACCACATCCAGGTACTCAGGAGCTACCTGCCTGGTGGCTGCCATCATAGGCTGGAGCAGATATGGAACATTTTCATCAATTCACCCCAGCAAGATGATTCAGCCATAAGAAAGCATTGGATCCATTTTCCTATGTACTGGCTCCATCTCCAAGGAATTCCTATATAAACCAAAACATTTCTAGGATCTAGCAGTTGAGTCTTTTAGGCCAAATGAAGATATATTATCGAAAATCATAGTTTTCCTCCAGTTTCAATTTTGAATTCCAGCAGAGCATGACTGCTTTTGAGTCAAGGTGAATTGTCAGCACATTATAATGTGACTGGTTCGTCAGGGACTAAGTAGGGAAACAGAAGCCACTTTATTTACAGTTGAGGGTATTTAGTGAAGTTCCTCCATAGGTCATGGTAGAGCATTAGCCCAAGGAAGAAGCCTAGAGATTAGCCCCAGCCAGAAGTCGCGACTATGCTCAGGCTGGAGGGACTAGTGGTGGAGGCTGTTACTGAAGCTCAGGGGCAGATAAGAGCCAAAGCCGCAGAGGAGAACCCAAGATATCAGCAGATAATAGCAGATAGAAAGGTGAGAAGTGTGCCACTTTGCCGTCCGCTCTGCTCTCCAGTCTTCTGCCTCTGCCTCCTGTTGGTTGAATCCAGCAGGTTGATTCCCTGTGAGTCTGCAGAGTTGGGGACCAGAAGGGGTGCATCTGTTAGCCCAGGGCCGACTCAGCTGGTATCTGTTGATAGAGACAGCTGCTATATATAAGGTGACCTCCTAAGGTGGCCCCCGGCAGGCGTGCACAGTGGTGCGGTTTTCTGCACAGCACTTACCGGATAGCTTTCTGTGTTTCTCACTTGAGAGGAACCGGAAGTCCTTGGCGGCAGGGACTGTGTTGCAAGCATCTAGGTATTTTGGGCCCCTGGCACGTGGTGGGTACATGTTTAGGTTTTTAACAGATTGGTTCACAACTTACATTCTCTGGAAGATGTGCTTCTCGGAACACTTTTCTTTCTTTTTTAGAGAATATGTTTGCATTTGCCTGTGCCCTCTCCTAGAGGGTAGGAAGGATGAGGAACCTGGGACTATAGTGACATGAGTAAGAAGAAGAGCAGGAGCGGGGAGGGCCTGGAGATAGGTAGGAACAATCTGGGGAGTTCATTAGCATCTCATAAATAAATGTCTGGATGAGCCTACTTATCACAAGGCCTAGCTTCTCAGAATCCCTGCAGTTTGTCATTTTGGCCCCAACTAGGGAAAAGCAGAGGCCTCTGAAAAGAACATCCCCCAGCAACTAAAAATACTAGACATTGATTATACAGAAATGTAATTCCTGGTATTACAGAAAAGAAATCAATTCTTGGTATGCTGTCAGCTTTGACTTTTTCTCCCAATATTTTAGAATTTATTCTAATCTCAGATTTTCTACACTGAGCCCACTACTGTCCTGGCTCATGTGATGATTTATGATAACAGTAAATTTGCACCCAGCATAAAGAAAGTATTCGATAAATAAATGTTCACCAAGTGAATGGGCGTATGGTTAGGAATCATAATTTAAAGCATTTGGCTGTTTTTCATAACACGAAATCATTGTGGAGAGTGCTGACCTAAACCTGTATGTTTCATTATCTGCACTATGTTGTATAGCAATATTAGTTCACTTACAGCTGCTCACCATGCTTGGGCCTTCTCTCTTTCCTTCACAGCTGTTGTGTAAGCCTGGCACTTTGGGGATCCTTGAGCCACTGAGGCAGACCAAAATTCAGAGGCAGGTAGAGTGGTCTCCTATAGGATGATGGTGGTGTCATGGGGGTGATTAAATAACATTATACAATTTTGTTTTTAAGCCAAGAAGCTCTGATGGCAGGGAGGATCTTACATCTCCCTGGGTTGTAATAACCCACATGACCCCCTCTGAAGGCCAGGGTGTAGGCAGAGACAGTGGTTCCAAGCAGGGGGGATATATTCCATTTAGGAGAAGTCTGTGGAGTAGAATCAGTGGGATTTGGTGACCACGTTTATGTGAGAAAGGGACGGAGTCGGGCAGGGTGATGGCAGTTCTTGACCTACGAGAGAGCCTTTCCCTACTGTTCTTTTTCCTTCCCTCATACTCCAAAAAGTCCTTTTTTTCATGACATGGAATTTAAGCTTACAATTAATTACATGGGTCTAATCTAACCAGGAGATCCTCTAGGGAGAACCACACTTTTTTTCTCCCAAAGTAATTTTCATCTAAATGGGGAAACAGTTTTAATACAATCAACAAATCATACAACTTCTTACCTTCTGCCCTTCTGTGACTGTTACTTAGAGTTTTGTTGGAGGAATAACTTGAAAAGTGAGGAATAGAAATGTCGGATTTTTCTTGTCTCCCTTTTTAGCTATATTTGTTTTCTGAACAGATCTCCTGATCTTTGGAGCCTGGAGTACTCAGCAGATTAGGGCTTAGGTTCTCCATGTGCCTGAGTGCCAGGTGTGGATAACTAAAGGCATGTCAGGTACTGTGGGCTAGGTGCTGGATTTGTGTTTTGCCTATGCTAGCTTAACTTAATCCTCACAGTGCTATATTATAGATAGCAAAATGATATATATATTAGAAGTGAGCAACTGAGGATGAGAAAATATAGGTAAGTTTAAGGCCATGCAAACAGGGACAGAATTGCAGAATGTTAATTGCCTGATTGAATGAAAAAATAAAGTTCTGAGAAAAGGGTGGGCTTTTCTCCTCCTCCTATGCCAGTTATCAGTTTGCTGCTTGTCAGTCACAAGCTCACACTTTACTGCCTGATCTGCAAAAATAGATCTGGACCCCTGAAATAGTTTTTCCCTAGCTCACTTGCATGATGTTGTTAACCACTGTTGGTAGAAGACACCAGAAAGACACTGCTGGGAGGAAGGCCCTATGCCTCCTGTGTCCGCTGTGCTCCTTGGCAGCCCCATGCTGCATGGGCAGTAATTAACATCCTCGTGCTTTGAACACTATATAGTTTGATTACCTGTGTTATCCATATAGTGACTTATCACTAAGGGTGCTGAGATTGTTTCTTTCCTTTTCTTTTTTATTGTTTGCCTCTTAAACCTTGGATAAATACATGGATAATCAAGAGTTGGTGCCATTTATGAAATGTCATCCAACCAGATAACATCCCATGCTTTTTGTTTAATGCATGTGAAGATGTTTGTTCTGACCTAGAATTATAACTGCTGTTGAGTCGCTAAGTCATGTCTGCAGCCCCATGGACTGCAGCATGCCAGGCTCCTCCACCCTCTGCTATCTCCTAGAGTTTGCTTAGTTTCATGTCCACTGAGTCAGTGATGCTATCTAACCATCTCATCCTCTGAATTATAATAACAAGTGAAATAATTCAATTTGAGATTTATTTCTGAGGCTTTATAAATATTTGCCAAAGGATGTCACAATATAATATAGGGTGGTGTTTTTATTTTTCTGTACTGGGTTTTTATTTGGTTTGTTAGTGCATTTCTTTACTGCTTTCATGTGAATTTGGAAGAATAGACCTTCCAGAAAAGCTTTTTAAAGACTTTCCTTCCAGGTTGCTTTCTGCGTTCCATAGCTTTGAACTACTGCATTTCATGGCAGTCTCTTGCTCCCTAACACCATGCAATGCATAATTTATCATTTTGTTTAAAACATTTGAAAGGGACAAATACTCAGCCTTTACCTTGAACCCAAGTTGATATTTGATCTCTCTGTACTGCTTTCATTTTCTCTATTTAACTTTTTATTTTGGTGTGTTTTTCTCTCTCAGAACTCTCCTAAAGAAACATTTGGCTCATTAAATATATTTTCGGAGGTTCAGACTTCAAATTTTTTAAAAATTAGATTTTATTGAAAAACAATGTATAGAGAGATAACTGCCCATAATCTTACATTTAGGTAACCCATATTGTTGTTGAAGATAAAAAACAGTGCATGTATGTGGTTAGCATACAAATGATACCAAAAGGTACAGAAAGAGAGGGAAAAGCCTCTCCTCAAATGTAGCTGTTACGTTTCTTGTGATTTCTTCCAGGGGGAAAAATGTTTTGACATATATCTGTGTCTGTCTGCCTCTGCTTTTCACGTGTTTTTCATAGAAGGATTCAGTTACACATTTTCTGTACAGTTTTTGGTATTTTTCCTGTGTGTCTGTGTGTGTTTGGCGCTCTCTTCCATCAACATACAGATATCTTCCTTATTCACTTTAATATGATATGGTTAAGATTTCATTATTTATCCACATTATGGGTGTGTAGTAATTGGTTTTACCTATGTCTTAATTCTAGCTAGTTTAGTAACTGCCAGGTATTTGTGGGGAGGAGTTGTGGTTACCTAGTGGAGTTACTTGGAGAGGGCAATGGCACCCCACTCCAGTACTCGTGCCTGGAAACTCCCATGGACGGAGGAGCCTGGTGGGCTGCAGTCCATGGGGTCTCTGAGTCAGACACGACTGAACGACTTCACTTTCACTTTTCACTTTCATGCATTGAAGAAGGAAATGGCAACCCACTCCAGTGTTCTTGCCTGGAGAATCCCAGGGATGGCGGAGCCCAGTTGGCTGCTGTCTGTGGGGTCGCACAGAGCCGGACACGACTGAAGCGACTCAGCAGCAGCAGCAGCAGCAATGGAGTTACTGTAGTTTGCCTTTTCGTAAGTAAACATCCTGCTGATAGATCAGTAGGTTACATTCCTAATAGTGAGATTGCTAAGTCAGAGAATAAGTGCATTTTCAACTTTGTTATTATTCAGTCACTTAGTTGTGTGCAACTCTTGGGGATCCCATGGACTGCAGCATGCCAGGCTTCCCTGTCCTTCACTATTTCCTGGAGTTTGCTCAGATTCATGTCCACTGAGTTGGTGATGCTGTCTACCCATCTCATCTCCTGTCACCCCTTTCTCCTCCTGCCCTCAGTCTTTCCCAGAATCAGGGTCTTTTCCGGTGAGTTAGCTCTTCATATCAAGTGGCCAAGTACTGAATCTTCAGCTTCAGCATCATTCTTTCCAGTGGATATTCAGGGTTGATTTCTTTTAGGATTGACTGGTTTGATCTCCTTGCTGTAAGGGCTTCCCTGGTGGCTCAGCTGGTAAAGAATCTGCCTGCAGTGCAGGAGACCCCAGTGTGATTCCTGGGTTAGGGAGATCTGCTGGAGAAGCTGCAGGTTACCCACTCCAGTATTCTTGGACTTTCCTGGTGGTTCAGCTGGTAAAGAATCTGCCTGCAGTGTGGAAGACCTTGATTCGATCCTGGGAAGATCTCCTGGAGAAGGGAACAGCTACCCTCTCCAGTATTCTGGCCTGAAGAATTCCATGGATTGTATAGTCCATGAGGTCGCAAAGAGTCAGACACAACTGAGTGACTTTCACTATCCAAGGTACTCTCAAGAGTCCTCTAGCACCAGAGTTCAAAAGGATCAATTCTTCAGCACTCAGCCTTTATAGTTTAACTCTCACATCCCTACCTAACTATTGGAAAAATCATAGCTTTGACTGTATGGACCTTTGTTGGCAGTGGTGTCTGTGCTTTTTAATACACTGTCTAGGTTTGTCATAGCTTTCTTTCCAAGGAGCAATTGCCTTTTAATTTCATGGGTACAGTCACAGTGGCACCCCCACTCCAGTACTGTTGCCTGGAAAATCTCATGGACAGAGGAGCCTGGTAGGCTGCAGTCCATGGGATTGCTAAGAGCTAGACACGACTAAGCGACTTCACTTTCACTTTTCACTTTCATGCATTGGAGAAGGAAATGGCAACCCACTCCAGTGTTCTTGCCTGGCAGATCCCAGGGACAAGGAAGCCTGGTGGGCTGCCGTCTATGGGATTGCACAGAGTCGGACACAACTGAAGTGACTTAGCAGCAGCAGCAGCAGCAGTCACTGTCCATGGTGATTTCTGGAGCCCAAGAAAATAAAATCTGTCATGTTTTCCATTTATTCCGCTTTTATTTGCCATGAAGTGATGGGACAGGATGCCATGGTCTTAGTTTTTTGAATGTGGAGTTTTAAGCCAGCTCTTTGACTCTTTTCTTTCACCCTCATCAAGAGGCTCTTTAGTTCCTCTTCGCTTTCTGCCATTAGAGTGGTATCATCTATGTATCTGAGGTTGATATTTCTCCTGGCAGTCTTGATTCCAGCATGTACTCCATACAGCCTAGCATTTTGCTTGATGTACTCTGCATATAAGTTAAATAAGCAGGGTGACAATATACAGCCTTGATGTACTCCTTTCCCAATTTTGAACAAGTCCCTTGTTCCATGTTCAGTTCTAATTGTTGCTTCTTGAACTGCATTCAGGAGACAAGTGAAGTGGCCTGTTATTTAACTTTGGTAAACATTACCAAATTGTACTCCGGAAAGGCTACAGAGATTTGTCGTCTTTTACCAAGGTTGTATCCTTCTCAGTCTTCCTCCTAGGCCCTGTAAATCACCAGACTTTAACAGTTTTGCCAATCTGATAAGTTAAAAATGTTATCTGTGTATCCACTTGCTTATCTTTAATTACAGGTTTAACATCTTCCCATAGGTTTGTTGAGCATTTGAATTTCTTTCTGTAAATTGTCTGCTCTTGTGCTTTATGTTGTACGATCTTCTTCCTCTTCCCCCCTCTTTTCCTCTTCTTCCCTATAAGGTTCTTTATCTTTGTCAAATTGATTTATATGAGCTCATCTTAAATTAGGGAAATTAGTCCTTTTATATATGTATTGCAAATATTTTTTTCTCCTGTTAATAGCCTTTCAATGTTCATTCCAAACATTGTTGCTGTAAGGGATATAAAACATTTTTTTTTTTAAGAAATGAAAGAAGGGTGGAAATTTAGGAGAAGTTGGCCATACTTTGTGCTCTGTTTAAGCCCTAGTAGTTGTGGTCTGGGAGGGTGTCTTCTTAGCCCTGGAAACCCCATGCCATCTGACACACTGAGACCACTCAGAAGGAGTAATGGGTATTGATGTCCTTCCAACCTCCAGATTTGCCTAAGTCCTCAGTAATTTATTGGGTTTCTTAAGAGAAGGTGAGCTAATGAACAGCCATATCTGTAAATGCCAAATGTAGCCACTTGACGAGATCATTGCTGGTGGCCAGATACCATGGGTAATTCTCACTTCTGTATCTTAGCACCTAGCACAGTTCCTGAAATGAAACACTGTGCATTGAATTTATGGACGGAGACCGGGAGGAGCAAGAAGTTCTAGTAAGAGATGAGCAGGAATAATGAGCTTGCGTCAAGGATTGGCTTTAGAATGCTCTAGTCAGCTCGATGTCTGCGTCCCTAGTGGCCAGAGCACTTCATGCGCTACCATTGTAACCCCTCTTCGTTTAGCTTCTAGACATATTATTTATCTCATGATCCATTTTATAGAATACTGAATGTGGAAATAATGAACTGGCCCCAAGTTCACTGGAGCCAGCCTCTTCTTTCTTTGTGTTCACATGGCTACCTGTCCATTGGCCACTCAGAATCATCTCTATTCTCTTGTGAGTAGAGCGTTACCAAAACAATATTTTTAAATCTACTTTTAAAATCATGAAGAGATCAAGAATGGACATCTCTCCAAATTTCTTCAAAGAGCAGACTTCTCATTTGAGCATTTAAAATGTAAGATTCTGGTTAACAAGAATTGAGTGTATAAAGGCTTGTTATATATATAATATAAATTATGACTCAGCTTGTATCCAAGGAAAATATTTATTTCACTAGTTCTTTATTTAATTAAATATCTCCAGAGAAGATTTTAAGGATTTCTTAAAAGTTTTTATATATATATATATATATATAATATACACTTCATACTTTCACACATACAGAAAGCCTTTTAATGGTATCCTGTAAGGGGCAATATTATGGTACAGTATTTTCTTGGTTTGACCTACAATGCTGCTCCTTGAAAAGTATCAATAAATCTTAATTTCCAATAGGATCCTGGCCTCTTCTTCTAGCCATTTGACCTAAGATGAGATATCCAATGGCTTTGTTTACTCTTCTTAGTTCCATGAAGGCAGTTGATTCTGTTAAGCTGAATTTACTGAAATAAGAGCCTTACAATAGGAAGATGGATTTATTTTTGAGAAAGCTAATGCTAAGCTTTGACTCTTGTAACTTTTCAGTGATATTCAGTGCAAAAATAATTGGACATCAGAACATTTAGAGAACTAGCCATTGTTGTTCTGTATGATCATGGTGCTTATTAAGCCTTCTATTCAGTACAGACTGCTGAAATAAGTGATGATGTCATTAATTGGTCTTAACTAGATAAATTTTTTTGTAGTTTGATAATGGCACTTTTCTAAACAGGATATCAAAATGAAAGATAAATGGAGATGTTGAAAATTCCTAGTTGTGACAAAGGGAAGCTCACACATGATTTCTTGGGCACAATAGTTCTGTACCACTGTAATCCACTTTGTATCTCTAGCTTTAGCTTATTAATCAAGCTGACTAAATAAGGCTGGCAGAAATTCTTTTGTAAATTTGTCTTTGACATTTTATACAGGAGGATAAATGAATAAGACGAATGGACTCTACTTTGAAAAATGAGTTTGTAAAATCAGGGATGTCTGTGGTTTGTTCCACTGAGTGAGGGTGGGTTGGCAGGTGAGAACTTGGTGCCTTGTCAAAAGGCCTTAGAGAAACTAAACAAATGAAAAATAAAATATTAATATCAACAGTTACCATTGTAAAAAAGATGCTTTGAGAAAATGGAGAAATTTTGTGGGATATTTTTGATTGACTGGTGTAAATTTTGGTGGTTATATACCTTTTGAGGAATGCTTTGTAGTTGAAATAAAAATATGACCCACTTGAGAATGAAACTACTGAAATGTACAGTGAGTGGGAAGGCAGAGGCTTTGAAAATGGAAATTTCTGCATTTGATTCTTGTGTTGCCCCTCAGGGCTGTTCCCAAATAGGGAATACACTCTCTCCAAGCCCCCGTTTTTTAAATTTGTAAAAGCAGAGGTTAAAAGACCTACCTCAAAGAGTTTTGAGAGAAGTGGATGAATTTGTTAGATAGTCATCACTGGACAAATACGTGTCCTTCCTCTAAGGAAGTTTCTGGTATTGTGCAGATGGAGAGAGCAGCTGCCAGTAATGGTCTGGGTCTGCTGACATTCAATGGACCTCTTACGACATCAGGTGTGGGAAATGGGGCTAGTTGAGAACTTGCTGTTTTTCAGGAAGGCAGAGGATGAGCTCTGTTATTAGAATGTGATAGTTAATGATTTTTCCCATTGCTGGCTCAAGTGTCAGGTAATTGACCTTGTTTTATGTTGTACGTCTTGGGATGAAGCTACGAGTCCCACTGAGGTCAATTATAGGCAGAAGTATTTATATTGGGGCGTTTGTGTTTCTGGAGTCCTGTGCCACTGGGTCTGGTCACACAGGCTAATTATCGCCACTCTGAGACAGCAAAGTTGCCTTGGCGGCAGCCGCATTAAAAATTGGTCACAACACATTGAGCCAGGGCACTTGGGAGCTTTCTGCCCAGGTAGCCTCTGGCCTCCGTGTGGCTCACAGGGAGGCTGATTACATCACTGTTGGTCATCAGACAGGCTCTGATGACGGTCCAGACTTCGATCAGTGCCTGATACATCCTGGATCACAGACTCATATTGAACATACTTGCAGCAGTGGAACAAGAAGTCAGTGCATGTGATTTTTTTTTAACCCCAGAAACATTTTGTACTGGTATATAGCTGATTAACAGTGTGTGGTAGTGTCCGGTGAACGGTGACGGAGCTCAGCCACGCACGATACATGCATCCGTTCTCAGCCAGACTCCCTGCTGTCTAGGTTGGCCTATAACGTTGAGCAGAGTTCCATGAGCTATACAGTAGGTCTCTGTTGGTTATTTATTTTAACTATAGCAGTGTATACAGGAGCCTGGCGGGCTGTAGTCCATATTGCGAAGAGTTGGACACAACTAAAAGAGGCTGAGCACGCACGCACGCACGCACAAGTGCCTGTGATTTTATATTTCTCTCTTCTCCCTCGCAAAAGTAGTTTCTTTTCATGTTTTTTTTTTCTAACTAATAATGTATTTATATATATGCTAAGTGTTAACAGGTAATACTTATTACGTCCTGTACTCTAAGTGCCTTGTGTATATCATATACTTAGTTAATCCTCATAAACTATAGAGTAGGTGCTGTTGTTATCCTTGGTTTACGGAGACAAAAAGCTGTGGCACTTAGTGGTTGAGTCATTTGCTCAAGATCTCACAACAATACACAGAGGGAGCCAGGATTTAAATCTGGGTCATCTCTTCACTACTACTATATCAACCTTCCTCTTCAATAAGAAAATTAAGATAGTTAAAAAGAACATTACAAAAAAAAACATATAAATTCTGTGTATCCGGTGACATCCATTTTCAGCACTTCGGTGCTCTTACTTCCAGATTTCTTCCTTGAACTTTGATGGAAAATCCTCTCTCCCCATTTCTACTTCCAAGGGCTAATGAAGCATTGTGAACAGCTTGTTATTTATCTTCCCAAATATACATGCAAACACATGCACAGGCGTAGATAATTCACATCCATTTCTTAATGTCCTACCATATGTATTGTTCTGCAAGGCACTTTTTCACTTAGTATATGCTGGACATATTTCTCTATTGTATATAATCTAACACATATATTTTGACTGATAATTTAGGATCAATTGTACTACTTCACAGGATGACTGTACCATAGTTTCTTCCAATGTACTGCTTTCATTAATGGACATTTAGATGGCTGCCCACTCTCCCCTACACCATTTACAGTGGCTGTATAGGTTGTACTGTGTGAAATTACTATAACTTTGCTCTTATGAGATTCAGGCTGATAGAAAGTACTAGGATGAACGTTCTCACAGCTGAGGGTGTGAGTACATCCTTACTTAGTCACTTCCCAGTCCCTAACCAAACTTAATATTGAGGTATATTTTATATACTGTACATAATGTAAAATTCATCTCTTTTAAGTGTATAGTTCAGAGAATTTTAATAAATGTACTGAGTTAAGAAACCAGCACCATAAATCAGTTACATTAATGTAACGTTCTCATTGGTCCAGTGAGATGCCTTTTCCCCGTTTACACTTGCTCCTCGTTCTCATCCCCAGCCCCAGATGACCACTAGTCTACTTCTGTCTCTACAGGCCTTTTCTGGACATTTCACGTACCCTGTCACTTTTAAGAGTTTAATATCCATGAGTAGTATTTCTTTCCTTATTCTTGAATAACTTGGCTCATATAAACTCCTGGCTAGAATTAATTCATTATATTAGGGCTTAGTACTGTCTTTCTTGAATATTATTATTAATATACATTTTTATCTTATGTTCCACAAGCTGCAATTGTGAGGCTTCCTCAGTAACCCTTGCCATATCAAAAGAGAACTGTTGGGTGGTTTTCAACTTGTTTAGTTAATATTTTCATGTGGTGCCTTGATAGTAATGGAGATTCTTGACTTAGTTTGAGAGTATGTGCTGATTTCACAGAAGACATGCTACCAAGACATGTCAAGAACTTACCCGAACCTCACCTTGAGAAGGGGTGCCAAAAGTTCTTAGCTGCGATATCCCAAACCAATTTGGGGTACTAAATGTTACCTTCATATTGCTTAGAAAAAGTTGGGCAACCCATTTGGACTGAACAACTCTGTAGTGTTAAAATACTTTAAAAATTGTAAAAGTTACAGTTGCCATTCAATGCTTTTATAAACTATTTTGAATGAAAAGCTGATAATTTTAAAAGGATAATTTCATTTCAATATTATTTCAACATCTGATAATCCCTGCAAATACTTTAGATGCCTGCTTCCTGCATTTGTAGAGGTGTGAATAATGTGATTATTTTTATATCGTCTGTTTTGGGATTTCCATTTGAAGTACACACATATTTATTTTTGTTATTTCAAGTGAGTAATTACTATTGCCCAAAGAGCTTTTCATTTTTAAGAAGCTCAGAAAGAGTAGAGAAATAAGCAACAAGCCTGCCTCTTTTATTAATGAGAAAAAATGCAGTATGATATTAACTATATGCTAAAATATTTGTTGGCACACCAGAACATGAGGTCCAGGTGTGAGATTATTTTTGTGTGTAGTCTTTTGAAAGTATCTGGTACATGGAAAAGATGCTCCCAAGTCATACACTGAAGAGATGTAAAATGATTCAGCATCACAGTTCTTAGATGCCACGTCACTTGTTGAGGTAAATTTCATCACCATCATCCCTGCACAGGCCCCCAAACTCATTTGCCTTTAGCGGCTCCTTTATGAGTCAGTGATTAACTTCTGTGGAAGGGAAAAGCTCTTTCTTTAAAAGCAATAACAGATTTATCTTGACTACCTTTGAAACCTGAATGATTGCTTAGGTAACAGCTGTTGCATCTTAACGATCTTTGGCAAATGGGAAAGGCAGCTTTCTCAACTTGTGTTTGTCCTACACAGAGAAAACCAAAGCAATGTGGAGTTGCCGATGCTTGCCCAGAAAGGTAACTCATGTGTATAGAGGCAGAGAGTTGTAGACATCTATGCCTCTATACACACGAGTTACACCTAGGCACTTTGTCCTTCAGAACTTTTAGAAATTGATTTTCTCTTTCATGGAAGGGAGTGAGCTGTGATCAGCTGTGTGTGTGGCTTGAGGGTCGTCGGAATGTTGTTAAAGCTGGCTGTGCCCTCTACTTTCCCCCTTTCTCTTTTGATTCTGTGTCATGGCTTACGCTTCTCATTTAAGGATTGGACCCGGTCACTCCCATACTTATTCTTTCCTGTGCCCTCCAGTGCTTTCATCTTGCTGTATTGCGCGTGTGTACGATTTCAAGCTGCAAGATCCTTCTCTTGAATTGGGCAATGACAGTCTAAACAGACACTGCCTGTGACCATGTGTCCTCCCTGGCACCCACAGAGCACCCCATCCTGAGTGAGCTCTTATCTAGGTGTGCAGTGAACCAGCACCTCAAGGATGATAATCTGCTGTTTGCAAAGAGTATACAACTTGAATCTCTAAATCTAGCAACTGCATTGGATATCTTAGATGATCAGATTCACTGCAAGAGAACAGATTGTGGGAGTATTGATGTGAAGAGGATGAACTGTTTTCGGGGGAGTTTTGTTTGTCTTTTATCTTATAGTACATTAATTTTGAGTAAATTTAATCAACTGATGTTCACATTTTGAGAAATGCCCCATATTTTCGCAAGACTGTGCATTATTTACAAGTGTATAGCTTGTAAATACTGTTACCTTGCCATAAATAGGTTTCTTCATTAACAGAGCCCCTGAGTTCTTGCTCAGGGAATCACTGAGTGTGGGAACCCACCTAATTATAGGAGAATCTTTGAGTTCTTTAGGGAGGCAAGATGTGAAAAATAATGCCATTTGGGGGATGTGGTTGTTAGTGGGGTTTGATATGAGGAAGTATACTACTAAAAGCATCCATGATTGATTGAGCACCTACTGTATGCCTGGACTGTAATAGATACTTTGTAATTATTTATTTCAATTAATTCTATGAAGTAGCTGGTGGTGTCTGTATTTTTACATACAGGGAAACTGACCTAGAAATGCTAATTTTCCCAAAGTCACAGATGGAGTTTAAATCTAGTTCTTTCTACTTCATAACTCATTTACTTTCAAACTAACCTGTTCATTGCTATCCCTGGTTCCAAAATATCTCCCCTCTCTACAGTCCTGTGTTTTAACTTCCCTTTTGTATACTCTTAATATGCTACCACTTATAGATAGAGCTTCTGAAATGCCAATATCCTGGGGAAAAGAAACACCTTTGTAGTGTGAGTTGGCTTTGCTTTACTTTGCGCAGCTCCTGGCTGAGCAGACTTGGACTTGACATACACAGGGCTGTAAATGCAAAGGAGAGAGAAGAGGAGGCAGTGTTTAACCTTGGCCTCCAGACAGACTGCCCTTAGAGGCCCCTCTACAGAGCCTAGGAAAGTGCAACCCCCAGAGGACATGACTGCTGAAAAGGAGGTGAGATTTCATCAAGGCCAGCTGTTTCCCTTTCATTTTTGCTCAAGGAAAGATAAAGATCAAGTTCTTTATCAAAGAAAATAGAGTGGGAGAGTCCGGATCTTGGTTTAGTTCCTTAGAGAAAGTTATTTCAAGTACAGTTAAGACCCATAGTTGGATGATTAATCATTTGAGAGTAGAGATAATGAAAAAATGACACATGCCTGCCATCAACATTTTATTATACTGGCATTTATTAAATATCGATGCTAAAGGGATCGGTTAGTCTTTCATTTAGTGTCGAGTGTTTTCTTTGGATATCTGCCCCTCTGTTTCGTGTTCCATATTACCTTTCCTTCACAAACCATAATCTGATGCACCATCGATGATGTCCAGACTTTATTTCTTTAAAGCCAGAACATGAAGACTTTCCAAGCAGCTCAGTACTGAATCCGTCTAGATTTAAAGTTACATTTTCCCATTAGAGTCTTACCTCCAATACACCTAATTTTTCAGTGGTCATTTTTAGCTATTTTCATATTTCAGGTGTTTCTAAAGCATTCAGTTTAGTTTTATAAAAACGACAGCTCACTTTTTCAAACTCAGAATTCATTTATTACTTCATATTTTGTTAAATTATGTAATAACAGAAACAGGTAAACCTGCACAAACAGGTTTAGAAGCATATATAATTTGAGTCTTGGTTAAGATTGCACATCTGCCAGCAGGAACAGAGCTGTCAGGCTTGTCTTAGTTAAGTCCAGTCAGTGACAGTGAGTGGTTACTTAGAGGGAGGGGTTAATCTAGTCTAAGATTGGGGAAGGTATCCAGGGGACCTTACCAACTTGTTACGATGCTTTTTACTATGAATTGCGTGGTGAGTTGTAGACGTTCAAGACAGTAATCATCACAGTAACCCATAAAGGTATTTTTTGGTATCTAATCAACAAAAATAAGTAACCATGTGGCTAGAGTGATCAGGGCATGGATTTTGCCATTACCTCAAGGCTTACTGGGCTTCCCAGGTGGTGCAGTGATAAAGAACCCGCCTGCCAGTGCCGGAGAACAAGAGACACAGATTTGATCCCTGGGTTGGGAAAATCCTCTGGAGAAGGAAATGGCAACCTGCTCCATCATTCTTGCCTGGAAAATTCTCTGGACAGAGGAGCCTGGTGGGCTGCAGCCCATGGGGTTGCAAAGAGTCGGACACGAGTGAACAGCTGAGCACATGGCTTGCTATCCCATGATATCCCTGGATTCGAGGGATTAGTTCATGAGCCAAAAGTCCCAGCTAACTCAAGTGCTTCTGCCAAGCTCTTCCTGTTACGTAAAAACTAAAAGGAATCCATGCAGATTACAGTGTTATTCTATTTATGATAATTAGTTCACAGAGTATAATCAGTTCACGTAGTGATTTGTTAATTTGGTACATTACTTGATTTACTTTTCAGAAGCAGTCATTATCTTATTTTTGTTTTTAGTTAGGCAGCAGTTTCCTTCGTATCTCAGTAAACAATCTGCTTACAGTGCAGGAGACCTGGGTTCGATCCTTGGGTTGAAAAGATCCCCTGGAGAAGGAAATGGCAAATCACTGCAGTATCCTTGCCTTGAAAATCCCATGGACCGAGGAGCTTGGTGGGCTGCAGTCCACAAGGTCGCAAAGAGTCGGGCACGACTAAGCAACTAACACTAGACAGAAGTTCATATCACTCATACCTTGGTAGGCCATTTGGTGTCGAATGAGAAGCAAAAACCTAGAAAAAGAGCAACTTTGACTCTTAACAGCCTGAACACTGGGGTCAGACTTGTCTTGCTTTCCTGCCTCTCAAATTAAATTAGCTGTGACTTAAAGCAGAATGTATAGACAGCTATAAAACCCAAAAAATAAAACTAGTTTTTTCCTATTGCATGTTTATTTCATATAATCTCAGATTTATTTTTATTTGCATCTCATAGTGCCTGGCACCAGAATTTGTATAGACTTCTTGAAAGACCACACCCTCTGAGAAAGTTCACACTTTGAAAGGTACCGATAATTGCATGACAAGAGAAGTTTCTTAGTTGTGGTTCTTGATCAAGTCCGGAAAAATTCTTCCCTATCATGTGTCATAAAATATGGTCCAAAGGCATCTACCATACCAGGGGAAAACCAGCATTATGCCATCACCCATGTCACCATCCCTGACTCTCATTTCTCTTGAAGAAGAAAGTCACGTGGCTGGTGAAGTTTTGAGATCCACATAGCACACACTCAGACTTGTTAAGTTATCAGCGCTGAATCTTTATGTCCAGTCCAGTTGTTAGATTTGGCTCAGGGATTCCTGGTGGGCACAGCAAAGTGAGAAACATTGTAAGATTCATATTATCCATAAGATGGGAACTGACCAGTTTTTAAGAAAAACAAGTTTCTTCTAAAAGTTCGGAGAGGGACTTCCCTGGTGATCTAGTGGCTGAGCCCCCATGCTTCCACTACAGGGGAAACAAGAGTTTGAAGCCTGGTTCGCAACCTAGGCTCCCACACGCCACAATGCATGGCCCCCAAAAAAGTTCAGAAAGGAAGGGTGTGAAAATGGAATGTTAATATTTTTTCCCTTTAACCCAGAGAATGTCCTTACGTGACAGTTTTCCCTCCAGTTTTTATGTGTCTTTGTATAAAGAGGATGCATGACTCAGGAGGCAAAGGTGAGGAATCTGGACATTTGGGTAGGGAGTGCCTTGCTCAGGGAAGACTGAGCACTGTCTCCCGAGGACACATATGAGCAATAGGATTCTCCTTGTTTGGGGGCTTTCATCAGCTCATCTGCAACCTCTTTTCAGCTGCCCATTCCACCGTTGCTTTGGTTACCTGTATCCTGGTTGTCCATCCTAATAGAAAACATTTTGCCCAGAGAATCTTTCTTTCTTGTCGAGAGACAGATATCAGATCCACAGTCTGTGTAATTATCCCCAGTAATTCTTCTCAGAACTCAGTGCCTTTATCAAATGGAATTTCTGGTGTATCATTGCTTAACAGTGCCTCCTTATCTCCCAGTACTAGAATTTCTCAGATATTTCTTGATTTCCTTATCAGCCTCTGGACCTAAGAAGGAAATGTGGAGTGTAACAGTGATAACACCTCCCCACCCCACCCCTGCCACATACACACAGAATAAAGCTTTAGTGTGTATCTTCCTGGTAAATGGCAGACTGTGATGTTGGCGTCTTTAGATTTTTATCATCCATCTGATGTGAGGTGTTCTTACTTGTCAGTTTGACCTTTTTTGCCTTTTTTTTTTTCTCTTGTTCACTTGACTTGACTTTTGTTTTTGTTTTTGTTTTAATATGCATAATCATATTTCTTTATTTTGAATTGATTGATGATTGTTTTATAATATTGGTTTGGTTTCTGTCATACATCAACATGAATTAATCATAGATTTACGTATGTCCCCTCCCTTTTAAACCTCCTCCCACTCCCCACCCTTTCCCACGCCTCTTGGTTATTGCAGAGCCCCAGTTTGAGTCCCTTGAGTCGTATAGCCAGTTTCCGCTGGCGGGCTGCTTGGCGCATGTCAGCGTCTATGCTCCCGTGCCACTTTCTCCATTCACCTCCCCTCTCCTCCTCTCTCCTGCCCCTCTCCTGCCCCTCTCCTGCCCTCTCCTCCCCTCTCCTCCCCCTCTCCTGCCCCTCTCCTGCCTCTCTCCTGCCTTGCCCACAAGTCTGCTCTCTATGTCACTGCTGCCCTGCAAATAGGTTCATCATTACTGTCCCTCTAGATTCCACATATCTGCATTAATACATGATATTTGTTTTTCTCTTTGACTTATTTCACTCTGTATAATAAGCTCTGGGTTCATCTGCTTCATTAGAACTGACTCAAATGCATTCCTTTTTATGATGGAGTAGTATTCCACTGGAGAAGGCAGTGGCACCCCACTCCAGTACTCTTGCCTGGAAAATCCCATGGACGGAGGAGCCTGGAAGGCTGCAGACCATGGGGTCTCTGAGGTTGGACATGACTGAGCTACTTCACTTTCACTTTTCCCTTTCATGCATTGGAGAAGGAAATGGCAACCCACTCCAGTGTTCTTGCCTGGAGAATCCCAGGGACCGGGGAGCCTGGGGGGCTGCCGTCTATGGGGTCGCACAGAGTCGGGACAAGACTGAAGCGACTTAGCAGCAGCAGTATTCCACTGTAAATATGTACCATGGTTTCTTTGTACATTCATCTGTCAGTGGACATCTTGGTTTTCTTTAGGGAATCTGGAAATACTTTCATTTTTGAGGAAGAGCTATGGGTGAAAGCACCATTGCCTGTGGGGACTTCAGGGTGGGTAATATTTGGGGATACTTTTAGGGTCAGGTCTCACCTTGCTCAGAGAGTGTTGTGTGAGTGGGCAGGTTATTAAAAAGACAGTGGTTTCACACAGTATATTGTGCATCAACTCATTGTATCGTGCACCTTAAAAAAACAAGCGGTAGGAGCTCCAGTAAATGTCGGTGAATGCATGAGGCTTGGTGGAAAGAGCTTCTGACTGGTGCTGTGGTTAGTAACTGTATGTTTCATTCTACCATGCAACATAATTTTTTTGATGTATTTGTTTTAAATAGCCCTTAACATTTTGCCTCTATAGTTAACAGTCTTCACTTTGCCTCTGTATATTTCTTTCATTCATCTCATCCTTCCTGCTCACTACTCAAATACACACTTGCCCTGTGATTTCACCTCCTCCTCCTCCAGTTCTCTGCCAAGTGTACATTGTTTGTGTTTTTATTTATTGTATTTTGTTTCTGTCAGAAGAAAGCCTAGCTGAACATTTATATAGTTTTGGCCTGGGAAAAAAACTTGGTACCATTGACACAAAATGGCAGCTAAAAAGTACAAAGAAATAAAAATGATAGAAATTAATACTTGAATATCAAATGCCTGATATATGTCAAAAAGACTCAGAAAAATTAAAGGGTGAATGACATGTAGAAAGAACATTTCTTATAGTCAAGTATATAATAGAGATAATAATACTGATTGTTATTCTACAATGTTTTATACTTTACATTACACATCCACAGTTTATTCCACAAAGACTTCATAACAACAGTCCTGCAAAGAAGGTAGAAAGCGAGGTTTCTGAGCACAGGCACTAGGACAGGTCATTCTTGGTTGTGGGTCACTGCCCTGCTGAGTAGCACCCCCTGGTCTTTACCTACTGGATGCCAGGACTCTCCCAACCCCCACCCTTGCCCATGTTTTGACAACCAAATGTCTCCAGACATCCCCAGATGTCCCTGGAGGACTGAATCATCACCAGTGGAGAACCACTGCCAGAAAGAAATAGTATCTCCTTTTTTCATAAGCTGGGTGAAACTCTAAAAAAGTTAATTGTTTTGGCCCCAATACACCCCTCCCCTAAATGACCTATAAACCCTGACAGGCACAGGACGCTGCCATGAATGCTTTGGGTAGAACACTAACTGCCATCAAATGGATGGACTGTGATTTTTCTAAGCCAGCTGTCTTCTATTGCAGACATCTCTGAACTCACTTTCTTCTCAGTTGATTCAGTCATGATTTCAGGCTTTTTCTTCCCCTCAAAGAAAAACATGTCGTTATAAGTTTCAAGTTAGAAATACACATTGAGAAAATTTTACAACACATGCCTCACTTTTTTTCCCCCAAGGGAGATTGATTCTATCTTAATTTGTACGGGATGTATGGAAAAAAGCTATTACTCTTGCAGCTAATGTACCATCCAGCCTTTATGATCCACCTCTGTCAGACACATAGGAAACACTGAAAGTATTCTCTCTTTATACAAGCAACATAGCAGGAAGGCTAGTCATATACTGGGAGATGAAAGCAGAGTTGAAGACACTTTGATTATACGACCAAAAATGCTTCCAAATAGACTTGAACTTCTGTTGGAGCTTTGTGAGTTTCCTTAGTGATCTGACAGTGTGTGGTCTTATGCAGTGCAATAAATAGCAATTCTTTCTTTCACATTATCACCCTTTCCCCATGTCTGAAAAACTAGATTCTCATGTTAATAATTCTAAACACAGACACTTCAAACGATTGATCAATGACTGTGTCTAAGCAGTGTTCTTCCTCTTTTCAAACGGCTTCTCAGCAACAACAAAAAGAAAAATGGAATTGTCTCATGTAATGCAGTGCCATCTGTGTGCAGGCTGATAAGCTGAAAAGAGAATATTTGAAAGTCAGGGGGACGTGGGTACAAAGCATACCTTCCATGACATACACCAGTGACCCCACATCTCCTTCTTTGATGATGCAGCTGTCTGCCGCACTCCACTGGGTACATACAATCCACAGTCTCTTGGATCTGCGACAGCTCAAGTTCTTCATAAAGTCATTGTCATTGGATCTCCTTTATGAGATCCTTGGACCTGTGGTCAGAGAGAGAAGATTTACTGGCGCAACTGACAAGTGTTTTCAGAGGTAGAGCAGAGCCAGAGAGTGTCAGGCATAGAACAAAGGCATTTTCTTGTTAGGAATCCAATAATTTCCTGACCAGCCTGAGAACAGAGTAATTCCATGGAAGCAGGAAAGACCTTGAGAAATTTACCTTTAGCTATCACTTAATGAATGTGGGACCAACAAATAAGCAAAATTACACAATTCCATTTTGTTTTAGGACCTTTTAAACCCAAAGATCACAGGCAAGCCAGTGGACAAACATTTTAAACTGAAGCTTGCAACTTAGGTAAAGAATGAATAGGAACAAATACAACAAAATTTTATAGAACACACAGGATTATTTCCATGTTTATATATTATAAAGAATATCGTGATGTACTACACACAATTACAGTGAATCACAATTTATTTTTGGGTGCCTCTTCCTCTAGATATTATACTCTCTATGAAGGCAGGGATCATCTCTATTGTTTTCCTCTAGTATATGCCCAGTGTCTACTATGTCAGTCAAAGTACAGGTGTTCAAGAAGTATGTTGGATTAAAAAAAAAATGATATAGAATTGATACTTAATTAGCTGTTAGGAATAACTGGTATAAATGTGATAGTTGAATGTTTATTTCTTCAAGCAGCTTAAATTGAGGTAACCAGACCGACAGGCAGATAAAACTCTATTGAGCAAGTTGTTTTTGCACAACATGGCCTAGACATGGGATTAAAGAGGTAGTCGGTGGGGAACATGTTTACAAATTCTCTGAGAATCCACGGTTCACAGGACAGTTTTTCAGAACTTGAAAGAGGGTGGTCATTTAATTCTTTGTGATAAGAAATGCCAGATGACTTCCTGGGATATAAAAATCAAAGTAAAGGGAAAGGGAGAAATACTGTGTCAGGAGCCGCCTGTGCAGTATCGTCAGGGTAGTCAGAAACTGGATGGGACAAACAAAAAGACCTTAGCAACACAGGGTAAGCGACACATCTGGAATTTTATATTAAACGTCTTAGTTTGGAAAGCATCTGGCTACAGGCCGGTCTTCATCCTCATTTGCTTAAGGAGTGCCTTTCAGGGAAGCGACCTGCCCTGAACACTGACTACGGCGTCCGCACTCCCCCAGTTGCCTGACTTCCACTCTTGACCTCAGTCCAGCAGTTCTGGCCTTCACACATGATGTTTTGTAATGATTTGGTTCTGACTTAATAAAAGGTGCACATCAAAGATGCAGGACGTATGGGGCGGGTGCACGGGATGATTCAGGAGAGGATGTGGGGTGGGAGGTGGGAGGGGGCTTTGGCATTGGGAGATTGTGGACACCTGTGGCTGATTCATGTCAATGTATGGCAAAACCAATACAGTATTGCGGGGTGGGAGGTGGGAGGGGGCTTCGGCATTGGGAGATTGTGTTCACCTATGGCTGATTCGTGTCAATGTATGGCAAAACAAATACAGTATTGTAATTAAAAAAATAAATAAATTTAATAAAAAAAGAAAAATGAAAACAATGTAAAATTTATTAACATGAAAAATATACTTAAAATGGACTGTTGTGAGGCAATAAAATTCTTTATGAAGAGTGTTAATGACATGATGAATTGTTATACTATTTTAAGTGAAAAAACAGGATACAGAATTGCTTTTATAATATGAAAGTATGTGTATGTGAAATGTAAAGAAAATAGGCTTTCACATTAGATGTATTTGAGTCCCAGTCCTAGTCCTGACATGTATTAAATGTTGAGCAGGTTGTTTTACCTTTCTAAATTTTCATTTTATGATTGGTAAAATGGTATTTAAAATTACCAGCCACCAACAGGGACATGAAAAGATGCTCAACATTTCTAGTCATTAGGAAATGCAAATTAAATTCATGATAGATATCACCCCCATTGCTATCAGAATGTCCATCACCAAAAAGACAGGAGATAGCAAATGCTGGTTTGAATGCAGAAAAAAGGGAACTCTTGTGCACTCTTGATGGGAATGTAAATTGGTACAGTTACTATGAAAAACAGAATGAGATTCCTCAAAAATTAAAACTAGAACTACTGTATGGTCCAGCCATCCACTTCTGTGAATATATCCAAAGGAAGTAAAAGCAATTACTGGAAACAATATCTGTATTACTATGCTCATAGCAGAATTGTTTGCAGTCGCCAAGACCTGACAACAACCTAAGCATGCCTGATGAATGAATGGATAAAGAAGTTGTGTGTATAGATATAGATACGCAATGGAATATAATTTAGCTCTAAAAATGAGAAAATCACCGTTTGTAACAACATAGATGAATCTTGAAGGCATTATGCTGGGTGAAATACATCAAGCTCAGATCAGTTCAGTCGCTCAGCTATGTCTGCCTCTGCGACCCCATGAATTGCAGCACGCCAGGCCTCCCCTATCCATCACCAACTCCCGGAGTTCACTCAGACTCACGTCCATTGAGTCGGTGATGCCATCCAGCCATCTCATCCTCTGTTTTCCCTTTCTCCTCCTGCCCCCCCATCCTTCCCAGCATCAGAGTCTTTTCCAGTGAGTCAACTCTTCACATGAGGTGGCCAAAGTACTGGAGTTTCAGCTTTAGCATCATTCCTTCCAAAGAAATCCCAGGGTTGATTTCCTTCAGAATGGACTAGTTGGATCTCCTTGCAGTCCAGGGGACTCTCAAGAGTCTTCTCCAACACCACAGTTCAAAAGCATCAATTCTTTGGTGCTCAGCCTTCTTCACAATCCAACTCTCACATCCATACATGACCAGTGGAAAAACCATAGCCTTGACTAGACACACGTTTGTTGGCAGAGTAATGTCTCTGCTTTTGAATATGCTATCTAGGTTGGTGATAACTTTCCTTCCAAGGAGTCAGCATCTTTTAATTTCATGGCTGCAGTCACCATCTGCAGTGATTTTGGAGCCCCCAAAATAAAGTCTGACACTGTTTCCATTGTTTCCCCATCTATTTGCCATGAAGTGATAGGACCAGATGCCATGATCTTCGTTTTCTGAATGTTGAGCTTTAAGTCAACTGTCTCATTCTCCTCTTTCACTTTCATCAAGAGGCTTTTTAGTTCCTCTTCACTTTCTGCCATAAGGGTGGTATCATCTGCATGTGTGAGGTTACTGATATTTCTCTAGGCAATCTTGATTCCAGCTTGTGTTTCTTCCAGCCCAGCGTTTCTCATGATGTACTCTGCATAGAAGTTAAATAAGCAGGGTGACAATATACAGCCTTGACGTACTCCTTTTCCTATTTGAAACTAGTCTGTTGTTCCATGTCCAGTTCTAACTGTTGCTTCCTGACCTGCATAGGTTTCTCAAGAGGCAGGTCAGGTGGTCTGGTAGTCCCATCTCTTTTGGAATTTTCCACAGTTTCTTCTGATCCACACAGTCAAAGGCTTTGGCATAGTGAATAAAGCAGAAATAGATGAGAAATAGATGTTTTTCTGGAACTCTCTTGCTTTTTCTATGATCCAGCAGATGTTGGCAATTTGATCATACTCTATGATCTCACTTTATGTGGAGTCTAATTTTAAAAAAACTCATAGAAGAGATCAAATTTATGGTTATGAAAGGTCGTATGTGGGGGGAGGAAGAGTTTGAGAAAAGATGGTCAAAAGATACAAACTTCCAGTTATAAGATAAATAAGTACTAGTGACAGAATGTACGAAATAATGACTATACTTAATGACCACATAATACAGAAGAAAGTTGAAAGTAGATCCTAAGAGTTCTCACCACAAGGGTAATTTAACTATTTTTTTCTTTTTATTTTACCTACATGAGATGATGAATGTTAACTAAAATTATTGTGATAATCATTTCCCAATATGTGAATCAAACCATCATGCTGTTTTGTACAGTTTAAATACATGAGGTGATATATGTCAATTATTTCTTGATAAAAGTGGAGAAAATAGGTGAAGAGTGCTAAAAATACCATGTTACTTTGAGTAAATGATGGGCAAAAGGTGGTGGGAGTAATGCAGTTGAGGTAACCGGAAGAGTAGTAATGGAGTGTACAGTCATGACTTGGAACAGCATCAGAAGGAAATAAGTAAAATGTTGACATAGGTTGCCTTTGACAACATAATTATATATTTTTTTCTTTATTCATTTCTCTATAAAATTTTCTAGAATGTGCATACTGTTTTTTTTTTTTAATGGAAAACTCTTACCAAAGGTAGTTTCTGAAAAGTAACTGCTATAGGAAAAATAAGAATAATAATCTGCTCATTCAAATAATGACTTACATACTTAGTATTGGTTGACTGCTACTGGTATATTCAATACTACTCTTTTAGCAGATTCTCTTTCACATGGCCTGTGTCTAAATGCTAATATAGGAATTTTCACTTAATAAACAGGTAATGATGGATGGCCCAGTGGCTAGGGGCTTCAGAATAGACTGTTAAAAATTCTTTTTGTGAGAATTTCACTTTAGTTGGACAGAGCAATTTAGCTACATGTTTCCTTTAATTTTTTTTTTAATTCCAACTTGCTAAAACTTTATTTCTCCTGAGGCAAAGAGTTGTTTCCCTTGAGTATTCAACACAAGATGTAAAACTTTGTCCCCATTCATGATTTCATAAGCTCTCCTTTCTTAATTTTCTTCACCATTCTTATTTCTGTTTTCCCAGGTGCCTTATGTTTTTGTGTGTGTTTGTGTGTAATTTTCAAAACAAAGATTGAATCCGTACTATGTTCTGGCTTAAACGTTTTGCAGTGACGGTTTTTGAAAATGTAGAGTGACTAGTAGCACCGTCTGTGTGCTCATCACCCAGCCTTGACAGCCGTCGGCTTGCCGTGATTCCTGTTCCATCTTTGCCTCTGCCCTCCTTTGTTCAGGGTCAGGGAGGCAGAAGAGGGAGCCAAAGCAAACCTCAGGCATCACTGACATTGCCTTCCCAGTACTTTGCTCTCATGTTTGTTGTTCAGTTATTTACTTTTTCTCTGTTGACCTTTCTTTCTCTTGTTACTGAAATAACTCCTGGACTGTGCCCTGGTGGCAGGAAGGTGTGCTCCTCTGGAGGCATTGCCCTCCGCATGGCGCTTGGTGGGCTGGTCTTCAGGGATCCGAGGAGGATGGCACTGTTGGCGTGAAGCTCATGGTTCACTTACTGGCAGAACCCAGAGGCATGCCTGTTGCCTCCTTAGCCTGTGGGGTCAGGTGTGTGGCTAGGCCTTTATTTTGTGATGGTATGTTTAAAAGAAGTAGACCCAAATCTAAGTCATAACGATTTATATTATTTATTAAACTCATACAGAAAGCATAGCTTTGAATAAAACTGTCTAAAGGATGGTGTGTGGATCCTGTTTTGTTTCTTTAGTTACCTAGACAGGAAACTGTTGATATTACAATTTAATCATTTATAAATTTGCCATCCTTTGAGTACTGTGGTGATATGTGTAACATTTCACAGTTCTGGAAGGTTTGTCATATTCAAGTCTTACAATAGCATTGTGAGGGACAAAGATATGAAATTTCTGCTCAATGAACTCAGCAGAGAAATTGAAAGATGAGAAGTAGTCATTGACTTGACTTGAGGTCTTAGGTCTTCTTGCCTAGAAGGCCTTATCCTTTGGATGGTTTTTGAGTTGCTTTAGAATGTGTTGTGAAATTGGAACTCGCATTTTCCTTTATACTTAAACATTGTTGTTTTAAATGGTTGGGAAATTTGCACCACCTCAGATGAGGTCTTGGAGATACTTGGGGAAGGCCACACTCTTACTGGGTCTTACTCCCAGGCAGGGCCGGGGCAGCAAGCAGAACCCTTGTGGAGCTGTCTGACTGCCAACATCAGCGTCCCTCCCCATGACCCTGGTTTCCGCCTCTCTCCACTGTTATCCCAGACCCAGACTGCCATTGCCATCTGCACCTTCATGCACTGGTTACTTCTGTGACAGAGAAGAATTCATTTGAGCCTAAGATCTCTGAAATTTTTCCTGGGGACTAGAGATATTTGATCCACTAGAGAAATTATTCAGACATTCCTTCACTCCCATTGGAATTTGGGCAAGCTCCGAATATCTCAGTCCCTCAAAAAACAAACAAACAAACAAACCAAAAAAAAAACTAGATGTAAATGTTCTATTAGCTTAAATTCCCTGAGGGAATACAGGGATTCTTCAGAGTTGATGCTTTGTTCAGGACATTTTTATAGTAGCTATCTAAAAATGTGTATACTTATTTCTGCCAGAGATAACTTTTTTTTTTCTTTCACCAGTTAAAATTGGTTTCCTGCTAAAGTGTTTTGCCTGCTGCAGGTGTCTTTTGTAAAACATGGTTTATGCATTTGATTTATGGACATTACACACATACAAAGTACCAAATATTTTGAGGAAGAATGGAACATAATTTCAGTGCAGATATTTTAACCCATGTTTATTAGTCAAGAAATTCTTTGTCTAAAATAATCTAATTTTTAAATATAATTTTATTTATTCAGTTAGTTTTGCCTGTGCTGGGTCCTCATTGCTGCATGGACTTTTTCCTCTAGTTGCAGAGAGGGGCGCCATCCTCTAGTTGTGGTGCGCTGGCTTCTCATTGCAGTGGCTTCTCTGTTGGCGGAGCACAGGCTGTAGGGCGTCGGGCTCCGTAGTTCTGACTCCGGCTGTAGCGCGCCAGGCTCAGTAGTTGTGGCGCATGGGCCTCGTTGCCCCATGGCATGTGGGGTCCTCCCGGATCAGGGATCAAACCTATGTCTTCTGCATTGGCGGGCAGATTAGTTACCACTTCCCATTAGGCAGCCACCAGGGAAGCCTGGTTAGCCTAATTTTAATATGACATTGCTTTGAAACAGTCAAGGGAAATCCAACTAAAACCAGGGAGATGTGTATCACGGAAGATGTTAAACAATAGACAGTACTATTTTCAAACATTAAGTTAATCAAAATGATTGGTTAACCAAATGTTTTCATACCAAAGTTCTGGTCGTATCAAATAAATAAAACACACAGATCTGCAATTACTGTATTAACCAATATGCAAATGGTATAGCCAAGATAATTACTAAAGTACTTAGAAACAGTTTTGTTTATAAAACCAAAAAGTCTTCATACAAAGTCTAATGAGATACAGGGCTTGAGGGAGGTTTTAAGTTTTGTGGGCACAGCTGGAGTGAGTGATTCTGCAAATGGTTGTGGGCCCCCAGGTTCAGGTGAATATGAGAGGGTTTTTATTTGGGGGAGTCAGGGTGCAGGAAGGGTGGAGGTGGGGGAAAGTCACCCAGAAAGACTTAGGTTCTCATGAGAAACTGCTCTCACAGCCTGGTCTCAGCTTTGCCAGTCTTTGCCGTGTGATCTTGGGCAAAGCACTGGTTTTGATGACCCCAGTTTATTTAAAATTTGAAGATTCAGCTAGATTCTGACTTTTACATTGGAGTGCTAGAATTCCCTCTGTGTGAGATAGTGGGTCAAGAAGTGTGAAGTAACATGATAAACATATTTCTTGAAGATTTGGGCAAAGACAGTGATTTTTGTATGAACATAACCCTTATTATAGAGCAAAATACAAAATTTACATGTAACTTTAAGGTCAACTAAACATAAAAATTGTCCCTCTTACGGAGTCTGTGCACCTAGAGTTTTGGATGCCTATATTTACTCTCTTTGCCAATAGGAATCTTGGGAGGAGATGTTAGAATGATAATTGATACCTTTGCCAGTTGCTAGATGAAATCTAAAATCTTCTCTCACTCTTTGTGTATACCATTTCTCCTATAAGAACCGATCATGGTCACCTTTCCTTGTCAGTTACCAAGTGTTTTTGTTCTGCTATTGTTGTTTGTGACTTACAATAGGCAGAATAATTCCTATTATATTGGAAGACATAGACTTATTTGCTTCTTTCATTCTGCAATATCCGTGGAGTGATGGCTCTATGCTAGGCACTGTTTGGACTTTCAATAAGTCCATTTTCTCCATTGTATGTTTAACTCTTGTTAGTATTTTGAGTAGATAATGGATTCATATGGTTTCAAGTTCAAATGGTAAGAAAGGATGTATGGTGACAAGTGTACTTACCAACCTTGCCACCCAGGTCCTCCTCCTGGAGTCAGTTGCTATGACTATTTATTTTGAAGCCTTCAAGTGATATTTTGTGTATATATTTGATATGTTAACAAATAGGTATCTATCTCCTTCCCTCCCTCTCCTTTAGATAGATGATATTATACAATATAGGTAAGTCCGATCCCTTTCTTTTTTCTTTTAACAGTTAGATTTACATATTTTTTTAAAGTCCTGAAGGCTGAACATCAAACTGTTAGAACTAGTTATCTCTGAAGGATATGGTCGAGAAGCTTGCTCGCACTTCCTCGCTCCCTCCCTCCCCGTCTTGCTTCCTGTCTAACTTGAATGTACTTCTGTATCATTGGGATCTCTTTTAAGGAGTATATTGGTTTTATCAGAGGGAAAGTCTTTTTGAAGAAAGAAATTGCATAAGGTAAATAAGTTCATGCAAACAAGTGTAAGTCAGTTATTTGGCCCTTCTAATAGCTGCCTAAGGCTTGGGACCTGAGGGAGTAGTAATATGGGTAGGGAGAGCTTTCTGACCTGGGCAAGGGAGCACTCTGAAAGAATCCCCCAGTAACATTCTCATCCTTTTGCTCAAGGGGTTGAGGAAAGTGAGCCTGTGTGGGACTTCCTTCTCTAGGAAGTTCATCCCCCATGTGACCCACACCTTTGCGGGTGTGACTTGTGTTCAGGACGTGCCTGTGTGGTGCGTGCAGGTGGCGCCCTGGAGCGGGAGGGGCCCTCAGAGCCTGGGAGGAAGGCGGCGTCCTCAGCTCAGGCCCCACAGGAAGCCTGCATTGTCTCCCGGCAGATGGAGCCAGGCTGCGGCAGAGGCTGCAGGAGGTGGCAGAGGCCTGGCTTAGTTTCAGGTCTCTCCAGCGCGTGGGGTGTTTGACCCAGAAGTAGTGTGGCTGAGACCACAGGTAAAGAAGAGACGAATTTATCAATCACAGGGCTTGTGGCAACAGTGCACCTCATTTTAAGGAATTGAAAACACATTCCAGAGTCTTCTGGCAGCTTTGCCCTGTGGTTTGAAGGGAAGCATCACACTAGCGGTGTGCTGCTCAGTGGGGAGCACCCAGGACAAGGAGCCCAGTGTTGGAGCCCTGCTCTGGCCTGTGACCTTGAGCACTGGGCCTTACTTCTGGGCCCTCAGTCCTCACCTGTCAACAGGCATTCTTAACCCTTTTGATAGGATTGCTTGGATTTCAATGAGTGTATAGTCTAAAAGCTTAGGTCCTAGTTCAGTTCAATCACTCAGTCACGTCCAACTCTTTGCGACCTCATGAACTGCAGCACGCCAGGCCTCCCTGTCCATCACCAGCTCCCGAGTCCACCCAAACCCATGTCCATCAAGTCGGTGATGCCATCCAACCATCTCATCCTCTATTGCCCCGTTCTCCTCCTGTCCCCAGTCTTTCCCAGCATTAGGGTCTTTTCAAATGAGTCAGCTCTTCACATGAGGTGGCCAGAGTACTGGAGTTTCAGCTTTAGCATCATTCCTTCCAAAGAACACCCAGGACTGATCTCCTTTAGAATGGATTTGTTGGATCTCCTTGCAGTCCAAGGGACTCTCAAGAGTCTTCTCCAACACCACAGTTCAAAAGCATCAATTCTTCTATGCTCAGCTTTCTTTATAGTCCAACTCTCACATCCATACATGACCACTGGAAAATCTATAGCCTTGACTAGACGGACCTTTGTTGACAAAGTAATGTCTCTGCTTTTGAATATGCTGTCTAGGTTGATCATAACTTTCCTTCCAAGGAGCAAGCATCTTTTAATTTCATGGCTGCAGTCACCATCCACAGTGATTTTGGAGCCCAGAAAAATAAAGTCAGTCACTGTTTCCGCATCTATTTGCCATGAAGTGATGTTTACTAGGTCCTAGTAAACTCTCATTAATGTCAGCTAGAAGATAGAGCAGGTGAGAGAGCAAGTAAGTCATGGACTTTCCATCTCACACATAGGGCAGAAATGTGCTGAGAAGGGACCCTGGACTCTTGCTCTCGCTTAGTTCTCTGCTTAAACCGTCCTCTGAAAATTGAGTGCTCTTCACTGTCATTTATAGGTCGCATGGTCCTCATCCTGGCCTGGGAGCCATCGCATCAGGCTCCATCTGGCAGATTGGTTTTTTTCGGAGAACTATATATGCATTTTATTTCAGCTCTGTGGACATACAGGTTCCTACTTGGGCATGGCGAGAAGTTAGATGGCTGTTAACATCCTAGTCTCTAAGGTACGGATACTGTAGAGCTCGGCTAATAACAACAGTATCTTATAGAAGGCTGATTTTCTAGTTATCAATGCTTTAACACTTAATGATGCTCTGATACTTTTGTAATCAGTATTTATGCTCTAGGAAGTAACACAGTTCTTATTGTTACTCTCTCATGTCTATGAATGATGACGTGGCTTTCAAAAGCTGAGGTTAAATCCACAAACGCTGTGGTGTGATAATTACTTCTGTGATCCTTCATATGGTCTGAGGAGTGTTTAAAGTCCAGATGCCCCCAGGATTAGTTTTACATTTATTTTCTGGTTTCTTTAGGGTTAGGCTTATTTTTTTTTAAAAGGAAGAATGCATTTTAACTGCTGTATGTTAGGTAGTTAAACTACCTGTCTACACTGGAGTGTGACAGCAGAGGCAGCTGCAACCAGTTTGATGTCACGTGTCAACAGCCTAAAAATCCCTGCAGGAGATCCTGGCAAGCAGAAGGTAGTGATTTTACAAGAGAAGATTAAATAAGGGAGGAGCTTCCATGGCATGAAGCAGATAATTGGCTCTTGAGTCATGGGGTTCTCTGCCAGAAATCAAGCACGAATGCCTTTGGGTTCTCAGGCCCCACTTGCAATGCTGGTTTCTGCAGGGAAAGATGAGATGAAATAAAAGGGATGTGCTCTTTGTTCTTCCATGCCTATCCCCCAGTCTGACATCTTTCCAGCCTACTCCTACTCCCACAATGGTCTAACTCACTTTTCTTCCCCCCTCAGATCTCAGGTTTCTTTGTCTTAAGCCATAGCGCTTGCTTTGCAGAAAATTAGTAACTTACTTAAAAAATAATAGTAGTGATTGATTTCATGGAACATGCATAAATTCCAGGCACTAAGTACTTTACTTACATGATTTCATTTCATCTTAAACAACAGCTTCATAACAGCTTCACAAGTAGTTTTGTCTTTCCTGGACACTATGGAAATTGGGGAAGTTAAAAAACTTGTCCACAGTCACATGGCAGGAACTCGTTAAATGAACATTGAAACCCAAGTGTGCATTACCTCCAAAACTTTTGTTCTTGATTTTGATTTTACCATAACGATAGCTGCCATTGGATGAAGGTATGTTCCCAGAACCACCACATAGAAAAACAACTTTCTTAAAGAATCATGGTTCTCATTGCCCCAATATGATGTATAAAGTTCATGTAATTAACTCTTGATATGATTACTGAATAGGACACAACATCACTTCTAGGTATTCTTGCCAAAACTGCATGACTTTAATAGTGAAAACATCTGAGAAACCCAAACTGAGAGACATTCTACAGAATAACTGTTTTTATTCAATAGTATCAAGGTCATAATGGCAAGGAGAGATTGGGGAATTATCACATATTGGAGGAGATTAAGGAGATTGTGGGAATAGAGGAGATTGGGGGAAATTGGTGAAATTCAAGTATGATCTGTTTTTAAGTTAATGATATAGCAATGTTAATTTCTTGATTTTGATAGCTACTGTGATTAAGTTGTTAATACAGGAGAAATGTTGTGAAGGATATACCTCAGTTTTCTGTTCTATTAACTTTTATATAAATCTACAATGCTCAGTCGTGTCCGACTCTTCACGACCCCATGGACTGCAGCCCACCAGGCTCCTCTGTCCATGGGATTTTCCAGGCAAGAGTACTGGAGTGGGGTACCATTGCCTTCTCCAGGTAACTCACCTAATATCATACAAATGGTCGTTATTGTTAGTGAAGGAATGAGGAAGAATTCTAACTCAGTCTTGGAGATTCCCAAGGCTCATTTTAATCACATGCTTTATGGCTGCCTCATGTTTAAATATTTGTGTTCAAAACATTAGCTAAACTCCATCCCTATTAGATAGCCCTTATACTGCTGCTGCTGCCGCTAAGTCACTTCAGTTGTGCCCGACTCTGTGCGACCCCATAGACGGCAGCCCACCAGGCTCCCCTGTCCCTGGGATTCTCCAGGCAAGAACACTGGAGTGGGTTGCCATTTCCTTCTCTAGCCCTTATACTAGGAGGGAAAAAAAAAGCAGCAACTTTGTGCCTATTGAAAAAAAAGCTATGCATATATTTCATTACTATTATAAAATTACATGATAATTTTGTGTGTATATATGAAACGATATTAATAGAGAATTTTATACTTAAGGGAATTTTAAATCAAAGTTATATAAATTTTTACCAACAAAAATGAAAACTATTCATTATAAAGCTGTTCTTATTTTTTTCAAATAATTTCTACATGCTACATCTCCAAATTAAAAATATCATGTCTGTCTCTTCTTGGTACCCAGCTCTCTCAAAACTTTTTTCTATAAATGTCATTGGCACAGTGAAGCTAATACTGTTTAATGCAAAAGAGCCAAGAAGAAAGCCGTATTTTTGTCTTATTAAAAGATTGATATTTTGGGGGAATGGATAAATTGTTTAAAACTTCAAGCCAAATAGGAGAATGCAAAAAAAAATCATGCCAAAAAAATCCTCTGTAAGTTTTAAAAATCTTAATAAAATATAATTACAGTGGAAGTCTTTTTAAACTTTAAAAGAAAAAAGAAGTGGATCAGTTGGCTTTGTTAAGTCTAAATAATTTAGTGATAAATTCTGGATAGTTCTTTGATGTATAGAATTGTGGCAGTATTTTAGTGCTAAAGATCTAACTTGAGGTTGCTTAGTTTCTGAGCCTCCACGTCGTCCTCAGCTGCAAAATGGGTACAGTAAACTTATCCAAAATTTTGCTTAAAGAATTGGATAATTTTATAGTTTATATACCTTCACATAAGAGATTTAAACATTCGGGGTTTTTTTCTTATTAAGAATCTATTGTACTGCTGATTGTAACTCCTGAAGTTAGCTTGTTTCTAAAGACTTTGACCTTTGTTATTTTGATTTACATGGTGTTAGGTGTTTCAAGGAAAGTCAGAAAACAAGTTTCTCTTTGCCAAGAAGTTAACACCAACCAGCATGTTGTGGTACTGTTTTTTAATAGTATATAATTCCTGTGGCTGTTTGATAAAAGCAGAAGCTCATACAATGAAGCCCAGAGTGGCAGACCGAGGAACTTTAGTTTGGTGAGACCAGAGCTATTTCCGGGGGGGCTTTGAGAGGAACTCTTAGCTTGGATCTGTCTGCTAAATTTAGTCTGTCAGCTTGACAGTTTCTCCTCTCAGTTTCTGTTGATAACAGAGGACATGGGGTTGTATCTCAGGGTTTTTAGTGGGGAGAGGGAAAGTGTGTGTATTGGGAGAGGGCATCCACTTTTAAAATAGCTATTTATTTCTATTTATTTATTATAGCCTTTTATTGATAAGATATATGTCTGAATCACTTTGCTGTCCACCAGAAGCTAACAAAACAAAACATAGTAAATTAACTATACCTGAATTGCTCAATTAAAGTGCTTAGTTATCAATTAAGTGCATTGTTATACTAGACACCATTAATGATTAATTCCCCTCCGTTCATTCATTCATTCAACAAATAATTATTGAAAGCTTACACTGTGCTAGATGTTATACTAGTCCTTTGAAAGCTTTAGGTACGACTATTTATTTCTACTCAAGTTTGGAGTATTTCGAATAAAAATTTTCCATTAGTTCACAGATACTTCTTGGGACTTCCCTGATGGCTCAGATGGTAAAGCATTATGATGAGGGAGACCCGGATTCAGTCCCTGGGTTGGGAAGATCCCCTGGGGAAGGAAATGGCACCCCACTCCAGTACTCCTGCCTGGAAAACTCCATGGACGGAGGATCCTGGTAGGCTATAGTCCATGGGGTGGCAAAGAGTCGGACACAACTGAGTGACTTCACTTGCACTTTTCACTTCTTTGAGTATTATGGGTCGTATGCGTAATGGATTGAAAAGGACAGATAAAGCTTGCCAGCGATGTCTTTGCTAGAGTATATGTTGTTGTTAAGTCACTCAGTCATGTCCAGCTCTTTGAGACCTCATGGACTGCAGCACTCCAGACTTCCCTGTCCTTCACTGTCTCCCAGAATTTGCTCAAACTCATGACCGGTCAGTGATTCCATCCAGCCATCTCATCCTCTGTCGCCCTCTTCTGCCCTCAATCTTCCCCAGCACCAGGGCCTTTTCCAGTGAGTCAGCTCTTTGTTATCAGGTGGCCAAAGTATTGCAGCTTCAGCTTCAGCCTCAGTCCTTCCAGTGAATATTCAGGATGGATTTCCTTCAGGATTGACTGGTTGGATCTCCTTGTAGTCCAGGGGACTGTAAAGAGTCTTCTCCAACACCACAGTCTGAAAGCATCAATTCTTTGGCACTCTTCATTCTTCTTTTGGTCCAACTCTCACATTCGTACATGACTACTGGAAAAACCATGGCTTTCACTATATGCACCTTTGTCAGCAAAGTGATGTCTCTGCTTTTTAATACGCTGTCTAGGTTCATCATAGCTTTCCTTCCAAGGAGCAAGTGTCTTTTAATTTCAGGGATGCAGTTGCTGTCTGCACTGATTTGGGATCCAAAGAAAATAAAGTCTGTCACTATTTCCCCATCTATTTTTTCCCCATCTATTTGCCATGAGGTGATGGGAACAGATGTCGTGATCTTCACTTTTTGAATGTTGAGTTTTAAGCCAGCTTTTTCATTCTCTTCTTTCACCTTTATCAAGAGGCCTTTTGGTTCCTCTTTGCTTTCTGCCATTGTGCTGTGCTTAGTTGCTCAGTCATGTCCCACCCTGACACCCCATGCACTGTAGCCCACCAGGCTCCACTGTCCATGGGAATTCTCCAGGCAAGCATAATGGAGTGGGTTGCCATGCCCTCCTCCAGGGGATCTTCCCAACCCAGGGATCGAACCTAGGTCTCACACATTGCAGGCGAAAACTTTGCTATCTGAGCCACCAGGGACACCCCTACCATTAGGGTGTTGTCATCTGTATATTTGAGGTTTTTAATATTTCTCCTGGCAGTCTTGCTTCCAGCTTGTAATTCATCCAGCTTGGCATTTTGCATGATGTGCTCTGCATGTAAGTTAAATAAGCAGAGTGACAATATACAGCCTTGCCATACTCCTTTCCCAATTTGGAACCAGTCCGTTGTTCTATGTCCAGTTCTAAGTGTTGCTTTTTGACCTGCTTACAGGTTTCGCAGGAGGCAGATAAGGTGGTCTGGTATTCCCATCTCTTGAAGAATTTTTCACTGTTTGTCATGATCCACACAATCAAAGGATTTAGCATAGTTAATGAAGCAGAAGTAGATATTTTTCTGGAATTCTCTTGCTTTTTCGATGATCCAACAGATATTGGCAGTTTAATCTCTCATTGCATATAGATGATGGAATTGAAGTTTACTAAGCTTAAGAGGGCATGCACAAGGAGTAGGTTTGGAGAAGAGTTGGAATTTGGTTTTTGGACTTTTTAGCTTAGTTAGACAGGAACTATGCTGTATACATCCCTGTCTCCCAGGATGCCCATGACAATGCTTTATGCATAGTACACAATTAATGTTTGATTTTATTTGGATTCAGTGATTTGGCTTTTATTAATATGTATACTTTTAGTCCTTGGCTCTTTAGTGCTGGCTTTGTTTATGCCAAAAAGCAAAGCTTATTATGAATATAAATAGAAAATGAATTTGAGCTGTGTTTTCAGTGAAGATGATGTGCCTCGTACCTTGCCAGAGTGCTTTGTTAACGCTGCTAAGTTGCTTCATTCATGTCCGACTCTGTGCGACCCCATAGAGGGCAGCCCACCAGGCTCCCCCATCCCTGGGATTCTCCAGGGAAGAACACTGGAGTGGGTTGCCTTTTCCTTCACCAATGCGTGAAAGTGAAAAATGAAAGTGAAGTTGCTCAGTCATGTCCAACTCTTCGTGACCCCATGGACTGCAGCCCACCAGGCTCCTCCAGCCACAGGATTTTCCAGCAGGAGTACTGGAGTGGGGTGCCATTGCCTTCTCCAGCGAACTGGATCTCTATAATACAGGCTTAGCTCTTTACAAGAAGAACTTAATTTAGGTGTGCAGATCTTTATGCGTGTGAGGTGATTTTTGTAGCACAGGTGTGGAACATAATCAGATGTGGATTAGAAACCCACAGGATTGCTATTGTTATTTTATGGTTAAGAATGTAGTTTTCAGAAATGCTTTGAAGTGCCATTCTGGGCATTTTAGGGGAAAATTTCATCTGCCCTTCCACTTATTGAGACACTGAGAGATTCTTTGGTTCTAGATGTATTCTATCATTGTTCTTAGTCATTTTTCCAGTTTCCATCTTTAAGACTGGTGTTTTATGTCTTTGCACATTAAATCCATGTTTTCCCCTGCTCCTCTTTCTCTTTTATACTGAAATAACTTTTGACATTTTAAAGTTAAATTCTTCGATCTCACATTTTACATCTTAGGTTCATTTGACAGGATTTTGAAATGCTTTTAATGAGCTATGTCACCTTTTCAGGTTATGATAGCACAGTGTTCTCATTGTATGTAAAACTGACATTTTGTCAAATGGTGTAGGTATTAATGCATATAGAATTTTGAAAGAAAGATGAGACTACATGATCTGAACATTAAGAAATGCAACTCAGAACAGTGATACTTGTAATTCTATTTTAGTGGCCAGGGCCTAATAAGGAGTGAGTAATTAGGGACTTGCCATTTCCATTCATTTGCTCAGATGTGCGTGTGTTAACTATTCCAGCCAATGTCTCAAAAGCTAATGCAAATTAATGGGAACAGCGCATCCAAAAAGAATCTGGGAGTCTCACCTTCAGAAACAGTGGGGAAACATCTGTAAGGTCTTATATTTAGGTTGTTTCCCACTGTGACACTTAAAAGTCTGATTAAACATACTACTGAGGCGGGTTTTGGTAACTTTGAAAAGTGTGAGGGCTTAATTTTAGGTAGAAAATGGCTGTGTATACATTTTGGGGGAAAAAGTATTTTTACTTAATTCATTATTGTATAAATATGAAATTATAAATATTTGAATATTTTTGGTTTTTGTGTTATGGCACTGACTCTGCATTGTCTTTTAATTTGCTCGTAACAAAGAATAAAAATTAAGGAACCTCTCTGAGCCTTCTGTTTAGGCGTAACAGCTGGATAGTGAGTCCTTGTCTATGTTTAAGGAATTAAGTTCCTACCAACAGGGACCAATACTGTTTTCTTCTTAAAGGAAGTATGTTTTCTCATCTGAAAAAAATCCTAGCTGTATTTCTTTTCAGGAGATTATATTTTAAAGTAACTTTTTGATGAAATGGTTTTATAGATTTATTCCTTTTTTTTTTTTTTTTTAGTTAGATGAGAGTTGTAAAGAATTATTGAGAATGATGTGGTCAGCCTCAGATGATGAAGAATCTGTGTGTAACACCTGTGTTCTTAGAGTCAAATACAGTCAACTGCCTTCCTTTTCTAGTATTTATTTTTTTCACTTGTGAAACAGATACTAATATTGAATGCCTGACTGTGTGCTAGCTCCCAAGGATACAATAATGAAAAAAACAAGAGAGACCTTGTATCTTGGAGCTTCCATTATGGCTGGGCAGAAAGACATCCAGCAGGTAGCATGATGTCACTAAGAGGATGGTTGTGAAAGGCCTGGTGAAGAGATGACCGGTAAGAGTGGAGGCCCGAAAGTTTAGTGGAAGCCTGTGGGGAAGAAGGAATAGGGTGAGCGTGTTCAGGTGGTGGCAGCAGCGTGTGTGGAGGCCCTGTGCTGGGGTCCAGCCTCAGCAGGATCCACGGATACCCTCCAGGATGGATGGCGTCGCGAGAGGGAAACTGAGGCAGCCTCTCAGTCTTTCTTTGGACTGCCTGTTTATTTCAAGCTTATGATTCTCTTTTATACTTTTACAAAAGCATTAGGTCAGAGGTTTGATACTTTAGTTCGCTTTGACCCAGATTTATTTTTCTCCAAAAATCATTGTTGCCCCTCAAAAGGAGTTCCCTCCTCAGCAGTTCTCCCATCTACTCCTTCTCACGTGTCCTTGTGAATACACTGTAACTCATGCTAATGTCTGGGCTGCACACCACATTCCTCAGTTTATTTTCTAAGTCCTGTTTGCCCCTAGTATCCTAAGTTCACTATTTCTTAGAAAGGGCCTCTAGCTAATAGTATCTCTAAAGTCCCTAATTTTTATAAGCTGTAGTAGAATATTGTAACATTACAGCAATCCTTGGACTTCCCTGGTGGCTCAGAGGTTAAAGCGTCTGCCTGCAATGTGGGAGACCCGGGTTCGATCCCTGGGTCGGGAAGATTCCCTGGAGAAGGAAATGGTAACCCACTCCAGTATTCTTGCCTGGAGAATCCCATGGACAGAGGAGCCTGGCGGGCTATAGTCCACGGGGTCGCAAAGAGTCGGATACGACTGAGCGACTTCACTTCTTCACCTCTTCTTCTACAGCAATCCTTAAATCTTTAGCTTCTAACTATTTTAATTATTCCTAAGCCCTAAATTCAGCAAACTTCTTTGCCATAAACACTTTTCTCACAAATGGGCCTCAGATAGGAATCCCTCCCATGGTCTCAAGCTGTGGCCTCAGTGCTCACCCTCAAACACTCTTTTGTAAAAGTCCTTGAACAAATGTCAGTGATTAACTTTATGAATTATTCTTTGAGCACAGCTGCAGAAGGCTTGATGCCTTCTCTTGCTCCTCTCAAAAACAATAAGCACCTTAATATTCTCTTCAGTCAACTCAGCCCAGGAAAGGAAAGCACAAGTCAGAATCACAAAGCCTGACTCCTTCATTCCCGGTCCATGCCTATTCCTGGTCCATGCCTGCAGAACACAGCGGGAGGTTTAGGGCCGTGCCTCTGTTTTGTCAGTGATGCCTAACGCGGCTCCCGACACCTGGGCGGCTGGAAACTGGAAGCAGACTGGCATGGTTGTCGTGCATTGCGCAGTGGAGGTACTGGGCCCTACGAGGGCAGGACCAGTCTTACAAGTTGTGTGACAATTGCGTATGGATTGTATTCCAAGAGCATTGGCAAACATTGCGGGATTTCAGATATGGGAATCACACAGTTGAAGAAGTTCTCTTTGCTGCCCCATGGCAAATACAGTGGGTTTGGGCAGAAGAACATCATTGAGGAGGCCATGGCAGTAATTTAAATGAAATGTAGTTTTGGCTGAACTATGGTGGTTGTATGAAGTAAAGAGAAGTAAATAGATTTTGGTACAGTTGGCAGAACTTGAATCCTTGGTGACATTTTTGGTGTTTTAAGTTATAGTTCTTTTTCATCTTTGCCAACTCAGTCACCAAAGAATGGTACCTTGCTATTATATATTTATGTATTTGTTAACTTGTGAGATTAAAAAAAATTTGTGTGTGTGTGGCCTATTTGCAATCTTTGTTTAAAATCATTTCCTTAACTGATTTTTAAGAGCTCTTGAGATCTGTGATCTATGACAAATTTAAAAAATATTTTGTCTGGTGTTGTTTGTTTTTTAATTTTATCTGTGGAATATTTTTATATTTTTATGGTTGTTTAAAGCTGTGTTTTATACATTTGGTGTCACATGTGTTAATGTTAAGAGATTTCAGAAATGCATGTGAATGTGCATTCAGTTGAGATAATACTTTATATATGATTTATTTTGAAATTAGTTCACTATACCGTAACATAGTAATATATGTTCAAGGCTTTTTAAGAACTAAGAATTTATTTCACCTGATGCACAATAGCTTTAGCTATGCTTGTTGATCTTTCAATTTTATCATGCCTTAAAAAAGAGTTAACTAATTTAATAACTTGTGTAAACTTACATATTTTTATTTCGCTGATTTAGTTGCAGGGTTCCATTTTGTTGCATTAAGTTATAGTAAAGGAACCCAGAAAACAAAGCCTATTACATTTCTGTATAAACTAACAGTGAATGTTTAAGTGGTTGTCTTACAGTTAGCTAGTGCTTCTCATAAACTGTGTTCTTTGGTTGTAGGCCTTTCACGTCTTTGAGGTCCTGCACCCTAGGCGTAGTCTCACTTGGGTGAGGTTGCAGAATAGCTCAGATACGCAGTATGTCTGAGAGACTGTGGAAGTGGCCATGTTACGAATTGTAGAGTCACGAGAGCCACGTCAGAACCACGTGGGTATCGTGTAAGGAGCCTCCATTGATGATTTAGAAAAGAGGGGTTCTAGTTCTTGCAGTTTCACCCCTAGATGTATTGCGTAGGTGTAGGGCCTCTGTTGGAAGATGTCTATCAGACCCTTTATAGTTTGCTGCTGCTGAGTCGCTTCAGTCGTGTGCGACCCCATAGACGGCGGTCCACCAGGCTCCCCCGTCCCTGAGATTCTCCAGGCAAGAACACTGGAGTGGGTTGCCATTTCCTTCTCCAGTGCATGAACGTGAAAAGGGAAAGTGAAGTCGCTCAGTCGTGTCCGACTTTCGCGACCCCATGGACCACAGCCCACCACGCTCCTCTGCCCATGGGATTTTCCAGGCAACAGCACTGGAGTGGGGTGCCATTGCCTTCTGTTTGGGAAGGGTGCTAAGAGGAGTCTGTAATTTCATAGGCTTTCTGCTGCCCCCTGGTGGTATTCTGCCTTAGTCCACAGCTGGAAGTATTACAGATCCCTTGACAACCTGAATCTGTGTTCCAGTGCTGACTGGCTTGGTGAGTGAGGAGCATCCCTTTTGTGCAGCTGAGCTTTGGTTGTGCTAACCATTGGCTGATTGATAAAGAAGCTCAGTGAAGGTGAACCCCTGGAAATCTGGGAAATTACCAGATCGTTGGAGCCAAGAAGACAGCCAGTGATCACTAGACAAGAGTTGACCAGCTGATGGGTATTCATTTTTAAGAGTTAGTATAATTGCTGTCAGAAAAAAAAATGCTTAGTATATTTTATTTTTTGAGTGTGGAGATAAAGAAGACATACGCTTGCTTTTGCTGAAATCCAGGAGACCGGGGAAGGAGACTGGCACAGGGACCCATTTGTTGGAGAAGAATAAAACACGATGGGAAGACAGACATCACCTTTGTGGCCAGGACCGACCGCAGGATGTACGTTTAGGTGCCGTCAGTTTAGAAGTCACCCCTTTAGATCACCTCTAGGCTGAAAATAGTTAAAACTCACCTAGCTCTCAAAGTCAGTATTAGGAATGTATTTGGGGCACAGACTTGAACTTGACTCTCCCCTCTGGGCCTGCGCCTTGTTGATCACCAGGGTCACGTTCTTTATATTAGCCTTTTTAAACTCCATGAGTCACATATATTTTTTATTAGTATAGATTTAGAAGAGAGTTGATAGATATTTTTCTCACTGAAAGGGAAAAACTTTCGTTTCCCAGCCAGTGGGGATTTCTGATCCTCAGTAGACTATAAAAAGTTGCTTCACTTTAGATCAAGTCTTTTTATTTTACATTAATCAAGAAATTGTGTCTTCTCGTGACCTACTATTAATCTGTTACCAGCACTAGGAAGTCCCAGTGTAAACACCAAAGATGTGCTTTAAATTAGTTGTGTTTTGTTATTACACATGGGGACCAGGGCCCCCATCAGGCTTCCAAAGTCTGTAGATGATTAAGAGTGGTGATGCTGGGCTTCTCCGGTGGCTCTGTGATAAAGAATCCACGTGCCAGTGAAGGAGATGCAGATTTGATCCCTGATCTGGGAAGATCCTACATGCCACACAGCGACTTAAGCCCACGAACCATAACAGTGAGCCTGTGTTCTGGAGCCTGGGAACCACACTGCTGAAGCCCACTGCCCGAGAGCCTGTGCTCCGCAGCAAGAGAAGCTGCTGCAGCAAGGAACGGCCCCTGCTCACTTCCATTAGAGAAAGCTCACACAGCAGTGAAGACCCAGCACAACCGAAACCAAACAAAACCATTTTTTACCTTCTTGTACATTTTGATGATGTATGAGATGAGAAAAAACACATTTGAAAACTGAACTGCTTTAGAAAATATGGGGAGATGCTTATTGTTTAGAAAATATATCTAAAATTTATGATACTGTTACTCTCCAGCAAATTTTTAGAGTAGCGGCAGGACAAAGGGAAAGACTTTGAGCTTCTAGGGGAGGCAAAGGTGAGAAGGCAAACGCATGGCAAAACTAATGGTGGAGAAGGGTTAACGTTAGCAGTGTTTGTTATATAGAGTTCGTCAGTACCATCTCTGGGCTGATGAGGTTTTAGACTCTTAAAGTTGTTTCCAATGACTAACTTCTGTCCTTCCTTGTAGAGGAAGAGGGAATATGTCTGCAAATTTATGCCCTTAGTTCAGTTCAGTCGCTCAGTCGTGTCTGACTCTGCAACCCCATAGACTGCAGCATACCAGGCTTCTCTGTTCATCACCAACTCCCAGAGCTTGCTCAAACTCATGTCTGTTGAGTTGGTGATGCCATCCAACCATCTCATCCTCTGTCGTCCCCTTCTTCTCCTGCCCTCAGTCTTTCCCAGCATCAGGTCTTTTCCAGTAAGTATTGGAGTTTCACCTTCAACATCAGTCCTTCCAATGAATATTCAGGACTGATTTCCTTTAGGATTGACTGGTTTGATCTCCTTGAATCCTACTTTTGGGCAAATAGGGGGATAGCAGAGAGCTTTTTCTGAATGTGCTTCTGTTCTTAAGCCCATGTTTGGGTGCCCAGTGCACTGTGAGGCCACACTAGATTATTGAAGTTTGGAGCTCAGAAAGGTTTATTGCAGGGCAAAGCAAGGATAACAGGTAGCTTATGCTCAAAAAGCCTGAACTCCTCAGTTCACTTCAGTTCTGTTCAGTTGCTCAGTCGTGTCTGACTCTTTTCTCAGAGAAGAGTTTTTATAGGAAAAGTTGATTTGGGGGCAGGGGAACTGCAAGGTATGTAGCCCTCCTCTGCCTGGTTGGTGTAAGCTAACAGGCTGGTGTTCTGGGACTCCCAGTCATCAGTCTTCTGGTTCCAGCCAGTCTGAGGTCCACTGTTTGAGCCCAGCCTGGGGTGGGGCCCTACTTCCTGCAGAAGAACTCAGAGATATGCATCATAGTATTGTGCACCTCCCCTGAGGAGGAGCCAGACCCTGTCCTATCCTGCACTGTTGTTTCTTTCTGTATTCCCTAATTCCCCTGATTCAGTTCAGTTCAGTCGCTCAGTCGTGTCCGACTCTTTGCAACCCCATGAATCGCAGCACGCCAGGCCTCCCTGTCCATCACCATCTCCCGGAGTTCACTCAGACTCACGTCCATCGAGTCAGTGATGCCATCCAGCCATCTCATCCTCCGTCATCTCTTTCCCCTCCTGCCCCCAATCCCTCCCAGCATCAGGGTCTTTTCCAATGAGTCAACTCTTTGCATGAAATGACCAAAGTATTGGAGTTTCAGCTTCAACATCACTCCTTCCAGGACTGATCTCCTTTAGGATGGACTGGTTGGATCTCCTTGCAGTCTAAGGGACTCTCAAGAGTCTTCTCCAACACCACAGTTCAAAAGCATCAATTCTTCGATGCTCAGCTTTCTTCACAGTCCAACTCTCATATCCATACATGACCACTGGAAAAACCATAGCTTTGATTAGATGGACCTTTGTTGACAAAGTAATGTCTCTCCTTTTGAATATGCTATCTAGGTCTGTCATAACTTTCCTTCAAAGCAGTAAGCGTGTTTTAATTTCATGGCTGCAATCACCATCTGCAGTGATTTTGGAGCCCCCAAAATAAAGTCTGACACTGTTTCCACTGTTTCCCCATCTATTTGTCGTGAAGTGATGGGACCAGATGCCATGATCTTCGTTTTCTGAACGTTGAGCTTTAAGCCAACTTTCTCAGTCTCCTCTTTCACTTTCATCAAGAGGCTTTTTAGTTACTCTTCACTTTCTGACATGAGGGTGGTGTCATCTGCATATCTGAGGTTATTGATATTTCTCCCAGCAATCTTGATTCCAGCTTGTGCTTCTTCCAGCCCACCGTTTCTCATGATGTACTCTGCATATAAGTTAAGTAAGCAGGGTGACAATATACAGCCTTGATGTACTCCTTTTCCTATTTGGAACCAGTCTGTTGTTCCATGTCCAGTTCTAACTGTTGCTTCCTGACCTGCATACAGATGTCTCAAGAGGCAGGTCAGGTGGTCTGGTATTCCCATCTCTTTCAGAATTTTCCACAGTTTATTGTGATCCACACAGTCAAAGGCTTTGGCGTAGTCAATAAAGCAGAAAGAGATGTTTTTCTGGAACTCTCTTGCTTTTTTGATGATCCAGAGTAGCTGTTTAAATTTGCCCTTTGGAGCTCAGAGTAGGTCTAGGAACCTGAAAGCCTTTTTCCTACAAACAGGAAGCTGATACCGAAAGGCTCTTGTGCCTAGGAGGGCCCCATAGCATCCCACTTGGTTTCACTTCTCAGTTGCCTTCAGCTCAAAATGATCGTTTGCCAGAGTAATATATTGTGCTCCCCTTCAAGACCAGAGCACAGTCTTTGTGCTTTAAGTCTGCAGTAGTCCTGGGACAGAAATACCAGTAAGGAATGTCAAGGATGGAGATTGGCAGTTATGGTTTGAGGTATGTGCATAGTAAGTCGCATCAGTCATGTCCAACTTCGTGTGACCCTGTGGACTGTAGCCCACCAGGCTCCTCTGTCCATGGGATTCTCCAGGCAAGAATACCAGAGTGGGTTGCCGTGCCCTCCACCAGGGGATCTACCCTACCCACGGATCTCTGGTCTGCCTGCATTGGCAGGTGGCTTCCCTGTGGTTTGAGGTAAGGTGGAAGAAAACACAGCCAGGGTGGAGCTAGAGCATTCTTCAGGATTTTGTCTCCTTAAAAATAAGAAATAAATTAGTACAAACGTTCTCAATCACTGTTCTTGATTATGTGCTGGACTCTCAGTATAGCAATTCATAGCCCTTTGAGTTCTGAAAAATATTCTTAAATAATTTCTCTTGTTATAACTTCCCCATTTTTTCCTGTGCTCTTTCTTGAGCTCCTGTTAATCACATACTAAACTTTCTAGATGACTTTTTAACGTTCTTACCTTTTCTCTCAGTTTTCCATCTTTCTGTCTTGTTCTGCTTTCTGAGATATTTTTTCCAACTTTATTTTCTATTGAAATTTTCATATTTACCATGAATTTCCAAGACCTTTTTAAAAAATGAATTTTTTTGTTATCATTTTGTTGTTCAACGTTTCTTTGAGAATGTTCATAGTAGTTTTTCTTAACATAATTTCCCTGCTTAGTGTGTTCTTCCAAGTTCTTTTTTGTTTTAAGCTTTCATATTTATTAGAGTTTCTTCAAATGTCTTTAATTTTTTTGACCCACTCTTATTTTATATATTAAAAAAAAAGGCACTAAAAATGCTGTTTGAAAGCACTTTGCATGAGTGGAACTTGTTTGCATGGATTTCAGTGCAAGATAATCAGTGCTCTTTTCTCTTAAAGTGTCTGGATTTGTGGGGAGGGGGAGGTCTGCCTGGAAGTTTTCATTCTGGCTGCCAGCATGCTGGGTGTTTAATGAGGTAAAGGATCAGGACAGGTCTGGCAGCATCTCTTTGTAACTTTTATTCAATCCATTGTAGTTAATACCCCACCTTCAACTGTGTTCCTGTTTCTTTTCTAGCAACTCTTCATTTCCATTTTCGAGACAATAAACTTCCCGTCTTCTCTGGTGTTGGGCAGAAGTAGTTGTTCAACTGTGGAAAGTGAGAATTTGGTGGTCTTTCAACCAGTCCTATTTTTAGCTCCACCTCACCCCCATTTTGTGATGTATCTATGCCTCCAATTCCTCATGCTTCTAAGGCCTCTTTTTGCACAGACTGCTTTTTATTTCTTCCCCTTACTGGCTTAGGATTTTGTTTTCTTGGGTTTTCTCTCAGCTATTACTAAGTCCATCCTCTTCCCAACCTCCTAAATTAGTCATCTCTTGTTCTCTTTGCCCTTTTTCCACGTCCTTTTCATCCTTGTATTACCATTTCAGGAGAGTTTTAAGAGGCAGTGGAAATTAATGCGTGTGTGTGTTTATCTGTGTGTGTGCTCAGTTGTGTCCAGCTCTTTGTTGTCCCGTGGGTTGCAGCCCACCAGGCTCCTCTGTCCATGGGATTTCAGGCAAGAATACTAGAGTTGTTTGCCAGTTCCTTCTCCAGGGGATCTTCCTGACCCAGGAGTTGACCCCATGTATCATAAATCCACTGCATTGCAGGTGGATTCTTTGCCACTGTACCCCCTGGGAAGGCCCCAATGCCCATGTTTACTTAGATATTAATATATTTTTAAAAAGTTCCGTCTTTTGATGGACTGGATTCCACTTTCCACTCCTTTTCTGCCTACAAAGAGTGTATGGGTGCTGGATTGCTTGAGTTTGGGGATTGGAAAAACCTGTCAATTGCCTTTAAACATATACTGTATATTTCTGATTATTTCTCCTTCTCTTAAGACCTCCCTGTAACCTTTTACTTTCTGCTTTTCATCCTGAGGTATCAGCCCACCGCAGGCCGAGGAGAGAAGCTTGGATTTTCCTGTGTTTTCTTTCAACACATCTGTCTTGTCTTTTTCTTTTTTCCCTACCATGTCTTATTCTTTTATTAATGTTTTGATTCTCTTTTATATCATTAGGGTACTCACTTAACCACCTCTTTAAACTTACTTTCTCAAGCTCATGTTTGTCATACCTGCTGGGTTTGCCTCATGGTGGATTATGTCCTTATACGATTTATACTTTTCAGTAACTTGTTTATCCCTAATTGAGGTTAGTTTTTCCATGGGAAATCTGTGAACTCTTGCTTGTTGAAGAGTCTCTAGGGGGCTGTTGTGCATATACTTCTCTTTTGTAATTTACATTAATTTCTTGAAGTTTCTTTAAAACAGAAGATAGTAAAACATGGCCTCATCTTTTTCCTAAGCCAGTGACTTTTTCACAGCCCTCATTTATGATAGATTCAGAGGGTTGTGCAATCTTTTAATTCTAGCTAAACAAGCAGTCCAGTGGAAGGGTTTTAGCTCTTATTTTTAAAAAGCAGAATGGGGAAGAAAAAGAAGAGAAATGGAATGAGGTGTGAGGGAAATAAGAGCCTGGGTTAGCTGTTCCCAGGCTTCTTGAGGCAGATAGATCACCACTGTGCACGTCGGCTGGACATGAGAGCCAATGGAATTTGGAAACATCAGTTATGTCCTAACAATCTTGAGTGCTGCCAGATTGTGTCCATGTCCCAGAACTACAGATTAACTTGATGAATGTTATAAAATACCCCTGCTGTTTCAGACCTAGAAAGGCAGTTCATCAGTTGAGTGGGAATAGACTCTTCAGAGATTTGGTAATTGTGTTCTAACAATGAAAACCCAGGGGGAAACTATCGTGATTAGTTGTCATTAGTGTTAGGCAAAGTTTTCCTTACTGTAATGACGATAAGGCAGAATTTTCACATGGGTTTTACATTTTGGCAGTAGGCTGGGGAGATGGATATTGAAGGAAATCTAGATGACAGAAGAGTTGTCATTCTGATGGTTTGTTGTTGTTTTCTCTCTGGATTGATAGACGGTATCTGAGACCAGAATTTTTTTATGCACTTAGGTTCAGATTTCAGCTTTGTCAGTGGTTTGGCTCGTATCCTGAGACTATTATGTTTGGGGAATTTGATGGCTTTGGAACCCAGTGATACACAGAGGGCAAAAGTTCCAATTATTTAGAGAAATCTGCAAGCCCATTTCATATTTTTAAAGAAAGCAAATGTAGGAAGCATCTGTTTTCGATTTTGCAATGCTGCCTGTGCGTTTAAAAACAAAACATACTTGAAGGGAAAACAAGCCTTTTCTTTTCCAAACACAAGTAATGTATCTTTATCAAGGAAATTAGAAAACACTGGAAAAAATACAGCCAAAAATTACTTCATAATTTTGTAAAAGTTTAGAGGTGATATACACCTTGTAGACTTTTCTACTATGGATATTTGTGATTCATGTTTCCAGAAATGGTATCATTCTCTTTGTAACCTGTTTGGCAAAACTATACACACACACACACATATATATAAATATGTATCACAATAAATATAAAAGTACAGTCTGGTCTTCAGTGGAGGCTTTGTATTCTGTTACATCATGATGTATTTAGTTCTCAATTTCAAGGATCCATTTCAAAAGGAATGATTTTATTTGCTAACCAGAGTCTGGCTATGGAATTGTGAACACTGTACATAATAGCAATTTAAAATAAAGTTTAAAGGTTAAGGCATCAGAAGTAATCTGAAATTTCCTCAACAGCAGATTGAAGCTATGTGATTGTTATTTAGCCATTTTTTTCTTCTTCTGATAAATACAGTTTTATAACTTCTGCCTATTTAAGTCAATTCTTTACTTGTTAAGTAACAACAACAAAATTTTATAGCTACTTAGATTGGTTTGGAGAAAAGCAATCAGGAGTTATCCAAATTGAGTCAGAGAAAATGTAAAACACCTACCTCGTGAGTCTTTCATTGGGCTGCATTGCCCTAAAAGGTCCATTAGGTTACTATTGACTTTTATGGAAAGTTCTAGTAGATGTAAAGACCTTTATCTGGACTAGAAGTGTTTATAAAAAGGCAGTTCATCTATTTCCTAATAAAATAATATCAGTACTTTGTGTTTCTCTTTAGGAGGTTTTCCACAGGTAATTTCATGTTATAAAATCCGAGCTAAATATTATGTGCTCACCAAATTTGGACCTTGTTATAAGTTGGTTATGTAAGCCAGTGGAGTAGCACCACATGGATGCCCCAGGCTGCTTTTGCTTTTAGAGATTTGACACATGGAGCCAACGTTCACGCAACAGTCATGCATGCTTTGTTTCCCGCTTTCTCTTGCTGTTACCAGCATTTAGAAACTTCCGAAAACTTCCCTATAGTTTCTTCCCTGACATGCCAGCTATGTTTGTTCAATCTTGGGTCCATCGTGCCTTTAACAACTCATAAAAATTCAGTTCTTTGTATTAATTTTATATACTGCAATTTTACTATATTCATTGATTAGCTCTAGCAATTTTCTGGCTGTGTCTTTAGGGTTTTCTATGTAGAGGATCATGTCATCTGCAAACAGTGAGAGTTTTACCTTTTTTCCAATCTGGATTCCTTTTACTTCTTTTTCATCTCTGTGTTTTCTGTGGCTGAATCTTCCAAAACTATGTTGAACATTAGCAGTGAGAGTGGGTACCCTTGTCTTGTTCCTGACTTTAGGGGAAATGCTTTCAATTTTTTGCCATTGAAGATAATGTTTGCTGTGGGTTTATCATATATGGCTTTTATTATGTTGAGGTATATTCCTTCTATTTCTGCTTTCTGGAGGGTTTTTATCATAAATGGATGTTGAATTTTTTCAAAGGCTTTCTCTGTATCTATTGAGATAATCATATGGTTTTTATCTTTCAAGTTGTTAATGTGATGTATCACATTGATTGATTTGCAGATATTGAAGAATCCTTGCATCCCTGGGATAAAGCCCATTTGGTGATGTATGATCTTTTTAATATGTTGTTGGATTCTGTTTGCTAGAATTTTGTTACGATCTATGTTCATCAGTGATTCTGGCCTATAGTTCTCTCTCTCTCTCTCTCTCTCTCTTTTTTTTTTTTTGGTGGCATTTTGTCTGGTTTTGGTTTTAGGGTGATGGCGGCCTCATAGAATGAGTTTGGGAATTTACCTTCCTCTGCAATTCTCTGGAAGAGTTTGAGTAGGATAAGTGTTAGCTCTTCTCTAAATTTTTGGTAGAATTCATCTGTGAAGCCATCTTGTCCTGGGCTTTTGTTTGCTGGAAGATTTTTTGATTACAGTTTTTATTTCTGTGCTTATGATGGGTCTGTAAAGATTTTCTATTTCTTCCTGGTTCAGTTTTGGAAGGTTATACTTTTTTAAGAATTTGTCCATTTCTTCCAAGTTGTCCAGTTTATTGGCATATAGTTGCTGATAGTAGTCTCTTATGATCGTTTGTAGTTCTGTGTTGTCTGTTGTGATTTTCCCGTTTTCATTTCTAATTTTGTTGATTTATCCCCTTTTTTTTTCTTGATGACTCTGGCTAATGGTCTATTTTATTTATTTTTTCAAATTCCTTGAATTCCTATACACTAACAATGAGAAAACAGAAAGAGAAATTAAGGAAACAATCCCATTCACCATTGCCATGAAAAGAATAAAATACTTAGGAATAAATCTACCTAAAGAAACAGAAGGTCTATATATAGAAAACTATAAAACACTGATAAAAGAAATAAAAAATGATGCAGATAGGTTGAGAAATATACTGTGTTTATGGATTGGAAGAATCAATATAGTGAAAATGAGTATACTACTCAAAGCAATCTACAGATTCAATGCAATCCCTATCAAGCTATCAATGGTATTTTTCACAGAACTAGAACAAATAATTTCACAATTTGTATGGAAATACACAAAAACTTGAATAGCCAAAGCAATTTTGAGAAAGAAGGATGGAACTGGAGGAATCAACCTGCCTGACTTCAGACTATACTACAAAGCTACAGTCATCGAGCTTTGTGCCACTATGGTACTGGCACAAAGATAGAAATATAGATCAACGTAGCAAAATAGAAAGCCCAGTGATAAATCCACGCACCTGTGGACACCTTATCTTTGACAAAGGAGGCAAAGATATACAATGGAGAAAAGACAATCTCTTTAAGAAGTGGTGCTGGAAGACTGGTCAATTACCTGTAAAAGAATGAAACTAGAACACTTTCTAACACCATACACAAAAATAAACTCAAAATGGATTAAAGATCTAAATGTAAGACAAGAAACTATAAAACTCCTAGAAGAAAACAGGCAAAACCCTCTCAGACATAAATCACAGCAAGATCCTCTATGACCCACCTCCCAGAGTAATGGAAATAAAATAAAATAAAAACAAATGGGACATAATTAAACTTAAAAGCTTTTGCACAATGAAGGAAACTGTAAGCAAGGTGAAAAGATAGCTTTCAGAATGGGAGAAAATAATAGCAAATGAAGTAACTGACAAACAATCTCAAAAATATACAAGCAGCTCATGCAGCTCAATACCAGAAAAATAAATGACTCAATCAAAAAATGGGCCAAAGAACTAAACAGACATGTCTCCTAAAGAAGACATACAGATGGGTAACAGACACAGGAAAAGATGCTCAACATCACTCATTATCAGAGAAATGCAAATCAAAATCACAGTGAGGTACCATCTCACTCCAGTCAGAATGGCTGCTATCAAAAAGTCTACAAAGAATAAATGCTGGAGAGGCTGTGGAGAAAAGGAAACCCTCTTACACTGTTGGTGGGAATGCAAACTAGTATAGCCGCTATGAAGAACAGTGGGGAGATTCCTTAACAAACTGGAAGTAGAACTGCCATATGATCCAGCAAGTCCACTGCTGGGCAACACACTGAGAAAACCAGAATTGAAAGAGACACATGTATCCCAATATTCATCACAGTACTGTTTACAATAGCTAGGACATGAAAGCAACCTAGATGTCCATTGGCAGACGAATGGATAAGAAAGCTGTGGTACATATACACAATGGAATATTAGTCAGCCGTTAAAAAGAACACATTTGAATCAGTTCTAATGAGGTGGATGAAACGAGCCTATTATGCAGAGTGAAGTGAGTCAGAAAGAAAACACCAATATAATATATTAACACATACATATGGAATTTAGAAAGATGGTAATGATGACCCTATATGCAAGACAGCAAAAGAGACACAGATAGAAAGAACAGACTTTTGGGCTCTGTGGGAGAAGGTGAGGGTGGGATGATTTGAGAGAATAGCAGTGAGACCTGTATATTACCATATGTGAAATAGACGACCAGTCCAAGTTCAATGCAGGGCACTCAAAGCCGGTGCACTGTGTGCACTGGGACAACCCAGAGGGATGGGATGGGGAGAGAAGTGTTCGGGATGGGGGACACATGGGGGACTCCATGGACAGAGGAGCCCGATGGGCTGCAGTCCATGCGGTCACAAAGAGTCAGGCACGATTGATCAACTGTAGCACTCAAATTCTGTAGTGTTATGGAATAAAGAGTTTATGTCCAGCTTTTATTCTTTTACATCTTCCCAGTTCTGAGAACTGAGTTGAAAGATTTGAGCTCTGCATTATTTCTCAACTTTCTCCCAGTAATGGATTCAGGGTAGCATCTCTGGATGATGGTGGTAATAGTAGTTTTCTGCGTCCAGCCTTACACACAGTCTTCTGGGTCTGTTTTAGAAAGCACTTTGCCTTTCCCATCTCAGACACAACAGTATGCTATAAACTGACTATGCAGGCCCAAGGGACACACAGGAGAAGATGTTCACTTCTCCTACAGCCAGGCTCTGGGGTCTCTGAGTAAGTCCTCATCTTTTCACTGTGGCCTTTGCAGTCCTCATTGTATGCATGCTCAGTCATGTCCGACTCTGTGGACTGTAGCCCACCAGGCTCTCCTGTCCATGGAATTTTTCAGGCAAGAATACTGGAGCGGGTTGCCAGTTCCTACTCCAGAGGATCTTCTTGACCCAGGGATCAAACCTGCATCTCTTGTGTTTCCTGCGTTGACAGGTGGGTTCTTTACTACTGTACCACTTGGCCAGCACCCACACTACACTTAATGTTAGCTTTAGCCAAAAGGCTGGAAAGTACTGAGTAGCTGCCTAATGGTTACTTCCACAGCAATGAGTTTTTTCCTTATTGTGTGGTTTCAGCATTAGCTTCAGGAAGCTACATGTCTGCCTTTATTTTCAAGCTTCAAATCTTGCTTGAAAAAGAAACTTCCTTTTCTCATGAAATTTGGAAAGATGTGCTTACTCCTGTGTCCAAATGATTTGGGCTTTTAAAAATGCCATTTGGAAGTGGCTGCTTCACTTAATAGTAATGAGATGTCACTGTGGGCCCTGGTGGGCATTAGAAAGGAAGCAGGACATTACAAAAATAACAAGACCTATTTCTTGGAGTATTTAATAGCTTTCATTCCTTTTACATGATCGTCACAGCAGTAGCAGCCCGTGTGAGGACAGGTCAGGTAGGTAGTTGTTAATGACGTTTTCCTTCAGAAGCTGAGCTAGCTGGAGCTCTTCCGACCACATCTTGCACCAAAGACAGTTAAATTGTATTTTGTGGCATCGATATTAGAGGTGTACAAATTCAGAGAGCGGGGAAAGATTGTGAAGGGGTGACCAGGAAAGGCTTTGCAGAGAAGGACCTTACAGACTAAGGGAAGAATCTGGACTTGTTGAAGAGGAGCAGATGGAGCACTCCCGAGTTGGGGGTGCCGGATCACAGGGACTGTCTTAAGGAGTGAAGAGTTTTTTTGTTCCAGTTAATTCATGGAAGCTATTGGTTTATTTTGCTGTCTCTTTAAGGATTCCTCTGGTTATTTCAAACTGCCTAATGGACTTGTTATTTGCGAGATCAGTGTTTTTTCATTTAGATAGAAGCTTACAGTGCCAGAATGTGTGTGTGTGTGTGTGTGTGTGTGTGTGTGTGTGATGTGTGTGTGTATGTATCTCATGGCCCTGTATTATCTCCTACCATTTGATATTTTTCTGCTTTGAAGAAGATTGTGTCTGAGGAGGATATTATCTGATTGTGTTTCCCCATCAAAGAAAAGTGAAATAATACCTTGTCCTTGGTCTGGTCTTTGTGGTTCTGAGGGATTTTCCCCTCCTGGTAGACTTCCTGCATCGGGCAAGGGGAGAGATGAAGAACTTGTATATATGAAAAGCCCATGTTCATTTCTTTGAGCCTGAACATTCAATCACTAATTTTTCTTTGGAGTTCTCATAGCCACTTCAAGGTGTTGAGCATTCCCTTGGCTCTATCCTGATTGCTGAGGGATATTTGGGGGAGGCCTGGGTTCTGATGCCAAGAGATTTCCTTTCCTACAGGACCTTCTGCTAGGACTCCCATTTGGCTGGTGTCTTCTTGTCACTCTAGGTAGCCTAGTGGTGATTGAAGCCCCTCTGTAGTGGTTTTTAAGTCGCCAGAGATTCACTTTGGTTTCATTTCACTTTCATTTCTCTCTGGAGGATGCTCATCTTATTCTCCTTGACCATTCAAATTGTTTGAAAGTCGTTTTGAGTATCAGTGGCATTTTCAGTAGGTTTACTTCCATTAAACCATGTGCATGTTGCTAGTTGTAAGGGACATTTCCCTGGATACTGAGACAGTATTGACTGAGCCCCTTTTGGCCCCTTTGAAGTTGAGGCATGTGGATGCTTAAGGTTGCAGCCCTTGCATGGTCCCTCAGAGTCCCCTGGGGCAGTCTAGACAGACCCTTAAGCATGAGGCGATATGTCAGGAAGGTGCAAAGCATTGTGGGCTCTCAGGAGAGAACTCTTGCAAAGCCTGGACTAGCTGTCAAGCTCTGCCACCATTTGGTTGGTTGTTATTTAGAAAGTTGAGACTTAGACATACTGTCCATTTTCATACCAGACTTGGGTTTGAGGGGTTCGGTAGAGACAAGTTTGTTCTTTGAAATCGGAAGGCCTGAGTTCAGGTCTTGTTTGTGCCTATACCTCCCAGTGGGTCCATTGGGAGCTCATAGTTACTAGGGAGGAAACAGGATTTAGAGCAGGACTGCCAGATGAGGTCAGTTTAAGAAATCCGCTAGAGTTTCTTTACTGGAGGATTTCTAAGTGCCTCTGACATACTAATGTACACTGCTAGCCCTTGGAAGGATTACTCTGCAGTTCCTAGGCTCATTTGGATTTTTTAAAACGTGGAGCATTTTCTCAGATTATTATTCCACAAAGCATACTTAGGAACACTGTCACTCCTAATTTCTAGCTCTTAAACCTACAAATCTGTGCAAGTTTTTCTCAGTTAACACAACATTCTTTTGAGAAAAGAAGTTAATCCTCAGACAGTGCATTTCATCATGAGCTATAGTGAACAGTAGCTATTAGTTATGATATAAAACTTGAGAAAGTAAGAAAATATTTTATTTTTAGGCATATTGACATATAACATTTTAGTTTTATATTTGCAGCATAATTTGTTACTTTATATACTACAGATTGATCACCACAGTAAGTCTAGTTATCATCTGTCACTATATAATCAACTTCTCCTTCATCTATTTCACTTACCTCCAACCCTCTCCCCTCTGGTAGCCACCAGTCTCTTCTGTATAAGACTTGTTGTATTTATTAATTTGTTTTTTAGATTTCACAGATAAGTTATATCATGCAGTATTTGTCTTTCTCTGTCTTATTTCACTTAGCATGATAACCTCTAGGTTCATACATACTGTGACGGACTTGTCGCAAATGGCAAGTGTACACTGTTGGTGGGAATGTAAATTGGTACAGTCACTATGGAAAACAGTCTCAGTTCAGTTCAGTCGCTCAGTCGTGTCCGACTCTTTGTGACCCCATGAATCGCAGCACGCCAGCCCTCTCTGTCCATCACCATTTCCCGGAGTTCACTCAGACTCACGTCCATCGAGTCAGTGATGCCATCCAGCCATCTCATCCTCCGTCATCTCCTTCCCCTCCTGCCCCCAATCCCTCCCAGCATCAGAGTCTTTTCCAATGAATATGGAGGGTCTCAGAAAAATTGAAGAGAGAACTACCATGTGATTCAGCTATTTCACTTCTGGTATTAATCTAAAGAAAATGAAAACACTAGTTCATAAAGGTCTATGTATATTCCCTTTGTTCATTGCAGCATTATGTATAATACCCAAGATATGGAAATAATCAAAGTGTCTATCCATGGATCTATGGATAAAGATGTGTGCGCATGTGTACACACAGAGTGGAGTACTACTCAGTCGTAGAAAACAGAAAGTGCTGGGTTGCACATTCCTCAACTTTCACATATGGATTTTAAAGTACTGACAACAACCCTGTGAAGGAGACATTTGATCATGGCCATTTTGCAGATTAGTAAGCTGAAGTTCAAATAGTAGGTTATGCATGGAGATGCTGAAAGTCAAACTATGGTCTGCCTTTCGCCAAAGGCCACATTTCATTAACCACAATGCTTTGTTATACAGCTCAGTCTTAATTTTAACTTCTCTTGCTTTTTTAAAAGTTTTAAATGATTATTACAAAATTAATATATATTTACTAAAGATAAGTAGGTGAGAGAGAAGTAGAAAATGCCCCCAAGCCCATCATCAAGTAGAAGAACTTCAGTCAGTATGTGATTTCTTTCCCATTGTTTTATGCAGTTATGTTCGTTAACCTTACTTGTGGTTAAATATATGTATGTACAACATATATACATTTTTATACTCTCTATGTATAATTTTTAATCTCCTTACAGATGTGCGTTTTGGTTATTGCCACATCACTGATAAAGTATTTTAATAAACAAACTGAACCAGGACTTGGAAACTTAACTTGTAGCTCTTTTATACAAGCTGTTGCTTGACTGTAGGCAGGTTCATTGACCTTCCTGGAACTCAGTTTCCTTGTGGATAAGTGAGGATCATCAGGTCACTGGTTTTGAAGCTGTGGTTTTCTATACAATCTCCTGTGGGCTAGGGGTAGAGATGTCATCAGAGCAGAGAGGACCCTGGCCCTTTACTCCCAATCTGTTTTCACTCAAGCATCCACTCTTATAACTCTTTTATAGATTTGGGGTCCAAGCACATTTGCAAAGAGGAACTCATTGTTTGTGGAAGAGTATAAAATTGTTGGACCTGATGATCCTGAAGCTCGCCACTTCTATGATTTTCTTTTATGATGTCTGTTAAGTTCTGTGTGCTCTGTACCTTTAGAACATTTCTTCACCAATCTACACTAATCTAGAGTGGTAGATTAAGCAGATTTGCTGCAGTCTTTCAGCTGATCTCAGGAGCCACGTAATAAGCACAAAAATAATCCCTGATCAGTGCTAAGCAATGTTCAAAGCACTGTTGAATTGTTTCTTAGCAAGTTTTCCACTGTCTTTGACTTGTTCCATCTCAGGTCCAATTTAGTGCCTCTTTTGGGGAATACTAACCAGGGAGTCATTGGTTTCTTAAAACTACTGTATTTGAAAACTATGGACTCCACCAATGACTGGTTTTCCATTTTCCTTATGCATGTGAAGGTTATGAATGTTGAGGGGTTAATTTGATAGTCCCAGTAGCTTGACTTGTTTCTCTTGCCTCCACAGAAGGAAGAATGTTCTTCAGAAATGAGGTGAATTAATGCTCGGGCACTCAAGAACCCTGGACAGCTACATGAGGTGTTTAAAACCTGCCCTGACCCTCTTGCCACACAGCTTTGTTATGAGGCCTGACAGGATGAACACAGCATGGAGGGACGGTGTCCTGCCCTGTCGGAACGGTGACTGCTGACCCACCGGGAGCGAGCAGGGGGCCCACGTTGTCTGCCAGCACAATGAAGGAAGTGGTCTATTGGTCACCCGAGAAGGTGGCAGACTGGCTGCAGGAGAATGCCATGCCAGAATACTGTGAGCCTCTGGAACATTTCACAGGCCGGGACTTGATCAACCTCACCCAGGAGGATTTCACAAAACCCCCGCTGTGCCTCGTCACCTCTGACAACGGGCAGCGGCTCTTGCACATGATAGAGACCCTGAAGATGGAGCACCACTTGGAAGCACACAAGAACGGCCACGCCAACGGGCACCTCAGCATTGGCACCGGCAGCCCCTCCCCTAACGGCAGCTTCAGCATCAAGGTCAAACCCAACGGGATGCCCAATGGGTATAGGAAGGAAATGATCAAGATCCCCATGCCAGAACCGGAGCGCTCCCAGTACCCCATGGAGTGGGGCAAGACTTTCCTGGCCTTTCTTTATGCACTTTCCTGCTTTGTTCTCACCACAGTGATGATCTCGGTCGTCCATGAACGAGTACCTCCCAAGGAGGTGCAGCCTCCACTACCGGACACGTTTTTGACCATTTTAACCGGGTGCAGTGGGCCTTTTCTATTTGTGAAATTAACGGCATGATCCTTGTGGGACTCTGGTTAATTCAGTGGCTGCTCTTAAAGTACAAGTAAGTAAAGCACAGGTCTGCAGTTTCAGGGACTGGGAGGTGGCACGACAGATGTTTAATATTCATAATTGGGAAATTAAATTGATCAAGCAGTAAGAATCAAAGCACATTCTTTCTTTTTTGTAGCCACATAGTCTGTTGAACCAACCAAAGCTCTGGCAGCATTAAGGAAGTGCTGTTTTGTACCAGATTCATACAGAGTGATGAACAGGATTGTTAGAGATGAGGTTTTTTCTGTTTTCACATCTCAGAAAGGAAAACCCTCAGACATTTTCAGAGAGTACAGTCTATTAAACCGCAGAAAACTATCCAGTCTTGGTGTGTTTAACCCATCAAATCAGTGGTTGACAGTTGGCCTGTGGGCTATGAATGACGCTATAGCTTTTTCCACACAGAATCTGATATCTGAACCTTTGTAATATGTATCTGAAGATGCTTCCCACATAGAATTCAGAACAGCTGGTCCAGAGTGACTTGAGCTGGTGGAGAGTGATAAACCCACTTTAGGTGGGATGTGGATGAACCTGCCTGGCTTTCCACCTTTCTTTAGAACGTGTGGCATTTAGAGCAGTATTCATTCAGGTTTCTCAGGATTTTTCAATAGGCATCTCCTTTTAGTTTCGGGTAAATTCAAAGTGGCGTTCATGTCCCAGGTCTAAACTCAATGCAGCAAAGTTATTTGCTTGAGTTGAGTATAGCAAACTGAACACATACTTTGCCCTCATCATGGGTGTCTGATTTTTCCATTAGCAGAACATCTTTATGGCTTCCACGCATGGGAGTTGGAAATTGGTTTGCTGAGAACTGAGTTTCTCTCTGGTAGACTATGTTGCATGACCCACAATGTGGTTGCATATTAACGAAATCATCTTAAATAAAGAAAACAAAATGCAGACTGAGAATTTATATTGAACTTTAATGGAAATGATAAGTTTTTTCTTGTATGTTTTATAAAGTCTGTGTTTTCTTCCCTTATAAATTAGATATCTACAAGTGGAAATAAAAGCAACTCCTGAGTCTTTGCCAGTAAAGGACTATCTTTATGTTGTATATAGGAAGCTATGTAGCCAGTTTTTATTTGGGGGCTGGTTTGGCTATCCCAAAGTTTAAGCAGGGAAGCCTGGTGTGCCACAGTCCATGGGGTCACACAGAGTTGGACATGACTGAACGGCTGAAAAACAACAGCAGAGTTTAAGGTAGATTTGATACAGAAGCAACGGTCTGGGATGAATAGATAAGAATAGGCCGTAGAAGTATGAGATGCTCAAAATTTACTAATTACGTTCTTCTGACTGTCAGACTTCAGTTCTAATTTTGACTTTCAAAATTTTTTTCCTAGAAGCTCATTAGAGAAAAAAAAAATAATGTCTGTATATTTTCCCTTAACAAAGGCAAGGTCAACTCTAGGTTTCCTAGGGTCTTCCTGATTTTTGTTGTTCTGCTTATATGAGTTTGTTTCCTGTTTTTTATCAAAATTCTTACATGCCAGCTAATAATTACTGCCCAGAAAAGAACATTTACGTACTTGTATGTACACATCGAAACCTTTCACAGAACCGTGATTTCAGAATAATTTTATTCTTATTCTAAGAAATGTCCTAACCACAGGGATAATTTCTTTAAAGTATATTACTGTTGGTATTTCTCTCAGCAGGGACTTTTCCTCAAATCTGTTTCTTTTGAGGCTTTCTAATTTTGTGTTTTACTGGTATTTGTTTCTAATACTATAGTCATTTGCATATTTAAATTGTTCTACAGCCATAAATCACTTAATTCATGCCTGGGACAAAATTAACCCAAGGCTGGGACACAGGCAGCCTGGGCCCCAGCCCTAGCCATGTGCTAGCATGCTGATAGAGTGGATGAATCTCCACATCTCAGGAGCCTTGCTTTTCTCACAGATACAATAAAGACCTCTCAGTCTAGATGATTTCTATTGCTCTATACCACTGTGTTTTATTTGATTACAAAATCACTTTATGAGCCAGTTACAGTTGAGTGTGACTAGCTGCAGAGCATTTGTAGTTCAGAATATGTCCAACTTTAAAGATTCTTTAAAGTCCTCTCTCTGGTTTCTGCGTTGGCAGGATAACCCAGTTATTTTCATGAGAGGCTTCAGCATCTCCACCCCTGTCCTACTACTGGGGTACATCCCTAGCTTCCCATTTCCGTCCTTGAGGCCTCTCTGGAGTGTGTGTGGCATACCAGGCCTGGGGAAGGCAGAAAGAAGGACAGGGGTGGGCACACCAAGCAGAGGCTGTTAATGAGCTCCCTTTCCCTGGCCCTCGTGAGGGCTGAGCTGCTTCCTAATGCAGAGAGACACCCTTATTCCAGTTATTTGGCTGTGACAGTGTAGCAGTCTATTATTCAGCATGTTGGGAAAATGGATCCTTCTGGTTATGGAATATTCTGTTTAAAGCAATAACCCTCTCATATTTTCTGTGCTCAACTCTTCTGACACTTGACCCCTCTCCCTAGCCTCCACTCAAACTCAACCTTTCTAAAACCAGATTTTTCATCTTTTTCTTTCAACTTCTTCCTTCTCTGTAGGCAGTGGCATTTCCTAGAAACCTAGAACTTCTCAGTTTCTTTCGTATAAATAGTCATTGCTGCTGCTAAGTCACTTCAGTCATGTCCAACTCTGTGTGACCCCACAGACAGCAGCCCACCAGGCTCCCCCATCCCTGGGGTTCTCCAGGCAAGAACACTGGAGTGGGTTGCCATTTCCTTCTCCAGTGCATGAAAGTGAAAAGTGAAAGTAAAGTTGCTCAGTGATGTCCGACCCTTAGCATGGACTGCAGCCTACCAGGCTCCTCCGTCCATGGGATTTTCCAGGCAAGAGTACTAAGTTCTGTCAATTCTGATAACAGATTCATTACCCGTTTTCATTCCTACCTGTTGATGTATAGTGAGTACTCAGACGGAGGCCCAGTTCCCTAGCCTGAAGCTCAAGGTCCTTCATATCTGGCCCCAGGCTGTCCGTCCTCATCTGTAGGTGCTCTACTCTTGAACCCTCCAAGCTCATGTCACATTCTGTTCCATTCTGTGTGTATGTGTGTCTCCTTTACTGCTAGACTTCAAGTTCCTCAAGGGGAAAGACCAGATCCTATTTGTCATTCATCTCGGTATCCCACTGCCTCATATAGAGTCTGGCACATAGAAAGTGCTTGTTTAAAATTCGTTCCCTGAGACCCTCCTGTATGCCAGGCACTGTGGTAGACCTTGGGGCTACTGCGGTGCTCAGAGGCCCCTGATGCTCACACGGAGCTTGTATTCTCACCAGGGTGAAACAGTTTGTGAACAAATGAATATATACTACCAGGTGGGTAGGAGAAGTGGAGAAAAATAAAGCAGTCTGAAAGGTTAGAGAGTTTTGGAGATAGCAGGGAGGGAGTGGAATTTTAGATCAAGTGTTTAGAAAAGGCCTCGAATGAGGTGACCATTGAATAGACACCTGAATCAAATGAGGGGGATACCGGTTGTCGTTTGGGGCAGGAGCAGTCCCGGGAGGAGACACAGCAAGGGCAGAGTCTCTGAGGTTTACCTGGGGAAAAGCCACGGGCCAAGCACACTGGGAGAAAATGGCCACACAGAGTCAGGGAGGTGTGGACGGCACATGGGTCATGGAAAAAGAGGCAGGATTTTTGTTCCAGGTGTTATGATAAGTCATTAGGGAAGAGTGATGTGGACAGATTTGCATTTTAAAAGAAGCACTCTGGCTGCAGTGAAGAGAGAGAAGAAGCGGGTATGGGTTAGATGCTTTTACACATGGTCCAGCTGGGAGAGGACCATGAGGTGGACTCGTGTTTGGCCAATGAAGGCATTTGGTGCTGGGATGGTGGGAAGGGAGGATCTCTTTCTAGAAGCCATGGCTTCTGTTACATTTAGAGCTCCTTATCATTTATAGCCACAGGGCTAGCTTCCGTTACAGAGACTTAGATAAGGTTTTTGGGTCTGTCTCTGAATTTTATATGAAGTTTAATGAGGAATGAGTCAAGATTGAGATTGAATTCGCTTATTTAGGAGCTCTCACAGCTTTGCTGGAATATATTTTATTTCAGAGCAAAGTCGGGTGATGTGTATATTCTGATGTTTGTGTCCTGCTTTTGGATCAGTATTTGCCTGCAGGTTTTCCCAGGTGGTGCAGCAGTAAAAATCCACCTGCTAACACAGGAGACAAAGAGACAAAGACTTCGGATCAGTCCTGGGTTGGGAAGATCCCTGGAGAAGGGCATGGCAACCTACTCCAGTATTCTTGCCTAGAGAATCCCACGGACAGAGTAGCCTGGTGGGCTACAGTCCATAGGCTCTCAAAGGGTCAGTCAGACATGACTGAGTTACTGAGCACACATATTTGCCTGCAAGGAATAGCGCTAGTCATTTGAGGGTGGGAGTGGATGGTATAAGATGAATTAAATATTGCAGGATGATTGGTCCACTGGCGGCAAAAAGATCTGAAGAAAGAAAAAGAAAAGGAGCCATGGGATACTTGGGACATGAGGTGGAGGTGAAAGAACTTTGTGGTTGAGCATTTGGGGCATGGGGTAGAATAATCTGGCATACACTGTTGTGTAACATTATGGAGAGAATGGTCACCACGTAGGTTCTTAGAAAATTGATCTCAGGCCAAAAGAAGGAACTGGAGAAGGGAATGATGTTGGCCGATCCTGCATTAAGACTTGATGTCTCTATTCAGAACTGTTCCTCGGGGTGTCCTTGATCCCGCAGGAAGGAGCAAGTGCAGGTCTCCAGCGTGGCCTCCCAGGATTACACTCTGAGGACACTGCAGTGGGTTTTAGGTGTTTGGCAGCAGTGTGCTTTTTATGTTCAGAGACTGCTTCGGAAAAGACTGACTTTGTGTTTTATCCTTTGATAACATGCCCTGGGTTGGGAGGCCTTATTTGTTAGGAGGTTGTCTACAGCGTTTGCCTCTCTCCTGAGGATGGAATCTAATTTCCAAGGGCATAGTCCTTGTGCTGATTGGCAGCTGCTGCTCTCAGATGCTAATTTAATGTTTTTGTTTCTTTTGTGTTTTATGCAGTAGAGAAGATTCTCCATCAGCCTGTACCTTTCATTTCACCCCCGTTTAATTCCATCAGTGTCTCTTTTAAGTTGATTGGCTTAAAGTACTTATCCCTTTCATCTTCTAATCCTCAAAGTAGTTGATGACCAGCGTTATTGTCAACATTTTAAAAATTTTGTTTTCAAGTCTTTGATGATTAAGTAAAGTCCTTAAAAGCTATTGATGTAGAGCATTTAATGTGAAGGAGTTCCCTCCAATAATGTTTATTTTTCAAGTTCCAGAAGGGCCTTTTTAAAAAGGCCATTTTACTTTATTAGAAATCAATGGTGGCGTTTGGGCCACTAGGCTGGTCTCTAAATGGAACTTCAGGGCATCTTTACATTTAGTACTTTATCAAGAATTATTGAAAACTAGTGCTAAAGATGTAGCACTGAGCAAAACAACGCCTCATAGAAACAAAACTTCATAGTTATCCTCTGGGAGTTTTTGTGTGTTCTCACAGTAACATCTCAGGTTTTTGAAGTGTGGGTTGTCCCAGACTATCCTAAAGTGCAAAAGTCATGAGGACAAAAATTCCCTTCCGCTGTTGCAGTTGTAGGGGCACCTAGTGCATTCTTTAATCAGCTGATAAACTATCATATTCCTCTCCAGCCATAAAGCAAGATAAGAGCTCAGAAGTCATCATTTCCCTCCCTTGCTTCTCTCTCTACACATGTACCTGTATCTATTATATACATAACTCAAAGTCTCTATTCTTCTGTTCCTTTTTATCCATGTTGTCGAAAATCGTTATCACCCTGTTCACATGGCACATTCCAAACATTTGAGTAACAGGACTTTTTTTTTTCCTTACACGAGTTGAGTTATTTGATCCAGTCAGCTCTTAAGATGAGCAGTACCATTCTCTTGTCTCTGTGAAGATAACTGAGTCACAGAAAAGATGCTGACTTGCCCAAGATCCCACACAGAACATTTAGAAAATTGAAAGTTTTTCAGTGTAAGTCCACTGAAATGTCCTGGGGAAGTGTATTTTCTTAGCAGATCTAGTACCATTGATTAGAGAAGCAGAGGACTGGTAGAAGAATGAAACTAGGTAAGTCCTGCATTGAATAATAAGGTTTACATTGCATACAAACCAGGAGACATTCCTACTTGCTCCAGGATTGGACCTGCCAAACCTGCAGGCCCGCCTGTCTTGCTGTCCCACCATCGTTCGTGGAAATGTGCTGATCTCTGTCCCGGCTGCCTGCTGTCCTCTGACCTGCCAGGTGTGGTGTGGTCCCTGTCACCACGGGTCTCGGAAACCCCCGGTGCCTCCAAGTGCAGTGATGCTTTTCCACTGCAGACCATCAATCAGGAGTGCCCAACCTTGTTCTTTTATTCAGTTTTGATTGGAGGGTAACTTGCTTTACAATATTGTGTTGGTTTCTCCCGTATAGCAACACGAACCAGCCATAGTTATGTGTGTGTCCCGTCCCTCTTGCGCCTCCCTGCCACCTCCCACCCCTCTAGGTTGTCACGGAGCCCCAGGCTGAGCTCCCTGCACACAGCGAATTCCCACGGGCCCGTGGTCATGTGTATGTTCCCGTGCTGCTCTCTGTTTCTCTCACCCTCTGCTTCCCTGCTGTGTCCACAAGTCTGTCCTCTCCATCTGCATCGTCATTGCGGGCCTGCAACTAGGTTCTTCTTTTTGCTGTTCTAGCTGGTTTTCTCCCCTTGAGTCTGACCCCATTGTTCATCTGGGCTACAGTACCTGGGCTGAGATCCTGTTTTCATTCTGGGGACTTTTGCTGTCCCCTCTTTCTGTGTAATCTGGCCCTCGTAGGTGTTTGCCGGCTTTTGCTCCACCTCCCTGGAAATGGAGAAGAACAGCCACTCCGAGCCCTCAATGATGGATTCGCTGCCAGGCTCTGTCTCACTTCTCATCCTCACATTAGCGAACAGTTGGTCTTACCTGCTTTCACCTTTTCTTTTATCAGTTTCAGTCTCAAGACCTAAATATTAGTCTGAACTCTAGGAATTGTCAGGAAACTAAATTCAGTAATCCCAGCAATTTAGGTTTTAAAAAGTGAGCATAAATATTATAAGTGGCTTTTTAAACTGAGAGGATAAAAGGGAGAGAAAAAAAAGTTACAGAGGTGTAATAAATTATAGTTTTCATGAGTTAGTTTTTATTTATGACCCTAAAGAAACTAAGTATGTACCTTGCTTATAGGCAGATTAGCAGGTAAAAATAAACAAAAAGGAAAAATTTACTGATGGCACCTAAGATAAGTAATGCTAACATCTGATTTCATATTTGGCTTAATATTTTCCTGTATGCTCATATAGGTGTAATCTGTATATGTGTGTATTTTTAGTACCATATTTGCCTTGTGTTTTACAATGTGCCTCAGGATCATCTCTGTCCTTTCTCTTCAAAAAGCATCATGGATGTCTGTCTAAGTATTCATGATCTTATTTAGAAGCCATTGCATCTGTCTCTCCCAGCTGTTTGTATCAGGGCAATGGCAGTTAAGCATCAGTTACATTGTAAATCTTAGTTTAAGATCATCTTAACCCTACAGGCACCTATTGACTTGAGGTGAGTTGGGTCAGGTTACTTAACTACTTGTAATAGCTTTGTTTCCTCATCTGTATAATGGGAACAACAAAACCAGTGTCTGTCTCAGCGTTGCTGTGCGGATGGAGTGAGGTGCGTCTATGGAGCCCTTACCCGCGTCCTTGGCGTCCTGCTTCCGTGCCTGCCCCGCCCCCGTTCCCATCTTTCGCTCAGTCGGTCAGTGCTGTCCGAGTCTGCAGCCCCATTGACTGGAGCCCACCAGCCTCCTCTCTTCACTGGATTTTCCTGGCGAGAATACTGGAGTGGGTAGCCGTTCCCTCCTGCAGGGAATCTTCCCGACTCAGGGACTGAAGCCACATCTCTCGCGTCTCCTGTATCTGCAGGCTTACTCTTCACCCCAGCGCCACCTGCGAACAGTGTCTCTTTCCCCGACTCTCAGGCCCAATGCCTCGGCTCTGTTGCTGATAGCCGCCTCCACCCCACCTCTGGCCCGCATGCCACCACTCCTCGCCACGTGCTGCCTTGCGTCTCACCGGTGGCATCTCTTAGCTGGGTGGCACAGGGCCTTCCTCCCGGTCTGCTCCATTCTTGCTGCCCTTAGGTCACCTGTCAGCTCCGCAGACAGAACGTGTAGCCGCGCGAGGAAGTGGGTGTGCGTCACCCTTCTCTCACCTCATTACAGCTTTTAGGTTGGAGGTGCCTAGGGTGACCAAGGAGGTCCTCCCAGACTGCACGTCGTTGTGTCCTCCTCCCTGACCCTCCTGCTAGGCTCCAGTGCCCTCACATACTGACCTCTGTTTAGAATCTTCTCCCACAGAAGGTGGAGCGGGGGTGGGGGCTCAGGATGGGGCTGGACAAGTGTATGCCTGTGGCCGATTCATGGTGATGGATGGCAGAAACCAATACAACATTGTAAAGCAACTATCCTCCAGTGAAAAGGAATAAATTAATTTAAAAAAAAGAAAAGAATCTTCTCCCATAGATATCCTCCTGGTTAATCCTCCTCACATGTAGGGACATTCTCTGATCAACTTACCCCAATCTGTAACCTCCTATCCCCCAGTGACACGCTCGCTAATTTTACCCTTCAGAACTTTTCCAGCATGCTCTGTATTTTACTTACATGTTTATTGTCTGCGTCCTCTCCTAGAATATAGGTGCCACAAGGCAAGCTTTTTGTCCATTCGGTTCCCTGCTGTGTTCCCAGACTAAGGCCTAGCACATACACGTGTTCATTAGGAGAGTAAATAAATAATAACAGCAGCTAATATGTATCAAGTATTTCACTGTGCTGATGACTATGTCTAGAATTTAATACATGTTAGCCATTGCTGGGGATGTATGTGCTTATTTTGTTTCTAGAAACCAACCCCGTGTTAAAGCGAAAGTGTTACTTTTAAGGGTGATCCATGAGCTTAAGGGCAAACATGAATTGTTGAGTTCAGCCAGCTGCAACTGAACAAAGGTTAAGAATATGATTCAGGGTGGGTAAGTTTTGATGAAGGAAAGGAATGAGGGAAGAGCTACGTATACATAATACATACGTGCATTATGTGCACACACTCATGGGCTTCCTACGTGGGGCAGTGTGAAGAATTCACCAGCCAGTGCAGGAGATGCAAGAGACAGGTTCAGTCCCTGGGTCAGAAAGATCCCCTGGAGGAGGAAACGGCCCCCAACTCCAGCACTCTTGCCTGGGAAATCCCATGGACAGAGGAGCCTGATGGGCTGCAGTCCCTGGGGTCACAAAGAGTCAAACACAACTGAGCCCGCACGCACACACAAACACATATATTTGTATTATACACATGTATGTATGTATGCCCACATATACTATTTTTGCTAATAGCCTAAAACACTACCAAGAAAGGTAACTTCTTTTGTTTGCTACATACATGTGCTGCGGTTTCTGGAGGATGCTTGATTTTGATTCTTTTTGACTCTCTCACATAGACCATATAATCTTAGAGGGTAATATTTTTTCTTTATCTCATGTTACAATCTATATTTAACTCAGGAAATACATTTTTAAGGTGGCTTTAGTGCAGACAGTTTTATCATCTGATCTGTTCTTACAGATTCCCTAAACGAGATCATTTTCTAAATTTAATCAACTGTTTCATTATTTTGCAGATCTTTTACATGAGGCTTAGAAAAAAATAAGTCAGTACCTTTTTTTTTGTTTTAACTTGACAAGCTTTGCTAGTGAAAACAGCAGCTAATTGAAAGTCTTACTATTGTTTAGTCGTGCCTGACTCTTTAGGGCCCCACAGACTCTCACCTCACTCCCTCACCCCCACTTCTCCCCCGGCCCTTCTGTTCTTGGGTTTTCCCAGGCAAGAATGCTGGAGTAGGCTGCCATTTGCATCTCCAGGGGATCTTCCTGACCCAGGGATCTAACCCACATCTCCTGCACTGGTAGGCAGATTCTTTGCCAGGAATCAATAGGGAAGCCTAATTGAAAGGGTAGACTTGGTTTTTGTTGTGGCTCTTTCTTGACTAACTCTCTGGCCCCAGGCTCGAGAGTCTTTACATTTTAATTCTTCCTTCTGTAAAATGGGATGATAGTATATGCTGAACAGTAATGTGGTTAAAATAATTAATACCAAAAATGCAAAGGTCTCTTTGAGTTGGACTTTTGTAAGGTGGAGAAGGACTGTGCTGTACAGACTCATTTCTGGGCTGGTTGCATAGTTCCATCTCATTCTCCTGATGCGCAAACTGCCATCCTCCTGTGTACACGCTAGGAAATAGTAAATGAGCTCTGTATTTCCCCAGAGAGCATATATTTTTACTTTTCTGTTGATTCTACTTTCATCCTATAGCATTTATTCTTTCCTTTTTGTTTTGCAACCCCTTCCTTGGGACTTTCCTTCTTTAAGCCCTGGGTTTTCATGATCCATTGTCTAGAGAGTTGTGACTCCTGTGATGGGTAGAAAGGCCAGAAGGGGCAGTGAGGAGACAAGGGAGAAAGACGGCAGGACCCACAGCCCTACTTGGATGAATGCAGCCGTCTTGCTGTCAGTTAAAGTGTAGGGACGATGCAGGTGAAGGACTGGTGAGCATCAGCAGAGGTTATTTCCAGCAGATGAATGAAAGAGTTTGAAGGCCAAACATTTGTGGGAAGAAGCAGGAAAGCACTATCAGAAGTAGGAAGAGGCGAAACTCTAAAGCACGGAGCTGCGGGATATTGCCCATGTTACAGGCACCGTCGGAAGTCTAACTAGTACTAAAACATAAGGAGCAGCTTTCTTTAAGAGCTTTCGCTGATAGAAGGAATGAGGGCCTCTGTTGATAATGCTAGTGCCAGTCTCACTATTGAAAAATACCATAAACTAGAAACCAAGTTCTGAAGTGATGTGGAGAATGAAGTGGCTCTCTCTCGTTGGGAACTTGTGGGAAGCTGCATGCAGAGCTGGTGTGGTATGTGAGGTGGGTGGTTGGGGTAAAAGGAAAGGCCAGACAAAGAGATTTGCTGGCAAAAACAAGAAACTTGGTGAGTGGGGCCCCTTTTGCCCAGGGTGGTGGAATTCACATCTGCGAGATAAAATGGGAAGTAGCTTGGGTTCATGTTGAGAACAGCCCATGATGGGAATTAGAACTTCAGGTGATGACAAGCGGTTATCAAAATCCAGGGAATCCCAGGGCTAGTAGCAAGGAATTCAGTTCAGTTCAGTCACTCAGTCGTGTCTGACTCTTTGCGACCCCTTGAATCGCAGCACGCCAGGCCTCCCTGTCCATCACCAACTCCCAGAATTCACTCAGATTCACATCCATCGAGTCAGTGATGCCATCCAGCCATCTCATCCTCTGTCATCCCCTTCTCCTCCTGCCCCCAATCCATCCCAGCATCAAAGTCTTTTCCAAAGAACTGGAGTTTCAGCTTTAGCATCATTCCTTCCAAAGAAATCCCAGGGCTGATCTCCTTCAGAATGGACTGGTTGGATCTCCTTGCAGTCCAAGGGACTCTTGTCAAGAGTCTTCTCCAACACCACAGTTCAAATGCATCAGTTCTTCGGCTCTCAGCCTTCTTCATAGTCCAACTCTCACATCCATACATGACCACTGGAAAAACCATAGCCTTGACTAGACAGACTTAGTCGGCAAAGTAATGTCTCTGCTTTTGAATATGCTATCTAGGTTGGTCATAACTTTCCTTTCAAGGAGTAAAGTGTTTTTTAATTTCATGGCTGCAGTCACCATCTGCAGTGATTTTGGAGCCCCAAAAATAAAGTCTGACACTGTTCCACTGTTTCCCCATCTATTTCCCATGAAGTGATGGGACTGGATGCCATGATCTTCGTTTTCTGAATGTTGAGCTTTAAGCCAACTTTCTCACTCTCCTCTTTCACTTTCATCAAGAGGCTTTTTAGTTCCTCTTCACTTTCTGCCATAGGGGTGGTGTCATCTGCATATCTGAGGTTATTGATATTTCTCCTGGCAGTCTTGATTCCAGCTTGTGTTTCTTCCAGTCCAGCATTTCTCATGATGTACTCTGCATAGAAGTTAAATAAGCAGGGTGACAATATACAGCCTTGACATACTCCTTTTCCTATTTGGAACCAGTCTGTTGTTCCATGTCCAGTTCTAACTGTTGCTTCCTGACCTGCATATAGGTTTCTCAAGAGGCAGGTCAGGTGGTCTGGTATTCCCATCTCTTTCAGAATTTTCCACAGTTGATTGTGATCCACACAGTCAAAAACTTTGGCACAGTCAATAAAGCAGATGTTTTTCTGGAACTCTCTTGCTTTTTCGATGATCCAGCAGATGTTGGCAATTTGATCTCTGGTTCCTCTGCCTTTTCTAAACCAGCTTGAACATCAGGAAGTTCACAGTTCACGTATTACTGCAACCATACTCACAGAAAACTAGTCAATCTAATCACACTAGGACCACAGCCTTGTCTAACTCAATGAAACTAAGCAAGGAATTAAAGGGAGGAAAACAGATTTAAGAAACTCATTGGTGTTAGCTTCAGCAGAATGTGGGCATGGGAGTGGGAAGAAAGTAAAATAGGTGAAGGTGGCCCCAGGTGCCTTCTTTAGAGTAGGTGGTCAGAGACCTGACGACATGCAGTGTTCCTGGGCCCGGGCAGAGGACGTGGCTGGCACAGAGGTCCGCCTAAGGTGGAGGGACTTGCTGCGATGTGTTCAGTGTGCCAAGGGCATCGGACTGAAGTTTAGGAATGATGGGGAGAGAAGAGGGAGGGGAGCTTGGCCCAGGTCATCTGGGGCCTCGTGGGCTTGGTAAAGGATTTGGATTTTTTCCAAAATATATTTGGCAACTATTGGGGGGTTTTAAAGGATATGCTGTATTTAAATCGGGTTGCAAAGAGTCGGACACGACTGAGTGACTGAACTGAACTGAACTGAAAAAGATGATTCTAGCTTCTCTCTGTAGAAAGGCTTTTAGGGAGGTACAAATGGAATTAGGGACAGTAGGTCAAAGGTCACAGTAGCAGTTCAGGTGAGATAGAATGTTGAAAAGTAGATAACATCTCAGGAAAGTGTGTTAGTTGCTCAGTTGTGTCTGACTCTTTGCAACCCTATAGACTATAGCCCTGCAGGCTCCTCTGTCTGTGGAATTCTCCAGGCAAGAATACTGGAATGGGTAGCCATTCCCTTCTCCAGGGGATCTTCCCGACCTAGGGATTGAACCCAGGCTCCCACACTGCAGGCAGTCTTTACTGTCTGAGTGACCAGAATGATCAAACATTGGAAGGATGTAAGCAAACCTTACTGGGCACAGACTGTGCAAACAGTAGTGGAAAATGGAAGTTTCCTATTTGATACCTAGAAGAATCTTTCTCAGTACTTTAATAACTAACATGCTTATCATTAAAATAACTGTCAAAAATGCTTACTTTGCAGAGGTCTGGGTCAATATGAAATGTGACTTAAAACCCTAAGTGAAAAATGTGAGTGAAGTAGATTTTGTAACTTAAAGGAGATCAAATGTTGGCTCATCTATTGGTTCACAGCAGTGTAGTCTCAAAATAAAACTGGGATTTCTTACACAATTTGAAGCCATTTCCTGAACCTTTTTGTCTTGGGTAATATATTTATATTTCAGCTTAAATTATCTGAACTGCAATTTTCCCATCTGTAAAATAAGGGTCATAGCATCAAAGTGCAGGTTGTTTTAAGAACTAAATGGCTCAGAGTTTGGCATAGAGGAGAAATTTGGAAAAACCCTAGTTACTGTTAATAACAGTCTGGGGAAATTCTTCAGTAGCATTTCTCTGAATCATAAGGAAAATATCCTTTTGCTGGTTAGGAAGCCAATTTCCAAGGAAGTTAATTGAGATGATTCAGATCATCAAGCGGGCCTTCATTAAAGGCAGAGCCAGCATCTGTGTGTGTAGGTGAGCTGAAGACGCCTTGTCCCTGTGGCAGTACTGGAAGGATCTGAACCGTGTGTGCTGGCTCCCACGGTTTCTCCGGAGACATGGGGCTCCCTGATCCGTGCCCTCCCCCTTGCTGAGCGCCTCCTGCTTTGGAATTGTCACTTGGATCCACTGCCATGTTTCAGGACCTGTTTGTTTCTAAAAGTCAGTAACTTCTCTCAAGAGCTGGCAGAGCAGGTCTGAGCGCTGAAAGAACTATGTGTATTCTGGTTGTGGCTTAGTTGAGAAAACTTGTGGGAAACAATGGAACTTTCCAGTATTTTCCTTTTACCCTCCAGTGTATTCATTTCTTTCTTCATTTTTCCTTTAGAACTTTAGACTATCATTGCAAATGCCAAAAACAATGTAGTACTGCTCTTTTAAGTCTATATTTGGTGTAGTAAGCAATCAGGTTCTGATTAGTCTTTTCTCTTTGAGTTGGGAGAATAAAAGGTTTAATAAAGTTACTCTGAACATAGCATACTATTCTTGCAGATCTTAAAAAATATTAACACTTTTATTCATATTATGTTTTTATATATATATATATATATATAAGATTTAACACGTTTGATTTTCTTTTCTGTCAGAGAAAGTAGTAATGACCCTATTACTCAACTACTTGGGAGAATAGATAACCACGAACATACACAAGTGTCTGTGACGTGACAGTCATTGCAGAGTGTGAGCAGATAGGAAGTAGACTTCTTTCCAACACGAAGGAGACATTTCCCACATGAGAAGAACATAACCGTGGTTTTGAGAATTGCAATGTGCATCTTGTCCTTGGCATTTGCTTAATCTCTAGAAATACCTCATTAATGTTTCCTCTGTGGCTTTTTTGTTGCCTTAGTTACATTTTTAACTATTTTAGATCTTTTTTATTAAAAAAAAACATTTTGAACTTTTAAACTTAAGAGAGAATTCTAATGTATGAAATTCTCTGATTAAGTAAATAACACCTTAACAGGATACAAGATTTAGAAACGCTTTTTATATATATATATATTTATATTTATATATATATCTCCTGCTTTCTAAAGTGTATAGTAGGAAATTCTTATTTAAAATTATACACTGAAGATACCCTAAGCATAATTTCAAAAAGATTAAGTAAATGCCAAAGATCAGAAGATTCTTATCAACAGCCACTTCCATCTTGTCACCGTGTTAACGTTGGTGACGTCACATGGGTATAAGTCATTTCATTTTTTCACTTCAAAGAGTAAATGTGACTGAATCTTTAATGTTTGTTACCTTTAAAATGTTTTGTTTTGTTTTTTGTAAACAAAACTTTTCTCATCCTATATCACTTTTTTGTATACCTCATTCTCAGGTAATCCTGAGTCTTCTCACTGCTATTCGGATGTGACTCAGGTTTGAGCTATGGAAATAGGTGTTTTGCATGTATATATCTTGTGTGCACCGTGAAACCATCAGGTGATTTTAAAGTAGCAATAGTCATCAGAATGGAGTGAAAGCGGTCGTTTTGTTTCTCTTCCTCTGAAGACACTGGCGCGTCTAAGTAGCCTGATACGCCAGTCTATTTAGATGGCGTATCTGTTGCAGATGGTCTGTTCTGTGGTAGATGTTTCTTGTATCATTCAAGTAAAATTGAATGTAATTTCTGTTTCTTTGAACAGGATGGCGTGAGAGGGCATTTTGTTTTTGAGAAAAATGATCATTGTATCTTACAGTGTAAAATTCATTTGGTTATTTCAAGTATTTTGGTAAGACACTTATAATCTAGTAATGTGATCTAGTATTGTCCCTCTCTATATTGGTTAATTATACTGTGCTTTTCATAATTCCTGGAATTAGAGGCACATACCTTTATAAACGACAGCTTTGTACTGAATAAATTCTTGTCCTTGGGGGTGACACGCACAGCTTAATAAGAGAAAATAAGACATTTCTCTGTGGTAAGCAATTTTTTGACCCAGTGTCTAAAATTGGTGTTAAGAGTCACAAGACCCAAATCCTACCTTTACAACCTAAGGACCTTACGTGGACTATGTAGTTATGAATGAAACACTAATATGGTCACATGGATTATTTTTAAATTAATTTTCAGTCAACCAAGTGACATATCACTTCATCCCTCTTGTTAAAAAAATACAGATAACACAGATACCCCTCCATCAACCAGACTCCAGTAGGAATGTCCATCCTGTGTACAAATACAGCTGCATTGTACAATATGGAACAATTAGGTGTTCAGTATCCTCAGAGGAAAGCCTGTTCATTGTTTCTAAAAGTATTTGTGTTTAAGTCAGATTCCTCTGGGCTGAGGAAAAACTTGCACTTCTCGAGGTTGAGGAGAAGGAGGAGACCCACAGGACTGAGATTTGGGCCTGTGGTAGAACAGGATAGCAGAGAAGGTGATGGCACCCCACTCCAGTACTCTTGCCTGGAAAATCCCATGGATGGAGGGAGCCTGATGGGCTGCAGGCCATGGGGTCGCTAAGCGTTGGACACGACTGAGCAACTTCACTTCACTTTTCACTTTCATGCACTGGAGAAGGAAATGGCAACCCACTCCAGTGTTCTTGCCTGGAGAATCCTAGGGACAGGGGAGCCTGGTGGGCTGCCGTCTATGGGGTCGCACAGAGTCGGACACGACTGAAGCAACTTAGCGCAGTAGCAGCAGAACAGGCTAGAGCAGGTTGAAGTGGACAGGGAAGGAACATTCTTGTCCAAGGAGACACTGAAGTTTGTACAACTTAATCTAGTTAAAGCCAAACCTCCATGAGACTTACTGTTAGGAGAAGCTATCAAACTCAATATGCCCATGTGTACACATCAAATAATTTCACCAGAACCACCAATAAATTTGAAATGGAAAAGATGCCTCATTCTTGCTTATTTGGTTATTCACCCACATAACCACACACTTGTTGCCCACCATTGTGTATAAATGGCAAAATTGTCCATATCTTATTTCTCATGGTCTTCTCCCTGGTTTACAGATTAGGAAACTGATATCAAAGAGTGTCAGTAGCCTATCCCAGGGCCACACTGTTAGGGGAGAGAGGTGTGGGTTGGATGCTGGCATTCAGACAGGCTCTTTTCTTGGCATCATGCTTCTTTGGAGATCAGCTAAGATAATCAATTTCTAGGATATACAGGTCCAATGGTTTCATGCCTTTGACTCACTAAATGTCAGAAAAGTTTTGAATTCTCTTGGCATAAATTCATTGCAATCTAATATCATTGTAATTTTCTGAACATCTTCTTTTTTATGACAGAAAAGACACTCCCTAAATATTTAACCACAGACCCTGACTCAGCTCTGGCCCATCAGTTGAAACCCTCCTTGTCCATCAGTTGAATGTCAACTGGTGTTTCAGGCCTCAGGAAGCCCCATTAATAGCGGGGTGGGGGGTGGGGGTGGGGGTGTTTTAAACTTCCTTGACCTTAAAGTTAATTTAAAACAAAGAAATAAATGAAAAAACACAGTATCATTCTCAAAAGCTTCACCATAAAGTTAATTTAAAACAAAGAAATAAACGAAAAAACACTGTCATTCTCAAAAGCTTCACCGTAATGTGCTCTTAGCTATAGTTTCAACGTTCTGATGCAGTCTCTCAGGTTGTTTGGGGGTTTGTATTGTTGGAGCACTGAAAACTTCATTGAACCTGCAGAATTTCATGACTGAGTGTCTGCCCTGTTTTTCCCTTTTTCTAGGTCTATTATTAGCAGAAGATTTTTCTGCATAGTTGGCACGCTGTACCTGTATCGGTGTATTACAATGTATGTAACCACACTCCCAGTGCCCGGTATGCATTTCAACTGCTCTCCGAAGGTAAACCTTTCCTCACTGTAATTTCCCTTTGTGTTTTTTTCATCTTGTTCAGGGTCCTTTGATTAGGCCAGAGGTGAACATTTCTTTAGAAGCAATCCCCCTCGCTTTCATCTGGGAACATTACTGAGCAATATAGTTAGGTGACCCCACTCCTTCTCAAAATCCCCAGACCCTGCCAGCGCTTCCCAGCTGGGGGAATTTGTGGTCTACTTAGTGTGATGGAAGCAGCACAGCTTTGTGTGTGGGTGTAGCTCCTTGGTTTCCTGCCAAACTTTTAAAATATCATTCGCTCCCTTGTCAACAGCTCCAGAAGCTTTTGTATGCTTTCCCCCTCTCTTAGATGGAAAGTTCGATTTCAAATAATATTTTTCCCTTCTTTCTGTTAAGCCCTACAGTGGGAATCCAGAAGCGCAGAGCTAGGGACACAGTTCCTATCTCCTTGCACCCTTTCGTTCTTCAGTTGCCCTTCACGACTCCGTGGACTGCAGCACGCCAGGCTTCCCTGTCCTTCACCATGTCCCAAAGTTTGCGCAAACTCATGTCCTCCACCCACCAAATAAGATCTCTTCTCCCTGGTGGGGCACTTCACTGTCCTGATCCTCTCTAGCAGCAAATAAACTCTATTCCTTTAAAATAAACTCTATTCCTCTCTCACTGTCTCTACCTTCCCATCAGATTCACCTAACACTCCTTCCCCCAGCCTCTGCCTTGGCATAATTTCAGCTGGCAAGATCATCATAACTTGATGAAAGAATTAGCAGGAGATTTAGTTTTTAAAATGTTTAACTTCATGAAAGCTCTTCAGTGCAAAAAGAAGTAGAAGCAGCTCATTTCCTCAATCTGGGTGGGAGAAAATGTGGAATGCTGTGATTGTATGTTTGAAATGTTTGGAAGCATTTCTTTGTATCACACTTGTGCTAGTGAAGCACCCTTTGAGTTTTATTCATTTACCCTTGTGTTCCTTCCATAAGAGACATTCTTTCTGATAGAATCTTGGAAGAGGGCTGAAAAAAATCAATCCCTTGAAAGAAGGATTTTTAAAGTGGTGACTTTATCATTTGAAATTCTGGATTTGTTTAGGTCGCTTGCTTATTGTGGGTCCCCTTCCTTCCCAGACTTAACATAATGTGCTCAGAGGTATCTCGTTCCTTACTCCACTCTTGCATTCTTGCTGCAATCTGTCTCTGTAACTAGAGAAGCCAGCCTAGAGAATGAATGGCCCCAAGGTTCCATCGTCTCCCTCAGCAGTGCTGCCTCCCTGCAGCTCCTTCTCGCTCTTTCTTCAGCTCTTCTAGAGAAAGCCAGACTCTCATCTTCTTTATCCTCAGTGAAAACTCTTCGGAACTTGCCTGAAGCTCCTGGCTCATAGGAAGTTTCTTGTTGTCACTGAGGATCCAGTGATGTAGACTCCCGCGGTGAGGCTGGCTTGATAAGCAGTGTGTTTTCAGTAGTCGGCTGATTGATGGTTTAGTTCAATCCTTAAAAAAAAAAAAAATCTGTGCATGGGAAGTTTTTCCACCAAAGAGCATGTCATACCAGTTTAGGGAGAAGTGGAGTCTGGTCAAGCCCATGTTGAAGATAGACCCAGCATCAAGGGGTCGTGCTATGTAGCCTTTCTCCCAGGTCTGGTTGCAGCCTGTTTCTTCTCAGGACCCCTGCAGCTCCACTAGTCACCGGCAAACCCACTGTTGGTTAGCACTGGCACTTACATCTTGAGTCATCAGCAAGACTAAACCAAGATCCTGCAGTCAAAAATAGCTTGTGGGTTTTTTTTCTTGGTAAAGATAGAGGTTAACAGGAACTGTGTGCCCAACCAAACCCACACATGTCACTTGTTTATCATGCTGCCAGAAACCCCAACTAGGGGCATCCTTCTGTGACAGTCTTCTGGAAACTGGAGTCTTTAAAGTGAAGTATACAGGAGGGAGTGAAATGTTAGCAAAAATTATTAGTAAAAACTCATTAAATCTTAATTCTTTTTGTAGAACAGAGCTCATGGAAGAATGAGTTCAAATGGCAATTTTTACTCTGAAATTTTCCAACTGTATCCTGGAGGAAGAGAAACCAGTATAAGGAACCTTCATACACTAACACCCAGATTCAGTTCTTATCAAGATTTGCTTACATTTGCTTCATCTTACTTTGTTTTTTTCTTCTGAAGTATTTTAAAACAAATCCCAGACAATGTTACTTCATTGCTTCATTCATATTTAATACGCATCTAAGTTTTTGGACATTTTATTTCATAACTTTAATTCTGTTCACACCTTCAGCACAATTAACCGTAATTTTTGGTACTGGCAATTACTCGTTCATGGAATATCTTGATTGTCTTTAAAAATGCCCTTTTTAAAAAACAGTTGATTTGTATAAATTAGGATCCAAAGACTGTATATAACATTTAGTTGTTCTGGTAAGTCTCTACTTTTCAGAGCATTCCTTTCTTCCCCACCCTACCCTTTTTTAAATCCCATCAGTAACTGGTAGATCTAGCAGGTGTCCTGTAGAAGACACCACATTCTGGATTTATCTGTTTGTTTCTTTGTAGTTCAATAAACTTCTTCCTCTCTCTTCCATATTTCCTCTAAATAGAAAGTTGTCGTGGAGACTTGATTCAGTCATTTTAATTTTTGGCAAGAACACTTCATGGGTAAACGAGAGTGATTTCTGAAGCTCGACAGAATTGGAAAAGGTCTTGAAGGCTTGGTGGTATCTCTTGGAGTCGGATCAAGCTTAAGAAATTGGAGGTCAGACAAGGGCCAAAATATCGCAGTGGGGAACAGTGTCCAGAGGGAGCAGAGGGGGTTGCTAGAGAGATCCCAGAGACCAGCTTTGCCTGCCTTGGAGCCATAGCTGGTGCTGGGTTAGTCAGACCAGAAACGAACCTTACTGAAAGTCATCCAATCCAGTGTCTTGATATCCTCGCCACCACCATCTTAATCCAATTCTCTCTGAACCTTTGCACAGAGAGGGAGTTACCTGTCACAATGCAAACCTGCCCAGAAGTAGAAAGAGTGCTGGGGTCAGAGTGAGGGTGGTGTCAGCCGGCGCTCGCTAGTTGTGTGGCGGTTGCTTCTAGCATCTCAGAGCTTCGGTCCCTTTGTTGGCAAGACAGGGCTTCTGACACTTTTTGTATTGTCATAAGGAATTGTGAGAGTGAAAGAAGGCGGTGAATACATGGGGTCTGTCGCTGTAAAATGCTGTATGGAAGGAAGAAAGCTTTGGGTGTCACCGTCATGCTTCACCCCTAGAGTGTGATTCATCCCCTGAAAGTGTACTTAACATGCATTTAGCACCTGCTGTGACTGAGGTACTGGAGAGCAAGGGTGAGCAAAGTCGATGGAAGTCCCTGCCTTTGTGGAAAAGGCCTGAAGACCACCTCAGCCAAACTTGCATCTTATATAATGTGGGAAATGCTGTTCTATGAGGGCCTTAAGCTAAGCCACTGGGCCAAGGGATAGAGAGGAGGAGACCGATCTGAGTGGCTCAGTCAGTACAGCTTAGCAGTACATTTGATACAGGGAATGAAGAGAGAAAGGAAGGATTTCACAGGTGACTTTAGATTAAACAAATAGAGATTGAGGTACTTGTGAGACATCTCACTGGTGGTATCCAGACCAATGAATAGTGTGCATCCGAAGTTGAAGGAGAAATCAGTGCTAGAAATTAAATATTTGTGATTCATCATATCCTGGATGGGATGGATATGGATGAAAACGCCAGAGACAGGACATAAAAGTATGAGGCTTCCAGAACTGGGTATCCCCTGACTTGAGACACCATCCAAGGCCTGTTGGTTGGTGGATACTCTTAATGATTATCAATTATCATTAAACTCCAAGGGTAGAGAGTTGATCTTTAGAATATGATTTCATTTAACATAAGTGTGTGAACTTAAGCTTGATTCTGTCATCATACAAAGCTCCATAATTAGTATATTTAATTCTTCTCTTAACACCCATTCTCAAAACGCAGGGCTTCTAAGAAAAATGTTCCAACAGGTATATAGTATTAATTATGAACACCATCCCTAGTGCTCATTCATTTGATGGCAGCGTTCTCTTCACTTCATAAAAATGTTACAGCTCAGGGAAGTAATTGTCGTGTGAAATGATGAGGTGAGGAAGAGAAGGAGGCATGCCGTCAAATACTCCTGTAACAGAGACGAGCGGCTGGGGCGTGGGAAGGGAAGGAGGCATTCACTTCCTGGGTCAGGAGCTTCTGGGAGGAATTCGACTAGTGTCCCAGTATGTGACACACTGGGCTTAGGAGGTGGCCAAGTTTATGACCCCTTGATTACCCCTTGTTAATTATCTCAACACAGCTTTTCTCCAAGGAGCATGTATCCAAACCCGAAAACACCCTCTTGTCATCTTTTCCAAGTTTCTAGGATTCTATTTTTAAAAACAAACGAAAAAGCAGAAGCATTCTCCTGTGTCCTGAGACTTCTGTAAGAAAAAATGTTGCTGTTTTAGCAGACTCTACAAGAAAAGAAAAAAAAATCCAAATCTACCCCAGGCCCCAGATACACAGATACACTAATGTTACTGAAAGAGAGGGTATAACTTCTGCTGTTTTCAGCTCTCGTTTTAATAATCACATGTGTTCATTGAGTGGCTGCGCTTTAAAGTGAGATTCACGTTGGTTCTGTTATTTGGTCTCCATGGTGACCTTAGATTTGAAAACCTTCAAAACGAGAGAGTTTTGTTCCCGCCTGAGTACTTAGCTGGCTAATGCCTTAATCTGACATGGTGTTTTCAGTGAAATAATTCTCTTGAACTTCAAAGGTATATCTTTTTATTTTTCCTTTCAACATACTTGAACATAGCCCACTGTTGGACAAGGGTTATGTTTGGGTATCATCTGAGATTAATTGCTCAGCGGAACAATAAAATACCCATGTAATAACAGAGAGATCTTCGTATGCTCTCCTGCCACTGTCAGCTTTTTTTGTATGTGTGTTGCACAAATTAGAATGATCAAAGCACTCCTTAGTTCGCTGCTAAGCCAAGGTGTAGTGATTCTCCCCCCTCCCGGGTCTCTTTACTGGCATGCGTTCAGTCTTACAAGACACAGGATTCATTGCTTTTCAGGATTTTATATCTTTTTCAGTTCTTTCCTGCTTTCTTAGGTAACAGCTTGAATGTTTGAAAGCTGCCCTTTTAGCTGACAAATTTTGATATTCTGATTAGCTTCTGCTAACCTTATCTGCATTTGAGAATATGGCTTGTGTTCTGTTACCAAAATAACTTTATGTCACCCCATTGGATTGTGTGGAATTTGAATTGTCACTGCTTTATTTTACCTGATGTTCTGCTTGCCTCCCAGTTTCTTTTCATCAGTATAGTTTTCATTTTGTTTATTCTTATTTTTTTAAAGAAAATTCTTGCTTATGATTTCTGATATCCTTCCCCATTCCAAGTCTCTTCACTTTCCTTTTTCTCTCTCCACTGTTCTGTTCCTTTTTCAGGAATGAAACAGAAAAAGTAAAGAAATGTACTAACTCACATTTTTTTTCTTTAAAAAAAAAAGATGTTTTTTCCTCCATTTTAAAGAAACTCTTCAGTTGTTGCAGAGACATTGTAAAAATAAAAATTATACACTCTCTGCCTTATGTTTCAATATATTTCTTAGTTCTTTATGCATATTTTTCTTGCATAGTTCCAATCATGCTTTCTTTGCAGTTATTCCTGCGTCATTATAGGTAACATTTCTTATATGCATTTTTACATGATCTTTTAAACCTTCTAAATGGTTTTAGTTTATGAGAAGTCACCAGGGATTGTGAGGCAGAGAGAGTATAGATGACTTCTTTTCATAAACAAGCAGATTGCTGACTTGCCTTTTTTAAGATTCATCCGTTTATTTATCTGTTTTTTTGGCTGTGCTGGGTCTTCATCGCTGCATGCAGGCTTTCTCTAGTTGCTGCGAGCAGGTGGGCAGCTCTCGAGTTGTGGTGCACAGACTTCTCATTGCAGTGGCTTCTCTCCTGAAACCCGGGCTCTAGCACGTGGGCTCAGTAGCGGCAGCTGCAGGGCCCAGCAGTTACGGCACACGGGCTTAGTTGCTCCTCGGCATGTGGGATCTTCCTGGACCAAGGATGGAACCTGTGTCCCTCGCATTGCAAGGCAGATTCTTAACCACTGAACCATCAGAGAAGCCCAGATTGCTGATTTCTGAAAAAACACTTCTAGAGGACTTGTCCTGTGTGGGGTAAACTTTGAGGGTACACAGTTGTATCAGTCAGTCACAAAATATGAAGTGAAAGTTGCTCAGTTGTGTCTGACTCTTTGCAACCCCATAGACGAGGCAGTCCATGGAATTCTCCAGGCCAGAATACTGGAATGGGTAGCTGTTCCCTTCTGCAAGGGATCGTCCCAACCCAGGGATTAAACCCAGGTCTCCCACATTGCTGGTGGATTCTTTGCCAGCTGAGCCACCAGGAAAGCCCAAGAATGCTGGAGTGGGTAGCCTGTCCCTTCTGCAGTGGATTTTCCCAACCCAGGAATCGAATCAGCGTCTCCTGAACTGCAGGCAGATTCTTAACCAGCTGAGCTACCATGGAAGCTCATATCAAACCAGTCAGTCCTAAAGGAAAGCAACCCTGAATATTCACTGGAAGGACTGATGCTGAAGCTGAAGCTCCAGTACTTTGGCCACCTGATGGGAAGAGCTGATTCATTGGAAAAGACCCTGATGCTGGGAAAGATTGGGGACAAGAGGAGAAGGGGACAACAGAACATGAGGTGGTTGGATGACATCAGTGACCTGATGGACATGAAGTGGAGCAAACTCTGGGAGACAGTGAAGGACAGGAAAGCCTGGTGTGCTGCTATCCGTGGGGTCACAAAGAGTTGGACACAACTGAGTGACTGAACAACAACAAATATATCAGAAAATGGGCGTCCAGAAACTGTGACAGACATGTAACATGTAAGATTACTGTCTGACTACAGTCCTCACTCTAACAGACGTTCGGAGCTCAGTTGCCATGGAAACAGGGAAGAGGTGGCAAACTCTCCTGGGAGTGTCGGCTGCACTGGGGGGTGCTGTCCGAGCCAAGTCGGAAACAGATGAGAGGCAGTTGGCCAAGTGGAGTTGATTGCAGGTGGAGAAAACAGAGAGAGTGTGAAAGGGAGTCTAAGAACGCAGTAAAGTTAGACACACCTGGCATGTGATCCTGTGGGCTGTGTGGCCAGAGATTAAGCCAGAAAGGGAAGTTGTGGGCAGATTTTCAGAGGTCTGGTCACTTTTTCCAAGGAGCCTGGCCACAGGCAGCCAAGAAAGGTTGAAGCAGGGAATCTGATGTGATGACATCTGTCTCTCAGAAAGCCGTCTCTCCCGTAGTATGGAGAGTAAGCTCTCTGGGAGGTGGGGAACGAGGTAGACTTCGAGTAGTGCCAGTTTATGTGTGCCTGTTCATGCCAGGTGTGACTCTAGATGTTTTCATTGCATTCTCACAGTCGTGAATGAGAGGAAGTTGCAGTTGGTCCAGAGATGCTGGACTTGCCTGTTGTCCTGCAGGTACTAAGTGGCAGAGGCAAGAAGTTTGGCCCTGTCTCTGTTCCTGGCAGTTCACGTGAGGGAGACAGACAAGGCTGCTTCTGTGCAGTTTTTTCTGAATTTAGAGAAGAGGATGATCTAGATCAGGGCAGACATGGGGAAGATGACAAAGGTTTCCTACGCAGCAGCGGCCATCTAGCATGAAGAGAGAGAGCATTCACCCAAGACATCCAGAAGAGCTGCAGAGGTGATGCTGTGAAGCACGATCCAGAGTACAGGCAGGTGGACAACAGGGGTTTCATCCCAAGGAAGTTTCCAGATCTTTCCAGACACTACAGGCTAGTGGATTCGACTCAGAAGCCATGCTGTCCTGCTTGAGAGACTCCCACAGGTCACGTGTGAGACAGCTTGAACATCACAATGAAATCATGACAGTAATTATACATTAATAAGAAACATTTAAAAAATCAGTGATAAGGGAGAAGAAATTAACTACTAGATATTAAAGAAATATTGGAAATAGAAAGTCTCCATTTTTCAAGCACTGTAGTAATATTTTAAACAAAAATCATCTATAGATGCTAAAACCATTGGGTGAAAGATGGGGCACCACAATATTTAAATCATTTCAAAAAGTCACAGACAGCTTGTTAATAATAAAGGGGCAAAGGCATGTATTTGGTTGAGAAGTCTGTCAGACATTCTGGAAGCCACCTGATAAACCAGCCTCAGGACAAAAGATACCAGACGTTCTTTGATTTGATATATTGGGTAGGGCACATCATTCTGTGTATTCCTGCCAATAACATTTAACCTGAATTAAAACATAAGGAAACAATCAGATAAAACTAAGTGGAAGGGCATTCTATTAAAAAAAAAAACAAAACTAGACTGCACTCTTGAAAAATTGTCATTAAAAAGTGGCTGAGAAACTGTAGTAGAACAAGAAGATTCAAGAAGGTGACAGGTGCCCTCTATGCATCTCCTCTGACTGGATCCTAGATTTAGGGGAAGCTATACAGGACATTGTTGAAACCGGGGGCGGGGGGGTGAGTCTAAATAAGGATGTGTGTTAACTCCAGTAGTTGTATCATTGTTGAGTTTCATGAGTGTGATTATAGAAGAAAAAGTCCTTGTTGGCACCTTTAAAGGTGAAGTGTCATAATTATTCAACCTAATTCTCACGTGGCCCAGGAAAAAAAATAGAAAGAGGAGAAGCAAACGTGGCAAACCGCTGATGATTGATGAGTCTGAGTGAAGAGTCTAAGGATGTTCGTTCTTTTCTTTAGATGTACACATTTTCAAAGCAAACATCTGAGGGAATATTTTTCACTTCATGACCAGGTAGGCTAAAGGACCTAAGTGATAATTTTTGTTGAAGGGAAATATTACCTGACATAATGGATTTCTTTAATGCGGCAAATAAGTATCTGGATAAATGCAAATCCATAGCTGACGTTTATTTAAGATTTTATGAAGCTTTTGATAAGTCTCATTACTGAAGGCCATGATGAAATTTTTTTACGTTTTTTTTCTCTGGGGAAGAAAGGAGGCTGATTGAGGATTAGTGTTTGACTGCTTGTAATTATTTCAGATGAGCTTCCCTGCTGGCTCGGTGGTAAAGAATCTGCCTGCAGTGCAGGAGACACAGGCTTGATCCCTGGATCAGGAAGATCCCCTGGAGAAGGAAATGGCAAACCATTCCAGTATTCTTTTATATATATATATACATTTATTTATTTTAATTGGAGGCTAATTACTTTACAATATTGTATTGGTTTTGCCATACATCGACATGAATCCGCCACAGGTATACACGTGTTCCCCATCCTGAACCCCCCTCCCTCTTCCCTCCCCATACCATCCCTCTGGGTCATCTCAGTGCACCAGCCCCAAGCATCCAGTATCATCAACAGTCTTTTGGACTCTGTGGGAGAGGGAGAGGGTGGGATGATATGGGAGAATGGCATTGAAACACGTATAATATCATATATGAAATGAATCACCAGTCCAGGTTCGATGCATTCCATTATTCTTTCCTGGAGGATCCCATCAACAGAGGAGCCTGGCAGGCTACAGTCCATGGGGGTCACTAAAGAATCAGTCACAACTTAGTGACTAAACAACAAATAAATTATTTAAAGACCCCCTCCCCACCTGGCCTACCTGGCCTAGGAACCGATGGTTACTTTGGATAATGGAGCAGAAGCAAACCCCTCAGAACTTAGTGGAGGGAAAGTGTTTTTTCAGAGTTATATGTCTGGGTGCTAAGAGGACATGCATAGGGGAATCTCCTACTTCAGATCTTTTGAGGTGATATAACATTTGCAGATGAAACTAAATCTTTGCAGGGGTGAAACTAAATCTTTCAGATTGCCATCTGAGGAAGAATTCATAAAAGTGATCACAGATGAACATGCACGAGGGTATTTAAAAGAGAGGTATTTAAAAAGAGAACAATCCAAATTTCACTTTTTGGCTGCTAGGCATTGAGTTCTCCCTTAAGGAACCTCTCGCCCAAAAGATGCACCTAACTCGGTCATTGTAACGCTGTCTGATATCTGAATAGCTGTTTATAGTTTTAGCAATCACTTTTACAGACGTTATCTTGGTTTGATGGTGAGGGCTGAGGGTGAGGAGGTAGTGCTGTCATCATTTAACAGATGGGAGAACTGGAGCTAGAGTGGATAAGATGGTCTGTCCAGAGCCACCTGGGTAGCCAGCCCAAAACGGGACTATGCTCCTTGTCATTCTTGTGTTTGTTTGTTTTGTTTTAATTAGAGGATTCTTGCTTTACGGTATTGTGTGCGTTTCTGCCATGCATCAACAGCCACGTGTCCCCTCCCTCCTCAACCTCCCTCCCGTGGCCCCAACCCCCGACCCCACCCCTATTAGGTTGTCACAGAGCGCGGAGCTGGGCTCCCTGCCTCACACGCAAATATGAAAATAAGCTTCGAGATCTTTGAAGCCTTCCTCCAATACAGCACAGTTTATAAAGCAAGGAAAGTTAGAATCAAATTGAAAACACCTTGTTTAAGAAGGCAGAAGATATGCAATTTGTTTGTGAAAGATTCGTATGAAAAAACTTTTAGAAAATTTTGATTTAAGTGGAAAAGCAATGAGAAATCTTTAGTGAATAATGAACAAAGTTTTTAAACTATTCAGCTATATTGAATGGCATGTGTAAAATAAAGCCTGCCTAGCTGATTTATATTAAAAAGCATTTCCCTCTTTAGCACTCAATTTCAGCCCTCCCTTCAAGTTATACCAAAGCCCTGGATTCGTGCATTGTTGCTTGATGAGTTTGGGTTCCAGATTCTCCCTACCAGTATGAAGCATAAGTGAAAGTCGTGGCTTTTCAGCTGTGGTTAAGAGATAGGGAAGTGCACAAGGCCATCGGCAAAATGAGTGATGTTAACAGCCTGTTGCTAGAGAGCTGTGTACTCAGCATTGAAAACATACTTGGGGGAGCCTGTGTTTATAACCAAAGGCTCACTGGTTCGAACCCTCTGGAGTGGTCTTTCTCATTCAGAAGCCTCTCCCTCTGCCTTCTGCTCTCAGTTTCCATGCCCTGTATTGCTTAAGTGATTTGGCCAGTTAAGTTCTTGATCATTTATTAGAAGTCAAAGAAAACTGCTTTGTTTTTATTGAAAAGTGATTTTCCTCTGACCCCAGGAGACATAAGCATGTAGATACAAGACCTTGTCACAGCTTTGAAGTGCCCACTGAGAAAGTGCTTGCGTGAACGTCCCCCAGATATCTGTGCTTTCAGAAATGAACACTTGAAAGCCTCCTGGTGGGGTGGTTACAGCTCCAGGGACACTCCACTCTCTTTCCCACTGAACACAGCCCACAACACAGGCCATGAAGTCTGGAGCAGCTCTTTGATGACTCTGGAAGAGGGTAGCAGGCAGAGTGGAGAAGGGGCTGAAGTGAGAAGTGAGGAGAATCCAGCTGGGAGTCTCCTTGTTTGTGGTGCTCCTGCTTCTTCCTCTTCCTACCCCTTTCTCCCCTCCCCCCTCTCCTTCCTTTTCCCCCTCCTCTTCCGTCATCCTTCTCCCCTCCTCCTCCTCTGCTTTCTTCCCATATCTCCTGCCTATACTCAGAGGTAGCATACATCTCAGAACTGCACAACTCCAGAGGAACTGAATGGAAGTTAACCTTGGGGCAGAGACTAGGAGAATCTCTACCAATTCCCATGCAAACCATGCTAACATGTAGTGTGTACATCCTAGACATTTTTGTGCATGTTGTTTTTAAAGTGAAACTTATACCAAACATTTTGTTTTGTTTTTTCCTCTTGGTAGAAGAAAGTATCTCTGATATTTTACTTACTACATAGTCACTCTACTTATTTTTGAATAATTTATTTGTTATAATTATAGCCTAGTTCAGTGTGTTTGAGTTGCTATAGTATACTTCTGAAGTACTTCAGCTTCTGGTTCATTAGGTCCTGAGAGAGTACAGACACACCTCATTTTATTGAACTTGACTTTGTTAGACTTTACAAATACTGCAGTTCTTAGAAGCTGAAAGTTTGTGGCAGTTCTGGGTTGAAGAAGTCTGTTAGCATCATTTGCTCACTTCGTGTCTGTGTCATGTTTTGGTAGTTCTCACAATTTTTCAAATTTCCTGTGTTTGTTGTGTGCTTTGTGGCCAGTGATCTTTGATGTTACCACTTGCTGAAGGCTCAGATGATAGAATTTTTAGCAATAAAGTATTTTTAATTAAGGCCTGTTTTTTAGACATAATGCACACTTAATAGACTAAAATATAGTGTAATGTAACTTTTTATGCACTGAAAACATAAAAACTAGGGAAATTGACTGAACTGGAATATTCACTTTATTGCGGTGGTCTGAACCCGAAATATCCCCAAGGTCTGTCTGTAATCACAGCCAACTCCTGGAGTTGCCAGTACTCCCTTGGCCCAAATTCTGAATAGCAAGGGAACAGTTATTTAATAATTCCCATTTAGGTTGTTTCCAGCTTGTTGCTTTTATAAATGCTGTTTTTCATAAAGGTTTTCTTCCTATTCTGGATCATTTCTTGGAGGTGGATTCCTAGAAGCAGTTAAGCACTGACTCACACACAAATCTTGGCTGTTTGGATTGCTGGTCAACACTGATGATTATTTTTGTAGAGGATTTTTGCCAGTTGTAATAAATATATTACTCCCCAGGTTGATGATGAGCAAATTGAGGCTGAGAATGGTTCCACTGCCCAGGATCAAACACCTGATGGGTAGAAGAGCCATGATTTTAGCCCAGCCTGTCTGCTTCAGAAGCCACTCTGCCTCTCCGTCTCTGCATGCTGGCTAGCTGGCTGCTGCAGTCACATTTGTTCCCTCCTCTTAAAGGAGCCTGTTTGAGAAGATCAGTGACATCGCCTGTGCCCCACCGTTGGCTCTTTACTTAGCTTTTCTAATTCTATACAGAAAAGAATGAGCTCCTCCTAATGTTAATTTTTATTTCTATTTGTTTGACAGAGCCAGGGCCTTCTGCTGGTCACATTCTCTGTCCTTTGATAAATTTTGATTCCTAAATGGTCTTATTTACTTGATTTATATGTACTGTGTACATGATAAAGATGTTAACTTGTTTCTGTTGCAGTTGTTTTATAATTTGTCTTACAGTTTATTTGCTTTTCTAAAGTATAATTAAACATTTTAATGTAGCTATAACTATCCTTTTTCTTTTCCTGTTGCCCTCTGAGCTTGAGATTTCCCGCTTGCAGAGCCTTGACAATCACATAGATATTTTTAAAAGAAAGCATCAGTTCAGTTCAGTCGCTCAGTTGTGTCCGACTCTTTGTGACCCCCATGAATCGCAGCACATCAGGCCTCCCTGTCCATCACCAACCCCCGGAGTTCACTCAGACTCACGTCCATCGAGTCAGTGATGCCATCCAGCCATCTCATCCTCTGTCATCCCCTTCTCCTCTTGCCCCCAATCCCTCCTGGCATCAAGGTCTTTTCCAGTGAGTCAACTCTTCGCATGAGGTGGCCAAAGTACTGGAGTTTGAGCTTTAGCATCAATCCTTCCAAAGAAATCCCAGGGCTGATCTCCTTCAAAATGGACTGGTTGGATCTCCTTGCAGTCCAAGGGACTCTCAAGAGTCTTCTCCAACACCACAGTTCAAAAGCATCAATTCTTCGGTGCCCAGCTTTCTTCACAGTCCAACTCTCACATCCATACATGACTACTGGAGAAACCATAGCCTTGACTAGATGGACCTTTGTTGGCAAAGTAATGTCTTTACTTTTAATATGCTATCTAGGCTGGTCATAACTTTCCTTCCAAGGAGTGTCTTTTAATTTCATGACTGCAGTCACCATCTGCAGTGATTTTGGAGCCCCCCAAAATAAAGTCTGACACTGTTTCCACTGTTTGCCCACCTATTTCCCATGAAGCAATGGGACCAGATGCCATAAAAAGAAAGCATACATAGAGGTATTAAGGGTACTTGTAAGAAATGCAGCAGTTTGGGGCTGTTTTTCCTCAAGGCCATGTTTACCTCATAATCTCTCTCTCTTTTCCTACTCATACAGTTTCCCCACAGACATTTTCCTGCGAAAATGGGAGGGCAGATTTTGGGAGGGATGGTGCTCAAGGATATGATTTATAGTTTTCAGAACACAGAGGGAGTTTGGGAAGGACAATTTGAAATAATGTAAAGTGAAGAATTCCCTATGCACTTTTTACCATAATTTTCTACTGTATATTATCCATTCTTATGACAGAACTAGACAAAGCTTTTAACATAAAACTTTCAGAAAATTTTTATCATATTTATACATGCATGTAATCTAAGAAACAAAATTGTTTTACAATACTTATGATGGAGAACAGTCCCCAACCCTTCCAGTTCAGTTAAGTCGCTCAGTCATGTCCGACTCTTTGCGACCCCATGAACCGCAGCACGCCAGGCCTCCCTATCCATCACCAACTCCCAGAGTTCACTCAGACTGACGTCCATTGAGTCCATGATGCCATCCAGCCATCTCACCCTCGGTCATCCCCTTCTCCTCCTGCCCCCAATCTCTCCTAGCATCAGAGTCTTTTCCAATGAGTCAGCTCTTCTTATGAGGTGGCCAAAGTACTGGAGTTTCAGCTTTAGCATCATTCCTTCCAAAGAAATCCCAGGGTTGATCTCCTTCAGAATGGACTGGTTGGATCTCCTTGCAGTCCAAGGGACTCTCAAGAGTCTTCTCCAGCACCACAGTTCAAAAGCATCAATTCTTCAGCACTCAGCCTTCTTCACAGTCCAACTCTCACCTCCATACATGACCACAGGAAAAACCATAGCCCTAACCCTATTCCTCTGTTCCAACCCACTTTCCTACTTTCTTGCAACTCTTTTAAACTGAATCTCATGGTATTAATATTTACATTCATTTTCCTTTTTACAGGATCTTTTGAGTATGTGCTTGTCCTCGGGTGTCTAAGTGACATGACAGTGCTGTTTCTTTGTCATTTCTAATACAAGCAGTTACCTACTTCCTGCTGGTGAAGGTCAGGATCTAGAGCCCTGTAACTCTACACCCCCATGTCCACCAGCCTGCATGCATTCAGTGCCTTTTCCTCGCCTTCTTTCCCTCCCCAACCAGCCCACTACCAGAGTTAATGCTTTTGCCTTATCTCCCCAGTGTAGTTTTCTGTCTTTGATTTAACTGAATATTCAGTGCTTGCATTATTACAGTTTTGTAAATGCTATTCATAGCCTAGTCATATACTTTCCTATAATTACTTTTCCTTTTCAACACAATATTTTGTTTCCTGCAGAGCTGGTAATTGCCTTGCTTTTTTGTTCTGTTAGTTTTCGGGTACTTACTCCTCCCACCCCCAGCCTGCGTTATGACTCAGTCCAGCCGCAGGACTGGGTGTCCTGTCAGGGAGGGCTCCCTCTCTAGGCCGGGGCTCTCAGTCCTCCCTTTCGTAGCATCCTAGCAAATCCCATTTCTTCTTTTCTCTGTTTACTCCTTTGCTTTGTAGAGTGTATGTATATTCTGCAAGTTCCTGCAAGAAGAGTCATAGGTGGTAAGCGTTTTGAAATCTTATATATGTGAAATGGCTTTAGTTTATCTATCCTTGATCTATTCTTTAAGTTTATGCTCAATTAATAATGGGGCTTCCCTGGTGACTCAGTCACTAAAGAATCAGCCTACTGTGCAGGAGATGAGAATTTGATACCTGGGTCAGAAAGACCCCATGGAGAAGGGAAATGGCAGCCCACTCCAGTATTCTTGCCTGGGGAAGCCAGTGGATTCCTGGCAGGCTGGCAGGCTGCAGTATATGGTGTGGCAAGAGTGTTGGACACGACCTAGCAGCTGCACCACCATCACCACCGTTAGTAACATGGCTGGGTATGGAATCCTAAGTTGAAAATCATTTTCCCGCAGAATTTGGAGGCACTTTTCTGAAGCCTTTTCTTTTCTTTTACTGCTTTTGAAAAAGCCGGATTCTTGATCTTTCGTGTGAAGCTTGTTTTTGATCTCTGGCTGCTTTATGGTCTCTTGTTAACCCCAAGTTTCTGAAGTTCCTAACACAGCTGAGTTTAGCTGTGTGATCTGTTTGCTTCTATTGAGCTGGGCTTTCATTGATCCCTTGCAGTTTAGAAATCCATTTCCTCTGTGTGGTATGTTCAATATGACATCCTTAACTAGAAATCTTGATTTGTTTTTAAAAGGGAAATTATAATGAAACATGCTTCCCAGAGCCTGAAATATTATCATTTAAATGTCAGAAGGGGATTATAGTCATTAAATTGGCTAACCAGAATTTAAGAGTGCTGACAAACATAGAATACAGATAGTCACGTATATCATTTGCCAGAGCAAAAAAGCTTCAGTGAATAAGTTGTTCTTGCCATTGATTGCTCTGGTATCCAGTCTTTCAGAGAAAGATAGATTTATTTATAAACTTTTGTTAAAAGGAAAAACATACACTTCTATTTTTCTGGGCTCCAAAATCACTGCAGGTGGTAACTGCAGCCATGAAATTAAAAGATGCTTACTCCTTGGAAGGAAAGTTATGACCAACCTAGACAACATATTAAAAGCAGAGACATTACTTTGTCAACAAAGGTCCGCCTAGTCAAGGCTGTGGTTTTCCAGTGGTCATGTATGGATGTGAGAGTTGGACTATAAAGAAAGCTGAGCACCAAAGAATTGATGCTTTTGAACTGTGGTGTTGGAGAAGACTTGAGAGTCCCTTGGACTGCAAGGAGATCCAACCAGTCCATCCTAAAAGAGATCAGTCCTGAGTGTTATTTGGAAGAACTGATCTTGAAGCTGAAACTCCAGTACTTAAGTCAGCTTTTCGTATCAAGTGGCTAATCTGAAAAGACCCTGATGCTGGGAAAGATTGAAGGTGGGAGAAGGGGACGACAGAGGATGAGATGGTTGGATGGCATCACGGACTCAATCAACATGAGTTTGCATAAACTCATGGGAGTTACTGATGGACAGGGAGGCCTGGCATGCTATGGTTCACAGGGTTGCAAAGAGTCGGACACGTCTGAGCAACTGAACTGCACTACCCACATAATTTCAGAAGGTTGAAAGTACATTCTACTCAGTCCCTAGCTGTAGTTTAGTCCCCTAAAATCACATACCCCCCAAAATTCATTTATTTGATTTCCCAGTCTCTACCTGCTTTAGCTATTAAGTCAGCAGAACATTTGTTCTCTAGGCCAAGGGTCCCCATCCTCCGTGATCGAGTGCCTGATCTGAAGTGGAGCTGATGTAATACAATAGAAATAACATGCACAGTAAATGTAATGTGTTTGACTTATCCTGACACCGTCCCCCATCCCTGGTCAGGGAACAATTGTCTTCCCTGAAATTGGTCCCTAGTGCCAAAAGGTTGGGGACTGCTGCCCTAGGCCAAGTGTGTAAAATAGATCTTTAAATTTTTCTCAAATTTTTCCCCCAAATATCAGTTAAGGTAGTAAGTTAGTCAGTGTTTATCAGTATAAAGAAAAATATTTAGTAACTAACTGTGACTTGGTTGGATGGCATCACCAACTCGATTAACATGAGTTTGAGTAGGCTTCAGGAGTTGGTGATGGACAGGGAGGCCTGGCATGCTATAGTCCATGGGGTCACAAAGTTGCACAGGACTAAGCAACTGAACTGAACCGTCTGCTAACACTTGCTATAAAAAGCGCTGACATCTAAGGAAAGCTCTGACGTTGCATGCTTCGTCTCTAGGACCACACTCTTCTGGAGCCATCGGAACAGCAGTGAATGTTGAGCAGGCATGCTTCATTGGGGGGTAGAGGGAGGGAGGATTTTACACGTCCTACTGTAAATTTGTAAAGGAAAAACACTCCAGTGTGTCTCCTGTAGTCTCAGATAACCCGCTGAATACTCCTATAACTAGATGTATGGGGTTTTACCTCCAAACAAGCAAATGTCTCTCTGTAAGTCCGTTTTGGCACTGTCTACCTGGAAATAGGTTAAAGGCTCAGTCTTACACCAAATGCCTCCCCCACCCCACTTCAGAATGCTAATTGCTGGTTCAGATTGTTGCCTGTACTGCTTATCAGCTAGCTGTAAATTGGAGGTTCCTATAACCCCCTCCGTGGAGTCAGTTAATTTGCTAGAGCTGCTCACGGGACTCAGGAAAACATTTTACTTATTAGTTGAGCAGTTTTATTATAAAAGAATATAACTTAGGACCAGTCACATGGAAGAGACATGTAGGGTAAGGTGTCTGGGAAGGAGTATGTACTGTACTCCCCACATCTTCACATGTGCACCAGCGTAGAAACTCTCCAAACCCCCATCCTTTTAGATGTCTGTGGAGGCTTCATTCTATAGCCATGGTTGATTAAATCATCGGCCATTGGTGATTCACTCAGCCCCCAGCATCTTTCCCCTCCTTGGAGGTGGGAGGAAGTGGGAATGAGATTCTAACCCTCTAGTCACCTGGTTGGTTCTCCTGGCAATCACTCCCTATCTTTCGGGACTTTCCCTTTAAACTCAGAAACACTCAGGTGTGGTTGAAAGGGGCTTTATGAATAACAGAAGACTCCTTTGACTCCCAAGTGGCACTAGTGGTAAGGAACCCACCTGCCAACGCAGGAGACATAAGAGGTGCAGGTTCGATCCCTGGGTCGGGAAGATCCCCTGGAGGAGGGCATGGCCGACCGCTCCAGTATTCTTGCCTGGAGAATCCCATGGAGAGGAGCTTGGCGAGCCATAGTTCACAGGGTTAGGAAGAGTCGGACATGTCTGAGGTGACTGAGCCTGCGTGCAGACACCCTTATCTTGTCCCTCTTAGGAAGTTGCAAAGGTTGTGGGAGCTCCGTGCCAGGAACCGGGATGAAGACCAAGTGTATATTTCTTCCTATAAATCACAATATGATAAAACTTAATTCTGAAGACAAATTGTAATCATGTCATACGTGTATGTGGGTGAGTAATGAGTCTGATTTTCTCTTCTCCCACCAGCTTTTTGGAGACTGGGAAGCCCAGCTGCGGAGGATAATGAAACTCATCGCCGGCGGCGGCCTGTCCATCACAGGCTCCCACAACATGTGTGGGGATTACCTGTACAGCGGCCACACGGTCATGCTCACACTCACCTACCTGTTCATCAAAGAGTGTAAGTCCAGAGCAGCCTTCCGGGAGAGTCCCCTCTCCTGCCGTTCCCCACGGGAGCAAGGTGGGATCTCGGGAGGGCAGCCCCTCACCTCACCAGCGTGCTCACACCCAGCAGGCAGCCAGGGAAATGTATGTCACAAGTACCTGTACTTCTCGGGGGAAGGGTCTCGTTTGCTTGGCTGTCAGCTGTGGTGTCAGAGTGTTTTATGACTGCTGGAAGGAGCCGGAAGGGAGGGAGACAAAATTCGCGGCCTGGCTGGATGATGGTAGCTGTTGTGTTCACTGGGCAGCCATTTTTCAGGCACTGGGCACTGTACCATCTGCTCCAAAGAAGTGCATGGGGGTCAGTGGTGCCTCTTCCCTCAGACAAGCTCTGGTCTCAGGGAAATTAAATGATGCAGACAGTACATGGGAAATTTCTATAAAAAGTGTACTTAAAATATTTTATTATGAAACATGCAAAAATAATATTACAGGTACCCCTGTATGCTGCTGAGATTTAATATAAGTTTTTGTCAGATCTGTTTCAGATCACCCTTGTCAAAGCAAAGGAAATATATATTAATATGTATTTTCTTATTATGAATACATATTAATACAATAATTATAATATGTATTATTAATATAATGGAGAAGGCAGTGGCACCCCACTCCAGTACTCTTGCCTGGAAAATCCCATGGATGGAGGAACCTGGTGGGCTGCAGTCCATGGGGTCTCTGAGGGTAGGACACGACTGAGCGACTTCACTTTCAATTTCACTTTCATGCATTGGAGAAGGAAATGGCAACCCACTCCAGTGTTCTTGCCTGGAGAATCCCAGGGACGGGGGAGCCTGGTGGGCTGCCATCTATGGGGTCACACCCAGTCAGACATGACTGAAGTGTCTTAGCAGCAGCATTAATATAATAATAATAAAATATTAATGTATATCTAAAGTTTTTCATTCCTTCCCCTCCCATTTTCCTCTGTTATTTCTCAAGTATGTTTTATTCCTTTCTCTACTTGTAGAAAATTCCATTGTCCTTAATATTCTACTGTTAGAAATAGTCTCAGTGAGCTTTATGTAGGCAGTTCCCATGAAGAGCAACAAGAGAAGCCAGGCTGTGGGCATCACAGAGGAGGGACACACATTGTGTTCTGGAGGTATTTGAGAGCCTGTGGCACCTGTTGGAACATCAGTCTGGTTGGAATTCAGAGAGGTGGTAATAATGAGAATTGAAAAGTGAACTGGTCAGTAGGAACCAGACTGTGGAACATGCCTTGAGTCACAAGAAGGAGCCTGAATTTGCATTCTGACAGACATGAGTGGCCCATTGAGAGGTTGTAGCCACTGGGGCGGTGTCATCTGACTTACCCTTTAGAGAGGGAGAAAGCACTCCTGTAATGACTCACAGGATGGATTGCAGAGGGCAGAGCAGGAGTAGAGTTAGCAGACTGGCTGCCTGTAGTCCAGGAAAGAGATGGTAGTGGCCCCAGCTATCAGGATGACATTGGTGTGGAGAGAAGTGGGGGAAACGGAGAAATTCACAAAAGGAGTCTGCAGGTAACAGGATCGATTGTGGAAGTACAGGGGACAGGTGATGGGCTGAAGGGTGAAAGCCCAATTTTGGTCTTAAAAAAACGGAGATGGGGAACACAGGAAGAGAAGAGAAGACATACTTTGGGGCACTGAGTGAAAGGAGAGACAGTCGGCGCTCTGCTTGTTCTTAGTAAGTGACCAGATAGAGTGAATTCGAGCAGTGTCTCTTCAGGACTGTCAGGGCACGGTCTGGCCCTGGCACTGGAGTATAACTGGGCATGGAAAAATGAACACAGAACTGGCCTAATGCCAGCAGCCCTGGGAGCCAGATTCCTGCCTGCTGCTGGTTGGTCCCTGAAATACTTTAATGGGGTTAAGCTTTATTCTTGAAGATGAGACTGTAAACCAAGTTGGATGACGTGGGTCACAAACTGATTCTGAATCCTGGTGCTATCACTTACTCATGCTGTGACCTTGGGAAAAACCTCCGATCTCTATAAGTCTTAGTTTCCTCATCCTTTCCCACTGGCTCAGCAGATAAAAAAAAATCCACCTGCCAGTTCAGGAGATACAGGTTCAGTCCCTGGGTCCAGAAGATCCCTTGGAGGAGGAAATGGCAACCCACTCCAGTGTTCTTGCCTGAGAAATCCCATGGACAGAGGAGCGTGGCGGGCTACGTCCATGGGGTTGCAAAGAGTCAGACACAACTGAGCGGCTAAGTACACTCACACAACTTCTTCATCAGTGAGGGAGAGGTTGTGAAAATTAAAACAGATGGCATATGGGGACACTAACAGAGGAGCTGGGAGAATGAACAGTAGCTGCTCTCTGTTGTTGTATTGTTATGTTATCAAATACAACTCTTCCTGGAAGGGGAACATGGAGCCCTGTACACACGCTAAGACTTCTGCCCAACCCCTGACCATGCCATTTAAAATTGCAAACCTCCCTCCCTTCACCCTCTCTGCTGCCAGTCCCACTTGTTTTAAATCCAGAGCATTTACCACCTTCTAACATAAAGTATAAGTTACTTGATTATAATTATTATTCATTGTCTCTTTTCATTACTGGGAAGGGATCTCCCCACATAGGCAGACTGTGCCTGTGACGTTAGTTGACCCCAAGATCTAGTGACTAGATCTTGTTCTGGGATGCATTGCAGATGCTTAATAAATAGTGGGTAAATGAATGACTGATCCTTGGACCCCCTGAGAATCCTATAAAAGGCTAAACTGTCTTCCCAGGGTGAGGAGGGTAGATCCCATTCAGACAACGTTTTTGTCTAATTATCAGACCCTCTGAAGCCCATTCATGGAAAATACAGGTAGGAGGGCTTACACCAGTATTGATTTTGAATCTCCCATCAAGTGACTTCCCAGACACCGTCCTTCCCTTGGGAGTGGACATGGGCTAGAATTCCTGGTCACTTGGATTCTTACTTATATTTGAGAAATGGACACCTTTAAAAAGTAGAGTATGGTTGCAGAGCTTGGAAAGCAAATAGGGTGGTTGTATCCATTATAATTGCCTAGTCTGTGTATAACGATCCATAGACCAGAAGGTATTGATTTTTGTACAGAGCCTTAACCCCATATTATTTCCAGGTAAATTTAATTATCAATAGACAGTTTTGTTTTTAATGGAGTGTGATGCATTAACCTATCCTTGTTTGACCTTTGCAACTGTATTTATGATTATATGGGTCAAGTAATAACCACATATAAATTACCGTGGTGGAGCCGATTATACCGAGTGAAGTAAGCCAGAAAGAAAAACACCAATACAGTATACTGACACATATATATGGAATTTAGAAAGATAGTAATGATGACCCTGTATGTGAGACAACAAAAGAGATACAGATGTATAGAACAGACTTTTGGCCTCTGAGGGAGAGGGAGAGGGTGGGATGATTTGGGAGAATGGCATTGAAACATGTATATTATCATGTAAGAAACGAAGAGCCAGTCTGTGTTCGATACAGGATACGGGATGCTTGGGGCTGGTGTACGGGGATGATCCAGAGAGATGATATGGGTTGGGAGGTGGGAAGGGGTTTCAGGATTGGGAGCCCATGTACACCTGTGGCTGATTCATGTCAATGTATGGCAAAACCAATACGGTATTGTAAAGTAGAATAAAGTAAAAATAAAATTAAAAAATAAATAAATAAATAAATTACTGTGGCTAATACAATCACTTGATGAAATAAGCTGCTTCCCTTCTAACTGTGGTTACGTAGAAGCCAAATCCAAGGGCTTTGGCTAAGCAACCTGTTTCCAGAAGAAAAGATACGAGGTAGTTGGATTCAGAATGAATAGTGGAGGCGTGGTTGGGTGCCCTTGGTCACACTTGACTAACAGGACGCTTCTTGCGAATTTCTCCTTTGCAGATTCCCCTCGACGACTGTGGTGGTACCACTGGGTCTGCTGGCTTCTCAGCGTGGTGGGAATCTTCTGTATCCTCTTAGCCCATGACCACTACACCGTGGATGTGGTGGTGGCGTACTACATCACCACCGAGACTCTTCTGGTGGTACCACACGATGGCCAACCAGCAAGTGGGTCTTTCTCCTCCCTTGGTGCTCACTCCTGATGCTCTTGACCAGCTGTTGCTGGTGTGGCAACAGGGGGAGCCAGCTGAGACTACATTGTCTCCTGTGGTGCCGATCCACTTCTGAATCAAAGCTGAACCAGAAATGTTTCGATAATGACATAGGCGACGGCATCCTTCTAAAACAAGTGTCACGTTCTCATCATCCCTGGAAAATACTTGTTAAAGCTGTGCCCACCTCTTGCTCGATCTTGCATTCCTACCTTCTGTTCCAACTTGGGCCCCTCACAGCTTAATACTTAACATTTAATTAAGTCTCTCCGTTTTCATCATAGGAGAGTAACTAAAGCACTAATTGAAGTATTTATTTATAGACAAGAGACTTAAGTAAGCCACACGCTCTCCATGTGCTCCTGGCATTGAGTTATTTGTTTCTCTGCTGGAGAAACAGGTGTGGTCTGGTTTGCGGTTGGGCGCAGAGTGTAGAATGGGTGGTCAGGGGCTGGGTCTGGGGGCCGTTGTGAATTGTAATATGGAAAATATTTGAGCCTAAAGTGAAAAATCGTGAGAGTCACATGTATGTTCCTGTCGGGGCTGGAGCAATCAGCTGTTCTTCCTGACTCGGTTTTCTCTTTCTGTGTGATCTTAGGTGCTAAAAGAAGCTTCCCAGATGAACCTCCTGGCCAGAGTGTGGTGGTACAGGCCATTTCAGTACTTTGAAAAAGAATGTCCAAGGAATTGTACCTCGGTCTTACCATTGGCCCTTCCCCTGGCCAGTAATCCACCTCAGTAGACAAGTTAAATACAGCCGACTGGTGAACGACACGTAACAGCTCTAGGTGGTGGAGAAAGAGAAACTGTCCGAAGTGCTAAGAACTCCATGAGAGAAGATGCCACAAAATAAGCAACTCCCTAATCCCATTATCTTTCAACAATTACCTTGACTTAACCTATTGAGTTACCTGGTCAGCACTGTGATCTTTTTTCTCTCCAAAGGACCTGCGTTGGACAACAATAAAGAAAACTCAACCTATCATACACTGTACACATTTCCTGTTCATAAGTTTGGGATTTACATAATCTGCGACCACCATGTTCCTTTGTATATGATGCAACAGCATAAATGTAAGCTTTTATATCATCAGTTCTGGTCTTTCCAGTTACATCTGGAAATAAAGCGTATTATTTTCTTGGGAAAACATACTTTTCATATCTCTTGCCCCAAAGATTGGGCTGTAAGCCATTTTCTAGCTAATGTCTCTATGAAGGTTTCTTAAGTACCTGAATGGGGTTCGATTCTGAAATCTTTCTACCTGTTGCACCAATATTCAAATATAAATGACAGACACAGGAAGGTTTGGTAACTTTGGGTTTTGTAAAAATCAGCAGAGACAGTGTGTCAAAAGTGCAAAAAAAAAAAAAAGATTCTGTTATAAAGTGATTTTCTAAGTATTTCCTAACTTTATTTTTCAAAATGATGTTATGAAAACCAAATTTAAAGATTTTTACATGTCAGAGAACAGAGAGTTAAAATTTAAAATGCTTCTTGGGAGAGAAATTTGTCTATGTTTCTAGTGCCTTTCTTGTCTTGATTGTATGGTCAGTAGGCAATCTTCAGTGTTTTTATTTAAACTAAATATTCCATGAAAATATAAATGTATGTATACACTACTAAATTTTGCATTTATAGCTAAATTCAATCAGAAGACTGTTTATGGTTCTCAAACTGCTATGAATTAAAGAATGGGGGAATTAATTGGAAAGTGAGAGCCTGTTCCCATATTGTGAGCAGGCGACGATGACGTGTACCACTTAATTATTTTACCATCTATTTGGTAGTTTGATTTTAACTATACAATGAAAACAGCCATGAATTCTTTGTTTTTAAAAAGAGAGTTTTGAAAATGATCACTTAACTAAAACTTGAAAGCTATAAATTAGTTATCCATACTCTCATGACAATTTTGTTGGTGAACAACAAAAAAGAGATCTATTTCTTTAAAATATATTCGTGCAGGAGCTGCATGTAGTTCTAAGTTCTACTCCTAACAGAAGTATGTTTGGGGAAGTATTCTATTCTATACTTGCCAATGTGGAGAACAAAATAGTTTTTTAAGGATGAAGAAGTATATATATCCATTCTGTATTTTACGTGCAGCAAAATTATCTCCGTAGGGTTTTTTGTGTATTCACAAGGTGATATTTGTATTGTAAAACAATAATGGTGAAGGAAATAAAAAGGCTTTTAAAATTTTGTTTGTTTTAAATCTTTGTAAAGTTATTATTCCAGAGAGTATACTGATTATCTTAACAGCTTACCTAGATCATAAATTAATCAAGATGCACTTTTTAATAAAAACTTATACTTAAAAAGTTGTCTGCTCTTTCTAATGTGTTCACATTCTTCACAAGAGTCATAAACAAAGTCCTTGAAGCAAGATGTAAAAACAAGTTTTGCCATTTCCTCGCTGAGTTTGTTTGAGAGAGGACCTTTATAATCGTGTTTCTTTTCCTTTGAGATTCCTTGAAATGTGCTCTAAACTTCAGTATAACCTCTACAGATAGCATATATTTTTAAAACATAGGAAAGACTCACTGGTAAGTTCAAACTGAAGACCACTGTTTACTAATAATTTTCAGTTCTCCAGTTCTTGATCAAGTCACTTACTTTTTCCCTCTATAACTGAAAGTAATATAAGTTTTTCAGTTTAGGTGGAAAGGGAAAGTAAATTCGAAATGAGAAATATGGTCATAGTACTTTGAGAATCAATGGTAAGAAAAACTTTTAAAAAGGAAAAAAAATATGTTATTCTTGATGTGGGAAAAAAAAACGAGGATGTCAACAGCAGAAACCTGTTTTTGTGAAGGGATGCTGTTGTGTTAACCTGGGAGGCTACAGCTGTAAAACCAGAAAGATTTCCTGCGTGGGACCAGATGCTGTATATTAAAATGGTAAGTAACTTGAATAATGAAAATGAATTCTTGACATATGCTAAAAACAGCTTTTTTTTTTCCCTAAATCAACAGTTATATTTAAAAGATAATTATTTTAAGTTTACCTACTACATTTGTACCAAGAAGTTCCCTTAATGGTTGTACTTCATGCCTGGCTGAGTAGAATCATGAATTGACATATCTTGTGGCTCTCAAGTCTGCAACTTGCAGGTAGGAAAAGAGAAACGTTACGTTCTGGAAAACTAGTGCACTTGATAATGGCTGGCTGAGTGAGGACATGTGCTTTGCTGTGCTTTAGTAAGCCAACGCCCTAGACCATAGCTGCTTTATCTAACACTCAGAGTTAGGCAATTCTCAAGTATTATCTTGTTAACCCTTACATCACCACACAGTTCCTTATTAACCCCATTTTATGGAGGTTGATTTTAAATCAACGCCCTTTCCCAAGGGCATGCAACTGATAAAAATCTGATTGAAGTTCAAGTTTTCACCCACTCCTCAACACCCTCTCCACCCACATATTGTGAGCTTTCATAAATTCTTCAAGAGTCCACAGTGAGAGAAATCTGACTGTGGTAGTCAAGCTAAGCGGAGTGACTTACTGGGAACCAAGTACCAGGAAATTCACACCATGAGGTAGAGACTCATTTTGCCAGTTTCTGATTGTTCTATTTGTTTTATTTGTATCCCAAGCAAAAACAAAAATTGATAAATATAAGTTTCTCAAAATTATTACATAGAATGAGAGTGCTTTTTTTTAAAATTAGAGTATAGTGGATTTACAGTGTTGTTTCAGCTGCACCATAAAGTGAATCGGTTATACATGTATCCACTCTTGTTTAGACTCTTTTCTCATATAGGCCATTATATACAGCATATGGAGTAGAGTTCCCTGTAGAGCACAGTAAGTCCTTACTAGTTACCTATTTTATATCTGTATATGTCAATGCCAATCTCCCAGTTTCTCTCTTCTCTCTTTCCTCTGGTAACCATAAGTTTGTTTTTGACATCTGTGTCTGTTTTGTAAGTTCATTTGAACCATTTTTTTAGATGCCGTATATAAGCAGTATCGTCTATTTGTCTTCCTCTGACTTCCTTTCCTCCATATGATGATTTCTAGGCCCATCCATGTTGCCACAAATGGCATTATTTCGTTCTTTTTATGGCTGAGTAATATCCGTTTGTATATATGTACCATATTCTTTATCCGTTCCTCTACTGATGATAATTTAGGTTGCTTCTGTGTCTTGGCATTGTAAATAGTGCTACTGTGAATGTTGGGGGAGTGTATCTTTTGAATTATGACTTGCTCTAGATACATGCCCAGGAGTGGGATTGTTGGGTCATATGGTAGCTCTGTATTTAGTTTTTAAGGAACCTCCATACTGTTCTCCTTAGTGGTTATACCAGTTTACACCCCACCAACAGTGTAGGAGGGTTCCCTTTTCTTTACACCCTCTCTAACATTTATTGTTTGTAGATTTTCTTGATGATGGCCTTTCTGACCTACTTGAAGTGATACCTCAGTGTAGTTTTGATTTGCATTTCTCTAATAATTACTGCAAAGAGTTGACTCATTGGAAAAGACTTTGATGCTGGGAGGGTTTAGGGGCAGCAGGAGAAGGGGACGACAGAGGATGAGATGGCTGGATGGCATCACAGACTCGATGAACGTGAGTCTGAGTGAACTCCGGGAGTTGGTGATGGACAGGGAAGCCTGGCATGCTGTGATTCACGGGGTCGCAAAGAGTCGGATACAACTGAGCGACTAAACTGAACTGAATGATTAATGATGTTGAGCACTTTTCATGTGCTTTTTGGCCATTCATATGTCTTCTTTGGAGAAATGTCTGTTTAGATTTTCTGCCCATTTTTGAGTGAAGTTTTTTTTTTTTTTTGAGGTGCATGAGCTGTTTGAGATTAATCTCTTGTTGGTTGCTTTGTTGGTAAATATTTTCTCCCATTCTGTGGGTTGTCTTTTCATTTTGTTTATGGTTTCCTTTGGTGTGCAAAAGCTTTTAAGTTTAATTAGGTCTCATTTCTTTGCTTTTATTTTCATTATATTAGGATGTGGATCCAAAAGATGTGCTGTGATTCATGTCAAAGAATCTTCTGCTTTTATTTCTCTCTAAGAGTTCTATAGTGTCTGGCCTTACATTTAGGTCTTTAATCTATTTTGAGTTGGTTTTTGTGCATGGTGTTAGAGAATATTCTAATTTCATCCTTTTACATGTAACTGTCCAGTTTTCCCAGCACCACTTACTGAAAAGATTATCTTTTCTCCATTGTATATTCTTGCCTCCTTTGTCAGCCTGCTAACACTAATTTGACCACCACTACAAAAAAAGTCAGGCTTTCAATTAACTGGGAAATGGGATATGCTCCTTGGAGCCCTTCATATTGACACACTTTTTCTCTTTTGGTGGGGAAACTCGTTTTGAATGAATCAAAGCTGCTGTCTTGAAATTCTGTTTTATCAGCCCCTTAACATTCTTGTCTGTCTGTAGCCCAGAGAACAAATAAGCAGAAACTTAAACAATGCCTGCCTTCAGATGGCCCAGACTCCAGCTCCCACTGGAGGGCAGAGATGGGTGTGGTGAGTGAGAGGTGGACTAAGAGTGAGGGGAAATGACAAGAAGAAGGCTGGAGTTGGGCCCCAGAGGACATAGAGGGTTCAGAGAGCGGCTGAGGCAGCAGCATTCCAGGAAGGCACAGAAGGACATTGCAAATGGCTCTGGTTTGCTCTTGGTGAGAAGAATGAAGTGAGGATTTATGGTAAGAGTTCCTATTTATCATGTGTTTCAGAAATCCTGTTAATTCTTGAGCCCTGACGTGGCACAATGGTATGGGTTAGCGAGAAAACACATGCTTATGAATTAGAAAAGTCCTCAAGAGATTTGTGGTTTATTAATCACAATAGCATATATGCACTTGGTCACTGGGAATAGTACTTATTTATAAGAGCCGTTATTCTATTAACACATCAAGGTTTTTGTGTGTAACGATTTGAGGATCTCTTGAGACTTCTTGGGGAAAGCTGACTGGAGATTAGACAGAGTTCAGTGAAATAGGCAGTCCTTCCGCCGCCCCCCCACCCAAAGTTTAACAACAACAACAAAAAGAGTGCAGATCCAGAGGCCTATACAACCTCCAGTGTCATGGTTCCTGCTCAAAGGTGTGTGTCTACAGGGAGCAGGTATGGCATTTCAGGTGAGGGTAAGGAATGGTTCCAGCACCCAGAGGAGCCAACCCAGAGTCCCCTCTTAACCCCACGGTGGCCCAGAACCACACATATTTTGATGTTCTGTTCTTAGGTGCACACATACTAGGGCTGTTCTCATTTTCTTAGAGAACTGACTCCTTTTTATTTTTTTGAGCTTTTTATTTTGTATTGGGGTGCAGCTGGTAGACTGTGTTGTTTTAGTTTCAGGTGAACAGCGAAGGGACTAATCCATAAATGTCTCCATTCTCCCCCAAAGGCCCTTCCCCGTCCAGGCTGCCACATAACGCTGAGCAGAGGTCCATATGCTGTAGAGTAGGGCTTGTTGGTTATCCATTGTAAATAGAGCAGTGTGCACCTGTCCACCCCAAACTCCCTAGCTATCCCTTCCCCTGGCAACTGTAAGTTTGTTTCTTAAGTCTGTGAGTCTCTTTCTGTTTGGTAAATTCGTGCCATTTCTTTTTTAGATTCCACTTATAAGGGATATCATACAGTATTTCTCCTTCTCTGACTGATTTCACTCAGTATGACACTTGGTCCATCCGTGTTGCTGCAAATGGCATTATTTCATTCTTTTTAATGGCTGAGTAATATTCCATTGTATGTACGTACCACATCTTCTTTATCCGTTCCTCTGTCAATGGACATTAAGGTCGCTTCCATGTCTTGGCTGTTGTAAACAGTGCTGCAGTGAATATTGGTGACCCCTTTATTATATCATCTGTCATCTCTCTACTTGTTCAATCACCCAGTCATGTCTGACTCTTTGTGTATATATATATATTTGAATTGATATATATTTGAACATATATATTTGAATTGACCCCATGGACTGCAGCACACCAGGCCTCCTTGTGCCTCGCCATCTATTTCTTATAGATAGTGTATGATTGTTTTAAATGTATTTTGACTCTCTGCCTTTTAATTAGTGTATTTAGATCTTTTACATTTAAACTATAATATATATGTATATATTTGAATTGATGTCTACCAAGTTCTACTTTTTGTATTTGTATAGTATTTTCTATTTGTTTAGTCAGTAGCTTCTCATTTCTTTAGATGAGTACCCTTTTAGTTTGAACTAATACAAGTTCTAAATATTTTTAATTTGGTAACCCAACACATTTTTCCTTTATGAGTAGGAAATAGCAAGGGTGGTTGTTTTTCTAATCTCTTTAGATATCCCAGTCCATATTATTTCCAGCAAAAACTTCAACCATGATATCACATTTGCCTTTATTTCCCAACTAGAACTGTGTCCAATTCCCCTCTCTTGACTTTGAGTCTTAGATGCATTAGTTCTTAGATTCAGGAAGGCACATTCAGATATAAACCCAGGGTGCTTCCTAAAAGGACACAAATCATTTTGGCCATTGTTAGAGTGATCTAATCTAGAGACATCCTGATTTTAACAGTCTGCTGTTGTCACACTTTCTCTAGAAAGCCTTAATGTGACCGTCTACTTTTGTGCCATTTTGGACTCAAACCATGCAACCATGGACTCTGAAGACCATCGTGGATTGTGTAGGTACCTGCTTGTTTGTGGAAACTGAAAAAAACCTTGTGGGGCAGAAGTAGAGGAAAATAACAGGTTCAAAGGAAATGCCTTCTCTTTGGGAAGTAAACTAAGCACTTCTTTCCGTTTAAATTTTATTAGGTACTTGATAAAGGCATGGTAGTTGAAAGGGTCAATAAATGAATGGCTCCATTGTTTTATGAAGAATGGGAGTAATTTTCTAGGGCAGAAGAAAAACTCAAAGAGAAAATAGGGTGTATCCTTAGGGGCATGAACTGGGGACTCAGATGTGTTCAAATGTTCAAATCCCATCTCTGAAAGCTTATAGGCACTGTATGCCTTGACCAATTATTTCTGAGCCTGTTTCCTCCCTTATAAAGTAGAGATGATTTTACTTATGTTGCAGTGTAATATGGGGCAGTGATGTGGCATGCATTCAAGTTAAGTGCTCATTGATAACCACTGTCATTCTAGAGAGGAAAATGAGAGAGATGAAGGCCCTGTGGAGCCAAGAAAGAAGTCCCAGTCAAGGAGAAGACTGGCCCCAGCCAGAGAGAGACTGAAACACTGAGAAAAACCAAGTCCACACTCAGCCTTTATTTGAACTTCCAAGTGAGTATACATTATCAGTAATCTGAACCTGCCTGCTTAGTCACTCAGTTGTGTCTGACTCTGAGACCCCCATGGACTGTAGCCTGCCAGGCTCTTCTGTCCATGGGGATTCTCCAGGCAAGAATACTAGAGTGGGTTGCCATTCTCTTCTCTAGGGGATCTTCCCAACCCAGGAGTCAAACCTGGGTCTCCTGTACTGGCCGTCAGATTCTTCACTGCTGAGCCACCAGAGAAGCTCATATATCTTAGTGTTTCTGCTAAAATACTTGCCCCAGAATTTTGAATGTCTGATGTGCATGCACAGTGGTTGTTAGAAGAATTGGTTGACTCTGAAACAGTGTGACCTAGTCTTCTTTTGAAGGAGGAAACAGAACAGGCTTTATCTTGAAAGCAGGACTCCATCTTGGGCCGGACTGTGGAGTTTGAGCTATATACCCAGCATCTGTGGAAATGACTTACCAACTGGAAAACCAGACCCCCAGAAGGAAGAGCCCCAGGGGTCTTCCTTTGCTAAAAGAATGCCCTAATTATCTGTGTAACTGAATAGAACCATGCATTCTATTATGCTTTTTGTGGTATGACCACAGGCCTATTGATAGTTGTCCACTGTTAACTACCTGGGCTTAAGGCATATGAATTGTCAGGGAATTTGGGGAGGTAGGTTCGTGCACATACACTTAGGGTATATAAGGTTTTCACAAAAACTGCTCGGGGTCCTTGGCTAAGAGGTGACTCTGCCTTGGGCCTGCTGGTGTAATGAACTGCGCTCCACCATCTGCATTGTCCTTCTGAGTGAGTTTGTTTTCCGGATGAGCCAGGGCACCAATGAAGATAAAACCTGGATGGCTACCATGATTTGTTGGCACTTAAGTCTGCTCACTAGGCCAGCTCTGTGCTGTCACGTGGAAGAACTGGTATTTGTCTGAATTGTTTTCTGCTAATACTATTTATCAGCCTGAGAGAGGAGAGGAAAAGATGGTTTCAGCCAAAGCAGTCTGTCTTTTATACATTCTCTTTTATGTAATGAAGAGCCTGTGACTGTGGAAAGGCAAGTATTGGGTTTCCCACTGGGCTGTATAGTGAAAACTTCCTGATACTTTAGGATGGTGGTTCGAGTTGGGGGAAAAGTCATTTTGGAAAATGCATGATCTGACTTAAAATGTTTGTTTTGCAGTCATCTCTGAAATCATTGGCCTTGAGTGGTTTTGTCTGTTTCATTTTTTTTTTTCTTTTTGGCTTTAAGAGGACACAGTCAAATCACTGCCACACTTGATAATATGTATTCATTATACACCTTATTGGCCAAGACACTTTTGACCTCTGGTTGGTGTTTGGCTGCAACCGAGGCCCCTGACAGGGGTAAGAAGTGAGAAGACAAGAGTGTTTGTAGCATAAACTTCCTTTTACAGCAGGCAACATTATAAACTGTTTCAATGGCCCTTGCAGGCTCCCTACCAGAGGCGGGCAGATGAATCTGCAGGTGGTTGCTAGCTCCGTTTCTCCACGGGCTCCAGGGATGCACATGTAAAAGCAAATGGCTTGAAAGGAATTGTGTCCAATTAGTGCTCCTGGCACATGTGTGCTTTGGAAGCATTGCTGGCCTTGGATTCTGGAGCACATTCCTGAGCGCTTGAGCTGACACTGGATGATTCCACAGAGCTCATGTTCCTGTGCACTCAGCTTGCAGTGGACACTCCGACCCTGGGGCCAAGGGGCTGCTAATGAGATTTCCCCTGGGGCTCCTGTTTCCTGAGCCCTGAGGGAAGCCGCTGCAAGAGGCAGAGGAATTGAAGCCAGGAATAGAGCCAGAAGGTCTTGTTCTTGTACAGTCCTCTGCACCAGTTGCACCCAACACACAGCAAAAGTTGTTGTTGTGGGTGCAGGGTGGTGATATGGTTCTTCGGGAGAGAAAATGTCAATGCATTCAGCACATATAACCTCCACATGCTATTAACATTCACACAAGTCTGAATTCAAACAAAGTCACCAAAATTAGATGGGAAGGTAGCAGAAATGTCACTTTAACCCATGGCGAGTATGGAGAACTGTGACAATTTGGCTTCCCCGTAGATACGGGCTATCAAAGCTGGCTTAATGTCTCAAGATGTTCAGAGCATAATCACCAATTAAATCCGTAACGACAATGAATTTGCTTGGACCCTAGGAAATCCATTCTCTTCTTGAGAATGAGAGGAGTCTGAATCCAGGTCTTTTTCATTTGACAAAAATGATGAGGAATGGATGGCAGTCTTCCTGTTGCTGAAAGGAGGTCAGAGCGGGAAAGGCAGCCAAGCTCACTAGAAAGACCTGCTGGTTTCTGTTCTGATTTAGAGCAGCTTGTATCATATGCCCAGGACTGAAGGCAAATGAACTGTTGGAATTGGGGCTCAGGCCTTGGGTACGAGAGGCATTGGATGGTGGTCCCTGGAGGGCAGAGGGCCATTGGGGACCAGAGAGCACAGCATTCTCTGTTTCCCAGTTCTCCCTTCCCTTGCAGTTTGGTTTTGATGTTGGAGAAAATCTAAGTTAGAAAATACACACGGGCGCACACACATACACACATGTATAAATTCAGCATTCATATCAGTGTACCTAAGACTCTAATAAATCTTCCCTTTAAAGAAATCTACTTAAATTTCATTAATATTTTCCAAATTTATCTGGCGTAGAAATCCTTTTCGTTGTAAACTCATTCCTTGCTAATGTTTTATTATGAGAAAATGTAAGTGTGCACTAAATTGAGAAGAATTTCACCTTGAGAACCCCTGGAGGCACCACCCAGTTTCTACCTTAATTTTGTTTAGCTTGCTGTAACACATTTGTCTATCTTTTTATCTGTCAGTTACTCTTATCTTTACAAATTCATTTGAAAGTCAATTGCTGACGTCAGTTTACTGCTGCCTAAATACTTTGACATTCATTAATCAAAATTCAAAATTTGTTCAGTTTTTTTCAAGGTAAAATTTATAACTGAAGAATACACAAATCTTAAGTGCATATTTACCAAGTTGACAAATGCATGGACCTATGTAACTCAAACACCTGTTGTGACCTTGAACATTAGTATCTCCCCCGGAGAGCTCTATGCCTTCCCAGTCAATCCTGGCCAGTCTTTCGCCCTCTCACTCCAGAGGCATGTATCCTTTTTTCTGCCATTGATTTTTTCCTGCCATGTACTATGTAAGCACTCTGTGTCTCGCTTATTTCACTCTTCATAATAATTTTAGATTTATTCATGTTGTCATGTGTACTGATTATTTTTATTAGTATTTCATTGAACAAATATATCACAGTTTGTTTATCCACTCTTCTATAGATTGATATTGATGAGACAAAGCATCGAGGAACATACACTTGCGTATTAAAGCCCCTTCGGCATGTCAATATCTAGACTGTTTCCAAATTTTGGATGTTATAAATCAGGCAGGTCAGAATAGTCTTGTATACGTTTTCTGTGTGTGTGCATGTGTATACATATGTGCCGGTATATACAGACATACCTCATTTTGTTGCACTTTGCTTTATTGTGCTTCAGAGATACTTCATTTTACAAATTGAAGGTTTGTGGCAACCCTGCATTGGTCAAGTATTAGCACCATTTTTCCAACAGCTTTTGCTTACTTCATGCATTTGTCTCACATTTTGGTAATTTTTGCAATATTTCAAACCTTCCACCAGAAAGGCTCAGATGACAGTATTTTTTTAATCAAGAAAGTATTTTTACATCATGGCATATGCATTTTTTAGACATAATACTATTATTGTACCCTTAATATAGGATAGTGTGAGCATAACTTTTATAAGCATTGGGAAATTTCATGTGACTTGTGTTATTGCAGTGGCTTGGAGTTAAACCTGCAATCTCTCTGGGGTATGCCCATGTCTATGTATGTTTTCTTTTCTCATAGGTAAATAGCCAGGTGTGGGATTGTTGGGTCAGGGTGTGTTTGATTCTGTAAAAATTACCAGACCTATTATACTTCCAGGAAATTTTTCTTGCTCTTAAAAAGGACCCAACATTGAAAATACCCCCTTCAGGTTGGCAAGGTTGAGTTTAGATATAATGCCTAGAAGTTCTGAGGGCATAACCAACTTATTATCATTGAGGAACTGGGTCCCTAATGATTTTATTAGATGCTGAAGTAATCGACTCTGGGGCTGCCTTCCTTGGACTTGTTATGTGGTTTAACAATGTTCCTTATTAAGTCAGTTTCAGCCAGAGATACTTAAAAAAATTGAACAGAGTGCAACTATTTTTAGAAAATCTACCAAAGTATTCCAGACACACAGAAAAGTATACACAGATTAATTTTCACAAACTGAGCATACCTAAGTAGCTGGCTGCCAGATGAAACAGCAGCATTACCCGTATCACGGGCCTTGAGGAAATAGGGCTGTATCACACACCATCAGAATTAGATGTGAAAAAAATTAAATTGGAAGCCCCATGGAGTTTGCTGGTGAATTCTACCAAGCATTTCAGGAAGAAGAAATCATACCAGTGCTCCACAAAAATGAAATTGACAGCCCCATTAGAAGCCCCTCACTCCTCCTTCAGCTCTCTCCCAGCTTCTCTCTGCCCCAAACCTCCTCTTGCAACGCTGCTACTGCACAGATTTCTTTTCTGTATTCTCTTTCCATATTCCTCTCTGTATCCCTTATTCACCAAGGCAAAAGCCTTATCGTTAGCTAAAATAGTAATCCCTGAAAATATCCCCCAAGATGTCTTAGGTGCAGGGTGAGGGGAGTTGGGGAGGAGGCAAAACTATGAGAAAGGGACCCAGCAAAGTGCTTGTTGTCTCCACTCAACAGTGAAAACGTAGAGGCCAGAAAATGAGTTGTGTCACTCACCAGCCATATGACTTTGGTTGTGCCAGTACTTGAGCCTTGGGTGTTAGTTGTGAGTTGGGTAGATTAATAGTAGCTACTTCACAGGGGCTGCTTTGAGGATTGAGGATGAAGAACTTAACGTGTATTTAGGAGGTGCCGTAGTAGGGCCATATTCTGGGATCCGTGGGGTAACTTGTTTCCAGTTCCTACCCTAAGCAGGAAGGGACTCTTCCCAAGAAATGCTGTTGGCTAAAGCACTTTTGAAAGTCCCTTGGACTGCAAGGAGATCCAACCAGTCCATCCTAAAGGAAATCAGTCCTGAGTGTTCATTGGAAGGACTGATGTTGAAGCTGAAACTCCAGTACTTTGGCCACCTGATGTGAAGAACTGACTTATTGGAAAAGACCCTGATGCTGGGAAAGGTTGAAGGTGGGAGGAGAAGGGGATGACAGAGGATGAGATGGTTGGATGGCATCACTGACTTGATAGTCATGAGTTTGGGTAAACTCCAGGAGTTAGTGATGGACAGGGAGGTTTGGTGTGCTGGAGTCTATGGGGCCGCAAAGAGTCAGACAGGACTGAGTGACTGAACTGAACTGAACTGAATTGAAAGCGCTGAAGATCATGGTGTCACAGGAGCTGCCTACAGACTCAGGTGAGGCCATTTGCTGGAATTTGAGGATGGGGGTTAAGGCAGGACTTAGAAAAACAAAGCATCTTCTTTTCCAGAAATGAACTACAAGGACAGCAATTAGAGTGTACTTTGAATAATTACATATAATCTCCAAATGAGATGAAGAAGGAAATGGCAACCCACTCCAGTGTTCTTGCCTGGAAAATCCCATGGATGGAGGAGCCTGATAGGCTGCAGTCCATGGGGTCGCAGAGAGTTGGACACGACTGAGCGACTTCACTTCCAAATGAGAATTATCTACAAATGCTATATTTGGACTTCGATATAGAACACACCCCTCCTGCACTAATCTCATGTGAAAAAAATTATGTTTGGAGGAAATGACCGAAGACAATTAGTCAACAGTAAATGAGTAAGAATTTGGATGGAACAGAACAGATTCAATGGTTAAGGCTTCTCAGAGACTGACCTTTAAAGATACTTAAATTAATTGGCTATTAAATTATATACCAGTTTATCCCAAAGTTCATCCATTAGTGAACAGTTGATACGATTTTTCCCCATAACTATTTATCACTTGTAATACCTTTCTTGCAATAAATTCCTTTAAAAATTGCTTTAGCCTGACTCTAAAATTTATATTTCTAATTCACATCAAAACCAATTCATAGCTATCAAAAATGTCCACCTTGTACCACATAGAATCCTATTACCTTCTGGGACAGAGTTTTGCTCTCTTTATCTTTGCAGATATTAGATCATTTCTGACCAACCTCTGCTGGTCATTTTCATAAGGTCTTAAGCTAAAGAATACCCCCAGAATTATTTTTACATATACCCAGTGCTTGATTCTCTTCAACCAAACATATTTCTTTCATATTCTTCCCCATCTCAGCAGAGGTCAACTCCATTCTACCAGTTCTAGAAATCTTTGGAACCATTCTTGACTCCTATTTTCTCTCTTGTTTATGAATCCCAACAGGAGATTCTGACTCTGCCTTCAAAACACATCCATGTGATAACCACTTAACATTATCTCCTCTTCTAGCGTTCTAGCCTAAGGCTCTTGCTTGGATATTGCAAAAGCCTCCACATTAAAACTTGTGTGTTGTGTGCGCTTTCACATAGAATCCAGGTGATGGATACTAGAGTAAGCTTGCTAAAAGCCAGATCATGCAACTGCACTGCTCCAAAGTCTGTGATGGCTTTCAAATCTGGAGCAAAATCTCCATGCTGCCTGATTCAAGATCTTTACACTGTACTCAGTTGAATTTTGTTAATATTTCCAAGAGCTAGTGTTCTAGGAAGCATGCATGCTGTATGACTTTTTACAACCTGGCCTCAGAAGTCACGTGGCTTCACTTCTACAATCCCTATTGTCAGACATAAGCAGTCACTGGCCCTCCAGACTCAAGGGAAGATGACACAGATCCATACTTTTCTACGGATGGCACATCAGAGGATTTGCAACCACATTTTCAAACTGCTTCAGCAAGGTATGATTCAGTTAAGTGGGGAGTAGTTGGGAAAGTGTGCTGGGCGAGAGTAAAAGTTTGAGCAGGAGTAGGATACGACAGGTACATTTAGGAACCGTAAAGAGAATCCGTGTCCCCAGAGTGGGAGACTGACCAGGAGAAATATCAAAAATAACCGAAAGAATTTGGACTGGGTGAGTTTGAATACCTGGTTAATGGGTCTAGTCTTTGTCCTGTAGACAACTGGTCTTTAAACTGTTTTGCTTACATATCTCTAGAAGAATTCAGAAACATGCATTTTTAGGTTGGCATTCAATCTTTTCCCTCATATTTAAAAACACAGTCATACCTCAGAGACATTGTGGGTTCAGTTTTAGACCTCTTCAATAAAGCAAATACTACAGCAACGTGCAGAGCCACCTGAAATCTTTGGTTTCCTAGTGCACATAGAATTTATGTTGACATACTGTAGTCTATTAAGTGTGCAACATTATGTCTATAATAACAATATATATACCTTGATTAAAAGTAATTTATTGCTAAAAATTGCTAACCATCATCTGAACCTATAGAAAGTTGTGAATTTTTGGTAATAGTAACTTCAAAGATAACTCACTGATCACAAATCACCATGACAACTGATCATAACAAAAAAGTTTGAAATATGAGAATGACCAAAATGTGACACTGAGACAGGAAGTGCAAATGCTGTTGGAAAAAAATGGCTCCTTTAGACTTGCTCCTTTCATGGTCATCACAAATCTTCCATTTATGAAAACTGCAACAGCTGCAAAGCACAATATAGTGAAGCAATAAAATGAAGAATGCCTGTCGTTACGAAGGTTAGCAACTCTATGTGGTCATTCAGGCTGATGGAGGCTTTTCACTCTCTTCTTTCCATAAACTCCAAGGTCACTAGCAGTATCTCCCTCCAGATCTTTGCCTGGAGCCCAGATCACACACAGGAAGCTTTTTAGGTTAAAAATGGAATTGGTACATAGCAATTTTGCTCACTTTCCATTGGTCAGACTTCCAGTTGCAGTGGTTATTCCTGATGGCAGGGGAGGCGAAGAAGAAGAGAGGAACACAGATTCTGTAACAGGAACTACTGAGTTCTTGCTACAGAACATAGGGAAAGCATTTTGCTCATTGGCTGGCAGACAGTAAGCATCTGACCTAGTAGCTGCTCCTGTTGCTACAATATCACCATTCTCACACATTCAGTTTACAGGCTGTGTTCTGTGCACAGATGGATTTGTACTACCTTTGCTGGAGCTTACAGGCCCCCAGGTAGATGCAACTTGAGGCAAAGGAGGCCCTAGAGCTTTGGAGCCCAATTAGTAGCCGATAAACCCGAGCTGGCAACTCTGCAGCTACACTCAAAGGGGGAAGAGGGAACTCTTGCACTGAGTCCCCACACAATTGGCTGTCTGTTTCCTGCCTGCCTGCAATAATCATTTCCAAACCAATACCCTTCCCTGTACACTCCTCTCTCCTCAACTTCCTCTCCATGTGAATCCTAGGCTAGACTCAGCTAGAGCCTGAAGAAGAACAAGGACTTGACCGAGGCTGGGAGCAAGTTTTTGCCCCAGCAGCTGCTAATTCAAGGGGCCCACCAATAACTGGAAAAGCAGTACCAGTTTTCTTTAGGAATTCTAACCTTCTGTGCCTTCTGTGTGTGACCTGGGTGGAATGAAATGGATTTTAAAGACTTAATCAAATCTTAGAAATCTTTGCTTTGCTTTCTTTGCGATACCTGCTGATCTGGGCCTCAAGGGGTTAGAAGAATGAACAGCATTTTCACTAGGGATCCTAGTAACCATGTGATGAAAACAAAGACACTTGTGGGAAACTGATGTTTGGTTTAGCCTGGGAAAGACATCAGGGAAAATGTAAACACTGTCCTAGCTGATGCTTCTCCAAATTACCAAGGTGACTATGTATAATCCAGTTTCTCTGTCTGGTCACAAGCTTTCTAGAAAAGAGGGGGCATCTCCTTGCCCAAAGTGTTGGTTGCTCAGTCATGTCCGACTCTTTGCAACCCCATGGACTCTATCCCACCAGGCTTTTCTGCTCATAGGATTTTCCAGGCAAGAATAGTGGAGTGGGTTGCCATTCCCTTCTCCAGGGGATCTCCCTGACCCAGGGATCGAACTCTAGGTCTCCAGCATTGCAGGCGGATGCTTTACCATCTGAGCCACCAGGGAAACCAAGCTGAAATCATTCATCTAACAAGGTCCTAACTTACATCTCTGTGCTGATTTGTCCTGCAAAGTCTCCTCTTAATGGTGTGCAGTGGGTGTGGTGGGGGAAAAATGTAGTATTTTCCAAATCAAATGGAAGGAGCATTTCAGTGTGAGATAATGAATGATCCTTCCCCGACTAGGCGGGATGCAAAAAGATGAGATGAGCTCCAGGTGTGACCTTTCAAGGATGGTGCAGGACTTCAGCCCACAAGCAGGCTTGGCTGGGGTACGCCCTGCCCCATGCGTGAGTCAGCACGTAAGTAGTTAAGTTGGCTGGCGAGCCTTGGCTTGCTGGGGTAGAGCATTCAGCCTCCGAGCATGAGCCTGCAGCCTGACTCAGAAGAGCAGGGGCCGAGGATTCAGAAGCGTCCTGCACTCGGGCTTGAGGGGAGCAGTGACACGCGGCTCTGAACAAGCAGCTGCTGCAGTGGGTCTAGGTACGTACGTAGCTTTGCTTTGATTGATAGTGTTTTGTTTTCTCCCATGAGAACAAAGCAGTGGTTGTTCATGTTTGCAAACAAGAACCCTTGCATACTGAAAAGGAACAGCTGTTTATTAGCTGCTATTTATAATGAAATAATAGAGGGGCAGGGAAACAGATCCTTAATACTCATTTATGTTTCTGATTGGCCGAGTTTCTTTAATTTTTATCTGAATTCTGGTGCTGTGTGGTCAGGTCATTTGAATGTCATGGTTATAGTAAGATTCAAAAGGTATCATTTTGGCTATTCTTTCTGTGAATGATCATATCTACATTCGGAGATATGGATTGAGTTTGCAGAATTATTTGCTGAGTGGATGAAGCCAAGTGGCAGAAATCCACTTTCCTACCTCATTTTGGAAAGCGAGGTTCATATTCTTAAGCTTAAAAAACAAACTTCTCCAAATTTACCAAATGCCTGAGTGAGAGCAGTAGCATTTGAATGTGGTATTTATCTTTCTTACAGCTTGACTTTCACCTCAGGTGTGTGCAGCGTGACCTGAAATAACCTTTAGAATCTCAGTTCTTTTTATAAATGAATCCCCTCATCTGGATCTCCTGGGCTTTCCCAACACTTTTTAGTGACTTTCTCTATTCTATTGATTTTAGAACAACTCAGATTTAGAGTGGACTAGAACTACTCCAAAAACTTGGATTGGATGGGATTTCCAAGGATAGAGGGACTTAAGTTTGTGTGCATCTCATTGCATCTCCATTCTGACTCTGCAGCAACATCTATCAGCTGATACTGATGACCTTTCCACCCGTTAGTACCTGCAAGATTTAAAATGGCGGCGGGGGGGTGAGGGTTGCTACTTGTCGAGTTTATTGTTTAGTCTCTAAATCATGTCTGATTCTTCTGAAAGCCATGGATTGTAGCCCACCAGGCTCCTCCGTCTATGGGATTTCCCAGGCAAGAATACTGGAGTGGTTTGTTATTTGCTTCTCCAGGGGATCTTCCCAACCCAGGGATCCAACTCAGGTCTCCCGCATTGCAGGTGGATTCTTTACCAGCTGAGCTATGAGGAAAGCCCCCAGTGCCCACAGATGCTCATATATTTACCTGAATTTCCAGCCCATGGGAGACTCCTTCTGGTAAACAAGTTTTTCTTTGAAAAATGCAAACAATGCTTTAAGATTTAGGTAGGCTGTCTCAGTCCTTCATACGAATCAGTTTAGTGTCTTTTTAAAATCTCTCTACCTGAAGTAAACGTGTTTTTCCAGAATGAAGCAAAGGTGGTGAGAATCAGGAATTTGAAGCCTAGGTTCTGAAGGCAGAGGGTTAGAGAGAAATCTGGATGGGCACTGCAGTAGTGGCTAGGGGGCCGGTTTGAGAGCCCTGAGTCACGAAAGAAGAAATCTGGGATGTGAGAGCAGGGTCTAGAAGGCGTGGTTCGCAGCGGTGCAGGTGAGGGCACCTAAAGATTTCAGGGGCTGCTGGGCATAGCTAGCATTGAAGGGGATTAACTGCCAGATTCTCAACTTCCATTTAAATTGCTTTCCAAGAACTTTTTTTTTGCTGGAGGATCCATATGAGTTCTGCTTCAGAAAGTAAAGGCAAACTTCTACTCATCTGGAGCCTCACTCTGGGCATATAGTCTCACTCTGGTTTCAAGACATAAAGAAATCTCCTGGGCATCACCCCAGAGATGATTTCAGAGCACACTGTTCCAGAGAGGGAGCCTGGTAAGCCCAAAGCAAGCAGACACAGACCGCATCTTGTTTCTCTAGGTTTCAAACTTGGGCCAAGTACTGCATCTTGTCTCAGAGAGTTTCAATGAAGGAGTGAGAAGGTTATCACATAGATAAAGTGTATGTATGAATATGTCTATTGAAATGGAAACTGAAGTCTGATAGTTTCTAATAGTAATTCTGGTTTGGCAGCCCAATTTGATAAAAATGGGTTTGACTAAGATCTGTGGATTTTTTTTTTTTTTTTTTTTTGTAAATCTTACAGATTCTTCTGCTTAAGGTTCTGGCCCAAATAAATTTCAAATATGTGTACAGTATACAGAAATTTAGAAAATACATTTTTTCCAAGTATTTCAGCATGTAAGAGCTTTACGTGTCCTCTTTGAAACACACAAGAGTGCTCACTTTGGCAGCACATATACTAAAATTGGAATAATACAGAGATTAACATGGCCCCTGCACAAGGATGTTACTCAGATTTGTGAGGTGTTCCATATTTATATTTATTTTCAGGGAAGCAATGGAGAAACAGACATAGAGAACAGACTTATGGTCATGGGGAGAGGGGAGGAGAGGGTGAGATGTATGGAGAGAGTAACATGGAAACTTACATTGCCATATGTAAAATAGATAGCCAATGGGAATTTGCTGTATGTCTCAGGGAACTCAACAGGGTCTCTAGAGGGGTGGGATGGGGAGGGAGGTTTAAGAGGGAGGGGACATGTGTATATCTATAGCTGATTCATACTGAGGTTTGACAGAAAACAAAAAAATCTGTAAGGCAATTATTCTTCAATTAAAATATAAATTAATAAAAATACACAAGGAAGTAGAAAATTCTTTTAGGAGTTTCAGGAGCCAAAGCTTTTGAAGACCACTTGTCTGTATTATCCCTGAGGTGTGATATGCCCTCAGAGAGCCCCAGAGTCCACTCCTTGCTTTGTGCCTTCTGCATCTTTCCTTCCACCCCTGACCCCAGCTTCAGGATCCTGCCATTTCCCTCATTCAGCCCCCATATCACTTCCTCTATGAACTAGCTGATTGATTGATTTTTGTATTTAGTAGTTGCCTGGTGATTTGAAGATAGAGTGTGAGTGGTAGAGCAAAATTTTCATCAGGCAAGAGCTGAAGAAAAGGAGGGTTTATCGGGCATGTTATTGATCACCTCTCCTGTGTCAGGGTGATGTGACAGCTGCAACTGGAATCCAAAGATGTGAATTCACATCCTGTATCTGCAGCTTACTAGCTCTTTGAACTTCCTTGAGCCTCAGTTGCGTCTTTGGTACACTTAGGGTTCTGTGTGTGAAGCTCTAGGGTGGTACAAGTGATACGGGAGCAACAGAATGGGTCTCGAACACCAAATTGACATATGCTCATTAAATAGTAAGCTCCAGAATAGAAGAATGTATAAAGTTTAAGAGGGAGAAATAAGTTAAGCCCTTGACTCCATCTGGGGGATCACTGTTAAGATAATTAATGCCTTTTCAGCACTCTGCAGCTTTCACAGCAATATCACACATTTCATCTGTGTACAGCTTCCACATGTGGTGAAGCAGGTTCTCGGCAGGAAGATGATGACCCCCAGCCAGTCATCTTTGCCAAAAGGAAACAGTTGTGCTGTGAAGGGATAACACGAGACTGAGCCCATTGGTTAAAGCAGAGATGTCAAGAGCCAGCTCCAAGTTCAGTTCGCCACTCAGTTGTGTCCAACTCTTTCAACCCCATGAATCATAGCACGGCAGGCCTCCCTGTCCATCACCAACTGTCGGAATCTGCCCAAACCCACGTCCATTGAGTCAGTGATGCCATCTAGCCATCTCATCCTCTGTTGTCCTCTTCTCCTGCCCTCAATCTTTCCCAGGATCAGGGTAAATGAGTCAGCTCTTCACATCAGGTGGCTAAAATATTGGAGTTTCAGTTTCAACATCAGTCCTTCCAGTGAACACTCAGGACTGATTTCCTTTAGGATGGACTTGTTGGATCTCCTCACAGTCCAAGGGACTCTCAAGAGTCTTCTCCAACACCACAGTTCAAAAGCATCAATTCTTCAGCACTCAGCTTTCTTTATAGTCCAATTGTCACATCCATACATGACTACTGAAAAAACCATAGCCTTGACTAGACAGACTTTTGTTGGCAAAAGAATGTCTCTGCTTTTAGATATGCTGTCTAGATTGGTTATAACTTTCCTTCCAAGGAGCAAGCATCTTTTAATTTCATGGCAGCAATCACCATGTGCAGTGATTTTGGAGCCACAAAAATAGTCAGCCACTGTTTCCACTGTTTCTCCATCTATTTGCCATGAAGTGATGGGACCGGATGCCATGATCTTCGTTTTCTGAATGTTGAGCGTTAAGCCAACTTTTCTACTTTCCTCTTTCACTTTCATCAAGAGGCTCTTTAGTTCTTCACTTTCTGCTATAAGGGTGGTGTCACCTGCATATCTGGGTTATTGAGATTTCTCCCAGCAATCTTGATTCCAGTTTGTGCTTCTTCCAGCCCAGCATTTCTCACGATGTACTATGCATATAAGTTAAATAAGCAGGGTGACAATATATAGCCTTGCCGCTGCTACTGCTCAGCCGCTTAGTCGTGTCCGACACTGTGCAGTCCCATAGACTGCAGCCCACAAGGCTCCCCCATCCCTGGGATTCTCCAGGCAAGAACACTGGAGTGGGTTGCCATTTCCTTCTCCAAGGCATGAAAGTGAAAAATGAAAGTCAAGTTGCTCAGTCGTATCCGACTCTTAGTGACGCCATGGACTGCAGCCTACCAGGCTCATCCACCCATGGGATTTTCCAGGTAAGAGTACTGGAGTGGGGTGCCATTGCCTTCTCCATACAGCCTTGACACACTCCTTATCCTATTTGGAACCAGTCTGTTGTTCCATGTCCAGTTCTAACTGTTGCTTCCTGACCTGCATACAGGTTTCTCAAGAGGCAGGTCAGGTGGTCTGGTATTCCCATCTCTTTCAGAATTTTCCACAGTTTATTGTGATCCACACAGTCAAAGGCTTTGGCACAGTCAATAAAGCAGAAATAGATATTTTTCTGAAACTCTCTTGCTTTTTCCATGATCCAGTAGATGTTGGCAATTTGATCTCTGGTTCCTCTGCCTTTTCTAAAACCAGCTTGAACATCAGGGAGTTCATGGTTCACATATTGCTGAAGCTGGCTTGGATAATTTTGAGCATTACTTTCCTAGTTTGTGAGATGAGTGCAATTGTGCGGTAGTTTGAGCATTCTTTGGCATTGCCTTTCTTTGGAATTGATATGAAAACTGACCTTTTCCAGTCCTGTGGCCACTGTTGAGTTTTCCAAATTTGCTGGCATATTGAAGGCAGCACTTTCACAGCATCATCCCTGAGGATTTGAAATAGCTCCACTGGAATTCCATCACCTCCACTAGCTTTGTTCTCAGTGATGCTACCTAAGGCCCACTTGACTTCACATTCCAGGATGTCTGGCTCTAGGTGAGTGATCACACCATCATGATTATCTGGGTTGTGAAGATTTTTTTTTGTACAGTTCTGTGTATTCTTGCCATCTCTTCTTAATATCTTCTGCTTCTGTTGGGTCCATACCATTTCTATCCTTTATCGAGCTCATCTTTGCATGAAATGTTCCCTTGGTATCTCTAAGTTTCTTGAAGAGATCTCTAGCCTTTCCCATTCTGTTCTCTTCCTCTATTTCTTTGCATTGATCGCTGAAGAAGGCTTTCTTTTCTCTCCTTGCTATTCTTTGGAACTCTGCATTCAGATGCTTATATCTTTCCTTTTCTCCTTTGTTTTTTGCTTCTCTTCTTTTCACAGCTATTTTTAAGGCCTTCTCAGACAGCCATTTTGCTTTTTTGCATTTCTTTTCCATGGGGATCATCTTAATCCCTGTCTCCTGTACAATGTCACAAACCTCTGTTCATAGTTTATCAGGCACTCTATCTATCAGATCTAGTCCCTTATATCTATTTTTCACTTCCACTGTATAATCATAAGGGATTTGATTTAGGTCATACCTGGATGGTCTAGCGGTTTTCCCTGCTTTCTTCAATTTAAGTCTGAATTTGGCAATAAGGCACTCATGATCTGAGCCACAGTCAGCTCCCAGTCTTGTTTCTGCTGACTGTATAGAGCTTCTCCATCTTTGGCTGCAAAGAATATAATCAATCTGATTTCGGAGTTGACCATCTGGTGATGTCCATGTGTAGAGTCTTCTCTTGTGTTGTTGGAAGAGGGTGTTTTCTATGACCAGTGTTTTCTCTTGGCAAAACTCTATTAGTCTTTGCCCTGCTTCATTCCATACTCCAAGGCCAAATTTGCCTGTTACCCCAGGTGTTTCTTGACTTCCTACTTTAGCATTCCAGTCCCCTATAATGAAAAGGACAACTTTTTTGGTCTTGTAGGTCTTCATAGAACTGTTCAACTTCAGGTTCTTCAGCATTACTGGTTGGGGGATAGACTTCAGTTACTGTAATATTGAATGGTTTGCCTTGGAAACGAACAGATCGTTCTGTCATTTTTGAGATTGCTTCAAGTACTGCATTTCGAACTCTCTTGTTGACACTGATGGCTATTCCATTTCTTCTGAGGGATTCCTGCCCAGAGTAGTAGATATAATGGTCATCTGAGTTAAATTCACCCATTCCAGTCCATCTTAGTTTGCTGATTACTAGAATACTGATGTTCACTCTTGCCATCTCCTGTTTGACCAGTAACAATTTGCCTTGATTCATGGACCTAACATTCCAGGTTCCTAAGCAATATTGCCCTTTACAGCATCGGACCTTGCTTCTATCATCAGTCCCATCCACAACTGGGTGTTGTTTTTGGTATGGCTCCATCCCTTTATTCTTTCTGGAGTTATTTCTCTACTGATCTCCAGTAGCATATTGGGCACCTCCCCACCTGGGGAGTTCATCTTTCAGTGTCCTATCTTTTGCCTTTTCATACTGTTCATGGGGTTCTCAAGGCAAGAATACTGAAGTGCTTTGCCATTCCCTTCTCCAGTGGACCACGTTCTGTCAGACCTCTCCACCATGACCCAACCATCTTGGGTGGCCCCACACGACGTGGCTTAGCCTCAGTGAGTTAAACAATGCTGTGGTCCATGTGATCAGATTGGCTAGTTGTGTGTGATTGTGGTTTCAGTCCGCCCTCTGATGCCCTCTCTCAGGGGCCTACCATCTTACTTGGGTTTCTCTTACTTTGGACGTAGGGTATCTCTTCATGGCTGCTACAGCAAAGCACAGCCGCTGCTCCTTACCTTGGATGTGTGGTAGCTCCTCTATGCCACTCCTGCCCCATCGCAGCCGCCGCTCCTTCCAAATAGGCACCATTCCAAAGCCCTTCAACAGTGAGTTCTTTGCTAGTCTCTCCATTACCTCATCAGAGGAGGAGGTGCCTGGTTCTTTGCTAAGGGCCAAGGACAAGTCAAGACTGGGTGAGAAAAATGGAGAACATGTCACATATCGAGTGCAAATCCTTGCTGAGAGGAATGGGAGGAACTAAGCTTGCATGGACCACCTCTCAGGGCAGGCATCAGGGCAGCATGTGTATCCCTGAAAAAATGTAATAGGAATTTTCATATGGCCAGTTTTCCATTCCCAGGATCAACTCCAAATCAGGAGGACAGCTACCCCGTGTCACTAGACATGGGTGTGTGAGGTCACCCTAGAGACGGATCTCTGACACCCACGCTCCCTGCGGTACAGGATGCTTCTGGCTGTGACTCTCAGCTAATTTCCCATTCAGATGAGAAAATTTTCCCCAAACTTTTCCAAAATGTGTCCCCCAGGACAGCAGTGTCATCTGAGACCATACATGAGAAATGCCTCATTGGTGGCTTACGAGGTGGTTTGTGTAGTGACAATGATTTATTGAAGAAAAAGTTTATTTTGGCTCATTGGAGCAAACTGTGCATAGATCTTCCAACTTGATATTCCTTTGGTTGCTTGAAATCAGCCGTGGTAGGAGCAGTTTTTGTGTTGTGTGCTTTTTAAAAATTGAAGTATAGTTGATTTATAGTGTGTTAGTTTCGGGTATACAGCACAGTGATTCAGTCACACACACACACACACACACACACACACACACACACACACACACACACATTCTTCAGACTCTTTTTCCTCATAGGTTATTAGTTTCCTGTGTTTTATGTAGTAAGTCCTTATTGGTCACCTATATTATATAGTAGAGTGTATATGTTAATCCCAAACTCCTAATTTATCCCCTGCCCTTTCTGCTTTGGCAACCATAAATTTGTTCTGTGTCTGAGTCTCTTTCTGTTTTGAAAATAAGTTTATTTGTTTTTAGATTTCAGATACAAGCAACATCATGTGATGTTTATCTTGTTTGGCTTACTGCACTTAGCATAATATTTAGGTCCATTCATGGCATCACGGACTCGATGGACATGAGTCTGTGTGAACTCTGAGAGATGGTGATGAACAGGGAGGCCTGGCGTGCTGCGATTCATGGGGTCCCAAAGAGTCGGACACGACTGAGCGACTGAACTGAACTGATGTTGCTACAAATGGCATTATTTCATTCTGTTTTATGGATGAGTAATTGTCTGCCTAACTTCCTATACAGGAAAGACACCTCAGAGTGGGGAGGCCTCTGAGAATTCCCTTTACAGAAGGCATTGATTCATTCACAGGTCTTAAAGGTCCTCCTCTACTCATGCCAAGTCAAGGGAAATTTTTGTTGTAGAAAATAAATCTCATGGGTTAGACTAAAGTATGAGAGGAATTATTCGTTAGTGCTTGGTAAAAGTATCTATACCAAAAAGAGTAATTGTGAAGGCAATCCTATTTAATAACTTTTAAGTGCACTTACCATGTGTTTCTCAATTAATCCTCACAACAGCCTTTAGAGGTTATGGTTATTTCTGTTTTACAGATAAGAGACTAGAAGCATAGAGAAGTTAAGTGACTTCCTCTCATTAGGGCAGTAGTGGGATTTGAACTTAAGAAATCTTGAGCCAAACCCGTATTCTAAACCACAGTTATTTATCCTCTCCATGCAAATCTGATGTGCGTGCATGTTCAGTCATGTCCAACTTTTTGTGACTCCAAGGAAAGAGCTAAAACTCCAGCCCCTTTCCTCTGTACATGAGACCCCGCTTTTATTGTGTGAAAACCTACCTCAACCAGCAGCAGAACAGGAGATTTCATAATTTACTGGAGTCTCTTATGTATCTCATTAAGTGTGAACTTCAGACACAGCAGAGGTTGGAGGATGGAACGTGAAACATCAGGTTTCAGCTTGCCCAGCCAAGGTCCATTAGTCAAAACAGGAGTCATTCCTCCCAGTGTTTCTTATGCAAAAGTAAAACAACCCTCTTGGGCAACCATGTTTTCACCTTTCTTCCTTTTCTGGATTCTGCCAAAAATCTTGAACAAGGTTGAAATACTTTTAGGGGAAATTAAGTCTATTTCTCTCCCATATGCATTTTTTTTAAATTCCAATTTGCTAGAATCTTGGAAGAACAGCTATATTCATGAGATTTTTGTTCTGTCTTGTAGTCAAAAACATTATCCTCAGGTTTCACTCTAATGCTTTTAGACCTGCGTAAATAGCCAGTACTCAAATTGAATCCGTTTTAACAATTTGTTTTCCCACATCTCCTTTGGTTAGTGGCATCAAATTCTCTCAATTTAAAAAAATTAAAGTGACATCTGGTTTCCCCCTGTCCTTCATCTCCCACACTGAGCAATTGTCAAATCCTGGTGACAAGCTTCACCAATACTTCTCAAATTATGCCCTCTTTCCATTCCCACTGCCACCTCCATGTACCATCTTGGTTCTGCTTCCCTCCCAAGTGGGATTCCACCTTTCTTTTTAAATGGTTGTCCATCTCTAACCCCAGGTTCCAAAATGTTTTTTAGCTTCCAAAATATTTTTCAGCATCCTTTTTTTCTTATTACCAATTTTTAAAAATGGAAGTATAATTCATTTACAATTTTGTATTAATTTCTACTATACTGCAAAGTGATTTAGATATATATACATTCTTTTTAAAATATTTTTTCCATTATAGTTTATCATAGAATATTGAATATAGTTCTCTGTGCTATATAGTAAGAGCTTGTTCATCCATTCTATACATAAAAGCTTACATCTCCTAACCCCAACCTCTCTCTACATCCCTTCCTTATCTGACTAGTTTTTTTGTTTTTCATTTTAATTTTTATTATTTTCTATGTCTGTGAGTGTATTTCAGAAAATAATTTTGAATAAAGGAAGCAATGGATTAAATTGGCAGCTGCCACTTGTGATTGACATATGTTAAGTTTGTCACACATAGTGTTGACCTAAATAATGATAAAATATTTATTCACAATTGTTCGCCTGTATTTGAAATCAAGAAATTAAGATAAATATTGATATCACTGGCTTTTAGGACATAAAGGTTATCATACTAAGTGGAGTCAGAGAAAGACAAAAATCACATGATACCTCATATATGGAATCTAAAAAAATGATACAAATGAACATATTAACAAAGCAAAAACAAACTCACAGACATAGAAGAGAAATTTATGATTACCTGAGAGGAAGGGAGGAGAGAGATCAATTAGGAGTTTGGGATTAACAAACTCACTACTGCATATAAAATAGATAAATAACAAAGACCTGTTAGAGCATAGGGTGCTATATACAATATTTTGTAATGAGCTATGATTAAAAAGAATCTGATAAATACATATATGTATGTATTTGCATGTGTATATGTATAATGGAATCACTTTGCTGTACATTTGAAAGTAACACAACGTTATAGATCAATTATACTTTACCTACTGACTTTTCATTAAAAAAATGAGAAAATCGGCCTTTCGTCCCCTTCAGATGGCATACACTTTCTGGACTCTGACAGTCCTCACTGATCCCATTTTCTCCTCAACACCCAGTGTTGCTATGATGCACCTGTCTTGCAGATGTCTTTGAGTTTCAGTCAGCTAAAGCACACCTCAATCCTTGGGAGAGTTGCTGATAAACATGTCCACTTATTTACTTCTACCTTCAATGTGCATATGATGTAGGCAATCTCCTTCTTGGGCAAGATTTTAAGCATCGCTTAGCATCTCATTTTCTCCTCTACAAACTGTGTTTGTTTTCTCTCCATGCAAAGACTTTTCAAGGATAATTTGGCTTATGACCTGCTTAAACTAGAGCAAGATGTTTTCTTTTGTTTCATAATTCAGTTTGATTATGGCAGGAATTGTGGTTTGGCTAGAAATGTCCTCTCCCAGCCGTGCTGGCAGGCCTATCAGGAACATCACGCCAATTTTCCCTTTTTTTTTTCTCCCTTTAATGGTTCTTTTTCTCCCTACATGTCCTGCTATTGGTGGCCTGTCTCTTTCAAGATATTTTGAAGTAGTTTTTCAGCAGTGTGAGGTGAGACTGGAAGCCCTTTTTCCTTTTTTTTTTGGTTGACTGCTCATTCTATGTAAAAGGCTTATAGCTCAATGGTTCGGTTTTTGAAAGAAATAGTTCCTCAGCCAATTCATAATTCCAGCTTTTAAAAAGAAACTCACTAAAGCTGATTGATGTTTAGCAAGAATGCATTGATGTAAGCAGACCGGTTGTTTACCAACTGGTATCTCTTTAAATTTGTAATTGATCAGGCTGAACCTCAGTAATTAAATCTTTTGAATATACCAACCTGGGAATTGGCACACTAGAATGGAAAAAAATAATGAATCTTCCATCCTGTCTTTATCTGTGGACTCATTTGTTAGGCAATGGTCACAGCCCTATGTCACATTGTGGTTAGTTCAGTTGCTCAGTCATGTCCGACTCTTCGCGACCCCATGAATCGCAGCATGCCAAGCCTCCCTGTCCATCACCATCTCCCGGAGTTCACTCAAATTCACATCCATCGAGTCAGTGATGCCATCCAGCCATCTCATCCTCTGTCGTCCCCTTCTCCTCCTGCCCCCAATTCCTCCCAGCATCAGAGTCTTTTCCAATGAGTCAACTCTTCGCATGAGGTGGCCAGAGTACTGGAGTTTCAGCTTCAGCATCATTCCTTCCAAAGAAATCCCAGGGCTGATCTCCTTCAGAATGGACTGGTTGGATCTCCTTGCAGTCCAAGGGACTCTCAAGAGTTCTCTAACACCACATTGTGGTACCTGTCATTTTAGGAAAACACCAATATCCTTATCAAATTCAGGATAACCTTGATCTCTTATGATGCATCCAAAGTTTAGCTCACATGGGCATAAAGAGGTAGCTCAGCCTGTTTGCTGATTAGAGAAATTAATAAGCATGTAGAACCTGCTCTGTTCCATTAGACCTGACTACACTAGTTGATGCTTTAGTTTTTCTAAAAGTGCCACATGATCCGATCATTGATGGGTTGGTTGGTTAGGAACTCAGCCAAGATGGAGTCATGTGAGCACTGTCTGCCTCATGTTTCCAAGAAAAAAAACAACTATTTTCAGTGGTGTTTTTCATTTGATGATGCCTAAGATTGGCTAATTGCAGCCATGAAATTAAAAGACACTTACCCATTGGAAGGAAAGTAATGACCAACCTAGATAGCATATTAAAAAGCAGAGACATTACTTTGTTGACAAAGGACCATCTAGTCAAGGCTAAGGTTTTACCAGTGGTCATGTATGGATATGAGAGTTGGACTATAAAGAGAGCTGAGTGCCAAAGAATGGATGCTTTTGAACTGTGGTGTTGGAGAAGACTCTTGAGAGTCCCTTGGACTGTGAGGAGATCTAACCAGTGCATCCTAAAGGAGATCAATCTTGGGTGTTCATTGGAAGGACTGATGCTGAAGCTGAAGCTCCAGTACTTTGGCCACCTCATGCAAAGAGTTGACTCACTGGAAAAGACCCTGATACTGGGAGGAATTGGGGGCAGGAGGAGAAGGGGACGACCAAGGATGAGCATCACCGACTTGATGGACATGAGTTTGGGTGAACTCCAGGAGTTGGTGATGGACAGGGAGGCCTGGCATGCTGCAGTTCATGGTGTCACAAAGAGTCGGACACGACTGAGCAACTGAACTGAAGATTGGCTCAGTGGATAATGAATCCGCCTGCAATACAGGAGACACAGGAGATGCTGGTTTGATCCCTGGCTCAGGAAGATCCCTTGGAGGAGGAAATGTAACCCATACCAGTATTCTTGCCTGGAGAATCCCATGGACAGAGAAGCCTGACAGGCTACAGTCCATGAGGCTGCAGAGTTGGGCACAACTAAGCATGCAAGCGTGTCCTTGTCCAAGAGTAGATTAGCAGGGTTGACACCATTTTTTTTAACCTAGTTGAATTAGTTACTCAGCGTGACTTTTTCATACCCTACATTCATTCTTTAAAAAATTAGCTTTGTATCACAAAAATAATACATGATCATAGCACAAAAATTAAATCTTTAAGTAAAATGCAGAAAATAAAAATTCTTCAAATCCCAACTTAATAAAACCTTGTAGCATTTGGAAACAGATTTGTTTGTTTTTGTCTCCATCTTCATTTTTATTTTTTAATAGCTTTAAAACATGAAGTTCTTTCTTTTAAACCCTAGACTTAAAAAAAAATCTTGGAGGAAAATGTTTTCAAATATGGTACACATTCTTCTGCTGACTTACAGACTATTAAACAAAAATGACTCAGGCAGTTTCTCTGATCACTGACTATTGTCATAGACTGAGTCATTTTTCATTTGAGCCCTCTTTCAGCCATCACTTTTGCTACCTGTGTGCCTGCTTCGAGAAACAATCTGTGATTTGAAGACAAAGAATGGTTGGTTAGAACTCTGTGTAAATTAAAAATCACCAAGCCCTGCATGAGCTGAAGAGGCTCTCCTGTGGTATAAAATGCATGGATTTCCTTTCATAAATTTCTATGACCTGGGAGCCTTTTACATTTCCTCCCCATTTTAGCCATGTCTTAAAGTTGAGAGTCGGAGAAGGCAATGGCACCCCACTCCAGTACTCTTGCCTGGAAAATCCCATGGATGGAGGAGCCTGGTGGGCTGCAGTCCATGGGGTCACTAAGAGTTGGACACGACTGAGCGACTTCACTTTCACTTTCATGCACTGGAGAACGAAATGGCAACCCACTCCAGTGTTCTCACCTGGAGAATCCCAGGGACGGGGAGCCTGGTGGGCTGCCGTCTGTGGGGTTTCACAGAGTCAGACACGACTGAAGCGACTTAACAGAGTTGAGAGTACATGAAATGTGATCTCTAAGTTAGAGAAGTTTTAATATATTTCAAAATGTAGTGTTGAGCATTCCTTGATAAACCCTTTCATCATTTGGATGTCTTTGGGAAAAAAAAATCTGTGTATTTCCTCTGCTTATTTTTCAATTGAATTGGTTGTTTTTTGGTTGTTGAGTTGTATGAGTTCTTTATATTTTGGATATTAACTTCTTATACGGTTTGCAAATATTTTCTCCTGTTCTGTAGGCTGTCTTCTCATTTTATTGATTGTCTCATCTGCTGTTTGGAAGCTTTTCCATTTGCTGTAGTCCCACTTATTGATTTTTGTTTTTGTTGCTTATGCTTTTTTTGGGGGGCATATTAAAAAAATTATTGCCAAGATCAATGATCTTCCCTATATTTCTTCTAGGAGTATTATAGTTTCAGATGTTATGTGTAAACCTTTCATCTATTTTGAGTTAATATGTGTGAGTATTGTGAGATAAGATTTCAATTTCAATTTTCTATATGTGGGTATAAAACCATTTGATTCGTGGCATTTATTGGACTGAAGGAAATTCTAAAAGAAGATTTATAATTTGGATAAGGAGTCAGTGTCATTAGCTGATTTAATCAGGTGGCTGTGTTAAGCATGATGGATGGAGGTCTTTGCTCTGGTAAAATCTTTATTTGCTTAACACATTGGCATTTACTTCTTTATGCAAAGCACGCTCCTGTCTGAGGACTCTGAGGCAGATTTCTTCCAAATGGTTCCTTGGAGATCTTGTAACCTGGGGGATATGCACTTACCAGGGTCACCACAGCAGAGAGATCGTGGAGAACTCACATTTGCTCTCAAATGCCTCCACATTAATACTTCAATCCAGAGATGACACCCGTCAATGCCATCTCCAGTCCACTGACCCATGAAATGACTGCCCAAGGGCTGGAAAGGGTGAACTTCCTGTGTGTTTGCAGAGGAATGGAGAATCAGATACGGATGAGTAGGAAGTCTCAATGACAGTCACTTTGGGCAAGTAATTTATCCATATGACACAGAGGTTGGACTAGATGATTTTAGAATCCTTACCTCTTCTCACAATTCCTGAGTCTAGATATTTGACCTCCTATTAGCCTTGGTTTTATAAAAAAATATTTATTTATATTTATTTGACTGTGTTGGGTGTTGCTTGCGGCACTTGGGACCTTTGTTTGGCCCATGGACTCTCTAGCTGTGGTGCATGGGCTTAGCTGCAATGTGGCATGTGGGATCTTAGCTCCCCAACCAGGGATCAAACAATGTACCCTGAATTGCAAAGCGGATTCTCAACCACTGGACCACCAGGGAAGACCCAGCTCTGTGCTTTTGACTACTTTGTAGGAATTATTTGATTGGTACCCTAAGGAGGTTGGTCTTCCCTGGTCACTCAACCGGTCTGCAGTGCAGGAGACCTGAGTTTGATCCCTGGGTTGGGAAGATCCTCTGGAGAAGGAAATGGCAAGCTACGCCAGTATCCTTGCCTAGAAAATCCCATGGACAGAGGAGCCTGGTGGCCTGCAGTCCATGGGGTTGCAAAGAGTCAGGTAGGACTGAGTGACTAACACTTTCACTTTCACTAAGGAGGTCAGGTATGTTAATACTATTAATAGTAAAAGACTTTTATTGCATGGTGTAGCTGATGGTCAAGCTGGAAGGCTCTGAAGACAGATGATCTGGTTTTGAATCCAGTTTCATCTCCTACTTGCAGTAGGACTCTTGGCTATTTGTTTAATTTCTCTAAGATTATTTTTCTTTTCATTCAAATGGAAAATAGGGATAGGAATAATACCATCCTCAAAGTACGAGTATTAAATGAGGTAGGTTGTGTCATGTTTTTAGAAGAGGTCAGGAACATACAAAGAGTCAATAAATTAATTTCATTTTATTTTGTATTATTATTTTAAAAAGATAAAAAGCCCTCCTTGTCTTGTTTTAATAAATTTCTTCCTGGCAGCAGCTCAGTAAGTTGTCACCCTTTGTGTTGGTGTGATTAGCCAGCCCAACCTATGCAAATCTCCTTAATCTACTGATGTGCAAAACAGAGTCACAAATACTACCTATAGGTGATCTGGGTCTTTACACAAGACTGCTAACCCTTTGGGATTTGTGTCTCATCTGCTTTTTTTTTTTAATGTTTATTTATTTTTTTAATTTTTATTTTTACTTTATTTTACTTTACAATACTGTATTGGTTTTGCCATACATTGAGATGAATCTGCCACAGGTGTACATGAGTTCCCAATCCTGAACCCCCTCCCACCCCATATCATCTCTCTGGATCATCCCCATGCACCAACCCCAAGCATCCTGTATCCTCTATCTAACATAGACTGGTGATTCGTTTCTTACATGATAGTATACATGTTTCAATGCCATTCTCTCACATCATCCCACCCTCTCCCTCTCCCTCAAGAGTCCAAAAGTCCATTCTATACATCTGTGTCTCTTTTGCTGTCTCACATACAAGGTTATCATTACCATCTTTCTAAATTCCATATATATGTGTTAGTATGCTGTATTGGTGTTTTTCTTTCTGGCTTACTTCACTCTGTATAATCGGCTCCAGTTTCATCTATCTCATTAGAACTGATTCAAATGTATTCTTTTTAATGGCTGAGTAATACTAGATTTCATCCCTGCCTGGCCCTGTCTTGACTCTGTATCTGATGGATCCTGCCTTTGACTCCTGCAAGCCTGAGGTTCCTGCCTGGTTCTAACTTCGTAGGCCAACCTCCTTGATTCTTGGGGAATCCACTTACCTCCAGTGAGAGCTTCCTATCCTACTCTCAGCCTCTCAGGATCAAAACCCTTCCTCAGCTTCTGGTTCACAATGAGGCTTGGTTCTGGCCTCACACAGTGGAGGGAGTATCAGACAGATAACCCTCTCAATTCATTGGCCATGCCATTTGAGTCTGGCTATCTCAGAGGCCACCTAAGCTTATAACCATCCCAAATTGATGACAAACCCACAATGTTAAGTTCTCCTGCAGACATTTTATCACTCCAGGTGGAACACATGAGTAAGAACTTTTTTTCTTTCCCCTGGATCTTAAGTGGGTTATCCTTGGGAAAAAGTCAGACAAATTGCAGCAGGAAAGAGCATGAGATTGGTATGCTTTTGCTCTATAGCATGGGGATGGCCTGCTTTCCTTCCTCTTTGCATTTTGGCTGATCCAGAGTGGGTGGTGGGTGGGAGGGAGGATGGAATCCTCTGTGAATGGTTCAAGCACATTTGCTCCAGGCAGGGGAGACAGTAGTTCTCACCAGGCAAGCTTCCTCCTCAGGCTGGTTCTGCTCAATACAAGAAAGAGAGTGTAGTTAAAAAAAAAAAAAAAGGTTATCTCTCTTTTTAAAAATTTACTTTTATTTAGTTTTGGTTATGCTGGGTCTTCATTTTGGCTCATGGGCTCTTGTTGCTGTTTAGGTTTTCTCCATGGCAGGTTTTCTCGAAGGCAGTGGAGAGCCGCTCTCCAGTTGCAGAGCACAGGCTCTAGAGTGCACAGGCTCAGTAGTTGTGGCACTTTTAGTTTCTGACCGGGGATTAAACCTATGTTCTCTGCACTGGCCGGGGATTCTTAGCCACTGGGACACCAGGGAGGTTCCGACAATGCGCTTTATTTAGGGTCAAGCTCCCATTGGACTTTGATGAGGAAGTTGCTTTCTGTTTCTCTTGGTCCTTTTTTCCCCCAAGTTCTATCAAAGGATTGTGTTGAGATTTTTCTGGTGGTCCAGTGGTTAAGACTCTGCATTCCCAATGCAGGGGACACAAGTTTGATCACTAATTGGGGAACTAAGGTCCTGGATGTGGTGAGGTACAGCCAAAACCTCAACAGCAACGAAAAGGACTGCTGCTAAGTCGTTTCAGTCGGTCCGACTCTGTGTGACCTCATAGACGGCAGCCCACCAGGCTCCCCCATCCCTGGGATTCTCCAGGCAAGAACATTGGAGTAGGTTGCCATTTCCTTCTCCAAGGCATGAAAGTGAAAAGTGAAAGTCACTCAGTCGTGTCTGACTCTTAGCAACCTCATGGACTGCAACCCACCAGGCTCCTCTGTCCACGGGATTTTCCAGGCAAGAGTACTGGAGTGGGGTGCCATTGCCTTCTCCACGAGGTACTTTTCCCCACAAGTACACAGTACAAGTGGGAGAAGCTATGCATCTGAGATTTATGTGGAAGGAAAAAATTACATCAAAGATATTGTCCTTTGTCCCTGAAATCATCATGATAAATGCAGCTGTAGCCCACTTTCCTCCAATCGGCCTTCCTAATCTTGTATGGCAAACAGGTAAAATTTGTCACTGCCAAAGGCAGTAGATTCTTATGTGTGGTTTTGGAAAGAGACAAATCATCAGAAAAAATTCCAAATGCTCTGCCAAGTTATATAGCTCCACACTGTTTATCTAACGGTAGAAAAATAGGAAGTTTGGTAATTCCAATTTTATCTAAATTTTACAATCCTCTGGAACCTTTGAAAATAGCAAAAATCTCCTTTTCCCCAAGGTTGAGTAGGTCAGACTCTAATAGGGAGATCTATAGAACCAAGCTTGAGGAAGGCACCAGGAAAACGACTGTGCTGTAAGGTTTTAAAGGTACAGAACCTGCCACACTTGGGCCCCCACATTCCATTTAATAACTCATTTGCATCATGCTGTAGAGTTAGCAAAGAACTTAAAAATACCTATATTAATCAGGTGATTTTTGTGTTAGTCTTTATTTTTCACACAAGGAAAATGAAACTTAGAGGGATAAAGATCACTGAGAAAAAAGCCTCAGTCTTTAGAGGCTGAATTACAATCTTTTCCATACCCCCAATGTTTCTGTTTATCTCTTGCCCTTTGTGTTGAAAGTAGGACTGGGGTATATTTGTGAAGAGGACCTCTGTAGACTTGGAAGAGTTTGTCTACCCTTTTGTCTGAGAAAAGCAGGACTGTCAATATTGCTGGGAACATGTGTGAATGTTAAGTTGCTTCTCACTCAGCTAAGTCATGTCTGACTCTTTTATCACCCTATGGACTGTAGCCTGCCAGGCTCCTCTGTGCATGGGGCTTTCCAAGAAAGAATACCTAAGTGGGTTGCCATTTCCTTCTCTGGGGAATCTTCCCAACCCAGGGATCGAACCCATAGCTCTTGTCTCTTGCACTGGCAGCCAGCCTCTTTACCACTGGTACCACCTGGGAAACCTGTGAACATGCCTGGAAATATGGGTTTGGAAATTCCTAGGGGCAGGAGAGCTATGCAGTCTTCCTCCCACAATGGTCAGAGCTGGGACCTCCTTTATAGAACTCGGGCTCCCAACTGAAGGGAATAACATTCCTTAGTTGTATTTTCAGGTTTAACATATGACAGGTACATAAGGAAATCAATAAACATTCTCTCCAGTTTGGGACAGAAAGAACTCTGTTCTCTCTTCTATTCCTTGTGGTTTGAGGTCGAGATTCAGCTGCGACAAGTGAAAACATCACTCAGTTGATGATGGGACTGCTTTTGGGTTCAAGGGGATTTTTCAGCCCTTTGTAAAACCCACAAAGTGGTAAGATATCACTATTTTAGCCCTGTGTACTTAAAATTAATTTCTTTGCCAGCATAATGAAAAGTTCATTGTGCCAAACTGCTCATCAATTTTAATTTTAAAAGTGTTCCCAGAGGTGGCTTGGCGTGCACAGTGTCCAAAGCACATATTCTCCAAAGAGGTCCATTACTCATTCTTGTGAGATTTAGCTTAGATGAGTTCTTTACTAGAGATAACAGAGTCCCCTCCTGTTAGCTAAAGAAGAAAGGGCTTTATGAAGGGAGAGAGATCACTTGCAGAATCTTTGTGAAGGTTGAAGACAGAAAATTGAGACTGAGCTTCTAGGAACATCTCCCCACCTCCGCCACCACCAACTTAGACTGCAGAACTGATCTGGTTAGGGATGGGCTGTCTTAGTCATAGTCATGGAATAAGGAAGCAGCTCAGAGTCATGCTGCCATGCCATAAACTAGTAAGACGGATGTCCCATGCCCTCTCCCCAGGTAGCTCAGTTCTGAATCAAGATCTCACATGAGTGCCTCTGAAAGGCAAAACCTAAACCACATCTGGCATTCAAGGCAAATGAGGATCCAGCCTCTGCACACACGTGTGCCTAGAAAGGGTGTGGAGTAAAGTTTGCCACAGTATCTGCTGTAGGGCTTTAAACTGCCTCTCTACTGTCCACTGGCATATTAAAGAGCACAGCTGACTTCCCCTCCACTGGTCCTCCCATCTGTCCTCTCTATCACCCATCCATTGATCTGAGTTTTGCACTCTTGGTATTGTTTCCTTTTGTAAAAAAAAACAAACAAAAAAACCCCTGATACTGAATGTATTTGAAAGATAAGAATTTCAAAAATATATAATCACAGAAGCATTATCTCACTAACATTCTAAATAATAATCCCATAATATCACCAAATAGCTAGTTAGTGTTCACATTTTCCCAATTGTCTCATCATTTTGAAAAACAGTTTGAACCAGGTTCCATGGAGACCACAATCTGGGTGTTATATGAAATACTTCAGTTCAGTTCTGTCAGTCATATCCAACTCTTTGCGACCCCATGAACCACAGCACACCAGGCCTCCCTGTCCATCACCAACTCCCGGAGTCCACCCAGACTCATGTCTATTGAGTCAGTGATGCCATCCAACCATCTCATCTTCTGTTGTCCCTTTCTCCTCTTGCCCTCAATCTTTCCCAGCATCAGGGTCTTTTCAAATGTGTCAACTCTTCGCATCAGGTGGCCAAAGTATTGGAGTTTTCGCTTCAACATCAGTTCTTCCAATGAACACCCAGGACTAATCTCCTTTAGGATGGACTGGTTGGATCTCCTCGCAGTCCAAGGGACTCTCAAGTCTTCTCCAACATTACAGTTTGAAAGCATCAATTCTGCACTCAGCTTTCTTTATAGTCCAGTTCTCACATCCATACATGACTACTGGAAAAACCATAACCTCGATTAGACAGACCTTTGTTGGCAAAGTAATATCTCTGCTTTTTAATATGCTGTCTAGGTTGGTCATAATTTTCCTTTTTAATAGTAAGTTATTCTTCAATTATTCCAAGAATTAAAGAATGAAAAAGGATGTGACCATTAGCATGGAGCATATGAAATTAGCATGAAACATTTTAAGGCCCCTACCCCACAAGCATAAGTAAAATATTAAGAGAACTCGTAGTGTTAATAACTATCAGTTAATGATTTAGGAGTTGGGCACTTGGGAAAGTCTCCCACAGTGTCAGGATGTTAAGAGACAGAGGGCATGGTCAGCTTCATCATCTGCTAATGAGGAGTGAACACATGAATTTATCTATCCCCAGAGGCTGCCATGCCAGGGCCAGGGTGAGAGTGTGGTAGACAGCAAGAGTTTGATGAAAAGCAAGAGGTCTTGTCTGGGAGTCTGGAGACCTGGGTTCACATCCTAGAATAATTATTATTTAATCATACTCACTTTTAACCATCCTTTCCTGTTCTGGAAGCCCTTTAACTTTTGCATGTTTCCTCATCTGTAAAATGGGTAAAACATAAGTGAGTGTCTTGGGGTGATGAATTGAAAAGGATAGCCATCCTTATCCTAGCAAATGGGATTTATCTGGCCATTCACAAGGCAGAGTGCTAACTACTATATGATCATGGCTGTGTGGCCATTCAGACAGAGATAAAATACATGTACAAAATATTCACAGTGATTACATTTTCCCCTCACCTGGAGATAGTCTTATTGCTGACTGTTGGAGCCCACCGTCTTGCTGGACGCCACAAATCCCCTTGGCCCAACATTTTTTCCTTCACTGACTCTGTCACAGTGCTTGGAATCTCCTTGATTCTCACGTTCTTAGTGTTCTGGTATAGGTGTTCCACTATTGTATGGGAGAAATGATATATTACGCCATGATTATCTTCTAACACCCTGGTTAACGTGATCTTCTCTGACTCCATTGTGGATCATCTCGCTAGACTCAGTGGGAACGATCATGGCATGGCTCCATATTATAGAGAGAAAGATGGCTGGAGAGGTCCTGAAGAGACCACATTTTAGATCAAAGGGCCAGTGTAGAAGGCCTCCCCCATAAGAGAGAAGGATGGGAGAAGGAAGTCTAATGCCAAGTCACTAGTGGATATGTTGTTTCTGTTGTACCTTGATTATATTTTGGAAAACTAACCTTCCCTCTTCGGGTATGGTCTTGTTAAATATCCCCTCAATGGAATATGGGGATGCGGAGGTATATATACAGGTATATGATCTTAGCTAAGTCAGGCAGATATCTTTTAGGTACTAAATCCAGAATGGGACAATCAAAAGACCTAACACAGTTGGTATGCATCCATCTTGAGGGCGATGCCCTGAAGAGATGATTCAGTAGCTCCTGCCACATAGAGCTTCCCTCTGGGCTTCTGGTAAATTTTTTTCTTTCTCTTTCCCCAGCTATCTTTAACTTAGCTAGATTTGGTCTCAGAATTCTTGGTGTCAAGCAACAAACATAAATAAGCATGAAAAGGGAAAACAAAATCTTATCTAATACCATAGTTTAGCTTTTTCCCTCTGTTGTAGCAAAGAGGTAGCTAAGACACATTACCAAATGCCATATCTGAAAGCACTTAAATCTAATGTTTCCATCAGAACTTTGGAGTCGGTCTCTCTTAAAACTCTGTGTAAAACTTAGCAGCCTATGTGGTCTTCAAATTGCTTCCTGAACAACATGAATTTACTAGGAAAGAAGGAGAACTTTGGTCTATTTCTTGTCTCTGTCTTTTGTGGGCCATTGATTAACTTCATGCTGTTATATAGGATACATTCTCTGAGATGAGGTAAGATAGATATTTACAAAAAAGCTACATGGCTTATTATAGAAAATTCCAAGAACCAAAAAGTTGAAAACAAAACTCACCAATGATCTTCTCACCAGGTAATTGCTTCTTAATATTTTTTTGCTATACTTTTTACAGTCTTTATGATCAACATAGAAGTATTATACATTTTATATATATTGTATATTTGGCAAAATATTGTAAATATTGTATATTTTACAAAAATGAGGTCATAATGTTTTGAAAATTTAATGATGTGAAAAAAATTAAATGTCTTGAAATTGTTGTAAATGTTGCCTAGTGGGGAGCATAGCCCACATTAAGGTCCAGCGTACATTATCATTCCCTCTTGATAAACTGGTTGAATGGGCAGGGGTAAATAAATAAAGCAGGTACTTTTTGTGTGTGTATGATCCAGGTTAGAGCTATCGCACAGACCTTGATGGGCTGAAAGAGTTGTGTTGAAATCTGAAATGACCTTCAGCCTGGCAGGCCTTTTGCAGCTCAGTTCCTCAGTATCAGGCTGTGCCAGAGGAGAATTTGCTAATAAGCCATTTGTTATCAATACGCCAATCTCTTCCAAGTACCAAACCCACAAAACTGTGCTCATGAGAACTCTTAACTTGATTGGACATGACTGTGAAAGTCTTTCCTCGGTAGGTTTCAGAAAGTGCTGAGAAGTCTCAACTGAGCAGCGTTCCAGGGGACAGGGGACAAGATTCTGGGCCACCATTTGCTTTACCAGGACACACAAGTTCATCTGAGTGGTTGAGTTGGTAAGAATGCCTGCATTTTCTTGGAGGGAGGGATCTTGAATCATTTTGTCTCAGGGATCTTAATTACACCTGGTTTTCTTAGCTTTGGAAACCCTTTTTGCCAAAACACTACTTTTTACTGTTGCAGTCCTGAAAAGTAGGGGACCTCAGGGTGATATGGCAAGTGACATGCTACTGGATCATTAGTGCCTTACCATTGACCTTGCAGGATTCAGTGGGAAGTATTTGAAAATGTACAGTTCTTTGTTTTAAAAAATTTATTTATTTATTTTCTTTTTGTGCTGAGTGGGCTTTCTCAAGTTGCAGTGAGCGGGGGCTACTCGGTGGTTGCAGTGCTCGGGCTTCTCATTGCAGTAGCCTCCCCTGTTGCAGAGCACGGGCTGTAGGGGCATTTGGGCTCAATAGTTGCGACTCATGGACTCTAGAGCGCATGTGGCATGTGCGCTTAGTTGCTCCACAGCACATATGATCTTCCGGGACCAGAGGATCAAACTCATGTGCCCTGGCATTGGCAGGTAGATTTTTTTTTAACCACAGGACCATCACGGAAGTATAACAGTCCTTTAAAATATAATCACTGGTTCAGCTCTCCAAGGCACATTTACCTTTTGAAGAGACGTATAAGGCATTTGCTTTCATGTTTAAATTCAGATTTTAATCATTTTTGAAGGATAGTGCGTTGAAAAAAAAAAAAAGGTAATATTGGGTTGGCCAAAAGTTCATTCAAGTTTTTCTATATGAACTTTTTGGCCAACCCAATATGTTGGTAGTAATTTTGGGAACTAATTAGAGTGGTGAAATACATAAGATATATCACTGTAATCAACGTAAGAAGTAAACTCTAATGTTAAATCAAGTGCCATTGTTGACTTGTGTAAAAGGTCAGTGGTGACAATTAGTTCAGCAGAGCAAAAGTAGCAAAAAAAATCTGTATACACACATGCACATACATATTTCATATCATATCTATTACATAGGCTCTTACCATGTAGCCACATTTCCACATGTGATTTGCATATACATGCTTTAGAGTTGAGGGATCTAGCTGCCAGTCTGGACCGTTTTTAATGGCCTTCGTTGTGCTATCTCAGCTAGCAGGAAGGCTCATAGGAACCAAAGCTTTAAGCAAGAACTAGGTTTACAAGGTCTGAAGTCTGCTACTGAAAACAAACAGCAACTGACTAGCAAACTTCTTTATCAAAATTTTAGATGCACATCTTAGATGTACTTTCTGACTCAGGGCTGAGAGTGAAAGTTGTTTTCCCCTAAATTTGAAGATGTCCCTATCGGTGGTGGCGGGACTAAGTGCAGTGGTGATAAGTGGTTGGGGAATGCCTGCTAACAACAGCCAGGAAGCACAAGGAGATGTTTCAAGCTCTTCGCCCGCCTCCCAGTTCAGCACTACCTCTGAAGTGTTTGCCGTCAGACCGATTATTAACCTTTGGTCCAAGGGTTGCAAAATAAAATGATGACAAAGACCATATAGATAAGGCTCCCTGGGCACAGACAGTGGCAGGTTGCAGAAGGGCTGCCCCACTGAAAGGAAGGGCAGCTAACAAGCTTCACAAAACTCTTGGCGCACAGGAGTGCTGGCTCAGTGTTGCCACATATTATGGAATATTTTGAAAGGAAGCCTGAAATTCCATATTTGTAAATATAGGTTCTATTTTTACAGATAAATGGTCACCTTTTATCTTTCATCCTGTTGACTAAGTCAAATTGAAATGAAAAATTGGGCCATAATAAACACAGCTGACTGATTGTTGCCAATTTACAGCCCTTGGGGGTAGCACCATCTTGCCCAAGGCTTGGGACTCCAGTCCCACCTTACTACGCAAGCTTCCTAAGGTTAAGAAAATAGATTCTGAAGCTTCCACCTTGGATTTGTGATTCTTGAATACTAGTCTCATATAAACTCTCTTAGGCCAGTGAGGAGCACAGAGCCTTTGCTATTTTAGAACCTAATTGATAAATGCTAACATTCTGAACACTTACTACATTCCTTGTAACAAAGTATAACTACATCATCTCATTTTTATAAAAACTATATGATAGGTACCAAAAGTATCATCATCACATCCCTGTTTACAGATGGGAAAACTGAGGCTCAGTGTCAGGCATAATTTCCCAGGGTCATCTAGTAAATGGCAGATATGAGATTTGAACTCTGACGCCAGACCTCACAACCCAATTTGTACCATATTATACTTTCTCCTGCTGCATTATGTGAATCTGCATAATTCGCATATTTATGAAGCTTCTCTAGTCCCGCTGAGTTGTGATGAATTCCAGGCCTAAAATGTCTTCATGAATCAGTAAGGACATTTTCTGCTTTTGTAGCACACAGTGGCATTCTCTTTATCCTCATCCTTTGACTTGGGGTTTGCAAAATGCGTGGGATCCTTCCAAGCACTGAAGAGAGAAATTTTACAAATGCCTGGCTTTAGATCAGAGATGCCAATCTCCTTTTCCATGTTGTTTTCTATTTGGGAAGAAATCAAAAGTTAGGACAGGAGGTTGAAAGGCCAGAGTTATGTGTTTCACCTCCTTGTCGACAAGTTACTTAACCATGGCCACAAAGTACGGCCCTAACCTCAGCCAGCTTTCTCAGAAGTACAAGCCATGTGGGTACCTCAGTTATCCTTGCTGGCAGAAGTGCTTCAGCCTAGACCCACATACAGAGAGCACCATTGCCGTGAATGAAAGCAGCATGATGTATCCTAGGAGTACATATATGTTTTAGCTTTGTTGTCAATGCCGGATGACAGGTGGTGGCTTCCAAGATGAGCATTGTGCTGAAAAGCATTTGGAAACCCCGTGTGAATTCATCGCAGAGTGCTGTAATTGACTGGTCATGTCTTCCATGAGGACATGGGAGATATGGGACATGGACCTAGTGGCATTCCTGGTACAATCTGTTCTATGAGAGAGCTAAGATATCTTTTCCTTTGCAGTTTGAAACCTATGTATTTTGTTATTTTACCTGTCTCTGTCTCTTTCACAGTTCTCTTTCTGACTCTTGCTTTTCCTCGGAAAAAATGGCCAAACGCACCTTTTCCAGCTTCGAAATATTCCTGATTTTCCTCCTTGTGATGATGACAGGGATCACGGTGGCACTTCTCAGTCTGTTGTTTATCACCAGTGGGACCATTGAAAATCACACAGGCAAGTATCGTGAGTACTCTCAGATGCTATTCCTAGCCAGTAGGAAATTTCTTCATTATAGGGAATACCAAGGCAAGAAACAGTGTCTGCTGATAATAGGGCAGTTCACTGTGTACTTAAGCACCAAGGGATGGTCATCTAACCTTTCCATTAGTTGCTCTTTATGCAATGATAGCAATTTTTATCAAGTTTACCTTTGCTCCCAAATAGCCATGTGGTGTTCTGACATGCATTTATTTGTTTTACTTTTCCATTGAACTAAGTACAGCTTAGGATTCTTCAAGGCCTAGTGACTCCTGAGCCTCTTCTTTTTCTCTTTGCCTTCTTTCTGGCATCATCTTCTCCTGGGGGCAAAAGGAGAAGGAAAGACCTGCTGAATGTCAATTGGTCTATGAAACTTTAGAGAAGGGATCTTGAACTCAAATGCTATGAAGGTCAGTCAAGTTCCATAAATGAAGGGAGGCAGCCCACAGTGGGGGTAGGTGTATTTCTGGTGAAGAGGGCCCACGGGCCCTCCTGAGTGCCAACTGTGTTGTCATGTTGTCACATGGACTCAACTCTCCTGAGTTTTCATTGAAAGCTAGAAATTGGGGGAGGCAGTTTGGATACCTTCCAATTTATTTTAATCTTGGAAACTAGATTTTGGAAACTATCTAGGCTACATTTACAGGCAATCAGGTCCATAGGCCTTTGACGGTGCCTCTTCTTTGATAGGTTATATACCTAATAAACCTGCCAAGGTTTTCCTGCTGAGACAATTGCTTCTCAGCAGGAACGCTATGACAGACAGACAGACAGTGTGTTGAAAACCAGAGACATTACTCTGCCAACGAAGGTCCATATAGTCAAGGCTCTGGTCTTCCCAGTGGTCACATATGGTTGTGAAAGCTGGACTGTAAAGAAGGCAGAGCACCAAAAAATTGATGACTTTGACCTGTGGTTCTGGAGAAGACTCCTGAGGGTTCCTTGGGCAACAAAGAGATCAAACCAGTCAATCTTAAGAGAAATCAACCCTAAATACTTATTGGAAGAACTGATGCTGAAGTTCCAGTATTTTGATCATTTGGTGCACACAGACAACTTGTTGGAAAATTTCCTGATGCTGGGAAAAATTGAGGGCAGAGGAGAAGAGGGCATCAGAAGATGAGATGTCTGGATGGCATCACTGATGCAATGGACATGAACTTGGGCAAACTTCGGGAGATGGTGAGGGACAGGGAGGCCTCGTATGCTCCAGTCCATGGGGTTGCAAAGAGTCAGACATGACTTGGCGACTGAACAACAACAATAACTAATAAACAGTAGAAAAGACAGGTGGGGATTGAATGCTCTGACCAAAGTAAAGGGTGGGCTTCACAAACGAGTTCGTCTCTATCATTTTTCTAGATTCCAGAGACTGGAACTGACATATAAACACTACTGTGTATAAAATAGATAACTAATGAGAACCTACTGTGTAGCACAGGAAACCCTACTCAGTGCTCTGTGGTGACCTAAATAGGCAGGAAATCCAAAAATGAGGGGATATATGTCTACATACAGCTGATTCACTTTGCTATATAGTTATAAAGCAAATACATTCCAACAAAAGGTGGGGAGGGCGGAGAAAGGGCTGTCCTCAGGCCCAGTGGAGAAACAGGCAGTGTTTTTCAGCTCAGTTTTCTCTTTGCAGCCTCTTCTCTTTTCCAGTGTATTCTCTACCTGTCTTCATATTTCAGTTTCCCTGAAAACCCAGAGAAACAGAGATCCTCTTCTCTCGCAGTGGAGAGAATGAGTATTATTGCCAGAAATGAGAGAATCCATAGGACTTAACCTAGTTTTCTGTTTTAAAATTAGAGAATCTAGAGTCTGAGGCTCAGAGAGGTAATAGTGAAAATACTAGCCACTGTTTTCATTTAGTGTACAGGTGTGTTTAGTTGCTCAGTCGTGTCAGACTCTCTGCGACCCCGTGGACTTTAGCCCGTCAGGCTCCTATGTCCATGGGATTCTCTAAGCAAGAATACTGGAGTGAGTTGTCATTTCCTTCTCCAAGGAATCTCCTAACCCAGGGATCGAACCCAAATCTCCTGCACTGCAGGCAGATAAAATGAGAAATTTACCTAGAATGCTTACCATAGTGGTGGATGCGAAGCAATCCTTCAATAAACAATAACTTCTACGAAGAAAATAGTAAGCATTCTATGTAAATTTTTCATTTAATTCCTACAAAATTCCCATAAAGGTAGGTGCTAGCCTTAGTACCATTTTGAAACTCCGAGATGGAAAATAAGCCCCTTGGCTATATGACTAGATTTGGCGTTGGCCTGCACCACATTTCTATGTTGGTATCTGTGAGGCAGTAGTGAAGGTGCCTATTTCCTTCCTTGCAATACTTGATGTTTTGTAGAATACTTGGGCTTATGGGTGGGAAGGCATGGATTCTAACTACACTTAGAATGGATGAAAAAGCAGCTGATTCTGAGCTGGAGGGTCTGACTGGGCACCTGATTCATGATATGCTTTCTATGGAAACTTGGTTAAATCATTTCTCCAGGTTTCAGTTTCTTTATAAGTAAAGTGGAGGTGATTGGATGATGTGATCTCTAAATTTTCTTGAATTCCAGAATTCTGGAACCCAGAAGAAGTCTGCTGTTAATCTCTTGCCTAAGTACTTTCTGACCACTGATGCATATAACACTGACATGTGTTGCTTTGACCAACCCTGGCTGTTGTCTGAAGTAGAAACAGACAAAATGAAATATATAAGATGTCTAAATGTGTAAATAAAACTGAAGCTATATGTCAGCCATCAGCCATTGTTCTACATTTTGACTATGTATTAAGATATTGTCAATAAACCCTAGTAAGTAGGAGATGATTCATTTTTTAAGAAAGTTATGTTACTTTTCTTCATAGATGAAAAAAGTTGGGGTATAATATGTTAAGTCATTTATTCAGCTAGTAAAGGTAGAGTTAATTTTCAAACCCCAGTTGTTTCTGACATCTGCCCTTTTAGTCTCTATCCCATTTTGCCTCCCTTATATTGGGGTGTGTGTGTGATGTTAATATAGGGTATATATATTAATGTGCAAACCTATATGGTGATATGAGAATAGTTAACATAAGGTGGGACTGTGTTAGCAAGTATACAATAGTTTAAGTTGCATTAAGAATAAAAGATCTAGAAGATCTTTTAAGAATAAAAGATTTAGGTTGCATTAATAAAACATCTAGAGCAGGGTAGAGACAGTTGGGGTTACATTCTGGAGGTAAGGAGTTGAGCTGGATTTGGGTAGAGTGGAAATGAACCACTCTAAAATGTAGTGGAGATTGACTGGTAAAACGGAGAGGAGTAAGGTCTCTGGATGGAGAGAATATTAGAACCCAGAGGCCGGGTTTGTAGACTGTGTGCCAGGAACCTGTGTCTGATTTGTTTGGCTGGAGTAGAAGTGTGAGGTGAGTGAATGAAGGGCTATGGGTTTAACAGGAACAGCCTGAGGGAGAAGTTGAAGGACATTTGTCAGAGACCTTTATTGTTAGGCTGAAACATTTCTGAGTCATGAAAAAGATCCTCCTTGGGATTATGATATAAACCAAGTTCCTGAGATGTTTCTCACAGTGTATCTTGAATGTAAGAGAACATGAAGAGATTCTTCCGTAGGAAGCTGAATCCGTGTGTCCTAACTGAGGCCAAGTGCATGGGTTAAAATGTTTCTTAAATATCTTATTTTCGTTTTTGATTCAGGCGTTCCATCCACCCAGGCCCCTCCATCCACCCAGGGCCCTCCAGCTACGCAGAGCCCTCCAGCTACCCAGGGCTCTGCAGCCCCTCAAAACTCAACACCCTCCCGGAGCCCCACAACTACCCGGGCATCTCCAACACCCAGCACCCCAGAGCCTACCCTGTTTCAGAACTTCAGTGGCTACCATATTGGTGTTGGGCGAGCTGACTGCACAGGACAAGTATCAGATATCGGTTTGGTAGGTAAATCATGGGATCCTTGAAGAGACTGTGGAACAAATGGTTTTATTTGTTCAGTACCCTGCGTTTATTCCTAATTGTTATGTCTTAATCTTCTCCATGTGTATTGACTTCACTGCTATCTAACATTTTGAATATTGCACTATAAGGAAGAGGGATTTTTACTTAACCACAACTCCCTTGTAAACTGAACTGGCCCTTTTATGAATGAAAGTGGCAGAGTGGGCAAACTCTGACACTACAGGGGATGGGCAGGTACCCTAATGACTGAAGCAGGCCAATATAAGATAAATGTCTAGTAAATCCTAAGTGTGGGGGCAGCAGAAAGTGGTGGGGACTGTGGTACCACTAGAAAGTCTGAGTGGTTTTAGCTGATCGTTGCGTGTAAGAGTGTGAAACTAGGTGTGCCTCACCCTACAGTTTTTTTAAAGAGAAGCCAGGGCTTCCCTAGAGGCTCAGACAGATTAAGAATCTGCCTGCAATGTGGGAGACTGGGGTTCGACCCCTGGGTTGGGAAGATACCCTGGAGAAAGAAATGGCTACCCACTCTAGTATTCTTGCCAGGAGAATTCCATGGACAGAGGAGCCTGGCAGGCTATAGTCCATGAGGTCACAAAGAGTCGGACATGACTGAGAGAGAGAGTGTGAAAAAGTTTCTGGATTGAAAATCTGAGGATTTAAATCTCTCTGTTGGAAAATGTAAGCAACTCTAATTAAAACCAGAAATCTGGTGTGGGCCAGCACTGTATTAGCCAAGTAAAATCTTTTCGGGGGCCTGTGGGCTGCTGGCATGCAACCTCCTGGCTGTGATGTTAAGACACACACTTCTAGCTACCCTTTCCTAGGGAATCAGAGCGTGAGATTTCCTGATAGGATTTTTTTTTCCCTCCAACCAAATAATCTTTAGGTTCTAGAAATTATTCCTTGTTGTCCATTCTGAAAAGTGACTCTGGAATGTAAACTTTAAACGAGCACTTGCCTGAGGGATAAGGCAAGCAGTAGAGGGACCATGCTGGAGACCTGGGTGCAGCTTTTCTGGGTACGCTTTGTGACATGGTCAGAGAAGGGGTTTAAGATTGATGTATTTGGTGGGCTATAACATTGGGAGGGACAGCATTGTAAAAGCCAGGGTGAGGTACCCTCAGTAAAGATAACTGTGTCCTAAAGAAACCATTTTCTTCAGGAAAAAGAAAACAAACAAAAAAACAAAAACACCACACACCAGAAAACCACAGTGAAGAGGCCTTCAGTCTTCAGGGTATTCCTGGAAATGTAGGATGATAGTCGAGGAAGTATTTCCTTCTGTAGTATCTTACATAGGCTCGAGAACAGATCCTGTTTCAAAGAACAGAAAAACCCTGAAAGGTCTCCAGCATTATAACATAATTCCCAAGTCACACCAGCTCCTGCCTTGTCCACAGGCCAGCGAATAGCTTTTTCAACCCAGCCATTACTTTGCATTTATCTACAGAGAACAGTAAAGACTTTTGTGTGTGTGTGATGTTGGCTTTACTCTTGAAAACACATATCCTGTCTCACTCAGAGACATGGTGTCACATGGATTGCTTTTCTTTGCCTGCGTAGTCTCTTGTGGGGTTGTGCCTGGCTTCTGGTAGCAGGGGAATGAGAAGAAGTGAGGAGTGGTCTGATGCTCTCTTCCTCTTTAGATGGGCTACGCCAAAACTGGTCAGTATGCACGGGGCATCCTCACGAGGCTGTACAGTCGTGCGTTCATCATGGCGGAGCCGGATGGGTCCAATCGCATAGTGTTTGTCAGCATCGACATAGGCATGGTATCCCAGCGGCTAAGGCTGGAGGTAAGTGATTGGGGTGAGAAAGAGTTGCCGTGGTTTAAAGGCAAAGCCTGCAGGTGAATTTAACTAAGTAACTAAGCTCTCCTGGGTTTCTTACCCAGTGAATTTCCACTACCCTCAGGATTATAAACTCTTGACAATCCAGCTGATAATCAAGTGAGGAGGATGAGCCTCATTATTCCACTGTAAGTCAGCTTGGTTAGAACTTACTTTCCATACTGCTGATGGCTTGTCATCATTATGAATGCAAATATATTTCACAAGCTTATTATGTCCCAGGTTACTTTCCTGTACACTGTCATTTAATCTTCCTTTTTAAAAGTCTGAGATTACCAATTAATTACTATCCCTTCCTTCAAGGTTTTAGACAATTGGAAATAGTTGCAAGGAATGAAAGGGAATTCAAGTGCAACTCTAAGATGAAATTGGCCATAAATTGCTGAAGCTGGGTGAAAGGCACATTGTGCTATTCTGATGTGTACGTGTTTGAAAATGTCCATAATAAAATTTAGAAGAATACAGCATTAGCCCTCTTAATCTCTAAACTGTATTGTAGAATATCACAGGGTCTGTGATTTTCCCCCAATTTAGATCATGTTACCCCACTGTGGGAAACATGAGCTCAGCATCAAGGTACCTGGGAGTCCTGGGCAGGCAGCTTGAAAGATGCAAGTGGTAAAGGAGGGAGAGAGAAATAGTGACAGACAGATGGACTTCCAAGTCTGTCTCTCAGCCAGTTTCTAGACCCTGATTCACTTATATTTTCTCCAGGGATCAGGACACAGAAAGAAAGTATACTCTCAGTGTCTTCTCACATATTCACAAATGTGAGAAAGAGGAGCGTCTAGAACATCCAGAATGATGACCATCAGATATCCACTACTCAGGGTCATGTTCTATCAGTCTCACCGAATAGACACTTTCTCCTCTTGTGTGAAAGGGCTGTGTGAAGGGGCCCGGAAGAGAGGTGACAAGAGAGCTTAAAAACATGTCTCCAGTGTCACCCACTTATGGGGAGTAGGATGGGAGCCTCTCACATCTGTGGAAACATGCTGAGCAGAGAATGCAGTGCTTTTCCAAGCCCTGCACTTAACACAACTATGAGATGGATCTGTTGTTATCTCCAATTTATAGATAAAGAGACTGAGTCTTAGAGAAGGTTGAGTAACTTTCCAAAGTTCACGCAGTTAGCAAATGGAAGAGTTGAATTCTGAATGCATATATATGCCTGGTACCAGAGCCTACATTTTTAAAAGGAGGTCATTCTATTATCTTGGAGAGCATTGACTTTTTGCAAGGCACTTTGTTGGTCACTTCAGGGGGCACACAGCTAAATGAATCATAAGCCATGTTGATGAACTCACTGCCTAGTCGGGGGATTAGAGGAAAGACTGTACCAGAAATACACAAATAACTTTAATTTATTGGAATAAAGGACAATGGTTTATTATAGTTATCTATTCATGAGTAATAAATAGCTCCTCCCGAATAGGGACTTAATGAACATCTGTTGTTTTATCTCATCATTCTGTTGATGAGGAATTCAGAGCTGGCTTAGCTAGGTGTTTCTGAATTAGGGTAGTTGGCAGTCAAGGTGTTGGTAAAGGCTGCAGTCATCTGAAGGTTCAAAGAGGCTAAAAGATCCACTTTCAGGATGATCCACTCTTGTGGCTACTGACCATGTCCTCACTGTCCATATCCTCATGACAGAGCCACTGGCCTCCCTTACAGTGAGTAACACAAAAGAGCAGTGGAAATGACACTTGAATGGGTAGTTTTGTTTATTAATATTTGTTGTTGTTTATTTTTTTGGCTGTACCGGGTCTTACTTGCAGCATGTGAGACCTAGTTTCCTGATCAGGAACTGAACCCAGGCCCCCTGCATTGGGAGCATGGAGTCTTAGGCCCTGGACCACCTGGGAAGTCCCTGAAAGAGTAGAATTGGTTGATTTGGGGGAGAGAGCTATCAAATCAAGGGGGGCAGCTTGATTTGTACATGTACAAATCATATACACAGAAACACAGGGAGAAATGCAGATGGAGAAATGCCTGGTCATAATTTGTAGGTCTCTGGAATGCTTAGTTGTTTATGATTCTGGGTGATGGAGATTCTTCGAAAACTTTTGCAAGGGAGTGATGCAAACACAGTTCTGCTTTATGATGATTAATCAGACATTGATGTTTGAGGTGGGTTGAAATAGAGCTAGAGGTGGAGACGCACATTGGGAGAGTCCTTAAGTTAACATCAGGGCTCTACTGATGAGAGTTCAGTTGGGAAAACAGTAATCACACCAGGCATTTCAAACAGGGGATAAAGTATGGGGAGATTTCACAAGGTGTTAGAAGGCTAAAAGAACTGGAAAGGGAAACTAGCACTGCAGGAAGGATTTCCACTTTTCCTGGCAATTACCCCTGCCTTGTGTAATGCTGGCAGAAAAGTCTTGAGCCAGTGGGACAGCAGTGAGACTATATGGCGCTAGGAAGTCAAATGTTAATGTGATTTGGGGATGAGTTGGCATAAGAGCCAATGCTTAACACAGTTCCTGTGATGAGTCAGGGATTGTTCTAAGTGCTCCATGTACATTAGTTCATTTAATCCTCCAAAAAACTGTATGAGGGACATACTATTATGATGTCATTTGACAGATTGGGAAACTGAGTTTCAGAGGACCAAGTAACTTGTCCAAGGGTACACAGCTAGGAACCATCAGAACTGGGATTCAAACACTGACATCTTCCTGCTGGAGAGTATGGTCATTACCACAGCACTATACTGTTTTTCCGAGGAATCAAAAATGGTTCTGGTTGGGAAATGGTGGGATCATTAAGTAGAAATACAAACCTCTGTCCTCTCCATACTCTACCTTTGGGGGTAGAGTATGGAGGGGATGGGGATTTAATGTGTTGGGTTGGAGACCACTATCCAGTCAATAGTTGGCACCATTTAACCATCTCTTCCAATTTTTACTTCCCCCTGCAATCTGAGACCCAGAGGAAAGACTTTGAAATGAACCCACTTACTTATCCCAAGTTAATCCAAGGGGAAAGTGTGAAAAATGAATCTTAACTAGACGAGCGCCATTAAGTTTATTAGAACACCCGGTTTTAGTCAAGTTCTCAGTCTCACCTTTAAGAGTGATAACATTTTTAGCATAGAGAAAAGATTAAAGCAAAGATCTCCAAGCAGTAATGCTGGACAGGAAAACAGAATGACTTTTCTAGCTCTTTCTATGTCACGTTTCCAAGAGTGTCAGCAATAGGAAATGGAATGGAAACGGAAGTCAGACAATTGAGCTATAGACGTTAAAATAACTTTATAGGTCTCTGATAAACATACCCCTCCTTTCATGACGTAGGGAACATGCTACTTATAATGGTTATTGGCAGGCACTGTTATTAGATGATGGAGTCTTTAATTTTTTTATTTTTTCTAGAAGTCTCACATGTCTGACTTCATCTCAGAGACTATGGTTTAGGCTGAGATTTCTGTGAGCTGTTTGTAGTCTTTTCATTTTAAAATTCAAGATTCGTAATTTCTATGTTTTTAAGAGCTTGGCTCTTGCATAGAATGCACTTAATGTACTTAATTCAAAAATCCTGTTACAGTTCATAAGAAATAAAAATGGGTGGGACATTAGAGCTTTAATGTTGACTGGCAGTTCTTTCTTTTCCACGACCTTCTTGTCTTGGTTACAGAATTGTAAAACTATCAGCTTCTATTTTTAATAAAATTTTTATTTTATATTGTGGTATAGCAAGTTAACAACGTTGTGATAGCTTCAGGTGCACAGCAGAGAGACTCAGCCATACATATATACTTATCCATTCTCTACTAAACCCTCCTCCCATCCAGGCTGCCACATGACATTGAACAGAGCTCCCTGTGCGTTCTGGTAGGTCTTTCTTGATTACCCATTTTCAGTATAGCAGTGTAGAACATCAGCTTTTTAACTCTGCTTAAGCTTTCATGTTGTCCGTTCATTGATGGTTTCCCCTTCTCCCTACAGACGTTTCTTCTTCATGAAGAAGGAGGGTGCTTGCCCCACCCAACTCTGGTATTACACAGTAATAGTTACTGTGTAAAAGAATATGTAAGCATGATGAAGAGTTGGGCTGGAATTAGAATCAAACAGAAAGAACATGGAACCTCATTGGGATGGAGAATGTGTGCTTGTAACGTTGGTCTTTACGTAGGAGTCACTACGTTTTGTCTTACTCTTTGCGACCTCATGGACTGTCCCTGGTGTTCCCTTGGCAAGAATAATGGAGTGGTTTGCCACTTCCTTCTCCAGGGAATCTTTTCAGATCAGGGGTTAAAGCTGTGTCTCCTGCATTGGCCCACAGTCCAGATTCTTTATCACTGAGCCCCCAGGGAAGCCCAGTGTTGGTCTAATTACTATTTCCTTTCCACATTTTCCTGGTGTTGCTTGGTTGCTTACGTGGATGTGGTAAACCTAGCAATCAGTATAGGGGCATGGAGAGGTTAAGGAGACTAGATGGTTTGTGATATCTCTTCCTGATTCAGTGACCACATGACTAGAATGAGGATGGTGGAGCTCTTTGCCTGAAATAGAAGAAGTTAAATGGATGTGTCTACGTAGGTTCAGTAGGTAACACATCAGTTGCTGCTGCTTCCTTATAAACCCGTGGTGTGCTGGAACTGGCTTGTACCACCTCATGAGGGTTGATTGTTTAATATGTAGAAACTTTGTGAACTGGTGGTTAAACTTTTGGTAGCTTGAAATTCACTACGGTGAGAGTATTTACACTATGGAAATTGGCAGATGATACAAATAGGGGTTTTCTTTTTTATCTTTCAGGGAAACAGCATACTATTGCCTATACCATACTCAAAGTGGACAGCACTGCTAATCAAAAAGGCACTCTTGGGGGTCTTCCCTGGTGATCCAGTGGTTAAGATTCTGTGCTTCCATTGCAGGGGGCTTGGGTTTGATCCCTGGTCAGTGAACTAAGATCCTACATGCCCCATGACATGCCACCCCCACCCCCAAAGTACTGTTTTTCGCTAAGCCCAGATTTGGATTCAGAATCCTTCTCAGCACACTGCTTCTGATAGTAGCCTCCCATGAACAGGACTAAATGCATGAGATAAGCACTATTTGCCAGCTCTGACATAAATGAGTTTTCACCATTGTCCCTGGTATTAGGTTATAGTATCTTACATCGAGGAAGGTTGCTTTGGGATTGACACTTTTGCTGGACCATTTTAATAATTTTTGACACAAAACAGTCAAAACATCTTTCACAAACCACAGTGATCCCAAACTTTATATTGCAGATGATTAAAGCAAAATTAGAAATAGATATTCGGCACTAATGCAGCATTTTGAAGTCAATCATACTTCAATAAAAAGAGACATTTTAGCCAAAAAAAAAAAAAAAAGGAGAGAGAGAGAGAAATAGGTACTTGGCAACATCACTAATTTTCTCTTGTTTTCTTGATGTGTGTATATCCTCCAAAGACATTAATTATTTATTATTTCTTTGGATGTTCATTGACTAATTCAATGAACACTTACTGACTCTTTAAGGTATCTATTGCTATGCAGCAAGTCATCAGAAAACTCAGTGGCTTAGAGTAACAATAATTATGTATTATTGCTCAGGATTTTGGTGAATGGCTGTGTTGGGTGAGTCTGACTTGTGTTAGAGCCACAGTCACTATCATTACTTTTGTTATCATGAGGTTTGACTCAAGATATTGGCTGCAGCTGCAGGTGTTTGAAGCTTGACTGAGGCTGAAGGATCACCATCTATGGTTGCTCACCAAATGGCTAGCAAGATGATTGACATGGTGATTCCTTTCCCCATGGGCCTACCCACAAGGTTGCTGGGGGTATTCTCAGGTCATAGCAAGTGGTCTTCTCAGACCAATAAGTGTCTGTGTCTGGGAATACTGAGTTCTTCATTTTGGGAAGTGAGACAGTAAAGAGGCTTTTCCCCTGTCTGTTCACTGCTCCCAGGGTTCCTGCTCCACCCAACTCTGGTACTGCATGACCATCTTACTCTCTTTGGTTAAGCCCTCTGATGAAAGGTAACATCTGTGGAAAGATCTTTCCTCACTAATGCCTATCACATTCTTTTTCCTTACCTAGCAATATTTTTTCCTAGCATTTATCACTCTGTAATATAATATTACATATTTATCTTTCCCTCATTAGAATAAAAACTTTTTCAGGGTAGGGACCTCATATATCCCTAGTGCTTAAAACAGTGTCTGGACAATGAACTGGTGAGAGTGCTAGGTCTATAGGTAGACTTGGATCTAGAGTCTGACTCTGCTATTTATTATATCACTGGGCAACTTATTTTACTTCTGGACGCATCAATGTTCTTAGCTAAAAGATAAGATTAAAAACACCTAGCTCTGGGTGGTGGTATAAAGATTTTTAAATGGCATGATGTAATATCCAGCATTGTGCTTGCACACACAGCAAGAATCTATAAAATGTTAGCAATGGCAATAGTTGTTGATGTCATTGTTACTGAGATGATGAACTCAAGCACAGAGTGAAAGGTCACTTGACGGGGATGTCCAGCGCAGTGATTAGCCTCATCAGAGCTTTTTCTCAAGCTAAGCACCTGTGTTATTCCTCTTCTTAGTTCTGATTGTTCTTTTTTTTTCCTTCAAGGTCCTGAGAAGGCTGCAGAATAAATACCGCTCCCTGTACAGGAGAGACAATGTTATTCTGAGTGGCACTCATACACACTCGGGTCCAGCAGGATATTTCCAGTACACAACATTTGTAATTGCCAGCGAAGGATTTAGCAATCGAACTTTTGAGTACATGGTCACTGGCATTGTGAAGGTAGGCAAGGGGACTTAGAGGCAACTGTTGTTTAGCATTGCTTACAGCACCTTAGGAGAGGTCTCTTATGATACAGAGAGTTCCTGTAGGATCTTGGATACCAGCCCAGAATGACACCAGCCCTGTGGCTCTCCTGCTTTCATCCCATAGCAGGGATAAGTTGGAGATGAAAGAAACTGTCCACAGGGCTCTTCTATTTATATCAACTAAGTTCATATGCCCACTAGGATTTCTAACTTTACAACTTTGTTCTTTTTAAACCCATAGAGCATTGAGATAGCACACACAAATATGAAACCAGGCAAAATCTTTATCAATAAAGGGACTGTGGATGGTGCACAGATCAACCGAAGTCCTACTTCTTACCTTTGGAATCCACAGTCAGAGAGAGCAAGGTGAGGGGGCCAGTTATCGGAATGAAACGCACGTGCTTTCCTTTAGGAACGATCAACAAAATCTAAGAACGGGTTTGTTAGCTGATGGATATGGTGAGAGCCTGAAAGAGTATTAAAGCTGAAATAATTTAAAAGCATGTCTATAAGACAACTAGAAATGAGACTGTAGAAGCACAGAAAAACCTGTGTACACATCTTCCCACTTTGCTGGCTGTGGGAATTGGATGTGAATGTTTGAAGGACTCTAGGCTTTCAAATCAGGTGCACCTGTGGTCTTGTCTTAACTTTATCACTTTGTAGTTGTGTGACCTTTATTAATTTACTTAAACCTTAATTTATTGGCTCTCAGCTTCTCATCTGTAAAATATAAAAACATGCATAATGTATTTGTTCAATTAATGAATAGCTCTTTTTATTACATTATTCAGAAGAAATCATTTTAGTCCAGGGGAATGTAGCAAGATAGATAAGGTAAAAGAATCAAGAAGTTGGCATGAAGAGCAAGCCATAAAACGGGCATAACTGAATGGGACAACTTAAGAAAGGCCATTATTTAAAAATTTTTTAATGTGATAAACTGGGTTTTTGATAGAAGAGAAGTACTTGGTTACTATGGGAGAATAAAATAATATCTCAGTCCAACTTGATATTTTACATTTGTCTACATATTTTTGGTAGATTTCAAAGGAGTTTATTTTTAGAAAATATACTCTGATTTCCCTTCAAAGGACATAAAAGAACACTTTAAGTTGTAGGTCAGGCATGCTTTTGATTTTGCACATTCCCTGCTATTTTAAAGAGATTTCACTAAAATTTGATATGAGTAGAAATTTCAAAAACTAATCCTTTCCATGAGAAATAATATATGTCCTATAATATTTCAAAAATGTATATTTCTTCTCCAGTTAGCTGACCTATGCCCCTAACTTTGGTCACATTTGCAAACATTTCTTTAGCTGAGAAACAAGACCCTGGATACAGTTTGCAGGATTACAGGTGCCGGGGAACCTTGCTTTCTGAGAGTCGTTCTGTTTTTTGTGTCTGCTTCTGCGTTGCCGCACACAGGGGCCAGGCTGTAGCCTAGCACTCACTAAGTTTGTTTATTTTGCTGACCAGGTATTCTTCAAATACAGACAAGGAAATGGTGCTCCTGAAAATGGTAGATTTGAATGGAGAAGAGCTGGGTCTTATCAGGTACTGTTTACCTTTTTAAAAAAAATTCTGTTTGGATAAATTTCTTTATATTACAGAGAGGGAAAAAAGAGACCAGAATATTGGCAATAGAGGCTAAGAATAGGCTGAGTGGTGGAGTTGGAGCTGGGATCCAGCCATGGGCCCTCGGGTATGGTTCTCAGCATCCTAGGTCTAATGCAAGGATTATATGAATGAAGGATCTGAGTGAAGGAGTTAAGCAGTGTCTGACATATGATAAGCTCAGTAAATGCTAGTGGTTATTACTGTATCAAGGTCTCATGTGGAGGCTATCATTACTTTATCAAGATAATCATTGATAGAGGACAGTAATCTCTTGGAAATGAGAAAACAATCTGACCAACCAGGCAAGTGACTATGAGTGTGAGATTATTGACCTGTGTTTTTCTAAAAGGAGTGTGTGTGTGTGTGTGTGTGTGTTGCTTAGTCATGTCTGACTCTTTGCAACCCCAAGACAGCAGCTTACCAGGCCTCTCCGTCCATGGGATTCTCCAGACAAGAACACTGGAGTGGGTTCACATTTCCTTCTCCAAAAGGAACTATAGAAAGAACGAAAGTGAAGTCACTCAGTTGTGTCCAACTCCTTGTGACCCCCATGGACTGCAGCCCACCAGGCTCCTCCATCTATGGAATTTTCCAGGCAAGAGTACTGGAGTGGGTTGCCATTTCCTTCTCCATCTAAAAGGAATAAGTTGTCTAATGCAGTACAATGCCAATTAGTGATGAAAGCAGAACTGAGACCATCTAATGGAAGCAGATGAGGTAAAAATTACAGCTTGGCAGAGATTTTAGGCTCCATTTTATATGTAAGAAAACACATGGATTTTGTTTTCTTTGAAAATAAGTCATTTGTATTCCTATGTGATTTTTTTTTAATTTTTATTTTTACTTTATTTTGCTTTACAATGCTGTATTGGTTTTGCTGTACATTGACATGAATCTGCCACAGGTGTACATGAGTTCTTTGGTGGGTGTAATTGAACTGGCTAAGGAATTGCCTGGGTAGGTAACAGCCCCAGACACTTTGTCCAGTGGACTTCCAGACTGATGCACGGATGCCCTGAGGAAGCAGCTGCTAGCACGTGGGTGCCAGAGTCAAATGGCTTGGGTCCACTCTGGACTCACTCCTAGCAGCTGTGTGACTTTGGTCGAGTTTCTTAACTTCTCTGTGTCTGTTTTCTTACTCTAAAATTGAGGGATGAAATGAGTCCTTAAATACTGATAATAGCTTTGTAAAGGAAGTAGGGATCTATCAGGGAGGATTATAAAATATCTAGGTGAAAGTTTCTATGTGAGTAAAATTAAATAACTTGAGAGTAATAAGAGGTGAAGAAAAACATTAAAGATCATGATTAATCAGTTCAGATACTAGGGGCAAGGAGCTCATGTTTCAGCCTTAGGTACAGGTTTTCAGATTTGAATTCAGGCCCAGCCCTGTCACTTACTAACCCTGTGTCTTGAGGAAAGTAATTTTTCTATTTATACGTCAAACTATCCTGTTTGAAAATGAGACTAGTAATAATACCTCTTAGGAGTATTTGAGGATTAAATGAGATAATGCATGCAAAACTCTATTTCTGTGCCCGACATAGAAAGAATTTAATAATTTTAACTGAAAGGTAAGAAGTAAATAATACAGTACCTCTTCTCAAAATTCCATTATTGGCATATTGGTGTGCTTGAACTTCTTAGCATTGGAGTTAGTTCTTTGGGGTTAAAGTGAGGCCACTAAAAATTCCCTGATAAAATAAACATTATGATGCAGGTTGATGTAATAGAATTCATTCTTTGAGTACAGTTAATTCATCTATTGATTAGTTGCCACCTAGCATTTAACGCAGTAGTCTTCGTAAATATCAGACATGCAATTATGTTCTTGAGGTATATTGTTATGAATCAAACATAGACACTATCTTCAAGAGTCGTGCAGGCTAGTGGGATGGTTAGGGCTGGAGAAAGAGACAGAGAGACAGACAAATAATTAAAATGTAAATCAGATGGTTGTCAGTGCTATCACCTGGGAATTTAGAGGCACTGAGCTCCACCTGGGAGCATAGTGGAAGGCTTCAAAGAGGAAATGACATTTGAACTGGACTTGAAGGAGCCATGGGTTTCTCCAGGGGCCATGAGAAAACTGCATTATGAGGCCAGAGTATGGGCTTAGGTCAGGGAGTGGGTGAGAGATGAATCTGGAAAGGTAAGCTACCTCTCGATTTTTGAGGCACCTCCGTGGGGAATTTGGTTAGGAGACAGTCAGGATAAGAACACGTAAGTATGACTAGTTAGATGGAAAATCCCCAAATTTGTTAGAAAAAGAAGATGCCTTTTCCCTTATAGTTTTTACCTAATTCTTGGCTGAATGACTGAGACCATTCATGATTCCCTTTTATCAGTTTCTGAGTCATTGAACAATGCCAAGAGAACATTCAGTGATATTTTGGGGGCCAGATGTTCTTTGCTTCCTTGTGTATAACTATATGATATATCTGGAAGTTCCAGGGTCAACTGTCAAGGTTATAATGATGCTTCTCCATCTGCTGTGCTTAACAGCCTGCAATAACTTTCTATTGTTTCTATAGCTCCCATATGTTATCCTTGATGTAATTGCCCCCGCAGTTGCCTCTTGTTGCATAGGGATAATTGCTCGCTGAATACATTAAAAATGATCCAAAACATAAAGTCAAATCTGGGCTGCTAAGTAACTCAGCCCACCATATGTAGGTACCTGCTGTGAGATAGAATCCCAAGGTATGAGGAGTTTGGAAGCACAGCATCTCAGATTTACAGAGTATAAAGTCACTACGTTTAAATTGCAGCTGAGGCCCACAAAACTGATGCAACCTGCCCAGTGTCATGGCCAAGACTATTCACTATGAAAACCATGTTGAAGTTCATCATTTATTCTTTGCTACTTTCATTTTTATTTTCATTTCTTCACTTAAAAGTCAGCACCAGTCACCTACTATATGCCAGGCAGTGCTTTCCAGTCCTTGAAACGATTCATTTCTAGTAAAAGATCCTAAAGTCAGAAGTCAAATACCTTTGTCTATGCTTCTTGAGCAAATCCTTTAAAATATGAGACTCCACTTTTACATTTCTCAAATGTAGATGTATAATATGATAACATCCCTCTACATACAGATTGTTATGCATTCATTTATTTATTAAATATTGTAGAATACATGTGTCATGAACTGAACTAGTACAATAGAATACGCTAATGAGAAAAAAATAGATGTCCTAGGTATTGCTCCTTATAGAGCTTATAGTCCATTGGTGGAGACAGAGGTGATCAAAAAGTCATACAAACCAATGTATAATTATAATTGCATTGAGTGCTGAAAAAGGAAGGTATGCAGAGCTGTAAAGCTACTTGACTTGATCAGGAAGTTGGGAAAGGCATCCCTGATGGCTCAGTGGGTGAAGAATCCAGCTGCAATGCAGGAGATAAAGGAGACATGGGTTCTACCTCTGGGTCAGGAAGATCCCCTGGAAGAGGAAATGGCAACCCACTCCAGTGTTCTTACCTGAAAAATCCCAATGGACAGAGGAGCCTGGCAGGGTATAATCCAAAGGGTTGCAAAGAGTCAGACATGACTGAGTACACATGCAGATGTCAGTTGTCCCCAAGGATAAGACAGTGGAACTGAAAACCAAGGCAGGGTGAGAATTGACTGGCAAAATGTGGGGGTGGAGAAGAGCATTTACAAAGAAAAATATGTGCAAAGTCATGTAGCCTGTTTGATACAGGAGTTGATAGAAGGTCTGTGTGGCCAAAGTACAGAGGACAGTGAGGTAGGGTGTTGCGGATTAAAAGTTAGAGGTAGAGGTTAGACACCATGATAAAGATTTGGGTCTTTATACGAAAAAATAGAAAATCAATGAAGTATTTAAAGTTGGGGTTGGGAATTGGGGGCGCTTGAAGGGTTAGGAAGAATAGTGACTTGAAGAATAAAAGAATCATGTGTATGAAATTATTTCATAAACCATTAAGTCCTCTACAATTGTCCAACACTTGCCTTGGTTGATCAATCTACAAGGAAAATATTTCTTTTTGCCTAATACTACTGTTTGGTGCTGCACTGGTAAATAATCTACCTGGAATGCAAGACACCCGGGTTCGATCCCTGGGTAGGGATCCCCTGGTGAAGGGATTGGCAACCTACTCCAGTATTCTTGTCTAGAGAATTCCATGGTCAGAGGAGGCTGGTGGGCTACAGTCCATGGGGTCTCTGAGTTGGACATGACTGAGTGACTTAACCCTACTACTACTGTATGCAGACACAGTAAATGACTTCTCCCCAAACGTGGAGTACATGTTTGGGATGTTTTGAATTAAAATATAAGCTGTGTGGAAGTCAGAAATTCACTTTGGGAGATTCTGAAAGGCATCTCAAAGGAGTCAACCAGCGGAGGTGATGACGAGTTCTGGGAGACCCTGAATGATGAAGGGAGAAAACAAGACAGGTTTCAACAGACTTACAGGCTTAGAGAACAAACTTAAGGGTTACCAGTGGGGAAGGATAGGCAGAAGGGATAGTTAGGCAGTTTGGGATAGACTCGTACACATTGCTATACTTAAAATGGATCACCAATAAGGACCTACCATACAGCACATGGAACTCTGCTCACTGTTATGCGGCAGGCTGGCTGGGAGGGGCGTGTAGGGGGAGAAGGGACGCTCGCCACATGTGCATGCCTGGCTGAGTGCCTTTGCTGTCCACCTGAAGCTATCACAGACTTGTTAATCAGCTGTACTCCAATATAAAATAAAAGGTTGCAAACATGTTTCAAAATGTCTGCACCAAACAGAAAGTCATAGGGTCAGGTACTCCATCTGAATGGATGCTCTGGGTGGTGGACAATCCCTTCCTATACAGTTGAAAAGTGCAGGTGGCTCTGGGAGAGGCAATTGGGCACTGACTCTTTTCAAGGGTGGTACGGCAGGACAGCCTCTGTCGCACTTCTTTTCCCTTCTCCTGGCTCATGGCATTTGCTGAGCTTCCTTACTCAGTTATGCAGCAGTGGCATGGACCCTCCTTTTCTTTCTCACCTTGTTAGCCCTCTAAGAGTCAGTATGGCATGGCTTCTATTTGTCAGAGCTGTAAGAAAGGTCTGAGCAGGGTTTTGAGTGATTTCTCTATTGCCTTCTGTTTTATGCATTGCAAATCCTTTTATTACAGAAGTGGGTTAGCCTTTCAAGGAACATTTTCAAAAGATAGCAAGGGACAGTAATTTGCTTAACCTATTTGAAGAATTTTTGCACACACTTAGAAAAACCCAATTTATGAAAATAATTCATTTGAATGATACTGACTTATAGAGCTCATTTTGGGGTGTGTGTGTGTGTGTGTGCATATGTGTGTGTAAATCTTCTCTATGATTTCTGCCTATGACTTTCTGGATTACTTGAGAATTATTTATCTCTATGGCTTGCTATCCTCCCAGCTGCATTCTCCTTTCAGTGTGCTTAACCTCACACCAAGAACAAGTGTGGATACCCCAGTGACTGGCCTTCATCAGCCTTTCCTGACTTCTTATCTTTTCTCCATCTCATTGCATCATGTCTTTATAAATACATTCTCCATTAGCCTTCACTCTGGTTCATGGAGACTCATTCTCTGTTTCTGCATCCTGAATTTCTCTTTCCTCTTCTCTGTTGTTGTGAAGCCTGACGTTCTCTTCCTGCTCCAACTTTCCTATCAGCTCATTGTGCTGTTTCATTCCAGTGAAGTAAGTGTAGGCCTTGGCTGTGTAGTGAGTCTTCTGTGTCTAGTCCATCCCCATGTAAAATGAAGGTGCTTAATAAGGGCTTTCTGATGACAAGAGTGATGATAGTTGACTGATAACAGATTAATCATGCTTGTTAATGAAAGGGTCCCAAGTTTAGAAACCAGAGCTATAAAAGCCAGCTGTTATAACTGGCAGAAGACATTGGACTTACTTCCCAAAGTCAACCATGGTTAATATTCAGGTATATTTTCTTCTCCCTATTTCCTTATGTAGAATGTATGATAAGAAATACGCACAATTAAAAGATCGTTCTGTAAAGATAGATGCATTCTTAGTCTCATACTGCTGCTGCCGCTGCTGCTAAGTCACTGGAGTCGTGTCTGAACCTGTGACCCCATAGATGGCAGCCCACCAGGCTCCCCCATCCCTGGGATTCTCCAGGCAAGAACACTGGAGTGGGTTGCCATTTCCTCCTGCAATATATGAAAGTGAAAAGTGAAAGTGAAGTCGCTCGGTCATGTCCAACTCTTAGTGACCCCATAGACTGCAGCGTACCAGGCTCCTCCGTCCATGGGATTTTCCAGGCAAGAGTACTGGAGCGGGTTGCCATTGCCTTCTCCATTCTCAGTCTCATATACGATGGGTATTAGAAACTTTAAAATACTGTGAAAAATGTTAATGATGCTATCTCCATGTACCTCAGTGTCTTTTGTTTTTTGTAGTGATTCTCTTTATATCTAATAATTTCTTGTCTCAGTTCAGTCTCTCAGTTGTGTCCAACTCTTTGTGACCCCATGGACCACAGCATGCCAAGCCTCCCTGTCCATTGCCAACTCATAGAGGTTACTCAGACTCATGTCAATTGAGTCCGTGATGCCATCGAGCCATCTCATCCTCTGTCGTCCCCTTCTTCTCCTGCCCCCAATCCCTCCCAGCATCAGAGTCTTTTTCCAATGAGTCAGCTCTTCGCATGAAATGGCCAAAGGATTGGAGTTTCAGCTTCAGCATCAGTCCTTTCAATGAACACCCAGGACTGATCTCCTTTAGGATGGACTGGTTGGATCTCCTTGCAGTCCAAGGGACTCTCAAGAGTTTTCAACACCGCAATTCCAAAGCATCAATTCTTCGGTGCTCAGCTTTCTTCACAGTCCAACTCTCACATCCATACATGACCACTGGAAAGACCATAGCCTTGAAGAGGGACCTTTGTTGACAAAGTAATGTCTCTGCTTTTGAATATGCTATCTAGGTTGGTCATAACTTTCCTTCCAAGGAGTAAGCATCTTTTAATTGCACTCATCTTACACGCTAGTAAAGTAATGCTCAAAATTCTCCAGGCCAGGCTTCAGCAATACATGAACCGTGAACTTCTTGATGTTCAAGCTGGTTTTAGAAAAGGTAGAGGAACCAGAGATCAAATTGCCAACATCTGCTGGATCATGGAAAAAGCAAGAGAGTTCCAGAAAAACATCTATTTCTGCTTTATTGACTATGCCAAAGCCTTGGACTGTGTGGATCACAATAAACTGTGGAAAATTCTGAAAGAGATGAGAATACCAGACCACTTGACCTGCCTCTTGAGAAATCTGTATGCAGGCCAGGAAGCAACAGTCAGAACTGGACATGGAACAACAGACTGGTTCCACACAGGAAAAGGAGTACATCAAGGCTGTATATTGTCACCCTGCTTATTCAACTTCTGTGCAGAGTATATCATGAGAAATGCTGGACTGGAAGAAACACAAGCTGGAATCAAGATTGCCAGGAGAAATATCAATCACCTCAGATAGCAGATGACACCACCCTTATGGCAGAAAGTGAAGAGGAACTAAAAAGCCTCTTGATGAAAGTGAAAGAGGGGAGTGAAAAAGTTGGCATAAAGCTCAACATTCAGACAATGAAGATCATGGCATCCGGTTCCATCACTCCATGGGAAATAGATGGAGAAACAGTGGAAACAGTGCCAGACTTTATTTTGGGGGCTCCAAAATCACTGCAGATGGTCATTGCAGCCATGAAATTAAAAGACGCTTACTCCTTGGAAGAAATGTTATGACCAACCTAGATAGCATATTCAAAAGCAGAGATATTACTTTGCCGACTAAGGTCCATCTAGTCAAGCCTATGGTTTTTCTGGTAGTCATGTATGGATGTGAGAGTTGGACTGTGAAGAATTGATGCTTTTGAACTGTGGTGTTGGAGAAGACTCTTGAGAGTCCCTTGGACTGCAAGGAGATCCAACCAGTCCATTCTGAAGGAGATCAACCCTGGTATTTCTTTGGGAAGAATGATGCTGAAGCTGAACTCCAGTACTTTGGCCACCTCATGAGAAGAGTTGACTCATTGGAAAAGACTTTGATGCTGGGAGGGATTGGGGGCAGGAGGAGAAGGGGACGACAGAGGATGAGATGGCTGGATGGCATCACTGACTCGATGGACGTGAGTCTGAGTGAACTCAGGATATTGGTGATGGACAGGGAGGCCTGGCGTGCTGCAATTCATGGGGTTGCAAAGAGTCGGACAAGACTGAGCAACTGAACTGAATTTCATGGCTGCAGTCACCATCTGCAGTGATTTTGGAGCCCCCCAAAATAAAGTCTGACACTGTTTCCACTGTTTCCCCATCTATTTGTCATGAAGTCATGGGACCAGATGCCGTGATCTTCGTTTTCTAAATGTTGAGCTTTTTTTTTTTTTTCCTATTGATGAATCTACCTTATTTTATTTTTTAAAATTTTATTTTTACTTTATTTTACTTTACAGTACTGTATTGGTTTTGCCATACATTGACATGAATCCGCCACAGGTGTATACGAGCTCCCAATCCTGAATCTGCCTCCCATCTCCCACCTCATATCATCTCTTTGGATCATCCCTGTGCACCAGCCCCAAGCATCCTGTATCCTGTATTGAACATAGACTGGTGCTTCATTTCTTACATGATAGTATACATGTTTCAATGCCATTCTCCTAAATCATCCCACCCTCTCCCTCCCTCTCAGAGGCCAAAAGTCCATTGAGCTTTAAGCCAACGTTTTCACTCTGTTCTTTCACTTTCATCAAGAGGCTTTTTATTTCCTCTTCACTTTGTGCCATAAGGGTGGTGTCATCTGCATATCTGAGGTTATTGATATTTCTCCAGGCAGTCTTGATTCCAGCTTGTGCTTCTTCCAGCCCAGCATTTCTCATGCTGTACTCTGCATATAAGTTAAACAAGCAGGGTGACAATATACAGCCTTGACGTGCTCCTTTTCCTATCTGGAACCAGTCTGTTGTTTCATGTCCAGTTCTGACTATTGCTTCCTGAGCTGCATACAGGTTCTCAAGAGGCAGGTCAGGTGGACTGGCATTCCCATCTCTTTCACAATTTTCCACAGTTTATTGTGATCCACACAGTCAAAGGCTTTGGCATAGTCAGAAAGAGATGTTTTTCTGGAACTCTCTTGCTTTTTCCATGATCCAGTGGATGTTGGCAATTTGATCTCTGGTTCCTCTGCTTTTTCTAAAACCAGCTTGAACATCTGGAAGTTCACAGTTCACGTACTGCTGAAGCCTGGCTTGGAGAATTTTGAGCATTACTTTCTTAGCGTGTAAGATGAGTGCAATTGTGCAGTAGTTTGAGCATTCTTTGGCATTGCCTTTCTTTGAGATTGGAATGAAAATGGACCTTTTCCAGTCCTTTGGCCACGAGTTTTCCAGTTTTCTTGCATATTGAGTGCAGCACTTTCACAGCATCATCTTTCAGGATTTGAAATAGCTCAACTCACCCAGAATGTCTGGCTCTAGGTGAGTAATCACACCACTGTGATTATCTGGGTCATGAAGATCTTTTTGTACAGTTCTGTGTATTCTTTCCACCTCTTAATATTTTCTGCTTCTGTTTGGTCCATACACTTTCTGTCCTTTATCGAGCCCATCTTTGCATGACATGTTCCCTTGGTATCTCTAATTTTCTTGAAGAGGTCTCTAGTCTTTCCCATTCTGTTGGTTTCCTCTATTTCTTTGCATTGATCACTGAGGAAGGCTTTCTTATCTCTCCTTATCAGTGAACCTATACCAACACATTGTTGTCACCCAGAGTCATAATTTACATTAGCATTCAAGCTTGGTGCTGTTTTTTGTGTGTTTTTTTTTTTTAAGGTTTTTTTTTTTTTTTTTTTTTTACTTTATTCTACTTTACAATACTGTATTGGTTTTGCCATACATTGACATGAATCTGCCACAGGCGTATATGAGCTCCCAACCCTGAAACCTCCTCCCACCTCTCACCCCATATCATCTCTCTGGATCATCCCCGTGTACCAGCCTCAAGCATCCTGTATCCTGTATCGAACATAGACTGGCGCTTCATTTCTTACATGATAGTATACATGTTTCATTGCCATTCTCCCGAATTGTCCTACCCTCTCCCTCTCCCCCAGAGGCCAAAATTCTGTTCTATACATCTGTGTCTCTTTTGTTGTCTCACATACAGGGTCATCATTACTGTCTTTCTAAATTCCATATATATGTGTCAGTATACTGTATTGGTGTTTTTCTTTCTGGCTTACTTCGCTCTGTATAATCGGCTCCAGTTTCATCCACCTCATTAGAACTGATTCAAATTTACTCTTTTTAAGGGCTGAGTAATACTCTATTGTGTATATGTACCACAGCTTTCTTACCCATTCATCTGCTGATGGACATCTAGGTTGTTTCCATGTCCTGGCTATTATAAACAGTGTTGCAGTGAACATTGGGGTACATGTGTCTCCTTCAATTCTGGTTTCCTCGGTGTGTATGCCCAGCAGTGGGATTGCTGGGTCATAAGGCAGTTCTATTTGCAATTTTTTTTAAGGAATCTCCACACTGTTTTCCATAGTGGCTGTACTAGTTTGCATTCCCACCAACAGTGTAAGAGGGTTCCCTTTTCTCCACATCCTCTCCAGCATTTATTGCTTGTAGACTTTTGGATCGCAGCCATTCTGATTGGTGTGAAATGGTACCTCATTGTGGTCTTGATTTGCATTTCTATGATAATGAGTGATGTTGAGCATCTTTTCATGTGATTTTTAGCCATTCGTATGTCTTCTTTGGAGAAATGCCTATTTAGTTCTTTGGTCCATTTTCTGATTGGATCATTTATTTTTCTGGAATTGAGCTGTAGGAGTTGCTTGTATATTTTTGAGATTAGTTGTTTGTCAGTTGCTTCATTTGCTATTGTTTTCTCCCATTCAGAAGGCTGTCTTTTCACCTTACTTATCCTTTCCTTTGTTGTGCAGAAGCTTTTAAATTTAATTAGATCCCATTTGTTTGTTTTTGCTTTCATTTCCAGTATTCTGGGAGGTGGGTCATAGAGGGTCCTGCTGTGATTTATGTCGGAGAGTGTTTTGCCTATGTTCTTCTCTAGGAATTTTATAGTTTCTGGTCTTACATTTAGATCTTTAATCCATTTTGAGTTTATTTTTGTGTGTGGGGTTAGAAAGTGATCTAGTTTCATTCTTTTACAAGTGGTTGTTCAGTTTTTCCAGCACTGCTTGTTAAAGAGATTGTCTTTACTCCATTGTATATTCTTGCCTCCTTTGTCGAAGATAAGGTGTCCATAGGTGTGTGGGTTTATCTCAGGGCTTTCTATTTTGTTCCATTGATCTGTATTTCTGTCTTTGTGCCAGTACCATGCTGTCTTGATGACTGTGGCTTTGTAGTAGAGCCTGAAGTCAGGCAGGTTGATTCCTCCAGTTCCATTCTTCTTTCTCAAGACTGCTTTGGCTATTCGAGGTTTTTTGTATTTCCATACAAATCTTGAGATTATTTGATCTAGTTCTGTGAAAAATACTGCTGGTAGCTTGATGGGAATTGCATTGAATCTGTAGATTGCTTCAGGTAGTATACTCATTTTCACTATATTGACTCTTCCGACCCATGAGCATGGTATATTTCTCCATCTATTAGTGTCCTTTTGATTTCTTTCATCAGTGTTTTATAGTTTTCGATATATAGGTCTTTAGTTTCTTTAGGTAGTTATATTCCTAAGTATTTTATTCTTTTTGTTGCAGTGGTGAATGGAACTGTTTCCTTAACTTCTTTTTCTACTTTCTCATTATTAGTGTATAGGAATGCAAGAGATTTCTGTGTGTTGATTTTATATTCTGCAACTTTACTATATTCACTGATTAGCTCTAGTAGTTTTCTGGTCGAGTCTTTAGGATTTTCTATGTAAAGGATCATGTCATCTGCAAACAGAGTTTTACTTCTTTTCCAATTTGAATTCCTTTTGTTTCTTTTTCTGCCCTGATTGCTGTGGCCAAAACTTCCAGAACTATATTGAATAGTAGCGGTGAAAGTGGGTGCCCTTGTCTTGTTCCTGACTTTAGGGGAAATGCTTTCAATTTTTCTTGGTGCTGTATTTTTAAAAATCTTCCTTTTCTTCGTATATTTCCAAAAGTTCAATAGTGAATCAAAACAAAATTTAAAATCATCTGGTAATCCTGGGACTCAGTGGTGGTGATATAGTCACTGTCACGTCCAACTCTTGAGACCCCATGGATTGTAACCCACCAGGCTCCTCGGTCCATGGTATTGTCCAGGCCAGAATACTGGGGTGGGTTTCCGTTTCCTTCTCCAGGAAATCGTCTCAACCCAGGAATCGAACCTGGGCCTCCTGCATTGCAGGCAGATACTTTACCACCTGAGCTATGAGGGAAGTTCTAGGACTCAATAATTTCTAATGTTTTGTTATATATTCTTTCCTAGTTTTTTCCTAATCATGTTTATACTTCTAAAGAGATTATTGTATATACAATTTGGTAGCTTTCTCATTCAGAAATTCTTTATGAATTTATTTCAGTGCTACTTAGTATTTGTTAAATCACCATTTAAAAATTGTTGTAAAGTATTTCATTATAATACAGGAGACATGGGTTCGATCCCTAGGTCGGGAAGATTCCCTGGAGAAGGAAATGGCAACTCACTCCAGTATTCTTTTTTAAATTTTAATTAATTTTTATCAGAATATTGTTGATTTACAATGTTATGTTAGTTTTTGCTGTACAGCAAAGCAAATCAGTTATTTGTATACATATATCCAATCATTTTTTAGAGTCTTTTCCCATATAGGTTGTTAAGAGTATTAAGTAGAGTTCTGTGCTATATAGTAGGTCCTTATTAATTATCTATTTTATGTATAGTGGTGTGTGTATATTAATCCCAAGATTCTATTTTTATTCTGTAAATAAGTTCATTTGCATCCTTTTTTAGACTCCAGTATTCTTGACTCGGAAAGCCTGGCAGGCTATTGTCCATGGTGTTCTACCATATGTATGGTAATATATCCAATGCGTCAGCAACCATTTGACGTTTTAGTTGATAGTTTTTCTGTCATACACTCTTATAAGCATTTGTGAAGAGACCACTCCAGCCTGGGAAATCCCATGGACAGAGGAGTCTGGCAGGCTATAGTCCATGGGTTTGCAAAGAGTTGGCCATAACTTAGTGACTAAAACAAAACAACCATCTTGTATATATTTGCCAGTGATTTCCTAGAAGTGGGGTTGCTGAGTCAGAAAGGAACGTTGATTATTGAGGACCGCCTCATGGACTTCCGCATGATTCTCTGGCAGACTTGTGTTGGTCTGCAGTGCTTCTGCCCAGGCATGCAGGGAGTGTTGTTCCCAGTGCTCTTGCCAATCTCAGTATTCTCAGACTTTACACATGTCAAGTGATAGACCCAAAAAAGCTGAATCATTTTTGTCTTCCTTTAAGTTCTCCAATTCCTGAGTGGTTAGGCTGAATTAAAATAGATGCTCTTATTGGCCACTTCTTGCTTTACTACCTTTGCTTGTTTAATCATACTATTTAGGTTGCAAGAATTTTGATTGCAGTGACTTAATGAACTTACTGGAATCCACCCAAACCAAATATTTCTCCATTAACATTATTGAAAGGTTTTTTTTTTTTTTTTTCTATCCAGGACTTTTAAAGAAAACAAAATGAGTAGGTGAGAATGGACATCTCTTCTTTGGAGCAGAGGTGGTCGATTCTCCAGGATATTGGCCACCGAGTTTACCTATACCTTCAGCAGCTGTTCTCTGGCTATGGCTCATTGTCCTTTAATTTGAGCAATCTGGTCTGCAGTCATTGCAACTGCTTGTTTCAGATTCAAGTTGTCCTTTGCATAAAATTCTGGGCCTAACAGCCCTTCCATTATAGCAAAATGAAACATTCTTTGCTTTCCTTTTCCCAACTGTCTGTAATGGGGTGGGGCAAGGAGGAACATAAGACAGGTGAAAGAGAGGTCTGTTGATTAGGTGTGTGTTAAGAGATGAATTAACTAATGCCAGGTGATGCAATAGACCTTGAAAGTACAATGGCTTAACACATGGCAGATTTTAATGTACACATTTGCCATTCATGCAAAATGTCATAAAATTTGGCTGGTCCATCTGCACATATGTTACTAGCCAGATTCACATGGTCCACCCGACCAGTGGAACTGGGAACTACAGGGCATGCTGGTATTTTGTAAGCCTTCAAGTCCCTGAAGGGTTTCTTCATTTAATTATTTAAAGCTTATATTATATGGGGTGATATACATGTGTTGAATACACACATGCACATGCATCATATTTTAATATTGTATATATCTTATTAACTATGCATATGTGTACACAGAGCTTTGTATCATTTTTTTTTCCTTTCAGTCATCATCATTACTGCAGCAGCAGTAGTATCAAAATCAGCATAGCATCATCACAGTGATGATTTATTCATTCTTAGCGCAGACCAGTCTATGTGCTAAACACTGCAGGTATATTTGTTCTCTTAATTGTCAGATGCCATGAGGTGGATACTGCCTATCATGTTACAGATATGAACACTGAGTTTCAAATAGGTTAGGTATAATAACTTATGTCCAACACCAGAGCTCTAAGCCACTAAAATGTATGGTCTCTGTATTAGTCTCTTAGGCTTTCCATAACAAATCACTAGAGACCTGCTGGTTTAAAACAGCAGAAATTTTTTCTGTCACAGATCAAGAAGTGCCAGAAGTCTGAAGTCGGGGTCTTGGCAGTGTTAGCTTAGTTTATTTCTCTCCCTCAGTTCTTGTTCATTCCTACAAAGATTTGGAACGATGGACTAAAGAGTTTAAAACAACAGACAAATTACAGCTCAGGCAGCAGACCTTTTATTAAACAGGCACTCCCAAGAGATAGGAATTGTAATGATCCCTCTTGACTTCCCCTTTTTATACTTCCCATCTCTTCCTCCTTTTGGTGGTGCCCTGTGCAAAATAGGGCTTGTATTTACCACCAATAAGGAAAGGAAATGCAAATGGGCATACACTCAAGGCTGACTGACAGTTGCAACTTATGTAACACCAGGCTTTGTTGCACATGTCTTCCCATAATTCAGTCTGTTATAATCAGACATATACAGATGTAGAATATTTATGACTCCTTAATAGGCTCCTAGATGTCTAAGGTTACTTGAGGAAGCCCCCAAGGTTAGTTTGTATCCACTGTGTGCAGAGGGCACCTGTGCAGGAGTTGGAAAAGTCTCTGTGGTTATTTTTGTAGTATATCTGTGAGCCCTCCTGGACGTGTCTGGGATGGGGTTTAGAGATCAAGCTGCATGGTTTTTGTCTAGGACTCTCCTGGTTGCTCATGCCTGACTTCCTGCCTCACGGTAAGCTTGGTTAATTCTGGAGGCTCTGAGGGAGAATCAACTCAGTGCTTCCTCTTGGCTTCTGGGGACCGCCAGCAATCCTACCCTTGGCTTGTGGATGCATCACTCCAGTTCGTGCCTCCATCGTCACATTTCCTATGTCCCCATATCTGGCTGTCTTTCTGTCACTTTCCTCTTGTTGAGAGGGCACCAGTCACTGGACTTAAGACCCAACCAAAGATAGTATGATTGTGCCTTGTTTACATCTGCAAAAATTCTATTTCCACATAATCTCATTCTGAGGTTCTGCTTGGCATGAATTTTGGGGGTGACACCTTTGAGTCCAGATGACACCATTCTTATGGCAGAAAATTAAGAAGAACTAAAGAGCCTCTTTATGAAAGTAAAAGAGGAGAATGAAAAAGTTGGATTAAAGCTCAACATTCAGATAACTAAGATCATGGTATCTGGTCCCATCATTTCATGGTAAACAGATAGGGAAACAAAGGCAACAATGGCTGACTATTTTTTTGGGCTCCAAGATCACTGCAGATGGTGACTGCAGCCATGAAATTAAAAGATGCTTACTCCTTGGAAGAAAAGTTATGACCAATCTAGACAGCATATTAAAAAGCAGAGATATTACTTTGTCAACAAAGGTCCATCTAGTCAAGATTATGGTTCTGCTATTAGTCATGTATGGATGTGAGAGTTGGATTATAGAGAAAGCTGAGCACTGAAGAATTGATGCTTTTGATCTGTGGTGTTAGAGAAGACTCTTGAGAGTCCCTTGGACTGCAAGGAGATCCAACCAGTCTATCCAAAGGAGATCATTCCTGGGTGTTCATTGGAAGGACTGATGTTGAAGCTGAAACTTCAATACTTTGGTCACCTCATGCAAAGAGCTGACTCATTTGAAAAGACCCTGATACTGAGAAAGATTGAGGGCAGGAGGAGAAGGGGACGACAGAGGATGAGATGGCTGGATGGCATCACGGACTCGATAGACATGGGTTTGGGTAGACTCCGGGAGTTAGTGATGGACAGGGAGGCCTGGTGTGCTGTGGTTCATGGACTTGTAAAGAGTCAGACACGACTGAGCAACTGAACTGAACAGTGTACTATATTGTATTTGTCCAAAGATCTCCCATGTTGTTACACATTTTCATGAATGCTGCCTTTGGATTGGAAGTACAATATTCTCGTTCTCTCCTTTGTTGGACATTTAGATTGGAGATGGCCATACCTGGCACACAGGACTTGCTGCATAGCAGATAAAGATGCTTCATTCTCTGGGCTGATGGAGGTGTGCGTCACTTGGGGAGCTGAGTGGGAGCTGGATTTCAGCCTTCACTTACCCCTTTGCCAGTCACCTTTGTTCAGACTTTGGCTTCTTTGTGAAGAGGGCAGCTCAGATCTGAGAAAACAGAACCTGGGATGGGTTATTACTGTTTCAGAATGTTTAAATAGCTCATTTCTGCATTTGGCTTTTCTGTTTCACAACAGGAAGTACACAATGTCTGAATTGAAAGAGACACTAGAAATACCTCAGTTACACAGGAGGAGAGAATAATTATTCTGTATTAATCGTCAGTTTATTGGTTCACTGTGTATATATGTATGTGCTGAGTTGTGTCTGATTCTTTGTGACACTATGGACTGTAACCTGCCAGGCTTTTCATGGGATTTTCCAGGCAAGAATACTGGAGTGGATTGCCAGTTCATGGGATTTTCCAGGCAAGAATACTGGAGTGGGTTGCCAGTTCCTTCTCCAGGATATCTTCCTGACACAAGGATCAAACCCCTGTCTCCTGAGTCTCCTGCAATGGCAGGCAGATTCTTTACCATTGAGCATAATTGAAATTGATATTTCAGAAGTTTTTTAGAAATTTGAACGAACTTTGCTACTTACAATGATTAGATCTCAACTCTTGACTTTCCTCAGTACCAGGATTGCATCATGATGAATCAAGTATAGTCTTGCTCTAGCTGTGACATTATTTTAAAGTCACTGTTTCAAAATGTTTATTATCAAGGACATTGGCATCTTTTTATGACTGTATTCTCACTTCTTTTGAAACTACCTAATGCCAAAGAATGCTCAAACTACCGCACAATTGCACTCATCTCACATGCTAGTAAAGTAACACTCAAAATTCTCCAAGCCTGGCTTCAGCAATATGTGAACCGTGAACTTCCAGATGGTCAAGCTGGTTTTAGAAAAGGCAAAGGAACCAGAGATCAAATTGCCAACATCTGCTGGATCATCAAAAAAGCAAGAGAGTTCCAGAAAAACATCTCTTTCTGCTTTATTGACTATGCCAAGGCCTTGGACTGTGTGGATTACAATAAAATACCAGACCACCTAACCTGATCTTGAGAAATCTATATGCAGGTCAGGAAGCAACAGTCAGAACTGGACATGGAACAACAGACTAGTTCCAGATAGGAAAAGGAGTACGTCAAGGCTGTATATTGTCACCCTGCTTATTTAACTTATATGCAAAGTACAGCATGAGAAACACTGGACTGGAAGAAACACAAGCTGGAATCAAGATTGCCTGGAGAGATATCAATAACCTCAGATATGCAGATGACACCACCTTTATGGCAGAAAGTGAAGAGGAACTAAAAAGCCTCTTGATGAAAGTGAAAGAGGCGAGTGAAAAAGTTGGCTTAAAGCTCAGCATTCAGAAAACTAAGATCATGGCATCCAGTCCCATCACTTCATGACAAATAGATAGGGAAACAGAGGCAACAGTGTCAGACTTTATTTTAGGGGGCTCCAGAATCACTGCAGATGGTGACTTCAGCCATGAAATTAAAAGATGCTTACTCCTTGGAAGGAAAGTTATGACCAACCTAGATAGCATATTCAAAAGCAGAGACATTATTTTGCCAACTAAGGTCCATGTAGTCAAGGCTATGGTTTTTCCTGTGGTCATGTATGGATGTGAGAGTTGGCCTGTGAAGAAATCTGAGCACCGAAGAACTGATGTTTTTGAACTGTGGTGTGGAGAAGACTCTTGAGAGTCCCTTGGACTGCAAGGAGATCCAACCAACCCATTCTAAAGGAGATCAGTCCTGGGTGTTCTTCGGAAGGAATGATGCTAAAGCTAAAACTCCAGTACTTTGGCCACCTCATGCGAAGAGTTGACTCATTGGAAAAGACCCTGATGCTAGGAGGGATTGGAGGCAGGAGGAGAAGGGGACGACAGAGGATGAGATGGCTGGATGGCATCACCAACTCTTTGGACATGAGTTCAAGTGAATTCCGGGAGTTGGTGCTGGACAGGGAGGCCTGGTGTGCTGTGATTCATGGGGTCACAAAGAGTTGGACACCCCTGTGTGACTGAACTGACTGACTGAAACCTTTCTTCCTCTCTTTTGAACTTTACTTAGATGAATATTTTTTGACCAAATAAAATAAATAGTGTTTTTAAAATTAAAGTGACCATTTTTCTGCATATCTTTATAAATATTCATCTCTTACCGAAGTACTTTGTTTGCTTTAACAAGCCTGATATTTTTATAGCATATATTTTAAAGGGCAGAGGAGGAAAGATACAGCATCTTCCTATTCTGAAATGCAAATAACTTTTCTGATTACTATTTTTTTTTCAGTTTGGTAGAGAAAAGTTCAATCAATTTTCTAAGGCCTAAAGTAAATGAAAATTAATAATTCAAGTTTATAATCTAATTAGTAGACCAGAATTTTTTGCTTTTGCTTTCTCCCCAGATATTATGGTTCCTTGATGGCAGATTTTATATTATGGTTCCTTGGTGGCAAAGAACATACCTGACTCTAGTGTTGAGGTTTAACATAATGCCAACCACACACTACTAATGCATTCATTTTGATTGAATGAAAAGAGCAACTGCCCCCTCTCCTTCCCTTCATCCTTTCTACCCTGGTCCTCCTGACTATCCAGTCTCTGAACACACTGCATCGTTTCCTTCCTATCTCTCTACCTTTGCTGCAGATGACTTTTCTCTAGTCATTCCCTTGCCAAATTCCTACTCATCTTTCAAGTTCCAGCTCAGATGTCACATTTTTCAAGGGTGAAGCGTTTTTCAAGGGTGAGGCGATGCTTCATTCATCTCTGTGTCCCCAGCGTCTGGCACAGAGCCAGAGTTAGCTACATGTATATTGAATGAGCTATTGAATGTTCAGTTTTGTGCATCATATTACTTGGGTAAAAATATTTTAAAAGCTTTTGTGAAGAAAAATCAAAAGATTAAAAAAATCCTAAATTAGCTTGAAAATTTATGAACTGGAATCTCTCTTCTCTTGAGTACTCCTGAGAGTCTGCTTTACAGCCTCTGTCCTGTAAACACCTTTTTTACCTGTGTGGAGGTTTGATCCTTTGAAAGCCACTGGACAAGGTGTCACAAGGCCCAAACCTTAGCCTTGGTCCTCTATGACAAATGGGGCCCCATATTGCTTCTTTGAGATACCTTGTACCGTGCAAGTAATAAGAGCCTACCTCTCAGGGTTGCTGTGAAGTTAAAATGAGGTAACAGATGTGAAATTAACTTGTAAACTCTATAGCTTTACAATTAAGTAAGGTATTACCATGCATAACGGTATATTGAATTAGGCATGGCATCCTCTTTCATACCCCTGTGCATCTATTCTGCTGTTCTTTCTCCCTGGAATGCCTTTAAGAATTAATTGCTAGTCATCTGTGGTCCCCAAACATTTTATGACTCCTTATTTATAGCATTTGTCACACTGTATAAGGCCATTTGTTTACATCTTTGTCCTCTGCAAGATTCTAGAGTAACTGTGATTGATTCAGTGCTTGGTACACTGCAGACTCTCGGTAAATGTCTATTGAATTGGATAGGATTGATTCAAATAATTATTATGTATGTACTTGCTTGAAGGACAAAGTCTGTTGATATAATTCTGTAGGTATATTTTCTGTAACTATACCACTGGACACCCTGTTCAGTAACTAACCAGTGTTGGCTCTTGTTAAAAGCTTACAATGAAGATGATAATAATGGAATATTTATAACAATAATTTTGTATTGTTAAGTGATCAGACTTCTTGAGTATATTATTTGTAATTTAAGTTCATTAACAATAAAAAATGCCTATTGTCAAAAGCACTTTTTTTTCCCTGCTGGTGGAAACTTAAGCTCCCAGATATCACTTGTGACTCCATTTATTTAGTTCTCATCATTAACTTAGGTCTTCTTGTTCTTTTGCAGTTGGTTTGCCATCCACCCAGTCAGCATGAGAAACACCAATCATCTTGTAAATAGTGACAACGTAGGCTATGCATCTTACCTTTTTGAACAAGAGAAGAACAAAGGTTATCTACCTGGAGAGGTGAGAATTTATGTCACTGAAAGCTTCATCTTAATCACTGAGTATCATCATTCATGCAATGTTCAGAACAGCTGATTCAGATCTTCAGAGGAAAGTGTCATCACGGATATCACATACTGATGTGGTTGGATAGGAGGAATTCTCCATCCTCTCTTATCAGGAAAGAAAAAATTTAAATGATCATTGACTTTGTGTCAAATACTACTTATATTGATGACTTCATAAAGTTTCAATTAGTAGGATTGGAAGAACGAATTAAAGATTTTTGCAACATATAATAGTTTTTCATCAACTTGGATATGAGATATGAGAAACTGCTGATGTTTACTTTTGTTTTCAAAGATATAAAATTATTAAAGGCCTTCTTAACGTTGTAGGAATCCAAATGAGGACAGGGAATGAGTTCTTTTCTCTGGTCCAGGTGTCCCTCTTAATTTCCTTTGAAAGACTTTGTTCTACTTTCCTGCAATATGGCCTAAATCAGAGATAATCCTAATCCATTGGAATGGTATTTGAAATGCAGTAAGTGATGTGATCAGAGCTGGGGGTCCCAGAATCTAATCTGTGTACTTCAGGAAGCTCGTCAGCTCTGTGTGGATTATGGACTGCTGATAGGTAAGTGGTGAGGAAGGACCCTGCTCTGCTTGACCACAGCATCCAAACCTGAAATGCAGGAGAATATATGACGAGATGAGAACCCCAGGCCCTAGACTAGACTAAATGTTCTGTTATAACAATATTAGCCCCGTGAACATTTGGCCTGACTTTTTAGCTCCTTTACTGACAATCTTCTGTTTTTTCATTTTAGCCTGTTTTTAGGAAAAAGGAAGTAATTTCCCATTATTTTTTTAGTATAAGAAATGACACAGTCTCCTATGCTGGTTCATCTCTTTCCTTAAGTAAATTTAAGAGACTTAAGGTGAAATGGTAGACCAGTTAGGTTGAGATTAAGGTCTTGCCCTACTGAAAAAGATTATGTGTAGTTATTTCTGGTTGAAGAGATACAGAAAAGATATGTGGAGGGCAAGTCTGGATGGTGGATGCTATATTTAGGTTCAGTTGTACAGCAGAAATATCCAGACTGACTCTTTACTTTTAAAGCCAATAGTCTATTTATTTTTAAAGGAAAAATGGGTCTCTGAGTTCTAGGTACAACACCAAACATGAGATTATGGGTTGGCATTTTATAACTTGTTGATCATTATATTTCTTGTCAAAATGTTGCTGTTTGAGACACAAAGTTGAAACTCTCTTAAAACAGTTTCACTGATAATTGGAATATTATGAGTAATAATATATATGTTGACTGCAATGTGAGTCTTTACAGAAACAAAAATCTTTCTCAGAATATTGTGCCTGAGAAATATCCTCCTTTTATCCTATGCAGATGATTTTGAATAGGTCACCAGAGCGGGTTGACTGTCTGCCTTTTTAATGGAACCCACTGCAGTAAATAAGAAAGCGTACAAGGCAATCGGATGTTTCTTTCGCAGGGACCGTATGTAGCAGCTTTTGCTTCATCGAATCTGGGAGATGTTTCCCCCAATGTTCTTGGCCCGCATTGTACCAACACGGGAGAGTCTTGTGAAAACGCCAATAGCTCTTGTCCCGTTGGTGGGGTAGGTAACAATGATGTTAAATCTTTGTTTTTGCATCTCATGGATATTTTATTCACTGTTTATTTACAATTATCTTCTCCTCGAGTATACTCTGGCCTACTTACTGCTGGCATTTGCTCTTCTCAAAAGCATCCACTAAATTTTGATTGGATAAAATGATAGTTTTCCATTTGATGCTTATATTTTTTGAATGGTAAGACAATTTAGTAAATGTCACAGATTAAATATCCTTTCCTAAACTTGGACAGCTTGATACATTTTGCCTTGGCATTTCTGAAGTCACAGTTTAGTATAAAAACTGCCTGCCTGAGACATTTCTCTCCGATTATCACATCTTTAGGGTTTTTCTAAAAATGTAACCTCAAAATTCCATTTCTTATAAATTACAAAACAAAAAAAAAGCGTTGCTGTGAAAACTTGAGGCTTCTCTTGTAGCTCCGTTGGTAAAGAATCTGCCTGCAATGCAGGAGACCTGGTTTCAATCCCTGGATCAGGAAGATCTCCTGGAAAAGGAAATGGCAACCCACTCCAATATTCTTGCCTAGAGAATCCCATGAACAGAGGGGCCTGGCAGGCTACAGTCCATGAGGTTACAAGAGTCGGACATGACTTGGCAACTAAACCACCACCACCACAAAAACTCAAACGACATGCAAATCTTAAAGAGCAGTAAAAAGAGAAAGTCCCTGCTTACCTTCCTCCCCTCCACCTGCTCCTTTTCCCCAAAATCGCCACTCTCACACCTCTTCTTACATGTGTGCCTCTATGAACAACATCTTATAACTTATTTATTGAGATTTTTTTGTTTTTGTCCAGGATTTTGGTTTTCTACCTAATTTGCCTTTCAAAAATATCAGTCTAGATAGTTCTGTGTAGTAAGCTTTACACTCAACAAGTGAGGCTGTAAAGTTTGCTTAACTGCTTCCCCTCATCTGGATTTAGATTTTTCACCTTTGACATGGGCAGCAGGTGCTAGTTTCTGGTTCTTATTCTTTGTGTTTACAGAATATTTCACCTGTGATATTGCTTTTATTAAACACTATGTTTGGGTTATATATTTTATCCCAGTCAAGGTCATCCTCCCAATGAGAAATGTATTTTTAACAATTATACTTTTCTCTTATACTTTACTATTTTTATATAGAAAGTCTTCCTATTGTAAAGCAATGATACCCTAATTTTTAAAAAAGTAAGAAAAAAGAAAGTCTTCCTGCAGCAGAAACTAATACAACATTTTTAATCAATTATAATTCAGTGAAAAAAAGTCTTTGTTACCCTTCATTTGCAAAATTTTTATACATTATTAATTCACATTAGAGTGGATGATTGTTAAACTCAAAATCATACATGAAATGGTTAAATAAACTATGATACTTATTTGCAATAGAATATTATGCATCAATTTTATGTCTTATGTTGAAATAGATGAATTCTAGCAATGTTCATTGCTGTAATTCCAGAATGATTTTGTTTTTCATAATCTGTAAATTGGGAGAACATCTGGAAAGAGATGCTGGAATGTGGCTTTAAAAAAATCTCTTTGCTGGGACTTCCCTAGTGGTCCAGTGGTTAAGACTCCGCTTCCTGTGCAGGGAACTTGGATTCAGTCCCTGGCTTGTTGGGAAACAAATGTCCAACAGGCCACATAGCCAAAAGAAAGTCTATTTGCTCAGATTCGCTTATCATTTTCCATCCCTTGAAAGAATCACTTATTTCACTAAGAACATGTCTCGCATCATTTTGTTCCAGCCTAGCATGTGTGTTGCTCTGGGACCTGGGCAGGATATGTTCGAAAGCACACAAATCATAGGACGGAAAATATATGACAAAGCAAAGGTAAGCTGTGGGCCCTGCTGCTTTTATCTTCATTCAAAACTATACTTTAAAATCCACTGACATTTTTCATTAGGAAGTTGGTCTTTGTAAGGAAGCAGGAGCTCAAGCTGCACCAAGGAGTCTGAAGGTATGAATGCTGTTTAGTGTCAATCAGGAAGGTTGTTTCACATACCGCACAGGAACCTCTCTGACTGCTTGTGACTGACTTCCTATAGGAAGTACATTTAAAAGCGAGTAACCAGGAAAACATTCTTTCAACCAGAGTGCTTGCTTCAGGCAGTTAGATGATAGATTGTAGTTTTCAATTAATGCAGTATCAGATATGACTAGACTGACCCAAATTCTCAGAAGTCTCTGGGGCCTTTGCCTCCCTTGACCATTTCCTATCTTTTTGGGGGACAAGGTAAAGCTGAGTGGCACAATTTCCAGTTCTTGCAGTTTGCATTCAAATTAGCCCCTGGTCTTTTTTGATATGGCAAAGATCATCCATCTCATGTTTTCTTTTCTTTTTTAAAAGATCTTTTGATGAAGAGAGAATGGTTTCAGAGAGCTTACTACCCTCCTTCCTCTCCTAAATTTTACCTTCTAGTTTGCTCACATGTTTTGTATCAGCTCGGATGAAGATGCTTCCAGTGGAAAAGACAAAGGATAGCTTTGAGCTCAACCATCTCTAATAAAGATAGTTAAATCTCTGCCTTTTTATAGCTTACGCATACCTTTAATGAGCATGCCCATCAGTGTGTGTGTGTGTGTGTGTGTGTGTGTGTGTGTTTATGTAAATATTGTGTCTCAAGGGTTCTAAACTGTTTCAAGAGCCATTAAGGAAGAACAAAATCACCTTTAAAAACAGAAGACACTAGCCAGCCTAATTGCTGCAGTTTCTTTTTAATTACTGTGGCCTCATCAGCGGATTGTTCCAAATTAACAGATTCTATTTAGGATGTACACCTGTGACACAATTTGGCATCAGAAATTTTGTTACCGTTCTGAGCCTAGAGACATAGACATCGGCCCTCTTTCTCAGCAAGGCACAACTTTTCTCTCAATCAGGGAGGCAGTCGTTCAGGACTTAAGAGATTCAACAACAGCAACAACAACAAAATCAGGGGAGGTGGGCTGCCGCTGGTGTTTCTGACTTATTTCTTGCCTTCCCACATGGCAGTGGAAACTGGGATGGCAATAGAATGAAAATGAGTTAGATGCCAGGCAAGGAAGGGCACTGGTGTTGAAGCAGGGTTTGCCTCCTCCACTGTAGGATAGAGATGAATAAAAACAAACATTGCCAGGGACCTCCTTGGTGTTTCAAGGCTTAAGACTTCACTTCCCACTGCTGATGGATCCCTGGTAGATGAGCTAAGATGCCACATCCCTCAGGCCAAAAAACCAAAATACAGAACAGAAGCAATATTGTAACAGATACAATAAAGACTTGAAAGAACACAAGCATTTCTAAATATATTTTAATTCACATTTCCCATAAGATTAAAAAAGGAATTCATATTTCTCATAAGATTAAAAAAGCATCAATTGATCCTATTGGAAAAAAAAAAAGACCATCAAAAGATGAACAGTGGGTGGGAGAACTGATGCAGATGAAGTGGGTCCTGAATTCTTTCAAGTCCCTCTTTGGTATGAGCCCTGCCAGAGAACTCAAGGACTGTGAGAGGGAAAACTCCATGAGAGTCCCTGAGGAAAAACTCTGGTTCTCTGCAAAGAAGATAATTTGGTCTACCTACTCCTAACCTTCCTTGGTGACTCAGATGGTAAAGAGTGTGCCTGTGATGCAGGTGACTGGGATTTGATCCCTGGATGGGAAAGATCACCTAGAGAAGGGAATGGATACCCACTCCAGTATTCTTGCCTGGAGAATCCCATGGACAGAGGACCTGGCGGGCTACCTTACAGTCCATGGGGTTGCAGAGCTGGACGTGACTGAGCAACTAAGGCTTTCACTCCTAACCTTAAAATTTCTTGACTGTCTTTCCCGTGAGGTTGGAGCATCTTGCACCATAGCCTGCATTGCTGGAATTCTGTATCTGTAGGCAATAAACCCAGGTCAACAGTCTCAGGGGTTTCTGGGAAGTCACTGTGGGTTTGGTGGAGAGTTGAAAATGCTCTGGCTAATCAGCCAGAACCACAAAACTTGACTGAAAGATGCTTTTCCAAGTTGACACTTGTTGGGTAAAAGTGTATAGTATTCATTTTCGCTCATTTGCTTTTCATGGTAAGGCTGTGTGGGTTTTCTAGGAACTGTATGAGTCCGCCTCCCAGGAGGTAACTGGGCCACTGGCTTCAGCTCATCAGTGGGTGAACATGACGGATGTCACCGTCTGGCTCAATTCAACACACACAGTAAGTGTCATTGAGTCATACTGATTCTGTGCCGCAAGGGAAAAGCTCTGGGCTGATCTTATTGTTGAAGTTCAACTTCTGTTGCTTTTGTTTAATTTTTTTCCTTTAGGCAAAAACATGTAAACCAGCCTTGGGCTACAGTTTTGCAGCTGGCACAATCGATGGATTTGGAACCCTCAGTTTTACTCAGGGTGAGCTGCAGTCTGATCAGGTTTATGGTTCTAGATGCTGAACTTCAGGATTCTGTTCCCTAACAGGATTTCACATAGCCAATACGTTTACGATTTTAATTTTTAAAATTTAGGGGTAGGTAGGCTTTTCAGGTTTGTACATGATTTCTCAAGGGTCACTATCTTTCATAATTTAGCTTTCCACTGATTCAGATAAGAATCAGAGATTCTCTCTGCATTTCAACCTGTGGAGGAGTAGTTTTAAATTGGGCAGGAATGTGGCGTAGGAGTGTCATTTTCACACCCACAATATGAATGGCCCTCCCATCTGGTTTTTAGTGTCTCTTTCCTGGAATTCTTTATTGGAGCCCAAATTCCTCAGAACAGAAGACTTTAGCGGCATAAAGCATATGATCCTGGGTCTTCTTCCTGTGTGTATTTCTATGAATTTATAACTGATTATTATAGGTTTTATACTTTATCCTGATTATCACTGTGATAACATGCATTGGAAAGTACACAAGGTTAAAAAAATTGAAAGGCAGTACCAACAGGCAACATTTGGCTTATTTCATTCTGGTCTTTTGTATGCATGTATATTTTGGAACCATTAGTTGAAAAATAAATATAACTGTAACATGATACAGTTGGCATCATCTTTCCTGGCAATATTTCATCTAGCTTGGTCTAATGTTCTAAAATAAATAATTTTTGATAGCTTTATTGAGATATAATTCACAAAACATAAAATTCAATGGTTTTTAACGTATTCATAGTTACATGCAACTGTGACTGCTATCAATTTTAGAACGTTGTCATCTCCTCAAAGAGAAACCCTGTACATTTTAGCTGTCACAGCCGAGTCCTCATCTCTTCCAGACCTAAGAAACCACTAATCTCTATCTCTGTATTTACCTCTTCTGGACATTTTGTGTAAATGAAATCGTAAAAATATGTGGCTTTTTGTGTTGGCTTCTTTCACAGAAGGTTCATCCATGTTGTAACATAGATCCTAAAATAATTTCACTGCTTTTTTCTTTTTAAAAATTGAGGCAGAGTTGATTTCAGTATAGTGTTAATTTCTGCTGTACAGCAGAGTGACTCAGTTATACACAAATGTGTATATATGTAATGTGTATATATATATATATATGTACACATTCTTTTTCATTTTCTTTTCCCTTGTGATTTATTACAGGATATTCAATATAGTTTCCTATGTTATACAGTAGAATCTTATTTTTGTCCTTTCTCTATATAATAGTTGCATCTGCTAATCCCAAGCTCCCAATCCAGCCCTCCCCCTTGGATATCACGTCTGTTCTCTATGTCTGTGAGTCTGTTTTGTAGATAAGTTAATTTATGTCATATTGTGACTGAATAATATTTCACTGTATGATTTTGTCAGATTTTATTTATGCATTCCTCAGCTGATGGACATTTGGGTTGTTCTGTTTTGGGCTGTTAGGAATAATGCTGTTATAAATATTCATGTCCAGGCTTTTTTGTGAGCATGTGAGTTCATTTCGGAGAAGGCAATGGCACCCCACTCCGGTACTGTTGCCTGGAGGATCCCATGGATGGAGGAGCCTGGAAGGCTGCAGTCCATGGGGTCGCTGAAGGTCAGGCACGACTGAGCAACTTCACGTTCACTTTTCACTTTCCTGCATTGGAGAAGGAAATGGCAACCCACTCCAGTGCTCTTGCCTGGAGAATCCCAGGGATGGGGGAGCCTGGTGGGCTGCCCTCTATGGGGTCGCACAGAGTCGGACACGACTGAAGCGACTTAGCAGCAGCAGTGAGTTCATTTCTTTGGTACGTGCCTGGAAGTGGAATTGCTGGATCACTATGGTAAAATTCTATGTTTAATTATTTGAGGAACTACCAGAGTATTTTCAAGTCATTGCACAATTTTATGCTCTCATTGGTTTCTCTCTGAAGATTCTCATCTTTTCACATTCTCACCAATACTTGTTTCTATCTTCCACCCTTTTTTCATTCTAGCTGCCCCTGGGGTGTGGAGTGGTATCTCATTATGGTTTTGGTTGGCGTTTTCCTGGGATATTGAGCATCTTTTCTTATGTTTGTTGGCCATTATTGTTTCTTCCTTGGAGAAATATCTGTTCATATACTTTTCTTATTTTTAAATTGGTCTATTTATCTTTTTATTATTGAGCTGGAAGGGTTCTTTGAGAGTCCCATGTGTGCCCTATAAGTAGGTCCAAATATGTTCATAGTAATTATATTTTCCTGATTACATATTCTGTATTCTTAGGTTTTGTAGTTAACAGCTTTTTCCTAGATTATGGGTGTTAGGCTTGGTGGTTTTTAATTGCTTGTGTGTGTGTATACACATAATTAAGTGGAGATCAAGAGAGGGTCTTTAGAGACCACAAGTTAAACAGCTGGTTCAAACTGGAGATTTCTTTATAGCTTTCAAAACAGGAAAAAGATAATTCAGCTCATTGACCTGCATTTAATTATATCATATTTTAAAAATTGGCAACATGGTTGAGGAAGAGCAATAAAAGCAAAACCTGAAGGATGTAGAACATATATATTCTTTTGCTCTATCAACCACATGAGGATCTAATTAAATAATAGCTCCTACTTTAGTATGTACAGGAAATTTTACCTCTTCTCTTTTGTAAACTGAAATCATTGAACAGCAAACTTAATAAAATCCCTCAAAGTTCTGAAAGCATAGTTGTACACCATTTGTCAAAATGATGGTATTTTTCAGAGGGTTGCAATCATATTAATCGTAACATTCCTAATAGGGATGACAGAAGGGGATTCATTTTGGGACACTCTTCGGGATCAGCTTCTGGGCAAGCCATCTGAAGAAATCAAAGAATGCCATAAACCAAAGCCAGTCCTTCTTCATACTGGAGAGGTAATGCATTTGGATTATCATGGTGAAATTATTATATTGTTATTTTTAAATTTATGAATTATCAGATATGAATAGGTCTGTGTTGAATAGTAGATCTGTGTATTTTACAAGTGTTCCCAAATTAAATTTTTAATATTAAAAATATGGATGCCATAAGTTTAACTCTAAAGAAATAAGGGGTATGATTACTAAATATTCCAACTTAGATTTTTACATCTATAGTAAATAATTGAAACAATTAAAACAGAGGAAAAGGCAGAATAAGATTAAGATTTATGAGCACAGAATTCCTCACAGAGAGAGACATCTCAGGTTATTTTCCACAACTCAGGCAACATTATTAACTAAAGCAATATTTTTTAACTACCCTTCAGAACATGGATTTTCATATTCATGCCAGTGTTCATAATACCATGAATTTTGATGTAGAAACAATTTTTAAATATAGTTTTTTTTCCCCTAACATTTACTTAGAAATTCTTCAAGAAGGAAAGGAAATGAAGGGATAGAAGGAATACAGGGAAGATTCTATGCTAATCTGAACATGGTAAAGGATACACTTTCTTGGAGAAGAAAAGTAAGGCAAGATGTAGTAAATGAAGATTTAAAATGCTATTTAGAGTAAAAAGATAAATAATTAAGTTATTCCAAATGATGGTAATTCCTTATTTGTCTTGTATAAGGATAGTCATGGTAATATAGGAGAACCTTGGTTATCTGTTACACGTTGTGATTCCATAAAGATAAAGCCACCAAAAACTTCATTGATGAGAAAATAATTCCAGGTTAATGGGACACTGGTATTTGAAATTCACATGTTAATACTAGACAGAATATTTAATACTACATGACTTAGAAAAAAATCTGTGACTGGAGGATAAGACACCCAAACAACTGGAAACATTTAATATCCATTAACAAAGGAAATTTTGTGAGCAGCATTGGTCTCTGGAGCAAAGAGAGTAATATTCTTAACAGTTTTCATGCTTTTGGTTCTTAGCTGTTAAAGCCTCATCCCTGGCACCCAGATATTGTTGATGTTCAGATTGTTACTCTTGGGTTCTTAGCCATCACTGCCATCCCTGGGGAGTTCACGTAAGTTCCCCTTTTTAATTTTTTTTCCCAACTTTATTTTTTTTAATACTTTATTCTACGTTACAATACTGTATCGGTTTTGCCATACATTGACATGAATCAGCCACAGGTGTATACGATCTCCCAATGCCGAAGCCCCCTCCCACCTCCCACCCCATATCATCTCTCTGGATCATCCTGTGCACCAGCCCCAAGCATCCTGTATCCTGTATTGAACTTAAGGTTCCTCTTTTTTATTTTGTGAGATTTTGTGATAGCTGTAGATGTGTTTCTGTTGAAATCACTTCTTATCATGGGCAAATAGCCCTGTACTGACTCTTTTGTATCCTGCTGTGCTATGTATGGCAACAGTGAGAAATATTCCCAACCCTCTTTTGATGGGGCCTCTTTAGAATACATCTCCTTATGCCTCTCACTAGTGGGTATCTTGAAGTAAATGTAAAAATTTGAGAAGTTATCATTCCAGATTAAAATTATGCAGTGACTTATGTCAGCAGAAAGACTTTAAATAATATTAAAATATAGGAACATGAAACAATCAGTTGAGGTATTAGAAGCATGGAAACATGTTTTAAATTTGCTCTTTATGCCATATTTCCTGTCTTAGTAAGTAGCAATTTTGTATCTTTCCATTGCTCAGGGCCTAAATCTCAGTCATCCTTGAATTCTTTTTCAGTTTTCCCTGCTCTAAATCCCTCAGCAAATTCTGCCTGTTCTGTTTAACACTTTGCATCGTTCTGCCCCTACCCACCTCCTCCCCACTTGGGTCTAAGTCACCATTGCCTCTCCCTGGATTACTGCAATAACCTTCTCACTTTCTTGCCTCTCCCTTACTTCTCTATAGTCTTTTCTCAACATTATAGCCAGAGATATCCCTATAAAGCATAAACTAAATCATAACCTTTCAATAGCTTCCCAACTCTCCAGATAAACCTTCACACCCTTTTAATATCCAGCAAGGCCCTCTGCGATCCTCTCTGTAGCAGACTGTCTGATCTGATTTTGTACCACTCTGTACAAAATTAATTTGCCTCAGTCACACCTGCTGCAGCCACCTTGGCTCCACTGTAATTCTCAGACTACCAAGCATGCTCCTGTTTTAGGGCTTTTGAATGTAAACAGCTCCTTCTACATGCAACAATTACCCTCCATATATCTCCATGGCCAACTCTTTCATTCCTTCATTTCTCTGCTGAAAACTCTAACAGAGATGCCAGTCCTGCTTACAGTACATAACATTGTTTTCACCCACCACTGACCCACGACATCGCTACCACCATCACCACAATGACAGGCACCATCCTCTCATCCTTATCCTGCCTTATATTCTCCATTGTACTTATTGTCATCTCACTTTTTAATTTTCTATTGACCATCTTCTCTTCCAAAATGTAAGCTCCATACTGCTGAGTCCTCAGCCATTTGAAGTGGGTCTGGTATAAAGTTAGTAGCCCAGCTGTGTCCCCGGTTACTGTAATCCCCCCAGGCTCCTCTGTCCATGGAATCCTCTAGGTGAGAATAATGGAGTGGGTATCCATTCCCATCTCCAGGGGTTTTTCCTGACACAGGGATCTAACCCAGATCCCCTGCATTGGAAGTGGTTTCTTTACCATCTGAGCTAAATAAATGAATGAAGCGTAAGCTCTCTGTAGGCAGGAATAGTGTACACTCTACTTAGCTCTTATTAACATAGAATATAACCAATTGTTGACTCAGTGAATGGAAGACAATTGTGATCTTCTGCCTGTGATATTCATTGATTCTGTTTTCCTCTTTCAGCTTGTCTGCTTTTGGTTTAGGTTTTATTTTGAAGATAGGGCAGTATGGAAAAAAGCTCAACTAGAACTTGCGTTGTTTCTATACACTTCACTGTTGTGTAGCCAGGCTAACTTTTGGCTTTCCTTACAAGTTTTTGTGTACCTTGCACCTTTTGTGTACCTTTCTATGTACCTTGCATACATTCTGAATAGGAAACCACTTAGATAATTCTGTTTTCTTGACTTAGGACCATGTCTGGACGAAGACTTCGGCAGGCAGTTCAAGAAGTAAGTTACAAATGAAATAATATACCTGTGCATTTTTATTTGGAAAAGAGAAGAATTCGCTATCCTTATGATCTGATACCTTTTAAATTAATCTTTGCTAAGATGATAATAGTTTTACACTTCTTAAAAGTAAAGGCTAGAGGTGAATATGAAATATTGATGGCATAAGAATAAAATTAAAAAACATAAAGGAAATACAGTAGGATTAAAATATTTTATTTGTATTTATGTACTAATAATTTAAAATTGATGAGTTTTATGGATTCAGTAGTAAATGACCCCAAGTACATTGATATCTGAAAGTCATATATATAAAAATCTAACACGTTGAAAATTATGTATTTTATCTATATTTGTGATTTTCTTTATTTCAGAAAGTATTGTCAATGTTTCTAAAATGATATAACCAGCAAAAGTCTTATTATTTGGAGCTGAAAATAGCTACTGTGGTTAGCTAGTAATGCTCCCTTTAGACTTTTTAGGAAATTGATAAAACATCTATATTTTTAGTAATAAAGTTCTGCATCAGCAAATACAATCATTATGGTGTTCATAGATCCACTGACTTGCCCAACTGGAGTGCAGAGTTAAGCCTTTTAACTTTTCACCAAGGACTCTCCGATACTCCTGTATTCCTGGGCAATTTTGATCACTGGAAAAATATTAAGATGGATATCTTACAATAAAAATTCATATTGAAAATTATATGTTAAATATAACAAAAATAATAATACACTTTAAGATGAAGAGTAATTTTAGTGCACTCTCCCCTTTGCCCTAGGAATTTGAAGCTTATGGGATGCTGAATATGACTGTTGTTATTTCAGGTCTATGTAATGTATATACACACTACATTACCACATATGAAGAATACCAGGTAAAGTAAAAGTTCTCATCATTTAAATGAATTATATCCTGGTCAAGACTATTGTCTCAACTGCAGATTTTCTTTCTGGACTTCCTTAATCATGTTTTTTGAGAGATGATTTTGTTTTAGAACAGGTAAGACGAGGATAATCCAGAGGTCATATTTGGGAGTTCTAGGTTGACCATTTCCAAGTTCAGTTGAGAATTCTAGTCTCATTAACTTCCACTTTCCCTGAAATAAATTACTTGGTCAAGGGCACTGGTAATAAGCCTGGCTTATGGCATACAACATTTCTAACTCAGTCCATAGTGCTTTTGGTACCTTAAGCTTCTGTAGAACCTGAGAAAATGCTCATTGGCAGCTGCTATCTAGGGAAAGCACTGGCTAAGCACCTTGCAAATGTAGTTTTATGTAATCCTCTCAATTAGCCCTGACTGAAGTAGGTTATTATTATAGCGTGATACAGATTAAGAAACCGAGACTCAAAAAATTAGGGAGGCTGCTGACTGGTGATGTTTTTATTTTGTTTGTTACAAGTAGTACAAAATGTAGCCTAAGTACAGTAGCTAAAAACGTGAACACAGGGTAGGAGTCCATACTTGCTAGTTTCTAATACATCTGAAGTATAACTTGGCAATTCATAGTGTGGCACACAGGCTGCCTCTTGACAAAGGCTCAGGAATTCCAGAAGTGGAGTCTGCCTTGCTGCCCTCTGTTGACTTTACTGAAGGTCCCTGCCTTTGAGTAATTCCTGTTGAATAAAGATTCTTAGCTGGGATAAACTTAGATGAGAATAATTCCATTTTTGTCTTTATCTGTAACTGTAATTTAGCATTATAGTAAAGTAATGCTCAAAATTCTCCAAGCCAGGCTTCAGCAATACATGAACCGTGAACTTCCTGATGTTCAAGCTGGTTTTAGAAAAGGCAGAGGAACCAGAGATCAAATTGCCAACATCTGCTGGATCATCGAAACAGCAAGAGAATTTCAGAAAAACATCTCTTTCTGCTTTATTGACTATGCCAAAGCCTTTGACTGTGTGGATCACAATAAACTGTGGAAAATTCTGAAGGAGATGGAAATACCAGACCACCTGACCTGCCTCTTGAGAAACCTGTATGCAGGCCAGGAAGCAACAGTTAAAACTGGACATAGAACAACAGACTGGTTCCAAATAGGAAAAGGAGGACATCAAGGCTGTATCTTGTCACCCCTGCTTATTTAACTTCTATGCAGAGTACATCATGAGAAACGCTGGGCTGGATGAGACACAAGCTGGTATCAAGATTGCCTGGAGAAATATCAATAACCTCAGATATGCAGATGACATATGGCAGAAAGTGAAAGAGGAGAGTGAAAAAGTTGGCTTATAGCTCAACATTCAAAGAACAAAGATCATGGCATCTGGTCCCATCACTTCATGGGAAATAGATGGGGAAACAGTGGCTGACTTTGTTTTTTTGGGCTCCAAGATCACTGCAGATGGTGATTGCAGTCATGAAATTAAAAGACACTTACTCCTTGGAAGAAAAGTTATGACCAACCTTGACAGCATATTAAAAAGTAGAGACATTACTTTTCCAACAAAGGTTCATCTAGTCACGGCTATGGTTTTTCCTGTGGTCATGTATGGATGTGAGAGTTGGACTATAAAGAAAGCTGAGCACCGAAGAACTGATGCTTTTGAACTGTGGTGTTGGAGAAGACTCTTGAGAGTCCCTTGGACTGCAAGGAGATCCAACTAGTCCACCCTACAGGAGAACAGTCCTGGGTGTTCATCAGAAGGACTGATGTTGAAGCTGAAACTCCAATATTTGGCTACCTGATGCGAAGATCTGACTCATTCGAAAAGACCCTGATGCTGGGAAAGATTGAGGGCAGGAGAAGGAGACGACAGAGGATGAGATGGTTGGATGGCATCACCAACTCAATGGACATGGGTTTGGGTAGACTCTGGCAGTTGGTGATGGTTAGGGAAGCCTGGCGTGCAGCAGTTCATGGGGTTGCAAAGATTTGGACATGAGTGAGCAACTGAACTGAACTGAGGACATGGCAACCCACTCCAGTGTTCTTGCCTGGAAAATTCCATGGACTGAGGAGCCTGATAGGCTATAGTCCATGGTGTTGCAAAGAGTCAGACATGACTGAGCACACTTGCATATTATTGAGCACTTCTTTCAATTATGAATGTAGGCAACATGTGACAGTAACATTATCAGTACTATGACTTTTGTCATCAATAGGAACCAAGAATATTTTTATATCACACCTAGTTACCACATATATGGAACTATCTTTTATTCTCATTGAAAGTGAAAGTCACTCAGTTGTGTGTGTGTCTGCAACACCATGGTCTAACAGCCCATGGCATTTTCCCTGGCCAGAATACTGGAGTGGGTAGCCATTCCCTTCTCCAGGGGATCTTCCCAACCCAGGGATCAAACCCAGGTCTCCCACATTGCAGGTAGATTCATTACCAGCTGAACCACCAGGGAAGTCTTTTATTCTCATTGCTATTTTAAAATCAGAGAGCTAAGAACAAATAATTTCACAATTTGTATGGAAATACAAAAAACCTCGAATAGTCAAAGCAATCTTGGGAAAGAAGAATGGAACTGGAGGAATCAACCTGCCTGACTTCAGGCTCTACTACAAAGCCACAGTCATCAAGACAGTATGGTACTGGCACAAAGACAGAAATATAGATCAGTGGAACAAAATAGAAAGCCCAGAGATAAATCCACACACCTATGGACATCTTATCTTTGACAAAGGAGGCAAGAATATACAATGGAGTAAAGACAATCTCTTTAACAAGTGGTGCTGGGAAAACTGGTCAACCACCGGTAAAAGATCACCACTAGATCACTTTCTAACACCATACACAAAAATAAACTCAAAATGGATTAAAGATCTAAATGTAAGACCAGAAACTATAAAACTCCTAGAGGAGAACATAGGCAAAACACTCTCCGACATAAATCACAGCAGGACCCTCTATGACCCACCTCCCAGAATATTGGAAATAAAAGCAAAAATAAACAAATGGGATCTAATTAAAATTAAAAGCTTCTGCACAACAAAGGAAACTATAAGCAAGGTGAAAAGAACAGCCTTCAGAATGGGAGATAATAATAGCAAATGAAGCAACTGACAAACAACTAACCTCAAAATATACAAGCAACTCCTACAGCCCAATTCCAGAAAAATAAATGAACCAATCAAAAATGGGACAAAGAACTAAAGAGACATTCCTCCAAAGAAGACATACGGATGGCTAACAAACACATGAAAAGATGCTCAACATCACTCATCATCAGAGAAATGCAAATCCAAACCACAATGAGGTACCATTTCACACCAGTCAGAATGACTGCGATCCAAAAGTCTACAAGCAATAAATGCTGGAGAGGGTGTGGAGAAAAGGGAACCCTCTTACACTGTTGGTGGGAATGCAAACTAATACAGCCACTATGGAGAACAGTGTGGAGATTCCTTAAAAAATTGCAAATAGAACTGCCTTATGACCCAGCAATCCCCCTGCTGGGCATACACACCGAGGAAACCAGAACTGAAAGAGACACGTGTACCCCAATGTTCATTGCAGCACTGTTTATAATAGCCAGGACATGGAAGCAACCTAGATGTCCATCAGCAGACGAATGGATAAGCAAGCTGTGGTACATATATACAATGGAGTATTTCTCAGTCATTAAAAAGAATAAATTTTAATCAGTTCTAATGAGGTGGATGAAACTGGAGCCGATTATACAGAGTGAAGTAAGCCAGAAAGAAAAACACCAATACAGTATACTAACTCATATATATGTGGAATTTAGAAAGGTGGTAACGATAACCCTGTATGCGAGACAGCAAAAGAGACACAGATGTATAGAACAGTCTTTTGGACTCTGAGGGAGAGGGAGAGGGTGGGATGATTTGGGAAAATGGTATTGAAACATGTTTGATATCATATATGAAATGAATCACCAGTCCAGGTTCAAAGCATGATACAGGATGCTTGGGGCTGGTGCACTGGGATGACCTAGAGGAATGGTATGGGGAGGGAGGGCAGGGGCGGGGTTCAGGATGGGAAACATGTGTAAACCTGTGGCAGATTCATGCTGGTGTATAACAAAACAAATACAATATTATAAAGTAATTAACCCCCAATTAAAATAAATAAATTTATATTAAAAAATAAATAAAATCACAGTAGTTATTAGATCTCCTATAAGATCTTGTTATTCAAGGGCATCACATAGAAACACAAACATTGCTCCGTCACAAAGCTAGTTTATTATTTGATTTCATTTAATGGGTTTCCTTTGTCTACCTATGTATTTTATTTTATGTGTTTAGAAACATTACTATTAGCGGGTCCATTGCCTCAACAGTCTGCCAAAGGAGACCATGGTACAAATAGTTAGAAACTCGTACTAGCTTGTCTCCTGATTAGGGACATGCAAAAATTAATATTAATTAATTAATTGATTTATTCACTCATTCATTTAACAGATGTGTTCTGTGTTTTAGCTACTATCTGGGCATGACAATGGTTATGAATCTGCTCCTGCCCTCAAGCCCACTAGAATTTATGGGTCAGTAAAAGACGTAAAAGACATAGAAGAAAGCAGATGATCCCATTTCTGTGAAAGAGATGCACAAGGTGTTATGAAAGCAAAGAGAAAGAGCATCAGTTTAGAGTGGGTGTTTGACACTGGGGACTGGCATATTTTCATGAAGATATAGTGTTTGTCCAAGTTCTTGAGAATGAGTAAGGACTGATTAAGCAAATATAATGAAAGTTAATGGAAGGTGTCCCATATTGAGGGAGTTACATATGCAAAGGCCTGGTCACTCAGAGGTTAAAGCCTCTGCCTGCAATGTGGGAGACCTGGGTCAGGAAGACCCCCTGGAGAAGGGAATGGCAACCCACTGCAGTATTTTTGCCTGGAGAATCCCATGGACTGAGGAGCCTGGTTGGCTACAGTCCATGGGGTCGCAAAGAGTCAGACACAACTGAGTGACTTGACTTCACTTCACTTCTTTACTTCCAGAGGGACGGGCTTAGTATATTTAAGGGGCTGTACTTAGCTGAATACCCTGGGATAAACATGAGGAAGGTAGTGAGATGGGCTAAAGTGGGAGACAGGAGTTAGTCAATGGAGAATCTTCTGTGCTATGCCACAGAGCTCTGACTCAGTAAGGAGGATTTTAGGTCACTGTAGTAAAATTCAAAGGAAGGATGCTCTGATTTAGAAAGCTCGCTAGGATGGCAGTGTAGAAAATGATTGGAAGGGCAAGTGTGGAGGCAGAGAACTAACTGATGAAGAAGCTGTAGTTACGATCTGAGTGAGAGGGAAGGGTTTGACCAAGGTTAAAGCAGTAAAGAAAGAGGAAAATGAAAGAGTTCAAGAGGTTTTTAAGGAATGATGACTTGGAGACTTATAGGATGACTGCCAGATGATGCTGGCATAGGCTTCACTGAGATGAAGAATGTTGCAGGGAAAGTGGATATATTTGGAGGGACAAGTTCCATGTTAGAGTTGATGAATTGAAGCTTTCTGTGAATAATCAAATCTTTGGACCGTAGGTGAAAGGAGGTGTATTTGGTTTTATTTTATAGTTCTATGATGGTTAAATGGGCTGCCCAGGTGGCTCAGTGGTAAACAATGTGTCTGCTAATGCAGGAGATGTGGGTTCAGTCCCTGGGTCAGGAAGATTCCCTGGAGAAGGAAATGGAAACCCATTCCTGAATTCTTGCCTGGGAAATCCCAGGGACAGAGGAGCCTGGCAGGCTACAATCCATAGGGTCGCAAAAGAGTCAGACATGACCTAGAAACTAAACAATAACAAGAAGGATGGATTAAATGTCCTTTTCCAGATGGTTCTATAACCATCCAATTTATTCAGGATGGTTTCTTTCAAATAAATCCCTCTTTCAAATAAAATGGATTGACTATCAAAATGGCGTGCGCCAGAATTCATTGCCTTTAACGAATAGTTGATGGGAACCATTCATTTCAGCTGGTAAATGGAAATGCTCACCGTCCTTTGTCATAATTAGTTTTGAATGATGTCAGTTTGGATTATACAAGATGTGCAATCATCGCCTGTCACTAAAATGCAACACCTGCAAATGGATCGAACTATGCAGAATGGTGTGCAGCTCTGCTCTGCTTCTCCTGCAGGCTCAGCGGTACGAGGCAGCATCCACCATTTATGGACCACATACTCTGTCTGCTTACATCCAGCTTTTCAGAGTCCTTGCTAAGGCCATTGCTACGGTAATCAAAAATTGTATGTTTGTATGCCTCAGGAGTGGGGAGACGAAGAGGGAAGCAAAAAAGACCTTCGCTTTGAGTGTTCGGTTCCTTTAAAAATCTTTATGTTTAAAAAGATTATAGCTGTGAGGTATCTCTAAAAATTGAAACTGATAAAATGAATTCAAAGTCAGTTAATCATCTTTCGGTGGTGACCGCTTTTTTCATATATATTATATTAGTCTTGCAATCATCGTGCGAAGTATAGAGTCATCATTTTTCCCCATTTTTCAGATGAGCAAATAGGTTCAGAGATGAGAATGATCAAGTTTACTATAACTGAGAGTTGAACCGGTGCTCCCTAATCCTGGTCAGTTTCTCTCCATTTGCTTCATGGATTGAGTGGTTTATCAATTCTGACATGTCCATTTTCTTTATTAGAACATCTCTGAAATTGGGATGTATCTTCCAGTCAAAAGAATCTTACAATTATACATTAGCATGTTTCTACTTTGTTGGTGGTTCAAAAATAATAATAGTTATTACAATCAATAGAGCCTTAGATGTGATAAAGAGTTGTCTTCAAATGTACATATACATTGTATCTACCTAAAATATGTACACCTAAATGAATTTATTTAAAGAAACAGCACTCGTGTAAATCTTAACTCTGGTGTATAGTTTATATACAAAGGTGCATTCTGGTGGCAGAAGATTAGTCAATATGCAGGATAATGACTTTAAGATAATAAATGATCCTTGTATAATACCACATAAGCCCCAGAGGCTTTGAGGCAGGGATGGCATAGCCAAGACAATAAAACCCTTTCAAAGAAAAAGCTTGGATATATCAAATTGAAACAAAACTGCTATTTATGTAGGTCAAAACAGTGAAATATTGGAAATTTCATATGCCTCCACCTAATTAGCTATTTACTGTGTATTTGAAATCTCAGTAGAAGGAATCTACTTTAAGGTATATGGGGTTGCCCAAAAGTTCATTCAGGTTTTTTGTAATGTCTTATGGAAAAACCTGAATAAACCTATTAACCAAAGCAGTATCTTAATTACCTGATTATTGTTTTATCATAATATGCCTTTCAATTTTAGATCTGATACTTTCTTTTCAATTATTTTTAGTTTTTATCATAAAACCTGTACCTATTTGTAGAATATTCAGATTATAAAGATATGTATAAACCTATAAGTTATCTCTAGAGATAACCACTGTTTAACTTTCATGCAATTATAAGTTTATAGCTCTTCCCATACAAATAGAGGCATCAAATTTTATAGTGATATTTAGGAAGTGTAATTCACTTTGCAGAAATTTGTTTCAGAATTTTATGGTTATGTGTCTAAGAATATCTCTGTGATCTTGGGCAAAAATACCACTGAGTGTCTGCAAACTTATTTTCCCATTTGCAAAATGGGAATGATAACGAGTAGATTATATGGCTGGTGTAAAGATTAAGTATATAGAGCAAGGATTAAAGTATATTAAACACATGTGAAGGGCTGTTTAAAGTTTGAGATTAGACTTCTGATGGCACTATTAAAGGCGACACATTTTATGGAAAACATGGATTAAACTGGGCATGTTGTAGGCTGATCTTAACTTTTAAATTAAAACTATATTTGTTATATTCATTAATTAGCACAGAGAAGGAGTTAGGAAAATTCTTTGTAGTGACTTTGGATAAGAGAGACTTAACACTTTTTGAACCTTTAAAAGAATAATTACAATGTCATGTTACAGAGGCTGACCATGTGTTCCTATTCAGAGTCATGCATGTAAAGAATGGTTGTCCCAGAGTCAAAACTAATGTAGCCTGATTCCCGGTTTACACTCAGATTATACTAACGGGGGAGTGAAAATGTTTCCTGTGACTGAAATATTCTTCTGTCACAAAAGTTAAAATTAAGGACATCTAGGCTCCAATTTCAGCAAGTTCCCCTCATATTTTGTTACCGTTGTTAGCTCTTGGGAAGAGAGAGAAAAAAGTGAAAGTGAATGTGCGTGTGTGTGTGTGTGTGTGTGTGTGTGTGTTCCAGTGAAGACATTCTGAGGGGGTGTAGACAGGGGGAAAGGTCTCCACTCTACATTGTACGCCTCTTAAGCAAATGCTCTCTGTCCTAGGATACTGTAGCCAATCTGAGCAGTGGTCCAGAGCCTCCGTTTTTGAAGAACTGATGTCTCCATTAATTCCAAATAGTGAAGATAGAGCACCGGCAGGCACAAATTTTGGGGATGTCCTGCTGCCAGCAAACGCTACATACAGAGTGGTAAGACTTGGAAAAGGATGTTGGGATCCTTATGAAGCCTATATTTGAAGATGGGGAAGATGTTGCTTATTTTTTGTTTATTAATTTTCTTTAATAATTTTTACAGCTACATTTTTTATTTTATTTTTTACTTTATTTTACTTTACAATAGTGTATTGGTTTTGCCATACATTGACATGAATCCACCATGGGTATATACGAACTCCCAATCCTGAACCCCCTCCCACCTCCCACACCATTTCATCTCTCTGGATCATCCCTGTGCACCAGCCCCAAGCATCCTGTATCCTGTATGGAACATAGACTGGCGCTTTGTTTCTTAAATGATAGTATACATGTTTCAATGACATTCTCCCAAATCATCCCACCCTCTCCCTCTCCCTCAGAGGCCAAAAATCCGTTCTGTACATCTGTGTCTCTTTTGCTGTCTCTCATACATGGTCATCATTGCCATCTTTCTAAATTCCGTATATATGTGTCAGTATACTGTATCGGTGTTTTTCTTTCTGGCTTACTTCACTCTGTATAATCGGCTCCAGTTTCATCCACCTCATTAGAACTGATTCAAATTTATTCTTTTTAAGGGCTGAGTAGTACTCCATTGTGTATATGTACCACAGCTTGCTTATCCATTCATCTGCTGATGGACATCTAGGTTGCTTCCATGTCCTCACTAATTATAAACAGTGCTGCAATGAACATTGGGGTACACGTGTCTCTTTCAATTCTAGTTTCCTCGGTGTGTATGCCCAGCAGGGGATTGCTGGGTCATAAGGCAGTTCTATTTGCAATTTTTTAAGGAATCTCCACACTGTTCTCCATAGTGGCTGTATTAGTTTGCATTCTCACCAACAGTGTAAGAGGGTTCCCTTTTCTCCAAACCCTCTTCAGCATTTATTGCTTGTAGACTTTTGGATCGCAGCCATTCTGACTGCTGTGAAATGGTACCTTATTGTGGTTTTGATTTGCATTTCTCTGATGATGAGTGATGCTGACCATTTTTTCATGTGTTTGTTAGCCATCCATATGTCTTCTTTGGAGAAATGCCTATTTAGTTCTTTGTCCCATTTTTTGATTGGGTCATTTATTCTTCTGGAATTGAGCTGTAGGAGTTGCTTGTATATTTTTGAGATTAGTTGTTTTTCAGTTGCTTCATTTGCTATTATTTTCTCCCATTCAGAAGGCTGTCTTTTCACCTTGCTTATTGTTTCCTCTGTTGTGCAGAAGCTTTTAAATTTAATTAGATCCCATTTATTTATTTTTGCTTTTATTTCTGGGAGGTGGATTATACAGGATTCTGCCATGATTTATGTCGGAGAGTGTTTTGCCTGTGTTCTCCTCTAGGAATTTTATAGTTTCTGGTCTTACATTTAGATCTTTAATCCATTTTGAGTTTATTTTTGTGTGTGGTGTTAGAAAGAGGTCTAGTTTCATTCTTTTACAAGTGGTTGTCCAGTTTTCCCAGCACCGCTTGTTAAAGAGATTGTCTTTACTCCATTGTATATTCTTGCCTCCTTTGTCAAAGATAAGATGTCCATAGGTGTGTGGATTTATCTCTGGGCTTTCTATTTTGTTCCATTGATCTATATTTCTGTCTTTGTGCTAGTACCATACTGTCTTGATGACTGTGGCTTTGTAGTAGAACCTGAAGTCAGGCAAGTTTATTCCTCCAGTTCCATTCTTCTTCCTCAAGACTGCTTTGGCTATTTGAGGTTTTTTGTATTTCCATACAAATTTTGAAATTATTTGTTCTAGTTCTGTGAAAAATACCACTGATAGCTTGATAGGGTTTGCATTGAATCTGTAGATTGCTTTGGGTAGTATACTCATTTTTACTATATTGATTCTTCCGATCCATGAACATAGTATATTTCTCCATCTATTAGTGTCCTCTTTGATTTCTTTCTGATGTGTTTTATAGTTTTTGATATATAGGTCTTTAGTTTCTTTAGGTAGGTATATTCCTAAGTATTTTATTCTTTTCATTGCAATGGTGAATGGAATTGTTTTATTTCTTTTTTACTTTGTCATTATTAGTGTTTAGGAATGCAAGGGATTTCTGTGTTTTGATTTTATATCCTGCAACTTTACTATATTCATTGATTAGCTCTAGTAGTTTTCTGGTGGAGTCTTTAGGGTTTTCTGTGTAGAGGATCATGCCATCTGCAAACAGTGAGAGTTTTACTTCTTCTTTTCCAATTTGGATTCCTTTTATTTCTTTTTCTGCTCTGATTGCTGTGGCCAGAACTTCCAGAACTATATTGAATAGTAGTGGTGAAAGTGGACACCCTTGTCTTGTTCCTGACTTTAGGGGAAATGGTTTCAATTTTTCACCATTGAGGATAATGTTAGCTGTGGGTTTGTCATATATAGCTTTTATTATGTTGAGGTACGTTCCTTCTATTCCTGCTTTCTGGAGAGTTTTTTTTTTTTTATCATAAATGGATGTTGAATTTTGTCAAAGGCTTTTTCTGCATCTATTGAGATAATCATATGGCTTATATTTTTCAGTTTGTTAATGTGGTGTATTACATTGGTTGATTTGCAGATATTGAAGATTCCTTGCATCCCTGGGATAAAGCCCACTTGGTGATGATGTGTGATCTTTTTAATGTGTTGTCGGATTCGGATTGCTAGAACTTTGTTGAGGATTTTTGCATCTGTGTTCATCAGTGATATTGGCCTGTAGTTTTCTTTTTTTGTGGCATCTTTGTCAGGTTTTGGTATTAGGGTGATGGTGGCCTCGTAGAATGAGTTTGGAAGTTTACCTTCCTCTGCAATTTTCTGGAAGAGTTTGAGTAGGATAGGTGTTAGCTCTTCTCAAAATTTTTGGTAGAGTTCAGCTGTGAAGCCGTCTGGACCTGGGCTTTGCTGGAAGATTTCTCATTACAATTTCAATTTCCATGCTTGTGATGGGTCTGTTAAGATTTTCTATTTCTTCCTGGTTCAGTTTTGGAAAGTTGTACTTTTCTAAGAATTTGTCCATTTCTTCCACGGTGTCCATTTTATTGGCATATAATTGCTGATAGTAGTCTCTTATGATCCTTTGTATTTCTGTGTTGTCTTTGTGATCTCTCCATTTTCATTTCTAATTTTATTGATTAATTTTTCTCTCTTTGTTTCTTGATGAGTCTGGCTAATGGCTTGTCAATTTTATTTTCCTTTCAAAGAACCAGCTTTTGGCTTTGTTGATTTTTGCTATGGTCTCTTTTGTTTCTTTTGCATTTATTTCTGCCCTAATTTTTAAGATTTCTTTCTTTCTACTAACTCTGGGGTTCTCCATTTCTTCCTTTTCTAGTTGCTTTAGGTGTAGAGTTAGGTTATTTATTTGACTTTTTTCTTGTTTCTTGAGGTATGCCTGTATTGCTATGAACTTTCCTCTTAGCACTGCTTTTATAGTGTCCCACAGGTTTTGGGTTGTTGTGTTTTCATTTTCATTCGTTTCTATGCATATTTTGACTTCTTTTTTGATTTCTTCTGTGATTTGTTGGTTATTCAGCAGCGTGTTGTTCAGCCTCCATAAGTTGAATTTTTAATAGTTTTTCTCCTATAATTGAGATCTAATCTTAATGCATTATGGTCAGAAAAGATGCTTGGAATGATTTCAATTTTTTTGAATTTATCAAGGTTAGATTTATGGCCCAGGATGTGATCTATCCTGGAAAAGGTTCTGTGAGTGCTTGAGAAAAAGGTGAAATTCATTGTTTTGGGGTGAAATATCCTATAGATATCAACTAGGTCTAACTGGTCTATTGTATCATTTAAAGTTTGTGTTTCTTTGTTAATTTTCTGTTTAGTTGATCTGTCCATAGGTGTGAGTGGGGTATTAAAGTCTCCCACTATTATTGTGTTATTGTTAATTTCCCCTTTCATCCTTGTTAGCATTTGTCTTACATATCGTGGCGCTCCTATGTTGGGTGCATATATCTTTATAATTATTATATCTTCTTCTTGGATTGATCCTTTGATCATTATGTAGTGTCCTTCTTTGTCTCTTTTCACAGCCTTTGTTTTAAAGTCTATTTTATCAGATATGAGTATTGCTACTCCTGCTTTCTTTTGGTCTCCATTTGCGTGGAATCTTTTCCAGCCTTTCACTTTCAGTCTGTATGTGTCCCTTGTTTTGAGGTGGGTCTCTTGTAGGCAGCGTATATAGGGATCTTGTTTTTGTATCCATTCAGCCAGTCTTTGCCTTTTGGTTGAGGCATTCAACTCATTTACGTTTAAGGTAATTATTGATAAGTATGCTCCTGTTGCCATTTACTTTAATGTTTTGGGTTCAGGTTTATACATCCTTTTTGTGTTTCCTGTCTAAAGTCTATCCTTTAGTATTTGTAGGAGAGCTGCTTTGGTGGTGCTGAATTCTCTCAGCTTTTGCTTGTCTGTAAAACTTTTTATTTCTCCTTCATATTTGAATGAGATCCTTACTGGGTACAGTAATCTAGGCTGTAGGTTATTTTCTTTCATCACTTTAAGTATGTCTTGCCATTCTCTCCTGGCCTGAAGAGTATCTATTGAAAGATCTGCAGTTATCCTTATAGGAATCCCCTTGTGTATTATTTGTTGTTTTTCCCTTGCTGCTTTTAATATTTGTTCTTTGTGTTTGATCTTTGTTAATTTGATTAATATATGTCTTGGGGTGTTTTGCCTTGGGTTTATCCTATTTGGAACTCTCTGGGTTTCTTGGACTTGGGTGATTATTTCCTTCCCCATTTTAGGGAAGTTTTCAACTATTATCTCAAGTATTTTCTCATGGTCTTTCTTTTTGTCTTCTTCTGGGACTCCTATAATTCGAATGTTGGCGCGTTTCAAATTGTCCTGGAGGTCTCTGAGATTGTCCTCATTTCTTTTAATTCGTTTTTCTTTTTTCCTCTCTGATTCATTTATTTCTACCATTCTATCTTCTAGTTCTTAATCCTATCTTCTGCCTCCGTTATTCTACTATTTGTTGCCTCTAGAGTGTTTCTGATCTCACTTATTGCATTATTCATTATATATTGACTCTTTTTATTTCTTCTAGGTCCTTGTTAAACCTTTCTTGCATCTTCTCAATCCTTGTCTCTAGGCTATTTATCTGTGATTCCATTTTGATTTCAAGATTTTGGATCATTTTCACTATCAGTATTTGGAATTCTTTCTCAGGTAGATTCCCTATCTCTTCCTCTTTTGTTTGGTTTGGTGGGCATTTCTTCTGTTCCTTTACCTGCTGGGTATCCCTCTGTGTCTTCATCTTGGTTATATTGCTGCATTTGGGGCAGTCTTTCTATATTCTGGGAATTTGTGGAGTTCTCTTTATTATGGAGTTTCCTCACTGTGGGTGGGGTTGTATCAGTGGCTTGTCAAGGTTTCTTGGTTAGGGAAGCTTGTGTTGGAGTTCTGGTGGGTGGAGCTGGATTTCTGCTCACTGGAGTGCTGTGAAGTGTCCAGTTATGGGTTATGAGACGTCAGTGGTTTTGCAGTAACTTTGAGCTGCCTGTATATTGAAGCTCACGGGTGTGTTCTTATGTTTCTGGAGAATTTGTGTGGTATGTCTTGCTCTGGAACTTGTTGGCCCTTGGGTCGTGCTTGGTTTCAGTGTAGGTTTAGAGGTGTTTGATGAGCGCCTATCAATTAATGTTTCCTGGATTCAGGATTTCTCTGATGTTCTCAGGATTTGGACTTAAGCCTCTTGCTTCTGGTTTTCAGTTTTATTTTTACATTAGCCTCAAGACTTCTCCATTTATACAGCACCAATGATAAAACATCTTGGTTAAAGATGAAAGGTTTCTCCACATTGAGGGACACCCAGAGAGGTTCACTGAGTTACATGGAGAAGAGAAGAGGGAGGGGATAGTTAGAGGTGACTGGAATGAGATGAGGTGGGATCAAAGAGGAGAGAGCAAGCTAGCCAGTAATCACTTCCTTATGTGTGCTCCACAGTCTGGACCGCTCAGAGATGTTCATGGAGTTATACAGAGAAGAGGAGAAGGAGGAAGGAGACAGAGGTGGCCAGGAGGATAAAATAGGGAAATGAAAAGGAGAGAGACAGATCCAGCCAGTAACCAGTTCCTTAAGTGTTATCCACCGTCTGGAACACACAGAGATTCACAGAGTTGGGTAGAGAAGAGAAGGGGGTGGGTAGAGACAGAGGCCACCTGGTGGAGAAAAAGGAGAATCCAAAGGAGGAGAGAGTGGTCAAGCCAGTAATCTCACTCTCAGGTAAAATTGGGTACTGAAGATTGGGTTTTTAAATGTACAAAATTGACAACAAATACCAAAAACCAAAGATTAAAAATCTGGAGTAGAGATTGGATTTTCAAAAATACAATATTAACAAAAAGAAGAAGAAGAAGAAAAATAACAAAGCTACAAGAATTATTAAAAACAACCACCACAAAAAGACTATATACAGCCTTTGCTTTAAAAATAGGGGTTTTTTTTGAAAAGTAATAGTAGGTTATAAAAATAAAAATTAGAGAAATAGAGGACTTAAAAATTTAAGAAAGTTAAAGAAAAAGAAGAAAAAGAGAAGAAAAAACAATCACACAACAATATCAACACACACACACACACACAACACACATACACACAAAAGAATGATCATAAAAATAGTAAAGATATATCTGGCCCTTTCTCTGGTGTTGTGGGCAGTGTGGGGTCACTTCCAAGGTGGTTCCCTCTGTTTAACTTCTTCTGTTTGCTGGTCTCTTCATTGTCTGATTTCCGTCTTGACACAGGGAGGGCGGTGGTGGACACTTTTTTTTTTATTTTAGGCTCACTTGTTCAATTGCACTGTGGGGAGGGAGGGATGCTGCAAACAAATAATACTGGCAAGTGCTTACAGTGTCTCATCCACACTGGGCCTGCCCCCTGCTTGCGGTGCACACCACTCCAGGCTCTATGTTGCTCCACTGGGGAACCGTCTGAGGCTTGCCCTAGGCTTCATGCACCTCCCCAGTCTAAGCTGCTCAGGCTCGGTGCTCAGGTAGCCCTCAGAGGCGCAGATTTGGCTGGACCTGCGTTTTTGTGCCCTTCCCAGGTCTGAGTAGCTCAGGAGTTTGGCGAGTGCAGTCGCTGCAACTTATCGCCTTTCCCTGCTGCTCAGTTTTCTGGGTGTACCGCTGGCATCCCTTCTCAGGCAGATGATGACTGTCCAGAACCCCCAGAAGTCTTAGTTAGCAAAGAAGCCTGCTTGCATTTTGGTAGGTAATATCTCTCTTGGGCTGCGATTGCCCCCTTCCAGCCCTTAAGGCTCTGGCTGCCTGTCACCAGAAGGGGATGTTCTCCGGCAGGCTATTTCCGTTCTGTCCTTTGTTCTGTGCGCGGTCCTGGCAGTGTCTTATGGTCGAGCATTTGGCATGGTAGCTATCCCACAGTCTGGTTTGCTAGCCCAAGTTAGTTTGTTCTGGTTACGTGTGGGGCATTCTGGCCCGATTCTTAAAAAGAACTGCAGCCCGTGCCTCCCTTGGCCTGATTCTTAGAAAGCACTGCAGCCTGCACCTCCTGTGCCTCCCTGCCCAGCCCCCACTTGCTAGTGGCAGATGCAGGCGTCTGTGCTGCTTTTCCGCTGGGGAGTTACTGTTGGGCTCATAATCTGTTGGTTTTAATTATTTATTTATTTTTCTTTCCTGTTATGTTGCCCTCTGTGCTTCCAAGGCTCGCCACCAACTCAGCAGCGAGACTGTTTCCTGGTGTTTGGAAATCTCTCTTCTTAAGAGTCTTTTCCCGGGATGGGACTCCCTTCCAGCTCCCTCCCTACCTCCTTTGTCTCTTTTTTCATCTTTTATATTTTTTCCTACCTGTTTTTGAAGCCAATGATCTGCTTTTCTGGGTGCCTGATGTCCTCTGCCAGCATTCAGAGGTTGTTTTGTGGAATTTACTCAGCATTTAAATGTTCTTTTGATGAATTTGTGAGGAGTAAGTGATCTCCTGTCCTATTCCTGTGCCATCTTCTTACATTTTTTTGAAGATGTTGTTTAAAAGTCATCACCTGCCTTGAATCATGCCACAGACCAGTTGTTATCAATGATTTTGAAAATCATTCTTATCTCTGCAGAGGCTCTGCAAATATGAGGATGGGGAAGTATTTATTTTTCAGATGGCAATTTTGAAAAATTGCATTTCTAAAATTCAAATTATTCCTTTTTTTTTTTTAAAGATAGACATGGAACCATTCATTGCAGCATAGCAAAATGGTTTCTTAAATCAAGGGTGGGAAAACACATAGAAATGAAGCAGGTTTTCTACCACTAGTACTTTTATCGATCTTGTTTCTTGTAACTTTGCTAAATCATTTATTAGTTTCAATAGATTTTCTTTGGTGTGGATTCCTTAGAAATGTCTATGTATAGTATGTCATCTGTGAATAAAAGCAGGTTTACCTCTTTCTTAGTTTCTTTTCTGGATACCTTTTATTTCTTTCCTTATTGCATTGGCTAGAGTCTCCAATGCAATGTTGAAAAGAAGTTGTAAGAATGGACATCCTTATCTTGTTTCTAATCTTAGGAGGAAAAGTATTCAGTTATTAAGTATAATGTTTTCATCAGAATTTCTGTAGCTGCCCTTTATTAGGTTAAAAATTCCCTTATATGTCTAGTTTGTTGAGAGTTTTTATGAAAAAATGGTGTTGACTTTTCCAAATGCTTTTCTGTGTCTACTGAGATGATCATGTGGCTTTTGTTTTTTATCTATTAATAGGGTGTCTTTTATTAGTTGATTTTCACATATTAAATAAATATTAGCCATGGTATACAATACTTTTTACATGTTGTTAAATTTGGTTTAACAACATGTGGGCTTCCTTATAGCTCAGTTGGTAAAGAATCTGCCTGCAATGCAGGAGACCCAGGTTCCATCCCTGGGTGGGGAAGATCCCCTGGAGAAGGAAATGGCAACCCACTCCAGTTATCTTTGCCTGGAAAATCCCACGGGGTCACAAAGAGTCGGGCACAGCTGAGCAACTAACGCTTCATGACTAACACTTCACAAATTTGGTTTGCTAATATCTTTCTAAAGAGTTTTGGGGCATTTTGTCTTTTCATGTGTTGTCTGCTATTGCTATCAGGGTAATACTGGTATCCGAGAAGGAGTAGGAAATGTTTCCTCTCATATTCTGAAAATGTATGCAAAAGATTAATATTATTTCTTCTTTAAATATTGGATCAGGTTTACCAGTAAAGTCATTTAAATTTGGGTTTCTCTTTATGGCAAAATTTTAAATCAGTAATTCAGTTTCTTTACTCGATTTAGGCATATTTAGATGTTCTAGTTTTTCTTGGGTCAGTTGTATGTCTTTCTAGCAGTTTAATTTGTCTTTGGGAATTTTCCCATTTCATTTAATTGTCTAATGTGTTGGGATAAACTTGTTCATAGCATTCCCTTATAATTTAATTTCTGTAAGGTCAATAATGATGTCCCCTCTTTCTTCCTGGTTTTGCGGACTTGTGTTTTCAAAGAGCCATCTTTTAGCTTCATTGATTTTATCTGTTATTTTCTATTTCATTGATTTTTGCTCTAGTATTTAATTTCCTTCCTTCTGCCTGCTTTGATTTTATTTTGCACTTCTTCTCATTTCTTAAGGTGGATACTTAGGTTATTTTTATGTGTAGTGTTCTTTTATAAATTTCTCTGTCGGTTTTTACTATGTATATTTTTAGCTATTTTCCTGATATTAGGGACTTGGAAAGAACTCTGTCTCTGCTCTTAACCTTCCACTCTCAATACTTCTGACGGCAATTGTGTGGAGGTTCCCCCCACAGTAATTGTGTGGAGGTTCTCCTATTCCCTGTGGACACCAATTTGATGCCCTACATTTCAATTCTGATGTTATTTACTTGGAGGTAAGGGCTCCGTGGGCTTCCCTGTTGGCTCAGATAGTAAAGAATCTTCCTGGACTGCAGGAGACCCAGGTTCGATCCCTGGGTTGGGAAGAGCCCCTGGAGAAGGGCATGGCTACCCCATTCCAGTATTCTTGCCTGGAGAATCCAATGGACAGAGGAGGTACAGTCCATGGGATTGCAAAGAGTTGGACCCATCTGAGCTACTAACACTTTTACTGTTGTTTTTTTCTCCCCACAAAGGCTCAGTTCCACAAGACAGCACCCTCTCTTCCCACCTCATTCTCCCCATACATACATATTTCAGACACCAATGGTAAATCCAAGTTGTCACCTATGCGTCTAACAGCCTGGTTATAAATTGAAGATGCTCTGGCTATAAACTGGAGATTCTCCTTCTCAGGTTCAATAACTTGCTAGAACAGCTCACAGAACTTTGGAAAACAGTCTACTTACTAGATCACTAGCTGATTATAAAAGGGTACAACTCAGGAACAACCCATGGAAGAGAGGTGTAGAGCAAGGTAGGGGAAGGAACGCAGAGCTCCTCCAGGCATTCCACCTTCCAGAATCTCTGCGCGTTCACCAGTCTGGAAGCTCTCTGAATCCCATGCTTCAGGGACATTTGTGGAGGCTCCCTTACCTGGGCATGATTGATCAAATCATTGGCCATGGGTGGTTAACTCGCCCTCTAGCTCTTTTCCCTCCTCGGAGATCAGGGAGTTCGAGTTGAAAGTTCTAACTCTCTAATCACATGGTTTGTTCCCCTGACAACTAACTCTCATTCTGCGGTTATGCAGAAGCCCCTAGCCCGCCAGTCCTTATTTTCATCCAGAAAGACACTTTAGTAGAGATTTTATGGCCTTCCCCACTCTAGTTGAACTATAGTAACACAGAGGATGAGCACAACCCTGGTAAGAAAACCAAAAACTTATACTGTGCTTACCCTAAGTTTAGTTGTTTTAATGAATAAACATTTCTCAGTTTGAAGTTATTTGAAGTGCCCAAATGGTTGTTTTTAGAGTTACATGTGATCCAGCAGTCCCACTGCGGGAGTATATCCAGGGGAAACTCTGATTTGAAAAGATACATGCACCCCAGTGTTCACAGCAGCACTATTTACAGTGGCTAAGGCATGGAAGCAACCTAAATGTCCTTCAACAAATGAAAGGATAAAGAAGATGTGGTGTATATAATATACAATAAATACTACTCAGCCATGAAAGAGAAGGAAACAATGCCCTTTGCAGCAGCAGGGATGGGCCCAGAGCTTATCATACTAAGTGAAATATGTCAGACAGAGAAAGACAAATGTCATATGGTATCACTTACACATGGAGTCTAAGATATGATACAAGCAAACTTACTTACAAAACAGGAACCCACTCATAGCCATAGAAAATAAACTTTGGGTTACCAAAGGGAAAAGGGATAGGGGGAATAAATTAGGAATTTGTGATTAGCAGATACAAACTACTATGTAGAAAATAAACAATAAAGTTCCACTGTATAGCACAGGGAACTATATTCAATATCTTTTAATAACCTATAATAAACTAAAATGAAAGTGAATATGAAAAAAAATATAATTGATCACTGTACACCAGAAACTAATATAACACTGTAAACCAACTATATTAAAAAAGTAAAATAAAATTTAAAAGTGGTTATTTTTGATAGTTTTGTCAATATACATAGTTGCTTTTCATACAGACCTCCTCATGCTATCATATGAGAAATGTCTGTTCTATACCACTACCATTAGGAAAGTTATGACCAACCTAGATAGCATATTCAAAAGCAGAGACATTACTTTGCCAACAAATGTCTGTCTAGTCAAGGCTATGGTTTTTCCAGTAGTCATGTATGGATGTGAGAGTTGGACTGTGAAGAAAGCTGAGCACTGAAGAACTGATGTTTTTGAACTGTGGTGCTGGAGAAGACTCTTGAGAGTCCCTTGGACTGCAAGGAGATCCAATCAGTCCATTCTGAAGGAGATCAGTCCTGGGTGTTCTTTGGAAGGACTGATGTTAAAGCAGAAACTCCACCTGATGGCCACCTGATGCAAAGAGTTGGCTGATTGGAAAAGACTGATGCTGGGAGGGACTGGGGGCAGGAGGAGAAGAGGACAACAGAGGATGAGATGGTTGGATGGCATCACTGACTCAATGGACATGAGTCAGAGTGAATTCCAGGAGTTGGTGATAGACAGGGAGGCCTGGTGTGCTGCAATTCATGGGGTCGCAAAGAGTCAGACGCGACTGAACTGAACTGACCATTTGAATTGGCACATTATCTGTTGTGGGATTGTCCTTCATTGTTAAGATGAGTGTGAGTGAACAGGAATTGTGATAGTAGGAAAAAATCAAGGACAAGAACATGCAAGGATTAGGAAAATTAGGCTAATCATGAAAATTTTATTTTTAAGTGAACCATGGTATGATTTGCAGGGATCATTGCTGTATATAAAGAATAGAGTGATTTTCACAGAAAATTCTAACTGCTGTTGAAACATTTTGCTGGCCATTGGTGAGGCTGGCTAATTTGATAATCTCATTGGTGAAAATGAAGAAAATTAGAAAAAATAAATTGATGGCAGTTATTCGGGAAGTTAACAGTAAAATATTGAGCTGCACATCTCTATTTAGGTGGTCATCATTGATTATGAACCCATGGAATATTTTTCTTAAAAAATGTTTTAATATGGGCTATGTCTTGGAGGATAGGTAGCAGTTTATAGTGCCCATCAAGAGACCTGGATCTCCTGCATTGCAGACAGGTTCTTTACTGGCTGAGCCACCAGGGAAGCCCCAAGACATACCACCTGTAGATATATGGACTATAGGGGGCTTAAGGTGGAGCAGCAGGTGGGAACTTACCTGTAAAATGTCTTGTATACCATGGTAAGTCATGTGAAGACTTATTTGTTAGTTATTTAAAAATATATTTTTGATGTATAAATAACATACAGTAATACATCTTTAAAGAGTACTTCTTGAGTAATATTTCAGTTCAGTTCAGTCCAGTCGCTCAGTCGTGTCTGACCCTTTGTGACCCCATGAATCGCAGCACACCAGGCCTCCCTGTCCAACACCAACTTCCGGAGTTCACCCAAACGCATGCCCATCGAGTCGGTGATGCCATCCAGCCATCTCATCCTCTGTCATCCCTTTGTCCTCCTGCCCCCAATCTCTCCCAGCATCAGAGTCTTTTCCAATGAGTCAACTTTTCACGTCAGGTGGCCAAAGTATTGGAGTTTCAACTATAGCATCAGTCCTTTCAAAGAACACCCAGGGCTGATCTCCTTTATGATGGACTGGTTGGATCTCCTTGCAGTCCAAGGGACTCTCAAGAGTCTTCTCCAACACCACAGTTCAAAAACATAAATTCTTCAGTGCTCAGCTTTCTTCACAGTCCAACTTTCACACCCAAAAATGACCACTGGAAAAACCATAGCCTTGACTAGATGGACCTTTTTGGCAAAGTAATGTCTGTGCTTTTGAATATGCTATCTAGGTTGGTCATAATTTTCCTTCCAAGGAGTAAGCATCTTTTAATTTCATGGCTGCAGTCACCATCTGCAGTGATTTTGGAACCCCCAAAATAAAGTCTGACACTGTTTCCATTGTTTCCCCATCTATTTGCCATGAAGTGATGGGACCAGATGCCATGATCTTTGTTTTCTGAATGTTGAGCTTTAAGCCAACTTTTTCACTCTCCTCTTTCACTTTCATCAGGAGGCTTTTAGTTCCTCTTCACTTTCTGCCATAGGGGTGGTGTCATCTGCATATCTGAGGTTATTGATATTTCTCCCGGCAATCTTGATTCCAGCTTGTGTTTCTTCCAGCCCAGTGTTTCTCATGATGTACTCTGCATATAAGTTAAATAAGCAGGGTGACAATATACAGCCTTGACGTACTCTTTTTCCTATTTGGAACCAGTCTGTTGTTCCATGTCCAGTTCTAACTGTTGCTTCCTGACCTGCATACAAGTTTCTCAAGAGGCAGGTCAAGTGGTCTGATACGCCCATCTCTTTCAGAATTTTCCACAGCTTATTGCGACCCACACAGTCAAAGGCTTTGGCATAGTCAATATGAGTAATTTCTATATCATGAGGACTTTTTCCATTTTATTTCATAAGTTATTTTAATTTGTAGATATATAGCTCTATATCTTCATCTACCAAAAGCAAATTATTGATCCAAAATTCTGAAGTAATTTACTGGGTCCAAATTCCTGTTCCCATTGTTACAAGTGTATGTTCTCTAATATTCTCAGAAGATTCAATTAAATACAATATAATCTCTACAGGTACCCAGACTCCTAGGAATGTTTCATAAATAATGGCCCAAATATGAGCATGGAAAAGTACTATTATTAGAACTCATGAAATCAGTTTTTATTTTCAGGGAGAAGTTGTTGAAGTTACCTTTGTAGGTGCTAACCCAAAGAATTCAGCAGAAAACCGGGTAAGCATTAATGATTCTTTTTACAAATTTAAGTCCACTTCTTTAGCTTTTCACTTGCGTATCCCTCTGAAGATTAAAAAACAAAGAATAAATGTTCCAACTTGCTTTTCATCGTATTTTATAGGTGTGAAAATTTTCAGAGGGAACAGTTAATGTAGAGTTGGGTCTAAAAAGATAGACCCCAGGAAATATTTAATTGGCTCTACTTAGGACCACATATAGCACAAGGCATAGAAAACCGTGTGGTCTGTTGAGATGATGTAGATTTGAATATAATTCCCATTTACAAATTCCAATTTTAAAACTACTGAATTTGGTAAAATAATTCAAGGGCCAGTGTGAAGTGTATCCTTGGTTCCTTTTCACCCCTCTTTGGCTCCTCTCCTCGTCTGCACTCCTGACTCTGGTCCTGCTTCCACTGTTGTGGAATGATCACGGATCCCTGAGCCGACACTCTAATGACTGGAGCCCTGGCCCACATGCTTTCCTTTCTCTTGCACTGGCCATTTCCCTACTCTTTGCTACTGGCACTAATAGAGTGTCTATTTATTAATCTTGAAAAAATGACACGAGAAATACAGATTCCATGTAAAAACAGTACCGAAGTTCTTTAAGAGACTGTGAAAACACCTCTCTTTTCATGAACATTTTTAGAGGCAGTCACTGTTACCAATTTCTTACATATCATTTCATAGTTTTTTGTCATATATCTGTATTTATGTATATGATAAAGTATATAATATCTATGAATAAAATGAAGTAATTTTATTCCTCTGGAACTCCCTTGGAATGTTCTTATAACTACACAAGCAATAATTAGATATGTTCTATTATTTGTAAGATTTCAAACAATAAAGAAATATATAGAGAAAAAAGAAAATGGGTCCATGAAAGTGATTTCAAGGTGAGATTTTTTTCTGTGGCAGAGAATGCATTAACTCTATGGAAGAGTCATTCCTCCCAGAGCCCATTGTTGCTTATAATCCAAAATGCCTTTCTTTCAAGTGAGCCTTCCCATTTCTGTTGATTAAAATAGGATTCCTTTGATAAAAGGTGTGACAGTGTGACATTGTCAGATATTATACTGGGAAAGATTTTTCTACTGCTTGGATAGTCAACATGCACCTGTTTGAAATAATTTCTCTAGGCAGTCAAGTCATGCCAGAATATTTGCATGTTTACAGCATTATTTTCTAAAGATATTAAAGTGTTGTAGCAAGAATGCAGGATTTGCTGTCACCTGACATCCTTAGAGTGGAGAAATGCTATCATCATTATTGCCTGGAGAAGCAGGAGACTAAATTACTTAAAGAACCATGAGAACAGAATTAATTCCTAAGGCTGTTTTGGGACTTGGCATAAAACAATTTCTGGTTCCCTTTACTATTAGTGATCATCACATCCTTACCACCATGTGTTGAATGCAGGCTAAAGGCTGTATTTATGTACATCATCACATGAATCTGTTTAATCCTCCCTACTACTCAGTGAGATACATTTTATTATCTTTGTTTTACAGATGAATAAAGTGAGACTGAGAGAGATTAAGTAACTTGCATGAACTAATTGTGTATCTAGAAGAGATTAAGTCTGACCGGCAAGGAGAGGATGGTCACAGAGTTTGCACATTTGGCATCCTAGCCTTGTTCTCTGATCTGCACTCTAGACCTGTACACTGGTGCCCTTCCTATTTCCTTCTCCATTGAAGGCCTTCCCAGTGTCACTCTGCCCTAAATGGCCATGAACAATTCTCTTTTCAAGTCACTGTGGTTATGGAAACTATATTTTTTATTGAATATTATCCATTAGTTGAGTATTTGGGGCTTCCCTGGTAGCTCAGATGTAAAGAATCTGCCTTCAGTGCAAAGACCCAGGTTCAGTTCCTGGAGAATAAAACGACAACCCATTCCAGAATTCTTGCCTAGAGAATCCCATAGATAGAAAAATCTGGCAGGCTACAGTCAGTGGGGTCACAAAGAGTTAGACACGACTGAGTGAGTAATTAAAGAAGAATTTTAAAGAATCCCATGGTCCAGCTAGCTATAAATAAGTGATTCATTTAGCAAAGGTTTATTTGAACACCTGTAAATGACAAGATTGTAATGAATAAAGGTGAATTAGACACAAGTTCTGGCTACTCAGGTGGCTCAGTGGTAAACAATCCATCTGTCAAGCAGGAGATACAACTTTGATCCCTGTGTTGGGAAGATCCCCTGGAGAAGGAAATGGCAATTCACTCCAGGAGTCTTGCCTGGGAAATCGCATGGAAAGAGGAGCCTGGTGGGCTACATGGGGTCACAAAAGAGTTGGCTACGACTTATCAACTAAACAACAACAACCACTTGACCTTAAGGGCCACGATCTAAAGATTTTTAAGGAAAATTGGAGATTCATGGCCTTTGTATGTTTTATTATTATATTATTTAAATATGTGTTTTATTTGAAGCTGAATTCTTGGTCTAAAACAAAGTACTATGACCAATGTGGAAAATTTTATTTTCCACTGGGAAAATAAAATCTGCTTATGATGTGGTTTCTAGGCATCCATTATGACAAAATATAAGGATTGCTTTTAGCTCCCCGGGAGTAAGAAGATTTACATATGCTTTTCAATTCTTTCACTCAGACTAATAACTCATTTACCTGGAGATGTAAAGATGAGGAAATTTCCCCATTTTTCCCTCCTAAATCTGGAGGTGACTAGAGAAGGTCTTAGAATACAATCAATGAACGTGTCAGAAATGGTTTGCTGCCTTTTCTAGATCTTGTTTTATTTACTCTCTTCTTTGCTCTAATTTCCAAAGTTTGCTGTCAGCTCTAAAATTGTTCTTCATTCAATTTTCTAAAGAGAAGTCATGGTTTTTAATAAAGTGGATGAGTTAACATTCTGAAGACATTGCATATTGTTAAGAGGAACACCTGAGGATTTGTATGAAATTCTAACACATATACTCATCAGGTCTTGGGAGATTAGCTATGGTCAACTGGGGATTTTGGGGTTTCTACAGTTAGATTTCTTCTGTGACTGTGCAGTGTCTGATCAGTTATATTAATTGCATTTCAGACCCATCAGACCTTCCTCACTGTGGAGAAATATGAGGCCACATCAGCAACATGGCAGATAATACATAATGATGCCTCCTGGGAGACTCGGTGAGCATGTCTGTTGAATATTTTGTCTTTCAAGCCCTGAATAGAGTTGGTTAGTAATGCAGAGAAGACAAATGGGAAGACTGGCTCAGTGCATGATATTAATGATATCAAATTCCCCAAAAGCCTTCTGGCTTTATTTAGTTGATTTATTAGATTTCATCTTGATCCTATTTTTCTACAAAACAATGTGGCCTGTGCATCTGTAAGATTAGGTGCTAATGAGGTTATAACCTCCATGCTTACAAATATCTATTAGTTTTGTTTTTTTCCCATGGTCACAGACATAACCCCTAAAAGCTAATTAGTCTTCCTGCAAAGTGGTTGCAAGGCCTGCTGGCTGAAGGTGTATGAGATAATTCTGTGGAGCTTGATATTTCCCTGAGATAATAATGAGTCTATACTTACCATGAGTTGCATGTTTGTATGTGGTCATTGGTTCTTTATTTGAATTACTAAAATACAATAAGCTTGAGTGTTTAATTCTTGCTGACCTAATAGGAAAGGAATAGGCTTATAGCGTTTCCTCAGAGAAACTTTTCTCTGTGCTTGTTGTTATCAAATACCTGAGCTGAATAGATAGTATGAAGATTTGAAAATATATTTGGAAATGTTTCCATTCCTATGTATATAAATTTTACATCACAGAACAGTAGTATGGACGTGAGTAAAATTTTTGGTCATTTGGTTTAATTCAAATGACCTCAAACTAAGTGATTTTTGTATGTTAGTTTGGTTTCCATGGTTAATAGAAAATAGAGATTTGACCTTATTGTGGCCTATTTGATGGCCTCCCAAAATTATGGGCATAATGTTTACTCTGATCTTTAAGACTCTGTAATATTTAAACAAGTAATCATGCATATTTATTGTTAAAATATGGTTATACAGGTAACAAAAAAGGATAATTTAGTTTCAAAAGCCTGAAGTCAGAATGGTAGTTAACCCCAAGGAAATGTAGTATTCAGCCTTTTTCATGCAGCAATATCACCAGCAATTTTAGAGAACTCTGGACCGTCACTGAGGAAACATAGGATGCTGAGCACACCCTTTCTGCCCAGGGGTTTATCCTCTACATAACCAAGGGTTTCAGTCAGTTTGCCCATTGTGCCTCTCTGTATTTAGCAGCTGACCTCCCTGCCATGATCTACAAGGAGCAAAGTGATCTGATTCCATCCGATCCTGTCATCTCAACCATTCTGCCCTGATCCTGCTCATGCATTCTGTCTCTTGGCTGAACCAAGTTTGCTTCTGCTTCAGACACTTGGCATTCTCTCTGTTCCTTCTTTCTAGAATGTTCTTCTACTAGACATGTGTGCGTTCAGTATAAAGGACGTCTCCTTAGAGATACCTCTCTTACTTTCTTCATTTCACTTATCTTTTTAACTTTACTTTTATTTATTCTTTTCGGCTACGCTGGTCTTCAGTTGCCGCCCTCAGGCTTTCTCTAGTTGCAGCAAGCAAGAACTCCACTTCACTGCGGTGCATGGCCTTCTTTGTCCTTGCGGCAGCTCCTCTTGTGGACAGCACAGTCTCTGGGCACAGGGGCTCAGAAGCTGTAGTGCTCGGGCTTCGTTGCTCTGCGGCATGTGGGATCTTCCCAGACCAGGGATGGAAATTATATCTCTTGCCTTGGCAGGCGGATTCTTAACCGCTTGACCATGAGGGAAACCCCTCACATGTCCCTTTTAAACTTATTTATTGGTTTGCTTTTTTCTTGCTTTTTTACTATGCTTGTCCTAGTTTGACCATAAGCTCTGTGAAACTTGGGACCATGTCTGTCGCGCCCACTACAACATTCTCAGTACCTCTAGCGTGGAGTCTGGCACATGAGCTCATGAAATGCATATTTTGAACAAATGAATCTAGATACAAAAGTGTCAAGTTGAAGCAGAGGATAGCAAGGGCTGAAGGGATGCTATAGCAGTTCTAAAGCAGGGGACATCCTTTGTTCTCAATATCAGGTAAGGCTATCCTAGGATGGATAGAATTTAGGAGGTTAGGTAGACCAAGTAAAGATATTTCTACAAATGACTGTTTCTTGAAGATCTGCTTCTAGGAAGTATTTATCTCTGTTTTGTTCATTGCTATATTCTCAATATCTAGTAGAGTGCCTTGCTTATTGTCAGTACTCTTTTAATATTCATTTATTGACTAATCGAACACTTTTTAATCACACATTTTTAAGAGTAAAATTGGGTTTGTTTGTTTCCTACCAACAGTTTCTATTGGCACAAAGGATTACTGGGTCTTAGCAATGCAACGATACAGTGGCACATTCCAGATACTGCCCAGCCTGGAACCTACAGAATAAAATACTTTGGACACAGTCGGAAGCAGGACTTACTCAAGCCCGCTGTCCTACTTTCATTTGAAAGCACTCCCTCTGTTTTTGAAGTCATAACTACTTGGTGAAAAGTTGATAAAACATTTAAAGAGCAGCTGTACTCTGTATGATTCATATGACTGATTTCATGTGAATGTAATCTATTATGATGACTTCAATAATTGTCCTTTGGGGACAGATAGTTTACAGCTAATGGGACAGGTGTGTGTGTGTGTGTGTGTGTGTGTGTGTGTGTGTGTGTGTGTGTGTGTGTGTGTGTGTGTGTGTGTGTGTGTGTGTGTGTGTGTGTGTGTGTGTGTGTGTGTGTGTGTGTGTGTGTGTGTGTGTGTGTGTGTGTGTGTGTGAGAGAGAGAGAGAGAGAGAGAGAGAGAGAGAGAGAGAGAGAGAGAGAGAAGTGTATCCAGTTTACCTTGCTATTGTGATGGGACAGGTGTGTGTGTGTGTGTGTGTGTGTGTGTGTGTGTGTGTGTGTGTGTGTGTGTGTGTGTGTGTGTGTGTGTGTGTGTGTGTGTGTGTGTGTGTGTGTGTGTGTGTGTGTGTGTGTGGAGAGAGAGAGAGAGAGAGAGAGAGAGAGAGAGAGAGAGAGAGAGAGAGAGAAGTGTATCCAGTTTACCTTGCTATTGTGACTTACTTTTACCTTATGGTTGCTGCCTAAAGCATAATTTCCCTTGGGGCCCCGTGACTATTTTAAGAGACAATTCTCCTCAATATGGAACCTCTGAGATGTTAGTGAGAGTGGTTGAAGATGTGGAGCAATGTTTAAACTATTTATTTATAGAAATTATGGAATGTTAGCACTTAAAAAGCTGAAAGATGTTATCTACTTGGATCCTTCATTTTATAGATGGGAAAATGAAGTTTTATGGATTTAAGATTAGCATAAGGCTAGGCCTTTCCCTTCATTCACATTTAAAAAGTATTTATATAAACATTGACCATAAATGTATAAGCCCAGTTAGAGAAAGTTAGCATGCCAGTTTTTCCTATAATGAGGGGTAGCCTTTCCAAGCAGTCATCCTGGCATTGATATGGCCGATCCAGAGTTGTTTTGGATGTTCAAATCATTTCTGGAATTGCCTTTAGAGCCCAACTGTGGGAAAGTCAGACTTGTAATATTTTGATCTTGCCTATGTTTCCCTAAGTGCCCTTATCCCACTGAATTGAGTCTCATATTCCCATGACTTTTTCTCAGTGATTTTGGATTGTTTTCACTAATCAAATTCTCTGAAAACCCACAAAGTTTTGGTATTGTGTAGATACTAAAATGAAAGTAATATGGGCTTGAAAGGGAGTCCTCAAAGAAGAGGCTCTGAATTCATTTATCTGTCATTACTTACTCACTCACTCACTCACTCACTCATGGACCTGTTCAATCATAGAATATTTATGAAGGCATATTCTCATTCCCAGCACTGTACTAGTGTGGCTCTGACAATTAGATCATATTTAGGATGAATGTATGTGTCAAGAGGTCACTGTTTCAAAGGAAAAATATTCAATGTGTAAATTCTGGGGAGGCATTGAAAAATCAATAATCTTCAAGTCACATCTTGTATATCACCTTTGCTGAGTATTCTAGGGTGTAAACTGAGGCTCCAGGCAATTTGTAAAAACTTGTTTTGAAAGCTATTTTTGGGTATTGTGAAATATCCAGTCTAATGTCCCAAAGAATAAGCTATGACGATCTGATATTTATTGCCTGGAAGTAGTAATTGCGTTTAAAATTATCCAAGTTAGCTAGGAGCTCCCAGGTTGCAAGATACATTTCTCAAAGCTGAGTCATGCTTTTGCATGGGTACAAATGCTTTAGCATTTTTTGGAAAAATCAACTTTTCTTTAAAAAATAGCTTTCAAGTTAGAAAATAATGATGATATCAATAATAATATTTACATCTACTTACATAAGACTTAACATGCTATATTGTACCTGGAACATTTTTTGATGAATCAGTGCTCTAGAGCAGGAGTCTGCAACCTCCAGAATCCAATGCCTGATGGTCTGAGGTAGAGCTGATATAATAGAAATAATGTGCACAAGAGATGCAATGCACTTGAGTCATCCTGAAAGCATTCCCTCTTTCTAATCAATGGAAAAATTATCTTCCACAAAACCAGTCCCTGGTGCCAAAAAGGTTGGGGACTGCTGTTCTAGAGGCCATTTCTGTGCAAGTTAATTATGGAGAATTAACTAGTTACGGTTTCAATGGGTAGTGGTCATTTTTCCTAAGGACACCACACTATTTAGGATAAAAATTCAGAGACCTAAAAGAGTAGATGCTTCTGAAAGTAGTTGATCTCAGAAAGACAAGTTATGTTAGAGCTGACGATAATGTTTTTAAAAGTATTTCTGATGACTCAGAAGAGCTTTTGAATTATTTTCCACCACCTCCGTGCCTCGCATTGAAACTTCTCAGCTGGCCTGTGAGTCCCTGCTGTTTACTTGCAGCTGCGCCAAAGCCGCCATTCTATTGCCTACTGATCCTTCTACACCCGCCCTCTGCCACCAGTGTGCTCTTGGCCACATGTAACCCCTAGAAACCTGTTTTCTCACTAGCTGCCATCTCTTCCAACTGAACTTCCATTTCTGCAGTTTGTAAGTAAAAACAAAACCAGATCCCCACTTCATAGATATTATAGTTATTCATTTGAACATGAAAAACAGCACATAGATGCTGATCTGATCTGTCCACATAAAAACAGATCCAGTCAGTGTCTGGGGGTGTTGCTGGGAGTGGCTCATTGGAGCCAAAGCACATGGAGAAAATGAAAGGAGAATGTATAAAGGGTGATTGAGTGTGTGGGAGAATTCTTTTGAAGATCTTGTTTCTTATGTCAAAGTGTCTGCTTTTCATTTGCTGTATTCTGTCTACTCTGGTGTTAAGGATGCTATGACTTCTTTAAAAAGCACTGAATGATCCATCTATATTTTCAATCAGTATTATGTAAATTGTCAGTATTCAATAGAATGTTAATAAATTAATAATTGCACCTGGGAGATTATTTTCTAATGAGAGTTGTAGACACTTGAGCCATTTTTTCATTTTAAGAGATGGAACAAATGGTGGTAGATTATATATAAATCAGGTTGGAAAGTGATATTGCAGTAGGTTTTGTGGAAGAAGTGACATCTAAGCAAAGACCTAAAGAGTATTAGCAAGGAGGAAGGTAAAGGGGCGTGTGCATGTGTGATGTGCATACTTGCATGTGTGTAATAGAAGTAAACTATTCCAGGTAGAGGGAATATCAAGTAGTTAATCAAGGCTGTAATTAGATTGCAAGGGAGCAGTGGTCAGAAATGCAGCATTGAACTTTGCCCTCATAAAAGCAATTTGGTTTTAGATCGTATTAGCATTTTTTCTCCTTGAGACTTGTCACTTATAAAGATGCCTGAATGTATTTCCCCTTTGCTGTACTGGTAAAAGCCATATTTTATACCCAAGGAAACTGAGTTTGGTTCTCAGTCTGCAGTGATATTAGATACCACCCATCTGTCTTCATGGACTGTTCTTGGAATTGAATTTAAGAGACTCCTTTGCTTCTGTACATCTCATGTTTTCAAATCTTGAGTTCCTTTTGCTTTTTCATACCTGCTGAGTTGTCAAGTATAGCCAATAAAGACCACTCTCTCTCCGGATGGAGTTCCAGAGCTGTATCCTATATCTTATAAATACTTATAAGCGCTGAAAAAACTGATCCACCCACATGAGTTTCACAGTACATTGGCATGCATAATTCCCAGTCTCTGTTTTTCTTTTTTAAATTTCTGGCTGTATTTTAAGATAATAAGCAAACTAGAAGCTTGGGGTATTGGCTTAACAGTAGTTAGAGAAGAACTGGCAACCTACCACCCCACTATTTGCCTGAGTCCATGATAGTACCTGATAATCAAATCATTCCTTGACTGCTTATTCTCAGATGGTTAAGTGAAGAGAAAAAACATTGCCACCTCATTTTCCACTGTTACATTTTGTTGTTAGAATAGTTGAAAGCAGTATTCTAACTGCTATACTGATTATAACCCCCATGAGGACTGTAATTAAGACCCTTTCTTCTGCTGTAGCTAGAACAAATATCAATATATTTGTATAAAATCAGAAAGCAGATCTTTACTAGCTGACCTAAGGAAAACAGTATGGTGACCTCTTTCTAGTTTTTGACTCTCTGCCTGTTATGGATTGAATTGTGTTCCCTGAAAAGGTAGGCTAAGTCCTCAACCCCAGTACCCAAGAATTTGGAAAAAGGATCCTTGCAGATGGTAATTAGTTAAAGCAAGGTCATACTGGAGTAGAGTAGGTCCCTAATCCAAAATGACTGGTACCTTTACACAAAGAATGCCATGTAAAGAGATGTGCACAGGAGACTTCCATGTGAACGAGAAGGTGGAGACAGTGCTGGGTCTGCCAGCCAAGGAAGGCCAAGGATTGCCAGTAAACCATCAGAGTCAAGGGAATACGCACAGAGCACATCTTCTCTCACAGTCTTTGGAACAAACCAACCCTGGTCATTTGCAGCCCCCAGAACCATGAGGCAATAAATATCTGTTGTTCAAACCTACCAGTGTGTCACATTTATTTATGGCAATTCTAGGAAACAAATTCACTGGCCAGTGGATTAAGGCACCTCTAAAGAGACTTCTGTGAGGCTCCCCGTTTGCAGGACTTAGGAGATGTGTCCTTTGCTCTCCTGGATAATATGGTCACTTTTTGGCAACAGGCCTCATCTAATATATCGCTGACTGCTAGTGAGCATCATCCATCACTATCACACACTATTAGTTTTCTGAAACTAATTTACATATAATAAAAAGCCAAATGAGTCAGCTATGATGCAGCTCTAACTAAGATTTTATAAAGAATAAACTTTCTGTAATTTGCAAACTGATCTTTTATGGGCTGTGAATAAGACTATGAATATCGACTATATTTATTTGTGAGATGACAGAATGAGGATACACAATAATGCATGTTTATTCTCTGTTCTTATTGAACTGAGTTGGGTTTTTTCCTCCCCAATTTACTATATAGCAAATAGGGGACAGGTCGCTGTAGGGTCCATATTTGTGTTTGCATGGAGGCAAAGCTAAAAGAGAGTCATGATATACCTCAAGAATTTGTGCCAATTTTAAATTAAGGCAGAATATGTTTGTATTCATGTTGTAGAAAGTGATTGCAAAAGTGAGTTTTTTTTTTTTTCCCCTCTCAATGGGTGATTCACTGCATGATTAAATAAATGAATAGTTTCTGTTTCAAGAAATGTTTTTATGAATAACAATGCTTTCAAGACTGTTGAAGAGAAATCTTTCTATTTTTGGAGGGCCTTTTATTTTCTCTGGGTTAACCAAATAGCATCTCAGTGCCCATTTTTGGAATAAATTGATTGGGGTCCTGTGAGAAATGTGATATTTGCTTCTGGTTGGGACATGAAGCCACATAGGGAGGTCCAAAATCTCTTTCCAGAGATCATTTTTCCTATGCCTCCACCATGATTCCAAGGTTAGATGGTCATTGAACTTCTTGATCTTAAAAAAAATTTCTTATGGAAACATATAGAGAGAATAGTAATAATACCTCTTACATTCCATCATCCAGCTTCAGAAATTATAAACTTTTGGCCTATCTCATTTCATTTCTCCCTTCATATTTTGTGAGGTGGGAGTGGGGGGAAGCTGCAGTGTTTCCCTTTAAATACTTTATTATATATATTTTTTAACAGGTAAAAGTGTTTTTAACTGTAAGGTCATTCTTATATCTAACAAAATAATCCCTTAATTTCATCTACTATTTAGTCCATGGTCAAATTTCCCTAATTGTTTAAAAAAATGCCCTTTTACAGAAGTTTCTTTATTAAAAGGTCCAAATAAGTTCAGTATATAGCTTGGTTCAGTAAGAGCATTTTCTCTTAATATGTAACATTTCTCCTCATGGTACCCCCTCTGCATGCTATTTGCTTAGTAAAAAACCATAGAGTATATCTAATATATTTTCCCACATTCTGACCTTTTGCTTTCTCATGGTGTGTTTTAGCTTTTAAAAATTTTATCTCTCCTTGCTGTTTCTTACAAACAAATCTAAAATGTTGGTTAGATTCAAGTTAATATTTTTGTTTTCTTTTGGCAAGAATGCTTTGTTGTTAGGACTGGTTATTTTTTATTTCATAAAATAGGATGCACGTAATATTTGGTTGTCCTACTTACCTTAGGATTGACATGACATTCAGTTGTCAGCCTGATCCATCCATCAGAAAGGTCCCTGTCAACCTTTGGTCTTTGATTTTCACAGTCTTAGATGTGTTAATTAGAGCCATTATTTCTTTAGGAATTACAAAGTGGTATTTTTTTAAACCTTTACTGAGGTATATATAACCAAAAAAATTTTAATATATTAAAAGTATATAAGGTACTTTTATATATGCATGTGTTGTGAAAGAATTCTCATCACTGAGTTAATTAACACACCCATCACCTCAAATACTTACCTTTTATTTGTCTTTTTCTTTTTTGCTGAGAACATGTAACTTTTACTCTCTTTGTTGTAGTTTAGTTGCTAAGTCGTGTCTGACTCTTGGAGACCCCGTAGACTGTAGCCCACCAGGCTCCTCTGTTCTCAGCATTTGCCAGGCAAGAATCCTGGAGTGGGTTGCCATTTCCTGCTCCAGGGGATCTTCCCGAGCTAGGGATCGAACTTGAATTTCCTGCATTGGCAGGATTTTTTACCACTGTGCCACCTGGGAAGCCCTCTATGCTCTTAGCAAATTTCAGCTATGCAGTACAATGCTATTGATAGTTACCATGTTAAATATTGGATCCTCAGACTTTATTCATCTTACCAGAATTCACCTTTCTACTCTGTTTCTATGTGTTCAATTTTTTTTTCAGATTCCACATATAAGTGATTTGTTGTTGTTCAATTGTTAATTCATATCTAACTCTTCGCAACCCTATGGACTGAAGCATGCCAGGCTTCCCTGTCCTTCACTGTCTCCCAGAGTTTGCTCAAACTCATGTCCATTGAGTCAGTGATGGCATTCAGCCATCTCATCCTCTGTCACCCATTTCTCCTTCTGTTCTCAATCTTTACCAGCATCAGGGTCTTTTCCAGTGAGTCCACTCTTTGCATCACGTGGCCAGAGTATTTGAGCTTCAGCATCAGTCCCTCCAGTGAATATTCAGAGTTGATTTCCTTTAGGATTGACTGGCTGGATCTCCTCGCAGTCCAAGGGACTCTCAAGAGTCTTCTCCAGCACCACAGTTCAAAAGCATCAATTCTTTGGCCCTCATCTTTCTTTATGGTCTAACTCTCACATCCATACATGACAATACCCATGAAGGGGATATAAGTGAGACTGTCAGTATTTCTTCTCAGTCTGGCTTATTTCACTTAGAAAAATGCGTCACCACCAATTTTATCCTGTTATTTGCAGATGTTAAAGCATATTTGTACCCCAGGGGTTAATCCCACTTGATCATGTGGTATGATCCTTTTAATGTGCTTTTGAACTCAGTTTGCTAATATTTTGTTGAGAATATTTGCATCTATATTCATAAGAGTTATTGGCCTATAATTTTCTTGTAGTGTCCTTTTTGCTTTGGTATCAAAGTAACATTGGCCTTATAATATGAGTTTGAAAGTGTTCCTTTCCTATTTGTAAGGCAGCATGTTTTACATTCTCCTTCGCATCTTCCTTATTTCACTTAAAATATACCAAGAGATCATTCCATTTCACTCTATCAGTATTATTATTTTTATAGCTTTCCAATACCATAGTTTGTGTATATGTTGTAATGTATTAATCAGTCCTCTGCTTTAAACATTTGGATTGTTTCCAGTCTTATGTTATTACAAAACAATCTTTGAGATAGATTCCTTGATATGAGATTGCTAGATAAAAGGTGAATGTATAAGCAATTATTAATTGCTAAGTTTTTCTTCACAGCATTTGTATCATTTGATATTTTCTTCAATTTGAGTGAGAATGTCTGTCTTCCTAGAGCCATGCTAATGGTTTATACTGTCATGTTTTCTAATTCTTGCTAACCAATTAGGTAAATGGTGGTATTTCAATGCTATTATTTTGGGTTTCTCTTATTAAGGCTGAGATCACATTTTCCCACTTATTATTCATATATTTTTTTCCATTTTAGTTAGTTGTGTGTCAATTTTTCTTAGGTTTTGTTTTATTAAATAAAATTTTAATTATTTTATTGACATAAATATTATATATATAAGTTGTATTAATTTCAAGTGTACAGTGTGTTGATTTGATTTGATACTTGTATGTATTATGAAATATTATAAAATGATCACCACAGTAAGTCTAGTTAACATCTGTATCATACATAGTTATACAACTTTTTTCTTATAATGAAAACTTTTAAGACTTGTTCTCCTAGCAAGTCTTGAATATCCAATACAATATTATTAATAATAAAATGTGATATGTGTATATACGTATGTTTGCATGCGTGTATGCATACTCAGTCAATTCTAGGTATTTGTGACCCCATGGAGTCTCCTGGGCTCCTCCATGAATTCTCCAGGCAAAAATACTAGAGTGGGTTGCCATTTCCTCCTCTAGGGGATCTGCTTGAACCAGGGACTGAACCCACATCTCCGGTATTGGCAAGTGGATTCTTTACTGCTCAGCCATCTGGGAATTCCTATGTATATGCATATCACATTTTATTTATCCATTAATGGACACTTAGGTTGCTTCTATATCTTGGCTGTTGTAAATAATGCTGCAATAAACATGGGGGTACAGATATATTTCCAAGTTAAAGTTTTCATTTTCTTTGGATAAATATTCAGAAGTGGATTTTGCTGGATCATAGGGTAGTTTTATTTTTAATTTTCAAATATACTCTGTACTGTTTTCCATAGTGGCCCCATCTGTTAACATTCCCACCAATAGTACACATGGGTTCCCTTTGCATCCTTACCATACTTGTGGACTTTATTGCATATGTTTTCTTCTAGGTTTTTAAAATTTTGGGTCTTGTGCTCAAGTATTTAATCCATTTTAAATCTAGTTTTGTTCCATGGTGTACAACAGTGGGCCAGCTTCACTCTTTTGCAAGTCCTGTTTTCCCAGTGCCATTTATTGAAGAGACTGTCCTTTCCTACCTACATATTTTTGGCCCTTTTGTTGTGAATGTATGCACTGTTTTATTTTTAGGCTCTGTGTTCTATTCCATTGATCTGTGTGTCTGTTTTTATGCCAATACTATACTATTTAATTACTATAACTTTGTATAGTTTGAAATCAGGAATATTTTGGCCCTTATTCAGCAATTTAATTAGTTAATTTTTCCCCCAGTTTGTTCCTTGTCTTTTGACTTTGCTTATAGTAGTTGTTTTCCATGTTAACTTAAAATTTTATTAGCTGTATATTACTTATTATTTTTTGTACCTGGATTTTGAGTAAAGAAAATTTTCTCTGCTTCTAAGCCTTAAAGGAATTTACCCATATGATCTTCTCGTGCTTACCTGGCTTCATTATTTACATTTAGAAGTATAGTCCATTTGAATTTACCTTGGCGTATGGATCATACACCATTCTGTCTTTTCAAATGACTATCCAACTGTCCTAATACTAACTCAAGTCTGTCTTTTCTTCACTGACTTGAGATTCTGTCTTTATTGACTACTAAATCTTTAATGCACTTGGATATAAGGACTTGGACTTCTAGATATTTGTCAAGAGTTTAAATTCCAGTACATTGCTTCCTTGGCATCCATTTTGTGTGGTCACGTGTCTTGCGGGAGCCATCAGCTGACATTAGCCCATGCTGTGTGTGCTCTAGATAATTACCCACAGGGTCTTAAGTAAAGTCCAGATGTAAATTCCAGATATGACTTTCTCAGTGGTCCTTATGATAGAACAATGCCCCTCATCTTCCAGGGCACTCACAGTTTGTGCCCCTTAGAGAAGATCTTGTAGAGCTCACTGAAACCTTGGTCTTTTGGGTTTTACTTAACCAATCTGGCCTTAGCCTTGGCATTCTTTTAATTTTTTTGGTCAAGTATCTTTCTGACATCTATAGAGTGATTGTATGATTTTTCTGTTTCACTCTATTAATATGATATTCCATATTCATAGAGCTTCTAATATTGAGTACTTTTGCGTTCTTGAAATAATAATTTTGTAATGATGTACTTTTAATAGATTATAGCATTATGTCCTCAAAATATTTAAGATTTTTGCAACAATATTTATAAATGAAATTGATTTGTTTTGTGTGTTTCAGTATTTTCCTGGTTTTTAGTAACAATGTTATACTGAATTTGTATAAAGATTTGGAAAATTTGAAGCTATTTTTCCCTTTTGAACTTTAGATCATTGAAAATGTTTCAAGGATTACATAATAGTTTAATGTTTTATATAATGCTCTTGTGGAAACATCTAGGCCTGATGGCTTTATTTTTATTTTATATTTTAAAATTTATGGGAAGCTCTTTGACATTATTACTTCTGTAGAGATTGGTCTATTTAAACTTTCAACTAATTTCCTAGGGAGTTATCAATTTTTTCTAAGTTATATTTATTTGATAGCATTGTACAGAACAGTCTCTCATGAGATTTCAGAATTTCCCTTCGGTTTTCCAATGTGTTTTTCGTGTGCTCTTTCCCATATTTGTACTCTCTCTTATCTTGGCTTCCCTGGTAGCTCAGCTGGTAAAGAATCCACCTGCAATGCGGGAGACCTGGGTTCATTCCCTGGGTTGGGAAGATCCCCTGGAGAAGGGAACAGCTACCCACTCCAGTGGCCTAGAGAATTCCAGGGACTGTATAGTCCATGGGGTCGCAAAGAGTTGGACACAGCTGAGCGACTTTCACTTTCTCCACTCTTATCATGTAATGGAGTTTCCCCTTATCAGAGGCACCCTCCTTGATCACCCTATCTAACAGCTCCCTCCCCCTTTTCCTCTCCTCTGTATTATTTCCTTCCGAGCAATTGCCACCTTATGAAATTGACCTATGGAATTGTCTTGTTTACTGTTGTGGCCTCAGTACCTAGAAGATGGCCTGATTAATAACTTTTCTGAAATGAATGAGTAAATGAAAGAGAGAATGCATCTTTTATGTGCCCAGAGATAGAAAAGTGTTTTAGAAGAGAAGAGTACTACAATTTCTGTCCTATATTTGGTGCCTTTCTCCCCAGGAAGAAATTATATAGCTCCTTAATCTGCTCTAGAAGAGGAAGGTCAGTTTTTTGATTAGGCCTGATGTATCTTTGAAATTAAAGTTCTTTCCAAATACAAGGGTATTCACTGCAGATGGTGACTGCAGCCATGAAATTAAAAGATGCTTACTCCTTGGAAGGAAAGTTATGACCAACCTACATAGCATATTCAAAAGCAGAGACATTACTTTGCCAACGAAGTTTCGTCTAGTCAAGGCTATGGTTTCTCCAGTAGTCATGTATGAATTTAAGAGTTGGACTATAAAGAAAGCTGAGCAACGAAGAATTGATGCTTTTGAACTGTGGTGTTGGAAAAGACTCTTGAGAGTCCCCTGGACTGCAAGGAGACCCAACCAGTCATCCTAAAGGAAATCAGTCCTGAATGTTCATTGGAAGGACTGATGTTGAAGCTGAAACTCCAATACTTTGGCCAACTGATGTGAAGAGCTGACTCATCTGAAAAGACCCTGATGCTGGGAAAGATTGAAGGCAGGAGGAGAACGGGATGACAGAGGATGAGATGGTTGGATGGCATCACTGACTCAATGGACATGAGTTTGAGTAGACTCCCGGAGTTGGTACTGGACAAGGAGGCCTGGCTTGCTGCTGCAGTCCATGGGGTCGCAAAAAGTCAGACACGACTGAGCAACTGAATTGAACTGAACTGATGTATCTTTGAAATTAAAGCTCGTTCCGAATACAAGGGTATTCATTTCAAAGTGTAGTCACCTGGGACTGTGGATAACTCTGTGGACAAGCTAGGTAGGAGAGAAAATGGAAGAAAGCAGTCAAGATCCTGGCAAACCTGGATGCTCACTGAGCTGCCCCAGGTAATTTGTTTGTGTTCACCTAGGCAGAGAGAACAAGGTTGGTCAAGGCAACATTGGGGCTTTGGGTCCTAAACGCTAGAGACTAGGACAGGACCATATGTGAACTGTAGGAACTCGAATACATATTTCTTGATAAGTCTACTGCAGTGTTTATCAAACTTGAGTCATAAATTAACTGCAGTTATAAGGAAAAACAGATTTATTATGGATACCATAATTTTACTTAAAACCTCTTAATAAAATATTGCTTAAATATGCAGAAACAAAATTAGGCATACATTTGTTTTATTTATGGGGCTTCTGAGGCGGCCTTAGTGGTAAAGAACCCACCAACCAATGCAGGTGATGCCAGAGACACAAGTTCAATCCCTGAGTCCAGAAGATCACCTGGAGTAGTAAAGGGCAAGCCACTCCAGTGTTCTTGCCTGGAAATTTCCATGGACAGAGGAGCCTTTTGGGTTACATTTCATGAGGCCATGAAGAATCAGACATGACTGAGTGACTGAGTTTCCCTCTATTTTCTCTCTCTTGTTGTATTTACCAATCTAAAAGCTAAATACATCAAAAAAATTTTAAATGTACCAAAAAACCACAAACTAGTAAGAATCAAATAACAACAGCTATTAAATGTTACTGCCTGATACTGTTTTGCTGAAATTGAATGCCACTTGTAACGTGGTGATGGTTCTGGCTGGTTTATATGGGCTCTTTTGAGCCTTTCTGCGCCTGCTGTAGTGAACAATGATGACTCACTTCTAATCATCCCTCTTCTCTGTTTGATCTATTGCAAAGTTTGTATTTGAGTAAATGCTGTGGCATCAGTTGGTCTTCACGTGGCACAAAGCACCAATCACATTTAAGCTCATCTTCTTCTCTTAGTATTTGGTGACAAAGTAATGCCATTGTAGTAATATTTCAAGGAGTAGTATAAACTATTGATTATAAGGTGAACCTGCGAGCTACATGGTTTGGGTTTTAATCTCAATGTCATTAGGGATCAGCTGTGCGTTTGGGGGCAAGTTAGTAAGTGTTTTATGTTTTTTCTTCGTCTCTAGTAAGAGTGAATACTTTATCTCATGGCTGTTGTGAGGATAAATGAGGTATGTATGTTATACACTTACCTGGTACCTCTCATATAGCAAGCACTCAATATAGTCCTTTGAGGCTTGTGTAAATATTGTAAGACTTTGCTTGGCATCAAAATGTAAAATATAAAATTCTTAAAGGTAATTGTTGAACTCCTGGAAAGACCTCAGTTTGAAAGATACTGACCTATAGTAAAAGCAGACAAAATAGCCATTTGACTCATTTTTCTCAGTACAGCCTAATATGAGCTTTTAGGATTGTGGCTTCTAATCTTTCAAGGTTCACAGTATATTTAGAATACTAAAAGTAATATATTTGAAGTGATTAAAAAGTAATCACTGGTATAGATAAAGAGCAAATTTCAGGGTAAAAAAAATACAAGTTCTTGTATTTATTCCAGAACCTGAGATTAGACAATACTTCATACTTTGATAAATGGGTGCAATTTATTTTTACTACTGATGAGAATGTAAGCCATAATAATAACACTTGTTGGGTAGAACACTGAGTTGAGTGAGGATTTGTGTGACACATTGTAGAGCAGTAAAGGGCATTTAACTTTCTGCAGGTAGGAGGTATTCACAACATTCAGCTAACTCCAAAGAAATACATCGTCAGTAGAACCTGGAAGGACTTAGCTTTGGGGTTGTATAAGCACACAGTCATTTTCTTGGGCTCCAAAATCACTGCAGATTGTGACTGCAGCCATGAAATTAAAAGACACTTGTTCCTAGAAAGAAAAGCTATGGCCAACCTAGAAAGCATATTAAAAAGCAGAAATATTACTTTGCTGACAAGGGTCCATCTAGTCAAAGCTATGGTTTTTCCAATAGTCATGTATGGATGTGAGAACTGGATCATAAAGAAAGCTGAGCGCCGATGAATCGATGCTTTTGAACTGTGCTGTTGGAGAAGACTCTTGAGAGTCCTTTGGCTGGAAGGAGATCAAACCAGTCCATCCTAAAGCAAATCAGTCCTGAATATTCATTGGAAGGGCTGATGCTGAAGCTCCAATACTTTGGCCACATGATGCAAAGAACTGAGTTCTTGGAAAAGATCCTGAAGGTGGGAGGAGAAGGGGACGACAGAGGATGAGATGGTTGGATGTCATCACTGACTCGATGTACACAAGTTTGAGCAAGCTCTGGGAGTTGGTGATGGACAGGGAAGCCTGGTGTGCTGCAGTCCATGGGGTTGCAGAGTTGGACACAACTGAGGGACTGAACTGAACTGAAGCACACAGGGCAGTAAATGTTTCTGCACAGATAACAACAGACTGCTCAGGGTGATCAGTTAGAATATAAAAGCAATATGTATCTTTAGTTGGAGCCCAATCAACTGTGCACTCTGAACACACTGGCAGAGAGTCCAGCACAGCAGTGCCCCGCGGCCCACAGCTTGAGGCTCGCCACTGCCCTCAGTGGTTCCCAGCCCTGTGGCTTTCACCACTGCTTTGAGGTTCTCAACCTTTTCCGTACAGCAGAAATACCCAAGGAATACTTTCAAAATATACTGATGCCTTGAACCCACTGCTGACATTTTCCTTTTATTGCTGGGATAAGAGTCCCAGAGTCAGTGGGCGTTTAAATATCCACCAGAGTCAATTCCTGGTGGTCTATTGGCTAAGACTCTGTGCTCCCAGTGGAGGGGGCCTGGGTTTCATCTCTGGTCAGGAAACTAGATCCCACATGCCACAACTAAAGATCCTGTATGAAGACCCAGTGCCACCAAATAAATAAACAAATCTTAAAATCTCCCAGGTACTTTGAATGGGTAGCCAGAGTTGAGATGCACTGTTAAAGATACAGGACTGTTACTACATTGTAAGAAGAATAAGGAGTGATGGACTCAAGGGAGTTCGTGTCAATGGAAACAAGCGATATCTTGCAATTCACCTTACACTTCTAATACAATCCCATCTTTTAGTAATGGGGCACAATTTTAATTTTATCCTTGGAGTGTGTCAGTTCTTTTCTAAGCTATCTAGGGGATCTGGAACTCCCCCTAGAAGCTAGAGGAGTCTACTGATGAATTTCTGATAGACCCTAGAAAACTCTGGAGAATTCAAGAGAGCACATATTGGCTGAGCTCCTAGGAACAAGGCATTGTACCAAATGTGGAGATTAGGAAAGAAGCCACCTGAATATGGTGCTGGGGAGAAAGAATATTAATTACAGTATAGTTTTTAATTTTGAAAAATTGCAAAATAACCTGTCTTTCAACAGAATAAATGGATTACTAACCTATGGTATTCCATACAAGGGGATGCTATAAAAATGTTAACATGTGTGAACTAGGGTGGCCTGTCTCAAGGTAATTTATCAAAATATGAGGAAAAATATGGTAAGTTGCAGATCATATGTACTACATGTTAGTAGAATACCATTTAGATAGTTTTAAAATGTGCGAAAGAACAGTGTATACTATTTTGGAATATATACAATGTGATAAATGAGAAAAGATGAGAAAAAAATTGGAATGATACTTCTGTGTGTAAGCTCCATGAAAGCAGAGGGTTTTGTTTCATTTACTGATGTACTTTCATCCCTAGACCAGTGCCTGGCATTTAGTAGTGCCTGAAAAATTTTTGTTGACTAGAACAGTGGTAAAGTGGAGGGAAATGAAGTCAGGAATGAATTTACAATGTCTTCAACTATGAATGGTGCTTTTCTTTCTTCAGTTCAGTTCAGTCGCTCAGTTGTGTCCAACTCTTTGTGACCCCATGAATCACAACACGCCAGGCCTCCCTGTCCATCACCAACTCCCAGAGTTCACTCAGACTCATGTCCATTGAGTCAGTGATGCCATCCAGCCATCTCATCCTCTGTCATCCCCTTCTCCTCCTGCCCCCAATCCCTCCCAGCATCAGAGTCTTTTCCAACGAGTCAGCTCTTCGCATGAGGTGGCCAAAGTACTGGAGTTTCAGCTTTAGCATCATTCCTTCCAGAGAAATCCCAGGGCTGATCTCCTTCAGAATGGACTGGTTGGATCTCCTTGCAGTCCAAGGGACTCTCAAGAGTCTTCTCCAACACCACAGTTCAAAAGCATCAATTCTTCACCACTCTGCCTTCTTCACAGTCCAACTCTCACATCCATACATGACCACTGGAAAAACCATAGCCTTGACTGGATGGACCTTAGTTGGCAAAGTAATGTCTCTGCTTTTGAATATGCTATCTAGGTTGGTCATAACTTTTCTTCCAAGGAGTAAGCATCTTTTAATTTCATGGCTGCAGTCACCATCTGCAGTGAATACCCTTGTATTTGGAAAGAACTTTAATTTCAAAGATACATCAGGCCTAATCAAAAAACTGACCTTCCTCTTCTAGAGCAGATTAAGGAGCTATATAATCCCCACTTTGGGATGTATAATACTTAAAATTCAGCCTGCATTTCATCTAGAAATGCCCCCAGACCTCCTGGAAATGTTCATTCTGATACCATCAATTTCGAGAAGAAAAGTACCAGGATGTCATTTAAGGGCTTCACACCCAGCTTTTTCTGATGTACTTTCAGAGCAACACAATTAGAAGTTGAAAACTGGTAAGTTAGTGAAAAGCAGTATTAATGAAGGGACCTGCCAAAATTAATACCTGATCACCTTAAGAGCCAAGGGATTAAAAGCCTTGGCATATGGAGGTGGTGAACTCTGGGAAAGGAGCAACGAGAGGGCATCAGAACAGGATTTTGTTGGATCAAGATAAAATTGGCCTGCCAGGCTGGTTGCACAAACAATACTAGGCCCCCACAGGCAGCTTTTGGGTTTAACGTCTCCCTATTTTTGCCCACCTCGTTCTCTCCAAGTGGGTAATTGGTTCGTGTGAGAACGGAAAGAACCCTAGTACTTAAATTATCTGGACTTCGTTCTTAGGACTTATACTTAAATAGCCTGGCTCTTAGCAGGAGGAGATGAAGACTGGGTGGAATGAAAACTCTTCAGTGTGAGTCAAAAGGCCTGGATCCCTGTCCTGGTCCTGTCATAAGCCAGCTGGTAGGTTTCGGATAAGTTTCTTTGTGTCTCACCAAGTATTGGTCCTTGAAGTTTCTGAACTCTATGGGTGGTATTATACGTAGAGTTCATCCTTAGTGCTCTTGTAGACTGATAGTAGCTATGTGGAGAAGTGTACAGAAGAGAATTGAGAGGTGGTGTGTGGGTCCAGTGGGGAATTGTGATTTCACTGATTTGCACTGTTTAACATGTGTGGGGACTAGATTGTGTGTGCCTGTGTTCAGTCATGTTTGACTCTCTGTGACACCATGGACTGTCGCCCGCCAGGCTCCTCTGTCCATAGGATTCTCCAGGCAAGAATACTACTAGGGCATCTAGAAAGCCCTGGGGTCTAGATTAGTGATCAAATAATGGTCTTTGCTCTTCCTGATCTACAGAATTCTATAAATGAACCTTTTCAGGAAGAACATATGTGTGTGTGTATATACATCTATATCTCTATAGTTTCCAGAAGGGGAAGAAAAACATTTCTTATCCAACTTCAACCTTCTTCCCCTCCAGCAAAATATTCTGCTGATAGATAATAGCCTCTCCTAGAGAGAGGAAGGGTGAATCCACATTTACTCTGTGGGATTTTTCTCTGTGTTAAATCTACAGTGCCATCTACTGAATCAGGTAGGGAGTAATACAAAGACTGGAAAAGCATTTTACAGTCAAAGGATAGGATGGCTGGATGGCATTACCGATGCAATTGACATGAACTTGGGCAAACTTAGGGAGATGGTGAGGGACAGGGAGACCTGGCGTGCTGCAGTCCATGGAGTTGCAAAAATTCAGACATGACTGGGCAACCGAACAACAAAGAAGCATTGCAGCTGACAATGAAAGGAAATCTGCTTTTCATTTAAGACCATATATTTTAATCTCATAATTTAGCTGCTATTTCATTATAATATTTTGATATGAGAACACTTTTGAAAAACTCACAGAATGTTTAAATCCATGTAAACAATCATTAGTATGTTGTTAATACATGTTGAATCACCTGTTTCCTTTTTTGATCTAGTTTTTTAAATCATAGAGTCGAAGATTAAAAACTCAAAACCCCAAAGTATATTTCTAATGTCCTTGTGGCCACAGTAAGGTTTATTTGAGTCTATTTGGTTTTGCTCCATATTAGTATTGGCAGAACTGTCTAGGCTAGTGTCATGAAAACAGTTTCATGATCCAGTAAATTTGGGAACTACTGTATGCTTAACCCCAATCTCACAGATCCACAATGTACATTATAATCATAGGGGTTTTCAGACACTCTGAAGGCCAAAAATTTATTTAACCTGTCTAATTCAGTGCTTCCTAAAATTAGCTGAAGCATTTCAACTATTAGACTTCACTAGTGTCTCAGTGGTAAAGAATCCTGCCAGTACAGGAGACTTGGGTTCAATCCCAGACTGGGAAGATCCCCTGGAGAAGGAAAAAGGCAACTCACTCCAGTATTCTTGCCTGGGAAATCTCATGGACAGAGGAGCTTGGGAGGCTACAGTCTATGGGATCACAAAAGAGTCCAACATGATTTATTTACTAGATGGCAACGATTTCAAATATTGGTCTTTCGTATGCCAGACACAGTGTTGGGTGCCTCACATATGTTAACTGATTTATGCTTCATTACAGTCATTTGATTCTAAATCGTTGAAATGGTTTGTGGAGCAAACCAAATGAAACATTTGTGGAGCATATGATTAGAACGTGGCAGTGTTAGACCTAAAACCCAGGCCTGCCTGCCCCTCAGAAGCTGCTGTTTCTAACTGTATCACAGGATTTCTCAGTAAGGCCTTTCAGGTACCAAATAGCTGAGGACAGAATCTTCTGCTTGGCCAAGGGGTGGGACTCACAAGAGCCCTGCTTTCAGTTGGCTTTTCCCTGGGGTGGAGACTCTTTCAAAGCCTGCTATTGTAGAAGCAGCTGATTCTCTTCTCCAGGAGGTAAGAAATCCTGGCCTGCTGAGCTAGCTGGTCTTTGTGTGTTACCCCTCAGAACCTTCACCGTCCACTTCCACAGCTGCCCTTATTTTGGAGAATACCCCGAGAGAAACAGTGTCCCTAGGGAATTCTTAATTTTCATGAGATGTTTTGCCTCTAGTCTCTTTCCAGGTCTGTACCAGGCACTGGTTTTGTTAGCCATGAAAGCAGAGTTTATAGTCTAATTCTCTGAGATTCAAAGTCACTTCCCTGAAGAGATCATAGCTTTTGGACCTTACTAGTAAAGAACAGCTATTAAAGAACAGATAACTTCAGAAGGTCACTTGTCAAGAAGCTATTTTTAGGGATACTATTTTGGGTACTTTCTGTAGGAAAGTTGGGTGAGAACAGGCCTTTCGGACAGAGGACAGGAAAAGATGGGCTCTTTAAAACCCGGCTGACACTCTTGCTTTCTGTGTGATTCTCTCGGTATCCTCAGGTGTTGAAAGGAAGTGAGTGTGTCTCGTACTTGAGGCTGAATTCAGTACCAGATGAGATCCTAAAGATCTGCATTCTCCCACCCCAAGTTGTTATAAGTCTATAAAATCCAGCAAAGACAATGTGGAAAACAATTGGCAAGGTTTATTAATATGGCGAAGGAAACTTGCATGTCTGACCCATGATGTAGAAACTATTTTGGCTTCCCTCACCTCTTCAAATGGTAGATTAAAAGGAAAGTGAATTTTAACAGTTTGATCTGGAGAGGGGCAGCCAAGATGGTGAACAGGAAGACCTGAACTCGTCTCCTCCAATGGGTCCACCAAAATTACAACTAATTGCCTAGCAACCATCTATGAGAATGGCCTGAAGACTAGCAGACAAGATTTTTCCACAACTAGACACACAGAATGGAATCACAATGAGACAGGTAGGAGGGATGGAGATACGGTATAGTCAAGATACACACCCCCGGGGTTGCTGCCCCACAAACAGGAGGAGCATGACAATTGTAGAGGTCCTCCCCCTCAAGGAATGAGGAGTCCAAGTCCCACATCAGACTCCGCACGCTGGGAATCCTGCACTGGGAAGACGAGTTCCCAGAATGTCTGGATTTGAAACAAACATCAGGGCTTGTGTTTGGGAGAGCCAGAGAGTTATAGGAAATAGACTCTACTCTTAGAGGGTACAAGCAAAATCTCAAACTCTTGAGGTCCAGGTAGAGAGGTAGTAGACTGGAAGAAACCTGGGTCAGACCCACTTGCTGATCCAGGAGGCAATAGGGACTGCCCCTGGGTATGGAGTTGCTAGTGGTAGGTCTATTTGAGAGCTCATTCTACCATAATAACATTGATTCTGGCAAGCAGTATTTTAGAATTCTCTCTTTAGACTATTAACCCTAGAAGTCTAGTCCTATCTTCCAGAAGACTGACGTCAGCTCCATGTCCCCCATGCCTGGGTCATACAGCCAACCATACAGGAAACCTACCTTTATCTCCAGCAGTCCGGCAGCTGCTGCACAAAGCTCAGCCATGCAGCCAACCAGACTGGAGGCCATCCTTGCCTAGCACACCCAGAGGAGTCAGCCCACTGCACCAGAAAGGCTCGTGCAGCCCACGTGAGGGCACACCCACATCACCCAGCTCTGGTGGCCGTAGTGGACAAAGCTACCGAGCCACACAGGACATCTATATGAGGCCACTTGTCCCAGACTGGGAAATATAACCAGCCTACCACCTAACATAGAGATACAGAATTGGGCAAAATGAGGACATGGAGAAATATATTTCCGATAAAGGAATAAGACATAATCTCAGACAAAGAACTAAAAAGAGCTATTCTATCCAATAAAGAGTTAAAGGTTATGATCATAAAGATGCTAACTGATGCAGTAGAAAAACGGATGAACACTGAGAATGTCAACAAGGAGATGTTAAAAAGAACCAAAGTAGAGGGTTCCCTGGTGCCTCAGATGGTAAAGAATCTAATCTACCTGCAATGTGAGAGACCCAGGTTCAGTCTCTGAGTTGGGAAGATCCCCTGGAGAAGGGAATGGGTACCCACTCCAGTATTTTTGCCTGGAGAATTCCAAGCACAGAAGAGTCTGGCAGGCTTAAGTCCATGGAGTCACAAAGCGTAACACACGACTGAGTGACTAACACTAAACAGAGCAGAAGAATATAATGACTGAAATAAAAATTACAGTAGAAGGAATCAACAATAGATAAGATGATAAAGAGGCATGGATCAGTGAACTGGAAGACAGAGTCTGGGAATCACCCAAGCTGAAAAGAAAAAAAGTTTTAAAAATTAGTATAGTGTGAGACCTCTTGAATGACACTGAGTGTATTAACCTTGGCATTTTAGGAATCCCAGAAAGAGAAGAGAATAAGTGGTATTTCTTATTTGAAGAAATAATAGCAGAAAATTTCCCTAATCTGGGAAAAGAAATAGACATCCAGGTCCAGGAAATACAGACAGTCCCAAACAAGATGAAGCCAAAGAAGTCCACATTAAGACACATTATAATTTTAAAAATTAATATATTTATTTTAATTGGAGTATAATTACTTTATAATATTGCGATGGTTTCTGCCATCAGTTCAGTCTCTCAGTCATGTCTGACTCTTTGCGACCCCATGAACTGCAGTACACCAGGCCTCCCTGTCCATCACCAACTCCCGGAGTCCACCCAAACCCATGTCCATTAAGTTAGTGATGCCGTCCAACCATTTCATCCTCTGTTGTCCCCTTCTCCTCCTGCCCTCAATCTTTCCCAGCATCAGGGTCTTTTCAAATGAGTCAGCTCTTCACATCAGGTGGCCAAAGTATTGGAGTTTCAGCTTCAACATCAGTCCTACTAGTGAACACCCAGGACTGATTTTTCTTAGGATGGACTGGTTGGATCTCTTTGCAGTCCATACATCAACATAAATCGGCCATGGTATACATGTGTCCCCCATCCTGAAACCTCCCACCTTGCTCCCCACCCTGTCTCTCTTGGTTGTCCCAGAGCACCAGCTTTGAGTGCCCTGCTTCATGCATTGAATTTGCATTGGTCATCTGTTTTATATATGGTAATGTACATGTTTCAGTGCTATTCTCTCAAGTCATCCCACTCTCAGTTTCTCCCACTGAGTCCAAAATCTGTTCTTTACATCTGTGTCTCCTTTGCTGCCTTACATGTAAGATTGTCAGTACCGTCTTTTTAAATTCCATATATATACGATAATGTACAGTATTTGTCTTTCTCTTTCTGACTTCACTCTGTATAAAATGGCAAAAGTTAGAGATAAACAGAGAATCTTAAAAGCAGAAAGAGGAAAGCAACTAGCTACACACAAGGGAAGTCCCGTAAGTCATGTGTGACTCTTTGCAACCCCATGGACTTAAGCCTGCCAGACTTTTGCTGACTTTTCAGCAGAAGCATTGCAGACCAAAAGAGAGTGGCATGATATATTCAAGGTGATGAAATGAGAAAAACTTATAATCGAGAATATTTAGCAAGACTATCATTCAGAGACAAGATAAAGAGTTCAGACAAGCAAAAGCTAAAAGAATTCAGAACCACTAAATAAGCTTTACAAGAAATGCTAACATGACTTCTCTAAGTGGAAAAGAAAAGGCCACAACTAGAAATATGAAAATTATGAAAAGAAAAATCTCACCAGTAAAGCAAATATACACTGAAGATAGTGGATCAAGCACTTATGAAGATAGCAGGATGTTAGAAAGACATAAGTAGCAAAATCAGATATAATAAGTAGTTAACGGATATACAAAACAAAAGTATGTAAAATACGTAATAGAAAATGTGGTGGAGGGAGGAGTTAAAAGGCAGGGTAGCTAGAGTGCATATGAATTAGATCAGTTTAAAATAGTTATATGTAGGTTGTTACATATGGACCTCATGGTAACCACAAACCAAAACCCCATAATAGATACACAAATGAAAGAGAGAAAGGAATCCAAGCATAACACTAAAGATAGTCATCAAATCCTAAGGGAAAGGAGTAAAAGGAGAAAGGAACAACCAAGAACTATAAAAACAACCGGAAAACAAGCAACAAAATGGCAATGCGTTTAAAACTCCAGAGATTCAAGGTCAAACCTGCTAGAGGTCTAGTTGCCTGAGAAATCCAGGTGCCTGTGGTGAGAGAAAATTGACCCTTGCGGCTCAGCTCATCTGCAAAACTTCTCTTGGTTCTGGGGAAATCATTTAAACATCACAACCTTCGCTGGATGGGGAAAGAGTTCATTCTGTTAGGGGGCTGCTGTGCATCTTCTTCCTGGAGAGATGAGGGCAGCTGCAAGGGAGGGTTAAGGAATGTCTCAGGGTGTGGGGGTCCTCAGCTTGGCTTCCAGCCTCGCTTCCTGCAGAACAACTCTTTGTCCTTGGAGGAGGGGAGCTGTAATGCAAGGTTTAATCTAATAGTGGTTGCGTTAGTTTGGAGTGGATGAGAAGCAGCTGCCAGGTATTTTGCCTTTACAAGAGCCCAGTAATAAGCCCAGAGCTGATTCTTCATTTGCAGTTCTTATTAGTGAAAGATGGAGGCAGGATAGTCAGAGAGATTTGAAGATGCTTTACCACTGATTTTTTTAAGATGGAGGAAAGGCCTTGAGCCAAAGAATGCTGGCAGCTTCTAGAAGCTGGAGAAGATAAGGAAACACACTTCCTTTTGGTTTCCAGAAGAAATACAGTCTTGCCAACACCTTGATTTTAGCTGGTGAGATCCATCTTGAATATCTGATTATACTAAAATACTAAATTTGAGTTTAAGTTATTAAATTATAGAAGCACTAGGAAACCAAACTGATATCCTGAGTTTGGCCCTTCTTTAGGGATTTTTCCCAAAATGTTACATTTTATGTTTCAAAAATGCTTTTGAATCAGTTTTTTCTTTTTTAAAAAATATGTATTTGGTATTTGGCTGTGCTGGGTCTTAGTTATGGCTTGCAAATGCTTGGTTGTAGCATGTTGGAGTGTTAGCCATTGGACCATCAGGAAGTCCTCAGTTAATTCTTTCTTATCCAGCCTCATACTTTTGCCCCTGGGTCAAGCACACTTACAATCTAACCCCATGGTCTCTGGAGGACCTGCTTCTACCTACGAGGTGGTCCTTGCTATCCCTTCTGGGGATATAATTTCTTTTCTCTCTTATTGAGCCCAGCATAGTCCAAGCTGAATTATGCTGGTTTTAACCCTATCTATCATCCTGGCAGTTAGGAGAGGAGGTGGGAGCATCACTTTGGGAGTTACCTGTTGGAGTAGGAAGGAGAAGTTTTGGTAGTGTCTTCTCACAGAGGAGAAGTACTAGTTCCTGTTGCGGATGGCACCTCTGGAAACTCTTGGAAGGTCTATGGAGTGAAATCCTTGAGGGAATAATCCACTCAAGATGTCTCCATCTCACATTTCTAGGGTCCTGTGCTTTCCCAACCAGAGCCCTGGCTTTAGCTTAACTGACATATTTTGGCTGAGTCTTGAAATGTGAGTAACGGTATAAATCCAAGGGCAGCACTGCAAGAGTCAAATAAGTTATATACTGTGCACAGTAGATGATTAGTATTAATGAAGTAATAGAGTGCACACCCTCCGATACTTCCAAGAGTAATATGTGGACTCGAATAAAAGAACAGGTGCTAGGGCCGCCAATGATGTTTTGTTTCCTGCAACACTGTTAACTTCTAAACATGCTCTTCAGCTGTGTTTGCTTTTCCCCTGCAAGAAATAAGCTACCAAAGAGGCCCTCTGCTTCTCTCAGCCAGCCAGCAACCACCACACCTGTTTCACACTACTCCTCTGTGGAGCACTAGAACAACTTGGTAACTAACTCAAGAGATGAATTATCTTGGCTTTGTAGGAATCGTTCCCCAATATCTTTCAAATACCTGCGTCATTGTACAGCCAAGAGCATTTCCTTCCCACAGCGCGTTTTCCAGATCAGCACCGGGGAAACCTTCAGCTGGACTGCCCCCTGTGCCAGGGACTACCTGTGCCCTGCAGTCTCTTCAGAATGGACTCATCCCTGACATTCGGTGAGTGAGTGAGCCAGTCCCCCACTTTGTAATACTGCCTGGTTTCTTGGACCACTTCTGGTATCACCTCTGTCATCCAGAAAGCAGATACCAAGATGAGATTACACATCCAAGAGATTTATTGGGGGAAATACCCATTTAGGGAAGGGAACAGAAGCAGGTTAGAAAACCTATAGGCTGTGGTGCAGACCTGGCATTTGTAAGAGGACAGAGGGAGGGAAGGAATGATTGCATAGGAAACTCCCTGACCACAGTGCAGTCCTGGGAAAGTCTTGGTTAGGCTGATAGGGAATCTCTGAGCAAAGTCTGACTGATAGAGGAATCCTGTGCTGGGCGAGGATGGCTCAGTTCTATTATCTCTGCTGTGCTCACTGTCTGGGAGCAGCCTGGGGTAAGTGCAGCCTTGTCACGAATGACATGGTAGATCCAACCGTGCTTCCTGTTCTCTTAAAGAAGGTCTGAGTGGTGGCCTTCCATGGCCATGACAATGCTCAGGGTTTGAAATGTGTTTGGGCCACGTGTTTGCTGTTTGGTTATTCATTTCTCTAAGCCCTAGTTATCACATCTAAAGTTGTGAGGTTTATAGTAAACCTCACAGGCAAGCTGTGAGGTTTAAAGGGTTAATACATATGAAATGCATAGAAGACAGGTTTTCACATGGAATAATCAATGATAGTAGACAAAATAGAATTGGTGGCTCTGGAACCTGTTCTCTTCTTTGAGTCTACTTATTGCTCTTGTGAATATTGTAGGGTGTCCACTCTATTCTTCTTTAGTTATTTTACAAATACTAAAAAGTATCCTAGGCACAATATAGAGTGTTGCTGACTCTTGTAGTATTATTTTAGGATTTGTGCAGCTCAGGAGTGAATTCTCTGAAATGCTCATGAACTTGAACTGTGTGGCTACCACACAGGGTCCCTTTCTAGTTCTTACCTAGATTCTTTCCTCCTGTGGTATTTATATGGTAGAGAAAAATCTCATTTGTGCACATCAACATCTCAAGTAGTTTTTCCCAGGAATCTGAAGTTTAAAGCTGTTCCTATCTCCTCATACTGTGCAACACCAAATTAGTTCACATATATTCTATTTCATTCTTTATTTGGCCATGCCAGGTCTTCAGTCTTTAGTTGCAGCATGCGACCTCTTCATTGCAACATGCAAGATGTAGGTCCATGACCAGGAATTGAACCCAGGCCCCATGCATTGGAAGTTCAGAGTCTCAGCCAGTGGGCCATCAGGGAAACCCTATTCCTCAAATGTTTATTGAGTATAGTCAGTGGGCAGGCATGAAGATGAAATATTAGTAAGATGACTGAAATACTCAGAAGCTCTAGTCTCCAGGCAAAAATAGATAAGGACACTACTCTGAATTTAATGTGAAAAGCCCAATTAGAAGAAAAGCCATGAAAAAGACAAAAAGATGTAGTGAAATGATTCCCAGGAGACTTCAAGGAAAAGATGGCAGCAGGGACAAATCCAGAACCATTTGTAGAGAATGTCAGGAGATTATGCCTGACTGCAGTTCAAGCATCTCAGAAGACTTTATAGCAATATCACATTCTTCTTCATATATTTCTTCCAAAGCTCTTTTGCAGATAGTATCTTAGGAACAGTGCTGGGGATACTGTGGCTTACAACGAGTATGCAAAGTGACTCTGGCAAGAGTTTAGGGCCCTGTGTATATATGTGATTTAGCAATACAAGTCATACGTGCTTTCCATGTTTGTTGGTGATACCCACAGTGGTTCCTTGAGCACCATTTTAGCTCTAAAGTATTAGCTAGTCAACCTGCTGTTGGCCTTCCTAGGTGGCCCAGCAGTAAAGAATCTGCCTGCTAATGCAGGAGACTTGGGTTCAATCTCTGGGTCAGGAAGATCCCCTGGAGAAGGAAATGGCAACCCATCCCAGTATTCTTGCTGGGAAATCATATGGACAGAGGAGCTTGGGGGCTATAGTCCATGGGGTCACGAAAGAGTCAGACACGACTTAGGGACTAACTGCAATAGCAACCCGCTATCACTTTAGCAGAGGTGGAGCAAGAATCCCTAGTTAACAGGAAATGAAGAAGAGCAGTCTTCTATCCAAAACCGACATGGAGCAGCACTTGTGAAATTGTTACTCCAATAGATGAATAATAAAATCCCTGGAAAGAACCGAGTTTTGTGCTAGGAATACTCTTTTCACATCTGGCCCAACACAGTGCAATCCTTCAATTTAACTATAAAAAAGCAGCCTGTGTGGGGCATTTCTTCCCATCCGAGGAAATTTTAGGTGGACGTAATTTTTTCCTTTTTAGCCACGCTGTAGGACTTGCAGGAAACCAGGGGTTGAACCCACATCCTTGGGAGTGAAAACACCAAGTCCTAACCACTGGTCCACTAGGGGAGTCTCGAGATATACATTTCTTTGGAGAAAGGAACATATGAGGACAGGACTTGGAGCAAAATTACTGAATTCATGTGGGAATATTTTCTTTCTCCTAGATGACCAGATTTTTCTTGACTTAAATTAGAGGTGTTAAAAGATAGATTGAAACTTTTCAGAGTTTATTTGAGCAAAAATCAATTGGAATTGGGCAGCACCAGATTGGAAGTGGGCTCTGGGTCCACAGGAACCAAGGGAAAGACTTATATAGAAAGTGCCAAAGCAAATTATTTGATTGACTACCACTTGGCTATGATCAGTTATCTACAGATTTCTATTTCATATCTAGACATTTACAGGCTTAGAGTTAGGTTTCCTTATGTAAGCCCGCAGAGCATTAGAGCCGCCTCAGTCCAATGGCCTCCTTGTTTACCAGAAATACATTTTACCTCCAAGGATTTTCCTATTGGAGATTTTGAATTTGAGAGGCAGCAGTTTTCAGGAAAGACAAAGTTTTATACTGATCATGGTCTGGATTGCCTGTGGAACCTGAAGAACCAACTCATTGGAAAAGACCCTGATGCTGGGAAAAATTGAAGGCAGGACGAGAAGGGACAGCAGAGGATGAGATGGTTGGATTACGTCCCCAACTCAATGGGTAGGAGTTTGTGCAAACTCTGGGGGATGGTGAAGGACAGGGAAGCCTGGTGTGCTATAGTCCATGGGGTCATAGAGAGTAGGACATGACTTAGCTACTGAACAACACAGCTTTGTAATATGTAAATGAAATAGTTTAAGTAAACTCATTTAGTAAATAATCTAAGTAAAAAGATGCTCCGGAAGTGCTAGCTCTGTTCCGTTTGATAACACACTTGGCAAAAGCTTGGCCAGCTGGAAACGAGCGTTCCAGAAAACTCCATTAAACACATCCTTTCATCTGCATTTCACAGAAGAAAAGCTGGTATATGGTGTAAATATTAAGTTTATAAACTTCAAACCCAACTTCATACATTCTAAACTTGTATAATTACCAAGAGAAAGAGAGAGAGGGAGAAAGAAACGAAGAGAGTAAAAGAGAGTTTTTATTTACCATGGAATCTTTAGCACTTAGAGTTACATGGCACATTGTAGGCACTCAATAAATATCTGTTGAATGAATGAGGACCCAGAAATCCTTAAGGAGTTTCTTTCTTTTTGAACTTTTACTTTGTAGTGTTGTATGGCTGATTAATAATGTTGTGATAGGTTCAGGTGAATGTGAAGAGACTCAGCCATACACATATATGTATCCAATCTCCCCAAACCCCTCTCCAGTCCAGGCTGCCGTATCACATTGAGCAGAGTTCCATGTGTTATGCAATAGGTCCTGTTGGTTATCCATTGTAAATACATCATTATGCACGTGACCCAAACTCCCTAACTATCCCTTCCCTCCAGCAATCATAAGTTTGTTTCCTAAGAAAGAGCATTCTTTATTTGGAGTTCAATGATGCTATAAGTCAGAAAAGGAGACAAACATTTTACTGAGGTCTTCAGTGAAAAATGTTGCAAGTAAAATACTTAACTGGAGATTTCTCTGAGTTTCTCTGAAATGCTCTGTTTAATCAGCAACTTATAAGTATTCATAAATTCATTAGTATTTATTTTTTGGTTACTATATGCAAAACAGCAAGCTATAGAGTCTCTTTTTCAAGGAACTCAGATTCTAATAGGAAGATAGAGAACGTCAGGCCTAATTGAAAGAATGAACAAGCACGAACTAAAATTGAAGATGGGATGCCGTAGAATAAGGAATTCTCCCTCAAGGGGAGGCACAGGGAATTCTGTGAAGGGGAAATTTTACTGCATTTGAGTCAAACCCTAAAGTGGGAGTTAATTCATTACAAGTGGGAGTGACTAAACTGATAAAGAAGACTAGAAGGGAGATGGTTATGAGGGGAAAATTCCAGGCATAAGACAAGAGACATGGCTGGTAAAGAATCAGAGAAAGCTTTTCCTGGGGATTTTGAAGGGATAGGTCCCAGAGAAGACACAATATGTGAGAAAAGGAGAGAGGACAGGTGATAACTTTTACCAAGTTTACTGCGGATTTTGTACTTGAATGCCCTTCAGAGTCACTTGGGAAGTATAAAGAGTAAAATTCCTTATAAATTATTTCTTGAATGTGAGTCTCAGACTGAATTGAAAGAGACTAGATTTTATCTGGGAAAAATAGGCAAGGGGTATTAAAAAATAGCTCCTTATATGGGAATGGTGCCCCCATATTTGTAGCCTAAACCACAGACTAATGGCAGAAGAATTTCTGGCCAGACGATGGATGTCCTCCGACTACTCCTGCAGACTGCTCTCAAGGGTTTAGAATGTGGCAAACTAAAGCCAGTCTTTGAGATAAGCTATTTAACTGCAGAGAAAATGTTCATTCTCATCATTTAGGATGTTAAATCTTTCTCAATTAGATTACATATTTCCTTACTTGATTAGACATAGAACTCTAAGAATAATTTAATTGCTTTAATGACTCAGGGGTCATCATCGTGGACATTAATTATTATGCCAGGTTGTACAGAGTGAGACCTTTGGAACTTAGAGTGTGTCAGACTTCTTGCCTCTGTATTCATGGTACTACCATCACATTTAAGTTTTGTTTTTTTTTTAATTATTGTTCGTTCCTTTCTCTCCTTTCTGCTGCCTATGCTTGCTATGAAGCAGAAGTTCATTTCTAACCTTCCAGTGGTCAGAGTGGGAGCTTTTCTCTGATACAAAGCAAAGGGTCTTTGTATTTCAGGGGCCCTGGTGGAGATAAAAGATGTTTCTGTTTAGTGCAGTTTATAATGAAAATATTAATTAATGGGTCTTCTGTAAGACTTGAGTTTTAGCCTCAGCCTTTTCCCTAGTTGCTGTTAACTGTTTGGCATCACTTAACCTTCCTCAGACTAATTTCTACATTAAAAATAGAAATTTGAAGACATGTACCCCCAAAATGATGGATGCAGCATGGATTCAGGAGTCAGACAGTATTTGCAATTTCATTTTCCCTTTTTCCCCTGCATTTTTTTTTTTAATTGATGGGTAATTGCTTTACAATGTCACATTGGTTTCTGCCATCAACAATGTGTATCAGCCATAAGTACACATGTGTCTCCTCTCTCTTGAGCTTCCGTCCCAGCCCCCACCCCATCCCAGCCCTGTATTTACAATTTCTTCCATGCAAGCTTGACAAGTTACTTGGATAAGTTAGCTCATCTCTATGCCTCCTTCTGTTCCCTTTTCCATTTTGGTGGATGATAATAGTGTTTTCACTGTGGAGTGTGGGTAGGCTAAATGGGGAAAGTTCTCACAGTGCCTACAACCCAGGGGAGAATACTTGTTAGTTCCAGTTCCCTTTCTTCCACTGGAATCTTTTCAGCAAAATTGAGTGCCTGAAAGATCAGAATTCCCCAAGCTATTGAAAGTCTCTAAGTGTCATTAGCCAAATAGGCCACTGGATGTCACACTTGATCTAAGCTGCTGCACCTGCTTGTCCAGTACACTCTGGCTCTGGACAGTCTTGGGCTTCTAGAGCTCAAGTGGACCTTAGTGATCTTTGAATCAGAGTTTGAGCTGGAGTTTGAAAACTGAAATTTGTTTTGCATGCGTTCCATTTTGTTACGTTTTAATGGAACATGAATGCACTCAGGCAGAGGGTGCCCTAGTCTGATCTATAGAGCCCTACTTGGGCCTTTCATTCATCTGGGTTACCCACCTGGTTCCTCAAGGCAGTGGGCTGTAGAGCACCTGACCTCATTTTACAGAGGAGGAGACTGACCACCCGGACACCTTACATGGTTTGACCGAGGACATGGCTTAAATTGGTGGTAAATCAGGCCACTTGCTTCCCTGACGTTTAGCCAGGTACCCTAGATTCCATCGAGATTATGCACCTTCAGAAACTTTCCACTGTACAAAAGCAGCTGAGAGGGCTCATTTTCTGATGCTCTCTCCTACGCTCTGTTCAACCACAAGCCTCAGAATATTTTGACTTTCACCGCAGCAGTAGATGGGCAGTTTTATCTCATGAATGTTTTATCTCATGAACTTGGTTGGGGGTTGGGGCTGTGTTTGGACATTGGAACATGTTTCCCAAAGCACTTAGCAGAGAGACATTAGGCTAACAATAAAGTCCACAACCTCTAACAGGAAATCAGTAAGACAAGCCAAGGGTCATGATTTATACTGACTCTTATCAGAAAAAACATGCCAACAGAGCTCACTCTGAGTATTAATAAGTTATAATGTAACTGTACACAACTACACAGGAGTTTAAATTTTCATAACTACCAGACAGAGGATAAACACTAATATTGCTCACACTCTACCCACCATGTTTGGAGAAACCAGATCAGAGAGGGTAATTCTCTCTCAAATTTAGACTTCCCTGGTTGTGTTCTCTTTAGAATAGAAGAAGGTTCTTTCTGGGACAGGGTCAGCAGAATTGTAGGCCTCTAGGAATTAACAAGATAAAAGTAAATCAGACTTCCATTGAGAACATTTTACTGCGTAGGTCTGGCATCCCCAGCCTCTGGGATATAGTGCGTGATGATCTGAGGTGGAGCTGATGTAATAATAACAGAAATGGCGTGCACAATAAATGTAATATGCTTGAATCATTGTGACACCATCCTTCTGCCATCCTCTGGTCCATTGGAAAAGTTGTCTTCCATGAAACCAGTCCCCAGTGCCAAAAGGTTGGGAGCCACTGGCTAAGGGCACTTTTGGGGATATTCTGCACAATTTGAGAAGGCTGTGATCCCTTCCCTGGCAGCCAGGAGTGTGGAGGGTGAAGCAAGCCTATCTCTTTAGTTGATAAGGATTTTGAAGGTTCTAAAAGGGAGCTTGCTGGCAGTCTTTTTAAAGTCTAATTTGAAGAACTCTTATGTCAGTGATCAGAAATTGTAGCATAGTCTGTTAAAAGGGGAACAAATGTTAAAGAGCATGAAGTCTTAACAATTTTCACATTGCACAACCATAAATAAGGGTCCAGAGGAGGCAGAGGCCCTGGGTTCCACAGCAGTTTAGCTGAGCCAATACTTTTTTTCTTTCTTTTTCCTTTTGTCAATACTTTCTTGTACCCATATCATCAGAATTCTCATCTCTTGATTTCTCAAATTACCCTGATGCTTTTACTGTATACTAAGAGTGTGCATATTCTAGAATTTTATATAAATGGATCTTTTTGTCTGAGTTCTTTCACTTAGCATACTTTGAGCTTCAGTCATGTTGTAGAGTGTATCAGTTGTTCATTCTATTTATTGCTGAGCAACAGACATTACTTTGTCAACAAAGGTCCGTATAGCCAAGGCTATGGTTTTTCCAGTGGTCATGTATGGATGTGAGAGTTGGACTATAAAGAAAGCTGAGTGCCGAAGAATTGATGCTTTTGAACTGTGGTGTTGGGGAAGACTCTTGAGAGTCCCTTGGGCTGTAAGGAGATCCAACCAGTCCATCCTAAAGGAGATCAGTCCTGGGTGTTCATTGGAAGGACTGATGTTGAAGCTGAAACTCCAGTACTTTGACCACCTGATGCGAAGAGCTGACTCATTTGAAAAGACTCTGATGCTGGGAAAGATTGAAGGCGGGAGGAGAAGGGGACAACAGAGGATGAGATAGTTGGATGGCATCATCGATGCAATGGACATGGGTTTGGATGGACTCTGGGAGTTGGTGATGGACAGGGAGGCCTGGTGTGCTGCGGTTCATGGGGTTGCGAAGAGTTGGACACGACTGAGCAACTGAACTGAACATCCATCTGCTGATGGACCTCTAGACTTTTACAGTTGTTGTTGCAAATAAAGCTTCTATGAATGTTCATGTACAGGTCTTTGTATGTGCATGCCTGGGTGTGTGCTCAGTTGCTTTAATCATGTCCGACTCTGTGAAACCCTATTGACTGTAGCCTGCCAGGCTCCTCTGTGCAGGCAAGAATACTGGCGTGGGTTACCATGCCCTACTCCAGGGAATCTTCCTGATCCAGGGATTGAACCCACATCTCTAAGTCTCCGCCATTGGCAGGCAGGTTCTTTGCCACTAGCGCCACCTGGGAAGCTCTGGTCTTTGCATGCTCTAAGGAAATGGCAACCCACTCCAGTGTTCTTGCCTGGAGAATCCCAGGGACGGGGGAGCCTGGTGGGCTGCCGTCTATGGGGGTCGCACAGAGTCGGACACGACTGAAGCGACTTAGCAGCAGCATACTTTTGACTGAGCGTCTGAACTGAACTGATACTTTTGATTGGATCAAGACTCAGTAAAAGAATGGCTAGATAATAGAATAGCTATGTATTTAACTTTTTTAGATGAAGCTTAACTGAGTTACATGTGATCTATAACACATAGTACATATTTAAATTACACAAGTTGATGTTTTGACACATTTATACACCTGTGAAAACATTACATATTCATACTAGTAAACATATTCATCGGAAATGTTTCCTCAGGATCCTTAATTGTCACTCTGCCCTTCTCAGCCTCAAGCTCAGGCAACCACAGTTTTTTCTCAGTAAAGATTAGCTTGTGTTTTCTAGAATTTTAGAAAATGTAGTCATACAGTATGAGTTATTTGATGTTTATTTTCTTTCACCCAGCATAGTTATTTTAGAGGTCATCCATGCTGCAGAATATCAATACTTCATTTCCTTTTCTTAAAGAGTAGTATTTCGTTATATGGGTGTATTTTTGTTTATTACAGATAAAGCTGGTCGAAACGGTCATGTATAAACTAACACTTTGGCCACAACTCATTGGAAAAGACCCTGATGCTGGGAAAGATTGAGGCAAAGGGAGAAGGGAGCTGCACAGGATGAGATGATTAGAGCACCACTGATTCATTTGATATGAATTTGAGCAAACTCTGAGAGATTGTGAGAGACAGAGAAGCCTAGTGTACTGCAGTCCATGGGATCACAAAGACTCAGACATGACTTAGTGACTGAACAACAAAATTCTTAGATTTTTCTTGGGCTGGATCATATGGTGCATGTACATTTAACTTTCTTTTTTATATATTTATTTTATTTTATTTTTTTAATACTTTATTCTACATTACAATACTGTATTTGTTTTGCCATACATTGACATGAATCAGCCACAGGTGTACACAATCTCCCAATGTCGAAGCCCCCTCCCACCAAATGAAACAACTGACAAACAACTAATCTCAAAGATATACAAGCAACTTATGCAGCTCAACTCCAGAAAAATAAATGAACCAATCAAAAAATGGGCCAAAGAACTAAATAGGCATTTCTCCAAAGAAGACATACGGATGGCTAACAAACACATGAAAAGATGCTCAACATCACTCATTATCAGAGAAATGCAAATCAAGACCACAATGAGGTACCATTTCACACCAGTCAGAATGGCTGCGATCCAAAAGTCTACAAGCAATAAATACATTTAACTTTCTAAGGTGGAGTTTTCCAGAGTGATTGTATCATTTTACCTTCTGAACAGTGGAGTGTAAGAGTTCTAGTTCTTCCACATTCTTGCCAATGTTTAGTAGGTCCATCTCTTTAAGTTTTGGTTTCTCTAATAAATGTACAGAGACATTTTCTATCATGTTAATTTGCATTTCCCTTAGGACTAATAATGTTGAACATCTTTTTGTGTATTTGCCACTTCACTAAAGTGTCCAGCCACATCCTTTGCCCATTTTTTATTAGGCTGTTTGTTTTCTTAGTGTTAAGTTTTGAGAGTTCTTTACATAGACGGTGGTGTTGGAGAAGACTCTTGAGAGTCCCTTGAACTACAAGGCGATCCAACCAGTCCATGCTAAAGGAAATCAGTCCTGAATATTCACTGGAAGGACTGATGCTAAAGCTGAAATGCTAATATTTTGGTGACCTGATAAGAACTAACTCATTTGAAAAGTCCCTAATGCTGGGAAAGATTGAAGGCAGGAGGAGAAGGGGATGACAGAGGATGAGATGGTTGGATGGCATCACTGACTCGGTGGACATGAGTTTGAGTAAACTCCAGGAGTTGATGGCAGACAGGGAGGCCTGGCGTGCTGCAGTCCATGGGGTTGCAAAGAGTCAGACATGACTGAGTGAGTGAATTTGCAGTCTGGATACATGTCCTTTATAAGATACATCCTTTGCAAAGATTTGTTCATTGTCTGTGGCTTTTTTCATTCTCGATTGAGTGCCAGAAGTCCTAAATTTTGATGAAGCTCAATTTATCAGTTTGTCTTTGTATAGGTGATGCTTTTGATATTATATCTGAATAATCTTTGTCTGAGGGTCACAAATTTTTCTCTTATTTTTTTATTCTATAAATTTTATTTTAGGTTTTAAATTTTGTTCTGTCATCCAATTTGAGTTAGTAGTTATGTTCAGTGTGCGGTAGGGATCAAAATTTGCTGCTTTACATATAAACATCCAATGGTTCCATCACAGGTTGTTGAAAAGAATAGCCCTTTTTCACTAACTTGACTTTGAACTTCTGTCAAAAACCAGTTGTCTGTGTGTATATATTTAAACTGTTTCACTCCACTGATCTATTTCACTATTCTGATGCCAGTACCATGAGATTTGGGTTCCTTTAGCTTTATAATAAGTCTAGAAGTCAGGTAGTATAAGACCTCAAGCTTCATTGTTTTCAAAGTTGTGTTAGCATATTGTATTTGTATTCTATATAAATTTGAAATCATTTCTTGTCAATTTCTAAAATATCTTCTGGGATTGAGATTTTGATTGGGATTGCATTGAAACTATAGATCAGTTAAGGGAGAATTGACATTTTTAGGAACATTGAGTCTTCTGACTCATGAACATGGTGTATCTATCTACTCATTTAGATTTTCTTTAACTTTCTTTACTTTGTTTAATCTAAGAAGTGTTCTGTAGTTTTCATTGTATAGGCCTGACATCTTTTGTTAAGTCTTTGTATTTCACAGTTTTTGATGATGTTGCAAATTGTATTTCTTTATAAATTTCAACTTTGAATTCTTTGTTGCTGCTGCTGCTAAGTTGCTTCAGTTGTGTCTGACTCTGTGCGACCCCATACCCCATAGATAGCAGCCCACCAGGCTCCCCCATCCCTGGGATTCTCCAGGCAAGAATACTGGAGTGAGTTGCCATTTCCTTCTCCAATGCATGAAACTGAAAAGTGAAAGTGAAGTCGTACAGTCGTGTCTGCCTCTTAGCGACCCCATGGACTGCAGCCTACCAGGCTCCTCTGTCCATGGGATTTGTTGCTAGTACATAGAAATATAATTGATTTTTGTATTGATCTTATATCCTGAAACCTTGCTAACTAAATTATTAGTTCTAGTAGCTTTTTTTAGAGTCCTTCAGATTTTCGGTATAGACTATCATGTTGTCTGAATAAAGACAGTGTTACTTCTTCCTTTTCAATCTAGATTTTAAGGTTTTCCTTTTCTTGTTGCACTGGCAAGGACCTCCAGAACACTGCTGAACAGAAGTGTCAGAATCGGCCATCAATGTCCCTGCTGCTACACCCTTTCTCCTTTGAGAAGTCCCTGCTGAGGCTGCGGGTGTGGGTGTCTATTCAAGGCTGCCTGAACTTGCTCTGCAGCCATGCTTCTCTAAGATCTTATTACCATCTGCTGGGTGCTGCTTGGATGCAGAAGCCACATTCCCCATATTCTTGGCTTTTCACATCTCACTGTTCTCTCTCTCCCCATCCCCATCCTCTTTATTCTCTGTGATAGCCTGTCTGTACTATGAATCGCTGTCTCCTACACTTTCACTTCCTGTCAATTCTTTAAATGGATAAAGCTTTTGGAAAAACACAGTCAGATATCCCTCCACGGAATCTCCAGTGTTTGGCCGGATACCTTTACTGAAGCAATGTAGACAAATGGACCTGCTGAGAAAGGGGGCGATACAGTGAGAGCAGTAGTGAGTTCATGTCATCCCTTCTTTGCCTTTTCTCTTTCCCTTTGTCTCTTTCTCTATACCTCCATCCCTTTCTCCCTTTCTGCTCTCCTCCATCTTTCACTCTCTCCCTTCATCCATCCCTCTCTTTCTTCTTTCTGTTCAACCAGCAGTTCTGAGCACCTCCTGTCAGGTACAGCCAACCTCCTTGGCTTTAATCCTCTGCAGTAGTGGGCAAACGCTCCTGCATATGGACCGCAGCAAAGTGATTCACAAATTCAGAAATGGAGTTGGGGTCTCTGATTTTGCTCACAGCTTCAGTGACTCTCAGATAATAAGCGCAATTTACATTCACTCTAACTTGATAACTTTTCCCTGCTTTATTATCATCTGTTTCTTCCCAATGAATTATCCTGGAGCTTAGCAACTTAGAAAAGACTTATAACCTCCTATAAGGGACCCAGGGATCCACGTACAGTGTAGCTGGGTTCTCTGCTTCAGAATCTCTCATGATCTGCCATTATCCTTGTTAGCCTGGGATACACTTCTGTCAAGGCTCTGCTGGGGAAGAATCTGCTTCTGAGTCCAGTCATGTGGTTCTTTGCCTGATTCAGTTCCTCACAAGCTATTCCTTGCCATATGGCCCTTTCCATAGCACAGCTCACAACAGGGCAGTTGGCTTCACCAGAATGAGCAAACGAGATGAACTAGCAAGATGCCAGTGAATGGAAACTGTAATCTTTATAACCTTATCTCAAACGTGATATTGTATATTCTCTATAATAGAAGTGAACCACTTGGTCCACCTTGCACTCAAGGAGAAGCAGTTATTTAATGGTGTAAATACCAGGAGGTGAGATCAGTGGAACCCTCCCTACCACAACTATACTTTGAATGGGTGCCAATATCTAAAAGATTGAGGTAAATTGGTAAAATTTCTTTTTATATGGTGAAGGGGAAGGAGCCGAGGTTTATATGCACCTACCTTGTGCAAGCCCAGTGTTGAATGATCTTATGTGCCTTCCTATTTCACTCCCACATCTTTCCTGTGATATGTTTGTGGCAGATGTATTGAGGCTTTCCCTCAATATTCATTCTTCCGTTCTTTCCTGTTGTTCCATCGCTAAATCATGTCCATCTCTTTGCAGCCCCATGGACTGCAAAATTTCTGATGGTTGCCCAGGTGAAGACTACATTTCCCATTCATTTTCTGCAGCTAGGGATGGCCGTGGGCCTAAGTTCCAGCTGATGGGTTGGAAGCTGAAGTGTTGTGAGGCAGCTTCCAATAAACCCCTTGTGGGACAGCTAATAGGTATCTCTTCCTCTTCTTTGTCCTTCCTCTATCCTCCTATTTGGAATGCCTAAGTGCCATAATTTCAGGTCGTGAGATTGACACCATGCAGGTAAAACAACTAGAAGAGAGACCTCCTGTTTATGACACTGGGAAGCACAGTATCAGCACTGTATTGCCTTTTGGGACTTTAGGGGAGGGACAGTGAATTGCTGTCTTATTTAAGCTGCTATTTTGGGTGCTGTCAAAATGTCTGGTTTTGGTTTAGTGCAGGTTTGGCAAACTTTTTGTAAAGGGCCAGATAGGAAAGTCTTTAGTCTGTGTGGGCCATCTATGGTCCTTGTCACAAATTCTTCCTTTCTTTATTCAAAACAACTTTTTAAAATGTAAAAATAGTTCAGTCCTTTAAACAACAGCAACCATCATAGCTCAAGGTCCAACAAAGCACAGGCAGCTGGATTTGGTCTCCAGGGATGGTGCGCTGACCTCTCTGCTCTTGTCTTTTAAGGGAACAGTAGGAACCCCAGGGTAAATGTTGACTTCAGGGCCCACTTACCTTTCTGGAGCCATGTTTTCTCACTATTTTTTGTTTCTGAGTAGTCTTGTTTTCTTTATTGATTGGAAAATAATGCATTCAATCATTAAAAGTTACATTTACTCTCAGAAGTTGAACCAGAGGTAACTTTTATAAAAGATGTGAATGCAAAGACGTCACCAAAGGGACATTGCAACTATGGATCATTAATATTTAGGTATTTACTCAAAGAGAGAAAATTTTAATTTTCAGGAAAGGAAAATGAATCAGCAACACATGTTGATACTTTTTAAAACTTTATAATGGTACTTGAAAATTCAATTAAAATCAATTTACTAGCCTGGAATTACACTAATCATTACAATATCACATTATTGATTATCTTATGAGATTTATGCTTCTATAGTGCACATTATATCTTCCACACCAATGATTACTTTCCTGATGAATGAATGTTGTAATTTTACTCAGTATATTTAGATAGATCACAGAGTTTTATAAAACATTGTACACAAAGTACAAAAATAAGTGCCTTATGCACACTCTTTAATACTGTTTTCGTTTCTTTCTTTGGTACCTCAGCTAACTAACTTCACATAAATAATGTCAATAATAACAAGAAGGAAAAGAAGCAAGAAATTGCTTAACTTCTAGAAACTAGAGATGCATTTTGCAGACAGCATGCTTTTTATCAAGAGAAGAGATAATATCTGGCTATACTGTAGTCAGAAAAGTAGAAAAAAGAACTCATGAAGAAATAGGGATAAAATGCCAATAATTACATCACATCTTTAAACCACTGATAATAATAAATTGATTTAAACAGACTGATCTTCAGCCTAGGAGCTCAAATGTCTCATGAATTGTTGCAGAAAATGCAAAGTTTCAAAATTTACGTTTGGAAAAAGTATGTAAACTTCATTGTAAATCATCTACTGGAAAGAAATAAAGGTATAGACAAGGATCGTTAAACACTGTTAAATTTTATAAACACAGGTATACTTAATAGTTAATAACCAAAATGTTCTCAAGTAAATAAAAAGCATGGATCCCTGCTCATTAAGATCATAAGTCAGTATCTGCGTTTGTCAACTCCATATTTGAAAGCTGCTCTGGATTTCTAACTATATTTTTTTCTTCTTTTAAAATTTTTGGATTGTCTATTATGTTTCTCCTGGGGAAAATATTTGAAAACTCATTTTTACTTAAGTAGAAATAACAACAGACCAAGTTAAATTTGTCTTTAAATAGTGTTTGGCTGGAAACAAAATTTAGAGCGGAGTTGATTTATTTTGGGGATTCTGACTAAATGACAAAACCTACCAGCTGATGCACTTAAATATGTGAAATTATATTCATTTTTAAAAACTGCATAATGGATCACTAGACTGTGTACCCCACTGAGGGAAAAAACTTTTAAAAAATTTGTATTCACAGTTTCTGGCATAAGAGTAAGTGCATAGAAAAACAGACTGGTCATACATTCTATGAATATTTTTGTGGGCTAATAGCAATAGAGACTAATAACACTCAATATTAGTAAAGAGAATAAAGAAGAGTGAAAAACTTTCTAACAGGAATTTCTATCTATTATTTTCTATTACAAATAATAAAATCTTTATATGGGATTATATGAGGATGGGGATGAAGAATAGTTGATGAATAATGGTGAATGGTTGATGAATAATGGTGAATTAAATGCGAGGGAGTTAGTGTCTGAGCAAATCTGTAAGACACAGAAGGAGGGGAAAAGGCAACATGCCTCTTACTGTGAAGCTTTATATAGGAAATTCTTTCTGTTTTGAGGTGCAGGTAATTTGGTTCAAGAAAGAAAGAAACCAGCATGTTCTCTAAGACCTTGCTAATGCCCTCCGGATTTTGACAGACCAAGCACATGCCTCTAAGGGCTATTTTTCATCTTTTCTGCTGCACTCTTTGGCCAAGTGGCTGCGAGCTCAGTGAATGAAAGGCAGAACTCAGGACCCAGCACCCAGGGGCAGTGGGAAGAAAGCAAGGGCCAGAATGGGGTCATAGAGACTCAGCTAGTCAGACAGTGGCTCGAGGGTAACGGTGGAGGAGAAGACGATGCATTCTTATGTTCACCATGCTCCTACCCCAGTCAGAGAGAAGTGGCCAGGCCTTTAGTTTAAGCTATGTCTGCGCTGGAGACGATAAGGCCACGTTGACAACATAAGAAAACAAAAAGAGCCATAAAGATGGAGTCACTGTATAATTTGTTGTCTAAACTGAGACATGTTTGAGAGTAAGGGGGACAACTGTTTAACTGTTGATAGTTAATATTTATAATGGGACAACAGATGTAAGCCTACACTGTCCTGGCAAACCAGGATGTACAGTCACTCCAGAGAGATGCTGTTAAACAGTGAGTGGCGTGGATGCTCGTTGGTCTCTAAGAAATTCCTGCTGGCAGCTTGCTTTCTTTAAAGAGCTGCTGCTGCTGCTGAGTCGCTTCAGTTGTGTCTGACTCTGTGCGACCCCATAGACGGCAGCCTACCAGGCTTCCCCATCCCTGGGATTCTCCAGGCAAGAACACTGGAGTGGGTTGCCATTTCCTTCAATGTATGAAAGTGAAAAGTGAAAGTGAAGTCGCTCAGTCATGTCTGACTCTAGCAACCCCATGGACTGCAGCCTACCAGGCATTGCCTTCTCCACTTTAAAGAGCTATTTCTTGCTATTTCTCCTCCCCTTTAGGCAAAGTAACACATGTGAAGAGAGTGGGGGCATCTTCTTTTCTTGATTTCTCCCTCAAAATAGGAGAGATGTCCACAGGAGAGAGGTAGATGTGGAAGTGTTCTATATTTTATTCCAGGCATTTTGAATGAATGCAGCCTTCTGGTTTCATATTGTTTTTTACTTCAAGATTGGTTATGAATTTCTCTTCACCACTAGCTAAAGTATACAGTATTATTTTATCTTTCCTACAAAACTGAGGGCAACGGGGGCATGTGTAAAGCCTGCTATCCCCCACAAATGAGTCTCTGTGTTCAAGGTATACATTGCTGTCCCTATTATACCTGTTCATTCTATATTCTGTATAACATTGCAAGAAAAAAGCTGGCTTTTAAAATGTTGGCATTTGAAGGGCAATAGAATATTCTATACCCATTTTTTTATTGAGTTAAAAAAATTTAATGTTTTACCCCATAAGTAAAGAGATAGGTATGGGGGAGTCAGAAAAAATCTTATTTTCCTAGTAGTTTCATTAATTGTAGCAGGGTATGTTTGGCTTTGTTCTAATGTTGGCAAATACAAATATATAGCCTGGTGAATACTTGACATATTTCATGACCATGAAAAATCAAGATATTGCTAGAATGAAGTGAAATATCAACATCAGATTTGACAGATTAACAAATTAACAAAACCAGTAGACAGCTGTTGCTTGTCAGGTAGGAATGTCTATTGTCTTGTTTCTCTTTCAATAAGTATATTAAAATTCCTAAGTTGTGCTATTAATATTTTCTCTTAAAAGTGTTTATCACGAAGTTCACTTATGGTATCATATTTGAAACTTAGTTTGTCTTTAATAGATGTCTTTACAATATATAAAACTGTATCTGCAAAATATAAAAAGTAAGGATTCTCTGGTTTAAACTGTAGCTTTGTTTTTACCTCCTGGAAAATTCTGTATGAGTTCAAGAGTGAAGGGGATGCGTGACTATGGATTTCTATTATTCCCTTTTAGTTGTAAGTTACTTTTGGGAAACCTGGGATAGGGCTGGAGTTGCACAATAATAACAAATTTTACCAAACTTTGTAGCTTTGAATACAAGGCAATTTACTGAAAAATCCTAGCTTTCTTTATTGACCCTTATTCTGCAAGGCACCCTGGAAAATCTCCCTATCCCCGTGAATTCAAATTGTGACCCAGTTGCCCAAGAAAGAACTATAAAATAGTCATTTATAAATGCAGTGAAAAAGAACATAAGTTAAAAATTAACATTGAGGTAATATTTCTGAAAAGCTAATCTATATGACTGGAAGAATATGTTATTTTTTTAAAAAAACTTTTAAGTAAGACTGAAAGTAATTTCCTGCATATCTGTTATCAATACATAGCTATAATTTAATTTCCATCCACCATTAAAATGTTAAATATCTGTGGCTTGGAAATATGTTCTCATTGGTTAGATATTTTTTGAAGTTGCTGTTTGCTGAACATGAGGTAGCTTCCTAGCAGCATACTGGGTGCTATCATCCGAATACAGTGAGTGTGGTTTGGCATGATGCTAGGTGTGAGCAGGGCTGGCTGGGTGTGGATAGTTATCTAGGAAAATTATATTTTGTGGCAGTTAAGGGCAGTTCTAGCTATATTAATGGGGTGGGAGAGAAATTCAACAATTTAAGAAAAGGAGCATTTTTACAGAGAAAAAAATTGACATCTAATCTCACTGCTATTGCATTTCCTCCTAAGAACTATAGGACTGATTTTAATTCTCACTAAGCTATTAATACCCAAATTTAGAAACCCAATTCTAACTTACTAGATGTTTCTAGGTTATTGGCTTGGGTATTTTGTTATTATCACTTGGTAGGTTGATTTTAAATTTTTCTATGAAGATTTTTTTTTCTACTAAGCAATAAATTAAGAAATAGGAAAATATCAATACACAAAGAATGATAGGTATTAGATAAGTGCTATGAATGTGCAAAAGAGACTTCGGTTCTACATTTCCTTTTTTTTTTTTTAATCTCAAGTTCTAAAGTTTCAAATTCATCATAGTGGGACTTATTCTACATTATTTAATTTGGGCAAAGGAAATGGAAACATATGGTATGGTGAACACACTGAAACTTTCATGATTTATGTTCTAAATGGGATTCCCTAAATTTTACTAGAAAAAAAAGTTTTAGCAAAAAAATAAAACTATATCTACTCACTTGAATAGCACTCAGGAAGTAAATGTCATGACTACTTGTTTTCCTTTGAGCAAGAATGAGCTGATATTCCAGTGGAAATTTTCTTTATACTTTGGTATTATTGTATATTTATGTTTCTGCTCTTAACCTTTAAAAAAGTGATTCATGATTTAATTTGGAATAATACTTTTTTTCTCATAAAGAGATTCTTATATTAACTAATTGCTCTTTTCGATTACATTTTAAACTACTCTGGATCGGACCTTCTATTGTACATATACTAGCCATGCAGAGTGACTTTTCTCTGTTTATTTTCAAAGATTTTAAAGAGCATTAAAACTTTTGTCCTTGGAATTTGAAATGCTTCTTTGGACTGAGTAGAAATTTGCCTGCCTTCACTGTAATTATTCTCCATGAGTATGAAAGCAGGTCCATGGGGGAGTATAAATTTAAACCTAAGAATTGCTTAAGGAAATGTTTTTCACTTTCTTCTATTTAGAATTGGTTCGGCCCAAGAGTTAGTTTGAAGCCAGTATGAATTATAGTCACATCTATACTTCTCATGAGATGAATATATTTAAAAATAAGATCTGGCTATTTGTTTTCATTTATTAGTCATTTTTTTCCCATGCCTCTTTCTACTTAATGAAAGTGAAATTTAAAACAAAAAAATTTTTTTAAACAGTGGAAATACAAAGAATACAGCAGTTCCCAAATTTAGCTGCATACTTGAATCACCTAAGGATCTTAAAAAAAAAAAAAGAAACTACTGATGTCAGGCTCCGTTCCCAGGACATTCTGATGTAATTGGTATGAGGTGTGACCTTGGCTTTGGTGGGTTGAAAAGCTCTCCAGGTGTTTCTAATGTGCAGTCAAGTCTGGGAAACACTGTCCTTGGAAATAGGAAAAGTAAAACATAAAATTGAAAGCACAAGGCCTTTCAGTGTTTCAGCTGTAGCCCTGAAGCCTACAATACCTGATTGGAGTTAACAGAACTGAAAGGTTACAAGGACTCGTAATTGTTGTTGGGATTTACCTGATTTTGACTGGAATCTGGACTGATCACTGGATCATAGAATTCCTTTCAAGAGTTAACAAATTTTTCTACGCTTTGGTGTGTATGTTTGCCCTTTAGTCTTGCAGAATTTTACAAAGGCCAAGGGATTTTTGAAATGGAAATTGAGTACAGAATGTCTTTCACCACTAATGCGACTGCAGTGGTTCATAATACGTATTCTGTGTTTGGACTTCGCTTATTTCTGTTTTGACAAAAAGCCATCATTTACAAGTGCAAAAGAAAGCAGCGCCTTCTGCTCCCGTCTCCATCCCAGTTTCTGTAGCATTCTCACCTCGGATGTTTTAGAGAAGAGGCCCCAAACTCTGGAGATTTTGATAAATAGCACCTTTGCTGAATATCTGAAGACTCAGCTTCTAATATTCAGTGATGGACATGAGGTTCTCCTGTGATAATTTTCAAGACCAAAGGATTCAGATATGGTTAAGTGGTCTGATACTTACTGAAAGTAAAAGGAAGAAAAGGCAGTGGATTTCTCAGCAGATTTAGTACAGGTGGGTTAGAGAGTCCGTGGCTGAACGTAAGATGATATAACTGTCTCTGAATGCTGGATGGTGGGCTAGGTGCTGCAAAAACATCAAAGAGATATGAGTAAATCTTCACTCCTCTCTTAGTTTGAAGTGACTTTTCAGCCAATTTGAATAGGGAAAAGTATCATAAATGGTATTCTATGGATTTGATTTAATTTTTACAACATTGGAGATGAGCAAAGAGACTGAGAGGAAAATAATATGAACAAGTCAGGTTGTTTAAAATGAGAAAAAGTCATTTCGTGTTGGTACGACAATAATCTTCTGGGGATCCTTGGGACTTGTAGGAGTTCTAGGGAAAAAGAGGTGTGGGCTAATGAGTTAACAAACGATGAGCCTGGATTTAACAATAGCTATAACAGATCACATCAATTACCAAGTCCCCAGGGGATGCAGGGGATGAGAAGATCCTGATGTATAACAAAATGACTGGATGGAATTTTTCAGATTGACATGATGCTGATTCCCTTAAACTCTGGACAATCTCTCACAAGCTCCAGGCTGTGAACAAGCCCCGTGCAGTGGGCAATGGAAAATGGACTTGGAAACGCATCTCCTACCTTCCTTCTGTCCTTTGTGACTGTGTATTACAGCTGTAAGCCAGGGGCTAAGACTCTGGAACTACTTGGCTCCCTTGGTTGTTTCTGGTTGCCCGAGTCTGTTTAGCTCCTGAATTCTTGCTGGCTAAAAGGTCTCTCTCTACTTTGTCAAGGTTTGTAAACATGCTCCCCAAACCCTCCGGAACCCTGAAAGAAGAACTTTTGGGGACAATAACTCTTTAGCTATCTGTTAGATAAATGGCTCCTTAACATTGCATTTAGTTAGGAATAAAGTTCTCTTAGCATAATTTTACAATTAGTATAAGCTGTACAGTCTCAGGACAGGCATCACTTGGGACAAGTATTGTGATCATTGGGAGACTGAGTTAGAGGTTTATTTCTTCTGGACTGAGTTTGTGTGTTTTATTCTTAAGACAAAGATGTCTTCAGAAGGTTCCATATCCATCCCCTCGGGCAGTCACTGCAAAGGTGGGGTAGACCTCATACGCCGCATATGCTGCTAAGTCTTGTCCCAGGGTCACTGCTTGCTTGAGCTGGGCTGCAGACATGGACGCAGTTGGACTGGGGACAGCGTAGCCTGGAGGAGGAGGCAGAGAAAACTTCATGAAGGGGGTTTAGATTTGCTTCCTTTTGGCTTGTTGTCTTCTTTTTGAAAGATGACAATTTAGCATGGTTGCTTAAAGCCCAAAATTAATATGTACATTTTAAAAGGTGCCCTCTGAAGAAATAATATCTGGACTCATGCATTAGGGAACAGTGTGTCTCAGAATAGGGTCAGCCACCTGTGTCAGGATCATTTCACTTTTAGAAAACTAGAAACATTGCTGGTAGATCCCAAGAAACAGACACGTCACAGGATGCTAAGCTGAGAAAAGCTTGAGGTTCCGAACTTTTTCAGAGGGTCTCAAAACTTATAAAGGAGGGTTGGCAATTGATGGGTTGGCAAGGCATGGAGGGTGGGCGCTGTGGGTCCAGTTCTGCTGCACCCCCACCTCACCTAAACAGAATATTAAAAAACCACTGCTGTACTCAGGATTGTAAGGACTGTGTAGACCAGTAGGATAAATATTTAACATTTTAGCACATTTCTATGTAGCAGCATAAAAGCAAATACCTAGTGTTGCTATATTTTGACCTAACTGGACAGGGCCAAAAATACCTAGCCCCCAATCAGTCTGTCTTTGGTGTATGTGGGGCCTTGATGCTCATCCTGTCAGAGAACCAAGGGATTTGAGTAATAAGGACATAATCATATTCTTTCATATTACTGTTTTTCTAGCTGATCAATATTTCCTTTTGAAGAAAAGAGCATAATAGCTGTTATCTACAAGCAATATTTCCCTGTTAACGTTTTAGATCAAAACCTGGTTCTCTCAGAGATGATCCCCAAATTGTGAAAGATAACAAGAAAAAGGAAAAGTGTGCTTAAGCAACGAATGGGGACCTGATTTTTTATTTTTAAAAAGCCCATTGGTTTCTGTGTTGTGGAAATCTGCCCAACCCCAGACACATTGATTTCTTTCTGGTGGCTTCTCAGGAAGTGGTGGCAGGAAGCTGGCTGGACTCGTTTTTAAAAAATTGAATCCACTCCTTGGCTCGTGCCCTTGGGGCAGTAATGCTAATGCACAAGTGGAGCTTGGTACATTTTCCACGGATATAAGAAATGTGTTAAGAATTACTTTCATAACTTTGGAAACAGTATTTCTAAAGTAAGTAAGTAAAATATGTGTGTGTGTGTGCATGAGGCATAGATTTTATCTTTAGGGATTTTGAGTTTTCTTTTTCAATCTGGCTAATTTCTAAAGTGCAAGAGTATTTGTGTTCTAAACAGTCTTCCCTTGGAGCCTGTTATTCTTTGCTTGACTTCATAGTGAGTTATAAAAGATCATCTCAGAGTCTTCAGCATTCCCAAGATGATTCTCCTGCTCTAAATAATTTTTTACTTCTTGTAGGGGCAAATAAAAGTGAGGATAAGATAAAACATTTTTGAGTAAAAAGCAAATCCTTTCCAGTGTGAAAGCAAACTTTAAAATTCTTCTGGCAGTGGCTCATTTATTTTTACAGTACATGAATTAGATGTCTTTGGGGTACAGCTCGCTGTAAGGCAAGGGTTTAACTTGCTGTTGTTGAGAAGCCTGACACAAGTCCCCAGAAGATGGATGATCCAACACCCTGCTGTATGGAAAGCGAGCACAAAGCTTATGGCCCAGCACAAGCCGAGAGGGCCTGGCCCTTGGCAGTGGCTGCCGTTGGCTTGGGAACCTGGAAAGCGTGCATCACACATCTTCTCCACATTCTACAGAACAAAGCTGGAATTGAGATCATACTTGTGTGTGGAGCGTGATTAGTTTTAGTTTCACTTGCCAGAATGGAAGACATATTGGCAAGTTTTGAGAAATAAAAGGGAGTGAGAGAAGGCTCTCATTTGTTATGGATGTGAGGGAGACAGCAGTTCTCATGCCCACATACGATTGGTACATAAGTTCATCAATTGATAGAATGTCCTATTTCTAGTTCTAGTCTGATTTGGGTTTATGGGAAGTATGCCAGCAGTGACAGGTCAGAATGATAGATTTCTTTGAAAGATACAGACTTTTATTATTAAGAGTGTAGTTGCTCAGACTAACTGCTGAAGGAAAATTTCCAAAAGACATTTCTTGTCTGGTCCTCTTTAATCTCTAGAGGGTTCATTTTCATTATTAGCATTTGTTGTGGGTACATAATAAATGGGGGAAAGTCTTTTAAATGTGAGCCTGAAGGCATGTTAATCTACAGATAGGCTGTACTTTAAGTGATCAGCATACGCCCCAGACCTAAATTATACAACAGATAAAATGAGCCTGATTATCCCCTTACTGAAAGGGTCTCTCTCTTTTCTCTCCCTCTCTCTCACATACAGAATTTACTTTAAATAATTTTTAAAAATCTGCTCTACGTGTTTCTTTCAGAAAGCAAAGTAATAAGTAGGATTGAGTAGCACTGAAGATTAGAACTGGGGAGGGAGTCCAAGCATTGCTTCAAAGCTGATTGACCTTGGCCAACGGCTTAATCTTTCCAGTACTTGGTTTGTTCATCTGTACAATGGGCGTGATGGTAGCGTCTGTCTCTTGTGGTGTCATGAGCGTTGCTTAGATAGGTGAGTGCCTGGCACATAGTTATAACGAGTTTAAATAAATATAAGCTATTCATAGGCAGATCTAAACTCCTACTAAAAGTAAAAACCAAAACCAAACCGGAGGCAGAGTGACTGCTTCATTCTCAATCACACAGATGCTTACAGCTGAGCTAAGACTAGGTGCCCCCACCCCTGCCTCCCAGCTCTATTCTCTCGCCTATATGTTAATGGCTCACTAATCAGATTTAAAGAAGATGTTGTTCACTGTGAGTCCTGGTACCCAAGAGGGTTTCCCAAACACTCTCTGTAGAGTGTCAGTTCTGGCGCTATTTTTTCCAAACCTGGAAATGCAGTAGCAGAAGCAGCGGCAGCAGCGGCAGTCTGGGCGTCGGCTCCATCAGTGGGGATGCCCAGGGCCTGCAGGGTGTACTCGGCCGCGTATGTCTTTGCTTCATCCACATAGGCACTTAGCTTCGGAGGTGTGAAAGGATGGCTGGAAAGCAGAGTCAGTCAGGGTGCACATTTTATTAATAAATGTGTGCTGCTGAGACAGCTAAGGCGCTGTATGCTTTTTAAGATGATCGGATAATAGAATTTTGTGTGGGTTATCTTTCTTTTGCTTTTAAACCTTTTAAATATCTATGCATGTCGGAATATTTGTGAACTTATTTAGAACATGGATGGGATGACACTCGTAGAACATACTTGCAACTCATTATAAACCTTTTCTAATATATATGTGAAACATGATGGTTCCTAAAATGTGTAGAAATGCAAGCTCAAGGTAAAATTCTGAAGGTAATAACCTTTAACAGAGAAGTTAAGTCTTTTGTCCAAGATTTAAATGGCAGAGGATGGTGTTAATAGGTATAAAATTGTAATTTCATATAGTTCAACCCATATACTACACAGATAAAAACATGGGCTATAGTTTTCATTTCTATTACACTTCATATCCACAGATTTCCACTGGTTGAAGAGAGTACCCAGTCTTCATTGTCTCTGAAATTTAGGGGCTTTGAGATGCTAGTCTCATAGCTGGCACATATATCCCAAATACACATCTCAATGTAGGCTTTGCATAAAATGAGTCAGTAGTCTAGCTTGAATATTTATCTTCTTTAGATAGTGATAAACATACACTACATTTACAAGAGACTCTTATTCTAAAATCTAAATGATGAGAAGTTACACACATGGCAGGATTCTGGTTGGCCAGGGCAGGAATGGTTATTTTGTATAAGAAGAGTTGTCTTTGATCTTGTCCAATGGCAGAGTGAAGTTGATACACAGGTTGTCCCCAGTTATTTTTCTGACAGATTTCTTCCAATATCTACAAGAGCGGGAAAAAAAGTGACTTTTCTTTCAAATGTCGCATTTGCATTATTTCTCCAGCTTTCAGGTTTTTAAATGGAATCTTCAGAGTTTAACCAAATAGAAGAAAATATAAAATGCCACATGGTTTAATGACTCATAAAATTTAAGATGAACTCAATTTGAACTCCATTTAAAATGTTAAGTCGATTAATTCATAAAAATCATTTTCACACCATTTATTCTAATATGCTTTCAGTTTAGTCCATTAGCTCTTTTTACCAATACTTTACTTTTATGATTTGTTTGATACATTCTTTTTTAAAATTGATATTCCAGCACTGTGTAGCTGGATTTACTCATTATTACTGTGAATCCTTCTGTTTATAATCAGTTAGAGAAAATAACCTAAGGATTCTTTCCTATTTCACGGCATTTGCCATAGGCTTTTAACTTTACATTTTCACAAAAGAGTTAAAAAGTTTGATGGATATTTCTTGATGGACATGAATAGATGGGTGTTGATAGTTGCCATGTTTTTGTTTGGCAAAACACCACTTCTGGCTATTTTTACAATGATCTGATTTTTAGGAGCTGCCTTCTGTCGTTACTCCAAACCAAATCTTTCCTAACGGCACATATTTTCTTCATCCTGAAACCATTTTTTGTTGGCCCACAAGCCTTGATGCTCCCACTGGGCAGCAGATTCAGTAAACTGTGCAACATAAGGCATAAATGTGAAAAAATAACTCCCGGGTAGGACTATTCCCTAGACTGAGTCCATGGATCTTATCTCATTCGCTCAAACACTCATCCAGCAGCAATGGCAGAGCTTCTGGTTTATTAAACTTTTAGGTTGCTGCTATTTCCTCTACCAACTTTTGCTTTTAGTACTCCCAGCTTTGTAGCATCTTTTTTCATCTACAAAGTGTTCTCTAAGGTTCCAGGGCGATAGGCAGTTACTTGCCTGCTTGTTTATGCCCATTGTGCAGACCCGTGGAAAGGACTTTACCTCTCACTTCTGACTTGCGGGGTAGCCCTAGCAGCTCTGCTCTTCTTGCTGGATGCCCACAACCCCTCCAAGAATTTGTCAAGGCTCCATCTAGGCTGGCTGGCGGTGGCATGACCCTGAATTTCTAAGCCATAGTTGCAGAAATTCAGAGAGATTAATTTTTAAAACTTTCATTAGTTCATAGAGATGGTTACTGATGATACTATAAAGCATGACCAGTTTCTCACCTGGGTTAATGTAAAAGCAGAGGGCATTACACACTCTGTAGTAGCTCTTAGAACTATTAAGTAGAATTTATGACAATGATGGGGCTTCCTGAGTCGTGCTAGTAGTGAAGAACCTGCCCGCCAAGCAGAAGGCCTATGAGACATGGGTTCAGTTTCTGGGTCAGGAAGATCCCCAGAAGGAGGGCATGGCAACACATTCTAGTATTCTTGCCTGGAGAATCCCATGAACAGGGGAGCCAAGAGGGCTACCATCCATGGTGTCACAAAAAGTCGGACATGACTGAAGTGACTTAGCAGGCAGCATGCACATAACAATGATTCTTTTTTTTCCCTTAAAATGTTTCTGGATACCCTAGTACTTTAATTGGATTGCTTATTTTAGGTTTTAACCCAAGATATATTGGATGACTAGCTTTTGTGTTATCTGAACAAAGCTCCATCATTGTATTAACTAGATTTTATTGTAGTTATTTATGTGTCAGGATCCTTTCACTGGATTGCCATATGACTTTTGATGGCAAGAATTATGTTATATTTGCTTTTCCATCTTTAGCTCCTAGCGTTAATACTTGGTGCATAATGCTGGCCCCCCAAATGGTTTTAAACAGACACATTAATACTGTTTACTACTCTAATTGGCATCCTTAAAAAAAAATTACCTGTGGAGGGTTGCAGAAACTATAGATGAGCTCCTTTATATATATAAGAAAGCTATTAATTCTACCAAAAATAACCAAAAAAAAAAAAGAAAGAAATCATTCAAGATGAGCTTTTAGAAAATCAAGTTTTCTACTCAATTGTAATCATTAGGCTACTTCCATAAATTTGGGGCTTATACCTTTGGGGTGGGAGTCAGAAAGTTTCCTTTAGGATGTGCAAACTGTCAACTCGATATTGATTATTCAGCCAAAGTATCTGCAGAGTCCAGCACATAATTCACATCCAGAGGGAACAGTCTGAGGGTTAACACAGATCCTGTTTTGTTTTATTTTTAATCCTGTGATTCAGTTTCCATACTGGAACAACTTTTATAGCTTTAAATTTTCCAATAATAAAAATACCCTCATGCAGGAATATGGAAACTTAGAACTGTGAAATGAAAGCAAAAAATTTACCATAAAGCCACTGCCCAAATATAATCACTGTAGAAGACTTGATTTGATATGACTGATGGCATATCATAGTTAATATGAGTAATGACACACCAGAGGTTGCACGGTGTTTTCACTTTAACAGTGTTTCCAGGAAAAGATGTTCTAATGAAGATATTCATTCCCTGTTGTGAGTGCTCTTCATTTGCTAACCAACCTTGCTTTATTTTGTTTTCTTTTAAAGTACTGGTTGATAATTCTTAATAGCACTCAGGATTTTTGCATTTCAGTGGATGACTATTGAAGATGTCAAATTTTATAATTAAGAAAAAAAAAGAAAAAGTCTGAAGTAGATCGATGGTATTCAGTGCCCACTGTTGTCTCACAATATGTTATGTGGATTGGTCACTTTACCTATGTAATAAAACAAAAGAAAACAAGACAAGACTACAGCCCCACGTAGGGATCAAGTCAAATCTGTTGAATGGTGAATGATGGTCTTTGACCCAACTTATACAAACTATCCAAGCTGCCTCTGGAATAACATTACATACCTGGGGAGCAAGTTTAATTCCTTGGGGCTTTAAAGTGACAGGATTCATTGGGGTGAGCTCCATACCGGGTAAAAGGTCATAGAGTTTGTCTTCTCTCTTGTCTCCTTTGACCTGGTATCCCCGGCCCAGGCCTGTGTAAGCCAAATAGCCACGGCCGCCCAGTCCTCTCACTCCCGCAGCCCCTACAGGTACATTCATGTAAATTTCTAGGAATGTAAGAAGGCATTAAACTGAATCAAACCACCAGAAAATCACCCTGAATCTTACTGTAATGGAAAAGTTAGCCCAAGTCACATTGATTATTGCCCTGAAGATGGATAGAAAACTCCAGGATTCTAATGTAATGAAACTCAACATAATACAGCATTTACCATAGGCATCTTTTAAAAAAAAAAACTGTATATAAAAGAAAGCAATACTATCAAAGCTATGGATAAGTACACATGCCACTTTAAAACTTGGGTATAGAGAAAATTTTTGCAATTCCTCTCTTCAGTTAATTTTGCGTTGACATTTTTTGTAAACTAATAAATGTTGGGAGGTATATATTTTCACATTTTACAGTGTAATATGACCACATGTATTAAAATGAGTCTTGCCTTTTTGTCTTTGACCAGTAAATTAGAAATGAATTCTAATTTCCCTAATGTTAACATTCCTGATGACCTGTTGGAAAACCAATGTTTAGAAAATGTGTTTTAAAATACACCATTTTCTTATATTCTGTTAATGTGAGGCTTAAATTTCCGTTGAGTTTCATTAATAGATTACTTTTGATTTTTTGTTTTGCCACATTGCTACTTTGATTTCCTATTAGTGCTGTAAAGAGATAAAAAGTTGATTACCCTTCATCCATGAATATCATTCATTGATTTCTTTCTTGTTATAAGACAGGTATTTTCCCCCTTGGAGTACAGTTTGGTTTTTTCCTACATTACAACTGGTTGACAACTTATACTTAATGTAGGGATTGTTTAATGATGTGATTTTAGATGATAAATGTACAATGGTTTAATGACATAATTTGTCATCAAACATATAAATAGACTGTCCTGAATGAATTTCCTTCAGGAAAAGGTTCCTAAAGATTTCTTTTATATAGACTGTCCTGAATGAATTTCCTTCAGGAAAAGGTTCCTAAAGATTTCTTTTATATTATAACTTTGGGTGAAGTGATTGTATTATGAGTACGGAACTTTCAAGGCAGTTGAAGACTAGAACTCCTAGGATGACCAATTCAGTTCTCCTGAAAAATAGTAAAACACAGTAAGATAATTGTTTCCACAATAATCTGGATATGCCCCTTGCTTCTAGTCAAACCTAAGAATAGATTTAAGTACACAATTTGTCGTTGAATTGCCCAGACTGTTGTCATATTTGGAAGACAGAATTGAAATTCTGTGGGCATTGATTCCTAGCAGAACCATTCTGAAGGATCCCATTAGGCAAAATCAAGACAGTTTCTTAAAAAATGCTTTCCTTATCTTTGACATTTTTTGAAATAACAGCTCAGAGAACTGCTTGAACATTTGAAAATCTCATAGGATTCAGTAGGAAAGATTTGTTTGGCAATGAGATTGAGAGTTGTTTGTTTTTATTTTTTTCTATTTGGTCTTTTACTATTTAGTTCTCCATATCCTGGAGAAACAAGTTGATTGCCCTAGTAATGTGGCTTTTTGGAAGGCACTGTACATATTTCTCAGGGGAGGTCAGATGAGAGCATCTCATGTATCTGTTAGAATATATTTATGATAATTTATGATTTATATATGGACATGATGGCACTGAGTCACCATCCAATACACGTGTCTTGACATTTGAGGGAGGTGATTTCCACTGAACCATACTGCTCCAATTTGAAAGTTTTGTAATGAGTCACATATGTTTGTAATATGGCAGTACAATAAGGAAGAAACCAGTAATTGTGGATTTGAATTTTAGTGTGTGTATATTTTATGGGCCTATGCAGAGATCAAATGCATACCTTAAATTCATTTACACTGTATTCTGACTATGTGTTTCAATAACCAGTTGTAATGTGAAAAAGATTCCTATGAAAGGACAAATATTAATGTAATATTTGATTTTCAATAAGCAATTTCCCAGTTCTTTTCTCCCAGTAGACTCATCCAGTTAGACATAACTTAGACACAAGTCTATTGCAATACGCATAATTTGAAATTGCAGAGGTTCATCTAAGACAAAAGTTGATTAATGTTACCTCTAACAGAAGGGGCCCGGATAATGGCCCTGTTGCCAAGATGTCCTTTGGTGGTTGGGAAATGAAGGCTGGGAATCGCTGTGTAGGCCTGGGGGCATAGAAGACAGGCGCGCCAAGGTAGGCGGTGGTGGGGTCATAAACATGGCCCAAAGAGTAGGTGTACTCTCCCTGCAACATGGTGCCCCTTCCGCCTGTTCCTCGGGTGTACCTAACATAACTGTCCTTGTCCACTGGTTTGGCTAGGGTCACTTCAATGGGAGACCCGTCCAGCACCTGTTGTAGACAGTAAGGAAAAAGCATGTGAGACGATATGAAGACAACCAGGTGTGTCTGAGTCCTAGTAACTCGTCTCCTTCTAAGGGTTAGTCTATTTGCTGCTCTGTTTACTATTTCACTTATCTGTTTGAATGGAAAATGTTGCCTGTCAGTAAACAGAGGATGTTGCAACCATCAAGCCATCACATGACAGCTGCCCCCAGTGGTGACCTCGAAGGATGGGAAAGATGAAAAAGAGTAGGACACTGGCTCTAGACAGCTGAGGTGCATATCACAGGAATGATTTCAATGAGCCCAGACTCTTGCATCTTCCCATATACTGAAAAGTGCTAAATTCCTTAACTTGAGATATCAGGTTTTCTTTACCAGTAATCTTTTGTTCTAACTACCTGATCTTTGTCACAAAACCCCTATATATCTGGCTCCTCTCTTACCTCTTCAGAGTAGTCCTTTATAACTATTGAGAGGCTGTCTCCCAGGCTTCAAGTCCTCAGAATATCCTCAAAATGAAACAGTTCTCAACTTTTAGGTTGTGACGTTTTTCCAGTCAACACAGGCATCATCTTTTCTTAGGTTCTTGTTTTGTGTGCCAGTTGAGTTTTCCCTGAATGGTTTGTTGGTAAATTGCATATAATTTGTCAACAGGCCAATAATTGGCCACTGCCTATCAACATATTAGTTACAAATCTATTAACTGAATACAGTCACTGAGACAGAATTATGTAATATTTTTATGGGATGTATTTAAAAATACATACTTATATAATTACATAATTCTAAGAAATTTTAGGTTAATAATGGGTGGAACATAATCTCCAGTACCTAGCACAATGCAATGAAGATGAAAGGAGATCAATAAAAGATCTTATCAATTGTTCACACTTTGTTATGGGCAGCCTAGTCAGGCCTTTCCAGTTACCAGCCAGCTAAGTGTCTTACTCTTTGGAGTTACATAATAGCTGAGTTTTTACTGGAAAAGAAGACAGGCTTAAAAGTAGGACCCTACTTCAGGAAGCGAAATCATTGCAGGTACTGCATTTGTTCTCTATAGATACTTCCTTAAGAAGCAAACTTTTGATCTGCTAAACAAACAGGAATAGCAGGTCAGTACTAATGTTTCTCAAGTCAGGTGCTACTTAAAACTTGTCCTCAAAAAGTTTTGAAGTGGTTCTTTTCTGATACAAGTTTTTTTTTCACATGTTGCAAACAGATCTGGATGTTGAAAATAATGGCCATGTGTAGATCTACAAGTGTGGTTTGCTTTTTTATGTGTTGTTTGCATATATAAGAGACAAAGATGGCTCTCAACAATTACTTGATACATTGAATATTTACTATCAAGGAGACAAGGTGTTTTGAGAAGGCATTTGTAGCTTCTTTCAGATAAGAATTTTTTTTAATAAAGAAAAGAAATATTAAGTGTTCCTGCAAATATTCCCTTTTACAGCAGCTGATGGTTTCATGGGTGATTCAGTGGTTCCTGGATCACTGATGTTTGCTGGACAAAGTTCATACCTTATGATCATCCTGATCATTTGGGATCAGCCTCTCGTTCCTAGTTACATGTATCTACCCTACTTTTTAGTATCAGGAATGAGTATCAAATATCTTAGGTCAAACACACACACACACAGAATTCAGCTCATATTCTACCATATTATATTGATGTTGATGTAATTAGAAGAAAAAGACTTGGAGTATTAAAGAAATACCTTGGATGTAATTCTTTGTCTTTGTTCCTGTCTTAACAGAGATAAGATACCTAAATAGTTCTGTACTTACAGGCACTTCTATATCAAGAGATGTTTCTAGCGAAATGATTCTTTACTGAAAAGTCAGATTTCTTACTGTAATAGACTTTGTTCTGCATGCCTTTGCTCCTTTACAGTGTTCTAAGCCAACTATTGTATTTTACTTATTTTGTTTAGGTGTTTCAAGGTCTAGAACAATATCATATTAACCTGTATAGCCCCAAGCCCAGCGAGATTTCTTTCTCATTGTAGACATCACAGGTATTTGGAGAATAAGTGAATAATCACGTGCAAAGCTCAGTTCATCACCTTTCTGCACAAATAGTTTTCCCTGCCTGACTTCCCCTAATATCATTATCCTGGTTCTCTATATTGAAAACCTAAAATGACTCATCCTTCTTTCCCATTGCTCTATCCAATCAGTTCCTGGATCCTTTGAATTCACCCTGCATAGTTCTGTGTAGAGCTTTCTCTTTCATTCCATTCTCACTCTCATCCAAGCCCTTATTTCTTCCCATCTGAGAGACTTTAATAGTTATTTAACTAGTTCCAATTCATCTCTCTCCTTATTCTATGAAACTTCAATTCTTAATAGGTTGATTTCCCTAAATTGTTAATGGGATCATTACTTCACTGCACAAAAAACTTCGAAGCCTCACCTTGTCTAATAGATTAAATATAAATATCCATATGGATACTTAAAAACTTTCATGCTGCTGCTGCTAAGTTGCTTCAGTCGTGTCCGACTCTGTGCAACCCCACAGACGGCAGCCCACCAGGCTCCCCTGTCCCTGGGATTCTCCAGGCAAGAGCACTGGAGTGGGTTGCCATTTCCTTCTCCAATGTATGAAAGTGAAAAGTGAAAGTGAAGTCACTCAGTCATGTCAGACTCTAGCGACCCCATGGACTGCAGCCTACCAGGCTCCTCCGTCCATGGGATTTTCCAGGCAAGAGTACTGGAGCGGGTACCATTGCCTTCTCCAATAGTTCTAGGCAAACTTACTTTTGCTTTTCCCATATCACATTACAGTTAAGTATTATTATAATATTTAATATATATATATTTAATAATAACATTGAAAATGTATTTAACTGTATAATACATGTATACATTGTTATAAAAATATCTAGCCATGGGTTTCCCTGATAGCTCAGTCGGTAAAGAATCTGCCTGCAGTGCAGGAGACCCAGGTTCAAAACCTGGGTCAAGAAGATCCCTAGGGAAGGAAATGTCAACCCACTCCAGTATTCTTGCCTGGAAAGTCCTATGGACAGAGGAGCCTGGTGGGCTACAGTCTGTGGGGTAGCAAGTGTCGGACACAACTTAGTGATTAAACCACCACAAATATGCCAGCTGCAAAAAGTGGAAACAGTTTGGATACTTTTTACTGTGATGATTCGAATGCCATTATTTAGCATTTAATTTATGATGGTCTTTTCTTTGCAAGCATCATGTATCCTTAGAAATGTTTTCAAAGTGAGAAACTATCACATTTTTTCAAAGAAATATTATTATGACACTAAATGTAATTATCAATGAAGAAGAAATAATATTTTGCTTCCTAGAAATATATTTAAATATGCATTAATATTTTGCTTTCAAGTTTTCTTTTTGTGTTTTGGAGTCAGTAGTCTCCCCCACGATGCAGCCCCCACAGCAGGATTCACACACTCTGTGGACCAGGAATAGCTCATAAGCCCAAGCCCCACTGTGTCTGAAGGCCTTGTGCGGAGACCCTCTATTTGCCCTGTAGGTCCACTCCGCACTGGCTGCCAGCCTCCAAGCTCCCACAGGGGGCTCTGCATGTCTCCCCTTCAGGGCTCCTGGGCCTTCCAGATTATGATGGAATTTAGTCAGTGAGGAGGCCTGCACAGAGGTTGGCAGGAGAGAGAGCAGAAAGTGTGAGCTATTTCTTCTCTTGGCTCCCTCTGTATGAGGTGACCTTGGCCTGAATATGTCCACTGGCCAAAGTTCATTACTTTTCTCAACAAGATCTGCTCTTTACAGTCCTCTCTCCTTTAGGTTTCTTGTTACTTCCCTAGTTCTTTGTCTCCTTGGCTCCAGGAGTGCATGAGTCCCAGGCTCCTGCACAGTCCCTTAATTCTCCTGCCCCCGGCTCATATCTGTATACTTAGTCCCTTTGCCAGCTGTCTCCTATTAGGATTGACCAGTGCAAGGCCTGGCAGGTGAAACAGTCCTATGCTCATTTGATTCATAGCAAGGCAATCCATCTTTACTCTTCTCCAATTATACTTTGCTCTTTACAAATTCTATGCCTCTGTCTGAAATTACCTCACCTTTGCTCTGATGCTGGGAGGGACTGGGGGGCAGGAGGGGAAGGGGATGACAGAGGATGAGATGGCTGGATGGCATCACTGACTTGATGGACGTGAGTCTGAGTGAACTCCGGGAGTTGGTGATGGACAGGGAGGCCTGGCGTGCTGCGACTCATGGGGTCGCAAAGAGTTGGACACAACTGAGCAACTGAACTGAACTTGCATGTTTTGTGTTTTTTTCCTTTTGGAATTCTTCCCAAGTGTCATGGCTTCTCTTAAATATTATCTTTTCACATCTTTGAAGATTTTCTGATTCTTAATAACCCACTCCTTCTTTGAACATTGTCACCACTTACCCATTTCTTTTCTTTTAACATAATTTATCTGACTGGACTTTGCAAAGTTATGTGAGTACTTGTCTTAATCCTCAGTTGACTTTTAGCCCGTTGATAAGCATCTTTGGTTTGATCCTTTAAGTATTCCAAACAATACTTAGCATGATAAATAGTTTATAGAAGTTTTTCAATATTATGGGATTAATAAGTAAATATTATACTGTTCATATAAATCATAAGCTAGAATATAACATTACTAGTTGTTTTCCCCAGAGCTTACTCTTGGCAATGTGAAGAGATTCCAAGCTTTCCAGACTTGAAATATCAAACTATAAGTGCAGAATGATAACCTTGACATCTTGTCAGATCATCAGTTTCCAAAATACTGTACTACAAAGGTTATAATTTCTTTGAAATAATGAGAGGAGAAAACTGAAATTGGGAAAATCACCTTGGGATACTCCATTCCAACTTGCAAAACAAATACAGTACTGTAATGTAGAATAAAGTATTAAAAAATAAAAAAATAAAAATGGGAGAAAGAAAAAAAAATAAAATAAAAATTGAGGGCCAGTGACTTGTCCAAATCAGCCAAAATTAGAGATAGAATTGGACGCATAAGCCACATCTCTGTTGAATTTTCCGTCACCCTTTTGTTCATCTTAGACGGATTAAGGCAGCCATGTCAGAGATGGAGGAAGCCTGAGTGGGATGGACTTGTCAGTCTCTTCTCCTGAATAAAACCTCCACAACAAACTTTGGTGTAATCTGTACATAGTTTTTCTTTGTCCTACATTACCTTCCCATTTAAAGCTTTCATCGCCTCCACTGCATCTTCTCGGTTAGTGAAATGCACGAAAGCATAGTCTCGGATTTTCTTCACCCTTTCCACAGCACCTGGAAGGAAGCAGAGTGAAAGCAGCTCCATAGCAAGCCTGAGCTAGCTGAACATGATACACTGAAACATTTAGCTTGCAACAATCTTTTTTTTTATTTTTAGTTTTGAGATTCAGTATTTAAAGAGCCCATTGAGAATATTTCCTGTGTTCAGGTTTAAAATTCTGCACATTCAACAAAAGATTTTGTTTGTAATTCTTTAATAACACTTACGTTCTGCCTTATTTTTTATGTTATTTACTTATGGATTTGTTTTTCCACTTTCTAGATTATTATCTTTGAGGATAGAAGGGTATCTTTCTCAGTATATTATATAAAGGATAGTAATTTATAAATGGTAAAATATTTGTTGAGTTGAGCTCAATTATTGATCATCTTATATATTTAGGTAATTACCTTTTAAATTTATGGCTCTTTCCTCAGAAAGACATCTTGACTCCTTTGATTTGTACAATAAAATTTTAGCGTTATAAGAGACTTAGCAATGATTTAATTTTTAATTCATTTAACCTTTATTTGTTTTCAACTTAAAGATTCTGAATCTAAATTTCTGACAAAGTAAGTGAAATTTATGAACTCACATAGCTAGGAACTAGAACTCAGATCTCTCATCTGCTTATCTCATTTGATTAAAACAAACAAACAAAATTTCTGAAAGTACATCTGAGAACCAAGATAGTTTCTTACAATGCTGGTTTAAAATATCAAAGATTTGGAAACAATGTACATATCAACTAATCCTACTAGAGGAATCTCTTTAATGGAAGTATTCACACCTGTGCAGAGGGATCATGCATAAGAATATTAATAACCCTAGTCAATTGAAATAGCAAAATAAAACAACTTAATGTCCATTTTCATGAGGGTGATTAAATCTGGTACATTTGTATTAAATAATACTAAGAAGTCTTTAAAGAGAACAAATAGGCTCTTCATGTATACTTACATGGAAACCTTCAGAACCTGTTGTTAAATCTAAAAAGTTACAATATAGTAAGTGTAATAGTATAGCATTTATATTTATAAAATCCCAACCCACATATATATCGCACATAAATATGAATATACACACGGAAAGAGAACTGAAACGATCAAGATTGAATTGTTAATAGGGGTTAGTTCAGGAGAAGATCTTGATGCAGGGAAAGATTGAAGGCAAAAGGAGAAGAGGGCAGCAGAGAATGAAATGGTTGGAAAGCATTACCAACTCAATGGACATGAACTTGGACAAACTGCAGGAGATAGTGAGGGACAGAAAGGCCTGGAGTGCTGCAGTCCATGGGATTGCAAAGAATCAGATACAACTTAGTGACTGAACAACAACAGGAATGGGGAAAAAGTTGGGGAGAATAAAGGGGACTTTCATATTTTAATTTGCATTCTTTGGTGTTTTTACAAATATTTGCAATATTGATATATATTCTCTGTGTAATAAAAAAAAAAAAAAAAAATCAATCCAACCTGTTACTATGTAGAGGGATTGCTGTACATGTTGATGGGCATGTGTGAAAATAAAGTTCTACCAAGATGGTTGAACTTCAGATTTTACATTTTATTATTAAAATGTCCTTGCTTACTCAATTTTAAAAATAGAACTTTTGCCTAAAGATAGAAACTTGCTTAATGTTAATTTGTTAGTTTACCATGCAAATTAGCCTTTTTCAGTTAGTCACTTGGGTATATTTTGAGCACTCAGGTTTTCTTCCATCCTTAGTTTCCAGGGACAACCAAGGATGGGACCCTATGCCAGGGAGGATCAGAAAAGGATATATCTTTCCCTTTTCCCCTCTCACTGTCAAAGTTCAGTTATCTACCCTCTTAGATTCAAGGTCATGAAGACAATTTGAGTTTCTACTCTGCTGCATGTTTCAATGGCTATAAACTGTCTTCCTTTGGAATAATGATAGGGTGCTAATGTAAAAATAATTTTTAAATATTGCAATGCTTCTTTTTCCCCTCAGTATTTGATTCTTTAAATCTTATGATAGTGGTTGTACAGAACAAAGTTATATGGTGAAGTGGAGAAAATAAAGGTATTTGAGCCCATGAACCATGCAGACATGTGGTCTCTTTATTCCTTCAGTATCAGGGTGGAGTGATTATTGTGACTTAACCTCATGCTTCTCTTGCGCATTAACAGGAGAGAAAGATGGGCCAGTGAGGACCTCTACCTTCCCGGTCTTTGCCCCAGCTGCAGTGCCATCCTCCAGCTAGTCTGTTAGCTCCCAGGGGCATCTCGGCATTGTCCTTATCTACTTCCTGCATAATATTTTGTGCACAGGGGTTATTCAATGAATATTCCTGGAATGAGCAAATATTTCATATTCTGTTATCATTCACATTAGTTAGGTGGCATTTCAGATGATAATAGATTTTGCTGTACTCAAATTCTACTTGCAGATATTGAAATCAGCTTGGGTTTTTGAACAATAATGTTTAGCCACACATGCTTTTAGAAATCATGGTATGTGAAAATGTAACCTCATTAAAAATGCAGACAGATTGGAAAGTGAGAGTTTTTAAAATCATAAAAGCTGGTTTTCTCTACAGTGGTGTTTACCATGTGGCTTATTTTAATACGTTTCTTCTTGTTTATTGATCAATCATCATTTTGCAGAGGGTGAGGCAATAAAATATCAATGTTCCTCCATAAGACTCTAATACAGGGAACTGGAAAACAATGACTCTGTTCATTATTAACTTGTTAGCAGCAGTTGAATTACCTGAAGACAAACACATCTGCAGTCCCAAGGGGAGACTTTCAGAAGGTCATGTTTCCCAAAGTATGGTCCTCAGACCAGCAGTATCAGCTTCCTCAGAACTTAATGGAAATGCAAATGCTTGGGACCCATCCCAGACCTATTGTTGCTGTTCAGTTGCTCAGTCCTGTCCTGCTCTTTGCAACCCCATGGACTGCAGCATGCCAGGCTTCCCCTGGCCTTCACTGTCTCCTGGAGTTTGCTCAGGTTCATATCTATCCACTGAGTCAGTGATGCTACTGAATATGAAATTCAGGTGGGCGGGGCCAGTAATCTTTTAACAAGCCCTTCAGGTGATTCTGAAGGTAAACTCTTTTAAGAAAAATCAGATTTTATAAAATGATTATAATTGGAATTTCAGCACATACTCTTAGGCTACATTGAAGAAGAATATACATTTTCTGTCTCTAGTTTTTTTTTTATTATCATTATTTCTCTGAATAGCAATATAATATTTTTAGTTTAATAAGGGTTAAAATAATATATTGGTAATTATTTGCAAGAATACTCAGGGTCCTTTGAGGGATCCAACTTTCAATAGAATTTTTAAAATTTATTTTTTTCTCAAATTTTTCTAGGTAAGTATAAACTTATCATTTCCACTAGAGAAGAAACTGGTTGGCTCTTTTTTCCCCCAATACAGCAGATGTCTGCTAGTCAACAACCCTCTGCAATTCATTTTTTTTTTTTTTTTTTTTGCAGGGTGCCAAGAGGCAGCAGCTACATATCGTTATGGAGTCCTAAAAGTCGTGGCACCAGCCTCAGAGAGAGAGAAAACAGACCTGGCATTTATTATTTTCACTCTAATTAAAAGGGCCTAGACACTTGTCTCTCTTCAACACGCAGCCTAGAAAGCTGATAGCCAGTGACTATGAAAGGAAGCAGCCTTTTAGTAGTTTCTCATTCCAGCCTTTCTGCACCCCCTCCATCCCAGAGAGTAATGTTTTAATTACACGAAATAAGTGTTATTCATTATGGGAGGGAAGAAAGTCAGTACTAAGTCACGGTGAAACAATGTTTATATACGCATGTATCAGTTTCTATGCTCACAGTTGCATCAACTTCCAGATCTCCAATTATGTGTCACTTCTCCTAAACAACCTAACCCCAGGAGTTAGGTTGCCATTGCTGTTAGACTCCTTCCACACACACACTTCCTACCTGTTAGTTCTTCCCACCGTGGGGCACCTAGGAGGTACTGAAAAAATGACAGGTGAGTGAACAAGTGGGTGAATGGAATATGTGTAGGTCATGGGGGTGCTTGAGTTGTTAAGAACAAGCTCTTAACCAGACCTGGATTTAAGTCCGGACCCTGCCAATTTCTGGTTGTATGACCCTGGACAAGCAACTTATCTGCTCTGGGTCCTGGAAAATAATGGAAGTAGTAAGGTACCCGACATCACCGAGTTGTTGAATATACCATTATACTCAAGTAGCAAGGAAGACAGAGTTCCTGAAGTGTGGAAAAAGGCAAGTCTCTGGGGAATCTTTAAAAAGGGAGAAAAGAGATCCTTACTAATTACGTTTAGAATAAATCGATGCTATTATACTTGACAGAGCAGTCAGAGTTGGAAACAGGCAACATCACTATGTGAAGTGAATATTCGCAGGCAGTTTTAAGGTGATGGTATCATGGCCCATGCTTATCAACGACTTAGGAAATTCTCATTTTTGGAAAGATGTCACCATAGTGATAAACTTAGACTATCATGCTCTAAGGCATGCGAATCCCACAGGATGGTCTGCCAAAAACCAGGATCCATGGCCCTCAAATTGGGAAGTGAGTCATTCTACAGCTCCTCTTTTGGAGACTTTCAAAGCAAATTAGAAGGTTAAGAACTGTGCTAAGTCCCATAGACAAACAAATTTTTAATTTGCTGAATTTGGTGTTAGCAAACTTATTTGACCTTGGATCCCTTTTAAGAGTGACATCTATTGATAGTTTATAGAATTAGTGTTCTGCAGAACTGGCTTTGAGAAATATGTTTGGACATCGTTTCTTAAAATGCTTTACCTGTCTCAGTGTTGCAGTTCCTCTATGAGGAAAAAGAGATAGGGAGTCAATCTCATGGCTTAAAACTGACAAGGAAAAATATTGACAAAATGAAGAGTAATCAGTTTTCCTCCACCATCCTTTTTCTTTTCTATTCACTGAAATTAGTTTTCTAGAACAAACTGTTACTTCCTTTCTTATGTATCTAAAGTCATAATCATATTCCATTAGACCAGTGGTTCTCAACTGGGGGCAATTTGCTCTCCCAGGCACAAAAATTCTAGAGACAATTTTTGTTATGAAAATTATAAAACATAACATTCTGGAATGCACAGGACAGACCCCCACAGCCAAGAATTATTGACCAAAAATGTCACAAATACTGAGGTTTGGAAACCTGCATCAGATCTTTAGTTATGGCCATGCATTGATTACCACAGTAAATATCTATTGAACATCAACTAAGTCCCAGGCATAGAAATAGGAGCTGAGGAGACAAAAAGAGCTCATGGAATTTATAGTTCAGTGAAGGAAATACGTATTAAGTAATCACACAGAAACATGTAAAATTATAATATTGATAAATGTTATAGAACCTTACATCCACATTTTCTAATCCAAAGGTAGAAATATAGGTTTAATAGTCTGCATGTGATTATGAGAATGATAAGTGAAAGCTATCTTATTTAAAGTTATGGGAAGTCAGCTGAAGCAAAAGTGTTTTAAATATATTTTGAAAAAGTGGTCTTGTCTGGCATGTCCTACCTGGTTTAATATTATTGAATTCTTTCTCAATCATCTCTTCTGAGGTAGACAGCATTAGGTTTCTGACGTACAGGATTTTCACTGAGGACATTGTGTCTTCATCAACTTCTACTTCTGGTTCTGCCCAGTCTACTGCAATAGGATGTCCCCATAACTGAATTCTTCCTGTTAAGAAAGATCAGATATGATTAATTATATAGAAATTAGGACATCATCGCAGTTCATACTAAAATGCCCTTTTAAATTGAACCTTGAGCTGTTGATTGAGCAAGAACACTAATATTAAAAGAGGTGATGGTTGATCATAAAAGGTATTTCAAATAAGAGCTAGCTAGAAGCAAGTTCCGGGCTTCCCAGGCGGCGCTAGTGGTAAAGAAACCCGCCTGCCGATGCAGGAGACATGGGATGTGGGTTCAGCCCCTGGGCAAGGAGATACCCTGGAGGAGGAAATGGCAAGCCACTCCCATATTCTTGCCTGAAAAAACCCCATGGACAGGGGAGCCTGGCAGGTTACAGTCCAGAGGGTCACAAAGAGTCGGAACCAGCTTAGCAACTGAGCACGCACGCACAAAAATGAGTGCTGAATGACAAGTGGCTCATTAAAATGGTTGGGTATAAAGGGAACTCGAACATGATTTGCAGTGGAACAGAAAGGAGGCAGCAGATGTCGTTTTTGGACCTTAGAACCGTTCTCGCGGGGGTGAAGGTCGTCACTGAAGACGGCGAAAAGGGGAGAAAGGGACAGGATGAGTTGAGGGCTCAGACATAGAGTCTGGCTTCATGAAGCATTAGAAAGGTCACTAGAATGTTTGTGATCAAGCACCACCAGAGAACTGTCCTAAAAATGGTGCATATGAAAGGTGTGCAGGGCTCAGATACCTTCTCTGTCCCTTACACTCAGAGCTCTGCTCAACAGGATTCTCTCCTAGTTCTTCGCCAGGACATAGAAAAAGTGATTATGTTTCCAAATTAAGATAAAGAGCAATGGTGGAGTCTATGATGGGAAACTGAACTCATCTTAAAAAGGTAACTGTTATCCTACATAGATTTTTGTGTTTCTATCATTGTAATTAATTGAATGTCTTGCACTCTACTATATGTTTCCCATATTCTGTCTCAAAGTGACTTCTCACAGTAACTCTGTGGGGAGGGGCATGACTTTATCAGTTTTACAGAAAAGGAAATGAACTTTTGAGAGGATATGTTGCCCCGATCCACTTTACTTCTCCACTGCTCCCTGTTGCTTTTTATTACTCAATCTTGTACCCCTATACAGTGAAGATCCATGTTGAGAAGATAACAGGAGAGAGAGGGTCAACTCAGTTTCTACGTTTGATTGGAAATATGTTTATATTTATATGTGCCTACCAAGACTGAGACCACAGTAAGTCATTCACAAGCCTGAAGATGTGGAAAAAGGTTAAAATGGATAGAAGTGAGAGGGGATGCAGGAAATAGCGATTTCCTGTGAAAGTCAGTATTGGAAAGTGATTTGTGAATGTGAACTTTGAAGTCAGACAGGTTCCATAATCAGATCAGTGATCTTGGCTAGGAAACAACCCTTCCAGCTTCACTTTCCTCATCTGTAAAACTGGGATAATAAAAATACCTACTCATTAAGGTTGTTGTGAAGACAAAGAAGATGATGCATGGAAGGGAGAATTTTCACTTTTAAATGATAATTCAATAATGTATTTTCCTCTTGATACTTTTGGCCGATTTTGGAGATGTATAGTTTATAAAGAATATGCGTTCTTTGAGTCTAAAGTAAACAGTATCAAATTACAAATGATTTTTTTTTTTTAGAATCTCCCTTGTCCTCTAGAAGAAAACAATGTACCTTGTAGATGCTTAATAAATGTTTCTATCCTGAGTCATTCCCCAGGTTTTCCTATATCTCCCATGCGATTAAATGGCTAATATCATTAGACTTCCCTGGTGGCTCAGACGGTAAAGCATCTGTCTACAATGTGAGAGACCTGGGTTCGATCCCTGGGTTGGGAAGATTCCCTGGAGAAGGAAATGGCAACCCACTCCAATACTCTTGCCTTGAAAATCCCATGGACGGAGGAGCTTGGTGCAGGCTATTATCCATGGGGTTGCAAAGAGTCGGGCACGACTGAGCAACTTCACTTTCACTTTCATTAGTTGATGGATATAGCAGTGGATCACGAAATTTGGCACCACAATAGAATTACCTTGAAAACTTAAAAATATCAGTGCCTCAATGCTATTCTCTGTTTCCAGAGAATCTCTGATTAGTGATTGATTTGGATACTGGCGTTGTTTAAAAACCCCCCTCAAGGATTTCCCTGGTGACTCAGTGGTAAAGAATTCACCAACCAAAGCAGGGACACGGGTTTGATCCCTGGTCCAGGAAGATCCCACATACCAAAGAACTAACCCTGTGTGCCACAGCTACTGACTGACCCAGCACTCAACAGCCTGTGTTCTGCAACTACTGAAGCCTGCATGCCTGGAGCCCATGCTCTGCAGTAGGAGAAACTACCGCAATGAGAAGCCCAGGCATCGCAACTAGAGAGTAGACCCCGCTTGCCACAACTGGAGAAGGTCCTCATGAAGCAATGACAACCCAGCACAGCCATAAAAAAATACATAAATCTTAAAGCCTTAGCTGATTCAAATTTGTAGCCCACCATGGACAGTCCTTGATTTAAATGACCAGATCTCAAGCTTGAGGTCTCAGGGGCAGTTGCATCCTGGCAACTTCTTATAAATGCATATGATTAGACCCCACACCAAACCTGGGGTCACCAAAAGTCTGACACAACTTAGCAACTAAACAACAACAACAACAAATCACACCAGGCCTACTGAATCAGGAGCTCTGGTGCCTCTAGCAGTGTCCTTTAGAAAGCCCTCCAAGTGATTCTGATGGAGACTAACATGGAAAAATCACTGTTGGAACTCTCTTTCAGAGCGTCCTTAGAATGCTTCGATAAACTCTGTGCTGGGTGCATCATCTTTGCTCCATATATGCCTCAGCAAAGATGCAGCGTCAGCAGAGAGTTGCTCCTGTTGATAAGGTAGGTGGGGGAGAGGGAAAGTCAATACATCACTTCAGACCACAGTTTTCTACCTGTCTCAAGTCTGGATCAATTAAGAAGGAAAAGCTTCTTGTGGTCCTTGCTTATGTTTCTGAAAGATCTCCTTATCCTTTCAAACCAGGCTCTCCAGAGGATTGCCCATTACTGAAATCCTGTTTTGTCATTTAACTGGTGAGGTCCAAATGGGTAATAGGTTTTACTCTCAGGCTTTTGTAGAAATGAAACAGTTTGCTCTGACTGGCTTATTTGCTGCGGCTTGTTAGTCTGCTGTTGAGGCACTCTGACTTAAATCCAGCCTGACTGAAACTCCAACAGCTGAGGCCAATTAAAGGGCCGGGCAAGGAGGGCAGCCTCAGATAGTGAGGAAATGAGGAACACCTGGAGAGTGGGGCTGCCTCCATGTTGCTGCATCCCGGCCAGAGAATCACAGGGAAAAGTCAGGATCTTGGGTGGAAGCTGAACATAGTGCTCGAGAATTCTTGCAGCCTAGGTGCTCAGCCCTGACCCGACTAGTCGGCTCAGCTCAGGTAAGGTGAAAGTGAAGTTGCTCAGTCTTGTCTGACTCTTTGCGACCCATGGACTGTAGCCCACCAAGCTCCTCTGTCCATGGGATTCTCCAAGCAAGAATACTGGAGTGGGTTGCCATTTCCTCCTCCAGGGGATCTTCCTGGCCCAGGGATCGAACCCAGGTCTCCCACATTGCAGGCAGATGCTTTAACCTCTGAGCCACCAGGGAAGCCCCCAACTCAGACGCTTTTTCTGTAACTCAGGGTGCTGTTTCCTTTGAGGAAAGGAAGCTGATGGGAAGTTTTAATTCCCCAGGAACACTGGTTGACTTCTGAAAACCCTTTCTCCTATTTTGGATTCTCTTTCACTGCCATTCTCCCGCTACCCCTCCCAAATGATTGTATATATCTGTACAGGTAATAAAAGAGGAAAATAATTAGTGTGGGCTGAAACAGTATAAGGCTTGGTTTCTTCACAAAGTGATGGCTAAGGTGGGCCTTAGAATCAGTGAGTCAGGAGAAGGGAAAGGGTAACTCATTCTAGTAGGAGATACAGCGTTGGGAGTAAAGGATATGAAATGAGCGAGGCGCTGTCCAGGACACGGAGTTTGTCCTGAGAGAAAGGGTTTTTTTAATCGGAAAACAGAATGTACAATGTATGTTTGAAAAGAACTGGAACTGTAAGTGAAAGGCCTTGAATTGATAGGCTCAGAGGTTTACAGTTTCTCTCATATGCAGCAACAAGACAGTTCAAATAATATTTTTTAATAATTTTTAACTAATAGTATTTTAACAATTTTTTTCATTGAGTGAGTGACAATATTCAGCCTCTTAACAGAGAGAGGCTGAATTTCTGCTATGTAAAAGAACGTGTAGAAAGGATGAGGGGATATTTTAGGAACACTACCCTGGTGGTAAAGTTCAGGATGGAGTCACTTGAAGGTGTGATCCATCGAAGAGAAAGCAGAGCTGAGAGAATGATTAGGAGACCTTGATAAAAAAAATAATCCAAGGTTGGGCATATATGTGTTAAGCCTACAATGATGGCCCAAGAACAAGACGGAAATGAGAGGCTTTTCGATAGAATTGTTGGTGCTGAAGAGGTCAGTAAAATATTCAGTTCTGGTCACTGAGAGGCTAGGTAAGAAGTGTGAGGAGTTTTAGTGATTCTCTGCTCCTATGAGTCAGGCACCTTGACCACTGGGTAGTGAATTTATGTTCACTTTTTTTTTGACTATTCACATTTTAATGGACGCATCCACGTTGAACCCATCCGCCTCTCAGGACAAAATATTTTTACTGTTAAATTTTAAATTTTGATTTCATCTTCCCTAATCTTTGTAAAATTTCCCTCTCCTATGTTTTCTAATACTAATGTTGTTCAGTCACCCAGTTGTGTCCAACTCTTTGCGACCCCATGGACTACATGTACAAATTTTATGAATATTACTTTAGATATAAAAATATCCACCTCAATAGATTCAGCAATTTGGGGGCTAGCTCATATTTTTCACTTTAAGCTGCCTTCATAGTATTAAAAAATATTCCTCAAGCTCAGAAGCCGTATTTCAATTTTGAAAAATTTTAGAGGGCTAATCCTGTTGGTATGTTTAAAGAATGTGTATAGGGCAGCATACATCTGTACTGTTGCTGTTTTGCTTTGTTTCAAATTAAGGTGGTCTTCCATAGTGCTTAAGAGAAACACTGATTCCATTGTACTCAATCAGTTATTCTTGAAATCCTTATCATTTTAATGTCAATTCATTTCAATACCATTGTGTAAGTTTTGGCAAATATTTTAAAATAAGCACAAGACTTTCGATAATTTTTCCTAAGTTGATCTAAGACAGTGTCTTGGTGGAACTTTCTAAATCTAGGAATTTATGGTTGTTGCCCAGACAGGATGGAGAAGGCAATGGCACCCCACTCCAGTGCTCTTGCCTGGAAAATCCCATGGATGGAGGAGCCTGGTGGGCTGCAGTCCATGGGGTCGCTGAGGGTCGGACACGACTGAGCGACTTCACTTTCATGCATTGGAGAAGGAACTGGCAACCCACTCCAGTGTTCTTGCCTGGAGAATCCCAGGGACAGGGGAGCCTGGTGGGCTGCCATCTATGGGGTCACACAGAGTCGGACACGACTGAAGTGACTTAGCAGCAGCAGCAGCCCAGACAGGACCTACCTTGTATTTATAGCACCTAACGAAGGTGTCCTTTTATGGAAAGCTATTATTTCTAATTTCTGAAATTACAAATTATTAGACACTCTGTTCAGTTCAGCTGCTCAGTTGGGTCCAACTCTTTGCAACCTCATGGACTGCAACACGCCAGGCCTCCCTGTCCATCACCAACTCCAGGAGTTTACTCAAACTCATGTCCATTGAGTTGGTGATGCTACTAGGGAGTTATAATAAAAGTATGCCACCTAATTGTCATTGGAATAATGTTTCACTTGCATGTTTATTATTTCTTCATTATGATGAATAATGTACCTTATTTCTAATAAGTCTGATAATGAAAATGATGAACAGGGAGACCTGGCGTGCTGCGATTCATGGGGTCGCAAAGAGTCGGACACGACTGAGCGACTGAACTGAACTGATGTAAAGATCACTGTTGATTGATACATTTAAGGAGATTCTTCAGCTTAAAGATTCAGTACGAGGTTGCTGTAACTCACGGTTCTAGATTTCTCCTGTCCATACGTATTGGATTTAAGGCACAGAGTGAATAGTTTTCAGAACCTAATCTGTGAAAACTCTAGGGAACAGAATTAACTATGAGACTAGAAAGACAGAGTTTTGCCAGGACATGGAAACAACCTAGATGTCCATCAGCAGATGAACGGATAAGAAAGCTGTGGTACATATACACAATGGAGTATTAGCCCTTAAAAAGAATAAATTTGACTCAGTTCTAAAGAGATGGATGAAACTGGAGCCGATTATACAGAGTGAAGTAAGCCAGAAAGAAAAACACCAATACAGTATACTGACACATATATATGGAATTTAGAAAGATAGTAATGATGAACCTGTATGTGAGACAACAAAAGAGACACAGAGGTATAGAACGGACTTTTGGCCTCTGAGGGAGAGGGAGGGGGTGGGATGATTTGGGAGAATGGCACTGAAACATGTATACTATCAGGTAAGAAACGAAGCGCCAGTCTATGTTCAATGCAGGATACAGGATGCTTGGGGCTGGTGCACGGGATGATCTGGGGAGACTGTGTGGGGTGGGAGCTGGGAGGGGGCTTTGGCATTGGGAGATCGTGGACACCTGTGGCAGATTCATGTCAATGTATGGCAAAACCAATACAGTATTGTAAAGTAGAATAAAGTATTTTAAAAAATTAAAAAAATTTTTAAAAATAATAAAATTAAAAAAAGAAAAGAAAAAAAAATGTTGCATAATGAGAGATAAAGAGCAAAGAAATGGACTGCAGGGTTTTGCTTCCTTTGCTACGGAGCACAGCAGCCTGAAGCAGGCAGCAAGGTGCTCCTGAAGCAGGCAGCAGGGAGTGATGCCTCCTCTCTGGAGGAGATGGTCCTAACCTGGGAGAAGCTTCCTCCGGGCCATGGCAGCCGCCCGGTGACTCTCATACTCCACGAAGGCAAAGCCGCGGTTTTTGGTTTTATCTGCAGCACTTGGGTAGACGATGACATCCACGACTCCTTCGGTGACCTTTTTCATCTCTGATAGGATTTCTTCTCTCTTTTTGGTCTTTGGGATTCCCCCGACAAACAATCGGCAGTTGTCCACACTGGCGCAGACCCCTAAGAGACGCCCGTTTCTGCCAAAAGAGCAGGTGTTTTGATTGGTGAGAATCCGTGCGTGGTTAAGGTTTAAGACAGAAGTTGAACATGTCTGGCCTGGGAACTTTTATGGTCTGTGGATGTGTGACGTTTGGCTATCTTTAGGGTTTAGATTGCTTTGGGGAAATTCTGCTTTAAATTTTTTTTTAATTGGAGACAATTGCTTTACAATATTGTGTTAGCTTCTGCTGTACAACAAATCAAATTAGGTATATGTGTACACATATCCCCTCCCTCTTGAGCCTTGCACACACCCTTGCATGCCACCCCTCTAGGTCATCACAGAACCTGGAGTTGAGCTATATAGCAGCTTCCCATTGCTATCTTGAAAAAAAATTGAAGCTTAGTATCTGCTGTCTTTAGACTCATTGTTAATTTGCTAGCTATTGCCAATCCTAACCCTCCCAAATATTAATATATCACCAATCCTGAGGCCTTTACACCTGGCCTAACCTACACGTGTTGATTGCCTGGCTGCCCTGAAGGTATCTGAGGTTGCAACCCCTGATCCTCCCTTTCTTTTCCAACCAAATAGAAGCTATTCTGACATCACTATTCAAGATAGGCCATATACAGAACTGATTTTCACTTATTATCTTATTTGACTGACACAAGGAGAATGTGAGATGGGCAAAATAGGTATTGTTTCCATTTTCCAGTTGAAGAACTTGAGACTCCAAGAAATGAAATGACTTGCTTACAATTTTGCTGGTTTTAAGATACAAAATTGGCCTCTGGGCTCAATTCAATCTCCATTTCTCACACTGTACATGTTGTTTATTAGCAAGTTGATGAGTACATTTGCCAAGATGAGATCGGTCCAACTTTTCCAGGAGCATTTGGCAAAATGCATAAAAAAATTCTTCACTGTGGGAAACCTTTGGCCATATAATGGCCCTCTGGGGTGAGTATCCTTAGAAATAGAGATGAGCGCTAGAATTTTGTGTAAAATTCACCGCTACTATTTAAAATCTCTCCCAAATTGGAAATGAGCAAAATATTCCATCATAGAGAGTGGTTTAATGTATTCAGCTGAGATGACACTGATTCTGGATAGGGCTGGATATCTCTTCATTGTATACTGTGGTATGTTTGTCCTCCCTAGTTTTCATCCAATAAGTGCCAGCTGCCACCCATTAGGTCATCCAAGAAAGCCTCTTCACCATCTCATGTCCCTCAGGGGAGACAATACTGCTTCTGGCTGAGATGCACTGGTAAATAAAAGATGAGCATTCGTAACATAGAATGCTCTGTAGTCAATAAACAGTAACATAGGAGAGTATTTGATAGTTGGAAACACCAGTTCAGTCTGTGCTGCTGCTGCTGCTGCTGCTAAGTCGCTTCAGTCGTGTCCGACTCTGTGTGACCCCATAGACGGCAGCCCACCAGGCTCCCTCGTCCCTGGGATTCTCCAGGCAAGAACACTGGAGTGGGTTGCCATTTGTTGGGTTAAAAAAAAGACTATAAAATGAGTATATGAGAAAGTCACTTTGATTAAAACTGTATAGAAAGTCTAGAAAGACTATAAAAATCCAACATAGGGCAATGAAGAATGGTTTGAACTTTTATTACTTCTTTTTTTTTTTTGGCTCTTTTTGTGTGTGTGTATTAGGCTATGTGACTTTTGTAATAACACAAAGTTATTAAAACTGGGTAAATTTCCTTAACAGAAACCACTTGTTCATTAGGAATAAAAAGTGCTTAAGGGGGAGATAGCTCTAATTCTTGCTTCTGGTGGTTCTCAGTTGTGTGGCGGATGTTTGACCAGGGTCTATGCTTTGCTGAAGAATCAATAACTGCATATCAGACCTGTGACAGGTCTGTCTGTATTTGGTGAACATTGTTCTAGGAATGTGGTTTTTCTGGAGGGGCGAAAGGGTTGATAAAATGAACTTTCAGGTTTTTTATTTTTAAAAAAACAACTTAAACCTTTTGCTTCAAGATATTATTTATTTAGAAAATATATTATTGATCATTAAGGGCCTGGTCTTATCAGTTACCAGTAGGGGGAGCCTGGAGTCTCCATATCCTGTTTTCAGAGCTGTGTCCTTTGTCAGGCAAACCACTCCAGTACTCTTGCCTGGAAAATCTCATGAACAGAGGAGCCTGGTGGGCTGCAGTCCATGGGGTCACAAAGAGTCCAGCATGACTGAGCGACTAACACTTTCACTTTTCCAAGAACTGGAGATGAAAAACTATGTCTCAAAAGCTGAGGGCATGACTTTAATGTCACCAGAAGCCAGGCATTTAGAAGATACTCAGTGGATATTTGATGAGGAGGAGGATGACAGGACAGTTGTGAGTCTTTTCCAGATAAGAACTTTATCTGTCTCCTGAGAGATAGTGACCTTTATCCTACTCATCAAATTTAAAGTCACTCTGTGCCTTCACCTTGCTTCTGGCATCCAACCCGAGCTTCGGAATTTTGGCCACCACTTTTCTCTTTCCAAATACTTTGCCATATTTCTCCTCTTCCTTCTCACCCTCCTCCTGTCATCACCATAACGATCAGCAGACGTTTATAGAGCATCTGACATGTCAGGCACTGACTTTTAAATGCATTATCTCTCTCTTTTTTTTTATTATGCACCCATGAGGTACAGATACTTTTATTTCTATTTTAAAGACGAAGACATTGAAATTCACAGAGGAGAGTGTTATTTTTTAGTGGATTGTGTTTATTGTTCATACCCTATCTTATTTTCAAAAAGTATTGATAGGCTCTAGTGTGTAACAGTATGCTAAGAAGATCTGACAAACACTATTGATTCCCTATACAGCCAATTCTATATCCATCTCAGTTTAAAAGCTCTTTTGGCAATACAGTCCACGGGGTCGCAAAGAGTCGGACACGACTGAGCCGATTCACCTTCACCTTCACCTTGGGCAATAATCCTTACTTTCAAGATATCCAGATACCATGAGAGATCAAGGAATGGAGAATCCTCTAATTCCTGAGAACATATAACTAATATTAAAAGCTATACTAGGATATAGCTTTTTATAGCCCTTTCTGAAACAATTTGATGGGTATTATTTCAAGTGATGGCTGCCCAGAATAACTCGGGGTGATCATATGATAGTATAACAATGATGCTGAAATGTTCCAAAGAATCTGGACTAGACCTTAGATCTCCTGATTCTCATCCCCCAAAATTCTGCACATAGCAGAACTCTTTTGGATGCATGGAGCCATATGTTGGGGGAGTCTCCTTTACGTTTTTTCTAAGACTCTGCTCTAGAATCCAATCTTGAGACTGAATGGCTAGACTACAAGCAGTTGCCAAGTCCAGTCCATCTCACTGTGGCTAAGGGGTTTAAGAAAAATGATCCAGGAGTTGACTGGCTTACAGAATTACAGGGATAATGTGGAACTTATTTGGGGCCTCTAAGAAGTGAGAGAAAAATAATGGTAGGAAATCTACTGTCTGTGTACTCATCAAATTTCAGATTCCATCACTTTTAAGGTGTGACTCTGTTACAGGAAGGAATGTCTCCCTTCCTTCCTTCCTGTGAAAAACAGCATCTCAGAATTAATGTGGCTAATATGTGACTTCTATCATTTATTGACCTGTTACGATGAATACTGGGCTAAACATTGAAAAATCTTGATAACATCTCCATAATAAATCTATGAAATAGTATGATTATTATTTCCACTTTGTAGATGGGGAAATTGAGGGTCAGAGAGGTCAAGCCACCTTTTGACACTCAGCTGAAACCTGTCTGACCCCAAGCTATTCCTTTTCACTTAGTACACTAATCTTTGCTCGGGGGTGGTCCTGGGCTTCCTTAAGAAAGGGTTTATGGTAGTTCCCTCTAGTTGATGTTTTGGAACTCAAACGTTTTCATGAAGTTTAGTCCTATTGCCAATTTATTGATCATATAAGGTCAGTTGTGTCCTAGAACTTTCTGCTAATTTCATGGCTTCAAATAGTACCTTTCTTTGGCTGACCCCCAGGTTTATACTCCAGTCGGGACCGTTCTCCTGACTCCGGTGTCACACAGTCACCTCCTCATATCTCCCCTGGGACACGTATTGTTCATCTCAGGGGTTGCCTGTCTCCAGCATAGCACTTCATGTTTTCCTGCTATTCTCCCAGCCTGTTCCATCTCAATGACACTATCACATCCACAAAGACTTCAACCAAAATCCAATTTTCTTCTAAATCCAATACTTAGCCAGTCTTGTCTATTCAACCTCCAAAATATCTCCCACATCTGACTTTTTACCACCCACACCACTAACCAACCCCTTTGTCTAACCACCACCATTTCCTGCCCAGTTCTAGACACAGTGGCAGCCTTGGAACTTATTTTCCCTCTTTTAATCCTTACCCTGGGCGCTTAATAGCTGGAGGAATATTTTTTTAAAGTATGACTCTAGTTAAACTCTTCTGTGATTTCCTCTTTATTAGACTAAAATCCAGATTCTTAAAGATGAAATATGACTCTCCAACTAACTGTATTGTCCTCAACCCTCCTCTCCTTACTCTGTTCTGAACATTGGCCTTTTTTCTGTTCTCTAAAACATCACTCTTACTGTCATCTTGAGACCTTTTTCACTTGTTGTTCTTTCTTTCTCTGCAGTGATCTTCCTCTAGGCCTGACTTTTATGGTGGATTCTTTTCATTCAAGTCTCAGATTAAATTTTGCTTCCCAGAAGAGCATTTTCTTAAATACATCAAGTTAGAACAGCAACCTCTTCACACAGCTTTATCTCATTTCCTGGTTTTATTTTTTTCAAACTCTTGAATACATCCAGTTGCTTACTATGACTGGAGGAAATTGTTCCTTGATACTTCTAATGGTTTGAACAGTGGCCAGCACATATTTATGAAATAGATAAATGAACGAATTTTGTTTCTTTGAATAGTTTATAGAACTTAGTCTGGCACCTTATATGCTAAGTCGCTTCAGTCGTGTCCGACTCTGTGTGACCCCATAGACGGCAGCCCACCAGGCTCCCCCATCCCTGGGATTCTCCAGGCAAGAACACGGGAGTGGGCTGCCATTTCTTTCTCCAATGCAGGAAAGTGGAAAGTGAAAAGTGAAAGGGAAATCGCTCAGTCGTGTCCGACCCTCAGTGACCCCAGGGACTGCAGCCTTCCAGGCTCCTCCGTCCATGGGATTTTCCAGGCAAGAGTACTGGAGTGGGGGTGCCATTGCCTTCTCCGGGCACCTTATATAGTGTTGGCTAAATAAATGTTTCATTAAATTGATTTCCAAGGAAAAGAACTAACATTTTTTTCCTGATTTATAGATAACCTTGATGGAAGAATAGAAAAAGATGCACTGATTCACTTTTAATCTAGAAGAGATAGATCTTACCTGATTTCATAATTATTAAGTTGCTTGATTGCATTCTTGGCTTCCTGTTTATTTGAGAATGTTACAAATGCATAGCCTCTATTGTTGCCATTAAAATCCATCATCATTCTCATTTCATAAATTTTACCAATCTGCAAGTAATGAAAAGAGAGAATTCATATTTAAACACACATACACACAATGCTTTATGAAGTCTGCCTCTACCACGTTTGGTGTTTGCATCTCATATGAATGGTTCACATGTTTTCATGCTGGGTTCAAATTTGTGTTCTGACTCACTGGTAAAGTCAAGATAATAAAGAAAACGTGTGCAAGTGGCATTTCAGCCTGAGTTGCCAGAATATATATATTTTTGACCGAGCAAGTGACCTTTCATCACACAATTATCTGGGGATTTATACACCATTTTAGGGACCAGAAAACACATTTGTCATCAGAAGTACAATTTTTTGATAGATTTGTCCTTATTCTCTACATTGACCTCTGAGGTCTCCAGAGTTTTATCTTTACTTGGTTGTACTCTACCCTTAGTGTTTAAAAACCAAAACTAGAAACACTCATGTGGAACATTGCAAAACTGACTTATTTGCTATCTTTTCCCCCATCATGATACAAAGGTGAACAGAGCAGGTGTATTTCAGAGGATGCTCTGGGAAGCCCTGTTTTCTATTTCAGAGGATGCTCTGGGAAGCCCTGTTTTCTCCATCTGTAGGCGGAAGGCAGATGCTAGGGGTAATGCAACTGATCTGGGGCCAGACCTCCATGGCCACAGGGCGCTCCCTCTGTCCCTCAGTGCATCTCCTGCGTCGCCTCTGTACTACTCTCTCCTGCTTCCCCAACTAGTCTTCATAATCCAGACACAGTAGTTCATTATTGCTGGCTGCTGTAAGAAGGATGGCCGACATGGATGTGAGGGACACGTGTGAGAAGAGACATGATTCAGCAAATGTTATTATTGCAGTGGTGGCTTCCCCTGAGCTCAGCCCACCCCCCCACCCCGTGCCACCCCAGGTATTTGGTGATGGACACCTGTTTCTCCTGGGCTCATTAGAAAAAAAAATTCAAGCATGTTTCATCTCTACATTTCAGGTGGTTTGGCACTTATCTTCACGTTCAGTATATAAGATTCTTAGAGGATGAAGTCCTCATAATTTGTTCTTGTGCCAATTGATGTTGTTTGTATAAAATTAAAAGTAGTTCTGAAGCAGGCTGAATTACACACATGCAAACACACACACAGCTGATTTTGGCATTAGGAAAAGAAACAGCCAAACTCTCATTTTCACTGAATTTTCTAGGAATGTGATTGTTTTAAACAGCTACTTGGTAAATGATCAAGAATGTCAATTTGCCATTTTTGGTTTAGCTTTGGGTTCAGTAGCAAAATGTAATTTAGAGTTAAAACTGAGGAAATTTATTTCTCAAGTATGTAATAACTTTGAAAAACCATGTTATTAATCTTGCTCATCACATTCAAATTTTTAGAAAGAAATTTTTCTTTCTGGATCAATATATACAGGTACATGGTTGAGCAATGACAAACATACACATCTTTTTTAATGTGACAGTCTTATGCTTTATAAAACCATAGTAACATTTCATGTTGAAGCAATATCTTATTTTAGACAGGTTGTTGTAGTGTTATTCTAGACTGACAGATATGTTGAGTTTGCAGTAAGACGGTTTTGCCAGTGGAGATGGGGGATAAAGTCATCAGCAATGGTAGTTTCAGCTGTGAGTAATAGAGCAGAGAGAATTCAAGGCATTGATAATTAGAGGCAAATCACTAATAGATAGGAAGGTTTTCACTCTGTCCATGATTGAAGAGTGGCAATTGGAAGAGAAACTGTCACTGACCAAGAAAAATGAGGGTGAAAGCGAGGTGAAGAGAATAGTATCTTTTTCCTTAAAAGATTAAAAAAATCATCTTCAGACTCACTTTTTCACATAGTGGGATAAGCTCATCTTCAAAAAGGTCTCGGGGAGTTTTCCAATAAAAATTTCACAGCCCCTTTCTGGGGGTGCAGCATCCCAACCAGGTGGGGGACCACCATATTTTCTTTGTCCATTTTCCTGCGAATTCCATATGGAGTATAGGAGGGAGAAAAGAGCAATACAATCTTTAGTTTGAGCTCCTCGAGCATTTTCAAAATCATGTCTTAATAAGGAAGATGCTTATTGACAAGTAATAGTAGTAGACTGGTCAGATAAAAATTGAAGTCTCTGCAATGTGAATTTTAACACCATGTTCTTTGCTTCAGGGACTTGCTTCAGATAAGCACAGTAAAAACTTACAAAATGCTGGACAAATATAAGGGGTCATTATTATTTTTGATTGCCATTCAAACTCACCAATGCCTGATCATCAAAGAATCTGACCCTAATTTGAATCTGGGGTTCTGATTTAATGTTGAAGTCTATGAGGGTTTTGGACCTGGACTGTTTGGCTCTGGAATCTACTAGCTGTGGGACTTTGGACAAATGTCTTGACTTCTCAGGTCCTGAGTGTTTTTCATCTACAAAGTGGAGACATAACCAGCTTTCGATTAAAGGAGATAATGCCTCAGATATGCATGGCACAGGTCTTGCATGTGACATATATTCAATAGTTACTAATCCTCTTCTTACCTGGCTAGATTGAGGTGGTTTCATAAGCAAGGCAATGTGAACCCCTAATTGGAAACATCATGAAGGTTAGCATTGGAACTGGCTAATTTGGAGGGTCCCCAGTGAGACCCCCCAAATCTGTCTTTGAAGTTGCAAGACTGGTAAGAGGTGTTCACTAATGTTGGATCTTTGTGGGGAACCAATGCTGTTCTCAGCCCAAATATAACTAACTTCTATTTTTTCCTTTGTCATAAAAGGACGTTTGGTAAATTCAATGTCTTTTCTTTAAACTGGAATATAAATGCTTTACAAAGTTGTGCTGATACAACAGTGTGATCAGCTCTATAATGGCCTTTTCAGGGAGGAGTAATGCGGGGTTTTCTGCCAGTGCTGTCTTTATTTTTCTGAAAGTTAATGACCTAAAAATAACTTCAGGGGCCCCAAAGTGAAAGATAGGCCTAATCCACCACTACTGAGCTGACAGTTCATTTGCTAGAGAGGGATAAATTTACTTTTCACTTAGGCATAGCCAGAGCTCTTTGTTATTATACTTTATTGTGATTTTTGGAAAAAGGAAAATGTAAGGAACCAAATGTCCATATTCATTACTAACTTCTACTGTGACCACTTAAAGAAATTTTTATACCATAAAATGATACATGATGTTGGAAAAAACATGGTAATGTATAAAGTAAAACAGAAAAATTTCTCAATTTGTCACCCTATCTGTTTGTAGAAGCAGCTGTTGTTAAGTTTGTCTGCCTTTCCAAATACTTTTCTTTGTATATTTCTAAAAGACAGATTTTATTTATTTAAGGACATTGTTTTACATGGTAGTTGTTTGTTAAAAATCAAAGTAAAGCAGTTTCTAGTTTCACTGTTAAATCTTTGTGAATACTAACTTGAGACTTTCTCAATTATTTTGTAATTGATAATACAAAAGCTTTTGGATTACAGTATTTAAATAGTGTCTTTAATTATAATCATGTTTAAAATTCCTAATAATTTAATCATGTTGCTTTAAATTAAAAAAGATGTCATATGGGTGTTCTACCTTGCCTTGATTACAAGTAGGGGCTTCTCACTTTACTAAACATGGAAATATTTGCCTCAAGAGTTCTTGTATTTTTTTTCCTTCCCCTATATTCTTTTAGGATTATTTATTAAAAAAGCTTTCACTGAGAAATCTGAGAAATGAAATGTATTATACTTATAGGAAAAAAATTAAGAATTCAGTGAGCTATGTCTCAACCAAGAATTTCCTAAAAAAATGAATTTGATATTTTTGGAGACATATTTAAGATTTTATTTACTTAACAAATATCTATATAGTGTTTACTACATACCAGCCTCTCTTCTAATTCTCAAACAGTATTATAGGTTATGGACTCTGACTATCCTGATTTTACAGAAGACGTTGAAGCCCACAAAAGATTAAATAATTTGCCAAGATCCTGTGGTTGGGAAGTGGAGAAGTCAGAATTTACAGCCAGGCAGTCTGGTGTCAGAGTCTATCAGCTTAATTTCTACTATATTTTGCTTTGTTATATGAAAACCTAGTCACTTATAACAGATTCATACATTCAGTTACTTATTTATGAAAAAAATTGTCATGCCATTAAATTGAAGACTCTCTGTTGCTTTTAAAATCATTCCAACTTCCAATCATTTTACTACACAAATTTTAGAAAGAACATATCTCACACCTACTTCTTACAGAGAGAAATATTTCTATTGCCCATTCTATAGCCCACCTCCTAGGACTGACTGGTACCATTGAGTTGATGCAGATCCCTCTGAGGCCATTTCTATTTATCATAAGTATCTGGAGATATACTTCCCAATGGATTATTGGAATAAATTTAGTATAAACTTGGCAATATTTATATCTTCAACCTAAGGAAACAAAGTTTCATTGCATAATAGTGAAGTGGCTATTCCAGAATTTCTCATTTGACAAGTTTTGATAGCTTGAAAATAAATAGGCAACCAGCAGATTGACCTTTAGAATTTCCTCCTCAAGTTTTTTGCTATTGCTAAAAATGTCACCAAACTGTTTTGTGCATATCATATAGTTAGAACTCACGTGATTATGAGCCAAAATGATTGATTAGGAGAGATTATTAATTCTGTTGTTTCTGCAACACCAAGGGTATTTTGGGGAATCACCAAGAATCTGATTGGTGCAGAGATGCCATGAAGTTCAGACACTGGGGGAGATTTGTCCTATCAACAACCCACTGGGCTCAGAATGCACCAGTTGGTGGAGGTCCAGACCAGTTTAAGACAGGCTCTGGGCATTTGAATTGCTGGTATTTTAGGCACCATGTTTATAGTTGAGGAGTTTAAAATAGATAAAGCACAGTTAGAGCTGCTCCTCCCTCTCCTGGCTGATGTCCTTCTTATGGGGTGCATTCTTGCAGCAGCATACATGTATAAATAGTTAGAGATAAAAAATACAGGTTTTTGTTTTCTATGAGAGAAGGTTCATTAAACTCTGGGATCTTTTATTTTTCCATTCAAAGATGTGACTGTCTCATATAAAAAGGTGAAAATCTTCAACTATATAAATTTCAAAATTAAAGACCCAATTCTAACTATAAATCAAGTGGTTTTAATTTAGATACTGAATACTGAGCTTACCCATAACTCAGTTATATGTTAAGAGTATTTGGAAGTCCCTTCTGCCACAGATATTTTAAGCCCTTTCATGAAGGAACCACAGAGTCTTAAAGAAATTTTATATACCGTCTTCTTCACCTTGGTTAAAACCACCCAATCTTTAATACATGATTCTGATCAAAAATCTTAGCTTGAAGGACAAGCAGACTGAGTTAATCTGGGCCACCTGGCATCTGATCTTTGACTACATCTGAGAAATCTGGGCAAAACTACCATTTCCTGTAAGAGTTAAAAATGCCCAGATACTTGCTTTTCTAGTGTCCCTTGTAGCTGGGAGTTCTGGTTATAATAAAGTTAAGTTGGGTTCTGGTGCGGAAATTGTCATGGTGCTAACATTAGCATTGATGGTGGATATGTCTTATTACCATTCCAGATTTGTGCGTGGTTCTGGGTTTCATTTCTAAGAGTTTACCCTTTTTGAAATTATTTTGTTTTAATATTATTATTTTTTAAATTGAAACAGTGATTTCTGATGTGTTATTAATAGTTTCAGGTGTATAGCAAAGTGATTCCATTATATGTGTATATATATTTATATTTTTTTCACAAAAGCTTACATCTTTTTACTCTTGAATCTAGTTCTCTAAATCCAAAATTTCTAGAAACCAGTAAACTTTTAATAAACTGCTTTTCTGCTTAATCAGCCAGGGTTTACCTCTAATATTTTACCATAATAGTAATAGCAACTGAAAAAACAACAGCTAACCCTAACCCTCAGTCAGGATCTGTGCAAATGCTTTCCATGTATTAATTAATTTAACCTTCTCAACAAACATATGAGGATATTATTATTACTTTCATTTTGTGGGTAAGAAATTCAAGGCACAGAATGTGTCCAAAGACATACAAACAGTAAGTGACAAAGACAAAATTTGAGTCCTGAGTCCATACTTGTAGTTTTAGCATTATTTTTCTTTTTTGTGTGTGCTTTTAAATATAAATCTATTAATTTTAATTGGAGGCTAATTACTTTACAATATTGTATTGGTTTTGCCATACATTAACATGAATCCATCACAGGTATACGAATATTTTTCTTTTTTAAAAATATTAACCTAATCTGTTCATTTTAAAGAGGAGGAAGCTGAATCCAGAGATATTATGTGACTTCTATAAGGTTGCATTGGTTTAATTTATTGCAGAAAATATAGACTAAAAGTTCTCTGGTTCTCAATCTGGTGGACTTGGCATATGACCTGTTCGAAGTTCGTGATGACCTTTCTTCTCAGGCTTAGCAGTCTCACAATTTTGCGTGTTGTGTGCCACACTCACTTTCTTGTTTAGCATCATCAAACATGGATACCAGATGGTTGGTTGTCTTGCTAAATGAACCCATTCATAAACTAGAAGGACGTTAATTAATGAACCCTCATTCAGTCTATTTTCCTGAGTAGTAATTTCGACTCCTTTAACCGGTTCTTCGGAAATTTTATATTCCAAATCTGTAATCATCTTTGTGGTTCCTTCCCTTTGGTCCTTTGTTTTTCTTGCCAAGAGGGAAGAAACTGTGTGTTTCCTCACTAAACTGCTTTCAGATGTTCTCCAACCCATTTTCCAATTGACTATGTTTGTATCTGTTTCTATTTCCGTTCTCTTAAGTGCTGGACAATCTCCCCGAGTTTGGTGGCGTTTCTAGCCTTCACAAGCATGCCAGTCACCAGCGTCATACCAAGAACCATGGTTCTCCCGGCTAAACTCCTGTGGTCTGTCCTCATGGTCGATGCCTACACATGGAGAACAGCTCCAGGGACTGTGTCTCTGGGAGTTCATATATTACTACCGTGTTTTCCTAGTTGCTGATTTGTGAAATTGAATAAAGGTCTTTACTAGACCTTATCGTTATTACCTTCCACCTGCAAAATACCTATACCTCAACATGTGATAGGGTTCAAGGCAAATTTTAGGGGCCTTAAATCAGTTCAGTTCAGTTCAGTCGCTCAGTCGTGTCCAACTCTTTGCGACCCCATGAATCACAGCACGCCAGGCCTCCCTGTCCATCACCAACTCCCGGAGTTCACTCAGACTCACGTCCATCAAGTCAATGATGCCATACAGCCTTCTCATCCTCTGTCGTCCCCTTCTCCTCCTGCCCCTAATCCCTCCCAGCAGCAGAGTCTTTTCCAATGAGTCAGCTCTTTGCATGAGGTGGCCAAAGTACGGGAGTTTCAGCTTTAGCATCATTCCTTCGTGGTACCAAAAGAATCTCCTTAGTTGTGATTTTCCCTTTGATCTGCTAATGCTATTATTGTTGTGGGGGACAACAGACAGTGCTATAAGGAATGTTTATTTTGCTAATTCTGTATGAAAGCTAACAGTCTGTTTTGTGTATTATTTGTTTACCCACACATTTTAAGATCAGTGATTTCAAGTTGGTAAAATCTACTTTAGGCTGAGAATTTTTCCAAGGCAGAATTTATCTAACTTATATATGTTGGAAGCTGGCATTACCCTTGTTAGGTACTGATTTTTTTTTTTTTTACAATCTTTGCAAGGCATACGCAATGTGAATGCCAGATATTTTTCTTAAAATAGAAAAACAACAATTGTAGTTTAAAACTGAGTAAATGGGATGTTGGAATTTGCAGAAACATGGTACTATAGTTAGTAACAAACAGGAAAAGCCAGAGCACGGCTATTTTACATGAATATAAATTTAGTTTATTATCATACAGCCCAGAGTTTCTCAAAATATCATATGTGAGGTGATATTAGGTAGTTTATAGTCAACGTTTTATTTTAATAGTTATGTTTTATTTTAATAGTTATGCATTTATTTTATTGCATATTTGGAATGTAAGACCTTTCCTATTTACATGTTAGAAAAAGTCTACTTTTACTACTAAACAGTATTTTGGTTCAAAATTTTAAATAAATTTCTAAATATTATTGTTGGTGGTATGTGCTTATGGCAAAAATCACACAGATGCAAATAGATTTTGGCTTTTGAAAATTCATCTATTTGTTTCAAAGGGCTCTCACATTTTATCTTTAAAAATGTATGGTTTGTCCATAGAAACAACTGTTAGCAAATTATGAATCATGTTCTTGATGTATCGTTTTGGAAGAGTGACTGTTGAAATCCTATCGCCTAGGAAGAGATCTAATTTCAAATTGTTAGTTGTCTTATGAAGGCAGAACTAATTTGTTATCAAATGATGACTTTAATATCTTCTAATATTTCCCATTTATTTTTAAGGTTTATGTGTGACAGCCACTCTTTAGGATTTCAGTGTCTCAGTAGTGGAAGTATTTAAAAGCAAACAGGTTTGTAAAAATAACTTGTGTTTTGTAAAGCTTCCTAGACATTTTTGGCTAATTCATGGGAACATGAAATTCAAGAATATCCTTATACAAATTTAGAAATCAAAAAATATATTTTTTAGAGTGTGTATGTGTGTTTCTGCATAAGAGAACAAGTGAAATGTCAATTCACTTCTAAGACATTCTGTTTACACTTGCCCTGAGGTTCACTAATGTGGACTGCAAAGCATATATTATCTTGAGACCAGGATTTTCTGTGTTCATGTTCACTTCTGGCTCTGGGTATGTGTCTTGTCTCACTGCTCCAACCTGCAGGAACCTATAAATTATATCTAAGAAACAGCTAGATGAAAGCGGTGGTGATTCCTTTATCTGTTTTGGGGCTTTTATCATTTTAGAATGTGTATTTATTCAATAGGCCCATCCAGCTTTTTATTATAGATACAATTTGCCCTTTTGCATTGACTTACTGAGAGCCGGAGATCTGGTTAAATGACATAAAGATATTCACATGCAGATTTGACCTTATGTAGATAAAAAACATTTGTTTGGGGTTAATTGTTCTATCCTTTTGTAGTTCAACATATGCCAAGGAGAACTCCGAATGCACTTGTTCTCTTAGCATATGAGAAGTCCTATATGGCAATTATTCTCCTTACCACACCCAGAAGAATTTTTGACAGGCTAAGGGACTCCCTGGTGGCTCAGATGGTAAAGCGTCTGGTCTACAATGCAGGAGACAGGGGTTCAAGCCTTGGGTTGGGAAGATCCCCTGAGAAGGAAATGGCAATCCACTCCGGTACTATTGCCTGGAAAATCCCATGGACAGAGGAGCCTGGTAGGCTACAGTCTATGGGGTTGCAAAGAGTCAGACATGACTGAGTGACTTCACTTTCACTTTAAGGGACTCAGCAAGGCACTAAATCTTTGCTCAGGAAATTCTTCATTTAAAAGGGAAAAAGATTAATGAGGTGATTGCAGAGGTCTTCTGGAGGGTGGTAGGATGCTTGTGAAATGGAGTCTGACTTTTGCCATATTTAAGTGTGGAAACATATTCATAGAATGTGTTTTGAGTTAATTAATAAGATCCTTAAAGGAAATATAGGGATTTTTAAAATCCAATTGCATATCTACTTGACACTTCACCCATTAATTATTCAATACTTAATGACTTTCTTTGCATTGATTCACTGTCTTAAACTTGTGCAAAAAGAAAGTATCATTCTCTTAAGTGGAGTATAATTTCCCACAAATGGAAGGTCATTATTTAAACAATACAAAAGAAGGAAACTGATTAAATTCTAGCCAGACATTGTTATCTCCTAAAACCGATCTCTGCTTTAAAAGATTAGCAGGGTAAGGAGAGGTGTTTAAGATGTACCTCTAAAAACTTTCCTCATCAGAAAACTTAAAAGAGAATTGAAAGTGGAATCATTCTCTCATGATGAACTTCAAGGTTATTGAATGCTCTGCCAATGTATTGTTCAACATCACTTCAGGTCTCTGCCCTGCATCTCTGAAACAATATTTAAAAAAAGGATCACAGCTATTGAAATCTCACCCAGCTTCATGACTGTATGCTTTGTGATCTCATTTTTTTCTCTTTAGCTTATGTTAGAGAGTTCTCTTTGCATGTCGTAATAAGATTTTAGGTGAAGATTAAGAGGCACTTTTTTTTGTTGTTGCTGATTGATATCAAACCAACAGGTAACAGTTTTAAAAGTCCTGAAGTTACCTACAAAGTCTGAAGTTCAAAACTGCCATCAGTGCTTCTGTGTGAGTCATGAAATTTACACCATTTTTTAAGCAAACAAAACAGAAACCATCATGTCCTTCTATTTTAAGGGAAAGCACTATAGTTCATATTTTGTAAATATTTTGAACCTTATATGGAAGACCTCATATATAACCCACTCCCTATTAGGCGAGTGGAGAAGAAATACATTGCTGTTTGAAAATAGCTCCTGGAATGTGTTTCTATTCCTTGGGATGCTGAAGTTCCCATCTCATGTCAGGTACATGCACTCTCCACAATAGGATCCACAGAGCTGCTCCTTCATTGGACTCTTCCACACCAGGCTATGGCATTGCTGGCTAGTAAAAGCAAAGCTTCTTAGGAGCTTGAAAATGAAGTTAGCCTATGGGTGGCTAGAGTGGTGACCTTAAGGAATCATGCCTGTGATGATTTGATGGTACCATCCTGTTCTCATGTTTAGCGCCACCTATTTAAGGAATTAGCATTCATGCACTTGAGAAATGGCACAGGTCCTTGAATAACGGGGACAGAAGTATGTGTTAAGAACAGGCAACAAAAGCAAAAGGAGGACCCAAGAGCTGTATTTTGTCATGGAGTTAAACTTATTTCTGTCCCTAGGATTTTTGTGTGGTGGTTGGAAAAGAATGTCAGTACCACAGAGTTTTACCATCTGCTTCTCGCTGATCTAGTCTAGTTAAAGCCAGTTGTAAACTCTGGGATCCTAGGTTACTTATTTTTATGGCATTGTTTGTAGAAAAATTGCCATTTCAAAAGTACCCAAGGAAAGTTACTAAAGAGCATTATACCAAACCAAAGAGATAGGGGAGTTAATTTGAGGCACATAAGCAGAGAACAGCCTTCTAATCAGATTAATGTTGATCTGGTGCCATCTTTTGTACCTTTTGGCTTGTAGATACTTACTTAGGAATTGAACAAACTAGAAAATTAATTATAGTTCCAATGAAACTCCAAATAAGAGAACATGCATGGAAAGGAAAGTTTGAGAAATGGGAATTAAAGTCCATATTTTGTCCCTTGAGGTGAGGTGAGGTGAAGTCACTCAGTTGTGTCTGACTCTTTGCGACCCCATGGACTGTAACCTACTAGGTTTCTCTGTCCAAGGGATTCTCCAGGCAAGAATACTGGAGTGGATTGCCATTTAGTTTGAAGAAATTGCTCCTCGGAGCAGACTGATGACTGACTGGCAAAGGAAGAGAAAAATGAAGTGCACTGATTTCTTATTTATCTGCTGTAATCTTAAAAATTGAGGCACTCTGCTGTCTTCACTGCTTGCAAGTCACTGTGCATTTTACAAATATTTTGGTTGATCAGTGCCCCCAAGTGGTCCCCTCTGCTAGAGATGCTGCTTTGTTTTTGGCTCCTGGCCATGTTTGTTTGCTCTCATCCTTTATGTCTCAACTCCAATGTCATCTTGTCTTAGGAAGGCCTTCTACCATTCTGTCACTTGACCTGATTCATGATATTCATAGCATTTAACAGGAGAAGGCAATGGCACCCCACTGCAGTACTCGTGCCTGGAAAATCCCATGGATGGAGGAGCCTGGTGGGCTGCAGTCCATGAGGTCGCCAAGAGTCGGACACGACTGAGTGACTTCACTTTCACTTTTCACTTTCATGCATTAGAGAAGGAAATGGCAGCTCACTCCAGTGTTCTTGCCTGGAGAATCCCAGGGACGGGGGAGCCTGGTGGGCTGCCGTCTATGGGGTCACACAGAGTCGGACACGACTGAAGTGACTTAGCAGCAGCAGTAGCAGCAGCATTTAACATGCTACTCTATTATTTTATTTCTTGCTTATTTTCTGTCTTCCTTTGAGTAATTTTCATGAAGGTAGGCACCATGTCTCTATTGTGGAGTAAATAAGTTAGTGAAGGAATGAGGGTTTAGGCTTGAATTGGTGGGTAGGACAAGGAGGGATGCTCCTACTTCCTTTAAGGAATCTTAAACCCTCACCTATGTTATAGGGCATTTTCTTTAAGAACTGTGAATTAGAGAGCAGACTTGTGATTGCCAAGGGGGAGGGGGAACAGGGGAGGATTGGACTGGGAGTTTGGGGTTAGCAGATGCAAACTATATATATATACTTATGTATAGTGGATAAGCAAGGTCCTATAGTATAGCACAGGGAAGTATATTCAATATCCTGTAGTAAACCATAATGGAAAAGTATATGAAAAAATATATATATAGGTACACACATATATATATACACACATACACACACACATATATGTATAACTGAATCACTTTGCTGTACATCAGAAATTAACATGGCACTATAAATCAACTGTACTTCAATATTTTAAAAACCAGTGAATTAACTTACAGAGTACTAAATTAAGGATAAGAGTTGGGAGTTAGCAAACTTTTTCTGTAAAAGGCCAGATAGTTGATATTTTAGGATTTTTAAAAAAATAGCCTTCTAAAATTGTGAGAACCACTCATGTCCTTAAATCACTGCAAAAACAGGCTGTGGCCACATTTGAGTCACGGATCAGTTTGCTGACCTCTGGCTTATGTCTGTACTGAACTGTATAACTCTGGAGCTTGTTTTCCAACAGTGAAATGGAAGTGTTGGATTATATCAGTATTAAATATGCATACAGCAAACATATAAAGAATTAGAAAGAATTGCCTGGTGAACCTGAGCATCTATCACCCAGCTTCAATAATGAAGTTTTCTTCACGAAAATTTCCCAGGTTTTCTATTCCTAACTGAATGCTTCTTAGAAATATTTTCTACTTTATGAGATTTTTTCCTTGAAATAAAAATAATCCATATTCATTATAAAGAGTTTAGAAAATAAAGAAGAGCACAAGAAAGAAAAAGCTATCCTTATCAGAGATTACCTTTTGTTATCTTCTAATATTTATGTGTATGAATAATTTAAAATATGATCTGTAAGTTGATACACACAAGTTTGTTTTCTTATTTTTAACTAAATTTAAAAATTTGGACATTTTCCCATGTCTCTCTTGGAAATCACAGTTTTATATGACCATATAATTTAGAAATATAAGGGTGACATATTTTATATGACCAGTAATATTTTATGATGATATGCCCAATATTTTTAAACATTATACATTCCACTATGATGAACATCCTTATGTCTAAATATTAGTCCTTATTCCTTAGATCAAAGACTATGGTCAATTTTAAGGCTCTAAACAGAAATGTTATACCCGTTCAATGCAGTCTTATGTTGTCCTTTTAAATTCTAGATAAATTAATTTTCATTGCAATTATTTGATATGCAGTTTAGGTCAGCTGCTATAATTTATACTTCTGTAATCTCAAGGATTAATACTAACACATTGTGTTTCACAATAAGGATTAGGGGGAAAAAGCAAAGAAAATTTTGTTAAAAATAACCACTGCATTAGACAAACAGTAGGACTGGCATACCACATAAATATTTGTGTTGTAATAATTTTTAGAAAATAGATGATCCATAGGGTAATTGGACAAAGTTTTAACACACATCATATTTTAAATCACTTAAAAATGCTATATAACCACCGGGTCTTCTTTAAAATAAATTCAGACTACTTACCAGTGATCTTCATTAACTATGTGTTTAGACTCTCCTGTAGCAGATCTGATGTAAACTGACTCCACATTGGGTAGAAAGATGTCTGAAAATATCCATCTATGGAAATTTATTTTTCTAGTTTTAAGGAGAAAATTCTGGATGAAAGGCGCATCAGATGTCAGAGGTGATGACCCACACTAGTAATACATTCTGGAGGAAAGGATCATCATAATGTTATTTTTTTCCCCTGTGTGTCTCAAATATATGGTAGTTTTGGAAGATCTGAGAAGTGCAGTTAAGAGTGTAAAAATGAATAAAAACTCCATACCTAATTCCATTGCCTAGAGACAGATTTTCTTTACAAGTTAACATTGCAGCACACATCTGAAATTTCTCTATGTGACATAATGCGACTAAGTTGAAAGTTTAGCTTGTCAACATTACACAATTTTTATAACAATATTTATTGAACCTCTATTCATTAAAATTCTTTTATCATCTAAAGAAATTTGATAAAAATTTTAGTTATCAATTATAAAGATATCCAATTATTATTTAAAAAGAATATCACAAGGCATATTTTCAGATCCTCATGAGCACGTTTTATTGCATCAGTTTGGATATAAGAGACTGATTCATGTTATTAAGTAACCTGAAAATTCTATTTTTGGCAGCTGTATTTGTCCTGCTAGTGATAAGAGTGCACAGATTAGTCACACTCTCTTTCTGGAATTCTTGTTTTGCAAGTATTCAGCATTCGCTATCAGAGACTGCAAAGGTACAGCTGAAGCAAATCCTTCAAACCCTAACTTAGTGAATACGATAGTATTTTAAAATATCATTATATAGGTATAACTCCCTGAAGTGTATTAATATACTTATTAATGTCTGCACTTTTGTACAGAGACTTTTTTAAAAGTACATCTGATGTTCTTTTATTTGATGCTGCTGCTAATGTTTTCTCTAATCCAGTGTAGGAAGACTGAAAGGCTGAGAAGGCTGAAGGATTTTCCCTAAACTGCAGAGTTCGAAGCTATGTTTCAGTATATGCTGGTTTCCTTTTCCAATTAAACAAGTTTGCTGACCAATAGCTAGATTGAGCATATGCTAGAATAACAAAGACTTGACTAAGAGCAGAGTAGGTCCCAGCCAATCTTCTGGGAAGTTACGGCCAAGAGCTGTTAAGGGACTTGAGGCTGGGGTTAACATATACACACTAGTATATATAAAATAGGTAAACAACAAGGACCTATTATATAGCACAGGGAGCTATACTCAATATATATACACTGCAAGTATATATACTTACATATATTTTTATATATAAATCTTAATCACTTTGCTGTATACCTGAAAGTAATACAATACTGTAAAGCAACTATACTTCAATTTAATAAAGGAACTAAAAGAAAAATGATTATTCTTGTGTGTGGTAGAGACTGGATTAAATAACAGGTCTCTGATTTGAAGTCTTGGGTGACTTTCTACGCTTTGCAGTCAAAATCAGAAAGGATTTTCCAGATCATTCAGAATGATTAAACTAAATCATGTGCATATTTACATCTTGATTAGAGGCTTTTGATCTACATAGCAAAGGTTTCAGAACTTTAGGTTTCTACATCACTAGAAAATTTCTGATCCAGTAGTCATTCTGGGGTTTCCCTGGTGGCTCAGACGGTAAAGCGTCTGCCTGCAATGCGGGAGACCTGGGTTCAATTCCTGGGTCGGGAAGATCCCCTGGAGAAGGAAATGGCAATCCACTCCAGCACTCTTGCCTGGAAAATCCCATGGACGCAGGAGCCTGATAGGTTACAGTCGATGGGGTCGCAAAGAGTCGGACATGACTGAGTGACTTCACTTTCACTTTCAGTCATTCTGCTAATAAATGATTACTTCAAGCAAATCATGTTACAAAGTTTAAGCTCAACAAAGTGCTTTTAGCGTGCTCTGGCATGCTAATATCTCAAATAGCAGTCTTAAAGATAACATTATAATAATACTTAGTTCTGTAAATCTTACTGGAAATTTTGGCCAATTGAAGTGGAATTATGGCCCATAAATCTTGGGCAAACTATCAGACTCCATGAGCTTTTGTTTTCCTTATCTGGAAATTGGAGATGATCATAGTAACTACCTCACAGTGTTGTGGTTAGGACTAAATGAATTAATAGACATAAAGCAGTTGGAAAATAAGTGCCCAGTAACTGTTTACTGTTTTGTAATTGCAATTAACTTGTGATCTAAATCCTTATTATTACTATTTTCTGAATGTAATTGATTATGTAAGACCACAGTGATAGGCAAATAGGCCATATATTTTTAGGTGTATTTTATTTGAAAACATTTTATATAATAAGGGTAAAATAGCCCTATTATTTTTTCCTTTTTAATGAAAATGTTCTTAAATTATTAGGTTTATGAAAAGGTCTCCATTGCTATTTGAGCCTTTTAAAAAATGTATTGTTTTTTGCAAACTTTTATATTGCTTTAATAGGCTAAATTTTCAATTCTGCAGAATTTTCTAAATGATTACTTAGTGACTTTTTACATTTCATTTGTTACAGGAGTTAAAGATGGACTGCAATTCTTCTGGCCTCTGATGTGGATATGAAACTTACTGGACCAGCAAGCAGGACAAGGAGGTAGGGAGACACTGTTTAACAACTTTAACTGAACACTTCCTACCCCTCCCCATCTGTGAGTTTAGAAAAAATTTTGAAGAGTTTAAGAGGAATTTTGGAATTGATTCAAAGATCTCTGGAGCCCATTGCTGGTGTGTTGTGAATCCTGGTTCCCCTTAAGTGGGAGGAATTTTGAGGTGCTTCCCAGCTCACCTAAAGCAGAGGAGGGAGTAAAGAAAAAGCTCATGGAGCTTGCTATGCACTCCCTGCAGTCGGGAACACCCAAGGACAGTAGGTCTAACTCACCCCTGGAGTATCTCACAGTGAGCAATAGGCTGCTCACCTATTAGGTGAGGGTTATGATGTTGGTGAGAAGAACTGTTTGCTTCACCTCACCTGCACTTGCAGGTTTTACTCAGAATGTGAGTTTCCAGGGGTCTAGAGTTTGGCCACATGTAGGAATCAGGGTTGAAGTTCCATCTCTTCCAAGAGGGATGCTAGGAGCGTTAGAAAGAGCTCTATTGAAGGAGACTGGGTCTCAGGGAAGTAGCCTCTAGCTAGAGGGACCCCTGGCAGTGGAATTCAGGGTGTCTCTGGTGACTAGAGAGTGCCCTAGGAGTTTACTTACCTGCCAGGCCCAGAAACCAGTGCCAAAAGCAGTCAAGTGAAAACTTTCCTGTCCCCTCTCCTTTACTTTCATCCCTTCCTTCTGTTTCAGTTGAGTCAGGAATTCTAGTTAGTAAACTGGTGTAGGGAACTATGCTTCTGAGAGCATAAGGAGAAAAAAATAGAAGTTGCCTTCTACCCTGATATGCGTGGGAAAGGGAAATAGCTTTCACTTTGAATGAAGTTAAGTTTTTATTCTACTGGACTAGACATATTCATTATTTAGCAGCTTTTTATTAGCGGATCTTTTATTAGCTGAAAGTTACCAGAAAAGTCGTGAGACTTGCCCTGAATTTTATCTAGGGAAATGAAAGAATCAGTGCCCAGAATAAAGTTAAATGGACAATGTATATTGTTTTACGGTAATTTTCATAAACTTCTGCTTGTTGAGGGTAATTATATATTCACAGTTAAGATGCTGATATTAAAATTGGTGTCACACTAGAAATGTCTATATATATTTTCACCATTATATTTCAGATCATTGGAGGTTTGTTTCCACAAGGAGAATACCCTTATGTATGAATGCTGACAAATTGCTTTTCAAAAGGGTTTAAGTGCTTTTCACTATCACTGTTCTTATATGAGTGTTTCAGATACAAAGAAGTTAAAAAGATAAACTGATTTAAAAATTATTGATTTTATAACATTTATGAGACTGCTGTTTACAAAGAAAAGAACATTTTTTCAGCTAGCCATACCTAGGCAAATGTAAAAATTGTTCTAAATATTTCTGGTTTATAGGCTGTAAATGCGATTGCATTTTCTCTGTGGCTTATGAAAAACCCTTTATGTAGGAAAAGACTGCATAAAAATTTCAGTCAGACGTTAATTTTGAGGCACACTAGATTTGGAGATAAAGACATTTGGATTATTAATGATCCTAAAATAGACTTTTATTAAGTATTAAAAACTAATAATGCATTAGTATCCCCCTTGGCTTACACTTTTAGGAGTCTTCTGTGACATAATACTTTCTGAAATCTTTAAAAAGACTAAATAAATACTCTTCATTAAGATGAAAAATTAAAAATAACTGAGCATTATCTCTAACAAAGTGTGCCATGGCTCGTAAGATTATTACAAAGTGCGCTACATTTAGTTTTCAACTGATCTGACAAAGGAACTTGCAATAAAGGATACTGCTATATATTTTATTGTTACCCACTTAGGACTTTCATTTTCATGATAGCACAAAGTTTTGATTAAGTCAGGAACGTATGTAGGAAAAAGATAACAGCTGAGAATTAAAATACTAACACTTTGTTTTACTGTAAAAAGAGCAACATTATTTCTTCAGATAAGATAATTTATATGTATAATACTAGTTTGCTTTTCAATGCATCATAAACTCTCTAACAGAGGTTATCATAAAGACAATATGCAGATAATTCTGAACAACTAGTGACTAGGAATAGTTAGTTTTAGGATATTTTTTTCTCCTTTTTTTTCAAAAATGCTGGACATGGAGAGAAATTATTATATATCCTAAATGGCTTGAGTAGTTATTTTGAGAAAACATCCTGGAAATGGTCAGTTCTTAGAGCCTTCATCTACAAGTTGTCATACATCCATAGTCAGAAATTTCTCTGGAAACCCAAAGCAAGTCTCTGGATAGTTTGTTTTCTGCTGATTTCTTGGAACACCAACTTGGTTCTACTTCACTGACTGCTCTCGGTGGTGAATTCCAGACGCCTTTTCTTATTCTAAGTTGGCCTGTCAGAACTGTGATAGTCTTCAAGACTGTTCAGCTTCCAAATGACAAGGCAAAACTGAGTTGATAGCCCAGAGTAGAGAGGATAGCGCTTATAAGGTCCCCTGCAAGGCCGAAAGGAGTCCCCCTGCCCAGGAAAGGAGTGTCCATCTTAAGAGGTACACAGCTGACCAGCCACATTTCACACGCTAGGATCACCAGTATTCCCACCACGCTGAGTTCAGGGGTGAGCCTCAGCAGATGGCAGAGAAGTTCCTACCTGGACCAAGCTATATCCCGTGCGCTGGACCAGTGCGCGGAGAGCCGCTTCCTTCTGGGTTCCGCTCAATCCATCCCCGGATTTGTGATTTGATTCCATTGAGAGTGATTATCAGCAAAAAATCAGGTTAATTAGGGTTGCTCACTGAAACCAAATTTAAGATAAATTAAGTAAATTACTATTACCTAGTCCAAACGTGTCCCTTTCATGAAGGACATCTTCAGGAAACATTCTCTATAAATGAGTCACTAAGGATAGAGTAACACTCACCCACAAACCAGACAAGTTAAATGTCCTCATTAAAAAAAAAGAGCTTATTAAAAATGTTCAATTTTAGTTGAAATTTAGAAGTAAAAATTGAATAATATTTTTGTTTACACTTAGACGGCAGACCAGTATTTCTCAATCCAATTATCCCAGAATGTCACCAAATGCTCAAAAACAAATTCGTTCTTACCAATTAAAAGAATACGCAGAATGGTCCTTGCAAATGTGGAGAAAGAACACTATTACTAAATCAAATCAACTAGAATATGGTATGAAGAGCCTTACCTAGGACATTTACCAACTTATTCTTCAAAGATAAATTTCTAGACCATAGTGTGCTGGTACCAGATATAGAAAAGTCGTGCAAACTACTCTGTAATAAAAGTGTCACATGGGGTTTAGCAGAACAAGGACAATGGATCCTTTTGAGTGGTGCTGGAAGTGCCTACTGACACCTGGATCACATGCGACATGGACCACTCAGGAAAGGATGTGAGCCCTTTGTAAAATCTAAGAAATTACAAAAATTTTCATATGTCAGTGTTGATCTCTGTGGGCTTCCCAGGTGGCTCAATGGTAAAGAACTTGCCTACCAATGCAAGAGACACGGGTTCAATCCCTGGGCCGGGAGGTTCCTTGGAGAAGGACATGGCAGCCCACTCCAGTATTCTTGCCTGGGGAGTCCCCTGGACAGAGGAGTTTGGTGGGCTACAGTCCAAAGGACTGTGAAGATCCAGACACGACTGAGTGACTCAGCACACTTGCTGACCCATGTAGCCACCTGTAGGAAACTTCAGCATCTCATTCCGTATACTCCCCTATTTGGAAATACTATTTGAGCCCCATGCCCAATTTGATGGTTGCTCAAATCTACAGATTCCCAGGGCAAGGACACATCCATGGTGAAGGTCCCAGTTCACAGTGGTGAGAGGCCCTGGAGGTTTTCATGTTCAGAGAGGAATGAGGGAGAGTGACTCAGTGAAGCTTCTGTGCTGGATTTTCACTCTGCCTGACGTGCTCTGCCAACCAGGACAGAGGAAGCTTGTTTTACACTGATCTGAATCACAGGCAAATATTATGCATTTCACTATAGGCCCTCTAGAAACTTCTCTGTCCTGTGCACTGGGGTTTCCTATACTACTGTGGTTTCCATTTAAAGATTCAGAGTAAATGTACCATTAACAAATGAGGGAATGGGTAAAAAATTAAGTGGCAAAAGTGAAGCTGAGATAATCATTTGAGTAAAATGCAGCTTCAAAGTATTCTATTATTAAAAATAATAAAAATGTTCCCAAATTAGTAGACAAACATCTTCTAGAACGTAATATTTTTCATATAATTTAGAAAACTCAATCAAGATTCCAGCGAGAATATTCATTAGCTGTTAAAGGGATAGAACAGTTTCATGTTCTGTATATAAGCATGGCCATCCTTGCCCAGAATTTTCTCATAATTCTTGCCTTCTCCTGACCCAGATCGATTCAGTGCTCAATCATTCATTCTCTCAAGAAGCAATTAGTTAGTGTTGTCTGTATGCCAGTTTCATTTTCTGCCCAGCTTTATGGCATCGTGTTCTATGGACAGTTGACTAAGTTTCTGTGTTTGTTATTTTACAAAAGGCAGAGCTTTGTTTGTTTCCATTTTGATTTTGTATCTTGGCTAAGACAAACTGGAATGTATTTTCTGATAGTGGTGATTTTATATATATATGCAGCAATTCAGAATGACTTGTAGCTTTACTGATACATTTATAGTATAAATAATTTCTATGCATACTACAAAGTAGGCATAAAATGAGACCTATGTTTAGTTTCTAATTCTAAACTGCTGGTGAAATAGTTATAGAAGTTTCTATGAAACAATATAAATCATCTTAAAAAATAAAACTACAAAGGCATTTTATATATATATATATTTTTAAAAAGGCATTTTGTGCCTTTGGCAGCAACAACACGGATGAACCTAGAAATTCTCATACTAAGTGAAGTAAGCCAGACAAAGACAAATATCATATGTTATCATTTATATTTGGAATCTAAAAAAAATGATACAAATGAACGTATATTCAAAACAGAATAAATTTATATTTAAAAAAAAGAAATAGACCCATAGATGTAGAAAACAAACAAACTTATGGTTACCAAAGGGGAAAAGAGGGGAGAGGGATAAATTAGAAGTTTGGGATTAACATATACACATTACTGTATGTAAAATAGATAACCAACAAGAACCTACTCTATAGCAAAGAGAACTATACTCAATATTTTGTAATAACTTGTAAGGGAAAAGAATCTGAAAAGAATATATGTATTCTATATATATTCAGTCGTGTGTGTGTGTGTGTGTGTGTGTGTGTGTAAACTGAATCACTGTGATGTATACCTGAAACTAATACAGCATTGTAAATCAACTATGCCTCAAAAACTTATGTTAAAAAAAAACCCAAAAGGGATTTTGAAGATTCAGAAAGAAAAAGTTAGTTGTTAAGACTAATTCTAACTTGTTCACTTTTCCCGAATGTTACTAAAATTGCCTTTTCACCCAGAAATTCTCAAATGATCCCACAGTGCTAGATTTAACCCGTAAAAGTAAAGAGGTCATGGATGGACTGGGGTCTGATGAGGTTAGTCTTGTGTGTGTTACAGATGTTAGAAGGCAAAGTCTGTTGTCTTCTAGCCAAGCTGTAAGTTTGCTTTTGCTGAACTTCATCTTCTCCATCAGGAAATAACAATTTGTGGTGAAATGACAAGTTTTATTTGCAAAACTTACCTTTAGTTTTGGTTAATTATTAGTAAAGGTGATTAAACATTTGACATCAGAATGGCCTTTTGATCACATATACAGGTTCACTCCAATATTATTGAGAAAATCTGTAGAATATCTCAACATAGTATCAAGTCTTTGGAAATTAGGATATGAAAATAAAATTCAAAATTTGGATAAGAGACACTTGATCTTCAGTGTTTATTCCTCAAAAACAATCCTCTTTCAACACTGAACTAATCTAAGTGGTGAACTCAAAACCAAGATAAATACATTCTTAAGCAAGTCAAACTTTAGATCAAAAATTTGGTCAATTTGAGAAAAGGCTTTGCAATACATTTTCTAACGCACAGAGTCGGACACGACTGAAGTGACTTAGCAGCAGCAGCATACCTTATAAATGCATCAGATCTGAGCTTCTGAATTTTGAAAGAATAATTTCCAGTATAATTTATTGAGGCAATCAAATTCAAAACCCTATACATAGCAGACATTCAGAGCTAAACAAAAAGCACTCGTAAACACTTATCACTTATTCATTCAAAAGTTGTATACTGGGTGTCTGCATGCATGCCAAGTCGGTTCTGTCATGTCTGACGCTTTGCGGCGCTATGGACTATAACCCATCAGGTTCCTCTGTACCTACCATCATTCAAGAATTTTTGAGACACTAAGGATAAAGCAGAGAGCAAAGCAAATCCCTCTCTCCCCCAAATCTCATGAAGTTTTATAGTGGGTGTGATAGACAATAGTAGGCAAGATAAATAGGCAAAATATGCACTGTGCTTATGTTCATTTCAGAGAAGAAAAAAAGAATGGAAAAGGAATGTGAAGTATATGTGTTGGGAAGGGCATGGAATTTTAGATGGTGTTATCCTGATATAGTGAATTTGGGGGAGGGACCTGGCTGAAATGAGGGAGGTATTTGGGAGAGAGCATTCCAAGAAGAGGGCTTGGCAGGTATGAGGGCCCTGGGGTGCGAGCTTGTTGATGAAACAGTGGAGGCCTAGGTGGAGAGGATGCAGCTGAGTGAATCAGTAGAGAAATGGGATCTGGTATCAGACAGATGATGGCGGGCCAGGTGGTGAAGGATCTTGCGGTTCATAGGAAGGACCTTGGCTCTTGCCTCGAGATGTGAAGATGTGACTCATGTTTAATGGAATAGTTCTAACCATCAAGAACACATCAATTTGCATTTCTCTAATAATGAGCAATGTTGAGCATCTTTTCAATGTTGAGCATCAAATGTTGCCATCTGTATATCTTCTTTGGAGAAGTGTCTATTTAGGTCTTTGGCCCAGTTTGTGATTGGGTGTTTTGTATACAGTGAGCTGCATGAACAGCTTCTATATTTTTGCAGATTAATCCTTTGTCAAAGAGGCTCAAGAGGAAAAGGATATATGTATTCATATAGCTTATTCACTTTGTTGTGTAGCAGAAACTAGCACAGCATTGTAAAGCAATTATACTCCAGTTATATATTTTTTAAAAAGGTAAAAAAATACATTGAAGGGTGTCAGATAGGCCTAGATGAGGGTGAGGCAAGGGAGGCAAGGCAAACAATCTGGTTCTGTTTTCATTTAAAATCTACCATTTTGTTCACCGTGAATTCTTTTCATTGATTTTGATTCTTTTTAATATTCCATTAATTTATCATTTGTCTTAACTACTGAGTTTAATGATGCCTATTACATTTTGCATTTAAGACAGGGCCTTGCTTCCCTTGCTCTGGTTGGAAAGGTTGAGAGAAGAAGCAAAGAGACCAGTTAGAAACACTGCAACAGCCAGGTAAGAGAGAACAGTGGTTGTGGTAGAAAGGTGCTAGGGTGTGGTGTAAAGTGATCAAATTTTGGAATATATCGTACAGATGAGTTGTATGCACTGGGAGAGAGAAAACAAGAGATTGAGGATGATACTGTTTTTTGGCCTAGGCAGCTAGTGAAATGGAGTTGCCATTTTACTGAGATGAGGAATAAGGAGTTTGTGAAAAAGGAGTAGAACTCAGTTGGAGGCACGTTGATTTCAAGATGCCCATTAGGTAGCCATGTGAAGAGGTTCAATGCGCAGTTAGATATATGAGTCAAAATGTTATAAGAGATTTATAGACAGAAGATACCAATTTGGCTACAGTCTACTTAGAGATGATGCTTAAGCTGTGAAATTGTATGAGATCAGTAGGGACCGAGTGCTAGAAAACAGGTCAAAAGACTAATCTCTGGGGTACTCCAACTTTTGGAAGCCAAGGATCAAAGAGGAATCAGCAAAGGGGAATGAGATGAAATAGTCAGACAGGTAGGAGGTGAACCAGGTGAGAGAGAGGAATTGGAAGCCAAGGAGGAAACAAAAAGGATTTTGAGATCAAGTGCCTGGTCAGGGGAGCCAAGACCTGCTAAGGCAAGTAAGATGAAGCCTGAATAGGGATACAGACCCTGGAGCTAGACCTCCTGGATTCCATTCCGCCTCTTACTCTGTGCCCTGGAAAATTTCCTTAACCTCTTGGTCACTCAGAATCTTCCACTGAGGGAGCAATGGTCTTTTTCTGGGGATTATTGGGTGAGTATTACATGAGTAAATATTTTGGGAGGGCTTCGGAAGAGTTCCTGGAATGTAGTAAGTGCTGGATTTGTGTTGGGCACAGATAAGTAAAAATAGAAAAGGAAAAAAGAAGAGGCAATCACCCCAACTTCTCAGAGATTGTGCAGTAAGAAATTCCAGAGGTTCATGAGACAGTTGGTTACCTAGATGAGAACAGAGAAGAAAGGGGCAAAGAAGTGGAAGTCGGATAGAGAGAGAGATTATGGGAAATATTAGGAAAGAATAAAGGAAAGGATCATGGATCCCCCTCCCCCCGGCATCAGTTTGCTTATTTGTAAATCAGGATAAAAGGCAGGCTGTGACATTGCTGTTGTGGAGATGAAATGAGAAAACACCTGTGAAGTGCTGAGTTGGGTCCAGCACACTGGGTACTCCCACCTGCCTTTCTGTTACTGCTATTACTCATGTTGGAGGGAGAAGCAGAGGAGGGGAACAGCAAAGAGATTGCTGAAAGGTCTATCTCGACATGACGGCACTTCCTTCTCCTCCTTCCTTATTCATTATGAAAATGAGGTGGAGGAGGGGCTAATAGTATGAAAAACCAGAGGTCTCTTCCAGCTCTGCCAGCTTTCACTGATCTGCCCTCAAGCCCCCCATCCTGTTTTTTCTTAGCAAAGGAAGACTTTGTTCAAGTGTATGCTCACCACCAAACCTGCTGCATAAATATACTGCCCTCTTTTGTTCTTCCATTCAGTGGAAACTGAGTCTCAGTTTCCTAACATTTAAAATTGAGGATAGTATTAGTTCCTCCTTCACAGGATTGTTTTTAAGGTGTAAGTATTTTAAATGTATTCATGTTTTAAATGGCTATGGACATTTAAAAACTGCACAGAAAGTGTTTGCTATTTTATTATTTAATTGTGATTAAAATTAATCTCTGATTCCAGGGGTAGAGTTGCAAAACCACTTGCTGGGAGGATGAAGTCCCAAGACCTTAGGATGATGCATCACATATTCAGGACCGTCTCCCAGATCCGTCACTCAGAGACCTGCTGCTGGGAATTCCCATGTTTTCTTATATTGATACTTCTGAGCTCTCTGTTTCTAATGCTCTTTCTTTCTCCTCCCTTCTCTTTCCTACCATTCCTTTCTCGCATTTCACCTGACTGCATCTGCCCTGTTCATCCTTCCAGACTACTGAAATATTGTCTGCTCTGTGATTATTGCTTTGATCCTCTCTATTGATAATGTTAGATGCCACATCCTTAATTCTCATGAAAGCTGGTACCTGCCTCGGTTGTTGGAGATAGCACTATAACTATTTGCTTATTTAACTAAATTGTGAACGTCCTGAACATAAGGAGTATGTTGTATTCATCTTTGCCCAGAAGGTTTAGCCTGACTTTATGCTTAGTGCTTAGTAAATACCTGTGGAACAAATGAAGGACTTTGCATGAGCATTTTATACACTGTAGTGACTTGCACTGATGAGAAGTAAAATGAGCCTGCATCTAATACTTATTATTATGCTTGTTCTAGTCACTTCCTGAAAGTTCTATCCTAGAATGAATTTGCTTTATGTAGGAACTGACTTGCAGGTTTCTCTGCATTTATGAATGAGTCATCATATCTGGGAGAATACAGTTTTATAAAATTAGAAAGATGGTAACAATAACCCTGTATGCAAGACAGGAGACACAGATGTATAGAACAGTCTTTTGGACTCTGTGGGAGAGGGAGAGGGTGGGATGATTTGGGAGAACGGCATTGAAACATGTAAAATATTATATATGAAATGAATCGCCAGTCCAGGTTCGATGCAGGATGCAAGATGCTTGGGGCTGGTACACTGGGATGACCCAGAGGGATGGTACAAGGAGGGAGGAGGAAGGGGAGTTCAGGATGGGGAACACGCGTACACCCTTGGTGGATTCGTGTTGATATATGGCGAAACCAATACAATATTGTAAAGTAGTTAGCCTCCAATTAAAATAAATAAATTTATATTAGAAAATTTTGAGTACAAAGTGATTGAAAAATAAGAGCATATGTTTGGATTTAATTTTCTTCTCAAGGCATTTCTGGTTTTATATTTGCAATGTTAGTGCCTATTTGAAAAATATAAAGTGAACCTGGAAGTTTTGGGGGATCAAAATTTCTGCCTTTCTGAAAGTCACAGTTGGATTGGAATGAGAAATCACCTCATCACTTGGCTGAAACTGATAGAAATTTCCAGAGTTCACTATTGGACAAGATCAGAGCTGCTCTTCCTGACCTTTGACCCTGATGGCCTCCAAAGCCAGTAGGTCCTGGCTCGGGGAAGGTAGCAGAGAACAGAAATAAGAAGGAAGCTGGAAGAAAGAAGCAGGTAGGAGGGGAAGATCATGACTTTTCCAAATCTAGAGCTGTCAGAAATATACTGTACGATGTTCTTTTTTCTCCTTGTATGCTGCTTCTAAATTAGAACCCTAATCTGTAAAGAAAAGGATACATAAAAGTTGAACATGAAAATTGGGCTCACATAGAGAACCTAGTTGTTGAAGGAAAAATATGAAAATATGAAGGGAATTTAGGTGATATTTATATCTAGATTTGCTGGTGGCTCAGAGGTTAAAGCATCTGCCTCCAATGCCGGAGACCTGGGTTCAATCCCTGGGTTGGGAAGATCCCCTGGAGAAGGAAATGGCAACCCACTCCAGTATTCTTGCCTGGAGAATCCCATGGACAGAGGAGCCTGGCAGGCTACAGTCCACGGGGTCACAAAGGGTCTGACACGACTGAGCGACTTCACCTCACCTCATAACAATACGGGGATATCTCAATGCCGTGGTGGCTACTAGGGAAACAGAGAACGTTTGGGGAAAATAAGTTTTTGTTTGTTTGCTTTTAAAGTGTCTCAAAATAGTAAACTGAGCAAGGCGTGAGACAAAGGTCAGAGAAGGGCACGATGGAAAAGCCCAGTTACAGGATGAAGAAAGAATGGCTTAGCAAAAGCTGAAATGGTAGCTGTGAATGAGAGGCAGAGAGGAGCAGAAAGCAGGGGGACAAAGACAGAACTAAAGTTAGAAAATTTCCTGGTGAAAAACTAAATGAAGTAATTATCCTCAACTTTAACCAAGAGGCCAACAAATACTTGGTATCTATTGCAAATGTATAATGCCAGACATTGGGCTAGACGACTTAGAGTTAGCACATGGAGTAGTTTTGTTCATTTATTTCTGTCCTATTTGCTTTGTGTTTTGCTTTTTTCTGAAGAGAATGGAGAGGAATGGTGTTCAGCTGTTCTTTGTGACTGAGGATACACGGGGTCCTATACTAGCAATGCGCCATGGGCAGGCCAAATTGACAGGAGTGTCATTTGCTGTTGCGACCTCTCCAAACCAAATCCAGTCTTTCCCCAAAGTCTTATTGTTGCATGATGTAGGCCTTGTGGCTCAGATGGTAAAGAATCTGCCTGCAATGGGGGAGACATGGGTTCGATCCCTGGATTGGGAAGATCCACTGGAGAAGGAAATGACAACCCACTCTAGGATTGTTGCCTGGAAAGTCTCATGGACAGAGGAGCCTGGTGGGCTATATAGTCCATGGAGTCACAAAGAGTCTGCCATGACTGAGCTACTAACACACCAAGTTGGACATAACTCTTAGGCAACATGCAAGTTGTACAAGTGATTTTATCATGAATTTCAGCCTTCTAATATCCCCTGGGAATCTTACACAGGAGTTTCAGATTGTACTGAAATGGTTTGTGAAGGATTTATGACCAAAGTTTACACATTTGCCTAATGAGATTCAGTAAAAATTACTCTGTATTACTTGATAAAATTATTTAAATTAACTCTAAAAGTCTCTTTGGAAAAGTGTTTACAATTAGTCTCAAGCTCATTTTGGAAGTGAATTAATGTGATAGCTCTTTATTTGGCCATGAATCATGGATGGTTACAAAATTAATGCAGACTATACATACATAAAATTCCAGAGTGTAGCCACAACAACATCTCAAAAATCCTAATACTTGGCGTATTATTTTTAAAAAAACAACGTATATAAACAAAAAAATCAAATTAACCAGAACACCTTCTATTTTTTTCAGGCATTAGTAATGAATTATGCATTAAGTTGGGCATGGTCAATTTGAGCTTAAGCAAAGCTTGACATAAAATAATAAACTTGTTCATAGTAGTTATATTAATTTTACTGGTAAATACTGACTAAATCCTCCTTTTAGAGGAGCCTGCACATTTTTAGAGAAAGACAAGTTTGCATTTAAATTTCAGTTCTTCCACCATGATTTTCATTCTTCTGAGACATTATTTCCTATTTTAAGAAAAGAATAGGAACATAGATACTTACATGTTTTTCTTTCCTTTTTAAACACAGGATTAAATAAATCAGATCATGGACATGAGAGCATCTTACAGTGTGCCTGGCATACAGAAGATACTTAATAAGCATTCCTTATTTGTTCCTTATCTGCTGATTTGGCTGACCTTTTAGCCTCATGGTCTGTGGCTCTCTGAAGGTTACTCTCCTTTCTAGAAACTGAGGGGAAGAGAAGTGCAGTTTTGAATGTACTATATTATCTTGATTTCTTTCTTACTGTTTTCTTACTTCTTCTTCTTAATAATCTAGTTATTTCACTTACTTGCCTTCATGTATCAGAAGGAAAAATCTTCAGGGTCCTCAGTGTCTGTGTGCTTGTGTGTGTATGTATGTGTGATGTCTTATAGAGCACATTCATTTTTTAATAAAAATTAGAAACAATCTAAATATCCAATGATAAAGAAATATGATAAAGAAATAAGCAGTGGTACAATATAGCTAATAAAATTGATGTTCTAGTAGAACACGTCATTTAAGCAGATACTTGTAAAATATAATAAAGTAAAAAAATGGCAGGTTATAAAACTCCATATAGACTGATTTCATTTGTGTTAATTTTTGTATTGTAATCATCAGACTGACTATAAAAGGCTAACTGATTATATCTGGGTGGTTAATTAAAAATTATTTCTCATTCTTGCTTATTTAACTATCTTAGCTATCTATAACATACAGCTCTTACTCTAATTTTAAAAAGTTAAATTATATTAATAAATGAATGTCAATGTAAGCAAATCATCAAAAACTATGAGATATGGTCAAGATCCTGTTCTGAGGAAGCTGTTTATTTTCAGCATTTTTCTAAGTGATGATCATTTCACTAAAGAGGCTAGGAAAAGAGTAACATAGACCAAATGAAATCAGAAGGCATTAAACATAAAAGTAAATTAATAAAACAAAAATGTGTAGATAAATACATGTAAGAGATGATTGGAGAGATGGTAGATTAGCACATCTCTGGCAGTCTTGACAAGATGAAGAAAACTGTTTTAAAAACAAGGAATAAGATGAATATAACCACAGATCAAGAGATTTTAAAGAGAATGTTTTTATCAATAAATTGAAAAATGCAGTAGTCAATTACCTGGGAAGCTGTGAATTTTTAAAACTGCTTCAAGGGTAAGTTAAAAATTTGAATATACCAATGACTGTAAATTGTATTGAAAAAAATGATTGTATTCTTTCCAAATAACACAGATCCAAGTGGCTTTATTAGGCAAGTTTTATAAACTTTGTATGTGTCTGTGCATCCTCAGTCGTGTCCGACTCTGCGACACCATGGCCTGTAGCCCACCAGGCTCCTCTATTCATGGAATTTCCTAGGCAAGAATACTGGAGTGGGCTGCCATTTCCTGCTGCAGGGGAGCTTCCCAACCCAGGGATCAAACCTGTGTCTCTGGTATCTCCTGCATTAGCAGGTGGATTCTTTACCACTGTGCTACCTGTTATAAACTTTAAGTTTTCTTAAATGAGTTTTACAGACTCATTTAAGAAATATATATTATTATAGAAAGATTTTGAAGCATAGAGTAATAACAGAAAACATGTGAAATTTGACAGATTTAGCATATCTCTTATACAAAGCCAAATATATCACAAAACAGAAAACTATAGACCGATATCACAAGTATAGATATGAACTACATACAGCAAAATATCAAAAGATTAATATGCAATAAACATGGGTTTATTACAAGACTATAAGATAATTCAGCATCAGGGATTCTGTTAGCTTAATTCATTTCATTGATTTAAAGAAGAAAAAATATGAACATCCCAGTAAGTGTATATTCAACACACACTATTGGTTCAAAAAAAAGGAAAAAACTCTTAGTTAGAATAGTAATTTTAAATTAATAGAGTATCTATCAGAGACATTCAGCAAACATTATACTAAATAGTGAAATGCTACAATAATTCATTCTCAGTAAAAAGAAGTAAATCAACTATATCAAACTATTAGAACTAATAAAGAATATTACAAAGACAGTTATAAAAATGTTTCATACTTAAGCAAAAAGAAACAAGTGAGTATCTAAAAATATAAACAAAATTAAAATAACAATAAACAACGTGAAATATCCAAAATCTATATGAAGAAAATATGAAATTCTACTGAAAGATCTGAAAGCCTAGGTAAATGGAGGTCTTATTATAAGGATTAATTCTTCTAAAATTAAACTAGTGTAATACCAATTTAAATTCCAATAAGTTATTTTGAAATTTGACAAACTGACTCTATGTTCATCTGGCAAGAAAAATGGCAATATATATCACAGTGTGTACTGAAAGTGTAAAGTTACTTGGAGCTAGCCCAATCAGAAGTTAAAGCAGGCAATGGTGATCATCTGGTAATGCACAGAAATATTGAATTACCATGTTTTGTACATGGAATTAACACAGTGTTATAGATCAATTATACTTCAATAAAAATAATTAAAATAGGCACAGGAATAAACAAATAGATTAGTGGCATGTTAAAAAAAAATCTAGCCCCAGAGTTACATTCGTATTGGAATTGCCAGTAGCTGTAATCATAGGGAGATCATAGATAATTTGAGACAAAGATGAAGTTGGCATACCATCTCACAGCATATACCTGGATTCTAAGTGGAAAAGAAATAACCTTTATAAACACTGTATAGCTGCTAAGGAAAGCCAGAAATGAAAAGACTAATAGACGTGACTAAGTAAAAATTACAAATATCTGTAATGGCAAAATAAAGTTAAGCCACAATCTAGAAGAAAATGATTGCTACTTACATAATATACAGAAAATTCATATCTGTAATATACAAAGAGTACTTAAAACCCTGATTCCCTGCTCCTCTTTCTCCTCTTGCCTTCTGGTGCTCTGATCACAAGTCTGGAGAATCAGCCTCTGGTCCCCTAAATATGCCATTGCCCCACTGCAGGACCTCTGGTTTGCTGGCAGCTGTGTCTTAGAAAAAGCTGTCTTTAGCAAGGCAGAAGCAGTTGCTACTCCATGATCAAGGTCAAGAGGGGTGACCTCGTCCAAGGTAAGGAGCAGCAGCTGCACTTTGCTGGAACAGCTGTGAAGAGATACCCCACATCCACAGAAAGAGAAACCCAAGTGAGACGGTAGGTGTTGTGAGAGGGCATCAGAGGGCAGACACTGAAACCATAATCACAGAAAACTAGCCAATCTGATCACATGGACCACAGCCTTGTCTAACTCACTGAGACTAAGCCATGCCATGTGGGGCACCCCCAAGATGGACAGGTCATGCTGGAGAGGTCTGACAGAATGTGGTCCACTGGAGAAGGGAATGGCAAACCACTTCAGTATTCTTGCTTTCAGAATACCATGAACAGTATGAAAAGGCAAAATGATAAGGTACTGAAAGAAGAACTCCCCAGGTCAGTAGGTACTCAACATGCTACAGGAGATCAGTGGAGAAAAACTCCAGAAAGAATGAAGGGATGGAGCCAAAGCAAAAACAATACCCAGCTGTGGATGTGACTGGTGATGGAAGCAAGGTCTGATGCTGTAAAGAGCAATATTGCATAGGAACCTGGAATGTCAGGTCCATGAATCAAGGCAAATTGGAAGTGGTCAAACAGGAGATGGCAAGAGTGAATGTCAACATTCTAGGAATCAGCGAACTAAAATGTACTGGAATGGGTGAATTTAACTCAAATGACCATTATATCTACTACTGTGGGCAGGACCCTTAGAAGAAATGGAGTAGCCATCATGGTTAACAAGAGTCCAAAATGCAGTACTTGGATGCAATCTCAAAAACAACAGAATGATCTCTGTTCGTTTCTAAGGCAAACCATTCAATATCACGGTGATCCAAGCCTATACCCCTACCAATAATGCTGAAGAAGCTGAAGTTGAATGGTTCTATGAAGACCTACAAGACCTTTTAGAACTAACACCCAAAAAAGATGTCCTTTTCATTATAGGGCACTGGAATGCAAAAGCAGGAAGTCAAGAAACACCTGGAGTAACAGGTAAATTTGGCCTTGGAATGCGGAATGAAGCAGGGCAAAGACTAATTGAGTTTTGCCAAGAGAACGCACTGGTCATAGCAAACACCCTCTTCCAACAACACAAGAGAAGACTCTACACATGGACATCACCCGATGGTCAACACTGAAATCAGATTGATTATATTCTTTGCAGCCAAAGATGGAGAAGCTCTATACAGTCAGCAAAAACAAGACCACGAGCTGACTGTGGCTCAGATCATGAATTCCTTATTGCCAAATTCAGACTCAAATTGAAGAAAGCAGGGAAAACCACTAGACCACTCAGGTATGACCTAAATCAAATCCCTAATGATTATACAGTGGAAGTGAGAAGTAGATTTAAGGGACTAGATCTGATAGACAGAGTACCTGATGAACTTTGGGTGGAGGTTCATGACATTGTTCAGGAGACAGGGATCAAGACCATCCCCATGGAAAAAAAAAAATGCAAGAAAGCAAAATGGCTGTCTGAGGAGGACTTACAAATAGCTGAAAAAAGAAGAGAAAGGAAAGGAGGAAAGCAAAGATATTCCCATTTGAATGCGGATTTCCAAAGAATAGCAAGGAGAGATAAGACAGCCTTCCTCAGTGATCAGTGCAAAGAAATAAAGGAAAACAACAAAATGGGAAAGACTAGAGATCTCATCAAGAAAATCAGAGATACCGAGGGAACATTTCATGCAAAGATGGGCTCAATAAAGGACAGAAATGGTATGGACCTAACAGAAGCAGAAGATATTAAGAAGAGGTAGCAAGAATACACAGAAGAACTATCCAAAAAAGATCTTCACAACCCGGATAATCACAGTGGTGTGATCACTCACCTAGAGCCAGACATCCTGGAATGTGAAGTCAAGTGGGCCTTAGAAAGCATCACTATGAACAAAGCTAGTGGAGGTGATGGAATTCCAGTTGAGCTATTTCAAATTCTGAAAGATGATGCTATGGAAGTGCTGTACTCAATATGCCAGCAAATTTGGAAAATTCAGCAGTGGCCACAGGGCTGGAAAAGGTCAGTTTTCATTCCCATCCCAAAGAAAGGCAATGCCAAAGAATGCTCAAACTACCACATAATTGCACTCATCTCACACGCTAGTAAAGCAATGCTCAAAATTCTCCAAGCCGGGCTTCAGCAATACGTGAACCATGAACTTTCTGATGTTCAAGCTGGTTTTAGAAAAGGCAGAGGAACCAGAGATCAAATTGCCAACATCCACTGGATCATGGAAAAAGCAAGAGAGTTCCTGAAAAACATCTCTTTCTGCTTTATTGACACTGCCAAAGCATTTGACTGTGTGGATCACAATAAACTGTGGACAATTCTGAACAAGATGGGAATCCCAGACCACCTGACCTGCCTCTTGAGAAACCTATATGCAGATCAGGAAGCAACAGTTAGAACTGGACATGGAACAGCAGACTGGTTCCAAATAGGAAAAGGAGTACATCAAGGCTGTATATTGTCACCCTGCTATTTAACTTATATGCAGAGTCCATCATGAGTAATGCTGGGCTGGAAGAAGCACAAGCTGGAATCAAGATTGCTGGGAGAAATATCAGTAACCTCAGATATGCAGATGACACCACCCTTATGGCAGAAAGTGAAGAGGAACTAAAAAGTCTCTTGGGGAAAGTGAAAGAGGAGAGTGAAAAAGTTGGCTTAAAGCTCAACATTCAGAAAACGAAGATCGTGGCATCCAGTCCCATCACTTCATGGGAAATAGATGGGGAAACAGTGGAAACTGTCAGACTTTACTTTTGGGGGCTCCAAAATCACTGCAGATGGTGATTGCAGCTATGAAATTAAAAGACACTTACTCCTTGGAAGGAAAGTTATGACCAACCTAGATAGCATATTCAAAAGCAGAGATATTAGTTTGCCAACAAAAGTCCATGTAGTCAAGGATATGGTTATTCCAGTGGTCATGTGTGGATATGAGAGTTGGACTGTGAAGAAAGCTGAGCGCCAAAGATTTGATGCTTTTGAACTGTGGTGCTGGAGAAGACTCTTGTGAGTCCCTTGGACTGCAAGAAGATCCAACCAGTCCATCCTAAAGGAGATCAGTCCTGGGTGTTCATTGGAAGGGCTGATGCTGAGGCTGAAACTCCAATACTTCAGCCACCTCATGCGAAGAGTTGACTCACTGGAAAATAGCCTGATGCTGGGAGGGATTGAGGGCATGAGGAGAAGGGGACGACAGAGGATGAGATGGCTGAATGGCATCACCGACTTGATGCACATGAGTTTGGGTGAACTCTGGGAGCTGGTGATGGACAGGGAGGCCTGACGTGCTGCAATTCATGGGGTCGCAAAGAGTCAGACATGATTGAGCGACTGAACTGACTTAAAATCAGTAGCAAAGAGACTCACAAATAAGTGTGCAAAGAGCAAAGGACACAAGCAGTCAATTCACAGAAAAAAGTAGTTTATAAATTTATTTAAATATGTTACTTATGTTTAGTGACAGAAAAGATAAAACCGAGATACTTGGTTCTGCCTTTTGTGGCATTTAGTCTTTAAGTCCTGTCCAACTCTTTGTGACCCTGTGGATTGTACCCCGATAGGCTCCTCTATCCATGGGATTTCCCAGGCAAGAATGCTGGAGTGGGTTACCATTTCCTTCTCCAGAGGATCTTCCGAACCCATGGATTGAACCTGGGTCTCCCTGCATTGACAGGCAGATTCTTTAGCACCTAGCCACCAGGAAAGCCTTTTTGCCTTTTATGGGGCAGAATTAAAATTTTCCAATAGTACAAATAATAATATACATAGCTGACATTAACTGAACAATTACTATTGGCTATGTTCTAAAAGTTTAATATATAATTTAGTTAATCCATATGAAAACTCAGTGGGGTAGGTATTATTCCTATGATATAGGTAATAAACCCTATAAGGTTAATGAGCCCAAGGTTACATGGTAATAAGTGGAAGAACTATGACCTGAATCTGCGTTTACCTGGTGACTTGGATGGTAAAGAATTCACCTACAATGCGGGAGACCTGAGTTCAGTCCCTGGGTTGGGAAGATCCCCTGGAGTAGGGCATGGAACCCACTCCAGTAATCTTGACTGGAGAATCACCATGGACAGAGGAGCTTGGCGAGCTACAGTTCATGAGCTTGCAAAGACTCAGACATGATTGAGGGACTAAGCACAACTATGACTTGAATCTAAGTAGCCTGGGCCTAGCGTCTGTGCTCTTAATTACTAAATTTGACTTCTCACCTACTTTGGCCACGTGATATGAAGAGCTGACTCATTGGAAAAGACCCTGATGCTGGGAAAAATTGAGGGCAAGAGGATAAGGGGATGACAGAGAATGAGATGATTGGATGGCATCATTGGCTCAGTGAACATGGTTTTGAGCAAACTCCAGGAGATAGTGAAGGACAGGCTAGCCTGGCGTGCTGCAGTCCCTGGGGTTGCAGAGTCAGACATGATTTAGTAACTAAACCTCAGCAACATCTCAGAAATGTTAGGCAAGTTGTGACAGGGAGAAGAGTGAGATTATATCTACTAGCCTCCCTTAGAGTGTGCAACCATGATACCATGATATAACTGATGAAGGTGATACTGAGAGTCTGTGTTCTCTTCCACGGGGACAGATGGTATTGGTCGTTTAAAGCAACATGGGAAGTTAGTCTCTTTGCTTGAAGGAAATGAGCTATTGCTCTAATTTTTAAATAGTGCTGTGGATGGACAGTCTGATGGTTCAGGTGGATGCATTTAGAATCTAACACCTGCTGGACATAATCCCAAATGGACACACGGTCCTTACCAGCCCTCTGTTACGTACTTGGTCATACGTCACTGAAACATCACTCTTTGACAAAGTGTGGAGTCTTCCCATGTGACCAAGTCATGTATCATTTGACAAAATCTGACTGGAATTTCATGTTAATTGCTATTCCTATATTTAAATTAAAGCTTTATTTGTTTCTCATTTTATCTTTAGCTTTTTTTGGACTGTAGAGAGTCAGAGAGGAGGGTGTCAGCTATGGGTAGTGCAGTGTAACCAAAGCGACAAGTACTTCTAATGGGCACCAGACACAAGGTAACAGGGTCTTCTCTCTCCCCTCTTTCTGTCTCCCTCCTCCTCCCTCCTTTAAACATCCATTTAACTACTGTTTTCTTCTCCTTTCTCTTACTGTCTCCCACACTTTAATCCTGTACTTTATTCTCTCTCCTGCTCCTTTGGTGACACCAGTGGCTAAAAAAATTGCTGAGTCCATCCAGAAGGTAGACCATATTTTTAAGACAAGTTATTAACAGTTGTAGAGAAGCAGTGCTGACAGACACCATTTCTAAATAAATGGCTATTTTTGCAAAGATGTATAGGACCAGCTGATCCTTTGATTACTGCTGTTTGTTGATGTTTAAATCCATACACCATCCTACTTGGAGTCATTCCGAGTCCTAAATAGAGTAACTTGAAATAGCAAATCCTAAGATACCAGGAAAATTACACTACAGTAAAAATATCTATGGAGAAAAATAAAACTGTACCAGGAAAAAAATACTGTTGGGGCTACCAACTAAGAATTTATCAGAAAAAAAGGCAGCAGAAATATAATAAATGATTGGATTGCAGTTTGTGTACATTTCTTTGTGTATATACTTACACCTGGACTAAATTAAGCATTATGAACATTGGGTGATGAGAGGCATGTCTCTTCAACTTTTGTTTTAATAATTAAAAATCAGAAATCACACACAATCTCTTTTGGAAAGATAAGACTAGCTAAACTCTTGGGAAAGAGTTTAATAATCTGTGGGCAGATTATTATTACTGCAAAAGAGTCCTGACATCTGGAAACCCTTCTTGTTTTGTTTGAGGAAAAAAGTCATTTCAAATAGTCAACATTTTTATTTTCATTTTAAAAGTCTGTTTAAAACTGAAAAACTTATGGTCCATTAGAAACACCTGCTATTTAACATATTCTCACTAAGTGGATATTACAGATGTACATTTTGTCTTCTTCAAAAGATATTTCATCATTTATTTGCTTCAAATGTCCTTTAAATATCAACAAAGAGCCTTTAAATCCCTGGAATTTAGCTTGAAATTATAAATTATATGAGGAAAGACAGGAGAGGAAGTGTTAACCTATGCGTGTCTTGTCAAATTAGGACTTTGAGATTTAACTGCAAATGTTCCGAATTTTAGCAGAAACTATGGAGAAAGAAGATTCCCTACCTGGCCTCATGGCATATTCACCTGTATTTGGGAGTCATCCTTACCACCTCTAGAGGAATTATTATTCAACTGGTCTAGAATGGAACCCAAGATAGTCTAAAATGATATGGTCTGAAGCCTCCTCAGGTGATAATATGCAACCAAGTTAAGAACTTCTGAATTAAACTCTAGTCTATATTTGTTAAATGTCAAACAAAATACAGAGAATAATTTATTCCACCTGCCAAATAGTTGGGATATACACATTTTTAAAAATTACTAAAAAATTCTATAAAAGAAAGGCAGAGACTAAGTTATAGGAGAAAGAAAATAATTCAAAATTGTCTTTAATATCTGTCCTGTCTACATTCTCATTACTTTCAATGAGTAAATGTTTCCATAATTGCCATCATTTATAAATAATGTCCTTGAAATATCAAAAAACCCCACATTCTTCCTAGAGTCTGGTATAGGTGATTTGTATCCAAATCCATTTCCATGAGGACCAACCAACAAGATATTCGTATTACCACTGTATGCATAAAACTGGGTCATGGCTCTGTACATGGAGGGGAAGCAAAAGCTGTGAGGCAGAGAAAGGACAGAGGGTAGAAAGTGAGGATGGCTTTTAGGAGAGAGAGAGGAGCAGTTGTAAAAAATAGTTGAGTCAAGTGAACAGTGAAGCAACTTAGCAGGTCTATGAATCCCTGCAGGTGAAGTCCTTAAGGCCTCTTCACCCAGAACAGTCTCCAGGATCGGCTCCTCACGGAGTCTGGATCTTGATTTTTGTTGTTGTTGTTGTTCACTATACATATGTATCCATTCTTGTTGCTTTTCTTACTCCTATCACCATCCTTCACCCTTTCTTCCATTACTGCTGCTGCTAAGTCACTTCAGTTGTGTCCGACTCTGTGCGACCCCGTAGATGGCAGCCCACCAGGCTCCTCCATCCCTGGGATTCTCCAGGCAAGAACACTGGAGTGGGTTGCCATTTCCTTCTCCAATGCATGAAAGTGAAAAGTGAAAGTGAAGTCGCTCAGTCGTGTCCAACTCTTCGCGACCCCACGGACTTCAGCCCACCAGGCTCCTCCATCCATGGGATTTTCCAGGCAAGAGTACTGGAGTGGGGGTGCCACTGCCTTCTCCATCTTTCATTACTAGACTTAGCCAAACTAGAAAGAAATTTCACTGCTTACTACCCCTGGTTACTGTCTACCACTGCTAGATCAATCTTTCTAAAATATCCCTTCTAATATTCTTCATTGGTCTCATCACTAAGTATGAAGAAATAGTCCAGTCCCTTAGTCTGAAATCCAACATCCACCATGATCTGGTCCTCAGCTCTACTTTCCTGACTATCTTTCAGTGCATATCTGGAGCTATTCTGCGCTCAAGCCCATCAGGTCTCCCAGATACATCAGTGACTTCTTACTTCTTAGATTTCTTTGTGTTTGTTTCCCATTTTCCATGTGCCTGGAGTCCCCACCCTTACTTTCACACTTTCCCTGGCTGAGATGAATTTATGCCTATACCATCAGATTGTGTGTGGCTGTACATATATAAGAATGCACAAGCACACATGTGTGGCTATGAATATGTATATATACACACAAGGGCGAATAAACTCCTGGTGACCCACAGAAAGTTTCCTTTCATAGCTGGTTCTGACACCACCACACCCTTACATATCCTCCAGCCTCTGCTTAACTTGCATAAGAATATCAGAAACTCTGAACTAGAGATCCTTATAAGTGATCTGTACTTGACAACATTGAAGACTGATGATTAAGTTTTTAATCCAAAAAAGACATTGAAATATTTTAACAACAGACAGAAACTGTGCATGTATTGGAGGAGGGAGTGGGTAATCGAGAGGAAATGGAGATTCTTAAGACCAGACAGCAGAGGCACTTTCTATTCCCTTAGGGTTATATTTTGATGGTTAATTTTATGTATCAACTTAACTGGGGCACAGAGTGCCCAGATATTTGCTGCTAAGCTAAGTCACTTCAGTCATGTCCGACTCTGTGCGACTCCATAGACGGCAGCCCACCAGGCTCCTCTGTCCCTGGGATTCTCCAGGCAAGAATACTGGAGTGGGTTGCCATGTCCTTCTCCAATGCATGAAAGTGAAAAGTGAAAGTGAAGTCGGTAAGCCGTGCCGGACTCTTAGCGACCCCACGGACTGCAGCCCACCAGGCTCCTCTATCCATAGGATTTTCCTCTTACTGGATGAGACAGATATTTGAATTAGTAGACTGAGTAGAGCAGATTGCTCTTCTAATGTGGGTGGGCCTCACCTAATCAACTGAATAGAATAAAGGCTAAATAAAGGGAATTCTGCCCAGCCCGAGTGCTTGAGTTGGGACTGCAGTCTTTTCCTACATTCAAAGTTGAACCAAAATGTTGACTTTTCTTGGGTCTCTAGGCCTCTGGCTTCCAGACAGGAATTACATGTTGGCTATCCTGGGTCTCCAGATTGTCAGCTGCAGATCTTGGGACTTATGAGCCTCCATAATGCGATGAGCCAGTTCTTCATAATAAACCTCTTAATCTATTGACAGATAAACAGATTTACGTATATCTTATAGATACTGGAACATTGACAACACTAAAACCATGTACATGTATATATTAGCCAATTTGGATTCCAGTTGGAATATTGGTTCTGTTTCCCTGAGAACTCTGGCTAACACATATACAATCATGGTTTTGGCGGTGCTATTGTCCTGGTACATGTAACAGGGTATCAGCCATCATCAGATGGCTATCATGTTACCTTCAACTCAATAATAATGTTCAACTCTGATTCTATGCCTGACTTTCTCAAAGATCCCTGCGAAAGAGAACTGGCAGAGTTCAGAAATTCCAGAATCACATAACCTAACAAGAGTAGGATTTCCTTGCAGTTTAGTTCAGTTGCTCAGTCATGTTCAACTCTTTGTGAGAGTCAAAGTCACTCTTTGAGACCCCGTGGACTGCAGCATGCCAAACTTTCCTGTCCATCTCCAACTTCTGGAGCTTGCTCAAACTCATAGTCTTTGAGTTGGTGATGCCATCCAATCATCTCATCCTCTACTGTCCCCTTCTCCTCCTGCCTTCAATCTTTCCCAGCACCAGGGTCTTTTCCAATGAGTCAGATCTTCGCAACAGGTGACTAAAGTATTGGAGCTTCAGCTTCAACATCAGTCCTTCCAATGAATATTCAGGACTGACTGATTTCCTTTAAGATTGACTGGTTGGATCTCCTTGCAATCCAAGTGACCCTCAAGAGTCTTCTCCAACACCACAGATCAAAAGCATCAATTCATACACCCAGGAATTGAACCCAGATCTCCTGCGTTGCAGACAAACTATTTACAAACTGAGCTACCAGAGAAGTCCTGAATTTCCTTGCGTGTATGTTCAATTTCTAGGTTGACTTAGAAATCGGTAAAGTGGCAGTCAGCATATAATGTAGATAGCCCTCAGCTTAAACGCAGATACTTGCCCAGTAGTCCTGGGACCACTGTTGGTGTGGCAGATTTCAGAGGTCTGACTAGCTAGTGAGGTCTGGTGTTACCATGTGTCGTTTTATTTTTGTTGAGATTGTCCTTTTGAACTCATTTGCTGCATCTGGTATCCTCAGACTAATTTGGAAAGAATAAGTTGAAAACTCAGTTCTTACCAAAGCTGCCAATCACTGACTAATGGGATACATTCAATCTTACAAAATCAACCGTCTAAAGCTCTGTACTACAGTGACTCTGAGGCAATCTGACATTTGCAGTAAAGGACAACCTTATGTTTCCCTTTAAAAAGCAGCTTATACAGTATACATGTAAAATAGATGGGGAAACAGTGGAAACAGTGTCAGACTTTATTTTGGGGGCTCCAAAATCACTGCAGATGGTGACTGCAGCCATGAAATTAGAAGATGCTTACTCCTTGGAAGAAAAGTTATGACCAACCTAGATAGTATATTTAAAAGCAGAGACATTACTTTGCCAACTATGGTCCGTCTAGTCAAGGCTATGGTTTTTCCTGTGGTCATGTATGGATGTGAGAGTTGGACTGTGAAGAAGGCTGAGCGCTGAAGAATTGATGCTTTTGAACTGTGGTGTTGGAGAAGACTCTTGAGAGTCCCTTGGACTGCAAGGAGATCCAAGCAGTCCATTCTGAAGGAGATCAGCCCTGGGATTTCTTTGGAAGGAATGATGCTAAAGCTGAAACTTTAGTACTTTGGCCACTTCATGCGAAGAGTTGACTCACTGGAAAAGACTGTGATGCTGGGAGGGATTGGGGGCAGGAGGAGAAGGGGACGACAGAGGATGAGATGGCTGGATGGCATCATGGACTCGATGGATGTGAGTCTGAGTGAACTCTGAGAGATGGTAATGAACAGGGAGGCCTGGCGTGCTGCGATTCATGGGGTCGCAAAGAGTCGGACACGACTGAGTGAACTGAACTGAATACAGTATGCTAACACATATATATGGAATTTAGAAAGATGGTAATGATAACCCTGAGTGCGAGACAGCAAGAGACAGATGTATAGAACAGACTTTTGGACTCTGTGGGAGAGGGAGAGGGTGGGATGATTTGGGAGAATGGCATTGAAATGTATAATATCATATAAGAAATGAATCGCCAGTCTAGGTTCGATACAGGATACAGGATGCTTGGGGCTGGTGCACTGGGATGACCCAGAGAGATGATATAGGGAGAGAGATGGGAAGGGGGTTCAGGATCGGGAACTCATGTACACCCGTGGTGGATTCATGTCAATGTATGGCAAAACCAATACAGTATTGTAAAGTAAAATTTAAAAAATAAAAAGCAGCTTATATAAATTCTGATTTTATTCTAACCTACATGTATTGGTGTAAAATTCCCTCATTAAATTGTTGTCTCCTTATTTCTAATTGGCCATCGTGTTTTGACATTTAGCTTTCTTTTGAATTCCCACTGCCATTAATTTTCATTTTTGCAACCCTTATCTAATATCTAGATCACTGTTACAATTCAACCTCTAGTTTTTCTAACTTTAATGCCATCTGTATAACATGGTTAATTTTCTTAAATATCTCTTTAATATTACTCTTCTACTAACATAATTCCTATGGCCTCATATAACTATCAATTAATGTCAGTTTTTCTATTTTGTTACCTATCAAACATCTCTAATACTTCATATTAAGTTGTACTCCATATTAATTTCAGCATATAACTTCCCTTACTCAGGCCAATTGAAAGATGGCTAAGATTTATGCGAAGGGAGAAGAGGACAAAGGAACTGCAGGGGACAGGACGTAAGTGAAATAATATGGATGGTTGAGAAGCTGAGTATGATTAGAATGTTGAATACAATTTGGGGAGGGTTTTCTTGCGGTGTGTATTTGAGGATGTTTCTGGATGATATGAATGCTTGAATCTGTAGACTGAGTAAAGCAGATTGCTCTTCCTAATGTGAGTATGCCTCATCTAATTAACTGAGGGCCTGAATAGAATAGGGAAAGGGAATGAGAATGACAGTAGATAAGGCTGGTAAGGCAGGCAAGAATTAAATCAATTTATCTGTTGGCATAATAGAGCATTCTTGTATTATGAAGTCACTGAGATCACCCTGGAAGAATTCTAGGACCCTGTGTACTTGAGAAAGAGAACTCTTGAGTTTTCTTGCATGCATGCATGCCTTGTTGCTCAGTTGTGTCCAACTCTTTGTGACCCCATGAACTGTGGCCTGGCAGGCTCCTCTGTCCATGGAATTTTCCAGGCAAGAATACTGGAGTTGGTTGCCATTTTCTACTCTAGGGGATCTTCCTAAGAGTAAAGTGAAGTCACTCAATTGTGTCCAACTCTTTGTGACGCCGTGGACTGTAGCCTACCAGGCTCCTCCGTCCATAGGATTCTCCAGGCAAGAATACTGGAGTGGGTTACCATTTCCTTCCCTAGGGGATCTTCCCCACCCAGGGACTGAACCCGGGTCTCCTGCATTACAGGCAGATGCTTTACCCCACTGAACCATCAGGGAAGCCTGATGCATTATCTTGAAGATAGTTTCAAGGCAGAAAGACTAGCTTACAGACAGATGGGGAAAAAGGGGCAGAACTATAGTTGAGGAATAAATGTAGCATGAAGAGGAGTGCCCTAAACTCCCCACGTATATACACTCATCTTCTTAGCCTTCAGCCTCATTCTTGTCACTTCATACATATTTGCTGAACAGAATGGAAATTTTATATAACCTCTCTGACTATTCCAGACTTTGTGCTCTTTAACTTTCTAGTTTCACCACATAATGTTGGAATATACTATATTTTGCTCTGTGTTGTTCATTATTGATTCATAAGTCTAAGGGTGTCATAGTCATGAACAAAAACCTGTGGGATCACAAATTCATACTGGCTTAGGTTCAGATGTTGAGTTCCATCCCTTAAGAACTTTGCAAACTTGGTTTAAGTTATTTAACCAAGTCCCAGTTTATTAATTTCAAAATGGGGGATGATGATGTCTACCTTGTGGGGTTGTTATAGTGATCCAAAGTGACTGGATGAGTGCACACCCTGGTATATGGCATTCGCTAATGTTTCCCTTTACCTCTTCTAACCTCTTCTTCTTCCCCAATTAGGTGGTTGTTTTATTCAATAAACAGTATTATGCAACTGTTATGCATATATATAGCACTTTTAGGTTTGGAAATTAAATAGGATACTTTTCTTGCCTTTCAGAAACTCCTGATTTTGTAAATAATACTAACTTCAAACAAAGTAAGAGGCCTTGAAGAAGGGAGTGATTAATTATCCTAGAGCTACTGTGGGAGCTTTGGAGAATCCTTCATGGGTTCCTTGATTTTAGGGACAAATGTACAATATATCTTTGTATCCAACACAACACTTTCAACATCGAGAAGAATGGTGAACTCAACAAAGTCTCAATAAATCAGTTCCCAGTGGGTATGTTAACACTATAATCTCCCTGGTGCCCTTTCATCTTGCCACTTCCCTTAAAATGAACACTGACACCAACCCCTTCTATGGCAGTGCTGATGCCCCAAAGCTCCTCCACATACAATTTCCTCTTCAGGTGTCTGTTATCATGCCTGTGCAGGGGAATGATTTGGGGCAGTTTATATTAGCTCATGCTTGCTTTTTAGCTGTGCTAATGACTGTCATTCAGCAATCTGCACCTTTTATAAGTGCCTTTGAATTCTTTGATAATTGTTGTTGTTGTATTAACTATGAAAATAATAGAACCTGAGAGGTTTGTTCTCTGGGGTGATTTCAGATCAGATTTTTAGGCTTCTGCCCTTGGTAATTACCCAGGTCCCTTTAAATCACTCTATCCTATTTATTTATTTTTAAATTTTATTATTATTATTATTATTTTTACTTTACTAGGAGGCCCTGCCTGTGATGAGAATGTCCCTGCCTTGGAAAAGATATCACAGAGTCAGGGAGAAAATCACTCCCCATTTACAGAGAAAGCCAGTCGTGGGGATAGATAATTTCTAAGCCACTGACTTCCACGCTAAAACACTTTCTGCCTGTTGACTTCATAGCCTGTCTCTCTCCTAACCATTTTCTTAGTAAAGCATTGTGTAATCAACACAGAAATGAGATGAGAATTACAGCTGTAATAGCTGAGGTTTGTGTACACTTACTTGGCATTGTTCTGAGAACTTCATGTGTAATTTCTGATCCAATCTCAAGCAACCTTGAGTTTACAGCAGAAGAAACAAGCACAGAGAAATTACCTTGCTGAAAGTCACAAGGATAGTAAGTGGTGGAGCTCGGATCTGAGCCCAGGCCTTCTGGGTCCAGAGCCCTCTGCTTTAACATGGGAATCATCTTTCTCTTGGCCATGCCAGCACCATGAATCAGCTTTCTTGTTTTCATCAGAATTGTGGGAATACTTTGAAATCTTGAATTATTATTATTGGAAGTATTAAACTGAGTTATTATTATTATAGTAAATATTTGATTTTATGGCTTATTTTGAAAGGCAAATAAAAACGAGAGTTTGTAGACACTATAAGATTTTCTCTTGTCTTTATTCTCCTCTGGGACCACATAATGGCATTCTCCAATTGATTCCAATGTAAGTAAATGCACTTGTATTAAATAACTGTTTTGAAGTAAGGGAGAGATGGAGGAATTAGTATCTGGTAGGCATGATGCTCAAATTACTTTAATAATAAATCAAAATTGTTTAATAAGTAAATTCTTTCTCAAGAATCAAATACCATTCAAATCCTTTGTCCTCTGATTAGCCATGACACTTCCACCCTGAGCCATATCTCCTCAACATCTTCTCTTCCCCATCACTGAAACTGACTTGTCCTAAGTCCTCTTTCCATAAGACTTTGCCAGGCTGGTGACTATGCTAGGTGATTTTAATCTTCCCTGGTGACTCCGACTAGGTAAAGAATCTGCCTCCAGTGCAGGAGACCCACATTCAATCCCTGGAAGATCTTCTGGAGAAGGGAATGGCTACTCACTCCAGTATTCTTGCCTGGAGAATCCCATGGACAGAGGAGCCTGGTGGGCTACAGTCCATGGGTTGCAAAGAATCGGACATGACTGAGTGACTAACACTTCACCAGGCTGGTAACTATGCTCGATGGTTTTAGGCTACAGTATTCCTGAATGTTAACACCTCAAAGTGCCCTGATCACTCTCACTCTATATCCCCACTAATTTGTATCTTAAAAAGGAACTTCTGAAAGCATACTCTTTTTAAGCTAAATGAAAAACTCTCTTGAGGCTGGTGGAACTGCTATTTGGGTGCATCTGGGTCTCCATTTAAAGCTCCAAATTAGGTCAGTTTAAATATGGGATTCCCTTAGCATTCATAGACCCAATTATCCTTTCCCTGGGGAGAAGGGTGTGCCCTCTAGGTGGGAGGTGCTATGTCCTCTTCAGACACTAAGACAATTCTAGTGTAAGGCAGCCAAGTCCTTCAGGACAATTACTGTATATTTCTAGAGATATCTCCACTGTATTCCTGGCCTGTGCCTGCACGTATTTCCTCTGTGATCTGGGCCTTGCTGTCTCTTCATTCACAAGATGGGTCTCCTTTGACTGAGTCTCTGCTGTGTCATCTGTGAATCTGAGCAGAGTGGGGAGAGGAAGACTCAGAATGGAGGGAATATTTCTCATAATCGTGGAAGTCCTATTACTCTTTCTCGAAGAATGTGTATAGAGAATCCGGCTGAATTAGAAATGCTATCCAGTGGGTGGTGGTCCAATGGAAAGGACCTGCCTGAGGACTGGAGTCCTGCAAATGGGTTCTCACTCTAATAAAAAGTGTCTTTTATCCTTGGGACACTCACTTAGCTTTTTCTCTGTTAAATAAAGGACCTCAAAGTTTTCTTCTAACTCCAAGACTCAAGGCTTCTCAGTGTTCCATTTTTACTCTTTTTACAAGATCCCTGTGCCAGACTGCTGGAGTTCACTCCTGTTTCTACCACTGATTAACTGGGTGATCTTGGGCAAGGTTTTCCTTGTCTCTGAGACCTCCCCTCTTGTTTGAAAATGGGGTATTGCATTGGTACCCATTCCAGAGGATTCCAGAAGGTTAAACGAGTTCATCTGTGTGTTTGGCATATGGCATAAGCTATGTCAGGATATAAGAACTGTTATTAATATCATTGCTGACATCCTTGTTATCATAGGGTGTCAAATGGTTGGTAGTAAATGCCTAAACTGTGAGGCAGTGTTAGGGTTCTTCAGGACAGAAGGCTGAAAAGAGGGTTCAGGAACTGAGTGTTTGTATGTGCCAACATAGTCTCCTCCTTGGTATCAGTATCAGATTCTGATTTCTGGCTTCCACTGCAAGTAAGCAGAGGTTTTAGGCTAACGAGTCAATTCACTTCATGCAGAAGGCCCCAGCTGAGCACTGAATTCAAACCTAAGAGACAAGCTGGATAGAAGCATACTAAAGAAGAGTTAATAGGAATGAAAACCAGTTGCATGTATGCCGAGTGCCCTGCCAGTGCTCCATCAGTTTTTCAGGAGATGCTACAGATTTGTCCCTTTGATCCCTTCACTGTTAGTTACGGTACCTGCACTGGTTTAAATCTTTTCAGGATTGTTTTCTTCTGGAACCTGCATGGAACTGATTCTCTCCTCACCTTCCATGGGGTTCCTTATGCCTCTATTCACAGTTTCATCAAACTTCTTAATTCATTCATAGACAAATCAGTTAATGCCCAGGACACTAGCTGAAGGCTCCCAACATAGTCTGCATTATTGCTACATAAACAGAGCTGGGCTTATAAACTCTAGGGGAGAGGTCATTCAATGATGAATAATGACAATAACCATGAAGAAGCTAAGATCACTAAGTTGACTGTGAAGACAGTTTATTTAAAAATCTAAATTCTTCTGTATTCAATGCTAAAATAGTCTATAGAAATAAGGTATCATAGTTGTTAATTTTGCTATATATCAATAAACCTCATAAAGTCAATTCAGCATTCCAAGAAATAGTGGCTTTTTAATTGCTACAGGAATAAAAGACATTATTATGTCATTGAAGGAAGAAATGTTTTTTATAGAATTGCAAAGCAGTTTGCTCAGTTAGTCATTCTATGTGACCAAATTGTCATATGCTGATTCTTCTTCGCCATATTATTGACTGGAGCAGAACTCTATATATAATCTTGCAAACTAGAGGGAGAGTTATCTTAATTCTTCCTCTTACTTTCCTCTTAATATTAGCAGGGATGAATCTGGAAAACATTTTCCATATGATTGTTAACACCTACAAATATAAAATTCCACATATATATACGAATAAGTGGCTCAGACGGTAAGGCGTCTGTATACACTGCAGGAGACCCAGGTTCGAGCCCTGGGTCGGGAAGATCCTCTGGAGAAGGACATGGCTACCCACTCCAGTACCCTGGCCTGGAAAATCCCATGGATGGAGGAGCCCGGTAGGCTATAGTCCATGGGGGTCACAAAGAGTCGGACACGACTGAGCGACTTCACTTCACTACACTATCTGAATAAGGGAAAAAAAAAAACACAAGCTTAGTTTATACATCTTTAAAAGAAAATAAATTTAGAGAGCTTAAGAAATCAGCATATTTTAGCCAAGACAACCATTTTTATAAAGGGAAATGTTTTAATTTTGGATTTGGATCCATCAAAACTATTCACCACAAAAATGTCAATATATTAAATTAAAAATGTAAAATAGTTTTTAAAGCTGACCACCTAGTTGGGTAAGGTTTAATGGGATAAAATGAAAAACTGCTGATTGAATCAGCAGTAAATATTTGTTAATTACCGCCCTGGTTTTACCTTATCAGGCCAAGGAGCAGATGGGCCTTAGATTTCTGCATAGAAGGTCACTGCAGTCCTGCGGCTCCTTTTCCAGGTGCTATCCCTGGGGGAGTTTGGACTGTGAGGACTGCACTTTAGAGGAGCCTGGTTACTGTTTCCATGAATAAGATAAAATGGTGTTTATCCTCTGTGGATCAATACCATCTTGTTTAAACTTATTGAGTCATTTAGAGACACAGAAGGTAATGAAAGCCATTGTGCAATAGTACATTATGCGTAGTACCCAGCGTCCTGAGGGATGACAATATTTTAAAAGACAGTTATTGAAACAGATTTGTAACATCAACTGGCTGCATGATGAAACAAACACACACTGTGACAGGGTGTCCTGTGGGTTTCAGTGAAAAAGGCTTTGGATTCTTAACTAAGTCTTCTTGAGAAACATTCTCTACAATAAAAATGGTATAGGATGCTTATTTTTTGGAATAAAAGAAAATGATAAATTCTCTTATTGTCTGAACAAATAGGATTTCCCTGTGTGACTCATCAAAACTTCATTTTTATGTACAGTGTTTGATTTAAATAATATTAGCCTTGTTTTGACAAAGAGGAGCTAATGGGGAAGTTTGGAAAGTTTTAAGAAACTCTGGAAAGCTTTAGGAAACTATTGGAGGTTTATACCAATAGGGAAGTGGACAAGGAAGAGAGTTGTGAATTTTTGAATTCACATTGTTGAGGACTATGCTTAGTTTTCCTTTATCATCTCCTATGATCTTTATTAAATTATACAGGACAGATCTAACCCCCATTTTATATTTGAAGGGGCTTCCCTGGTGGCTCAGATGGTAAAAATCCGCCTGCAGTATGCAAGACCTGGGTTCAATCCCTAGGTTGGGAAAATCCCCCGGAGAAGGGAATGGCAACCTATTCCAGTATTCTTGCCTAGAGAATTCCATGGACAGAGGGGCCTGGCAAGCTACAGTCCATGGGGTTGCAAAGTGTCAGACATGACTGAGCAACTTTCACTTCACTTTTACATTTGAAGAATCCTAGATTCAGAGTTGAATATCATGCCTAAGGTCACAAACCTAAGGAATTTGGGAACAGGCATTCCAGCCTAGCTCTTTCAGGAGAAAAGTCCAGTGTTCTGTGTATAATTAATTTGAAAAAATCTCTAAGATAGACATGCTCCTGTTTGACGGAAGATGGTTAGACTCTAAGTTGCCTTAAAGGTTTTTGATCATGATGATTGAAATAGTGGTGGTTTCAGTCAATTCTGGTTGCTATGGATACTGGACATGGACTATAAAAATGATTTGTTCTGTTTTCATTTGTGTTCTGAGGGATACCATTTCTGAGATAATAGATGTCACCAAAAGAAGATGCACTCTTATAAATTAAGCTTAGGAAACAAAACATTGCCTACCCTCCTAGACAATCACAATGAATGGCCATATTTGTTTGTTGCTGTTTAGTTGCCCAGTCGTGTCTTATTCTGTGTGACCCTGTAGACGGTAGCCCACCAGGCTCCTCTGTCCATGGGATTTCCCAGGCAGGCATACTGATGTGGGTTGCCATTTCCTTCTCTAGGGGATCTTCCCAACCCAGGGATTGAACCCAAGTTTCCTGCCTTGGTAGGCCTGTTCTTTACCATTGAGCCACCTAGAAGCTATTTATACATAGAGTAAATCTTCTTGTGAGGACAGTCTCATGGTTTTATGCTTGGGCTCTGGAGTCAGAACACCTGATGAGGAGCTTAGCTCTGTCACCTCCTAACTGGCTGATGTTCAGCCCATTCAGTAACTTATTCATGCCTCAGCTGTAAAATGTTATAATAGTATCTAACATATATGGCTATTCTAAGAATAGCTTGAGGTAAATGCAAGAAAAGTACTTAGACGTGCACTTGGCCATACGCTTAATAAATGTCTGTTAGCGTTATTATTTGGAGAAGGCAATGGCACCTCACTCCAGCACTCTTGCCTGGAAAATCCCATGGATGGAGGAGCCTGGTAGGCTGAAGTCCGTGGGGTCGCCAAGAGTCAGACATGACTGAGCAACTTCACTTTCACTTTTCATTCTCATGCATTGGAGAAGGAAATGGCACCCACTCCAGTGTTCTTGCCTGGAGAATCCCAGGGACGGCGGAGCCTGGTGGGCTGCTGTCTATGGGGTCGCACAGAGTCGGACACGACTGAAGCGTCTTAGCAGCAGCAGCAGCAGCAGCATTATTATTGCTCATATAGTTAACAAGATGTGCTTTAATTGTCTAACTGCCATTTCCTCAACTTACTTAACAACACAGTCCCCCTTTGGAAGCCACATGCATTAACATCCACTGAATACAGTGTAGGGAAGGTTATATTTGAAATGACACAAAACCAACTTGGTATTAGCCCAGGTGAACATAATAACTAAATATTCAGTGTTTTCATATCCACTGTGTTACTTTAGGTTTGTCCATAATAACTAATTTCTTTTTTTTTGACAACCATCTTTCCCCTTCCCATTTGATAAATAATAAACTGAAACAGTAAAATGTGAGAATTTTCTCAAATAAAAGAGTATCCATACTATTCCAGAAAATATGGTCCTTAAAAATGAACCTGTAAGTCATATGTTTATTGCCTATATTTAGCAGAGGAAGGCTTCAGTGCTTTAAAATAAGTGATTTCACTTTATTTCTTAACCTATTGTATGCTCTATTTGTATGCATCTCAGCACATATAATAAAGAATTTTTCAGGCCAGACCACCATATCTTTGATGCTCCTAAATTATAGCAAGAGTTAAATTTGCCAGTGCATGTTTTACAAAACGCTAATCCTGCCCAATGCAAACTAATGCTATGTTAGCCATCTTCTTGAAGACACACAGTACACAGCTGAACAGTCCAGAAAAAACTTATTTGACTTAGAACATGTTTCTTTACCATTCTCCCTGGAACTTACTCTGGCAATTATAGAACAAAACTATTTCAATTAGAATATTTAAGAGATTTCTGGGAGGAATGAGATATTCCTGGTAAGTGCCCTGATTGATTTCCTTTTTAGATAGAATACCGTCATAGTCTGATTGTGAATCATCTTTTCGGAGTGAACAAAATGATCACGTGAAATATATCCACTGCAGCACAGCTGCCCAAACCATCCTGAAAGGAAAAGATCTAATAATTAAGCCATCTGAAGGTAGAGATTTAATGCACTCAAGACCAAAAATTTTCCATGACTGTTTTTGTTTCGTTTTCTTGTGTTTTTGGTGGTGGTGCAGGATAAAGGAGGAAAGGAAGGGAGATAAATGAATATGTGAAATCTAAAGTATGGTAGAAATTATGACCCCCACAGAGAACGCAGAATCTGTCAGTGATGTTAATACCATTTCTCTTGTTAATTACACTTTTATGCTTCCCCAGATCCGAGGACCAGAACAGACAGTCAACCACAACTCTCCCGGCTGTCTGGCTATTGCTAAATACATTTCTCAGAAACATTAGCCTGACTCTTGAACCTGGTGTGATAAATCTACATTATTTTTTTACCCTCAGAAATTGATTAAATCAAAGAACAAAAGCTGGCTATTGTCTCATTTTGAGATTATATGATCATTCTAATATTTTCTTTTGTTTTCAGATGGCTTTATCAGTATAAAAGCAAACTAGAAATATCCCTGAATTCAGCTCTCTTGTGGAAGTGCGTAAAAGCTGTTTCACTGCCTTCCCACTGATCCACACAGCACATTTTCACAGAGTTGAAATAGAAAAATCAAAACACATGGACCATACCTGAGTGATTTCAGAGATCCCCACCCGGAAAAGGTTTCCTTGATTATGGCGAATTCAACGTGTCACTCTGGTTATGCTCTAATCATCATATCAAACTCCAAAGGTTCAGTGGCTTTAGGTTTGGTTTACAATTCCTGGGAGTTAAACTTTAACTCACCCTGTCTCTTGCATCCATGCAGCCCTTTGACCAGATAACTGGGTCACTACAACCCAAGCAGAATCTACAAAATGACTGTTGTCATTTGTTTACCATATTAAAATGAACTTTGTATTAAAAATCATTGAGGTGAATATTATTTTGATGTGTTTTAAGTGATATATATTTTTAAAAGTAGAACACTGTGATTTGGATAACTAAGCTTTCCTTTATATTAGGTCCCTTGTTTTCTGCTATGCCAAAATGATATTAAGCCTATGGTAATTTAAGAGAATGTTTCACACTCCTTATATCATTGTATTACATGGAATAAAGTGTGGAGTTTTAGGTCAAGTATGCAGATAAATGCAGGCTTAGAAAACTAGAACATATAAGGTATTTACATAACCAAATAAATAGTGTCAGATCATATTGGGGAAAGCAGGCTTCTTTTTATATAAGCTGCTCATTCAGATTTTAAGAGAGCCATATAGTCAGCCATGGACTGAGGTTATATGAGAGCCAAGGCTGTTCATTACTTGCAATCTCAGTGGCAACTGTGTTTATTAAAGAGTAAGTGAAGTGAAGTCGCTCGGTCATGTCCGAGTCTTTGCGATCCCATGGACCATAGCTTACCAGGCTTCTCCATCCATGGGATTTTCTAGGCAAGGGTACTGGAGTGGGTTGCCATTTCCTTCTCCAGGGGTCTTCCTGACCCAGGAATCAAACCCAGGGTCTCCTGCATTGCAGGCAGACAGTTTACCCTCTGAGCCACCAGGGAAATATATTTCCAAAGATATAAACTCAACATTCTCAATTCTCTAATAAAAGCTCCAGTCTATGCAGGAAATTTCTAAGAGTCATAAAGCCCACTGAAAAAAATAAAAACCCTCCTAATTTTGAGTCACTTGTAAGGGTTTATAAACCACAGGCCCTAACACTAAAATTAGAGGACATGCTTAGCTTCAGTTCTAATAAGAGGAGTCTGCTTTTCTAGGAGCCAACTACTCACAGAAGTACTTGTTCATTCTGTGTTTTAGTTTATTTAACAATCAGTCATTCCATAATATGAGTATGAAGTGAACTGAGGTGAAGTCGCTCATTCATGTCCAACTCTTTGCAACCCCGTGGACTGTAACCTATCAGGCTCCTCTGTCCATGGGATTTTCCAGGCAATAGCACTGGAGTGGATTGCCATTTCCTTCTCCAGTGGATCTTCCCGACCCAGGGATCAAACCCAGGTCTCCCGCATTGTAGACAGACGCTTTACCATCTGAGCCACCAGGGTACAGAGGAAGATAAGTCGCTTGCTGGCATCTGGTAATATAAAGCCTACTGTTGGAATGTTAGTTCTGCCCACAATTTTCAGCTCTCAAGCATAAGGAAGTCTAGATATTCCTAAACTTTTCCCAGAGCAATGCCTGACAAAGTTAGGCAAACACAGTCCCGGAACTGTTGCTTTGCCTTGGAATTGTGACATTGGAATGAATCCTGAGGGAGGCATCAGGCCCCTCCCAGCTGACAGCTCTCTAAGTATTGTCTCTCTACAGCCTCCTCGGGAGTGGATGCCCCTCACCAGGCAGTGTTTTTTGGTTTTCCTAGTGAAGACTCAGTCTCAGTGTGTATGATTTCCCAATGTGTGGGGAATTTTAACCCTGAATTCACCTGGTGCTGCAGAGAATTGTCAATACTGTGAGATGGTTGGCCTGGGAGGATTTTGTTGGTTGCTTGGTATGGTTGGTGCCTGGATGGTGAGGAGTGGAGATGATGAAAAGAAAGCCAGGGGTTTGAGGTATCTCATGAAGTAGCAAAATATGACAGTAAAAGAAGGTATTATATTAACTAATTATTTTTAAATGTATCAGTTTCCTATTTGAGGGGTCCTGGCATTCTCTGTGGCCTTGGGACGAAGAAAACCAACTGATCAGAATGAGATCAAATAGATGACCTTGATCTCATCTGTCTAATCAAGGGAAATGAAGTTCCTTGAATGGCAAGGCTTGCTTTCACTATATAAAAATAAACCTAGGTTAGCCCTCCTGGGGCCTCGTTATCCTAGAAGAGATAAAGCAATGATCAAAATGTTATACAATGTAAACAAACAAATTCAGTTTAAATAGTGACTGGTAAATAGTTTTCATTTGTTTATTCTTCAATTACCTAAAGACCTACAATTTGCCAAGCATAGATGGACATTTATTTATTTAGTTTCACACATTTTATTACAAGTACAATTTTCAGAATACCATAAAACGGCTATAAACGGGCATGTATGAGCACACTGATACTAGTTAATTGATTTCCATGGCTAGTGTAGGACTCATTGACTAAGGTGTCTGAGTTTTTATTTTTTTACATTTAAACTTGTAAATTTTAAAGAATTCTTTTCCAGCCTTAGTAGAATATAAAATGCTAATGATAATAATGATAAAGCTAATTATTCTTAAGACATATCATACCATCTTTATTTTTTATGATCCATATATGTATTTTTTTAGTAAGCATAGAATGTTGGTCTTTTCTGTTTTATCCAAGGTAGTCCCAGTAGATTAGATGAGTAATTTTTTTAAATGAGAGTTAGACTGGAAAATCAGGATACTGAGTCATATACAACATATTCAAGCCAGAATATAAAAGAAAATACAAAGTGAATTGCTTCTAGAAAGGGTATGTAGTGTTCCTGAAACTTTTGTTTCAGTTATATATATGTGCGTGTGCTGTTTTTGATATAAATTTTATTTTTTGTATTGTGAAGCACAGTTTGAAAAGCTTGCAGAATACTGTGTTAGTCTTTAGGTATTCAGTGGTTAACAAACCTGATATAGGGTATATGCACTGAGCAAATGTTCCCCCAGTGACTGACTGAGGTATAAGTATCACGAAAGAGAAATTCAGGATGCTAAACAGAACAAAACACAGGGATCTGCAATGATACCCAAAAACAAACACATTCCTAGAAAAAGAGATCATTTGTGGTTACCAGAGGCAGGCATGCGGAAATTGGATAAAGGCAGTCAAACGGTGCAAGCTTTCAGTTATAAAAGTACAAGGGATGTAATGTACAACATGATAAATACAGTTAACACTACTGTATGTTGTATATGGATGTTGTTAAGAGGGTGAACCCTAAGAGTTGTCATCACAAGAAAATTTTCCATTCAATTTTGTACCTATATGAGATGATGGATATTCATTGATATCGCTTGTTAATAATCATTTTAAAAAGAAACAGAAGCAACACCACCAACATAGAAACCTAGCCTAGTGTGGGACTGGGTGGGAGTGAGGAAAGCCTTTCAGAACAGCAATTATTTAAACTGAGACCCAAGGCATGTGTGAGTAGAGGATGGGAATTGTAGTATGGGGAAATAGCATGTGCCAATGCCCTGAGGGTGGCACATTCAAATAACTGGTAGAAAGCCAGCTGTGAGGGGGTTAGAGGGAAGTAGTGGGGGAAAGTGGCCCCTAAAGGGCTATGTATGTGGTGTTACAGATTTCCAGCAAGGGAAAGTCACTGAAGAATTCTAAGATGAATCACATTCTGTATTTGTATATATTTCGGGTATAGAGTTGAGAAAAAAATTGTCATGAAATGATACTGTTTACCTATCTCTTTTTAAAAAATTGAGGTATAATTTATATGTTTCTACTGTTCGGTCGCTAAGTCCCATCCGATTCTTTGCAACCCCATGGACCACAGCACGCCAGGCTCCGTTCTCCATGATCTCCCGGAGCTTACTCAAATTCATGTCTGTTGAGTCAGTGATCTCCTTTTACCTTCAATCTCTCCCAGCATTAGGGTCTTTTCTAATGCCATATATAACTGATATATGATATTATATTGGTTTATCCTTTTTAAAATTAAAATATGCTTCTCTTAGAATTGTTTGATTCATGTATGTATTTAAATAGGAGCTAGTCATTTGGATTTGAGGGAGGAAAAGCATCTAATAGACTTCATGGTGGTAAAGGTTAGGACAGTGGTACTGGAGCAAGAAAGAATGGAATAAGAGTAAAAGCGTTGCGATGTGGACTGTAGCCATCAGGTCCATAGAACTGCTCATTAAACAGGAGCTGTCGTCCATCATTTGCTTGTGGATTTTGAAATAATCTTGCCTTTAATATCAGATGACTTTGCCACCTAACAGAGCTGGTATACTTATGCAAAATTTGCTGATAAATGCTGATTTAGGTAAAACAAAAGTTTTAAAAAATTTAAGATACAGTTCAAAGCCAAAGGTTACCAAGTGTAAGAAGCTTTAGTCCCAGTCATAATCTTCCCTCTCCTACCTTAATAAAAATGTTCGCCATTTCTTAGGAATGCAGAATTTATCTTGGATGTCTGATAGGTGGGTGGAGTTACTTAATTCCCTGGAAGGAGCATTCTAAATAATGTAAGAGCCATGCTGGTCACATTACCTAGGGCACAAGCCTAGTTGTCTTTTCTTGTCTGTGATGCAGAAAGAGCTTTGAGCATGGAGCTGGTGCCTGAGGAATCCAGGCCTGATGCTGTCACTCATGAGCTACTTGACCCTGAGCGGGTTCCTGCCCCTTGTCTGAGCCTGCATCCCTGCCTTTAATGAGGCAAACCTCTACCTCTCTTATCTACCTCACTGATTATTGAGAGGGTCAAAGTCTATGTGAAAATGATTTGAAAATAGACGAGTACAGAGTAGCATGATCACAGAGCAGATGAAATCACACCCTCGAGGTTATGTCAGTGCAGCTTCTTGTTTTAATCTGTGAAATACACGGTCTCCCAGGATTGTAAGCCTGCTCTTTTAGAGATTTAGAACATGTCAGGCCTAGAAGCCTGATGCTATTATTAAGGCGAGCATGACTTTAGAAGACAGTAGAATTTGATTCAGTGGGTTAGAACCCATCTGTTCTTTAAATGCCGTATTCCAGGATTTTAGACTTTTGACAAGTTATTGGTTTTGTAACTAGAGCCATCTAGTGTTGAACTGATTAAAACACACACTTGCACATACACACACACATGTGTGCACATGCATACACACACACACATACACACACACACCCTTCTTTGGTTTGTGCTTGAGGAAATTCCATTAGGTTCTCCTGACATACCTGAATGGTATTTTCAGTATCACATAATTGTAGGATTAAATGAAGTCTTGAGAATTTATCTAAAATCTGCTGCTGCTGCTGCTAAGTCGCTTCAGTCATGTCCAACTCTGTGCGACCCCATAGGCGGCAGCCCACCAGGCTCCGCCGTTCCTAGGATTCTCCAGGCAAGAATACTGGAATGGGTTGCCATTTCCTTCTCCAATGCATGAAAGTGAAAAGTGAAAGTGAAGTCGCTCAGTCATGTCCGACCCTCAGCGACCCCATGGACTGCAGCCTACCAGGCTCCTCCGTCCATGGATTTTCCAGGCAAGAGTACTGGAGTGGGTGCCATTGTTTCCCATTGGCTGATAAAAGTCATATCAGCCAATGGGAAGCTACATTGGCCCTGTCCTTTAAGCATGAATGATGTACCTTCCATTTTATAATCCTTGGTCCTTTTGATTAGCATTCCTATACTGAAATAAATGTTTTTGAAATTTTAGCTTGCAAAAATCATATTGCTTTTTAAAGCAATATTACTTAATTCAACCCCAAAGCAAAAGCAAATATTATATTTTTAAAATAAAAGAACAATTTTAGAAAAGGAAATCCAGTTGGCCACCTGGTGTTTTCCTTTCTTGATATTTGAAATTTCTGCTCATTAGATTTTAATCTGTTTAATGTCCTGTGTTCAATTTTCTTTAGGGAAAATAATCCCCACAGAAAAATCTCCACTAAGCTCTTAGGTAACTTCTAGAGAGGAAGTTATTATATAATCTCTCTTAATGATTATAATATGACCCATTTTCTTGAGTTAATTTTACTAAGTTTTTTTTAAAAAAGATTATTTTGAAAGGTAGGAGATATTCTGGGGGAAGCAAAGTTAAAAACACATATGTACACATACACATCCCAGACAAGATGATTATGGCATAGTCATCCCTCATTTTCATTCAGTGTACCACTTGTTCTGACTAACTGGTATACTGAATTCTTCAGGTTCACAAAGTATCTGAGAAGTATTATGGCAATTTGGGCAGCATCTTGAATTTTTTTCCTATAAAACTAGATCTGGCTAATTTAGCAAATCTAGGTTTTCCGCATCCAAGCAGGAAAACATTAAGTATTAGCTGCTCAGTAATGTCTGACTCTTTGTGACCCCATGGACTGTGGCCCACCAGGCTCCTCTGTCCATGGAATACTCCAGGCAAGAGTACTGGAGTGGATAGCTACTCCTTTCTCCAGGGGGTCTTCCCAACCCAGGGATCAAACCTGGGTTTCCTGTATTACAGGCAGATTCTTTACCATCTGAGCCACCAGGGAGGTGGCTCAGATAGAAAACAGTATTGATATAAAGAGGCGACTTTTTTCTGATTTTCTTAAATACTAGAATAACTTTGGGGTTAAGGATAGCAGAAATGGTATAATAAAATGTTAATTATTTTCATTAATCATTTTCAAATGGTAAAAGGAATCTGAAACTAATGCTGAGATGGTTAGGAAGAGAACATTAATTTTTCAGACATAACCGAAGCTGCTGTTTAATGGGCCTGATTCCTAATTTGTGTTCATTGTGGTTTATACAAAATGAAAACTTACATTTCAAATGCACTTTGTATTTCCAAAGCACTTCTAATGGAGCTTCACCACAACCATATTGGATTAGGACTTGGTAGAGTTTAATGTTTAACAGCATGATGTTAGCAGTCCATTCTCTTGGGTTGTAATCTCAACTAACCACTCAGTATCTGCCTCCCCTCAGACAAGTCTTCTAATCTCTGAGTCTCTATTTTCACATCTGGAGATGGAATCTGCCTCAGACTTCCTATGAAACTCAAAGGAGAGAAGGTGTGGAAAGAACTTAGTCTAATGCCAAATGCATAGCAAATATTTATCTATTAATTGTATATTGGTTTTAAAAGGAACTTTGAGAGTTAGCTGTCCTTCCATCATCCCAGTGAACAGAAAACTGCGATTCTGTGTGGTCTCAAATGTACTGCTCTGAAAACTGTTGTTTCCAGTCAGATGCTCCAAGATCATTCACATGGTTTGGTGAATAGCATGTCTCTATAGTGTAGAATAAACAGTGTGCACGTGCTTTGAGAATCATCGATCATTGTAGGAATTAAGATGTCATATGCGTTACTGCTGCTGCTAAGTCACTTCAGTCATGTCCGACTCTGTGCGACCCCATAGACGGCAGCCCACCAGGCTCCCCCGTCCCTGGGATTCTCCAGGCAAGAACACTGGAGTGGGTGGCCATTTCCTTCTCCAATGCGTGAAAGTGAAGTGGCTCAGCCGTATCCGACTGTTCATGACCCCATGGACTGCAGCCCACCAGGCTCCTCCATCCATGGGATTTTCCAGGCAAGAATATTGGAGTGGGGTGCCATTGCCTTCTCCGGTCATATGCATTAAGATGTATGTTTTTCTTTCTTAGAAACTCTAGGAATTGATGACGGCAAGAAGGCAATTTCCTCTGTTTTGAGGAAGAGAAGATGAGCTGATAAGAGGTTAAATGTTTTAACAAAGTGATATGATACCAGGAAATAGTATAAAGATGAAGCAAAGCATACAGGGTTTTGCCATTTATTCACCAAGTGGCCTTAGAAAGTTTCCTAATGTTTCTGAGTATCGATTTTTCCTCATCCGTAAAATGGAACTGGTCATCTCTAATTTATAAAATTCTGTGGACAGAGGAGCCTGACTGGCTACAGTCCATGGGGTCACAGAGAGTCAAACACAACTGAGCAACTCAACCAACTGAGCAACTCAACCAACTGAGCAACTCAACCACAATAATTCAATGAAGTTTGTGTCTGTACCATGCCTGGCACGTGGTTAAGTCCTGTCTTATCTCTGGGTCTCTTGCTACCACACTGGAATCCATCCAGATTAGGCTTCTTATCCTGCTTCTTCACTAACAAATCACAATTTTTATTTAGACTGCTTGAGAAGCCTTCTGTTTCCTGAATCTAAGGATCTAAGTCTTTGATTCCTTGCTGTCGACCTTCTTTCTTTAAATGTTGCCCCTGAACTGATTCTCTCTCATCTTTCCATGCATGTAGATATTAAAATTTCTATTTGTTTTTTTTTAACAGAACTGTGTGCTATTGTTTATTTTTCTTTATTTTCAGTTGCATCTTTTGTTTTGTTTATCATGATAAACATTTATTTATTGTCTGTATATGATTATGGTATTATAAAGTGATGCATTTCCAATTCTGTTATTTTTGAGACTCTCTTTTAAAATGTCTTATTGTTGTATGGCAAAACCAATACAATATTGTAAAGTAATTAACCTCTAATTAAATAAATTTATATTAAAAATAAATTAATTTAAAAAATTAAAAAAATAAAATGTCTTATGTTTTTGTAGTTTTGTCATTTTTAGATAGTTATATTTAACATATAGAGGTTATATTTCATATGTGCTTTTATAAGTAGAAATCATGGACCCCCTAGATTTGCCAACTGGGTTGTGTCCCTCCAGAGAGGTTTTATATTTGCATCCTTTGGGGACACTGTTCTACATTCATTTTTAGCCTGGTATTTATGATATTATGCAACGTATACTATATACATATATTTATACACATACATATATGTGTGTGTATACCTTAAAACTTGCATACGGCTATACTAGGTTATACATATTAAAAGAAATTTTATCTTATTTAGATCTAAGATTGACACAGACAAATTCCACTTTAATTTCCCTTTGCCAGTGGGCAAATATTTTCCAGTCTGCATTTCATTGTGGAGGGGGCAGTTACGTTCAAAAGTCCTGGCTTTATGAAGGCACTCAATACCAGTGCTGATACCATGCTTATTTCTGGTCCAAGGTCCCCACCTGGTTACAAAGATCCACTTCACTTGGTTGCTAATGATCAGCTTCTGTCAATTTTTTCTTATTGTCTTTATGCATTTATATGAGTATGTTATATTCTATCCACATTTCTAGGTCTTTTTAGTGGAAATTATATATATTTGAATTAGGTTTTGGATTCATATAATAGGAGACCCAAAATAGCAGTGACTTAGATAGAAACTTATTTATGTAAAGTAAGTCCGCAAGGAGGCAGTAAAAGCTGGCTGGGTGGATATAAGCTTTTTTTTAGAGACATGGGCTCCTTCCTGCTGTCAGCTATGTTATGACCCTCATCTTCATACACCAGAATCCTGATTAAGCTGGCCATCACTTCTAAGATCCAGGCAGCAGGGTACAGAAAGGGGTTTAGAAGTCATATGCCTTCTCTTTAGTGAAACTTTCCCCCAAATCCCACTCAACACTTCTGCTTACATCTCATTGGCCAAACTTTGGTCATAACGGGCTCATTTAGATCCTAGTTGGAGGAATTATTCTTTTAAGTCTGCCCCAAATAAGTTCTGTTGCCTGGAAAATCCCATGGACGGAGGAGCCTGGTAGGCTGCAGTCCATGGGGTTGCTGAGAGTCGGACACAACTGAGCGACTTCACTTTCACTTTTCACTTTCATGCACTGGAGAAGGAAATGGCAACCTTTCTTGCCTGGAGAATCCTAGGGACAGGGAGCCTGGTAGACTGCTGTCTCTGGGGTCACACAGAGTTAGATATGACTGAAACGACTTAGCAGCAGCAGCAAATAAGATCGGATTTCCTTTACTATGTAGACAGAACTGAGGTGAGCAACTAGTCTTTCTATCACAATTTTTTAAGAGGTCTAGTGTACAGGATTGTACCTAAAGGAACAATGTTCATTGAGTACTTGGGTCATGCTTGATACGGGAGTTATTGAAGCCAGCAGGTATGGTCTCTGTTCTTGTGAACTTTTGTCTAGAGAGATAAATTGTCATATACATACTAACTTAATAATTATAGAGATAATTTCATGTTTCTGAATCTGTTTTATCACTTGAAAATTTATATCCAATTAGGAGCTTTTAAGGTGATAAATTTTATGTGTCAACGTGGCTGGTGTATAGTACCCAGATACTTGATGAAATGTTATTCTAGATATTTCTGTGGAGGTATTCTTTAGATGAGATTAACATTCAAATTGATAGACTTTGAAGAAAGCAGATTATCCCCCCATAATGTAGGAAAGCCTAATTCAATCAGTTGAAGCTTTAAGAGAAAATGACCTTCCTCAAGGTAGATAGAGAAGCAAATGGCAACCCACTCCAGTGTTCTTGCCTGGAGAATCCCAGGGACAGGGGAGCCTGGTGAGCTGCCGTCTATGGGGGTCACACAGAGTCAGACACAACTAAGTGACTCAGCAAGGTAGATGGAATTCTGTCAGAAGACTGTCTCTGGGCTTGAAATGTGACTGTTCCCCGAGTCTCCAGCCTGCTGGCTGACTGTGCAGGTTTTGGACTTACCAAACTTCTAGGATTGAATTACATAAACTAATTCGTTAAACTCTATTCATCTCTCTGTCTCTGTCTCTCTCTGAATAGACACACACACATACACACACACACTCAAATACTTGCTAGAGGCAAGCTACTATAAAACCTACATTAGAAATTTGATAATTATCAAAGAGTGATGATAAAATCAGAAATGAACAAAGTCGATAAACATTTATGTGTGTTAGTTGCTCAGTCCTGTCTGACTCTTTGTGACCCCGAGGACTGTAGCCTGCTAGCCTGCTCTGTCCATGGGATTCTCCAGGCAAGAATACTGGAGTGGGTTGCCATTCCCTTCTCCAGAGGATCTTCCCAACCCAGGGATCAAACCTGGGTCTCCTGCATTGCAGGCAGATTCTTTACTGTTTGAGCCACCAGAGAAGCCCCAATAAGCATTTGGGGAAAGGCAAATCTGTGAAACATAAGTAACAAATTCAGAACATAGCATGTCCAAGAATTATTATCCTCAGATATTTAATAGGAATTAGTATTTAATCAAAAAGAATGTGTTATCGTTTAGTTGCTAAGTCATGTCCAACTCTTTTGAGACCACATGGACTGTAGCCTGCCATGCTCCTCTGTCCATGGGATTTTCCAGGCAAGAATACTGAAGTGGGTTGCTATGCCCCACTCCAGGGGATCTTCCTGACCCACGGATCAATCCCACATCTCCTGCATTGGCAGACAATTCTTTACCACTAAGCCACCAGGGAAGCCCCCACAACAAAAAACGAAAAGAATAGGCTATTATAAAAAGAAATCTTGGGCAAGTGAAAATACTTCATCATTTGAATTTCAGCAGTAAGAGTATATTTAGGTATAATTTTTAATACTAATTATTTTAAGTGGAATATGTATAGTGCTGTTGTAAAGAGTGTGCTAAATTGGTTGGTAAAGAGATGCTTACTTTGTAAAACTGTATTTGATACGTTGGAATGAAGCTGAGTCAAGAAAAGACAAGACAGAGAGGGTTCGCTTTAAATTTTGTTCCCATCATAGGAATGGCAGTTATGCTATAAGGAGGGCTTTGGAGAGAGAAGGTTTCTTCACCACCTGGTTTATCACTCATACCCTTAAGCACTGCCTTCCCTTCCTTTTTTTTTTTTTTTTTTAATAATTAAGGGAATCGAGTCCCAGAAAGAAGTGAGCTGTGCAAGGCTGACAAAAGGTTTAGTTTAGTGGAGACCATCAAGTTCTAGGATAAGCAACTCCAAAACTTGAATTCCAACTTTAAAACTTGGTTCTAGGTTTGAATTTGGAGGTTGAGACTAGCATTCTCTGGCTGATATGGCTGTGTGGTAATGTCTGGTGACATGGTGCAGTGATGAAGCATTTAGGCTCTCAAGCTTGATTTCCTGCTTATTTACAATGTAGCTTCCCCACTCACTACTTATGAAATCTTGGTGAAATTATTTGAAATTTCGGTGCTTGAATTCATTCCCTCTAACATGAAGTATTTTGAGGATTAATATATTTGTGTAATATGATAATTATGTAAAGCACGTTACCCATTGTCTGGCATACTTCAAGGATTCAATGGATGTTAGCTATAGATTCTTGAATAAAACTAAGTTCTCATGATATGAAGAAGTCACTATACAGAAAGATATCTCAATAAACAAGGAAGGGAAGACTTCCTTTCCATTGTTATTTGACAGAAATATGCAAGAGAGGGTAGGAGGGCTCACAGTATATGCAGTCTTGGTCAAAATGTGAGTTAAAATGCGTGCTTGGTGTTCAGGGAAGCGCTATAATGCCTGAATCCTGGAGTGAGAGAACTGGAGAGGAAGACATAAAACGGATCCCAGGTTGTGTTTGTTTTGGCTAACTCAAATATTCCGGGATTCTGTTGCTGGAAATATTTTGACCTGGCCACACAAGTTACTTCTACCCCATTAACTTCACATAGCTGAGCACCGCTGAAAAGAGAACAACCGAACTTTACAACATCACCCAATTCTGTTCACTCAGTTGGAAAATGAACTCCATGTTAATTGCAGTTATTGTGGATCCCTTTGCTGCAAAAGAACATTCACCCAAAACACCAACTGAAGGCACATTTAATTCAGCAAGACCTACTTTGCTGAGATCTTTTGAGTTCAAACGTGACTGCTGACTTTATGCCAGAGGAGTTGTTGTTGTTGTGGGTTGTTTTTTTTTCCCATTTTTAATAGGGAAGTAGATTGACATTTCACCATTTTGTGATTTTCACATTCCTATATAACTGTGACTAGGATAGGTCTTTTAAAATTACTCATCTCGGGAGGGGGAAAAAAGATGGCGGAGGAATAGGATGGGGAGAACACTTTCTCCCTCTCTACCTCATCGAAAGAACATTTCAACGCTGAGCAAATTCCACAAAATAACTTCTGACTGCTGGCAGAGGACATCAGGCATCCAGCAAAGCAGATCATTGGCTTCAAAGCCAGGTAGGAAATACTTTATTTTATTTTAAAGAACGAAGTTATAGACAAAGGAGGTAGGAGGGAATCCCGGCACGGGAAGAGACTCTTAAAGAGAGAGGTTCCCTAAAATTGGGGAACTTTCTCACAGCTGTGCATGGGGCGAGCCCTGGAAACACAGAGGGCAACATAACAGGAAGGAGGAATAAATAAATAATTAAAACCAACAGATTATGAATTCAACAGTATAACCCCCAGCGGACAAGCAGCGCAAACGCCTGCGTCCGACAGCAGTGGGGGTTGGGCAGGAAGGAGCGCGCCCGCGACAGCGCTTTCTAAGAATTGGGCTGCGGGAGACGTAGGCTGCAGGGCTTTTCTCGAGAATCGGGGCGTAACAGGGCCAGAATCGGGTCCGCGCGTGGATAGAACGATTTATCCTGGACCAACAAACCAGACTGGGGGATAACTAACACGCGAAACGCTCGAACGTAAGACACTGACAGGCCCGCACACAGAACAAAGAACGGATCGGAAATAGCCGGCTGCAGACCATCCCCCACCGGCGACGGGCAGCCAGAGCCTTAAGCGCGGGAAGAGGGCAGACGCAGCTCAAGAGAGACATTACCTACCAAATTGCAAGCAAGCTTCTTTATTGAGACTTCTGCAACAATAGTCCGCGCCAAACTCCCTACCACTTGGACTTGGAACCAAACCTGGCACCCGGAGGGGACTTCCTGAGCGCCAATCCTGAGCGGCTTAAACCGGGGAATTGCATGAAACATAGGGCAGGCCCCACACGGTTATCCCGCGGATTGGGAAGGGGCAAGCCCAGTGCAGAGCTCATCACCACCCTCCTTGTGGCACGACAGAAATCGGACGCGGAAGAGACCAGCAAACAGAAGAAGTCAAACAGAGGGAACTGTCTTGGTAGTGACGCCACACAGCTCTCAACGACAGAGAAAGCGCCAGATACGCCGTTCCTACTTTTATGATCAAAAAAAAAAAAAATTTTTTTTTTTTTGGGGGATGATGTGGAAGCGTGATTTTTTTTTTCTTTTAAGAATTTTGTTTTCTTTCTTTAAAAATTATTTTTTTTCCTTTTTAAATTAGTTTATTCTTTTCTTTTTCATCCTTTTTTCCCCTAAACTTCCTTAAATTTTTAAGTATTCTATATTTCTAGTTATTATTTTTAGAACCTAATATTACTTAAAAAAAAAAAACCCTATCGTTTAAGCAAACGCCGTATATAGTCTTATTGGTGAAGGAAGTTGTCTTTTAATAATTCTGGAGTCTTTTATTATATTTTACTTTTTTTTTTTTTTTTTTCTTTTTTTTCTATTTTTTTTTTAAATTTCTCTCTACTTCTTCATCTTCTCGTCAATAATCTATCTTTGAAAATCCAATTTATACTCCAGATTTTTAATCTTGGCATTTTGGTATTTGTTGCCAATTTTGTTCTTTTGAAAACCTAATCCTCAGTACCCAGTTTTACATGAGTGCAAGACTACTGGCTTGACCACTCTCTCCACCTCTGGAATCTCCCTTTTCGCCACCAGGTGGCTTTTGTCTCCCTCCCTCCCCCTCCCCCTCTCTACCCAACCCTATGAACCTCTGTGCGTTCCAGAAGGAGGGAGAACTCTAAGGGAACTGGTCACTGACCGGATCTGTATCCCTCCTTCCCATCTCCCTCTTTTATCCTCCTGTCCATCTCTATCTACTTCCTTCCTCTCCTCTTCCATGTATAACTCTGTGACCACCTCTGAGCGGTCCAGACTTCAGAGCACACACAAGAAAGTGGTTACGGGCTAACTTGCTTTTCCCTCTTATGATGCCACCTCATCCCATTCCACTCACCTCTAACTACTCCCTCCCTCTTCTCTCCTCCAAGTAACTCACCGATCCTCTAAGGACGACCCTCAAGGTGGAGAAACCTATCATCATTAACCTAGATGTTTTAACATTAGTGCTGAATAGATGGAGAAATCATGAGGCTATTGTAAAAATAAATCTGAAAACCAGAATCAGGAGGCGTAATTCCAAATCCTGAGATCATCAAAGAATTCCTGAATACAGGGTACATTATCCAATTAGAGCTCATCAAACGCCTTCATACCTATACTAAAACTGAGCACTGCCCAAGGGCCAACAAGCTCCAGAGCAAGACATACCACGCAAATTCTCCAGCAACACAAGAACAAGCCCCTGAGCTCTAATACACAGGCAACTCAAAATACTCCAAAACCACTGACGTCGCATAACCCATTACTTCACACGTCACAACACTCCAGAGAGAGGAAATCCAGATCCACCCACCAGAACTCCAACATAAGCCTCCCTGATCAAGAAACTTTGACAAGCCACTGATATAACCCCAAACACAGAGAGGAAACTCTATAATAAAGAGAACTCCACAAATTCCCAGAATATAGAAAAGCCACCCCAAACGCAGCAATATAACCAGGATGAAGAGACAGAGGAATTCCCAGCAGGTAAAGGAACAGGAGACATGCCCACCAAACCAAACAAAAGAGGAAGAGATAGGGAATCTACCTGAGAAAGAATTCCGAATACTGATAGTGAAAATGATCCAAAATCTTGAAATCAAAGTGGAATCACAGATAAATAGCCTGGGGTCAAGGATTGAGAAGATGCAAGAAAGGTTTAACAAGGACCTAGAAGAAATAAAAAGAGTCAACATATAATGAATAATGCAATAAATGAGATCAGAAACACTCTGGAGGCTACAAATAGTAGAATATCGGAGGCAGAAGATAGGATTAGTGAAATAGAAGATAGAATGGTAGAAATAAATGAATCAGCGAGGGAAAAAGAAAGGCGAATTAAAAGAAATGAGGACAACCTCAGAGACCTCCAAGACAATATGAAACGCTCCAACATTCGAATTATAGGAGTCCCAGAGGAAGAAGACAAAAAGAAAGACCATGAGAAAATACTTGAGGAGATAATAGTTGAAAACTTCCCTAAAATGGGGAAGGAAATAATCACCCAAGTCCAAGAAACCCAGAGAGTGCCAAACAGGATAAACCCAAGGCGAAACACCCCAAGACATATTTTAATCAAACTAACAAAGACCAAACACAAAGAACAAATATTAAAAGCAGCAAGGGAAAAACAACAAATAACACACAAGGGGATCCCCATAAGAATAACTGCAGATCTTTCAATAGAAACTCTTCAGGCCAGGAGGGAATGGCAAGACATACTTAAAGTGATGAAAGATAATAACCTTCAGCCAAGACTACTGTACCCAGCAAGGATCTCATTCAAATATGAAGGAGAAATCAAAAGCTTTCCAGACAAGCAAAAGCTGAGAGAATTCAGCACCACCAAACCAGCTCTCCAACAAATACTAAAGGATAGACTTTAGAAAGGAAGCACAAAAAGGACGTATAAACCCAAACCCAAAGCAATAAAGTAAATGGCAACAGGAGCATACTTATCAATAATTACCTTAAATGTAAATGGGTTGAATGCCCCAACCAAAAGGCAAAGACTGGCTGAATGGATACAAAAACAAGATCCCTATATATGCTGCTTACAAGAGACCCACTTCAAAACAACGGACACATACAGACTAAAAGTGAAGGGCTGGAAAAAGATATTCCATGCAAATAAAGACCAAAAGAAAGCAGGAGTAGCAATACTCATATCCGATAAAATACACTTTAAAACAAAGGCTGTGAAAAGGGACAAAGAAGGCCACTACATAATGATTAAAGGATCAATCCAAGAAGAAGATATAACAATTATAAATATATATGCACCCAACATAGGAGCACCGCAATATGTAAGACAATTGCTAACAAGCATGAAAGGGGAAATTAATAATAACACAATAATAGTGGGAGACTTTAATACCCCACTCACACCTATGGACAGATCAACTAAACAGAAAATTAACAAAGAAACACAAACGTTAAATGATACAATAGACCAGTTAGACCTAATTGATATCTATAGGACATTTCACCCCAAAACAATGAATTTCACCTTTTACTCAAGTGCACACGGAACCTTCTCCAGAATAGATCACATTCTGGGTCATAAATCTAACCTTGATAAATTCAAAAAAATTGAAATTATTCCAAGCATCTTCTCTGACCATAATGCACTAAGGTTAGATCTCAATTATAGGAGAAAAACTATTAAAAATTCCAACATTTGGAGGCTGAACAACACCCTACTGAATAATCAACAAATCACAGAAGAAATCAAAAAGAAATCAAAATATGCATCGAAACAAATGAAAATGAAAACACAACTACACAGAACCTTTGGGACACTATAAAAGCAGTCCTAAGAGGAAAGTTCATAGCAATACAGGCATACCTCAAGAAACAAGAAAAAAATCAAATAAATAACCTAACTCTACACCTAAAGCAACTAGAAAAGGAAGAAATAGAGAACCCCAGAGTTAGTAGAAGGAAAGAAATCCTAAAAATTAGGGCAGAAATAAATGCAAAAGAAACGAAAGAGACCATAGCAAAAATCAACAAAGCAAAAAGCTGGTTCTTTGAAAGGATAAATAAAATTGACAAACCATTAGCCAGACTCATCAAGAAACAAAGAGAAAAAAATCAAATCAACAAAATTAGAAATGAAAATGGAGAGATCACGACAGACAACTCAGAAATACAAAGAATCATAAGAGACTACTATCAGCAATTATATGCCAATAAAATGGACAACTTGGAAGAAATGGACACATTCTTAGAAAAGTACAATTTTCCAAAACTGAACCAGGAAGAAATAGAAAATCTTAACAGACCCATCACAAGCACGGAAATTGAAACTGTAATCAGAAATCTTCCAGCAAACAAAAGCCCAGGTCCAGACGGCTTCACAGCTGAATTCTACCAAAAATTTCGAGAAGAGCTAACACCTATCTTACTGAAACTATTCCAGAAAATTGCAGAGGAAGGTAAACTTCCAAACTCATTCTATGAGGCCTCCATCACCCTAATACCAAAACCTGACAAAGACACCACAAAAAAAGAAAACTACAGGCCAATATCACTGATGAACATAGATGCAAAAATCCTCAACAAAATCCTAGCAATCAGAATCCAGCAACACATTAAAAAGATCATACACCATGACCAAGTGGGCTTTATCCCAGGGATGCAAGGATTCTTCAATATCCGCAAGTCAATCAATGTAATTCATCACATTAACAAACTGAGAAATAAAAATCATATGATTATCTCAATAGATGCAGAAAAAGCCTTTGACAAAATTCAGCATCCATTTATGATAAAAACTCTCCAGAAAGCAGGACTGGAAGGAACATACCTCAACATAATAAAAGCTATATATGACAAACCCACAGCTCACATTATCCTCAATGGCGAAAAATTGAAACCATTTCCCCTAAAGTCAGGAACAAGACAAGGGTGTCCACTTTCACCACTACTCTTCAACATCGTACTGGAAGTTTTGGCCACAGCAATCAGAGCAGAAAAAGAAATACAAGGAATCCAAATTGGAAAAGAAGAAGTAAAACTCTCACTGTTTGCAGATGACATGATCCTCTACATAGAAAATCCTAAAGACTCGACCAGAAAACTACTAGAGCTAATCAGTGAATATAGTAAAGTTGCAGGATATAAAATCAACACTCAGAAATCCCTTGCATTCCTATACACTAATAATGAGAAAGTAGAAAAAGAAGTTAAGGAAACAATTCCATTCACCATTGCAACGAAAAGAATAAAATACTTAGGAATATTCCTACCTAAAGAAACTAAAGACCTATATATCGAAAACTATAAAACACTGATGAAAGAAATCAAAGAGGACACTAATAGATGGAGGAATATACCATGCTCATGGCTTGGAAGAATCAATATAGTGAAAATGAGTATACTACCCAAAGCAATCTACAGATTCAATGCAATTCCCATCAAGCTACCAGCAGTATTTTTCTCAGAACTAGATCAAATAATCTCAAGATTTGTATGGAAATACAAAAAACCTCGAATAGCCAAAGCAATCTTGAGAAAGAAAAATGGAACTGGAGGAATCAACTTGCCTGACTTCAGGCTCTACTACAAAGCCACAGTCATTAAGACGGTATGGTACTGGCACAAAGACAGAAATATAGATCAATGGAACAAAATAGAAAGCCCTGAGATTAACCCACATACCTATGGACACCTTATCTTCGACAAAGGAGGCAAGAATATACAATGGAGTAAAGATAGTCTCTTTAACAGGTGGTGCTGGGAAAACTGGTCAACCACTTGTAAAAGAATGAAACTAGACCCCTCTCTAACACCATACACAAAAATAAACTCAAAATGGATTAAAGATCTAAATGTAAGACCAGAAACTATAAAACTCCTAGAGGAGAACATAGGCAAAACACTCTCCGACATAAATCACAGCAGGATCCTCTATGATCCAACTCCCAGTATACTGGAAATAAAAGCAAAGATAAACAAATGGGATCTAATTAAAATTAAAAGCTTCTGCACAACAAAGGAAACTATAAGCAAGGTGAAAAGACAGCCTTCTGAATGGGAGAAAACAATAGCAAATGAAACAACTGACAAACAACTAATCTCAAAGATATATAAGCAACTTATGCAGCTCAACTCCAGAAAAATAAATGATCCAATAAAAAAATGGGCCAAAGAACTAAATAGGCATTTCTCCAAAGAAGACATACGGATGGCTAACAAACACATGAAAAGATGTTCAACATCACTCATTATCAGAGAAATGCAAATCAAGACCACAATGAGGTACCATTTCACACCAGTCAGAATGGCTGCGATCCAAAAGTCTACAAGCAATAAATGCTGGAGAGGATGTGAAGAAAAGGGAACCCTCTTACACTGCTGGTGGGAATGCAAACTAGTACAGCCATTATGGAAAACAGTGTGGAGATTCCTTAAAAAATTGCAAATAGAACTGCCTTATGACCCAGCAATCCCACTGCTGGGCATACACACTGAGGAAACCAGAAGTGAAAGAGACACATGTACCCCAATGTTCATTGCAGCGCTGTTTATAATAGCCAGGACATGGAAGCAACCTAGATGTCCATCAGCAGATGAATGGATAAGAAAGCTGTGGTTCATATACACTATGGAATACTACTCAGCCCTTAAAAAGAATAAATTTGACTCAGTTCTAATGAGATGGATGGAATTGGAACCGATTATACAGAGTGAAGTAAGCCAGAAAGAAAAACACCAATACAGTATACTGACACATATATATGGAATTTAGAAGACAGTAATGATGACCCTACATGTGAGACAACAAGAGACACAGAGGTATAGAGTGGACTTTTGGACTCTGAGGGAGAGGGAAAGGGTGGGATGGTATGGGAGAATGGCAATGAAACATGTATATTTTCCCGTAAGAAACGAAACGCTAATCTATGTTCAATGTAGGATGCAGGATGCATGGGGCTGATGCACAGGATGATTCAAGTAGAGGATGGGGGTGGGAGGTGGGAGGGGATTTGGCATTGGGAGATTGTGTTCACCTATGGCTGATTCGTGTCAATGTATGGCAAAACAAATACAGTATTGTAATTTTAAAAATAAATAAATTTAATTAAAAAAATAAAAATAAAATAAAAAAAAAAATAAAATTACTCATCTCATTAAGGCTATGCTCTCTGTGTTATAAATACAAAATGAGCAATTATTTTGAGTGCCTTCCCAGGTGGCAATAGTGGTAAAGAATATGCCTGCCAACGCAGGAGACATAAGAGACATGGATTCGATCCCTGAGTCAGGAAGATCCGAACAGAGAGCCAGAAAGAGTCCAGTTTAATGAGTCTGAGCTCTGGCCAATCTGGTTGAATGCTTTCTGAGCCTTAGTTTTCCCCATCTGTAAAATGGGAGTTTTCAAACTTCAAAAGTCTATGAAGAGTAGGTGAAATTGGTTCTATTTAAAGAGTTTGCTATGTGCTGAGCACACAAGCATCTGATACATGTTAGTTTCCTTCTTAGATTGATAGAAGTATGACAGCATCTTGGACTCTCAGGTGAAACTGTCATACTTAGGCATCTTGTCCCCTCTCCCAGGCAGTGGCCCTTAGGTTGCATAACTCAAATCAGTGACTCCAACAGAGTACATCTCTGACTTAGGAGGCAGAGCTCTTTTTAAAAATCTAGCAAAATTCATCAGAATAAAAAATTAGCTTCTGCTAAATGCGTCCAAACTCAGCTCTTCCAGTACTTCCTCGAGAAAACTGTTGTACACACATATATAAATCCAGAAGCTAGATGTTAAATCTAACAATTACCTACTCTACAGGTTCCATATGCTTCTATTTAGGAGCACGTCTGAAAGTTTTTGAAAATATGTTTATTAAAGTTTATGACAGCACATTATAGACTTTTAAATTGTTTCTTTAAAATAAACTTTACTTTTAGAACAGTTATAAGCTTACAGAAAAATTATGAAGGTGCTTCTTAGTTCCTTTATATCCAGCACCCATTTTACAGATGGGGAAAACTAAGGCTCAGAAAGCATTCAACCAGATTGGCCAGAGCTCAGACTCATTAAACTGGACTCTTTCTGGCTCTCTGTTCGGATCTTCCTGACTCAGGGATCGAATCCATGTCTCTTATGTCTCCTGCGTTGGCAGGCATATTCTTTACCACTATTGCCACCTGGGAAGCCACTCAAAATAATTGCTCATTTCCTTTTATGAACATTGTTTATAGGCATAGTACATGAGCTACAATTAATAAGTCAGTATTGACACGTTATTTCTAGCTAAAGTGCATACTTTACTCAGATTTCCTTAAATTTTACCTGATATTCTCTCCCCATTACAGGTTCTCATGCAAGATACAGTGCATTGAGTCATCGCGTCTCCTTAAATTCTTCTTGGCAGTGAGAGTTTCTCAGACTTTCCTTGTTTTTGATGACCTTGACCATCTTCAGGCGTACTGATGAAATGCTTTGTATGGTATCCTTTAATTGGGTTTTATCTGATGTCTTTGTCATGATTAAACTAGAGTTATAGATTTTCCGGAAGATCACAGAGGTGAAGTGCTCTTTTCATCACATCATAGCAAGGTCACATACTATCGACATGATTTACGACTATTGATGTTGACCTAGATCCCCTGGCTGAAGCAGCATTTGTCAGGTTTCTCTGCTGCAAAGTTGTTTTTATCTTCCCCTTTCCATACTGTACTCTTTGGAAAAGAGTCACAGTGCACAAGTCTGTGCTTTTAAGGAATAGGGAGCTATGCTCCCTCTCCTTTAGAGTATTTACCTACAAAATCTGTTTGAAATTCTTCTGCATAGGAGATTTGGCTCTTCTCCCCTATTTATCTATTTATTTATTTATTAATATCTATATCACAATGGAATCATGGGTATTTAATTTTTATGATGGATAGTTGATTTTCAATGTTGTGTTAATTTCAAGTGTACAGCAAAATGATTGTTATCCCTGTGCTATACAGACCTCGTTGTTTATCTGTTTTAAATATAGTAGTTGCTGCTGCTGTTGCTAAGTCGCTTCAGTCGTGTCCGACTCTGTGTCTGTCCCCACAGATAGCAGCCCACTAGGCTCCCCCATCCCTGGGATTCCCCAAGCAAGAACATTGGAGTGGGTTACCATTTCCTTCTTCAATGCATGAAAGTGAAAAGTGAAAGTGAAGTCGCTCAGTCGTGTCCTACTCTTAGCGACCCCATGGACTGCAACCTACCAGGCTCCTCTGTCCATGAGATTTTTCAGGCAAGAATACTGGAGTGGGGTGCCATTGCCTATTAAAGGCTAATTCCAAATTCCTAATTCATTCTCCCTTTTCCCTTTTGATAGCCATAATTTTATTTGCTTGTTTATGAGTCTATTTCTGTTTTGTAAATAAGTTCATTTGTATCACTTTTTTGTATTTCACATATGAGCTGTATCATGTGATATTTGTCTTTCTCTGACTTATCTCACTTAGTATGATAATCTCTGCTGCTGCTAAGTTGCTTTAGTCGTGTCTGACTCTGTGCGACCCCATAGATGGCAGCCCACCAGGGTCCCCCATCCCTGGGATTCTCCAGGCAAGAACACTGGAGTGGGTTGCCATTTACTTCTCCAACGCGTGAAAGTGAAAAGTGAAAATGAAGTCGCTCAGTCGTGTCCGACTCTTCGTGACCCCATGGACTGCAGCCTACCAGGTTCCTCCATCCATGGGATTTTCCAGGCAAGAATACTGGAGTGGGGTGACATTACCTTCTCTGATGATAATCTCTAGGTCCATCTGTATAACCGTAAATGACATTATTTCATCCTTTTTCATGGCTAAGTAAAATTTTATAGTATATATATATAGTATATATTAATATGCATATACACTAAAAGGCAAAATGGTTGTCTGAGGAGGCCTTACAAATAGCTGTGAATAGAAGGGAAATGCAAGGCAAAGAAGAAAAAAAAAAAGATACATCCATCTGAATGCAAAGTTCCAAAGAATAGCAAGGAAAGATAAGAAAGCCTTCCTCAGTGATTAATGCAAAGATATAGAGGAAAACAATAGAATGGGAAAGACTAGCGATCTCTTCAAGAAAATTAGAGATACCAAGGGAACATTTCATGCAAAGATGAGCTCAATAAAGGACAGAAATGGTATGGACCTAACAGAAGCAGAAGATATTAAGAAGAGTTGGCAAAAAAAACACAGAAGAACTGTACAAAAAGACCTTCACGACCCAGATAATCACAGTGGTATGACCACTCACCTAGAGCCTGTAATGTGAAGTCAAGAGGGCCTTAGGAAGCATCATTACAAACAAAGCTAGTGGAGGTGATGGAATTCCGGTTGAGCTATTTCAAATCCTAAAATATGATGCTGCACTCAATATGCCAGCAAATACGGAAACTCAACACTGCCCATGGGACTGGAAAGGTCAGTTTTCATTCCCATCCCAAAGAAAGGCAATGCTAATGAATGCTCAAACTACCACACAATTGCACTCATCTCATATACCAGTAAAGTAATGCTCAAAATTCTCCAAGCCAAGCTTCAACAGTACATGAGCCACAGAAACTTCCAGACAGTCAAGCTGGATTTAGAAAAGGCAGAGGAACCAGAGATCAAATTGCTAACATCTGTTGGCTCATTGAAAAAGCAAGAGAGTTCCAGAAATACGTCTATTTCTGCTTTATTGACTATGCCAAATCCTATGACTGTGTGGATCACAACAAACTGTGGAAAATTCTTAAAGAGATGGGAATACCAGACCACCTGACCTGCCTCTTGAGAAACCTGTATGCAGGTCAGGAAGCTACCATTAGAATTGGACATGGAACAGCAGACTGGTTCCAAATAGGAAAAGGAGTACATCAAGGCTGTATATTGTCACCGTGCTTATTTAACTTATATGCAGAGTACATCATGAGAAACGCTGGGCTGGATGAAGCACATACTGGAATCAAGATTGCTGGGAGAAATATCAATAAACTCAGATATGCAGATGGCACCTCCCTTATGGCAGAAAGCAAAGAAGAACTAAAGAGTCTCTTGATGAAGTGAAAGAGGAGAGTGAAAAGTTGGCTTAAAGCTCAGCATTCAGAAAACTCAGATCTGGTCCCATCACTTCATGGCAAATAGATGGGAAAACTGTGGAAACAATGTCAGACTGTATGTTTTTGGGCTCCAAAATCACTGCAGATGGTGACTGCAGCCATGAAATTAAAAGACGCTTACTCCTTAGAAAAGTTATGACCAACTTAGACAGCATATTTAAAAGCAGAGACATTACTTTGCCAAGAAAGATCCATCTAGTCAAAGCTATGGTTTTTCCAGTAGTCATGTATAGATGTGAGAGTTGGACTGTAAAGAAAGCTGAGTGCCAAAGAATTGATGCTTTTGAACTGTGGTATTTAGAAGACTCTTGAGAGTCCTTTGAACTGCAAGGAGATCCAACCAGTCCATCCTAAAGGAAATCGGTCCTGAATATTCATTGGAAGGAATGATGCTGAAGCTGAAACTCCAATACTTTGGCCATCTGATGCAAAGAACTGACTCATTTGAAAATTCCCTGATACTGGGAAAGATTGAAGATGGGAGGAGAAGGGGACGACAGAGGATGAGATGGTTGGATAGCATCACTGATTCAATGGACATGAGTTTGAGTAAACTCTGGGAGTTGGAGATGGACAGGAGGGCCTGGCGTGCTGCAGTCCATGGGGTTGCAAACAGTCAGACAGGACTGAGTGCCTAAACTGAACCATATACACTAAATCTTTATACAGTCATCTGTTAATGGGCACTTGAGTTTGTTTCCACGTCTTAGCATTGTATGTAGTGCTGCTAGGAACATTGGGGTGCATGGATCTTTGTGAATCAGTTTTCATCATTTCTGGATATATGTCTAGGAGTGGGATTGCTGGATCATATGGTAGCTCTCTCTCTCTCTCTCTCTTTTTTTTTTTTTAGTTTTTTTTTAAGCAACCTCCACACTGTTTTCTGGAGTGGATACACCAATTTGCATTCCCACCCACAGTGTAAGAGGGTTTCATGGATATTTTGGACGTTACTTATTTTATACTTTAAGTTATAATCTAATGCTACTTTTTCTTCTTGCTCAAATTGCTTCAGTTTTGATCACTGGGAGCTCTTTCAGTTAGCTTCTCTTTCTAGATGTACTTTTCACAGTTGTGACTTTACAAATATATTTTTATCATTCATTGATTTAATGCAGTTCCTCACCAAAAAATGTATACTTTATGAGGACAGGTTTGTGTCTTACTGAGTTTGGTTGTTTACCTCTGTGTCCTTAATATTTAGTAGTGTGACTGGAATAGAGTAAGTGCTCAATGAATACTGAAGGGCTAAATACAAGAATGAATGAGTAAGTGAATGTGTTAGACACTGTAAAAGGCATATCACATATATCATTTGTAAAGTTCAAAATAATTCTTAAGAGGAAGCATTATTATTCCCTATTTTACGGGTGGAGGAACTAAATTCAGAGAAGTTAAGTAACTTTACCAAAGTTCACGCAGCTGGTAGCCAAGAACTGGAATCCAAGATTGCCTGAATTGATGTGCATGGCAGCCCTGACTGTTGCAGTTGAGAAATATATTAAAGATCTTAAAAGTCTAATTTTAAAATTATATTTGTCTATAGTTACACTCTCATTATTCGTCTCCTTACCGCTCTCTCTATTCATACTTAAAACCAGATATTATCGATTGTCATAAATAGGACCCAAAAAGTGAGTATAATTTTCAAAAAATTTAAATTTTGCTAGTCCTTCACTAAGTGCATAAATTACTTAACTCTCAACCAATTCTTACATATCCTGGTTTGCAGGATAAATTCCAGAATTTGAGTAAGTTATATACTCATCTCACATGCTAGTAAAGTAATGCTCAAAATTCTCCAAGCCAGGCTTCAGCAATACGTGAACCGTGAACTTCCTGATGTTCAAGCTGGTTTTAGAAAAGGCAGAGGAACCAGAGATCAAATTGCCAACATCCACTGGATCATGGAAAAACCAGAAAAACATCTATTTCTGTTTTATTGACTAAGCCAAAGCCTTTGACTATGTGGATCACAATAAACTGTGGGAAATTCTGAAAGAGATGGGAATACCAGACCACCTGACCTGCCTCTTGAGAAATCTGTATGCAGGTCAGGAAGCGACAGTTAGAACTGGACATGGAACAACAGACTGGTTCCAAATAGGAAAAGGAGTACGTCAAGGCTGTTTATTGTCACCCAGCTTATTTAACTTCTATGCAGAGTCCATCATGAGAAACGCTGGACTGGAAGAAACACAAGCTGGAATCAAGATTGCCGGGAGAAATATCAATAACCTCAGATATGCAAATGACACAACCCTTATGGCAGAAAGTGAAGAGGAACTAAAAAGCCTCTTAGTGAAAGTGAAAGAGGAGAGTGAAAAAGTTGGCTTAAAGCTCAACATTCAGAAAACGAAGATCATGGCATCCAGTTCCATCACTTCATGCGAAATAGAAGGGGAAACAGTGGAAACAGTGTCAGACTTTATTTTGGGGGCTCCAAAATCACTGCAGATGTTGTCTGCAGCCATGAAGTTAAAAACGCTTACTCCTTGGAAGAAAAGTTATGACCAACCCAGATAGCATATTCAAAAGCAGAGACATTACATTGCTGCACTAAGGTCCGTCTAGTCAAGGCTATGGTTTTTCCTGTGGTCATGTATGGATGTGAGAGTTGGACTGGGAAGAAGGCTAAGCGCCGAAGAATTGATGCTTTTGAACTGTGGTGTTGGAGAAGACTCTTGAGAGTCCCTTGGACTGCAAGGAGATCCAACCAGTCCATTCTGAAGGAGATCAACCCTGGGATTTCTTTGGAAGGAATGATGCTAAAGCTGAAACTCCAGTACTTTGGCCACTTCATGCAAAGAGTCGACTCATTGGAAAAGACTGTGATGCTGGGAGGGATTGGAGGCAGGAGGAGAAGGGGATGACTGAGGATGAGATGGCTGGATGGCATCACTGACTCGATGGACATGAGTCTGAGTGAACTCTGAGAGATGGTGATGAACAGGGAGGCCTGGCGTGCTGCGATTCATGGGATCGCAAAGAGTCGGACATGAGTGAGCGACTGAACTGACCGATATATTTAAATCAACATATGTTTTTCCAATATACTGATGAGAGTCAAATAGAGCATCCTCTGATCTTCATAGAAAGGTCCAGAAAGGACCCCTGGTTTTATTTTGCCACCTTAGTGGCCAAAATTAGTGGCAATGGGCAGTGAGTGGAAGGCAGATAATCTTAGGGGATGGAAGGGCTGGCTTTCATGCATGCCTCTGCTGCTTCCCAGTAGGAGACAAGTTCTGAAGAACTTTCAAGCCTCAGAGTTCTTGTCTATAAAATGGTGTTAATCCAAGTGCCCATTTTACAAGTGAAGATGAAATGGGGGCCTTGTGCATTAAGTACATAATATAGTGCCTACAAGGTACAAAGTACTCAGAGCACGGTGCTGTTGTTTTTGTTTTTGTTACAATTGTCATTCCCTTCTCTGGAGGTTAAAACATATTGGAGTGTTGTTTAACTGATTTGTTTTAATGGAGCACTGATATGAAATACAGGAAGACTCAAACCGAGAACCCATAAACTACATGTGACTAATTTTTGAGGATATTTAGTTTCAAGATGAGGCTCTACTTTTCTGGCAAAAATATTATTAACTTGAATACATTTACTCTTAAATTATAATCTAATTTATAAAGGTATCTCCATGGCTCTGTTCAACTGTCTCATACTCTTCGATAAACATGCCCCACACATTTTTTAATGACCCTGAACATAGACTATCACTTATTCCACTAACTTAAAAATATTGTCATCCTCTAAACCAATGGTAGTAAGTCTCCCTTTGTATTGTGACAAGTAATATTTAATTCAACTTGGGCAGATTGGGTGTACTGGACAATGAATTATAATATGAGTGTTAACACCTATTCCAGCCTGATTCCATGCCGTTTAAGAATTGCTTTCTAGGGTACTTTTTGGTGATCCAGTAGTTTGAACTCATTCTGAGTTCTCACTGCCAAGGGCCTTGGTTCGATCCCTGGTTAAGGAACTAAGATCCCCCTCCTCACTTGGGCACAGCCAAAACAAACAACAAACAAAGAATTGCATTCAAATACTGTGTAAAGTTTCACAAATGACTCACCATTCAACCCATAAATCACTGTTGCCTTAGAGAATCCTTCAGCACAGACCCTGCTGTTGGCCCCAGCTCCAGTTGTTGTGATTCTGCAGGAGTAGTTAGTAGTAATGATAGTGGGGAGTTGGGTAACCTCTCAGAAGGCATGTCCTCATATCAATGGTTAGGTTCCAAATGCCCGTATGGACATTTACAGGCATCTGTGGGCTTCCTCGGTGGCTCAGCATGTAAAGAACCTGTTGCAATGCAGGAGATGTTGGTTCAACCCCTGCGTCAGGAAGAGCCTCTGGAGGAAGGCATGGCAACCCACTCCAGGATTCTTGGCAGGAAAATCCATGGACAGAGGAGCCTGGTGGGCTGTGGTCCATGGGGTTGGAAGTGACTGAACACCAGCACCACGTTCTGTATTCAATGATCCTAATATGCACAGTTTCCATATATTAATCTCAGTGGGTCTGAAAATCACTGTTGGCCAGGAAGTGAGTATAATATCATCGCCTCTATGTGCATATCAGTATTAGAATATGTGTTCCTGGGTTGAAAGGAAAATCTGAAGATGGGAGTGGACCATTCTTGTATAAGAGAAGGAAACGCACTGCCAGTACCTTTGATGGCATAGAGTTCAATGTGCAGGACCCGAGCAGAGCCAGGCTTAGTGTGGAACTTTGAGATGATCTTAAAGTTGTCTGGTGTTCAACGTAATCCTTTTATTGTGCCTAATAAGGTGATATAATATAAATCTATGCCCAGGTAAGTCTAAAAGAGCTATTTCAGAAACTAAGTTTTTTTTTTTAAAAAGAAAACACTTGAGTGTAAGAAAGCATTCTGTCTCGGGGACAGAGTGGTGCATGTCTAATGGCCCTATGTCTTATGACAGATGGCTTATGTCTTATGACAGATTTGATGAAATATGGCAGCCGGATGCCCTCAGGTTTTAGGTTTGTTCTGGAACTTCTGGTTCTGTATTTCAGTTAACACTCTTGGTTTAATGTGTCAGCCCCTCGCAGTTAATTTGCTTCAGGACTCACATTCTCACATAGCAAAATCTAGAGGAAGAGAAAGATCTTCATGGGTTCATTTTCAATTAACCTCTGTAGAGACAAGCTATCCATTGCATGGCTTAAGTCTGGTTTTCTAAGTCAATTATTGGCAAAGAGAAATTAGATTCTCATGATTAAGGTTCAGTTCAGTTCAGTCACTTAGTTGTGTCCAACTCTTTGCGACCCCATGGACTGCAGCACACCAGGCCTCCTTGACCATCACCAGCTCCCAGAGTTTACTCAAACTCATGTCCATTGAGTCCGTGATGCCATCCAACCATTTCATCCTGTCATCCCCTTCTCCCTCCTTCAATATTTCCCAGCATCAGTGTCTTTTCAAATGAGTCAGTTCTTTACATCAGGTGGCCCCAAGTATTGGAGTTTCAACTTCAGCATCAGTCCTTCCAATGAATATTCAGGACCGATTTCCTTTAGGATGGACTGGTTGGATCTCCTTGCAGTCCAAGTGACTTTCAAGAGTCTTCTCCAATATCACAGTTCAAAAGCATCAATTCTTTGGTGCTCAGCTGAATGTGACTACTGGAAAAACCATAGCTTTGACTAGACTGACCTTTGTTGGCAAAGTAATGTCTCTGCTTTTAAATATGCTGTCTAGGTTGCTCATAACTTTTCTTCTAAGGAGTAAGCGTCTTTTTATTTCATGGCTGTAGTCACCATCTGTGATGATTTGGGAGCCCAAAATAATAAAGTCAGCCACTGTTTCCACTGTTTCCCCATCTATTTCCCATGAAATGATGGGACTGGATGCCATGATCTTCGTTTTCTGAATGTTGGGCTTTAAGCCAACTTTTTCACTCTCCTCTTTCACTTTCATCAAGAGGCTTTTAGTTCCTCTTCACTTTCTGCCATAAGGGTGGTGTCATCTGCATATCTGAGGTTATTGATATTTCTCCCGGCAATCTTGATTCCAGCTTGTGCTTCATCCCACCCAGCATTTCTCATGATGTACTCTGCATATAAGTTAAAGAAGCAGGGTGACAGTATACAGCCTTGACGTACTCCTTTTCCTATTTGGAACCAGTCTGTTGTTCTATGTCCTGTTCTAACTGTTGCTTCCTGGCCTGCATACAGATTTCTCAAGAGCCAGGTCAGGTGGTCTAATATTCCCATCTCTTTCAGAATTTTCCACAGTTTATTGTGATCCGCACAGTCAAAGGCTTTGGCATAGTCAATAAAGCAGAAGTAGATGTTTTTCTGGAATTCTCTTCCTTTTTCCATGATCCAGTGGATGTTGGCAATTTGATCTCTGGTTCCTCTGCCTTTTCTAAAACCAACTTGAACAATGCTTAAGATTAATCATGGTCAAATTTGAAAACCACATGGGGTGGTGTAGTCAAGAGAAGGGTGGAGAGAATGTTGTGAGGCAGCCAGAAGGGTCCATTACAGTGATTTTCTTTCTCTTTATTTCAAACTGTGTCAAGACACTTTTCTCCCCCACTAAGGCATACTTTCAAGTTTAATAATATTGTTGAAACAAAAATCTCTTCCTATCCCAAGCATCAGGTTTTCTAAGAAATTCTTGTATGAAGTAAAATCTATTTGCAGTATTTTAGCAGAGTACTGTGAAAATTGAATGCTGCTCTTAGGGAGGGTATTTGCCTAAAGTTAACTGGTGTCTATAACCTGAGTGAGAGAGCAGTTGTCATTTTATGGATTTGAGGGAAAATGAAGGATCTCTTCTATGTACCCTAGGTGTGTGTTTTAATTTACTATCTGTTTTACCTCTAGGAAAGCATTCAAGGAGATATTATTGGTGATTTGTAGTAACAGAGAAGCTGGTTTCTTTCTTCTTTTTTTCTTTTTAGACAAGATGATGGATAAGATGGTCAATTTTTTATCCAGTAGAGAGGCAGTTGGACTTCTAAGCTTGGTGTAAAATGTTTGTTCTTCTTCCAATATGGTATGAGAAGCAGAAGGTGGGTAATTACATCGGAAGTAGAGGCAGGATCAGAGTTTGAGAAATGTATCCAAACTTATCAGGCAAGAAAACCTGGAACGGGGAACAGAAGAGTCAGAACACTTGAAGAAATAAATGCGAAAGTGCCGTAGGTGGCCAGAAATGGGGTATGGAAGAATCTCCCTGGGCTTTCGGTGAAGCTGTGTCCGTGCAGTAGTTTAAGACCATAGGCTCTGTTTTAGGTTAAATACTACTCTGTCCTTTACTAGCTGTGTGAGACTCTCAACTTATTGTGTAACCTCCAAAATCAATTTCCTTGTCTGTAAAATAAGAATAGTGGGGGTGGGGTGGGAGGGAGACTCAAGAAAGAAGGGATATGGCTGATTCATGTTTTACAGCAGAAACCAACACAATATTGTAAAGCAATTATTTTCCCATTAAAAAAAAACTTAAAAAATAGTACTAGCACCCATTTCACTCTTATTATACTGTGTTTATTTCCTTCTTAACCTATCCTGGTCATAGCTATTTCATTTCATTTGTTGGTTGCATTTACTATCTTTCCTCCCAAAGATAAATTCTTTGGTGGTAGGAACTTTGTTTGACTCATTCACTGCTGAATTTCAAGTACCTTGCCCAATGACAATATAAGAAAATAAGGAGGTGATTTAACAAATAGTGTCTTTGACTAGATAAGAGAGGATGGAATCAAGGAAACAAACTGAAAAGCTGAATGTAAGAATAGGATAGCTCAGTGCTTCGCCAAATTTAGAAAGCATCCAAATACCTTAGGGATCTTGATAAAAGTGCAGGTTCTAATTCAATAGGGCTTGTTGAGGGCTGAGATTCTAAGTATATATCAAGCTCCTCCAGTAGCAAGGTCTAGGAAAATTACTGAGTCAGACACTGTAGGAATGGGAACAGGGGACTGTGTTTTTAATAATTCTCCAAGTAATTATGATGCATATCAAAGATGGAAAACTGGGCTGAATGAAAAAGAAAAGAGAGTGGACGGACAGCTGAAATGGAATCAAGTGAATATCTAACAAGAGTCAAAGAGGCAAAGATTAATGTACAATAATGCTTAAGTGGAGTTCTTGGATTCTCTAATCTAAGTTTCTATTATATTAAAAAAATGATGCCTTCAGCACTGATTTCAAAAAAAATTACATATCTCATCCAAATTAGTGCCTACATATGCTGGTTACCTTAACTTGAATGCCTCTGAACTTACTAGCAAACACTTCAGACAAATTGAAGGGTTTTCTTATACCTGGTGCTGTTTTGTAAAGAATGAACTATGTTGAATAGACAAAATTTGCCTCTTTGGCAACATAATGAACCCCTTATTGAAAATAATGAAAAGAAGTAGCCAGCATGTGTTTTAGCTTAAATGAGCTTTTGATTCTTTTTCATATTTGCAAATTAAATTTGTTTGCAAGGCTATTTTTAGACTGCAATATCAGTGGCTTTATTGCAATATTAAAAAGGAGAAGAGAACTTATTAGATAATATTTTGTAGGCCTTGAGCCTTAGGCCACTGCTGTGTAACTATTTTTACCTGACTAACGATGGAAACTTAAAGGGGCATGGCTCAGACAGTAAGGGAGCTGCCTGCAATGCAAGAGATCCAGTTCGATCCCTGATCACTGGGTCAGGAAGATTGCCTGGAGAAGGGAATTGCAACCCACTCCAGTATTGTTGCCTGGAGAATTCCATGAAAAGAGGAGCCTCGTGGGCTGTAGTCCATGGGATTGCAAAGAGTCAGACACATCTGAGCTATTCACACTTTTGCAATAATGGAAGGGAAAACATAGTCATTAAATCTGCAAAGTTGGTGGACCTGATATGTTAAGGATGAAATCTAAAAAATCAAATTGTATGGAAGGTGATACAGAAGTGCTTTATTGGTCACTCAATAAGTATTTTATCGTCTGATTATACATCCTTCATGTCTGAAAAGAACTTCCAGCAGAGTCAACAAATATTTGAGTGTCTGCTGTGTGGAGCAGCTATGCCATGTTCTGAGCAGAATAGAGACAGAGGTCTTGAGTGCTGACTTCAGGGTGCCTACAGCCCCAGGAAGAAGACAGGACCAGTACCTGAATAACTAAAGCAAGATTCCAAAGGATGCCTCCTGCTGGAGTTGTCAATGGACTCCCTCTGAGAATTGAAGGTGATGAGAGTGTCCATCAACATGGATTGTAGACTTGATTTCAGACGTCAGCAACGTTATTCAAAATGTAAAATACACATGCATTTTGACTCTGCTGCCATAGACAATTTATACTACATTCAGGTGCTGATCCAGATTTTGTGGATCTTGAAGCATGTCTAATTTTATGGTTTTCTCTTTAAGGGAAAAATTACACTTAAGGGCCCATGAAAGTGAGGGACTCTGAAGCTGGAGCTTCAGTAGCTTCACTGTAATCTGTTCTTAATAGAACTAGATGTGTAATTTAGTATTTTTAGTAGCAAAAGTCTAGACTAATCAAATAGTTCATTAGTAGAGAAGGAAATGGCAACCCACTCCAGTGTTCTTGCCTGGAGAATCCCAGGGACGGGGAGCCTGGTGGGCTGCCATCTCTGGGGTCACACAGAGTCGGACACGACTGAGGTGACTTAGCAGAGCAGTTTTATGATATATTTATAATGGAATATCAGACAGCTGCTAAAAAGGCTGTGGGAGATCTATCCATGTGTACCAACACAGAACAATCTCTAAGACCTTATAACAAAAGCCAAGTGCAGAACAGTGTGCATAGTATGCTGCTATTTATTTTAGAAAAGGGCATGAGTATTACTCTGCATAGGGATATTGCTTATTGTGCTTATAGATGAACTGAATAGCTCTGACACTGGTAGCATTGTTGTCTCTGGGAAAATGTACCAGATGGGAGTCAGTGGAGGAAGGAAACTTACTTTTTGCCTCATACCCTTTTGCACTGTTTGAATATTTACTAGGCATGTTTACAACATTAAACATACAGTGCCATATGTAAAATAGATAGCTAATGGGAATTTGCTGTATGACTCAGGGAACTCACACTGGAGCTTGGTAACAGCCTAGAGGGGTGGGATAGAAAGGGAGGTGGGAGGCATGTTCACCTAGGAGGGGACATAGGTAAACCTATGGCTGATTCACATTAATGTCTGGTAGAAACCAACACAGTACTATACAGCAATTATCTTTCGATAAAAATAAATAAAAATTTTAAAGTGATGTTAAAAAGCACCCACAAGCCAAGCAACCAAAGCAAAGAGACAGTCCTTGGAAGAAAACAGCACAGAGAACTTACGCTGCTGCACAGGGGTGAAGGCAAGGTCCAGTGCTGAGGAAGCTCTTCCATGTAGGCATCCACTGAGCAAAGGAGTTGCCTAAGACTAGCTGTGCTTCTAAAGTGCTTGTCTAGCCGCACTGGTGGGATGGTTTGGGGTCAGCAGGCCGGTTATGAGCCTGATACTGTGGATCCTGAAGAGACATACAGTGAGGATCTGGGTGGTGGTCTGCAACTAGAGCAGAGGCGTAAAGACGGAAGTGGGAGACACACACAGAGTCAGGGAACATATTAGGTATGGAAAGAAGGAGATAGAAAGGGGCCGCAGGAGACCTTGAGGAAATAGGATTCATGTAGTTAGGACAATTAATGCCCAGTTATGTGTTCTCAGTTGTTTTTCCTTTGGTGTTTGGTGATATGTGTAAACTGTCTGAGAAAACTCTACTCGAGAAGGTTCCTGTGGCCATCAGCCTTCTTTCCCTTTTTCTTCAGGGATTCAGGGAAGGGTGGGACTTCTCAAGGACTCTGGCTTTAGTGGTTATTCAGAGGTTATTTTCAGATCTTATCTTCTGAAAATATAGAGGGAAGCATAAAATTCACTGGACCACAAAGAAAGGAAGACTCATTCATCTTTGGTTTTGTGTAAGAGCTAGCAAGGGTGGATAGAGTGAGCAGTCCACAGAGGGGGCTTGTCCCGGAGCACTGGGGTACCTTTTCTCATAAGCTAAATAAATGGCCACTTTCAAGGTCTAATCTTTTTGGTTAATAAAATTCCCTGGCACTTCTGCAAATAATCCTGCCTCCCTGAGGATGTTTACCTTCCTTTAATTGAAGACAAAGATTTTTCTTCTTCAGAGGTCAGTATAAAAAGCAAGTTTATCCTGATCATGGTAACTTAAGAGGTCATGGTATCCTCATTTCACACTGGGATATGAAGGGTGCTCTTTTCAGAGAACATATTTCCACAGAGGAGAGCACGTGAGTGACTGAGTAAAGAGGGGCATGATTTTAAAAGGTTGCAGGTGGAAAAATGCAGAAAATATAGATCAAGTCAGTAATGATGACTTCTCTAACTGTGATGCTGCCTACCTCAGATTAGGAATAGCACACGTGAGAGTGGGGCTAGTCTTGGCTTGGTTTGGGTAAAAGTTTCCCCAGATGAGGTTCAGGACCACTTGAAATAGAATCATCTGGGGATGCTTGTGAAAAATCAGCTTCCTGGGATCCACCTCGGTCCCAGTTAATAATAAACTTGAGAGGCTGAGGAGTGGCCTGGGAATCTGCATTTTGACCAAAGCTCCCTGGTGAATCGCTTGCTCACAAAAAGTTTGGTAGTCATTGCGCTAGTCGCTTAGGACTTCACTCTTCTCTTCTTCCCAGTATCTTCCTATCCCTGACCTTTCTTTCTCTCTTGAGCCATGTCATCCTGGGATGGCAGCCCAACTTCTCTGCTCCTACAACATAAGGGCTTAACTCCATCACAGTACTTCTGGAACTCTCTTATAGATAAATTTACATGATAATGTGCATTCTTTGGAGCCAAGAGGTGTGCAATTTATATTTATTGTTCTAGAAGTCTAAGCCTGGAACCCCTAACCAAGAAGCTTCTCAATCCCGGGGCACTGGAATGGTGGGATTTGAGCAGCGCAGTGTACCAGTGGAGAGCTATGGCTTTCAAAATTGTTAAGTGGAATCAGGTCAGTTCAATGTTTTTCTGATTTATCTCTAGCCTTGTGTATCCTCAGCAGCAATCTGGTGGAAGATTGTGTATGAGCTTATTCATGGACGGGCATATTATCTTCTCTGCTTGAATCACTCCCGAGTTTCCTTTCAGTTCAGTTTAGTTCAGTTCAGTCGCTCAGTCGTATCTGACTCTTTGCGACCCCATGAATCATAGCACACCAGGCCTCTCTGTCCATTGCCAACTTCAGAAGTTCACTCAAACTCACGTCCATCGAGTCAGTGATGCCATCCAGCCATCTCATCCTCTGCCGTCCCCTTCTCTTCCTGCCCCGATCCCTTCAAGCATCAGAGTCTTTTCCAATGAGTCAACTCTTCGCATGAGGTGGCCAAAGTACTGGAGTTTCAACTTTAGCATCATTCCCTCCAAAGAAATCCCAGGGCTGATCTCCTTCAGAATGGACTGGTTGGATCTCCTTGTAGTCAAGGGACTCACAAGAGTCTTCTCCAAAACCACAGTTCAAAAGCATCAATTCTTCGGTGCTCAGCTTTCTTCACAGTCCAACTCTCACATCCATACATGACCACAGGAAAAACCGTAGCCTTGACTAGACGGGCCTTTGATGGCAAAGTAATGTCTCTGCTTTTGAATATACTATTTAGGTTGGTCATAACTTTCATTCCAAGGAGTAAGCATCTTTTAATGTCATGGCTGCAGTCACCATCTGCAGTGATTTTGGAGCCCCCAAAAATAAAGTCTGACACTGTTTCCACTGTTTCCCCATCTATTTCCCATGAAATGATGGGACCAGATGCCATGATCTTCATTTTCTGAATGTTGAGCTTTAAGCCAACTTTTTCACTCTCCTCTTTCACTTTTATCAAGAGGCTTTTTAGTTCCTCTTCACTTTCTGCCATAAGGGTGGTGTCATCTGCATATCTGAGGTTATTGATATTTCTCCCAGCAGTCTTGATTCCAGCTTGTGCTTCTTCCAGTCCAGCGTTTCTCATGATGTACTCTGCATATAAGTTAAATAAGATTTACCCCCACACTATTAGGCTCTTTGCTGTTGTTTAGTTGCTAAGTCATGTCCAACTCTTTGTGACCCTGTGGACTGTAGCCTGCCACTCTCCTCTGTCAATGGGATTTCTCCAGGCAAGAATACTGGAGTGAGTTGCCATTTAGTTCTCCAGGGGAATCTTTCCGACACAGGTATTGAACCCTGGTCTCCTGCATTGACAGGTGGATTCTTTACCAATGAACCACCTGAGAAGCTCTTCAGTTCAGTTCAGTCGCTCAGTCGTGTCCGACTCTTTGTGACCCCATGAATTGCAGCACGCCAGGCCTCCCTGTTCATCACCATCTCTCAGAGTTCACTCAGACTCACGCCCATCGAGTCGGTAATGCCATCCAGCCATCTCATCCTCAGTCGTCCCTTTCTCCTCCTGCCCCCAATCCCTCCCAGCATCAGAGTCTTTTCCAATGAGTCAGCTCTTCACATGAAGTGGCCAAAGTACTGGAGTTTCAGCTTCAGCATCATTCCTTCCAAAGAAATCCCAGGGCTGATTTCCTTCAAAATGGACTGGTTGGATCTCCTTGTAGTCCAAGGGACTCACAAGAGTCTTCTCCAACACCACAGTTCAAAAGCATCAATTCTTAGGTGCTCAGCCTTCTTCACAGTCCAATTCTCACATCCATACATGACCACTGAAAAAACCATAGCCTTGACTAGATGGACCTTAGTCGGCAAAGTAACATCTCTGCTTTTGAATATACTATCTAGATTGGTCATAACTTTCACTCCAAGGAGTAAGCATCTTTTAATTTCATGGGTGCAGTCACCATCTGCAGTGATTTTGGAGCTCCAAAAATAAAGTCTGACACTCTTTCCACTGTTTCCCCATCTATTTCCCATGAAGTGTTGGGACTGGATCCCGTGATCTTCATTTTCTGAATGTTGAGCTTTAAGCCAACTTTTTCACTCTCCTCTTTCACTTTTATCAAGAGGCTTTTTAGTTCCTCTTCACTTTCTGCCATAAGGGTGGTGTCATCTGCATATCTGAGGTTATTTATGTTTCTCCTGGCAATCTTGATTCCAGCTTGTGTTTCTTCCAGTCCAGCATTTCTCATGATGGACTCTGCATAGAAGTTAAACAAACAGGGTGACAATATACAGCCTTGACGTACTCCTTCCTATTTGGAACCAGTCTGTTGTTCCATGTCCAGTTCTAACTGTTGCTTCCTGACCTGCATACAGATTTCTCAAGAGGCAGGTCAGGTGGTCTGGTATTCCCATCTCTTTCAGAATTTTCCAGTTTATTGTGATCCACACAGTCAAAGGCTTTGTCATAGTCAATAAAGCAGAAAGAAATGTTTTTCTGGAACTCTCTTGCTTTTTCCATGATCCAGCAGATGTTGGCAATTTGATCTCTGGTTCCTCTGCCTTTTCTAAAACCAGCTTGTACATCAGGGAGTTCACGATTCACACATTGTTGAAGCCTGGCTTGCAGAATTTTGAGCATTACTTTACTAGCATGTGAGATGAGTGTAATTGTGCGGTAGTTTGAGCATTCTTTGGCATTGCCTTTCTCTGGAATTGGAATGAAAACTGACCTTTTCCAGTCCTGTGGCCACTGCTGAGTTTTCCAAATTTGCTGGCATATTGAATGCAGCACTTTCACAGCATCATCCACCCACTGCTAACAATAACTACAGGCATAGACTGTATTTAGCAGGCTACTATTCACAGAATTCAGATATGAAACACAGAATTGGCTAAATCCAAGTTTTGTGCATAGATAACGCCAGAGTGCTGGGCTTAAATTACCTGCCTATAGCAGAGATGTGAAAGCAGGTCAGTGACAAATTTAGGTCCTGATCTAATCAAGCAGTCTGGAAGGCAGCCAGCAAGTCAGGACAGCTCAGATAGCAGACAGCATCTCTCTCCCTTCCCAAACATTCTGCTTGTGGGCTTTTAGCCTGCATGCCTCAGAAAGAATTGCTAAGTACTTGAGTGGTTTACAAAGCACTTTAAAATTAATTCAGATCAGGCTGTAGGTGGTTATGATGGAAGCTGTTGAACCGATGTCAAATAGTGTCCCCGCATCGTTTCTATGATTTATTTCCCTCACTTTTGTCCCTTCAAAAATCAATTGGTTTTCTTCACAGCCAGAGGCTTTATGAGATCTGAAATTAGTAAGCCTTTGAAGTGTCCCTAGCATTTGGAAGTGCTCAGAGCCCATGGTAGGCCAGCTTCCCACTCAGTACATAAGGAAAAGTTCTGGGGTCTGGAGAAAGAGGATGGTCTGGCACTGAGGCCCACATAGTGGATTGGGGCTCACCCTCTGAGACCCCTTGGCTTAGGTGAAGCTGATCTTCTTCCGGCAAACCTCAAGGCATCAAGCCCATCCTGCCCTGCTGCTCACTCAGAGTTCTGTCTCTGCCTGAGAGTAGGATGGGAGTTCAACCCATTATTAAACATCCTTCAGGCCACTGGACAAGCACACCAGAGTCCTGGAAACCATAACTTGAGTTCGATTTGTATCACAGTTGTGAGGGGCTCTGTTACTCTCATCCACTTGTCCTCTGACCTCAGTGAAGGTGGGCCATTCATGACTCTCACTTCACAGTTAATTACCCTTCTTCAGGTCCTGGGGCAAAATTCTCCCTTCCTCTATAGAGGCTTTTAAATCTCTGCCTCCTCTACTGCCTCTCTTGGAGCCTCTCTTTTGGGGCCTCTTTTCTGGGGTTGGCTGTCAATCATTCAGTTCCATCACTTCCATCAGGTTGGACCACAGTAGAGAGCGGTCCTAAGGAGGATACTCAGAACATGAATGTGCACATTTGTGCACCGTCAGAGTCTCACTCTGCTGTGATTCTCAACCTCGTAGAGTGCTTTTCTGTGGTAGAGTCTTTCTTTGCTTTGAGTTGCCTTACCAAATGTCCCTTTTACGAAACATGAATCTGATTCCTGACTGTCCCTTTGTAAGTAAGATAATCATATTTCCTGGCACTAATCATAATCCCAGAAAATGTGAAAGTTATACCTAAGTTATATCTAGGAAATGTAAATATCTTTTAATGACAATTGAATAAAAAACTGAAGGAAGAACTATTTGGATTGAAAGTTTTGAAATATATGGTTGGGTCAGTATGTCCAAGGGCTATGATATCAGATTGTCCTTTGACCATCAAACTGACTATTCTGAGTCTCATTCCTTAAAGTCCCTGATAGTAACAGGTTACCTTATTCATGTTCAATGAATGAATATAATTTGCTCATCTTAATGATTTATCTATTCAGAGTAATGTGATCCCTGTGTCAGGAAGATCCCCTGGAGAAGGAAATAGCAACCCACTCCACTATTCTTGCCTGGAAAATTCCAAGGATGGAGGACCTTGGCAGGCTACAGTCCATGGGGTTGCAAAGAATTGGACATGACAGAGTAACTTCACTTTCACTTTCATGCAGAGTAATATATGTGCATTTGGGGGAAGACTTTTAAAGATGAAATATCAGAATTAAATGACAAATTGTTGTAGATTTCCATCACACCTGGACTTTGCCTCAGTTTTGGCTTGTACTGGTAATTTTACTTCAAGCCTGGCTTGAAGTAACTGGAGATAATAGCTGGAGAGTTATGCCCCATGCCTTACTTATGTGTTGCCTAGTACTTATCGAAATATATTATGCAAAAAAAATCACATGAAGAATTTGTTAAGATACAAGCTTCCTGGTCCCCACAACCAGGGGAGATTTGAATTGGTAGGTTTGGGGTAGGCTTGAGAAAGTACATTTTGGAAAGACCTCAGATGATATTGCTGATAGTAGATCCCATTTTGGATAGTATTGTCATAATCTCAAGTTAGCAGTTGTCAGACATGCCTGTGAGATCATGTGCTTGTCTAAACGATAGATTCTCAGACTCTGTCTTTTGAAAATGTGTTTCTATAATCCTGGGAGGAACCTAGAAACCTAGGAAGCTTTGTTTTTAATAAAACACCCAGAAAATTCTTTGTGCCTGTTTATGTTCTCAGTGACATTTTATTGTTTTTCACTAATTTTTAGACTCAGAAATGTTGCCAAAATTGTAACAGAGTTGACATAGAGCACTTACCCAGCTTATATAACTTTAACTTAATTACCCAAACTCAGACATGAACACGGACTCAATACTATTAACTACTCCCCCTTTGGGTAATTCTGACACAATCAGTCTGTAACAGGCTGAGTAGTGGTCTCTGAAGATGCTCACATTCTAATCCTGAGAATCTAATAATGCTACCTTTTATGGCAAAATGGACTTCGTAGTGTGATTACTTTAGGGATTATGAGGTGGGGAGACTGCCCTAGATTCTTTGGATAGACCTGATATAATCAGAAGCATCCTTATTATTATAAGAGATGCATGCAAAAAAATCAGAATTAAAAGAGAAGGCAATGTGCAGAAAGAAACAGCAAGAAAATGTATTCTGATACAATGCCATAAGCCATGGTTCAAGGACAGCCTCTGGAAACTAGAAAAATGCTAGGAAATAGATTCTCCCTTAGAGATTCCAGAGTGATCCAGCTTGCCCCAGCACCTTGATTTTAGCCCTGTAAAGCTCGTTTTGGATTTCTGGCCTTCAGAACTATTAGAAGAAATTTCTACTGTTGTAAACCACTAAGTGTGTTCTAATTTATTACAGCAGCAGTAGGACATGAATACACAGGGTATGGAAAATATTTGAGAACTATTGAACCTCACTGGCATTGTGTAGGGAATTAAATAAGATAGCTAATATGAACTTGGCTAGCTTTATTTGGGGGGCTTCCTGGTGGCTCAGATGGTAAAGAATCTGCCTGCCTTGTGGGAGATCTGGGGTTCCTCGCTAGGTCAGAAAGATCCCGTGAAGAAAGGAATGGCTACTGACTCCAGTATTCTTTTTTTTTTTTTTTTACTAACAAAATGATTCCTATATCACAGCTTTTATTTGCTTGATTAGTTTATTTTTTTAATTTTTTTAAAATTAAATTTATTTTTTTAATTACAATACTGTATTTGTTTTGCCATACATTGACATGAATCAGCCACAGGTGTCCACGATCTCCCAATGCCAAAGCCCCTCCCACCTCCCACCCCACATCCTCTCCCTGAATCATCCCGTGCACCCGCCCCATGCGTCCTGCATCCTGTATTGAACATAGACTGGCGCTTCATTCTTACAAAATAGTATACATGTTTCAGTGCCGTTCTCCCAAATCATCCCACCCTCTCCCTCTCCCTCAGAGTCCAAAAGTCCGTTCTATACCTCTGAGTCTCTTTTGTTGTCTCACATAGAGGGTCTTCATTACTATCCTTCTAAATTCCATATATATGTGTCAGTATACTGTATTGGTGTTTTTCTTTCTGGCTTACTTCACTCTGTATAATCGGCTCCAATTTCATCCATCTCATTAGAACTGAGTCAAATTATTCTTTTTAAGGGCTGAGTAGTATTCCATTGTGTATATGTACCACAGCTTGCTTATCCATTCATCTGCTGATGAACATCGAGGTTGCTTCCATGTCCTGGCAGTGCTGCAATGAACATTGGGGTACATGTGTCTCTTTCAATTCTGGTTTCCTCGGTGTGTATGCCCAGCAGTGGGATGGCTGGATCATAAGGCAGTTCTATTTGCAATTTTTAAGGAATCTCCACACTGTTTTCCATAGTGGCTGTACTAGTTTGCATTCCCACCAGCAGTGTAAGAGGGTTCCCTTTTCTCCACATCCTCTCCAGCATTTATTGCTTGTAGACTTTTGGATCGCAGCCATTCTGACTGGTGTGAAATGATACCTCATTGTGGTCTTGATTTGCATTTCTCTGATAATAAGTGATGTTGAGCATCTTTTCATGTGTTTGTTAGCCATCCGTATGTCTTCTTTGGAGAAATGCCTATTTAGTTCTTTGGCCCATTTTTTATTGGTTCGTTTATTTTTCTGGAGTTGAGCTGCATAAGTTGCTTGTATATCTTTGAGATTAGTTGTTTGTCAGTTGTTTCATTTGCTATTGTTTTCCCCATTCAGAAGGCTGTCTTTTCACCTTGCTTATAGTTTCCTTTGTTGTGCAGAAGCTTTTAATTTTAATTAGATCCCATTTGTTTATTTTTGCTTTTATTTCCAGTACATTGGGAGGTGGATCATAGAGGATCCTGCTGTGATTTATGTTGGAGAGTGTTTTGCCTATGTTTTCCTCTAGGAGTTTTATAGTTTCTGGTCTTACATTTAGATCTTTAATCCATTTTGAGTTTATTTTTGTGTATGGTGTTAGAAAGAGATCTAGTTTCATTCTTTTACAAGTGGTTGACCAGTTTTCCCAGCACCACCTGTTAAAGAGACTGTCTTTACTCCATTGTATATTCTTGCCTCCTTTGTCGAAGATAAGGTGTCCATAGGTGTGTGGGTTAATCTCAGGGCTTTCTATTTTGTTCCATTGATCTATATTTCTGTCTTTGTGCCAGTACCATACTGTCTTAATGACTGTGGCTTTGTAGTAGAGCCTGAAGTCAGGCAAGTTGATTCCTCCAGTTCCATTCTTCTTTCTCAAGATTGCTTTGGCTATTCGAGGTTTTTGTATTTCCATATAAATCTTGAGATTATTTGATCTAGTTCTGTGAAAAATACTGCTGGTAGCTTGATGGGAATTGCATTGAATCTGTAGATTGCTTTGGGTAGTATACTCATTTTCACTATATTGATTCTTCCAACCCATGAGCATGGTATATTTCTCCATCTATTAGTGTCTTTGATTTCTTTCATCAGTGTTTTATAGTTTTCGATATATAGGTCTTTAGTTTCTTTAGGTAGGTATGTTCCTAAGTATTTTATTCTTTTCGTTGCAATGGTGAATGGGATTGTTTCCTTGACTTCTTTTTCTACTTTCTCATTATTAGTGTATAGGAATGCAAGGGATTTCTGAGTGTTGATTTTATATCCTGCAACTTTACTATATTCGTTGATTAGCTCTAGTAGTTTTCTGGTCGAGTCTTTAGGGTTTTCTATATAGAGGATCATGTTGTCTGCAAACAGTGAGAGTTTTACTTCTTCTTTTCCAATTTGGATTCCTTTTATTTCTTTTTCTGCTCTGATTGCTGTGGCCAAAACTTCCAGTACGATATTGAATAATAGTGGTGAGAGTGGACACCCTTGTCTTGTTCCTGACTTTAGGGGAAATGGTTTCAATTTTTCACCATTGAGGATAATGTTAGCTGTGGGTTTGTCATATATAGCTTTTATTATGTTGAGGTATGTTCCTTCTATTCCTGCTTTCTGGAGCGTTTTTATCATAAATGGATGTTGAATTTTGTCAAAGGCTTTTTCTGCATCTATTGAAATAATCATATGATTTTTATTTTTCAGTTTGTTAATGTGATGAATTACATTGATTGATTTGCGGATATTGAAGAATCCTTGCATCCCTGGGATAAAGCCCACTTCGTCATGGTGTATGATCTTTTTAATGTGTTGCTGGATTCTGATTGCTAGGATTTTGTTAAGGATTTTTGCATCTATGTTCATCAGTGATATTGGCCTGTAATTTTCTTTTTTGTGGTGTCTTTGTCAGGTTTTGGTATTAGGGTGATGGTGGCCTCATAGAATGAGTTTGGAAGTTTACCTTCCTCTGCAATTTTCTGGAATAGCTTCAGTAAGATAGGTGTTAGCTCTTCTCGAAATTTTTGGTAGAATTCAGCTGTGAAGCCGTCTGGACCTGGGCTTTTGTTTGCTGGAAGATTTCTGATTACAGTTTCAATTTCCATGCTTGTGATGGGTCTGTTAAGATTTTCTATTTCTTCCTGGTTCAGTTTTGGAAAGTTGTATTTTTCTAAGAATTTGTCCATTTCTTCCAAGTTGTTCATTTTATTGGCATATAATTGCTGATAGTAGTCTCTTATGATTCTTTGTATTTCTGTGTTGTCTGTCGTGATCTCTCCATTTTCATTTCTAATTTTATTAATTTGATTTTTTTCTCTTTGTTTCTTGATGAGTCTGGCTAATGGTTTGTCAATTTTATTTATCCTTTCAAAGAACCAGCTTTTTGCTTTGTTGATTTTTGCTATGGTCTCTTTTGTTTCTTTTGCATTTATTTCTGCCCTAATTTTTAGGATTTCTTTCCTTCTACTAACTCTGGGGTTCTCTATTTCTTCCTTTTCTAGTTGCGTTAGGGTGTAGAGTGAGGTTATTTATTTGGCTTCTTTCTTGTTTCTTGAGGTATGCCTGTATGGCTATGAACTTTCCTCTTAGCACTGCTTTTATAGTGTCCCATAGGTTCTGTGTAGTTGTGTTTTCATTTTCGTTCGTTTCGATGCATAATTTGATTTCTTTTTGATTTCTTCTGTGATTTGTTGATTATTCAGAAGGGTGTTGTTCAGCCTCCAAATGTTGGAATTTTTAATAGCTTTTCTCCTATAATTGAGATCTAACCTTAGTGCATTATGGTCAGAGAAGATGCTTGGAATAATTTCGATTTTTTTGAATTTATCAAGGTTAGATTTATGACCCAGGATGTGATCTATCCTGGAAAAGGTTCCGTGTGCACTTGAGTAAAAAATTGAAATTCATTGTTTTGGGGGTGAAATGTCCTATAGATATCAATTAGGTCTAACTGGTCTATTGTATCGTTTAAAGTTTGCATTTCTTTGTTAATTTTCTGTTTAGTTGATCTGTCCATAGGTGTGAGTGGGGTATTAAAGTCTCCCACTATTATTGTGTTATTATTAATTTCCCCTTTCATGCTTGTTAGCAATTGTCTTACATATTGCGGTGCTCCTATGTTGGGTGCATATATATTTATAATTGTTATATCTTCTTCTTGGATTGATCCTTTAATCATTATGTAGTGGCCTTCTTTGTCCCTTTTCACAGCCTTTGTTTTAAAGTGTATTTTATCGGATATGAGTATTGCTACTCCTGCTTTCTTTTGGTCTTTATTTGCATGGAATATCTTTTTCCAGCCCTTCACTTTCAGTCTGTATGTGTCCGTTGTTTTGAGGTGGGTCTCTTGTAAGCAGCATATATAGGGATCTTGTTTTTGTATCCATTCAGCCAGTCTTTGCCTTTTGGTTGGGGCATTCAACCCATTTACATTTAAGGTAATTATTGATAAGTATGCACCTGTTGCCATTTACTTTAGTGTTTTGGGTTCAGGTTTATTCATCCTTTTTGTGTTTCCTGTCTAAAGTCTATCCTTTAGTATTTGTTGGAGAGCTGGTTTGGTGGTGCTGAATTCTCTCAGCTTTTGTTTGTCTGTAAAGCTTTTGATTTCTCCTTCATATTTGAATGAGATTCTTGCTGGGTACAGTAGTCTTGGTTGAAGGTTATTATCTTTCATCACTTTAAGTATGTCTTGCCATTCCCTCCTAGCCTGAAGAGTTTCTATTGAAAGATCTGCAGTTATTCTTATGGGGATCCCCTTGTGTGTTATTTGTTGTTTTTCCCTTGCTGCTTTTAATATTTGTTCTTTGTGTTTGGTCTTTATTAGTTTGATTAGTATATGTCTTGGGGTGTTCTGCCTTGGGTTTATCCTGTTTGGCACTCTCTGGGTTTCTTGGACGTGGGTGATTATTTCCTTCCCTATTTTAGGGAAGTTTTCAACTATTATCTCCTCAAGTATTTTCTCATGGTCTTTCTTTTTTGTCTTCTTCTTCTGGGACTCCTATAATTCGAATGTTGGAACGTTTCATATTGTCTTGGAGGTCTCTGAGGTTGTCCTCATTTCTTTTAATTCGTCTGTCTTTTTCCCCTCACTGATTCATTTATTTCTACCATTTTATCTTCTATTTCACTAATCCTATCTTCTGCCTCCGATATTCTATTTGTAGCCTCCAGAGTGTTTCTGATCTCATTTATTGCAGTATTCATTATATGTTGACTCTTTTTATTTCTTCTAGGTCCTTGTTAAACCTTTCTTGCATCTTCTCAATCCTTGACCCCAGGCTATTTATCTGTGATTTCATTTTGATTTCAAGATTTTGGATCATTTTCACTATCAGTATTCGGAATTCTTTCTCAGGTAGATTCCCTATCTCTTCCTCTTTTGTTTGGTTTGGTGGGCATGTCTCCTGTTCCTTTACCTGCTGGGTATTCCTCTGTCTCTTCACCCTGGTTATATTGCTGCATTTGGGGTGGCTTTTCTATATTCTGGGAATTTGTGGAATTCTCTTTATTATAGAGCTTCCTCTCTGTGTTTGGGGTTATAACAGTGGCTTGTCAAAGTTTCTTGATTAGAGAGGCTTGTGTTGAGGCTCTGGTGGGTGGAGTTGGATTTCCTCTCTCTGGAGTGCTGTGAAGTGTCAAGTAATGGATTATGGGACGTCACTGATTTTGGAGTATTTTGAGCTGCCTGTGTATTGAAGCTCAGGGGCTTGTTCTTGTGTTGCTGGAGAATTTGCATGGTATGTCTTGCTCTGGAACTTGTTGGCCCTGGGTGGTGCTCAATTTCAGTATAGGTATGAAGGCATTTGATGAGCTCTTATTGGATAATGTTCCCTGTATTCAGGAATTCTTTGATGATCTCAGGATTTGGACTTACGCCTCCTGATTCTGGTTTTCAGATTTATTTTTACAATAGCCTCATGATTTCTCCATCTATTCAGCACTGTTGTTGAAACATCTGGGTTAATGATGATAGGTTTCTCCACTTTGAGGGTCGTCCCTAGAGGATCGCTGAGTTACTGGTTTTGAAGCCGATGATCCTCTTTGCTGGATGCCTGATGTCCTCTGCCAGCAGTCAGAAGTTGTTCTGTGGAATTTACTCAGCTTTGAAATGTTCTTTGATGAAGTGGTGAGGGAGAAAGTGTTCTCCCCCCTCCTATTCCTCCGCCATTTTTTTCCAAAATCCTTGATTAGTTTATTATGTTATCAACAAAATCAAACCTCAACCTGACAGCATCTTCGTGTCTCAGTCCTCCACACAGGAAAGGCGGGGCTTAAACCTCGACTCCAGTATTCTTGCCTGGAGAATTCCATGGACAGAGGAGCCTGGTGTGCTACAGTCCCTGGGGTTGCAAAGAATCGGACACGACTGAACAACGTGACATATATACTATCTGGGCTCACTAGAGGGTATTTTGGTTACCAAAGAAACAAAAGTAAACACTGACAGCTGTATGCTTGCACGATTGCTGGGGCTGTGCTTTATTTTTTAATAATAATATTTACTATTATTATATTTTATTTCTGTCCATTTGGCATGTGCAGGCCTTAGTTCTCCAATGAAGGATCACACCAGTGCCCTCTGCATTGGAAGCATGAAGTCTTAACCACTGGACTGCCAGGAAGTCCCACTCGGGTTGTATTCTGAGACAGTGTATCTTCACTGGGTAAGAAACTGAGGAAGATAATTGTCCTGGGATGTCATAGATGGTCCTTTCTCTGCTCTCTGTCCCTTTAGCCTCTGTTCATGAAAACCACTCAAAACTACCCATAAAGAAAATGGTTTGATTTTTGCTGCCTGTTTCAGTTGTTTATGTTTTTCTTAGCTTTACTGAGAATGGAGTTATACTATTACCTAAAATGCACACACCTACACACATCATTGAGGGTTTTGCGTCAGTTTGGTACACTTTCTTACTTTGAATTAGGTTTTTTCAAAAACTTTTCCCTTTTGGATTTGTATTATCTTTGGATCTCTGATTTATTTTCCTTTTCATTATTCATTTTCACCTTATCTTTGGATTTCTCTGTTTCTCATTTATTGAATCTTGTATTTTTCTTTTACTATATTATAATCTAATCATCTTGATTCCCGTTTTCTTTTTTTGTACGTGTGTGTCTGGTAGAAAGCAAGGAGTACAAGATGAGATGGGGGATTCTATGTCCTCCAGGAACTTCTGGGCAAGAACCATTTTCAGTCCATTTCCATACCTGCAGGGCACAATCTATTGCATGTTATAGTCAACATATGTTTCTGGAAAGAACATGTAAAAATTAACAAGGAGCTCCTTGTCAAACTCCCTCATCTGACAACTTTTCAAATATGTCTCTTGGCTGAGTAGATATCCTTTTTAAAAATTGAATCATTTATTTACAAGGTTGTGATGATTTCTTCTCTACAGCAAAGTGATTGTTTTATATATACATATATACTCATTTTTATATTCTTTTCTATTATGTTTTATCACAGGATATTGAATATAGTTCCCTGTGCTATACAGTAGGACTATGTTGTTTATCCATTATATATATATATAAAATAGTTAGCATCTGCTAACCCCAAACTCCCGTTTCATCCCTCCTCCACCTCCCCTCCCTCTTAGCAACCACAAGCTGTTCTCTATGTCTGTGAGTCTGTTTCTGTTTCATAAGTTAAGTTCATTTGTGTCATATTTTTAATTAATTAATTAATTTGTTATTTTTAAAATATAAATTTATTTTAATTGGAGGCTAATTACAATATTGTATTGGTTTTGCTATACATTGACATGAATCCAACATGAGTGTACACGCGTTCCCCATCCTGGACCCCCTCCTACCTCCCTCCACATCCTATCCCTCTGGGTCATCCCAGTACACCAGCCCCAAGCATCCCATAGCATGCATCAAACCTGGACTTGGATTCGTTTCACATATGATAATATACATGTTTCAATGCCATTCTCCCAAATCATCCCACCCTCGCCCTCTCTCAGAGTCCAAAAGACTGTTTTATGTATCTGTGTCTCTTTTGCTGTATTGCATACAGGGTTATCTTTACCATCTTTCTAAATTCCATATATATGTGTTATTATACTGTATTGGTGTTTTTCTTTCTGGCTTAATTCACTCTGTATAATATGCTCCTGGAAAAGGTCAGTTTTCATTCCAAATCCAAAGAAAGGCAGCGCCAAAGAATACTCAAACTACCGCACAATTGCACTCATCTCACACGCTAGTAAAGTAATGCTCAAAATTCTCCAAGCCAGGCTTCAGCAATACATGAAGCATGAACTTCCTGATGTTCTGACTGGTTTTAGAAAAGGCAGAGGAACCAGAGATCAAATTGCCAACATCCGCTGGATCATGGAATAAGCAAGAGAGTTCCAGAAAAACATCTCTTTCTGCTTTATTGACTATGCCAAAGCCTTTGACTGTGTGGATCACAATAAACTGTGGAAAATTCTGAAAGAGATGGGAATACCAGACCACCTGACCTGCCTCCTGAGAAATCTGTATGCAGGTCAGGAAGCAACAGTTAGAACTGGACATGGAACAACAGACTGGTTCCAAATAGGAAAAGGAGTACGTCAAGGCTGTATGTTGTCACCCTGCTTGTTTAACTTCTATGCAGAGTCCATCATGAGAAACGCTGGACAGGAAGAAACACAAGCTGGAATCAAGATTGCCAGGAGAAATATCAATAACCTCAGATATGCAGATGACACCACCCTTATGGCAGAAAGTGAAGAGGAACTAAAAAGCCTCTTGATAAAAGTGAAAGAGGAGAGTGAAAAAGTTGGCTTAAAGCTCAACATTCAGAAAACGAAGATCACGGGATCCAGTCCCATCACTTCATGGGAAATAGATGGGGAAACAGTGGAAAGAGTATCAGACTTTATTTTTTGGAGTTCCAAAATCACTGCAGATGGTGACTGCAGCCATGAAATTAAAAGACACTTACTCCTTGGAAGAAAAGTTATGACCAACCTAGATAGCATATTCAAAAGCAGAGAACATTACTTTGCCGACTAAGGTCTGTCTAGTCAAGGCTATGGTTTTTCCAGTGGTCATGTATGGATGTGAGAATTGGACTGTGAAGAAGGCTGAGCGCCAAAGAATTGATGCTTTTGACCTGTGGTGTTGGAGAAGACTCTTGAGAGTCCCTTGGACTGCAAGGAGAGCCAACCAGTCCATTCTGAAGGAGATCAGCCCTGGGATTTCTTTGGAAGGAATGATGCTAAAGCTGAAGCTCCAGTACTTGGGCCACCTCATGTGAAGAGCTGACTCATTGGAAAAGACTCTGATGCTGGGAGGGATTGGGGGCAGGAGGAGAAAGGGACGACCGAGGATGAGATGGCTGGATGGCATCATCGACTCAATGGACATGAGTTTGAGTGAACTCTCGGAGTTAGTGATAGACAGGGAGGCCTGGCGTGCTGTGATTCATGGAGTCGCAAAGAGTCAGACAAGACTGAGCGACTGAACTGAACTGAATACTCCATTGTGTGTATGTACCACAGCTTTCTTATCCATTCGTCTGCTGATGGACATCTAGGTTGTTTCCATATCCTGGCTATTATATACAGTGCTGCGATGAACATTGGGGTACACATGTCTCTTTCAATTCTGGTTTCCTCGGTGTGTATGCCCAAAAGTGGGATTGCTGGGTTGTATGGCAGTTCTATTTCCAGTTTCTTAAGGACTCTCCACACTGTGTATATTTTTGATTCCACATACATGTGATATCATGTGGTATTTGTCTTTCTGACTAGTTCACTTAGTGTGATTATCTCTAGGTCCATCCATATTGCTGCAAATGGTACTATTTCCTTCTTTTTAATGGGGAATATTACACACACACACACACCCCACATCTTTTGTTCATTCATCTGGCAATAGATTTAGACTTTTTTCCTTGTCTTGGCTGTTGTGAACAGTGCTTCTTTGAACACAAGAGTGCATGTTATTTTTGAATCATTAGTTTTGTCCAGATATATGCCCAGGAGGGGGGATTGCTGGATCATAGGGCAACTCTATTTTTAGTCTTTTGAGGAACCGCCATACTGTTCTCCAGCTTACATTCCCACCAACAATGCTATTTGTAGACTTTTTAATAATGACTCTTCTGACTGGTGTGAGGTGGTACCTCTTTGTAGTCTTGATTTGCATTTCTCTAATAACTAGTGATATCGAGCATCTCCTGTGCTGCTTGACTATCAGCATGTCTTCTTGGATAAATGTCTACTAGGTTCTTCTGCCCGTCTTTTGATTGGGTTGCTTGTTGTTTTGTTGTTGAGCTGTATGAGCAGCTTGTGTATTTTGGAAATTAAGCCTTTGGTTATATCGTTTGCAAATAGTTTTTCTCATTCTGTAGGTTGTCTTTGTTTTTTGTTTGTGGCTTCCTTTGCTAGTCAGAAGCTTGTAAGTTTAATTAGATTTCATTTGTTTATTTTTGCATTTATTTCTATTGCCTTGAGAGGCTATAGAGCTCATTTCTTTTAGTCAACTTATTTATTGATCATCTTCTCTGTCCCAGACATTAACCTAGGCCTCAGCAGCACAGTATAAAACAGATGGGATAGCCCAGTGATTTCAGGCTTGGTCTCAAACTTGACTAACTGATAACAGGATAAAAATCATATGCTCACCTGTTTTCTTTTTAACAATAATATTTTTGCTCTTCTTTTAGTCATTGTATTTTTTTTTTTACCAACAACATTAACCTCCAATTATATGCTCATTTTTGTTTTGATTTAGCTCTCATTTATGTTTTCCTTCACTTTTATTTATTTTAATTGTTTTTATCATTATAGCAGGAAATTTGGTATTTGGGGGGAAAGGGGAATAATTCTATCATAAATGGAAAATTTGTAGACCTCTTTTTCTCTACCCATTTCTGCAGGGGTCACATGGTGAAAGAGTCATATTCTTCTCACTGTTGCCTCTGAAACAGACATTCCTCACTAAGTATATTCAGAAATACATTTGAAGGGTAGTGACAACTCTCCCTAAAAGATAGCAGTAAGAAATGAGACCATTTGCTTGTACCATTAGTAACCACTTGTTCTAAAGTCTTTGGAGAAGAGAATGTCGTGTTTATAAGAAGGGGAATAGCAGAGATGCTTAGGCCTGCTTAGGGAAGTCTGGCTCACTTCTCTGTGTCTCCCAAGACTGATGTCCCTCTTTTGGGAAAGATAGAAGGTATCATAACATTACAACTGTTCTCCCAACACTCCAGCTGTTCTTCCAAATTTTATTTGCACAAGTTTGTATGAAATTTAGACTTTTGAAGACACATTTTTTCACATTCAAGATTTTGGCTTCTACTAGTCAGATTTCTTAGTTGTAATAAACAAAAACAAGCTCTGACTAACCAAAACCAGAAAACTATTTAGAATATATTGGGGATCGCTCTCAGTAGCTGTTGGAGAACCAGTGTCAAAATATAGGCAAGACTAAGTGAGACCAGGGCATCAAGAATTTTCATTCAAATTCACAGCATAGCAACAGTCTGATTCAAGAGTTATCATTGGTGAGTCCTTCACTGCCTTTTGTCTGCCAAGGACTCCACTGTCGATAATTTTAGAATTGCTTTGACATCCCTCATCTCCAGTCCTCAAGATTCAAACTCCTGTGTAAAAGCACTAGATCGACCAGGCCTTAGCCATCTTCTCTTACACTGGCTGCCAGGCATAGCAAGAGGTCTAATATCCATTTGACTTCCTTAGTGGGAGACAGATTCCTAAAATAGAGGGAGGGTGTCCAAATGATGGGCAGTCAAGATATTACGCAGGGTGCTACAGATGCTTCTTCCCTCAACCAAGGAACAAAGGCAGGGGAGATATTTGGGGGTAAGTTCATAACTTGTGCTCTTTGGGAGAAGGCAATGGCGACCCACTCCAGTACTTGCCTGGAAAATCCCATGAATAGAGGAGGCTGGTGGGCTGCAGTCCATGGGGTCGCGAAGAGTCAGACACGACTGAATGACTTCATTTCACTTTTCACTTTTATGCATTGGAGAAGGAAACGGCAACCCACTCCAGTGTTCTTGCCTGGAGAATCCCAGGGATGGGGAAGCCTGGTGGGCTGCCATCTATGGGGTTGCACAGAGTCAGACACGACTGAAGCAGCTTAGCAACATAGCTTGTGTTTTTTAAGTCACATTGTTATCAGCAGTTCCTTACTCTCACTGTGCTGCTGCTAGGTCACTTTAGTCGTGTCCAACTCCTTGCAGCCCCAGGGACTGTAGCCCTCCAGGTTCCTCTGTCCATGGGATTCTCCAGTCATGAATACTGGAGTGGGTTGCCATGCCCTCCTCCAGGGGATCTTCCCCCACCCAGGGATGGAACCCGCCTCTCTTGTCTCCCGCATTGGCAGGCAGGTTCTTTAGTGCCACCTGGGAAGAGAATCACTTTTAGAAGTCTCTTTACTATTGGTCCTTAAAAATCAAGATTTGTATTTATGTTTTTTTTTTTTAATCAAGGGGACAATTTTCCTCCCTCCCACCCCTCTCTTTCTTGTTGGCTCATATATTTTTAAAACTGGGAAGGGTCTTAGAATAACATCTATTCAATAAGAATGATTTTGGCTATAGGTAATGGAATATTCCCCCAAATGGCTTATAAAATGAGAAACTGTTTAATGAATTCTAATATTGGTAATTCAGCAGCTCAAATGACAAGGAGATCTGGGTCAGATTCCATATAATTCTTATAGCTTCCATGTCACGGTTGCATGATGGCTACCACACCTCCAAGCATGAAGTTTCAAAAGAATGTAGGAGGGAAATTTATTGTTGATAGTGAGGAAACACTTTCCAGGAATACCCCAAGCAAAACAGTCTCTTTCCGTTGGCGAGACTGGTTAGGTGTACACGTCCTAGCCACACAGAAAACTGAAGTGAGATGATATTTTCAGCTTTAGAGTAGGAGATCTACTCTACCAGCAAGGAAGAAGTGGGGAGAATGAGTCCTGGAAACCAACATCATTTGCTTTAGCAGCTGACTCAGCATTTGATTTTGGAGGGAACTGAGCCCCTGTAGAAGTTAAACCGTTTGTCAAAAGTCACAAGGTTAGTCAAGACAGATCCAATAATAGACCCAGGGGACTAAGCTGAGTTCTCTGTCTAATCTCTTCACTATTCCTCTGCTATTCAAGCATTCCTACGCATCAGATAGTTGTATCGGAAGGACACAAAATAGTATTGACTTTGTGAGTTTCCCATGTCATCAAATCCATCCTTATTAAATGAAGGTTGTGGTATAACCATAGGATGGTTGAGTCTGTGGAATGAGGGGCATTTCATAAGGATTTTCATATTAGGGTAGATGATTTTACTTTCTCTCTGCCACGGCATAGTTTCTTGGACTCTGTGTATTGTGTGTAAGGGGACAATTTGCCATTTGTAGTAAAATGTGCTTTCCCTCAACAGCTGAGAATATGGACAACGTACTGGGAGGACAGAGAATGAGAAAGGCAAGGGAGGCAGAGATTTAAAGAGGCCAGGTCGATGTAAGAAAGAAACCAAATCATTTCGTTTTGAGGCAGAACCCATCCATTCCTGTGAACTCAAAAGAGGGCAATGTAGAGGCCCCTTCATTCCTCTTTGGATCCATTGTAAAGGGCACTTATGAATGTACCCTTCTTGCTCGCTTGTCTCTATGATACTCAAAATTACGGTCATAGTGTGCTGCAGCAGATGGAGAAAATTTGAGCACCCTCTTATCACGATTGCTGTAGAAGTGGACAATCATGGCCACTGGATGGATGACCCATGTGGGTTTTGCCTTGTTTCAATACTAAGTAGATTCTGAAGGTTGGGGGCCTTAGAGTGAAGGATAATGAAAGAGATGGGAAAAGCTAGCAAACAAATGCGAAGTGGACTTGAAGCAAGAAAATCTTTAATAATCAGAAAGAAAGAAGAGAGGGAGGGCAGAACATACTATAAAACAACCCATGGATATCTTAAGGTAGGAATATATGTTTCATTGCCTACCCCTAGCCACAGACTTCTAAAACATTCTTCCTTATGCAGATTGAACTTTAGACAGATCTACATACTTTGGTATCTTTTTTCTTTTCTCTTTTAGAAATTTTATTGGAGGATTGTTGCTTTACAACATTGTGTTAGTTTCTACCTAGTTCACCACAGAGCATTGAGTAGAGTTCACTGTATTATATAGTTGGTTCTCATTAGTTATCTGTTTTACACATAGTAATGTATATATGTCAATCCCAATATTTCAATCCATCTCACCTCCACTTACCCCTTGCCCCTTGGTATCCATATGTATGTTCTCTGTGTTTGTGTCTCTAGTTCTGCTTTGCAAATAAATTTATCTATACCATTTTTCTAGATTCCACATATATGTGTTAATATATGATATTTGTTTTTCTCTTTCTGACTTATTTTATAGAGGGAACCTATCTCACCGTGTACAGCAATGTGCATAGACCATGTACAGCAAACTCACAGCAGACGTTATCCTCAATGGTGAAAAACTGAAAGCATCTCCTTTAAGATCAGGAACAAAACAAAGATGTCCACTCTTGAGACTATTTCTTTGATATCTTTTTTTTCCCTCTCTTTGGTATCTTAATACTTTCTGGAACCAGATAACTGGGCCAGGAATAACCACATTATCCGATATCTGTCTATGCAATGGCTAGCCAACAAATTCTAAAGCTTGGCTTGAAGAGATGAGTGAGATCAATCAGACTGACTCATATTCTCTCCTAGTTTCCCTCCGTCATATTTAAACTGAAGAACTAAGACTGGTTATAGTTGGTGATGGGCAGAAGGGCTGAAACTGTTTGACACAGAGTTGGAACTGCTGGTCACACTGAGTCATGTGCAGGGTGAAGTAGAAAAAGATAATTGAGAAAGGAAATGGATCAAACTCAGAAGAATAGAAGTTAGAAACTGGCTAGTCCCTAGTTTCTAGCTAAAATGCTACCAAATGCCCATTTAGTCTTCACTCTCTTTTCTTGGCCCATGAAATGCTTTTATTCTTATTATCAATCCTACTTTGCATATATGATAATGTATTTCTGCTTCTTGTAAACAAAATTAATGGAAGACAATAAGTACCCCCATGACCTGAAAGTTCATTGCTGAAGGCTTCATATCTTGAGTTAAACTTTATCCATTCCAATGGTACTCTTTAAAAATATATTATTCCTTGAAAGACTATGCTCATATGTTATTATAACTTCTGATATAGTAGATTCTGTCTATGGGGGAAGGTGAATTGTAGGCACAGGTTAAGAGAGGGAAAGAAGTTATTCATAGACTACTCACAAAAAGTGAACTATTTTTCAAGTGGCATTATAGAGCAGAGCCTTTAGAGAAGTCAGAGCACTCAAAGGAGGGTAGGGGAGTCCAGAAACAAATGATGATGATCTTGTCATTCAAAGAGGGGCATTGAAAGCTCAGGAAAAAAATGAGCTTTGACTGAGCTATTGTATTGAAAGTAGAGTTAGGGTTAACATTTTACTCTTAGATGTTAGCAAAGTGTGTAGTCTGTAGCAAACCTTTAGCAATTTAAAATGTTAATTGATGATAGAGAAAATAATGAACTAGGCTTAGTTATCATGGATCACAAGAGTTTCCTGGAAGACCTTTAAATAAATAATAAACAATGACCCCCAGGAACTGACTCCTGTTTTCTTCTCTTCAGAATCAGGAAAGTTTAAATAGCAAAGGAAATCTTTATGAAATGTTAAGCCATAAATCAGGGACTTTCTACTTGAAAAACCTGCCTTTAACCATTAGGATAAGCTGATAGTAAATAAGATTTTGCTGTTCTTTCCTACTTTTACCTTTAGTATATAGAGAATATAAAGTGGCCTCTCGAAATAAAAAGATTTCCATTGTCTTGCACATGGCATAGTAATTATTAATTTTTTTATAGCTTTGGTGATCTTTACTTATAAAACCTTTGATCTAGGCTTAGAAAAGATAGCAACATGTTTTAGTAGTATTATTAGCTCTTCAGTGCAATCTCATGTTCTAAAATTATGGTTCTAAAATTACTAGTACAGAATTTAGGACACTGATGAGATTTTTAGGTCATCCCTCCCTCCCTGACTTAGAATTCTTTCTCTAAGAAATATTAGCAGTACAGATTTCTGTAAGAGAGAAGACAGTTTTGGCTGGACTTCAGGTATGAGGATGTTAAAAAGCAACAAACATGAGCACTACTTTCTATAAAAATAAAGTTTATGTTTATACAAGAACTGTTTTATTTATGTCTGTTTATTCAGTCGAGAGCCATCCAATGTTGGCTTGAGACTACACAAGGGGATGTGTTAGGAGATAAGAGGAAGCTGTATCTCAGCCAAACCAGGTTAATTAGCAACAGTCCACCCATAATTGCACACACTTGGATGTGGTAGACTATTAAAAATATATCTAGGCAACCAAAAGAAATTAGAATTTTATTTTTAAAAGGGCTTTCCACTTCCAAAGGGTTTCTGGGTCGGGGCTGGCAGAAGGAGGTAGGCAAGGGAAGCGTGTCACTGAAGAAGATTCAGTGAATAAAGGGAAGTCTTGAAGTCCCCCAATGTTAGAGGTCTACAAGCTAATGTGCTTCAAGGGACTTTTCCCTGATTCTAAATTCTCTGTGACCCAGGGATTCCAGGCATTTTTAGGCTACAGACTCTATGGGGAGAGAAGAGATGAGAGTTGGTGAGATACTTCAAGGCCAGTAAAGAGATATGAGATGAGAAGGTATCCATGTCAGAGGCTCCGTCTACTTCAAAGGCTAGAGTGGTGGCGTGAGCAGCTTAAAAGAGACTGTTCAGTGCGTCCTTTGTGGGAGGGATGGTATAAAAAAGAGAGTAGTTGACTGTGGCCAGTTCCTCTCTTTTCTACCTTTAGAGGTAAAAGAAAGCACAGGTAATAGACTGAATCACATTAGGACTGGGGCTGTCTTCCGTTCAGTTCAGTTCAGTCGCTCAGTCGTGTCTGACTCTTTGTGACCCCATGAATCGCAGCCCGCCAGGCCTCCCCTGTCCATCACCAACTCCCGGAGTTCACCCAAACTCATGTCCATCGAGTCAGTGATGCCATCCAGCCATCTCATCCTCGATCATCCCCTTTTCTTCCTGCCCCCAATCCCTCCCAGCATCAGAGTCTTTTCCGATGAGTCACCTCTTCGCATGAGGTGGTCGAAGTACTGGAGTTTCAGCTTTAGTATCATTCCTTCCAAAGAAATCCCAGAGTTGATCTCCTTCAGAATGGACTGCTTGGATCTCCTTGCAGTCCAAGGGACTCTCAAGAGTCTTCTCCAAGATCACAGGTCAAAAGCATCAATTCTTCGGCACTCAGCCTTCTTCACAGTCCAACTCTCACATCCATACATGACTACTGGAAAAACCATATCCTTGACTTTATTTGGGGAGCTCCAAAATCACTGCAGATGGTGACTGCAGCCATGAAATTAAAAGACACTTATTCCTTGGAAGAAAAGTTATGACCAACCTAGAGAGCATATTCAAAAGCAGAGACATTACTTTGCCGACTAAAGTCCGTCTAGTCAAGGCTATGGTTTTTCCTGTGGTCATGTATGGATGTGAGAGTTGGACTGTGAAGAAGGCTGAGCACTGAAGAATTGATGCTTTTGAACTGTGGTGTTGGAGAAGACTCTTGAGAGTGCCTTGGACTGCAAGGAGATCAACCCTGAGATTTCTTTGGAAGGAATGATGCTAAAGCTGAAACTCCAGCACTTTAGCCACCTAATGCGAAGAGTTGACTCATCGGTAAAGACTTTGATGCTGGGAGGGATTGGGGGCAGGAGGAAAAGGAGACGACAGAGGATGAGATGGCTGGATGGCATCACTGACTGGATGGATGCGAGTCTGAGTGCACTCCGGGAATTGGTGATGGACATGGAGGCCTGGCGTGCTCTGATTCATGGGGTTGCAAAGAGTCGGACATGACTGAGTGACCGAACTGAACTGAACTGAACTGACTAGACGGACCTTAGTCGGCAAAGTAATGTCTCTGCTTTTCAATATGCTATCTAGGTTGGTCATATCTTTTCTTCCAAAGAGTAAGCGTCTTTTAATTTCATGGCTGCAGTCACCATCTGCAGTGATTTTGGAGCCCCCAAAATAAAGTCTGACACTGTTTCCACTGTTTCCCTATCTATTTCCCATGGAGTGATGGGATCGGGTGCAATGATCTTTGTTTTCTGAATGTTGAGCTTTAAGTCAACTTTTTCACTCTCCTCTTTCACTTTCATCAAGAGGCTTTTTAGCTCCTCTTCACTTTCTGCCATAAGGGTGGTGTCATCTGCATATCTGAGGTTATTGATATTTCTCCTGGCAATCTTGATTCCAGCTTGTGCTTCTTCCAGTCCAGCGTTTCTCCTGATGTACTCTGCATAGAAGTTAAATAAGCACTTTAGAGATGAAGAAATTAGAATCCAGAGAAGCCAGGCACCTTGCTAAGGGCAACATAGCCTGGAAGTGGGAGAGCTGGGAATTGAACTGAGGTTTGTTTGCTTCTTCAGCCACCTATTCATTCATTTACGTGCTCATTCACTCAGTGACTTACTGTGGGCCAGGAACTGGAGATATGGCAGTATTTGAGAAGACAAGACTTTGCCGTCATGGACTTTATATTCTAGTGAGGAGGAAGACAATGTCAGAAACAACTTAAATTCAAACTGAAATCTTTCTGACACTCTGGCTTAAAATAGTGACTTATTTTGTCAGACCCAGAGTATATGTGCATGTATGGATATGTCACAGATGGTGTGTGTGTGTTTAATCACTCAGTTGTGTCCGACTCTGCAACCCCATGGACTGTAGCCTGCTAGGCTCTTCTGTCCATGGGGATTTTCCAGGCTAGAATACTCAAGTGGGTTGCCATGCTCTCCTCCAGAGGATCTTCACAACCCAAGGATCTAACCAGGTCTCCTGCATTGCAGGTGGATTCTTTACCATCTGAGCCACTAGGGAAGCCCAAGAATATTGGAGTGAGCAGTCTATCCCTTCTCAAGGGAATCTTCCTGACCCAGGAATCAAACTGGGGTCTCCCTCATAGCAGGCAGATTCTTTACCAGCTGAGCTACCTGGGAAGTCAGATATCACCAAATTTCTGACTCCAGATGTCCAAGGACAACACTTTATAAAACATTCTAGTTTTTGTACCATTTTAGTTTCCAAGCCTCTTTTCAACCTAGGACATTTAAGCCTTTATCTGCACTGTAATTTCAAAACAGACCAGGATAGCACTCAGATTAGAACTTCCCCACCACCAGGGAATCAGAAATAGTCATTGTTGGCCTGAGAATGAAATGTGCTCATTAACAAAGAAAATTGGAAACTAGGCACTACTTTTCCATTAGTGCTTTGCTTTCTGAAGCATTAATGGATAGATCTTGCTACTGCTCCAGAAACTATTAATAATTCTCCCTATGGTGCACAAACAAGATACTACTGACCCACCCTCAGTAGGGTGTGAGATTTTAAAACATTTTTTTGCTTGTTTGGACAGTGCTGGAGATGGATATTATATTAACCAAAGTTATTTTAGTCCTGAATAACAGAAACTGAGCTCTGCTAATTTAAACCAGAACAATAAATAAAACCCAGGCAATTTGTTATACAAGTTTATTTTGGATCCTTATGGACCACTGAAATCAGGAATGTGGAAACCATTGGGAATCCAGGCCATTTTCTTTTTCCTCTTCTCATCCAAGCTATTCACTGCACATCTGTCCAGTTCTCAGCAACGGGACCCATCTAAGTGAATCAGACTTCTTGGGGAGCAGACCTTTGTGGCCACATCACTGCCAGCCTTTTCCTCCATGAGCAATAAGCAGTTAGTGACCAACTGTCCTGATTTGCCTGGGATTATCCTAGTTTTAATACATAAAACCCTGCATCCTGGATAACTGGGGAAGATGGCCGCCCTACGTGCAGCGGTCTTGCATGTATTAAGATAATGGATGTGGATATTGGGAGTACAGGTTCTAGTTCAAAGGATTTGAACCAGAAAAGACCAAAATTGAGTCTACTACAAAGTTAACAGCTGTTCTTTTATGTTTGTCTAGTTTGCATTCAACCACTTCTTAGATTTTTCAAAGATAATTTAGCCATTTATGTTAGGAACATGCAAACACAAACTACACCTTCCAGAAAGCAGCTAATAAGGATATATTTCACCGTTACCGTCACTCCTGCCTCTTCCCTAAGTCGCTTCAGTCATGTCCAATTCTTTGTGACATCATGGACTGTAGCCTGCCAGTTTTTTTTTTTTTTCCTGAGTAATGGCAAATTTCCGTAAGTACTACTTGATTTTGCCCTAGTTTCTTTCTATTCAGATGTAACAAAAGAATAAACCCTGCACTGGGATTAGAGAGTTCTCATTCTTTTTCTACCTTCATGACCTTCAGCCGATTAACCTACCTGCTAGCAGTCCCAGTTACCTTATTGTCAAAGGAGGAAGATGATTGTTCCTTTCTCTTGAGATGGAAGAGGAGGCCAGATGGCTCTTGATCTCTGATTCCTTATAAATCCCCATCTGATTTCCTAAAGCCACAGGAAATCTTCCCATGCTGACTGTCTTAAGGCTCTCCCTCTTTTAATTCTTGCATTATAAATTAAAATTCTGTGGATACATGTGTACGAACGGCCAAGGTACTTCACTGTTCACCAAAATCTAGCGCAACATTGTTAATTGGCTGGAGAATCCCAGGGACGATGGAGCCTGGTGGGCTGCCTAGACCTATGGGGTCGCACAGAGTTGGACACGACTCAAGCAACTTAGCAGCAGTAATACAAAATAAAATGTTCAAAGAAATTAAAGTTATGTGAGCTTTAACAACCAGTAGATTCAAAAATCATTTTAATTTTATGTGTCCCCACAATTATGAGGACTGTGGAAGTGTTAGCTCTCTTACTTGTTTCTTGCATTCACTTGTACAGTAGCTGGAAATGCTCTGAAAGCAAAACCTAACGATAATACCTGTCTTCCAGACTTTCTTCCACACTGTTCTAAGTGCACACCTCCAGTAATAATACATATTTTAAGATTAAATCTGGTTTTAAAACCGAGATTTAAAATGGCTCTCCACAAAGAAGTTGAATAATCAGTATTTAATCCTCTTTTTCAGCTTGATTGAGCTATAATTGACAAATAAAATTTGTAATATATTTAAAGAGCACAATGTGATAATTTGATATACATACACTTTGTGAAAAGACTCTAACCATTGAGTTAATAACACATCCATCAACTTACATATTTACCTTTCTCTGTGTGTGTGTGAACGTAAGTTTGACTATCTTAAGAAATTTCAGTTGTATAATACAATATCATCAACTATAGTTACCATGTTATATCCGGAGACCTTATTCATTTTGTAACTGAAAGTTTTTACCCTTTTATTAGCATTTCTTTATTTCCCCCAACCTCTGCCAACCACCATTCTAATCTGTTTCTATGATTTTGAATAGTTTTTTGTTAGACTCTACATATAAATGATGTAATGAAGCCAGGCAGTATTTGTCTTTCTCTATTATACCTAGCATATTTCTGTAGAGCTTCATCCATGTTGTTGCAAATGGCAAGATTGCCTTCTTTTTAAAAGTTGAATAATATTCCAATTATATATATATTTAATATATAATATGTATATGCTTAGTACTTATTAATATAGTGTCATAGAGAGTATAAAATTAATATTAAAAGGTATTTGTGCTGTGCTAAGTCACTTCAGTTGTGTCCAACTCTTTGCAACCCTGTGGACTATAGTCTGCCAGGCTCCTATGTTCGTGGGATTCTTTAGTCAAGAATACTGAAGTGGGTTGCCATTTCGTTTTCCAGGGGATCTTCCCAACCCCTTTCAAAACTATTTAAATTCACTTACATACTTTTAGATTATCAAATTCCTTTTTAAGTAGCAGTTATATCTCTGTACTTTCCTCCTAACATTTCAATTTAGGTTCTTTTTTTCATACTAACATGAAATGGCCAAGAAATCCCTAGGTTCTAAACAGTCAATTCGTGATGGGCTATAACACCAGACATGATTTGAGTACTACTTGATTTGGGTTGTTTTCACTATTGACAAATGATAAATTATATATGACAGGCTCTTCAGTTTGATGAAGTATCTGTTAAATTGATACAGTAAATGTTCACACTTGTCACCCAGTAATAACTTTTCTTACATATTTAAAAGAATAATGCGTATCTGATGTTCTCTTAAAAGAATGCCTACATTATTAAAATGTCAATTCTAAAAATACTCTCATACTGTGGTGGCAATTTACACTAAGGTATAATGATCTGAAATTGTCTTCACAGGAAGGAGGCCAACCTTGTAGGGTGGGTCAAACTCACTATATAAACGAAAGAAAAACAAAAGTGTTTATAAATCCAATTTCCTAGTACATTACAAGTTATTATACTGAGGAGAAAAAAAAATCTTTTGGTTCTTTTTAGAAACTTTCCACATGAAATAATTAATTTTTGACTGCACAGTCAAGATTGTGTACTAAAATGTAACACCTGATCTTTCTGAAAGCATTAGAATTATCCAAAGAGCTTCCCATTGATTCGTGCATTCTGTTCAACACCAGTAAATTTATTTACTTTTGACAAACTTTGAGATAAATGGTTTCATTTAGTCTCTCAGGTATGGGGGTGATCACCATTAAAATCTATCACCTATTGTTAGCAGTGGCTTAAGTCATATGTGACGTTGTTATAAAGCTGATTAATTATGTACAAACACTCTTCTGGACACTATGTATGTAGAATCTCATTTCAATGTTCACAAAATCCTAGCAAGTCGGTGCTGTTAGACCTGTGTCGTTAGTGAATAATCTGATGCACCGAGAGACTTGTCTAAAGCCATCACAACCTAAATAACTCAGAGGAGGAGGTGATGGAGCTGGCAGGCTAACTTGGGAATCCACACCTTTAATCACCCACTGTAGTCCCTTCCTACAGATGAGGCGATCACTGGGCAGCCTGCCCATCAGCCTGGGCAGTTTTACTGCCCATCAGTCTGTCACCATACCACTTGCTGCCTTTCCCCGACCTTTCCCTGAAAAGCCACAAATGTCTACCTTTTTAAATTAAAAAACTAAAAGCAACAAGCTCCAACTCATCAGAAGGGGGAAAAAAAACTATTAAAGTTTAGACTTGAATAGCCAAAGTACTCTCATCTCGACTTTATGTTTAAGGCCTATCTCTCATATTTGTAACCTCATCAGGCTCCTTTTTAATGACATTTTCATTCTATTCAATATGTATCTACTTATCATGACATCTGGGAAAGCCACTGTGTTCTGAAATTTAAATCGCAGTTTCTTTACACAAAGCAAACAGCCCTTCCCTGCCTCAAACAAAAGCAATAACATTTGTACCAACCACTTAGACAAAATGGAAAAAAATATCTAAGAAAATTGTTTTGCCTCACATTCAAGTCTTAAATCATAACCTCTTGTTATAACAAACTCACTGTGGAGGAATAAAGAAATTTAATGTTTCTACTGAACTCAATCCATTGTCCAAATAGAACATGTTTCCATTACTCACAACATCCTGAAAGGATTCAACTGAATTTAATGGCAAAAATGTCTTAAAACTGGGCAGGTGATAATTACTATTATTTATTCCCAATTGGTTTTTGTAAAGGTGTTTAATTATTTTTTTCTGAGCTGTCATTTAATACTCAGCCTCTCCTATTCTTGACATTCATAACCATAATAAAACATGAGAGTGAATTTAGAAATGTACCCTGAGAGGCAAACAAAACTAAGCCCTCTTCAAAACTGTATAACAAAGCTGTATTAGACTGGAGTTAGAACAAAAACAAGGTTCAACGTCTAAGTTGCAGGAACCTAACACTAAGTGGGATAGTATTGTAAAGAATGTTCTTTGTTCAACAGAATCTATTTTGCTAAGGTAGAAGGCTCTGGCTAGAAGAAAAAAGGGAACTGAAAACACTTGAATAAACGTTAGCATCATTCCAAGTCGGAAGGAAGCATTAGAGTTTATTGATTGTGCAGCTGAAACTTTTCTTGCAACTGACTACATTGTGTTCCATACTAAGGAAACAAATAATAATAATAGCTAAAATGATTGAGTTGCACTATTCTCCATCCATTTTCTTTGTGAGATGCTCTTAAAGAAAATAAACAGAAGTGTCAGTTAATTAAAGTTGGGAGATCAGAAGTTTGGGTGAGGGGGCCCTACTCCCTGAGAGGATCGTAGAGCCTAACAGGAAGAAAAAAGACTCCTCTTGTTTCCTGGCCAGGACTCAGTCGATGGAAAACCATGGACTCTATGTTTACTATAGCTCTCCCAACTTTTTTCTCTATAAAAAACTGTTCTCCTTCCTTTGCTGTGCAGGGATTTGCATGTGGCCTGTCAAGGTTGCAAACTCTCAAATTGCAATTCTCTGCTGATCCCAAGTGAGCCCATCTTTACTGGAGAAATATCTGATAGCCTATTTTGTATTTTTCTATTCATTTGTTTATGTTTTCTGACAGTCTATTTCAGGTCAACAGTCATTACTTTGCAATTTTCCTGGTATGGAGACTATTTCAAAATCTTTTTTTTTTTTAATAGTATCTACAAGGGCTCATGTTTTCATGATCACAACACATCCTTGAGAATCTTTGTAATATTCTAGTGATTTAAGCCTAAGTAAACTGTAGATCTTATCAAAAGAAGTAGTTCATGGCTGGAATAAACCATCGATATCATTTAATTCAACCTTTTCATTTTACAAAGGAGAAAAGATATATTGGAACTGTGACTGTAAGGATGATGTGGTGGCTATGAAGGGAAGGAGAAGGCAGAGACAGGGCTGTATGTGGACCCTGGGGCCTTTGGCTCTCACAGCAAAGACCATGATATTTAACCTGGCCTCCTGAGCTCAGCCCTCACTGCCTCTCATTCGCGGTTTCTCTGACTCTTTTACTTCTGTCTATGTAATTAATTGCCATCATTCTCCTCACCTACTCACCTTCCCCTCCACCCTGAGGACTGAAGCTCAAAAAGCATGGCCTGTGAATATTTTTTTCATCTCCATCTACCTGTGGCATAGTGCCTGGTACAGAGAATATACTCAGCCTGTGCTGAATGAATGACTACTGTGGATGGGTATATTATTTTTATTGAGGCCATTCTGGTAAGGCTGGTGTTTCTAGATTAAGCTGAGAGAATGCAGAAAGAAGAGATAGAAAGAGCTCTGTACTGATTTTTGCTTAGAAAATAAACTTTATCTATTTCTTGGTTCAACACAAGTCCCTGCTGACTGCCAGTTTGGACCCTGTGACATCTGGTTTCATCACAAGTTGGATCACCCTCCGGTGCTTTGGCAAGGACACATATAACTCTAACCAATGTAGGAACTGAAGGCCAATTCAATAGACTAGGAAGCTGGAAAAGAGCAAGTCAACACTCCTGGTCAAGCAATTCATTTTATGGAAGAGGAAGTAAGCCTTGCTTGGTCACTCTGGTGGGTGGGGAAGAGAGTCATGAAAATGAATATTCTCCTTACTCTTTTATGTTCTTGGCTGAGAATTCTCTGTGATAAAAGGCAGATTAACAGGAGAAAAATAGAAATTGAATAGCATGTATACCACTTATATACATGAAAAATACTCAGGAAAACTGAGTAACCCCCAAAATAAACCAAGCCACCACCTTAAATACCATCTTCAGCTAACGATAAAAGATGTCGAGGGGAAGAAGGGCGACCAGTTATGGGAAGTTACCAGGAAAGGCGCAGTAAAGAAGGGTATATTATTATGCAGACCTGTCTGTACCTTCTCCACTGATAGAAGTTACCAGAGATCTGGTCTTCTTCCCGGTGCAGAGAGGGAGACATTACAAATGGAGATTTCCCTTATAAAGGTATCTCACTCTCTTCATTTTCAAAGCTATATCTGCCATTTCTTAAAAATACCCAGCTCAAAATGGTCCTTATGCCAATGAGACATATTTTGGGATTGCATATTCTGGCCCCATGCAACTCAATACATTAAAGAATTCAGAAAACTGGAGTGAATAGGGAGGTCTAGTGTGACTCCAACATTTCGTTTTCAGAATACTATATACATGAGGGCGTTCCCATATTCTCCGGACACATCTAGTTCTGCCTCAGTCTGAGGGATGTAGGTTTGATATAGTTCTGTTTGCCCAGTTTTTACCATCTTATATTCCAAGGATTGCCAGGGAACCTGGTTGTCTATGTCCCTGTCTCAGTGTTAGGGATTTTCTTTAGGGAATCCTGTGAATCTTGGCTAACTCCACCATCTCATTTTGTCCTGGGATTTTTCCATGCCCATTGCTCACTATGGATGCTGAAATTCTGACAGCCATGATTACCCCCCTTGCTGAAGAGCTTCTGATATTTCACATATTATCGTTTCTTCCTTCTTTCATTTGACATTATGCGTATCTGCAAAAATTATTTTTAAAAATTTTGATATAACATTTTAAATGGCTACATACTATTCTATTGGAAAAATGATTCTTAGCCAGTCTTCTGTGCATGCATGCTAAATCGCTTCAGTTGTGTCCAACTCTCTGGGACACTCTGGACTGTAGTCCACCAGGCTCCTCTGTCCATGGGATTCTCCAGGCAAGAATGCTGGAATGGGCTGCTATGACCTCCTCCAGGAAATCTTCCCATGGGATTGAACCCATGTCTCTTATGTCTCCTGCATTGGCAGGTAGGTTCTTTACCACTAACGCCACTCAGGAAATCCAACCAATCTCCTACTTTTGGTCATTTAGGTTGTTTCCAATTTGTCACTATTATAAACTGCTGAGAAATTGTCCTTGTATTTTTAAGATACACTCCCAGAAATAAAATTGTCAGTCATAGAAAGTGAAAGTTGCTCAGTCCTGTCCGACTCTTTGCAACCTCATGGACCATACAGTCCATGGAACTCCAGTCCAGAATACTGGAATGGGTAGCAATTCCCTTCTCTAGTGGATTACTGGAGTGGGTAGCAGTTCCCTTCTCTAATGGATTACTGGAGTGGGTAGCAGTTCCCTTCTCCAGTGGATCTTCCCAACACAGGGGTCAAAGCCAGGTCTCCCACATTGTGGGCAGGGTCTTTACCAACTGAAGCGATTTAGCATGCATGCACAGAAGATTGTCTAAGAACCATTTCTTCAATAGAATAGTATGTAGCCATTTAAAATGTTATATAAAAATTTAAAAAAATAATATTTTGCAAATACCCATAATGTCAAATGAAAGAAGGAAGCCCAAGAATACTGGAGTGCGTAGCCTGTTCCTTCTCCAGTGGATGTTCCTGACCCAGGAATCAAACCAGGGTCTCCTGCATTGCAGGCAGCTTGTTTACCGCCTGAGCTGCCAGGGAAGCAGTATTAAAATATAGAAAGAAAAGAAACCACAGGCTCGAGGTAGAGTCACTTGCCCCGAGGACAGCAAACTAAGAGTGATCTGCAGTTTCTACCCCTGTCTGAAGTGGAATTTTAAGCAGTCAGTCTGGAATTTCCTGGCCAACATTAATGAGGTAATCTGTGAAACCCTTGCTGTCTGTCTCCCAAATAAAGGTGACCTTGACTGAATCAATCCCTTCTTTTCTTTTGGTAACAACTTTCCTACCCCATCCAGCTTCTGCCTGTAAAAGCTACCATATTGAACAGGTACTCCTTGGAACACCTTTCTTTTTACTAGATGAGATGACGCCCAATTCCTGAGTCATACAGTAAAACCAGCTAGACTTTCAAATTTATTCCGTTGAATATTGTTTTTTAGAGCAGGAAAAATCTGAAGTGCTTGGTACTTGTACTTAAATATATCCACTGTTAAATGTATCCACTGGTACATGGTTTCAAACTGGCAAGATCTTATTTAGTTAAGAAAATAATATTAGTCTGTAAATTCCCTGTTAGCAGAGATTTTATTTTTCAGATGTTTGTTTCATAACACCTATTATAGTTTCTTAACACTTAAAACAGCCTTGTATATAGGTACTCAGTAAGTGTTTTTGCCTGTCTGGCATTTGGCTCTACTTAGAGGTGGAGTAGGTTATTCCCAGATGAACCTAGAGACAAGCTGCCAGTGAAAAATCAACTTCTTTGAATACTAACTTGTATCAATGACACAGAAGAAAATACATCTGCTATTTGCATTTTTACTTATGTTCTATACTTAGAGCAAAAGCAAATAGACTCTGGGTATATCTTCAAATAGAATCTTTGGTTTTGTAAACTTTTAAGCAAACTAGTTGATTCTCAATTTCTGTAGGTGATGGTGGTGATGAGAGTCATGGTAAGTATGTGTGGGAGGTAGAGAGTGGTAAGGATGAGGGCAGAGATTCACTCTTCCCCTTCACCAGTTTAGACATTTAGTTGCCTCGGCTCTTGAATATTGTTTTGTGATTTCTTCAATTACAACTAAATTAAAATGACACAGTTGCAAGTGTGCAATTTAAACTTTGACCTAAACTCTACACTCACAACCAATCTGTGTTCTTTTTAAACGTGTACTTGTTTTCCTCAAATTCGCTATAGAACTGTGAATTGGAATACTTAAAATCTTTTGAGTTGCCATATTTTCTTAAGATATCACAAGTTCTTAACACTAGATGGCATGGTAGAATTATTATGTAATACCACTCGTGGAAAGGGAAAGTCTTCTCCAAATCAGAGATTTTCAGCTTTGAGAAAACCAGATACCTGAGGTAGCAGGCCATAGCTTAGATAGAGAAACAAATATGATGTATCTCTATGCTCGTAAATGCTTTCAACTGAGTATATATTATGGTCCCTTTTCAACTGTTATTAAATAATGCATTGTTTAAAACTATAAGTGATAAAGAAAGGGTTACAGTCTTGTTACTCAAATATATCCACAGTTAAATCTCTGGTAAATCTTGAGATATTGAGACCTTTAAATGCAGACATAAGTATTTATAGAGGATAGATCTGATACATGAAAAATGGTATTTTATAATATGCATTTTACAGAATAAACCTCAGACATTGTTTGTGTCATTAAATATACATCAAGAAAAGATATGGTTACAGAATTTTCCACAGACTAGATGTGCTATATTTATTCTTTTAACCAGTCTATTCTAACTTTAAATTGTTTTCAAAATTTTTTACTAGTATAAACAATGCTGAAATTAGGATCTTTAGTATCAAAAAGGTTCTGTTTTGTATTTTTCCAATTATTTTCTCAGATTAAATGTCTAGGTTAAATGGTGTATATCTTTAAAACTTCAACATACATATTGTTAGATTGCCTATCAGAATTATTGAATAAATTATCTCTATTACTTCCAAGAGCTTTTGAAAGGGTTATTTTCCCAACCCTTAAACCAATAGTGGATTTTCTGATTCTTTTAAGCATTTTCCAGGATAATAGGTAAAAATCATACCCCATTATTTTATTTTGCAGAATGAAAAAAATTACTATTGAAAATGTATTTATTTTCATTTATTGACATTTATATTTCTTCTTTTTGAATCACATACTTGTATGATCATCTGATTACTCTTTTGGGACCTTGCCTTTTTGAATAGTTTACAATAGCCTAAAATGATTTAATTTAATATTAGAATATACTACATTAACAATGTTGTGTTAGTTTCAGGTGTATAGCAAAGTGATTACATGTACCTATTCTTTTCCAAATTCTTTTCCCATTTTGGTTATTACAGAGTATTGAGTAGAGTTCCCTGTCTATCAAGTAGGTCTGTGTTGGTTATCTGTTTTAAATATAGCAGTGTGTACATGTCAATCCCAGACTCCCAGTCTATCCTTCCTCTTCACCCCTTCCCTCTGGTAACCATATAGTCATTCTCTAAGTCAGTAAATCTGTTTCCATTTTATAAATAAGTACGTGTATCTTTTTTTTTTTAGATTGCACATGCAAGTGCTATCATATAACATTTGTTTTTCTCTGTCTTACTTCATTTGGTATGATAATCTCCAGGTCCAACCATGTTGCTGCAAAGGGCATCATTTCACTCTTTTTAATGGCTGAGTAATATTCCATTGTATATATGTACTAGATCTTCTTTATTCTTTCACCTGTCAGTGGGCATTTAGGTTGCTTCCAGGTCTTGACTATTATAAACAGCACTGCATTGAACACTGGGGTGCATGTATCCTTTTGAACCATGGTTTTCTCTGGATATATGCCTAGGGATGGGATTTCTGGGTCATGTGGTAGCTCTATTTTTAGTTTCTTAAGGAACTTCTATACTGTTCTCCATAGTGGCTGTACCAATGTACATTCCCACCAATAGTATCGTAGAGTTCCCTTTTCTCCACACCCACTCCAGGATTTATTGTTTGCAGATTTTTTGATAATGGTCATTCTGACTGGTGTGAGATAACATCTCATTATAGTTTTGATTTGCAGTTCTCTAATAGTTTGTGACAATATATAGCCTTGATGTACTCCTTTTCCTATTTGGAACCAGTCTGTTGTTCCATGTCCAGTTCTAACTGTTGCTTCCTGACCTGCATACAAGTTTTTCAAGAGGCATGTCGAGTGGTCTGGTATTTCCATTTCTTTCAGAATTTTCCAGTTTATTGTGATCCACACAGTCAAAGGCTTTGGCATAGTCAATAAAGCAGAAATAGATGTTTTTCTAGAACTCTCTTGCTTTTTTGGTGATCCGGCAGATGTTGGCAATTTGATCTCTGGTTCCTCTGCCTTTTCTAAAACCAGCTTGAACATCTGGAAGTTCACGATTCATGTATTGCTGAATCCTGGCTTGGAGAATTTTGAGCATTGCTTTACTACTGTGTGAGATGAGTGCAATTGTGTGGTAGTTTGAGCATTCTTTGGGTTTGCCTTTCTTTGGGACTGGAATGAAAACTGACCTTTTCCAGTCCTGTGGCGACTGCTGAGTTTTCCAAATTTGCTGGCATATTGAGTGCAGCACTTTCACAGCATCATCTTTCAGGCTCTAAAATTACAGCAGATGGTGACTGCAGTCATGAAATTAAAAGATGCTTACTCCTTGGAAGAAAAGTTATAACACCTAGATAGCATATTCAAAAGCAGAGACATTACTTTGCCAACAAAGGTCTGTCTAGTCAAGGTTTTTTCCAGTGGTCATGTATGGATGTGAGAGTTGGACTGTGAAGAAAGCTGAGCACCGAAGAACTGATGCTTTTGAACTGTGGTGTTGGAGAAGATTCTTGAGAGTCCCTTGGACTGCAAGGAGGTCTAATCAGTCCATTCTAAAGAAGATCAGTCCTGGGTGTTCATTGGAAGCACTGATGCTAAAGCTGAAACTCCAGTACTTTGGCCACCTCATGCGAAGCGTTGACTCATTGGAAAAGACCCTGATGCTGGGAGGGATTGGGGGCAGGAGGAGAAGGGGACGATAGAGGATAAGATGGCTGGATGGCATCACTAACTTTGTGGGTGTGAGTCTGAGTGAACTCCGGGAGTTGGTGATGGACAGGGAGGCCTGGTGTGCTGCAATCCATGAGGTTGCAAAGAGTCAGACACGACTGAGCGACTGAAATGAACTGAACTGAACTGAACAGTTTGTGATGTTGACTGTCTTTTCCTGTGCTATTGGTCATCTATATGTCTTTGGAGAAATGTCTGTTTAGATCTTCTGCCCATTTTTGATAGGGTTGTTTGTTTTCTATTGAGCCATATAAAGTATAAATTTTGGAGATTAATTCATTATCAGTCACACTGCTTGAACATATTTTTCTCCCATTCTGCAGGTTGTCTTTTCATTTTGTTTATGATTTTCTTTGCTGTGTAAAATGTTTTGAGTTTAATCAGGTTCCATCTGTTTATTTTTGTTTTTATTTCCATTACTATTGAAGATGGATCAAAAAGATATTGCTGCAGTTTATGTCAAAGAGTGTTCTGCCTATGTTTTCCTCTAAGCGTTTTATAACATCCAGTTAATACAGTTTTTTTAGAACAAAACTGAGAGAGAGGTATTGAGATTTCCCATACATTTCATACTCCCACTTGCATTCTCTCTCCCACTGTCAGCATCCCCTGTAGAGCAGTATATTTGTTACAGTCAATGAACCAACAGAAATCTGTTGCAGCTTTTTTTTATGCTATCAACAAAATATCAGAAAGATTTTTAAAATCTTGTTTAAAATTGCATCAAAAATATCTAGGAATAAACCAAGGACGTGAAAGACCTATACTCTAAAAACTATAAAACATGGATGAGGAAGTTGAAGATGATTCTAAGAAATAAACAGATATCACACTTTCTTGGATTATAAGAATTAATATTGTTTAGCATGACAAATTAATCTACACAAATGAAGTTTTCAAAACTTGAGTGGAACTAGGCTAACATTTAAATTTAGTTAAGAAGAAAGTCATTGTAAATTGGCTGGTTATCAGTGGAAGGGTACTATGTGCTGTGCTGTGCTTAGTTGCTCAGTCCTGTCTGACTCTTTGCCACCCAATGGACTGTAGCCTGCCAGGCTTCTCTGTCCATGGATATTTCCAGGCAAGAATACTGGAGTGAGTTTCCATGCTGTTCTCCAGGAGATCTTCCCAACCTGGGGATCGAACCCAGGTCTGTGGCATTGTGGACGGATTCTTTACCATCTGAGCCATCAGCAGAAGGGTACTATAGGTTAAGGGTATTATATTATGGAAGAAAAGGAAATTAGAAAAGCAAGGCAAGAGCAGAAATAGTACCTGCTGGAAAATTTTGCTTCTAATTTTATGGGTTTAGCAGGAAATAGGAAAGACACATTTAAGCAGAAGAACTATATTAAGGAAATATAGTCTAGCTTTTGGAGAAGGCGATGGCACCCCCACTCCAGTACTCTTTCCTGGAAAATCCCATGGATGGAGGAGCCTGGTAGGCTGCAGTCCATGGGTTCACTAAGAGTCAGACATGACTGAGCGACTTCACTTTCACTTTTCACTTTCATGCACTGGAGAAGGAATGGCACCCCACTCCAGTGTTCTTGCCTGAAGAATCCCAGGGATGGGAGAGCCTGGTGGGCTGCCATCTGTGGGGTCACACAAAGTCAGACACGACTGAAGTGACTTAGCAGCAGCAGCAGCAGCAGCAGTCTAGCTTTATACCTACATATTCTAGTTAAAGGTTTGTGCTATTGGTAGTGTTAGAGGTTTCTGATATAGTAATGTGTACATATTTACGTTGTTTGTAGCCCATATATTAAACTTTGACTAATTAAAACAGAACATGTTCCTAGCTAATACGAATATTAGATTCTGGAGGGGAAACATAAAAAGATAATAATCACATTTTCAACATATCCTTTTGAAGGACAGAAATATGGGCCTATGAGAGTGTATAGCAGAGGATCCTGACATAGATGAGGATCAGGAAAAGTCAAGTTTTGAAGATCGGGTAGGAGTCATCTAGATGACCCAGCATTATAGAGTCTTCTATTTAAAGGATCAGCTCATTGAAATAACTTGTCCCAGGGAACAATCCTGGCGTACTCAAGGGTCAGAAATGAGCCCAATGTGGCTAGAACAAAGTCACAATATATAAAATGAAGGTGGTGAGGTAGACAGGGCCCCAACCAGATATGCAGGATTACATTAAAGATGTTGTTCTCAATTCCAGGAACAATAGAAAATCACTAGAAGGTTTAGATAGGAGGATGACATGATAAGAGTAGCTTTTTGTAAAGTTCTCTGCAACTGCAGTGTCAGGGCTGAATTGAAATGGGGTTAGTGTATGTGAGGGGGACCAACGTGGGGGCTCCTCCAGTGGTCCAGGAGATTGATGATGGCAGCATGAACTAGAGTGCTGGCTTTGAAGAGCTTGAAAGGGAATAACTTCAAGACATGTTGAGGAAGTGAAGTTAACAGAACGGGGGATAGATTGAAAGTGGATTGGAGGCAGAAGGATATGTCAAACACGACTCTTAAGCTTATGACTTTTGCAACAGAATGGATAGTGACGTACACTTGAAGAAAGGGTATACTGGAAGACTTGTGGATTTGAAGCAGAAGAACGTAAGTCAAGAACAGGTTGAAACTGACAAGTCTTTCAGACATAAAAGTGGAAATATAAACCTAACAATGAGGTGTCTGATCTGGAGCTCAAAGCAGAGATCTAGGAAAAAGGTAAACATTTTAAAGCTGTTGCACACATGTGTGAACTGAAGTCATGGGCATGGTAGAGATTATATAAGGAGAAAGATATTGGGGGAAAAGGTCTAAGGCTCAGCCTCAAAGAAATCCAATATTTATTGCCTAATTAGAGAGCATAATCTTGAAAAAGGAGCCAAGGACATCTAGAGAGGTAGCAAGACATCTAGGAGAGTGTCATGTTCTAGCACCATGAGCAACCACCTTCTACTTGCTGTGACCTCTGTACCATGGGTCATGGCTAATGGGCATGGGGTAAGCTTTTGACCTAAAGACAACTGGTGTGCACACTAACCAGAAATACATTATTATTTTCCTGACACAAATACCCTTCCATGCAGGAGCTCTCTATTGGACGGTGGGCTAACAAGCAAAATGGGTTCTCTGCAATGAAAATGCTGGGTGCCAGACCTGCAGAAGGAAAGGAGTACTTAGAAGAAAGGGCAGAAGCCAATGACTTAGAAAGGGAGCCAAAGCAGAGGGCTCAGTTCAGTAGCTCAGTCATGTCCGACTCTTTGCAACCCCATGGACTATACCACACCAGGCTTCCCTGACTTTCACCATCTCCCAGAGCTTGCTCAAACTCATGTCCATCGAGTTGGTGAAGCCATCCAACCATCTCATCCTCTGTCGTCCCCTTCTCCTCCTGCCTTCAGTCTTTCCCAGCAAAGTAGAGGGTAGTTGAGTCTCAATCACAGCAGAGTGGAAAGGAAGGAGCTCCTGTTGCCCAGGTGGAGATGACCCAGTGTCTAGAGTTATGCTGGATTCTAAACCACCTTCCAATTGCTGAATTCTATTTCCTTCTAGGTGAAGCCAATCTCTATGACTATACTTTTTTTAAGCTCAGGCATGTGATCAGTCACATCATTCTTATTTCCACATGTATCTTATTAAAAAAAAAAAAAGTACTACAGCTTAAGTCTGTTCCTTGCAACTTAAATTGCCTATACTCTCATTTTCTGCAGGAACTTATTATCTCATTCTTGTTTTCACACAAATTTCATCCCTTCAGTCTTTACCATGTGTATTCTGTTTATGTCCATATATATTCTGTGGATTCTTTTATGTACAAACTAGTAAAACTCATAAACCATGACCCACTAGCCCAGTTTGGATTAGTTTTGCATTTAGAGAAACATGGTCCCAATAGTAATTTTTTTCATAGTCTCTTTAATAAAGCACACACACTTTGCCTACACCCATAAGCTTCTTTTCTAACACCTGCACATTTCATAAAAGGTCTCGCTCTTCTACCTTAGCCAACAGTAGCAGCATGAAGAAATGGCTTGAAAGTGAACTTTTAAATATCCATAGCTTTACACCTGTTGACTCATCATAGTCATTAATACGAACCCTTAGAACTCTCAAAAGCACTTCCATTTAGACAGAATCAAATGGATGAAGCTTGGGTGCGTCAGAGATCATGACTTTCATCTCATTCATTTCTTCCATTCTGGAACAACTGGGTCAGTGGGTCAATAATGGGCTTTCAATGGTCAGTTCATAACAGTATGTGACATAAGCCTGTTAAGAAGCATCAGTTCAAGAAATAGATGTCATCATTAGAAAAGTATGTTGCTAGCAACAAATTGCATATTTTTCTTTTTTTCTTTGTGTCTTCAAAAACCCAGATGAATAGAAATACTTCTCCTTTATGAAGTATTAGAAACCACTTTAAGTCCTTAGCATGACAGGGTCTACTCATCACCAAGATTTAGTCTCCTTAAAATAGTTCTGACCTAAAGTCATCCACTTTGTTTTCTGGTGTATTTTTCAAAATGTTCTTTTATATCAAAAGTGAAAGTGAAATATTTTTAGGTCTCTGGAATGCTATGTACATCATTTAAAAAATATTCATTATTTTCTCCCTTTCTTGCTATTGCATTAACTCATTAACCATCTGATACCGTCTTTTAGGTGTGGATTCTCACTCATTATAGTAATTGATACACCTTTCATTTTCTTTTTGTAAAGGTTCAGAATGTTGGATTCTGATCTCAAAACTTGTGAGTTTTGACCACTTCCCACTGATAACTCTGTGACTTTGAAAGTTTATGCAATGGCTTTAAGCCTTAGCTATTTCCTCTGTATAATGGAGAAAATAATTTTATCCTGTGTGAATTCAATGATAAATTGCATGTTAATCACACTCTCGTAACAACTCAACAAATCTCAGGAATTCTTACTGTGATTGTGTATAGAACAACAATTGACTACCAAATGTGAGAATATATATGATCTCAAACACCTCTGAGGATGATTCTTTCATTCTTTAATGTAAAACAAATCAGATTTAAAAAATTTTAGGTGCCCATAGTGGAAATTAGAGAAGGCAATGGCACCCCCACTCCAGTACTCTTGCCTGGAAAATCCCATGGACGGAGGAGCCTGGTGGGCTGCAGTCCATGGGGTCGCAAAGAGTCGGACACAACTGAGCGAATTCACTTTCACTTTTCCCTTTCATGCATTGGAGAAGGAAATGGCAACCCACTCCAGTGTTCTTGCCTGGAGAATCCCAGGGACAGGGGAGCCTGGTGGGCTGCCGTCTATGGAGTTGCACAGAGTCGAACACGACTGAAGCGACTTAGCAGCAGCAGCAGCAGAGTGGAAAAGAATAGCAAATGTCTTATCCTATTAATGACATAAAATTCAGACTCCAAGTCTGAGTGTAGAATTTTGCATTCCAGATTAAAACAATGAGTTCTTTCAGATATTCAACTTTCTGGACTTGAGCAGTGTGTGGAGTTGGCCCATTATAGGCAGATGGTTTTATTGTCAGATTGCTGTGATTAAGTAATAAGGAAGTCTTATTTTAAAATATCAGTCTTAACTTTACAGTTAGTCAGTCCTTAGAGACTGTAGTTGTCATAAAACATCTGAATGGAAAAGTTGTATCAGAGGAAAACATGAGCAACTTTCTCATAAAAGTTGACTCCATCCTCTGTCTGCCTCCCTAAATTGCTTTGTTATAGAGCAGTGGCTCAAAGGACCTGGCATTAACTACTGTCATTTTTGTTTCTTCACTAGTAGAAGAAAAAAGTGCCCAAAAGACAAGCCTATGGCCATGGCAAACCCATAAAAAATAGCTGAAATTTAACTTAATAATCATTTTTCTTTTGAAACTCTTTGAAATAACTTATTTGTTCTATTTCAATTAAAGCCAGTTCCCTACATTACACATCCAAAGCATTTAAAATATGAGTCACTGACTTCAAATGAAGACTTAGAACTTTTTGTGTGTGTGTGCTTACATGTTTTTACTCTGATGATGGCAAAATTGATATACTTATTGTCACAGATGATGCCATTTGGAATTGTCCACAAAGAATAGGATCTTCCCTGGTAACTCAGTTGGTGAAGAATCTGCCTGCAGTGCAAGAGACATAGGTTTGATTCCTGGATTGGGAAGATCCACTGGAGAAGGAAATGGCAAACCACTCCAGTATTATTGCCTGGAAAATCCCATGGACAGAGGAGCCTGGCGGGCTACGGTCCATGGGGTCGCAAAGAGTTGGACAGGACTTAGTGAATAAACCACCCGCCACCCACAGCAAATATAGGGTGCCCTGTAAAGTTTGCAAGTGACTGATTTGTATAATTGGCACCATTTAATTGCACTGTTTTTTCATAGCGGCTTTTGCTGGAGAACTTCTCCATACAATAGGTTATCTGTTTGTCAGCTACAGTTGGCTGGGAATTCAGGAAAGGGCATGGGATTAATGAGGAGGAAGGGATGGACTTATCCTTATGGATATGGAGACATGAAAACGAATGCTTTTATTCCTACCTTTTAGTCAGATTCTTGATCTAAGGACCTATATCCAATTTTTCACTGTCTGTGTGCTGTGGAAGGGATGGGTAGGCAGATTCACATGAAAAAAAGCAAAGTCAGGCTGGCATTGATAAAATGGGGGCTGACTCATACTTCAGTAGGTTCACCAGAAATCTCCATGGCGAAGAATGTAAGCTTTGGAGTCAGACCTGAATTTGAAGCCCAAATTACCTTACAAACTATATATGACACTAGGCAAACCATGTAACCCAAGGTCATAAAGCTAGTAAGGATTGAAATTAAGATGAAATTCCACATTGAATTATAGCATTTAGGAGACTGAAGAATTTGTATTAAATATTTGTATATTTCTACCATAGGCAGATAAGACACCATACATAATTTAAGGGGCATCTGAAACACACAGAAAAAAGTCATGGAACCTAAATTTTCTATTATTTTCATTATTTTTAAAGTTAAGATATCAACTAGGTCTCTCTATGTGCTGTCACTTGTTCAACACTTTTCTCCTTTTTATAGTTCTCATGAACTCTTTGACCCACTATAATTTGGCTTCTTTCTTTAACTGAAGTATTGTTGATTCACAGTATTGTATTCATCTCAGGTATAAAGCAAAGTGACTCATATATTTATATACATATATGAATTTAAATGTATTTATATATTTCAGATTTATATATCTTTATTATATATATTATATATATTTTCAGATTATTTTCCATTATAGGTTATTATAAGATATTGAAATATCCTTCCTTGTGTCATATGATCAATCCTTGTTGCCTTTCTGTTTTGTGTATAACAGCTTGTATCTGTTAATCACATATTCTCAATTTATTGTTCCCCACCCTCCCTTTCCCCTTGATAACCACAAGGTTTTTTTTTTTTCTTTTTCTATGCCTGCAGGTCTTTTTCTGTTTTGTATAGAGATCCATTGTATTATTTTTTAGATTCCACATATATGTGACATCATATAATAGTTGTTTTTATAAGAGAACTGAGAAAAATTAAAAAGTCAAGATATTAAAATTTGCCAGCCCTGGGAATTATATTACATTCAATTTCATGAACCAAAATGTTAGAAAAATGGAAAACTTGGTGGAGAGCCACAAAGATAATTAAACGGCTGGAAAGGAAAGCCTACTAGAACATTAAAAGATTTGCAACTATTTATTAAATAATAAAATCTTAAAAGCTTAATTATAATGTTCTACAAAGAGGATTGTTATGGATTGGTTATTGATCAGTTCCTAATATATGTTTTTTTAATGATATAACACAAATTTGACTTCATATTTAGTAGCCTGATAGTCCTAATCTAAAGCAGTTATCTTTTCCCTCTTACCTACTTTCTCCTCTTTAATTCTGTTATGGTTCAGTATGCCATTCCTCAACACATTTCCCCAAATACTTCATTTCAGACTCTTCTGTTGACTTTGAGCGCCGCTCCATTTCTTCTAAGGAATTCTTGCTCACAGTAGTAGATATAATGGTCATGTGAATTAAACTGACCACCTGATGCGAAGAGCCAACTCACTGGAAAAGACCCTGTTGCTGGAAAAGATTGACGACAAGAGGAGAAAGGGGTGACAGAAGATGAGATGGTTGGATAGCATCATCGACTCAATGGACGTGTGTTTGAGTAAATACTGTGAGAGAGTGAAGGTCAGGGAAGACTGATATGCTGCAGTCCATGGGGTTGCAAAGAGCCAGACATTGCTGAGCACTGAACAGCACCACATTACCCAGACTGTGTACCTAGCCTTTCCTCCTAACATGATAACCTTAAAGGTCATTCTTTTTACAATATAAAGTACTCTTTTTAAAAATTAACTAGCTTATGTGAAAATGAAGTCACTCAGTCATGTCTGACTCTTTGCAACCCCATGGGCTGTAGCTTACCAGGCTCCTCTGTCCATGGAATTTTCCAGGCAAGAATACTGTGGGTTGCCATTTCCTTCTCCAGGAGATCTTCCTGACCCAGGGATTGAACCTGGGTCTCCCGTAGACCTGCCATCTCCTGTAGGCAAACACTTTACCATCTGAGCCATGAGGGAAGTCCATTACTAGTTTATAATTGAATATATTTAAGTGAAGGTCTTAAAAACCTAAGGAAAATCTTGGAAAATGAGAAGTCAAGTCTATGTGGCTTGAATTATGAGGAACCTGGGGTTAGTTCCTAAGGTAATATTGTGACTCTCAAATTAGCAGATCAGTTTCAAAGCAGCCTTTGAGAGGCTCCTTAAATTACAGATTACACTGACTTGAGAGGATTAAGGACTATAGACGGCTGTGCTTCATTTGAAACTTGTACTGACCACTTGATCAGGAATCAGAAGAGACCAATGTTACTTGCTAAATCAGCATATATTTCATATTACTAGAATGTCTCAACAGAACCGGGAGGACACATCAGATGCTATGAACATAATCATATAATATTGATCAGTGATCTCTCAGCATCTATAAAAATGGGCCAAATTTAAGGAATAAACTCTGGTGATATAAACTGCGTGTGTCTGAGGCCTTCTCTGCCAGGGGAAAGAACCCTTGGCAGCTCCCCATTGCCAAAGCAGGAGCCTGAGGACCTGACATGTGCCATCACTCTCCTCCCTGCCCTCTGATCATGACATTCTTGATGAGTCCAAATGCAACTCCAGCCTCTTTCTTTACAAGCTCTTCAGGAGGCCATAAATGCTGGACTGGAGTTGGCAATCCACGGTTTACAGATGGAATCCCAGTTTTCAGACACTGTAGCGAGACCTGCCTGTTCCTCATTTTCATGCCTTGCTACGCCCTGTTTTGTAAACTCAAGCTCCATCAATAATGAATTACTTGAGATTCTTCCAAACATTGAGTTCACTCTTGTGCTTTAGGTCAATTTTCCCAAAATGCTCTCCACACTCTCATCCGATTACCAGATACTGAACTATTTAGTCTCAATTTCTCCATGAGGATGGAGTCCCTAGAATCATATTCTGAAAGTCTCTTTTGTGATGTTGTTGGAAAGCTATTATTGTTGTTCAGTTGTTCAGGCATGTCCTATTCTTTGAGACCCCATGGACTGCAGCACGCCATGTTTCCCTGTCCTTCACTATCTTCTGGAGTTTGCTCAGACTCATGTCCATTGAGTTGATGATGCCATCCAAACATCTCTTCCTCTGTTGCCCACTTCTCCTGCCCTCAATCTTTCCAGCATCAGGGTATTTCTTTTCCAGTGAGTCAGCTCTTTGCATCAAGTGGTCAAAGTGTCGGAGCTTTTAGCTTCAGCATCAGTCTTTCCAATGAATATTCAAGGTTGATTTCCCTTATGATTGACTGGGTTGATGTCCTTACTGTCCAAGGCACTCTGAAGAGTCTTCTGCAGCACCATAGCCTGAAAGAATCAATTTTTCAGTGCTCAGTCTTCTTTATGGTCCATCTCTCACATCTGTGGGCTTCCCTTGTGGCTCAGCTGCTAAAGAATCTGCCTGCAATGTGGGAGACCCGTGTTTGATCCCTGGGTTGGGAAAATCCCCTGGAGAAGGAAAAGGCTACCCACTCCAGTATTCTAGCCTGTAGAATTCCATGGACTATATGGTCCATGAGGTTGCAAATAGTTGGAAACGACTGGATGACTTTCACTTTCTTACATCTGTACATTACTACTGAAAAAAACCCCACAGGTTTGACTATATGGACCTTTGCTGGCAAAGTGATATGTTTGATTTTTAATATGCTGTCTAGGTTTGTCATAGCTTTTCTTCCAAGGAGCAAGTGGTTTTTAATTTTATGGCTGCAGTCACTGTTCACAGTGATTTTGGAACCCAAGAAAACAAAGTCTGTCATGGTTTCCATTGTTTTCCCATCTCTTTGCCATGAAGTGATGGGACCGATGCCATGATATTAGTTTTTGAATATTGAATTTGAAGCCAGCTTTTTCACTCTCCTCTTTCACCTTCATCAAGTGTCTCTTTAGTGTCCCTTCACTTTCTGCCATTAGGGTGATGTCACCTGCATATCTGAGGTTGTTGATATCTGAGGTAGAGAAATATAGATACTTAAATATTGACTCAAAGCAAATCCAAAAATGTCTTAATGCATTACTATACATCACAACCAATTGGCACTTCTGAATTCTGAGTGTGTGTTCAACTGTGTCAAGAATAGGAAAGAACTCAGCAGAAATAGTAGATACATAATTCTTAATCTCACAATCTAAAAGTGCTATTTCTGATTATACACCCCAAAGAACTGAAAGCAAAGACTTGAAGAGATATTTTTATAGCATGTTCATAGCAACATTACTCACAGTATGCAAAAGGTTTAATCAGCTAAGTGTCCATCATATGCGAACTGATAGACAAACGGCTGCTTACAATGGGACGCCAGTGGAGTCGCTCAGTTGCGCCTGACTCTACGACCCCATGGACAGTAGCCTGCACCAAGCTCCTCTGTTTTCCAGGCAAGAGTACTGGAGTGGGTTGCCATTTCCTTCTCCAGGCAATCTTCCCGACCCAGGGATCGAACCCAGGTCTCCAGCATTGTAGGCAGACGCTTTACTATCTGAGCCACCAGGGAAGTCCCAATGGATCGTTGTTCAGCCTTAAAAAGGAAAGAAATTCTAACAAGTTACAACATGATGAAACTTGAAGACATTGTGCTAAGTGAATAAAAGGACGAATACTTTGTAATCCCACTTATATAAGGCACCTCCTGAGAGCGAAGGCAATGGCACCCCACTCCAGTACTCTTGCCTGGAAAATCCCGTGGACGGAGGTGGGCTGCAGTCCACGGGGTCACTGAGGGTCAGATACGACGGAATGACTTCACTTTCACTTTTCATTTTCATGCATTGGAGAAGGAAATGGCAACCCACTCCAGCGTTCTTGCCTGGAGAATCCCAGGGACGGGGGAGCCTGGTGGGCTGCCATCTATGAGGTTGCACAGAGTTGGACACGACTGAAGCTTCTCAGCAGCAGCAGTGAGAGTGAAAGTGTTAGTCACTCAGTTGTGTCCAACTCATTGTGATGCCATGGACTGTAGCCTGCCAGGCTCCTCTGTCCATGAAATTCTCCAGGCAAGAATATTGGAGTAGGGTGCCATGCCCTTTTCCAGGGGATCTTACTGACCCAGGAATTGAACCCAGGTCTCCTGCATTGCAGGCAGGTTCTGTACTGTCTGATCCACTAGGTTATATTAACAGAAAGAATAATGATGGTTTCTCTGGCTGGGGGAGAGAAGAATAGGGAGTTATTTTTATTGTGTAGAGTTGTTTTGTTGTTCAGTCATTAAATTGTGCCCGACTCTTAGTGACCCCAAGGACTGCAGCAAGCCAGGCTCCTCCATCCTCCACTATCTCCCAGAGGTAGCTTAAACTCATGTCCATTGAGTTGGTGATGCTATCTAACCATCTCATCTTCTGCCACCCCTTCTACTTTTGCTTCAGTCTTTCCCAGTACTAGGATCCTGTCCAATTAATTGGCTCTTCGCATCACATAGCCAAAGTATTGGAGCTTCAGCTTCAACATCAGTCCTTCCAATGAATATTCAGGGTTACTTTCCTTTCGGACTGACTGATTTGATCTCCTTGTAGTCAAAGACACTCAAGAGTCTTTACCCACACCACAATTTGAAAGCATCGATTCTTTGGCACTCAGCCTTCTTTATGGTCCAACTATCACAGATTACTAAATGAAAAGAATCCTAGAAATAGACGGTGCTGACAGTTGCACGATAGTGTAAATATGCTTACTACCATTGAACTACACTTCAAAACAGTTAAAATGTTAAATTTTATGTGCATATCGCCACAATTAAAATAATTTTTTTAAAAGAAGATCATGGTATTCTTGAAGATCAGAGCTATGCATCTGCAACAATTAAAAGAACTCAGAACATCATAGGAGCAAGTGTTGTTATCTATGGCTTTGAGAACCCCTATGCTTTTTTTTGGTTGATTTTTGCTTTGTTGGAAAGGATCATAAGGAAAAGAACTATTTCTAACTCTGCAGGGCAGGCTCCATGTCAATTCTTCCAGCACTAATGAGAACTAAAGCCAACCAGTCATTGAAGAATTAAATACCATCAACATAATTAAGCCTATTGAGAAATATTATGTGACATAGGCAAATATGTTTTTCCTCACTGTCCTTGAGCTGTAAAATTAAAGGTTACCTTAGCCCACATTGTTGGAGAAAGGTTTTCAAGGACTTTTAGAAACATCTGTCTTATTCAGCTATTTAATTATATTTCTTTAGGCGAAAGAGCCTGCTATCCTTGGAGCTGAGATCTAGCATAAGCTAAAGAGGAACTAGCTACTGTAAGTACTCATCTTTGTTATTCAAACTCTAGTCATCAGTTTTGAAAGTTGGTGTGGGCAACAAATTTAAAGGCCCCAGGTCCCCAACTGGAAATGTCTCCAGGAGGAATAATTCAATAAATAAAAAACAAAAGAAAAAAAAAAAACTTTGCATTTTCTGCGTACTGCCTTTGGGTTCCTGGAAATGTCAGTTTATAAATATAGTGCATTATGTCATCCTTCAGCTCCACTACTTAGATAGGATACAAATATTTTCCTTTAGCCATGACACCATGTGAACATCTGCCTAGAAACCTGCAACTGTACCACAAACCTTAACACATCCCACACTGAGTTACTGCCCTTCCCCTGAAATCTTTTTGGATCCAGTTTTCTCCTGGCAAATGAGCTCACCATCCATCTACTTCTCAAGTGAAACGCATGAGCAATATCTCCCACTCCTTACCTCCTCCCAGTTGTACCATGTAGCATCTGTCAAATCTGTCTAGTCTCTGTCCTCCTAGTTACTACCCTAGTTCAGGCCATAGTCACATTTTACTGGATTAATCAGCAGCCCTCAACCACGTCTCGTGCCCTGGGGCTCAGTGCCTCCTCTCCAGTCTTCACTCTGGAGCCAGGGTGATCTTTCTAAAACACACTCCCTTGCTTAAAATCCTTTTACTGGACACTCAGAAATATGCACACGTTAAAATTCACTTTTTACTTGTACGGTTCTCTGAGTTTGGACAAATCCCTAGAGTTTGTAGCTACCACCACCGTTGAAACACAGAACAACTGTGCTCACGCTCAGTCATTTCAGTTGTATCCGACTCTTTGTAGCTCCTCTGTCCGTGGAATTCTCCAGGCAAGAATACTGTAGTGGGTAGCTCTGACCTCCTCCAGGGGATCTTCCTGACCAGCGATCGAACCCACGTCTCCTGCATTGCAGGTAGATTCTTTACCGCTGAGCCACCGGGGAAGGCCACAGAACAATTAACCTCACCTTTAAAAAAATTTCCTCATGCTGCCTCTTTGTAACCAAATCCAAACTCCAACTCTAACCCTAAGTAACCCCAAGTAACCCCTGATCAGTTCTTCTCCATAGTTTTGCATGGTCAGCAAGTCACAAAAATGGAACGTTACAGGATGTAACCTTTTGACTCTGACTTCTTTCACGCCTCATTATGCATATGAGATTCAGATGAGACTCATATGCTGAGGTTCACATTCTTTTTATTGCAAAGTAGTATTTCATTGAACCATAAAACTGGCTCATGCTCACTTTACCTGTTTAATATGATGATTGTGGATATTAAGAAAAAACACCTTCCATTTGTTGAAGCCTAATTAAAAATAGAAAGTATCAGATTCATGGAAACATATGGGAACACTTAGTGGTTTCGCTCTGACCTCTTTGCTGTGCTCCACACTTGTACACCCCATTGCCTCCTGATCACATTCACTGGGAGTCCCCCGTGGCAACATGTGCAAACCTCCTACCTCCCCAGTCTCCTTTCTCAGTAAACGACAAGCTGTCCACATAGCTGTTCAAATCAAATCCAGAGGATTGTCCTGACATCTTTTGTATCTTACTCTTACTCCTTGCATGCATGTTAACTCACTTCAGTCATGTCTGACTCTTTGCAGATCTATGAACCATAGCCTGCCAGGCTCCTCTATACATGGGAGGGATTCCCCAGGCAAGAATACTGAGTGGGTTGCCATGACCTCCTCCAGGGGATCTTCCCAACCCAGGGATCAAACCCACATCTCTTAGGTCTCCTGCACTGGCAGGTTCTTTACTACTAGAGGGCTTCCCTGGTGGCTCAGATGGTAAAGCGTCTGCCTGCAATGTGGGAGACCTGGGTTCAATCCCTGGGTCAGGAAGGTGCCCTGACTCTTGCCTGAAAAATTCCATGGACTGAGGAGCCTGGTAGGCTACAGTCCACAGGGTTGCAAAGAGTCGGACACGACTGAGCGAATTCACTTCACTTACCACTAGAGCCTCCTGGGAAGCCCCACTCTTATTCCCTATGTCTACATAATCACCAGTTCGTATTGATTTTTCCTCTGAATTATATCTCAGATTGGTATTTCATCCCTTCTCTGGATGACTCCAACAGCCTTCTGTGTGGTCTCTCTGTTTACACCCTTTCCTGTACTCTAAACTGTTCTCCATGAAGCAGGGTGATTTTTGCAAAACTTCCTTTAGTTTATAATAATAAAGTTTCCTTTATTAAATAACAAGATTTCCAAGGGGATCTGTTGATAGACATGTCTACAAGCAAATGTTTTCCTGCTTTATTCAACAGAAAGTCAAAATTATTCTAAACTATCTCCAATACTGAATTTTGCTGCAGACAATTAGATATTTAATGCTGAGGAATAAGATGTGCCAATGGGCACATTTTCAAAATAAACACTTCTTAGATATATTACCAGACCTTGCCTTACTTTGAATTACAATCAATTACCATGTTAATTGTTTTGGATGAAGAGGATTCTAATTTCAAGACAAATAATAATGATTATAAAAGTTGAAATGTTTTATCCTTCATCAAGCTGCTGTTAACCTATGACTATGAGAGCACTTTTGCCCTATGGTAAATATTCATATTTTAGGTACAATGGACGTATGCTAATTTAATATCACTTAAAATACATGAGTGTTCCAGATACAATAGACTTTTAAACTCTTCAAAATACACGATTGCAAATAGTTTATACTATCTAATGAGAACAAAAGGGGGAATCATTTGATTTATAATTTCTGAAATTTAAAGTAATATTTTTAAGATGGATATATATATATCTCCCTCACAATGCTTACTAGTTACAAAGGGAAATAATGATAACTCTATAGTATAGAAACCTGGCAATTACTGCCTGAGCACATGATCAAGATTACCTCTTCACCATTATGGGGCAAACTGGTACCAAGAGCTTCCTAATGTGGTACATGGAGACACAATATCACTGATTCCTGCCAAGTGCAAGCATGGATCAAATCATGAAACACCAGATAATGGTTAAATGGTCTGACCTATACTCTTCAAATATCAATATCTTTGTCATAAAGCACAAGAAATAATAAGTGATTTCAGGTTAAAAAGATACAGCTGAAGGCACCTTAGATCTGGGACGTTCTTTTCCTATACAGAATTTAACTGGCACAATGGCAAACTATGAACAAAGTCTCAATTAGGTAATGGTATTGCATCAATATTAGTTTCTTGATTGTGTTAATTATATTATAGTTATCTAGGAGAAGGAATTGGCAACCCACTCCAGTATTCCTGCCGGGAAAATCCCATGGACGGAGGAGCCTGTTAGGCTACAGTCCATGGGGTTGCAAAGAGTTGGACACGACTGAGCGAATTCACTTTCACTTTCACTTTATCTAAGAGTACCTTTTAGGAAATACACATTCATATATTAAGGAGCAAGGAGCCATGCTTAATCTTGAACGCAGAAAGGGAAAGTGTATGTATCTGTGTGCACACAGAGAGGTTCGGGAAAGAGAAGGATAAACAGGGGAAAATGTTTACGTCTAGTTTATCTGAGTAAAGGATAAGATGATGTGTAGAAATTTTTGTCCTATTCTTGCAGTATTTTGTCTGAAATTATGTCAAAATAAAAATTTAAGGAGAAATAGATATTACCTATGCTATTATGTTAGAGGCTTTTAAAGACATAGTCTCTTTGAATTAATCGTTTCTCACCTGCCTGAGAATGAGTGCCTCCCTCAGAAACAATCGTCTTCCTCTTATCCCTTTATGTCTAAACAAGCTCTCTTAAGAAGCTACTGCGCTTGCTTCCTTCCACCCAGACTTTGAGGGAAGGAAGGGCATTCTGTTTTGGTGGGTTTTATAGGACTACATTTATATTTGTAGTTTAACTTATGATACAATAATGCAGCAATTTTTCATGTAACAATTTTACTTTTAACTCAGTAGGATTATATTCAGAGAAAAATGAAGCTGTACTTGAATTTCCCAAGGAACTTTGCATTTATTGTGCATCAAATGTGGTGTGTCCCTTGGCATTGTTGTGCTACACCTTTACCAGGCATGGAGGCAGGATGCTGGAGAGTAGAGAGTAAGAGTGAGAGAATTAGTCCTATGTGTGTTTGGTTAGGAGATGCTATGACCCCTGAATCAAAAGTCAGGTACCCATGGAGGAAACAGGGCAGTCCACAAGCAGATGACTAACTCACCACTGAACTATACATAATATGTGTTGGTTAGATGTTCGGATTATAGTATACGTTAAGAAGGTGTGTGAAGACCCAAATTCCCTTGAAATGTGGGAGTGAAATATCAAGGGCTCCCATTTGGTGGGTTTCCCTTTTTGTTTTGTTGATAGTTTCCTTTGCTGTGCAGAAGCTTCTTTAGTTTGATGTAGACCCAATTGTTTGTATTTTCTTTTGTTGCCTTTGCTTTCGGAGTCAGGTCCAAAAATATCATTACCAACACCATACTCAAGGAGTTTATCACTTAGGAGTTTTTTGGTTTCGGGTCTTACCTTCAAGTACTCAATCCATTTTGAACTAATTTTTGTGTATAGTATAAGACATGCATGTTCAGTTGCTAAGTCTTGTCTGACTCTTTGCAATCCCAAGAACTGTAGCCTGCTAGGCTCCTCTGTCCATGGGATTTTCCAGGCACTAACTCTGGAGTAGATTGCCATTTCCTTGTCCAATGATAGAACACAGTGGTCCAGTTTTATTCTCTTGCCTGTGGCTGTCTAGTTTTTTCAACATTTATTGAAGAGACCGTCCTTTCCCCATTGTATATTTTTGGCTCCTTTGTCATAAATGAGTTGACCATATATGTGCGGGTTTGTTTCTATACTCTCTATTATGTTCCACTGACTTATCTATTTTTATGCCAAAACCATCTGAGCCACAAGGCAGGAGAAACATCAAACAACCTCTGATATGCAGATGATACTAGTCTAATGGCAGAAATAAAAGAGCCTCTTGATGAGGATGAAGGAGGAGAGTGAAAGAGTTGGCTTAAAATTAACTATTAAAATAACTAAGATCGTGGCATCTGGCCCCATTACTTCATGGCAAACAGAAGGGGAAAAGGTGGAAGTAGTAACAGATTTATTCTTCTTGGGCCCTAAAATCACTGTGGATGGTGCCTGCAGCCATGAAATCAGAAGAGGGTTGCTTCTTGGCAGGAAAGCTATGACAAACATAGACAGTTTGCTGAAAAGCAGAGACATTACTCTGCTGACAAAGGTCCGTGATAGTCAAGGCTATGGTCTTCCCAGTGGTCACATATGGTTGTGAGAGCGAGACTGTAAAGGAAACAGAACGCCAAAGAACTGTTGCCTTTGAAATGTGACTCTGGAGAAGACTCCAGAGTCCAGTCCCTTGGACAGCAAGATCAAACCAGTTAATCCTAAGGGAAATCAACCCTGACTACTCATTGGAAGGACTGATGCTGAAGCTGAAGCTCCAATATTTTGGTCATCTGATGCAAACAGCTAACTCATTGGAAAAGTCCCTGATGCTAGGAAAGATTGAGGGCAAAAGGAGAAGATTGCCTCAAAAGATGAAATGGCTAAATGGCGTCACTGATGCAATGGACATGAACTTGGGCACACTTCAGGAGATGACGAAGGACAAGGAAGCCTGGCGTGTTGCATCTGTGGGGTCGCAAAGAGTTGGAAAGGACTGGGTGACTGAACAGTGCCAATACCATACAATTTTGATTGCTATAACTTTGAACTTAGTTTGAGATCAGGGAGTGTGATGCCTCCTGCATTGTTCTTTGTCAAATTTGTTTCAGCTATTCAGGGTTGTTTTGGTGGTTCCATGCAAATTTTAAGATTGTTTGGTCTATTTATGGGAAACATACTATTAGAATTCTTATAACAATTGCATTGAATCTGTAGACTGCTTTGTCCCGAAATGTACATTTTTAAAATTTCTGAATGCTCTTTTTTCTCTAATGTGAGACTCTTCCAGCCTGGGGCTGGGTTTTTGTTTTTGTTTTTCCGGGGTTTTTTTTTGTTTTTTTGTTTTTTGTTTTTTGTTTTTTTTGCATCTGTGGGACTGAAACAAATAACCAGCCCTCAACTATGGATTATGTGTGATAAAACACTAAAGGGTAAGAAAAGTTTTTATAGAAACTCCATCTCATCCCTTCTGCTATGTCCTCCCTCACACTTTGAACATGACCTTCAGTTGTGAGGCTTAAATGCAGTAGTTTTATCTGGCTGTTGAACCTAATTATAATGAGTGAAAGGCTCTAAGACTTATCATTGATGAGGTGGTGAGCCTTTTTCAGAAAGGTTGCCTTCAAATAGACTTTCGTGGCTTAATATATTTGTGGCACCCAACAGCTGTGTGCTTCTCCTAGAAACTTAATCTATCTCACTGATTAAGTGGCCTAGAAAATAAGATATGGGGTTAAAACCTTGTATTTAAATTCCGTGTGTTAATATTTATGTAAGCACTGAACTATCAAAAACACACTGGTGCTGTGTTATTTAGGCTGCTCATAGTGAGGAACTGAAAGATTTAAATTAGATCTGACATCATTATTTCCAAAGGGAAGTTTACTCTCACCAGTGAGTTCAAATGATTTGGTTATACTGTCTTTTAAAGAATTTTTCAGTGACATTGATTACTTATTCTTTGTGTACTGAGGAAACATAAAGGTGCTAATACAAATAGCTGTGAAAAGAAGAGAAGCAAAAAGCAAAGGAGAAAAGAAAAGATATTCCCATTTGAATGCAGAGTTCCAAAGATAGCAAGGAGAGATAAGAAAGCCTTCCTCAGTGATCAATGCAAAAAAATAGAGGAAAACAATAGAATGGGAAAGACTAATGATCTCTTCAAGAAAATTAGAGATACCAAGGGAACATTCCATGCAAAGATGGGCTCAACAAAGGCCAGAAATGGTATGGACCTAACAGAAGCAGAAGATATTAAGAAGAGGTGGCAAGAATACACAGAAGAACTATACAGAAAATATCTTCATGACCCAGATAATCACAGTGGTGTGATCACTCACCTGGAGCCAGACATCCTGGAATGTGAAGTCAAATGGGCCTTAGGAAGCATCACTATGAACAAAGCTAGTGGAGGTGATGGAATTTCAGTTGAGCTATTTCAAATCCTAAAAAATGATGCTGTGAAAGTGCTGCATTCAATATGCCGGCAGATCTGGAAAACTCAACAGTGGCCACAGGACAGGAAAAGGTCAGTTGTAATTCAAATCCCAAAGAAAGGCAATGCCAAAGAATTCTCATACTACTGCACAATTACACTCATCTCACACGCTAGTAAAGTAATGCTCAAAATTCTCCACGCCAATGTTGGCTTAAAGCTCAACATTCAGAAAACTAAGATCATGGCATCTGGTCCCATCACTTCATGGGAAATAGATGGGGAAAAAATGGAAACAGTGAGAGACTTTATTTTTTGTGTGTCCAAAATCATTGCAGAAGGTCATTGCAGCCATGAATTTAAAAGACGCTTAGTCCTTGGAAGAAAAGTTATGACCAACCTAGATAGTATATTCAAAAGCAGAGACGTTACTTTGCCAACAAAGGTCTGTCTAGTCAAGGCTATGGTTTTTCCTGTGGTCATGTATGGATGTGAGAGTTGGATTATAAAGAAAGCTGAGTGCTGAAGAATTGATGCTTTTGAACAATGGTGTTGGAGAAGACTCTTGAGAGTCCCTTGGACTGCAAGGAAATCCAACCAGTCCATCCTAAAGGACATCAATCCTGGGTATTCACTGGAAGGACTGATACTGAAGCTGAAACTCCAATACTTTGGCCACCTGATGCGAAGAGATGACTCATTTGAAAAGACCCTGATGCTGGGAAAGATTGAAGGTGGGCAGAGAATGGGACGACAGAGGATGAATGAGATGGTTGGATGGCATCACTGACTCAATGGACATGAGTTCGGTAAACTTCGGGAGTTGGTGATGGACAGGGAGGCCTGGTATGCTGCAATCCATGAGGTTGCAAAGAATCAGACACAGCTGAGTAACTGAACTGAATTGAAAGGTGCTGAAGAAAATTAAGAACAATGTAAAAAATATGACCCAGTTTTTTAAAGAACAGCTTACAGTTTTTAAGGGTGGGTTAAAGCATTTACATCTGAACACGTAAAATAATAGTAGTTATTTTGAGGACATCTCTTTAGTGAGGGTTATAGATGTAAGGTTTTAGATGCAGGAGAAGATCCACATAGGAAGGGAGAATTAAGAAATTTACAGAGGTTAATGTTCAGATGGAACTTAAAGGAAACGTATATTTGGGCAGTGAACAGGAGCTGAATAAATATTGCATATTTTGTCTATTTAAAATTTGTGTTTGTCATATACTCCAATTTGTTGTGGTTTAAAAAATAATGTGTTTATATTTTGAGCAGTTTTAGGTCACAGCAAAATTGAATAGACAGTAGAGAGGCTCCCTTTTATTTTTCTGTCCATCCCCCATAACCTCCTCTTTGTGGAAATCCTGCATCACAGTGGTGTACTCCCTATAGTCAGTAAGCCTACGTTGACCTATCATTATTACCTAAAGTCCATAGTTTACAGTAAAGTTCATGCTTGCGGTTGTAAATTCTATGGCTTTTGGCAAATGTATAATGACATGTATCCATCATTGTAGTATCCTGCAGAATAATTTCACTGCCCTAAAAATCGTACGTGCTCTGCCTATATCTTTTCCTATCCTCGTACCCTGGGCAACCTTGTTTTATTGTCTTCATAGTTTTGCCTCTGCCACAACATCATACAGCTGGAATCAAACAGCATATAGTCTTTTCAGTTTGGCTTGTTTCACTTAAATAATATACATTTAGGTCTCTTCCATGTCTTTTCATAACTTAGTAGTTCGTTGTTTTTTAATTTTTAGTACTATATAATATCCCATTGTCTGAATGTAGCAAATTTTATTTATCCTTTCACCTACTACAGAACATCTTGGGTGCTTCTAAGTTTTGCCAATCATGAATAAAGTGACTCTATATATGCAGGTGCAGGGTTTTGTGTGAATATAAGTCTTTAGTTCACTTGAGTAAATAATCAACGAGGGCCATTGCTGGACCACATGGTAAGTATACTAGTTTTGTAAGAAATCACCAACTGTCTTGTGAAGTGATTGTATCATTTGCATTCCACCAGCAATCGATGAAAGTTCCTGTTGCTCCACATTCTTGCCAATATTTGGTGTTGTCTGGCCATTTTAATAGGTGTTTCATTGTTGTTTTAATGTGCATTTCCTTGATTAAATATGATGTTAAACATCTTTTCATATGCATACTGGTCATCTATATATCTTTTGGTGAGATGCCTTTTAGGTCTTTTGCCATTTTAAAAATCAGGTTGTTCTTACTGATGAGTTTTAAGAACTTTTTGAATATTTTGGATAACAGTCTTTTACCAGATGTGTCATATGAAAGCATTTTCTTCTAATGTGTGGCTTACCTTCTCATTCTCTTGACATTGTCTTTTATATAGAGAGCATAAGTTTTAATTTCACTGAATCCCAACTTATCATTTCTTTCCTGGATCATGCCACTGGTGTTGTATCCAAATTCATTGAAATACCTAAGGTCATCTAGATTTTCTTCTATGTTATTTTTGTTAACTTTATATATTTGCATTTTGCATTTAGGGTCAAGAAGATCCCCTGGAGAAGAGCATGGCAATCCACTCCAGTGTCCTTGCCTTGAGAATTCCATGGACAGAGGAGCCTGGTGGGCTACAGTCCACAGGGCCACAAAGAGTTGGACATGACTGAGTGACTAATACTTTCACTTTTATGATCCACTTCAAATTAATTCTTGTGAAGGGTACATATACAGTCCCTTCTAGACTGATTTTTTTCATGACCAGTTACTCTAGCACCATTTATTAAAAACTTTATTTTTCCTCCATTGAATTGTTTGCTTTCTTTTTTTTTTTTTTTGTCAAAGATCAGTTGATGATATTTATGTGGGTCTGATTCTAGTCTCTCTCTTCTTTGTTACTGATTTATTTGTCTGTTCTTTCGCCAAGGCACACTGTCCCCATTACTGTAGTTTTACAGCCAGTATGGAAGCTGGGGAGTGTGTCAGTCCTTCAGCTTTTGTTCTCCTTTAATTCTGGATCTTTTGCAAGAAACTTTAGGATCAGTTTGTCAATACATTTGTAGATGTTCCTTGTCAATTTTATCAGTAATGAATGGGTGTTGGATTTTGTTAAATGCTTTTTTCTGCATCTATTGATATTATTGCTTGAATTTTTTTCTTCAGCTGGTTAATGAGGTATATTATATTATTTGATTTTCAGTATTGAACCATACTTGAGAAATCCCACTTGGTCAGAGTGTATAATTCTTTTTATACATTGTTGGATTCAATTTGCTAATACTTTATTAAGAATATTTCTATCTATATTTATGAAATACTGCTCTGTAGTTTTCTTGTAAATTTCTTTTGCTTTACTGTTAAAGTGATGCTGATCTCATAGAATGATTTAGGAAATATTTCCTCTGTGCCTATCTTCTGAAGAAAATATAAAGAACTGGTATAATTTCTTTCTTCAATGTTTTGTAAAACACCAATGAACTTATCTGGGGATGAGTTTTCTGTTTGGCGATATTATTATTTATTAAATTTCTTTAGTAGTAGATTTAGGCCACTGTGATGTTAATGCCTCCTAAGGGCCAAAAATTATGCTAGGTGAATATATGTTTATTCCTTAGCTATGTACCGAGACATGAAGAGTAAATAGTTGTATTAGACATTAACTGAGTCCTCTCTGTACTAGACAATTCTAAGCCATTCATGGTTATTCCAATCATCTTGCCAAGGTGAGCCAGCAGGCATGTGATACAATTCAGCCAATGGGACATGAGTGAAACACTGCTCAATGGGTTATTCAAAAGGTTTCCTTCCTCATTAAACATTTTTACTGGAAGAGAAATTCTTTATCCTCTGAGTGTTGTCATGTCTGGATATGGATTGCAACTGCTGCAGCCTTCTTTGGCCACATGAACCAGTGTTAGATTGAAAGTGATGCCGAGGATGGCAGAGAAAAGTGAAGGTAAAAACATGGAAATGGGCTAAGCAGCAAACCATTCTACCTGCCATATCTTCAGCTGGCCTTACCCTTGGGCATCACATTATATGAGGTAAAAGTATTTCTTTGTAGTACATTTTTTTCTATTTCTTGTAATGAAAAACTTGTGTGAAATACATTTGTTTCTCCATTCTATGCATGAGAAAGCTGAGACTTAAAAAGGTTAAATAATTTTTCCAAAATCTCACATCTGATAGGTGTCTGAGCTTGGGTCTAAACCTGGATGTGTCTCATTCCTTTGCATATTACGCCACTGCCCACCATATGTAAGGAAACAGATATGATAAGTTAATAAAAGCCAGAATTAATAGTATTGATGGCTATTAATTTTCATATACAAATTGTCTATTGCATGATTCCACTTTTCAATGTGAAGAACTAGTTTTGTATCATCTTAGTTACGTGAAATATATGATTTCATCCTATTTAGCCAAGATGGAAAATACACAAATAAACTTAAATCATTCTGAGGCCCACAAAAATGTGTAGTCATTTGAATAGTGACCTCCACCTTATGCCTCCAACCCCCATCCACAAATAAAAAGATATGTTCACTCAGGATCTAAGCATATGAGTTTATTTAGATAAATTTCTTTGAAGACATAAAAATTAAGAACCTTGAGATGAGATCATCTTGGGTTAGGGTAGACCCTAAGCTCAGTGGCAAGTATCTTTAAAAGAGAGGACACAGAAAGAAGAATGGAAGAGGGCATAGACATAAAGAAAATGGCCATGTGAAAATGAAGTCAGAGATTGACCCCAAGCCAGAGAATACTTGGAGCCCCTGAAAGCTGAAAGAAGTAAGAAGAATTCTCCCTAGAGCCTTCAGCACTACTGACACCTTGATTTTAGATTTCTGGTCTCTAAAACTTAGAGAAAATAAATTCTGTTTTTCTTTAGCCACCAAAGTTCATAAATATTTCTTACACCAGCCCTAAGAAACTAAGATAGGACTTTCCTGACCTAAAGAATTTTCATTTCCTTCCCTTGCCCTTGAAACTGATTTCTCCGTGTTGACTGCCGTCTCAGTCAACACGCTAGGCATGGTGAAACATGTGTTCCACTCTCCATGGAATAGCGTTGGTCCTCTGGAATGGTTGCCCATCTAAGGACTATATTGCCTAGTGCTTGAATCGCAGTCTAATGTGTATCTGGCTTTGACCAGTGAGCAGAAGTGATGAATGTTTCTTTTTAGTGGTGGTTTAGTTGCTAAGCTGTGTATGACTCTCTGCAACCCCATGGACTGTAACCCACCAGGCTGCTCTGTCCATGGGATTTCCCAGGCAAGAATACTGGAGTGGGGTGCCATTTCCTTCTCCAGGGGATCTTCCTAATCCAGGAATTGGACCTGCCTCTCCTGCATTGCAGCAGATTCTTGACCAATTGAGCCGCAGTAAGGTAGTTAAAAAGAGTGCTCTTTCTTGAGTCTTTTCCACTGGTTGGATCAGAAAGCAAGGTTCCAAGGGCAGAGCCTTTAGATTACAGTGCCATCACAGCTTAGTGAAGAAGAACACAGCACTATTGAGGAGAGCGAATTTCTTACATAAAAGTTGGGTTCTGCCAACAAGATAAAGGTAGGAAACATAAACTATCTGCCTCAAGTGCTCGTTATGTTCCTGTACTGTTTGACTAGACTTGCTTTGATGCAGTTCAGATAGTTAAAAATACTTTCCCAAAGGATACATTCTCAGCCTCTTGGACAATAATGATAGTATTTATAAAGTATTACTCAAATGTTAATGAAACACTTTGACTCAATACTCATTTACTTCTTATAAGAACTGTGTCATGCAGCTAAAATCAGTTGAGCTAACATTAGAACACTAAGAAATTTTGACTTCTAAGCCATAGCTCTTTCTGCAGCAGCACTCCATTTACAAATGGAAATTCTTATCTCTTTCCAGGAGACATAAGCTAATCATATGTGGTGAACATCTGCTCTTTTTCAGTTCAGTTCAGTTCAGTCGCTCAGTTGTGTCCGACTCTTTGAGACCCCATGAGTCACAGCATGCCAGGCCTCCCTGTCCATCACCAACTCCCAGAGTTCACTCAAATTCATGTCCATTGAGTCAGTGATGCCATCCAGCCATCTCATCCTCTGTCGTCCACTTCTTCTCCCACCCCCAATCCCTCCCAGCATCAGGGTCATTTCCAATGAGTCAGCTCTTCGCATGAGGTGGCCAAAGTATTGGAGGTTCAGCTTCAGCATCATTCCTTCCAATGAACACCCAGGGCTGATCTCCTTCAGAACGGACTGGTTGGATCTCCTTGCAGTGCAAGGGACTCTCAAGAGTCTTCTCCAAGATCACATTTCAAAAGCATCAATTCTTCGGTGCTCAACTTTCTTCACAGTCCAACTCTCACATCCATACATGACCACAGGAAAAACCACGTGACCTTCAGCAAATCATTTAACCTTTCTGAATCTCCATCCATAAAATAGTGACATTGGGCTTTGTTCTGTCCATCTCAGAATATATATGATGTTCAAATGAGACAAAATCATAAGAAATTCATTTGGAGATACTTTGACTCTATTCAGTAGATTTATCATTGTTCTTGAATAAGTTACCGGATTTTTCCATAGATTTTACAGGTGAGATAAGGCTAGGTTTCACACCTAATATATAATATCTTTATTATTTTTTATTAAAAAGGTAATATTAAAGAAAAATAGGGGTTCCCTGGTGGCTCAGATGGTTAAAGAATCCACCTGCAATGTGGGAGACCTGGGTTCAGTCCCCAAGTCAGGAAGATCCCCTGGAGGAGGGCATGGCAACCCACTCCAGTATTCTTGCCTGGAAAACCCCCATGGACAGAGGAGCCTGGTGGGCTAGAGTCCATGGCACCACAAAGACTTGGACACGACTGAGTGACTAAGCACAGCACACAGCAAAAAGTCCACATCCCCCTGAGGTCCCCCGTGGCCCCTTCCAGTTCACCAGCACAGCGCACAGGCAACCACACTTCTGGTTTTTGTCGCAGATGAATTTTGCTTCTCTTTAAGTTCATATAAGTTACTTATTTTCATTAAACAATGAACCAGTATTCATGATGGTAAAAGACACTGGATTCTTCAATTTTTTAGGGAACATGGTTGATTTAAATGTCTGATGTTGATGAAGAAAACTTTCTAAGAATTTCACAATGTGGACATCACTGCTCTGGATGCCTTTACAGTAGATGAAGAAAGAAAATTTTTGAGGAGGGTGGAATCTTCTTCTATTTACTCAGTCAATCATCAGATATTTCCTGTGAGCTTGATGAATGCTAGGCAGTTTGCTGGATTCATGTTTGCCACTGATCTGTTCCTCTCCTGATATTTGTTGCATCTGAATATCACCTGGTCTGATAGTTACCTGCTTTTTCCTAAATAAGTTCATTTTAGGGGAAAAAATTTTATTATTACAAAAAATGAAAAATCACTATCATATGTCTTAAATACAAAGGAATATTTTTAAGACAGAAGGTGGGGATTTCTGGCAATAAAACCTAAATATGAGGGGCTTTAGTTGTACTATTACACAGAGAAAGGGAGATAAAAGGTAGCCTACCAGGCTCCTCTGTCCATGGGATTTTCCAAAGAATAGTACTGGAGTGGATTGCCGTTTCCTTCCCCAGGGGATCGTCCCAACCCAGGGGTTGAACCCGGATCTCCCACATTGTAGACAGACACTTTACTGTCTGAGCCACCAGGAAAGTCATGAAAGGTAACAGTTGTTGCAATTTCAATACTTATCTGAACTCAAAATATAGACAGATCCCCAGATTACAGAAAAGACAGAGAAATCAAAGGTGGAGTGATGAACAGGTGGGGAGTTCTGTGCTTGTGTGGTGCTAAATCGCTTCAGACATTTCTGACTCTTTGCGACCCCATGGACTGTAGCCCTCCAGGCTCCTCTGCCCATGGGATCCTCCAGGCAAGAATATTGGAGTGCGTTACCATTTTCTCCTCCAGGGGATCGTCCCCACCCAGGGACTGAACCCAGGTCTCTTATGTCTCCTGCATTGGCAGGCGGGTTCTTCACCACTAGCACTGCTTGGAAAGCCCCGGGCAGTCCTGGAGGCCCACAGGGATGTTTATCCCAGTCACAGTGGAGGAAAGCTGGAGATCTTGTAGCCAGATGGAGACATATGAGGAAAGGGGCAGCTGAAACTGATACCACCCCTCCATCCTACAACACAGAAACCTCACACACACCTTTGAGGCTCAGCTTCTCTGGCAAAAATGGCCTGGATGCATGAAATCTAAGTCTGGATGAACAGAAAATTTTGATAAATAACCATGACTAAATAAAACTTCTAGGCCCACTGTGATGCTTAATTTTATATGTGACTGCAGCCATGAAATTAAAAGACACTTGCCCCTTGGAAGAAAAGTTATGACCAATTTAGACAGCATATCCGGAGAAGGCAATGGCACCCCACTCCAGTACTCTTGCCTGGAAAGTCCCATGGATGGAGGAGCCTGGTAGGCTGCAGTCCATGGGATCGCTGAGGGTCGGACACGACTGAGCAGGTTCACTTTCACTTTTCACTTTCATGCATTGGAAAAGGAAATGGCAATCCACTCCAATGTTCTTGCCTGGAGAATCCCAAGGTCGGAGGAGCTTGGTGGGCTGCTGTCTGTGGGGTAGCACAGAGTTGGACACAACTGAAGTGACTTAGCAGCAGCAGCAGCAGACAGCATATTAAAAGCAGAGACATTACTTTGCCAACAAAGGTCTATCTAGTCAAAGTTGTGGTTTTTCCAGTAGTCATGAATGGATGTGAGAGCTGGACTATAAAGAGGGCTTTATAGTTGGCAAGGAGATACAACCAGTCCATCCTAAAGGAAATCAGTCCTGAATAGTCACTGGAAGGACTGATGCTGAAGCTGAAACTCCAATACTTTGGCCACCTGATGCGAAGAACTGACTCATTTGAAAAGACCCTGATGCTGGGAAAGATTGAAGCTGGGAGGAAAAGGAGAAGACAGAGGATGAGATGATTGGATGACATCGCTGACTCAATGGAAATGAGTTTGAGTAAACTCTGGAAGTTGATGGACAGGGAGGCCTGGCGTGCTACAGTCTATGGGGTTGCAAAGAGGTGGACAAGACTGAGTGACTGAATTGAACTGAACTGAACTGATTAGTCATGAGGTGCCCAGATATTTGGTTAAACATTATTCTAGGTGAGATTGTTTCTAGACGAGATGAACATTTGAAGAGATAGACCAAGTAGAGCAGACTGCTCTCCCTAATGTGGATGGGCCTCCCCAGTAGATTGAAGACCTGAAAAGAGCAAAAAGGCTGAACAAGCTGGGACTTCCCCTGCCTAATTGTATATACATGCTTAGGTATACACATACTTAGGTACATGCATGCATATACCTAATACATATATATGTATGGGCAGACAGGGTGAGAGCAACAGGGATCCTATTGGTTTTATGTCTCTGGAGAACCCTCGTTAATTACACCCACACACCACTAGGTGTACTGAAGATTATGGAAGCAGATGAACCTTCTCCCTGCTCTCTGGCAAATAAACTGAGGATGTGACCCAAGCTTAGCCAATCAAATGCTCCGATGGGGACCTGGTGAGGTTGTTGTGCGAAGGACGCAAAAGCCAAAGAGTCAGTTAGTGATGATCTTGCAGCAGAATTGAGGGTCCAATGACATGTCAGCGAGGGACCAACAGCCAAGTTTCCAGCATCCAGGGTTTCAATGCTAACATTGAGGGCATCAGAAACATCAGCTCTGACATCTGGGCCAGTGCTTCTCTCCATGATCCCAACCTTTCTGGCAGCTCCACTTAGGTTTCCCAACACTGGCTTCTGTCCTCCAGCAGGCTATGCGAACTCACTAGATGCTATAAGCGAGATCATGAGCTTGATGCTATAGGCTTGCGGCTCTAGGTTCATAGAATGTTGATCATATCTTATGAGATAAACCTCTCCCTCGACACACATACAATGAGATGCTTTTGAAGAGTTCTAAATTTGAATTGCATTTTCGTCTGTGCTATTTTAGATCTGGGCCAGCTCTCTGCTGTGAAGAATAGGTGCATCCCAAGGTGTGAATCAAATGACATAATTAAAAGATCCCAGCTCCAAAATGTCGCATTTTTCTTATCAACTGACCACAGAGCCTCCTCCCTACTTGAAAATTTCAACTAATAATTTCCAGGCTTCACTGGTGGCTCAGATAATAAGGAATCTGCTTGTAACATAGGAGACCCGTGTTCAATCCCTTGATAGGGAAGATCCCCTGCCCCTAGAGAAGGAAATGGCAATCCACTCCAGTATTCTTGTCTGGGAAATCTCATGGACAGAGGAACCTTCCAGGCTACAGTCCATGGGGTTCGAAAGAGTTGGACATGACTGAGCAACTTTTGACTTTCATAAGTGACCACCCCCAGAAATTCTGCTTCTGTCTGCTTTCCAGTAGCGATGCATAGTTACCAAAGAGTCTGTGGATGCATGCAGGGTTCTGCAACTCTCTTGTGCACTAGCTGTATGAACATAGGCTACTGAATTGTATCTAGACCCTCAGTTTCCCTTCTCTGTAAAATGGGCATAACAATAGGACTTAATTCATGGAGGTATTTTCAGGTTTACGGGCTTGCAGTGCCCTAACACACAGGAAAAAAATGTATAATAAGCAGTAGATATTAAATTAATAACTTGTAAATCCAGAGAACAGAAGGTATGTGAAGAAAGCTTTATGTTCAGGAATTTAAAGAAATGCTGCATGTTCAAGTCCAACTTGGGCCAGGTTCATTTTAAGAATCTAACAGGTACTTTTATATTTCTAAGTTCAGTCTCATACTTCATAAAACATATTAATATATATCCATATATATTAATATGATTGCTTTTTAAAAAATTGCTTAGTATCAACTTATTTAACTTACATTGCTTAGAAATCACTGTGCTTACACTGAAACTTTTTGGAAGTGATAGTCAAATCTACATTTTTTTTCAAGCTATTACTATTTTTATAAATATTAATTTTTGGTTAGGTCCCATATAGGTGGGGAAAGTTTCTTCCAACTTTTTATTATGAAAAATTAGTACACATAAATGCTGATAAAACAGATAAATTTATACCTTGATATGCTATATCTGGATTTAAAAATTGTTATATTTTGCTTTATTTGTACTCTGTATACACAAATATATATATATATATGTATATATTTTTCTTTCCCCCTTTTTTTGGCTGAAAAAAATCTGAAAGTAAGTTGCTAGATATTATAACACTTCACCCCTAAGTACTTTAGCAGAAATCTCTGACATAATCATAACTCCTTCATTACACTTTAGGAAATTAACATAAATTCTGTAATATAATCTAATACTCATTTCATTTGTAACTGACTTTTTGGAACCAATATCAATAAAGTTACAGGGTTGCATTTGATATGTCTCTCTTGCTTTTAGTATAGAACATTTTTACTTCTTATAACACTGATTTTTTAGACCTCGGACTTTTAGAATGCTTTTTTATGGATTTATTTATTTCTTCATGGTGTGGTTTCATATGTATCTCCATCTTCCATATCCTTTATTTCTTATAAACTGGGAGTTAGGTCGTGATTCTTGATAGAGTTGTTTCAACATTTTTGTAAGCCCCTGTCATAGTGATGTAGTGAATTTTGTATTGCATCATAATGAAGAGGTCCATTTCAGATTGTTCCAGCATCAGAGTCCTAAGCTTGACCACTTGATAAGTGTGGTGACCCTAGATCTCTCACTGTGGAAGTGCACATTCCCCTTTGATAATTACTGAGTAATGTGCACTATAGATCCTGGAACTGTGCAAATATACTGTTCATTAGTAACGCTTTACCGGATGGTTTTAGCTTTTGTTGATAATCCTTGCCTGAATCGATGATTACAAGAGTTTTGAATACAAGAGTGTGACCTTCTAATATTATTATTTCCTCTACATTTATTAACTAGTATTATTTTTCTCTCTCTTTCTTATCTAACAATAGATCCCTAAATTTAACAATATAAAGCCATTAAATTTAAGTATAAATGAAACTAACATAATGTGATGTACCCTATATATTTTTTCCTTTGATGGGTAAAGTCAACAAATTTTCTCACACGTATTTAGCTCTTGAAAAATCCATAGCCTCTGTAGCACTGTGGTGCTTCGTGGATAAAACAGCTATAGTAGGAACTATTTCTAAGGACATGGCCAGCATTTAAACAGTTGTGTTGTTCAGTACTGTGAGTGGAGATCCACGCTTACACCTTCATGGCTGCATAGAAAAGTAAAAGTGAAGTCGCTCAGTCGTGTCCGACTCTTTGTGACCCTGTGGACTGTACCCTACCAGGCTTCTCTGTCCATGGGATTCTCCAGACAAGAGTACTGGAGTGGGTTACCATTTCCTTCTCCAGGGGATCTTCTCAACCCAGGGATCGAACCCGGGTCTCCACATTGCGGGCAGACGCTTTGACCTCTGAGCCACCAGGGAAGCCCCTCATGGCTGCATAGAAAGGTCAACCATGTCAATCCTGGCATTCAGAAGAACCTTGAATGTTCTTGGGTCATAATTCTTCTGGTCTCTCACAAAGGCTACTTATCTGCTTATTTGCTTTATCATGCTAATTTGAGTGGTGGTTTGCTTGTCATTTGCTTTCCTGAGCTGTTCTTAACAACCTCTAGTAATGCAGATTATTTTCAGAGCTGTTTTTTAAACTGCTTCTAGCACATTAGAGTTCTTTTAAGTTCAGAGTTCATGGTCTCTTTTGAAAGGATTACTTCAGTAAAAGTTTATTTATTTATTTATTTTCCCAATTGCATTTCAATAGAATTTTTGGCTTTACAATGGTTAGAGCATGACTTAGGTCCAAACATGATTTTACATGTATGGGAGTTTGGACTACATCTCTCTTTATTTGCAGCTTCTTTGTGAAATGGTAATAAAAATATTTAGCCCACAGGACTGTTGCAAAGACTATTTGAGACAGCATATGTTTCACTGAGCCTGCTGCTGTGCTGCTAAGTCACTTCAGTTGTGTCCAACTTTGTGAGACCCCATAGATGGCAGCCCACCAGGCTCCCCCCGTCCCTGGGATTCTCCAGGCAAGAACACTGGAGTGGGTGGCCATTTCCTTCTCCTAGAGCTCAATAAATGTAGCTGTGATGACAATGTTTTTAATGATAGTGTTTGGTCCCTAAAAACACTATGTATGTATTTATTTTTATTAACAAACAGTCAAGGTAAACTCTGAGAAACTTCCCTTGCTTTGCTTGCTTCTGGTTTTATTTTGGTACCACATACTCATCAAGTTCATGGGCTTCCCAAGTGGCACTAGTGGTAAAGAATCCACCTGCCAACGCAGGAAACGTAAGAGACGTGGATTCAATCCCTGGGTCAGGAGGGTCCCCTGGAGAAGAACATGGCAACCCACTCCAGTATTCTTGCCTGGAGGATCACATGAACAGAGGAGCCTTGCAGATTACGGTCCATAGGGTCACACAGAGTCAGACACGACTAAAGTGACTTAGCATGCACGCAGTCATCAGTTTGTAGCTCCTTTCAAAACCTTCAATGATTTTCAATAGCTTATGGAAGAAGCATCATATTCCCGAGGCTGGTGTTCTAGGATCTCTGCCAAACCACTCAGATTGCTTGCTCTTTCCAAACTTACCCTGCTTGACTCCTCTGCCCCCTCATCAGACAAGCCCCTCTATCCTAAGGCTCTTCATTCTCTGCTTTCCATCTATTCCTGCCTTTTCATGTTGAAATTATATTAGTTCTTTGATTCTCAGCTGCAAGTCAACTTAATTGAGGAACCTTACCTGATTCTCTATACTGAACATCATTGCTTCCATCTTTGCAAACTCTGTGATCCTTTCTCTGCAGTTATGTTTTAGAATGCTTGGCACTTTTATACCATGTTATTGTAATTTGTATGATCTGAGTTTCACAAGTTCTTTCTCCTGGCCTCTTGTAGTAGCTGACATCTCCCAAGTATGGCCAGGAGTTCTTGGACGTCATCAGTAGGAATCACAGATATCTGGTCTGTTACCATGTAGCTTTGGCAGTTGTAGTGCTCTTACTCAGGCTTCCCAGGTGGCACTAGTGGTAAGGAATCTCCCTACCAAGGCAGGAGATGCAAGAGTTGCAGGTTCAGTCCCTGGGCCAGGAAGAACCACTATAGGAGGGCATGACAACCCACTGCAGTATTCTTGCCTGGAGAATGCCATGGGCAGAGGAGCCTCGCAGGCTACAGTCCGTGGGGCTGCAAAGAGTTGGATATAACTGAGCTCACACACAGTGCTCTTACTCCGCTTCAGTCCTACCTAGATGGGTACTGTGGGGTCCAACACTGCCATCTCCTTCACTACTCCACTTGTCAGAGAAACTGGGGGATATGGTCCCTGCTTCCCCTCCCCCACTCCCTGCATGGTGGCCTTCCAAACTCTTCCTTTGCCACTGCCAAAACATGGTGGGACTGCAAAACAGGAGGGAGCCTCTCTAGTTTCAGTTATCCTTGAGCTGTCAGCACCTCTGAAGTTTTTAACTCTCGTTTTCCTTCTAGCTTTCCCAACTTCATCATTACAGGACTCAGTCCAAAGTTCTTAAAGGCTGAGCCAAGAGACAAATTGATCTGGCAAATACCATGTTGCACTCCACACTGCCCTTCCTTTTGACAGCTGAGACTTTGTTAGTGATTAAGCCATTGTGGGCCTTCTACTCTATTAGAATGTGCCATTGTCCAACAAGACCTTAGAGGACACCTAAAGAAAAAGGAACCTGAAGGGGAGGGGCACTGGGGGTATAGGATTAAGAGATATAAAAGTCTATATAGTAAAGGGATAAGCAACAAGGATATATTGTATAGCACAGGGAAATAGAGCCACTGTTTTGTAATAATATTAAATAGAGTGACATCTATTTAAAAAAAAAAACCAAAACTGAATCACTGAAAGAGAGAAAGAGAGAAAAACACTCTTTGCCACATCAGTTTGCTAGACTTTTCCAGACATGGGGCTTCCCTGATAGCTCAGTTGGGAAAGAATCTGCCTGCAATGCAAGAGACCTGGGTTCGATCCCTGGGTTGGGACGATCTCCTGGAGAAGGGAACAGCTACCCACTGCAGTATTCTGGCCTAAAGAATTCCATGGACTGTATAGTCCATGGGGTTGCAAGTCAGACATGACTGAGCAACTTTCACTTCACTTCCAGACTTGTCTGGACTCCAACTTTAGACTTCTTTAGGCTTCTTCTGAGATTTCCACTCTATATTTGCTTTCATGTGCATGGCTGGATTGTACACTTTCCTAGAACACAGTTCAAGTCCATAATGCCTACAACATGGTAAGTGTTAGCTGCTCAGTCATGTCTGACTGTTTGTAATGCCATGGACTGCGACCCACCAGGCTCCTCTGTCCATGAGATTTTCCATGCAAGGATACTGGAGTGGGTTGCCATTTCCTTTTAGTTCTCAATAAATTTTTATTGGGTAAACACATGAGTGAGTGAGTTAAAATAATAATAGTCAATATTTATTGAATATTAGCCATTATTTCTAGTGTTTTATATTCATTAGCTTGTTTAATCATCACTAAAACTCTGTTGTGCTCAATCACTCAGTCATGTTCAACTCTTTGTGACCCCATAGACTGTAGCCTGCCAGATTCCTCTGTCCATAGGATTTTACAGGCAAGAATACTGGAGTGGGTTGCCATTTCCTTTTCAGGAGATCTTCCTGACTCGGGATCGAATCTGCATCTCTGGTGTCTCCGCATTGGCAGGTGGGTTCTTTACCACTAGTTCCTCCTGGGAAACCCCAAAACTGTTAGAAGGCATTATTAGTATTATTCTGACACGTGACTTAATATTTTACATTTGGTCCTACAGATCCGCTCTGCACCCTTCTCCAGTTGTTCCAGAAGACTGACCCAAGCAGACTACCTCGGAGGGGCTCCCTTTCCTTCTAGTTCATGTGGGATTGGCAATCAGGAGGCTCTGGTAGGAGGTCAGAGTGAGGGAGGAAAAGGGGACAGTTTGCTGATTCCTTCTTTGTGGCATTTCTTGGACAGACTGAGACTCTGTCCTAAAAATCACAGCTTTTCTCAAGAGCTCCTATGCTCTCTCCCTCCCCCACCTGTTCCCCCACCCCCCACAGGGATTTTTACTGTTCGGTTGCTGCTCATTCATATCTGACTCTTTCTAACCCCATGGACTGCAGCATGTCAGGCTTCCCTGTCCTTTGCCATCACCTGGCGCTTGCTCAAACTCATGCCCATTGAGTCAGTGATGCCATCCAACTATCTCATCTTCTGTTGTCCCCTTCTCCTCCTGCCTTCAATCTTTCCCAGTGTGAGGGTCTTTTCCAAGGAGCCAGCTCTTTCCATCAAGTGGCCAAAGTAGTGGAGTTTCACCTTTAGCACCTGACCTTCTAATGAATATTCAGCATTGATTTCCTTTAGGATTGACTGGTTTAATCTTGAAATCCAAGGGACTCTCAAGAGTCTTCTCCAACACCACCGCTCAAAAGCATCAATTCTTTTGTGTTCAACCTTCTTTATGGTCCAACTCTCACATCCATATATGACCACCAGAAAAACCATAGCTTTGACTATACAAACCTTTGTTGGCAAAGTAATGTCTCTGCTTTTTAATACACTGTCTAGGTCACTTTTCACAGGACCAGAGTCTTTCACTGTCAGTGGTGGTTTCCCCTATATTTAGATTTCATCTGTGTAAAGAATTTATTTGTTAAGCCCTTCTTTAATAATATTTATTGAGTATATTATCCATATCTCTCTGAAACTGAGTGCAAACTGTGTTATGAATAAGGCAACTGAGACCCACAGGGGTAAGGGATTGCTGAAGATCATGCTCCTAAAATGTTGATGTAGAGATTTGTATCTGTGCCTTTGGTTTTAACTACCACTCTGTGCACACAGAGGAAATGCATTCAAACACTGAGAAGCAGAGAGGCAGAGCAGATAAGCACATTGTTCTGGCAGTCATAAAGATCTCGGCTCCAAAGCTGATTCTGTAACCTAGTTAGAGAGTAACCGTGGGTAAGTTACTTTACTTCTTTAAGACTCAGTTCCTAAATCTGTGAAATGGGAATGTTGCCTACCTTAGAATTATTTTAAGACTTATGTATGTGCATGCTTAGTCTCTTAGTCTTGTCTGATTCTTTGCAACCCCATGGACTATAGCCTGCGCGGCTCCTCTGTCCATGGGATTCTCCAGGAAAGAATACTGGAGTGAGTTGCCATTTCCTACTCCAGGGGAACTTCTGGACCCAGCGATTGAACTTAGGTCTCATGCATTGCAGGTAAATTCTTTACTGTTTCAGCCACCAGATAAGACTGTTATAAAACTTATAATAATGAATTCATGTATGTGCAGTTTAGCATACTATCTGGCACCTAATGAAGATTCAATAAATATCATAAAAGCCATTGGAAAGGGGATTGTTTGGAAATATGGAGAACATGGGAAAAGTTACATACGATGTATCTTTACCCAAGATGTTTATATTCTGGTGGGGTAGGCATTAAACCCAGAAATAGTAGTAAGAATAATACAACAATAGCAATAGAAATAACTACTCTCCAGTTACAAGATGGCAGAGTAGAAGGACATGTTCTCATCTTCTCTTGTGAGAACTCCAAAATTACAACTCGCTGCTGAACAACCATTAACAGGAGAATGTTGCATTGTACCAAAAATGATACCCCACATCCAGAAGTAAAGGAGAACCCCCAGCAAGATGGTAGGAGGGGTGAAATTGCATTTAGAATCAAACTCCATACCCGCCAGAGATGCTTGGAGGGCTCAAACAAAATCTTGTGCACACTAGGAGACCCCACAGAGACTGAGCCAGACCTGCCTTTGAGTGTTTGAGTGTCTCCTGAAAAGGTTCAGCTCAGCAGTGGCCTGCTGCAAGGGCAGGAGCTCTGGGTGCAGCAGACCTTGGTACGGCATAAGCCTTCTTCGAGCAGGTAGCCATTTACCCCATCATGGAGCCACCAACTTACACAGGACTGGGGAAACAAACTCTTGGAGGGCACAAACAAAACCTTGTGTGCACCAGGACCCAGGAGAAAGGAGCAGTGACCCCACAAGAGAATGACCCAGACTTGCCCATGAGTGTCCAGGAGTCTCCAGCAGAGGCGTGGGTCAGCTGTGGCCTGCTGCATTCTGGGGGCACTGAGTGCAGCTGTGTATGCATGGGACCTTTTGAAGGAGGTCACCATTATCTTCATTACCTCCACCATAGTTTGGCCTCAGGTCAAACCACAGGAGGAGAACACAGCCCCGCCCATCAACAGAAAATTGGACTAAAGATTTACACAGCATGGTCCCGTCCACCAGAACAAGACCCAGTTTTCCCCTTAGTCAGTCTCTCCCATCAGGAAGCTTCCATAAGCCTCATATCCTTATTTATCAGAGGGGAGATAGAATGAAAACCAAAATCACAGAAAACTAACCAAACTGATCACATGGCCCACAGCCTTGTCTAAGCAAAGAAACTATGAGCCATGCTATGTAGGGCCACCCAAGAAGGATGGGACATGGTAGAGAGTTCTGACAGGAACTGGTCAACTGGAAAAGGAAAGGGCAAACCCCTTCAGTATTCTTGCCTTGAGAACCTCATGAACAGAGTGAAAAGGAAAAAGATAGGACACTGAAAGATGAACTCTCCAGGTCGGTAGCTGTCCAGTATGCTACTGGAGATCAGTGGAGAAATAACTCCAGAAAGAATGAAGATACGGAGCCAAAGTGAAAACAATAACCAGCTGTGGATGTGCCTGGTGTAAAGTACAATGATGTAATGAACAATATTGTATAGGAACTTGGAATATTAGTCTTGTGAATCAAGGTAAATTGGAAGTGGTCAAACAGGAGATGGCAAGATTGCACATTGACATTTTAGGAATCAATGAATTAAAATGGACTGGAATGGGTAAACTTACTTCAGATTACCATTATATCTAGTACTGTGGGCAAGAGTCCCTTAGAAGAAATGCAATAGTCATCATAGTCAACAAAACAATCCAAAATGCAATACTTGGATGCAATCTTGAAAACAACAGAATGTTCTCTATTCATTTCTAAGGCAAACCATTCAATATCAGGGTCATCCAAGTCTATGCCCCGACCAGTAATGCTGAAGAAGCTGAAGTTGAACAATTCAATGAAGACCTACAAGACCTTCTACAAGTAACACCCGAAAAAGATATCCTTCTCATTATAGGGGACTGGAATGCAAAAGTAGGAAGTCAAGAGAAACCAGGTGTAACAGGCAAATTTGGCATTGGAGTACAAAATGAATCATGTCAAGGCTAACCGAGTTTTGCCAAGAGAATACACTGTTCATACCAAACACCCTCTTCCAACCACACAAGAGAAGACTCTACACATGGACATCACCAGATGGTCAATACCGAAATCAGATTGATTATATTCTTTGCAGCCAAAGATGGAGAAGCTCTATACAGTCAGCAAAAACAGGAGCGAGAGCTGACTGTGGCTCAGATCACAAACTCCTTATTGCAAAATTCAGACTGAAATTGAAGAAAGTAGGGAAAACTAATTGCTCATGAAGATATGACCTATATCAATCCCTTGTGATTATACAGTGAAAGTGACAAATAGATTCAAGGGATTAGATCTGATAGACAGAGTGCCTGAAGTACTATGGAAGGAAATTCGTGACATTGTATAAGAGGCAGTGATCAAGACCATCCCGAAGAAAAATAAATGTAAAAGGCAAAATGGTTGTCTGAGGAGGCCTTACCAATAACTGAGAAAAGAAGAGAAGTGAAAAGCAAAGGAGAAGGGGAAACATATACCCATTTGAATGCAGAGTTCCAAAGAATAGCAAGGAGAGATAAAGCCTTCCTTGGTGATCAATGTAAAGAAGTAGAGGAAAACAAAGGAATGGGAGAGACTAGAGACCTCTTCATGAAAATTAGAGATACCAAGGAATGCTTCATGCAAAGATGGGCACAATAAAGGACAGAAATGGTATGGACCTAACAGAAGCAGAAAATATTAAGAGGTGGCAAGAATACATAGAAGAACTGTACAAAAAAGATCTTCATGACCCAGATAATCATGACGATGTGATCACTCACCTAAAGCCATACATCCTGGAATGTGAAGTCAAATGGGCCTTAGGAAGCATCATTACAAACAAAGCCAGTGGAGGTGATGGAATTCTGGTTGAGGTATTTCAAATCCTAAACAATGATATTGTTACAGTGCTGCACTCAATATGCCAGCAAATTTGGAAAACTTAGCAGTGGTCACAGGACTGGAAAAGGTCAGTTTTCATTTCAATCCCAGAGAAAGGCAATGCCAAAGAATGTTCAAACTATCACACAATTGCACTCATCTCACGTGCTAGCAAAGTAATGCTCAAAATTCTCCATGCCAGGCTTCAACAGTACGTGAATTGTGAACCTCCAAATGTTCAAGCTGGGTTTAGAAAAGGCAGAGGAACCAGAGATCAAATTGCCAACCTCTGTTGGATCATTGAAATAACAAGAGAGTTTCAGAAAAATATCCACTTCTACTTTATTGACTATGCCAAAGCCTTTGACTGTGTGGGTCACAACAAACTATGGAAAATTCTTAAAGAGATGGGACTACTAGACCATCTAACTTGCCTCCTGGGAAATCTGTATGCAGGTCAAGAAGCAACAGTTAGAACAACAGACTGGTTCCAAATAGGAAAAGGGGTACATCAAGGCTGTATATTGTCACCCTGCTTATTTAACTTATATGCAGAGCACATCATGTGAAATGCCGGGCTGGATGAAGCACAAGCTGGAATCAAGATTGCTGGGAGAAATATCAATAACCTCAGATATTCAGATGACACCTCCTTTATGGCAGAAAGCAAAGAAGAACTAAAGAGCCTCTTGATGAAAGTGAAAGAGGAGAGCGAAAAAGTTGGCTTTTAAAGCTCAACATTCAGAAAACTAAGATCATGGCATCTGGTCCCATCACTTCATGGCAAATAGATGGGGAAACAATGGAAACAGTGAGAGTCTATTTTGGGGGCTCCAAAATCACTGCAGATGATGACTGCAGCCATGATATTAAAACATACTTGCTCCTTGGAAGAAAAGTTATGACTAACCTAGACAGCATACTGAAAAGCAGAGAGATTACTTTTCCAACAAAATTCCATCTAGTGAAAGCTATGGTTTTTCCAGTAGTCATGTATGGATGTGAGAGTTGGACTCTAAAGAAAGTTGAGCACCAAAGAATTGGTAATTTTGAACTGTGGTTTGGAGAATCTTGAGACAATCCCTTGGACTCAAGGAGATCCAACCAGTCAATCCTAAAGAAAATTAGTCCAGAAAATTCACTGGAAGGACTGATGCTGAAGTTGAAACTGCAGTACTTTGGCCACCTGATATGAGGAACTGGCTCCTTGGAAAAGACCCTAATGCTGGGAAAGATTGAAGGCAGGAGGAGAAAGGGATGACAGAGGATTAGATGGTTGGATGGCATCACTGACTCTATGCACATGAGTTTGAGTTAGCTCCAGAGCTGGTGATGGACAGGGAAGCCTGGCGTGTTGCAATTCGTGGGGTCACAAAGAACTGGACATGACTGAGTGACTGAACTGAGTGGACTGAATAGAAATAAAATAATAGAATGCAGACATTGGAATGAAGGGAAAAAGGAAAGGAACTTATGTTCAAAGTAGATGGGCCAGACCCTCTCAAGCACTTTTTATTATGGATTTTCTGATGATAACCATTCTGATCCATGTGAGGTGATACTTCATTATAGTTTTGATTTTATTTATCTAATAATTAGTCATGCTGAACATCTTTTCATGTGCGTTTTGGCCATCTGCATGTCTTCTTTGGAGTAATGTCTATTCAGGTCTTCTGTCCATTTTTTGATTGGGTTGTTTGGTGTTTTTTATTGTTGTTATTGAGCTTCATGAGCTGTTTGTATAATTTGGAGATCAATCCTTTTTTGATTCTTTGTTTGCAAATATTTTCTCCCTTTCTGTGGGCTTTCTCTTTTGTTTATGGTTTCCTTTGCTGTGCAAAATTTTTTGAGATTAATTAGGTCACGTTTTAAAATTTTGTTTATTTTCATTACTTTAGTAGGTGGGTCAAAAAAGATCTTGCTGTGATTTAAGAGTATTCAGCCTACGTTTTCCTCTGAGTTTTATAGCTTCCAGCCTTACATTTAGGTCTTTAAATCCTCTTGGAGTTTATTTTTGTGTATAGTGTGAACGAGTGTTCTAATTTCATTATTTCATGTGTAGCTGTCCAGTTTTCCCAGCACCACTTTGAAGAGACTGTCTTTTCTCCATTGTATATTCTTGCCTCTTTTGTCCTTGATTACGTGACCACACGTTCTCAGCCATAAAAAGAACAAAATAATACCTTTTGCAGCAACATGAAAGGACCTAGAGATTGTCAATTGAATGCAGTAAGTCAGCCAGAGAAGGCCAAATATCATATGATATTACTTATATGTTGAGTCTAAATAGAATGGTACAAATGAACTTACTTACAAAATAGAAATAGAGTTACAGATGTAGAAAACAATCATACGGTTACCATGGGTATGCTGGGGGAGGGATGAATGGAGAGATTGGGCTTGACGTATACATACTACTAGATATAAAATTGATAACTAATAAGGACCTATTGTATAGTATAGGGAACTCTGCTCAGTACACTGTAATGACCTATATGGGAAAATAATCTAAAAAACAGTAGATATTTGTACATATATATATATATAACTGATACACTGGTGTGATCACTCACCTAGAGCTAGACATCCTGGAATGCGAAGTCAAGTGGGCCTTAGGAAGCATCACTATGAACAAAGCTAGTGGAGGTTATGGAATTCCAGTTGAGATATTTCAAATTCTGAAAGATGATGCTGTGAAAGTGCTGCACTCAATATGCCAGCAAATTTGGAAAACTCAGCAGTGGCCACAGGACTGGAAAAGGTCAGTTGTCATTCCAATCCCAAAGAAAGGCAATGACAAAGAAGGCTCAAACTACTGCACAATTGCACTCATCTCACATGCTAATAGAGTAATGCTCAAAATTCTCCAAGCCAGGCTTCAACAATACATGAACCGTGAACTTCCAGATGCTTAAGCTGGATTTAGAAAAGGCAGAGGAACCAGAGATCAAATTGCCAACATCTGCTGAATCATCGAAAAAGCAAGAGTGTTCCAGAAAAAACATCTATTTCTGCTTTATTGACTATGCCAAAGCCTTTGACTGTGTGGATCATAATAAACTGTGGAAAATTCTGAAAGAGATGGGAATACCAGACCACCTGACCTGCCTCTTGAGACATCTGTATGCAGGTCAGGAAGCAACAGTTAGAACTGGACATGGAACAACAGACTGGTTCCAAATAGGAAAAGAGTACGTCAAGGCTGTATATTGTCACCCTGTTTATTTAACTTATATGCAGAGTACATCATGAGAAACGCTGGGCTGGATGAAGCACAAGCTGGAATCAAGATTGCCAGGAGAAATATCAATAACCTCATATATGCAGATGACACCTCCCTTATGGCAGAAAGCAAAGAACTAAAGAGCCTCTTGATGAAAGTGAAAGAGGAGAGTGGTAAAGTTGGCTTAAAGCTCAACATTCAGAAAACTAAGATCATGGCATCTGGTCCCATCACTTCGTGGCAAATAGATGGGGAAACAGTGGAAACAGTGGCTGACTTTATTTTTATTTTGGGGGCTCCAAAATCACTGCAGATGGTGACTGCAGTCATGAAATTAAAATACACTTACTCCTTGGAAGGAAAGTTATGACCAACCTAGAGAGCAGAGACATTACTTTGTCAACAAAGGTTCGTATAGTCAAGGCTATGGTTTTTCCAGTGGTCTTGTTTGGATGTTAGAGTTGGACTATAAAGAAAGCTGAGCACCGAACAATTGATGCTTTTGAACTGTGGTGTTGGAGAAGACTCTTGAGAGTCCCTTGGACTACAAGGAGATCCACATAGTCAATCCTGAAGGAGATCAGTCCTGGGTTCTCATTGGAAGGACTGATGTTGAAGATGAAACTCCAATACTTTGGCCACATGATGCAAAGAGCTGACTCATTTGAAAAGACCCTGATGCTGGGAAAGATTGAGGGCAGGAGGAGAAAGGGACGACAGAGGATGAGATGGTTGGATGGCATCACTGACTGAATGGACATGGGTTTGGGTGGACTCCAAACCCATGCTTTGGACAGGGACAGTTGGTGATGGACAGGGAGGCCTGGCGTGCTGCAGTTCGTGGGGTGACAAAGAGTAGGACACAACTGAGCGACTGGACTGAACTGAACTGATACACTCTGCTGTACAACAGAAAGTAATACTATATTGTCAATCAACTATTTATAATAAAAATAAAAAAATAAATAAGTAGATGAGCCAGGCTATATTTTGGGTTTCTTCGGTTCTCTCTTGAACTTATTTTCTTTGCTTGGCGTCAGCCATCCTGTTGAGTATACAAACATCCCCCAGGCAATGTGGTCTGAGTGAACAAACAAATCAGCAGGCTTCATGATGAAACTTCCTCCTGCCTGTTAATTCTTGTGACGATAACCACTGCTTTCAGTGGTGCCCTGACTCGCTATTCTAGTAGGATTAGATTGCTGGGAGCAGGGAAGGGGAGCCAGTATGCAGGCTTCAGAACACCCTTGGCTGTACTAGGAAAAAAAAAAAAAAAGTCTGTCTTTCCAGTGAGGATAATTATACAGTATATTTCCGTGACAGCTTCACAGGCTGAACCAAAATTGCTTAAAAGATGCCAGTAAGTGAAAAACTATGCCTTAACTATAATCTCTGAAGAGAAATGGGCAAGTAAATAATGAATATCCTTTATGAGCACAAATATTCCAAGTGAACATCTAAACCATGGCAAGGCTTGCAAATGCATGACAAGTTTGCACTCCCCATCCCCTGTCAAAACTAGAGATAATCTTGGAATCTTTAAACACAACAATGAAAGTTGCCACCATTCATAGGATTAGAGTTAGTAGAAAAGATGAAGCTTATCTGTTACTGTTGTTCTTTGAAGGGGCTGACCCTACGTGTTCACGTCATACCACCATCTAAAATTTATCACTGAGTATAAAACCAAATAGGCCTACTGTCAGGCCTACATTACTTAATGATATTATCAATATTTTATTAGTAAGTAGGTAATTTTAGCTTGGAATAAAAATTTAGAATATGGACTACATTCTGAATCATGAAAATTTTAAATTCTTATTTGTGTTGCCTATAAGGACTGTATCAGTTTAATAAACCACTGCAAAACTGAATGACTTAAGACTGTCATTTTACTTGTTTATGATTCTGAGTCAACAACTTGGGCTCAGCTCTGCTGGATGCATTTCTGTTCCTGGTTATATTGGCTGGACTCACTCATATTTGCCATCAGCTGATGATCTCATTCATATGTCTGGCAGTTGGCTAGTTCTTGGCAGGGACAACTGGGTCATGTCTCACTTCAATTCAGTTCAGTTCAGTTCAGCCGCTCAGTCATGTTCAACTCTTTGTTACCCCACGGACTGCAGCATGCCAGGCTTCCCTGTTCATCACCAACTCCTGGAACTTACTCAAACTCATGTACACTGAGTCTGTGATACCATCCAACCATCTCATCCTCTGTTGTCCACTTCTTCAGCCTTCAATATTCCCTAGCATCAGGGTCTTTTCAGTGAGTCAGTTCTTCACATCAGGTGACCAAAGTATTGGTGTTTCAGCATCAGCATCAGTCTTTTCAATGAATATTCAGGACTGATTTCCTTTAAGATTGACTGGTTGGATCTCTTTGCAATCCAAGGGACTCTCAAGAGTTTTCTCCAACACCACAGTTCAAAAGCATCAATTCTTTGGTGTTCGGCTTTCTTTAGAGTTCAGCTCTCACATCCATACCTGACTACTGGAAAAACCATAGCTTTGACTAGATGGATTTTGTTGGCAAAGTAATGTCTCTGCTTTTTAGTATGCTGTCTAGGTTAGTCATAGCTTACTTCCAAGGAGCAAGCGTCTTTTAATTTCATGGCTGCAGTTACCATCTGCAGTGATTTTGGAGCCCCCAAAATAGAGTCTCTCACTGTTTCTATTGTTTCCCCATCTATTTGCCATGAATTGATGGGACCAGATGCCATGATCTTAGTTTTCTGAATGTTGAGCTTTAAGTCAAACTTTCACTCTCTTCTTTCACTTTCATCAGAAGGCTCTTTAGTTCTTCTTCACTTTCTGCCATAAGGGTGGTGTCATCTGCATATCTGAGGTTATTGATATTTCTCCTGGCAATCTTAATTCCAGCTTGTGCTTCTTCCAGTCCAGCATTTCTCATGATGTACTCTGCATAGAAGTTAAATAAGCAGGGTGACAACATACAGCCTTGACGTACTCCTTTTCCTATTTGGAACCAGTCTGTTGTTCCATGTCCAGTTCTAACTGTTGCTTCCTGACCTGCATACAGATTTCTCAGGAGGCAGGTCAGGTGATCTGCTATTCCCATCTAAGAATTTTCCAGTTTGTTGTGATCCACACAGTCAAAGGTTTTGGCATAAACAATAAAGCAGAAGTAGATATTTTTCTGAAACTCTCTTGTTATTTCAAGGATCCAACAGAGGTTGGCAATTTGATCTCTGGTTCCTCTGCCTTTTCTAAACCCAGCTTGAACATTTGGAGGTTCACAATTCACATACTGTTGAAGCCTGGCATGGAGAATTTTGAGCATTACATTGCTAGCATGTGAGATGAGTGCAACTGTGTGGTAGTTTGAACATTCTTTGTCATTGCCTTTCTTTGGGATTGAAATGAAAACTGACCTTTTCCAGTCCTGTGGCCACTGCTAAGTTTTCCATATTTGCTGGCATATTGAGTATAGCACTTTCACAGCATCATTCTTTAGGATTTTAAATACCTCAACTGGAATTCCATCACCTCCACTGGCTTTGTTTGCGGTGATGCTTCCTAAGGCCCACTTGACTTCACATTCCAGGATGTATGGCTCTAGGTAAGTGATCACACCATTGTGATTATCTGGGTCATGAAGATCTTTTTTGTATAGTTTTCTGTGCATTCTTGCAACCTCTTCTTAATATCTTCTGCTTCTGTTAGGTCCATACCATTTCTGCCCTTTATTGTGCCCATCTTTGCATGAAGCATTCCTTGGTATCTCTAATTTTCATGAAGAGATCTCTAGTCTTTCCCATTCCTTTGTTTTCCTCTACTTCTTTGCATTGATCACTGAGAAAGACTTTCTTATCTCTCCTTGCTCTTCTTTGGAACTCTGCATTCAAATGAGTATATGTTTCCTTTTCTCCTTTGCTTTTCGCTTCTCTTCTTTTCTCAGTTATTGGTAAGGCCTCCTCAGACAACCATTTTGCCTTTTTACATTTATTTTTCTTCAGGATGGTCTTGATCACTGCCTCTTGTACAATGTCACGAATTTCCTTCCATAGTACTTCAGGCACTCTGTCTATCAGATCTAATCCCTTGAATCTATTTGTCATTTTCACTGTATAATCATAAGGGATTGATATAGGTCATACCTGCATGGGCTATTGGTTTTCCCTACTTTCTTCAATTTCAGTCTGAGTTTTGCAATAAGGAGTTTGTGATCTGAGCCACAGTCAGCTCTCGCTCTTGTTTTTGCTGACTGTATGCTGCTGCTGCTGCTGCTAAGTAGCTTCAGTCGTGTCCGACTCTGTGCGACCCCAGAGACGGCAGCCCACCAAGCTCCCTCATCCCTGGGATTCTCCAGGCAAAAACACTGGAGTGGGTTGCCATTTCCTTCTCCAGTGCATGAAAGTTAAAAGTGAAAGTTGCTCAGTCATGTCCGACTCCTAGTGACCCCATGGACTGCAGCCTACCAGGCTCCTCCATCCATGAGATTTGCCAGGCAAGAGTACTGGAGTGGGTTGCCATTGTCTTCTCCATTGCTGACTCTATAGAGCTTCTCAAATGCTCAAACTACTGCACAATTGCACTCATCTCACATGCTAGTAAAGTAAAGCTCAAAATTCTCCAAGTCAGGTTCAGCAATACGTGAACCGTGAAATTTCAGATGTTCAAGCTGGTTTTAGAAAAGGCAGAAGAACCAGAGGTGAAATTGCCAACATCCACTGGATCATCAAAAAAGCAAGAGAGTTCCAGGAAAACATCTATTTCTGCTTTATTGACTATGCCAAAGCCTTGGACTGTGTGGATCACAATAAACTGTGGAAAATTCTGAAAGAGATAGGAATACCAGACCACCTGACTTGCCTCCTGAGAAATCTGTATGCAGGTGAGGAAGCAACAGTTAGAACTGGACATGGAACAACAGACTGGTTCCAAATAGGAAAAGGAGTACATCAAGGCTGTATATTGTCACCCTGCTTATTTAACTTATATACAGTGTACATCATGAGAAACGCTGGGCTAAAAGAAGCACAAGCTGGAATCAAGATTGCTAGGAGAAATATCAATAACCTCAGATATGCAGATGACACCACCCTTATGGCAGAAAGTGAAGAAGAACTAAAAAGCCTCTAGATGAAAGTGAAAGAGGAAAGTGGAAATGTTGGCTTAAAGCTCAACATTCAGAAAACTAAGATCATGGCATCTGGTCCCATCACTTCATGGCAAATAGATAGGGAAACAGTGGCTGACTTTTTATTTTTATTTTTTATTTTTGGCTCCAAATCACTGCAGATGGTGATTGCAGCCATGAAATTAGAAGACGCTTACTCCTTGGAATGAAAGTTATGACCAACGTAGATAGCATATTCAAAAGCAGAGACATTTCTTTGCCAACAAAGGTCTGTCTAGTCAAGGCTATGGTTTTTCCAGTGGTCATGGGTGGATGTGAGAGTTGGACCATGAAGAAAGCTGAGAGCTGAAGAATTGATGCTTTTGAACTGTGGTGTTGGAGAAAACTTTTGAGAGTCCCTTGAACTGCAAGGAGATCCAATCAGTCCATTCTAAAGGAGATCAGCCCTGGGTGTTCTTTGGAAGGACTGTTGCTGAAGCTGAAACTCCAGTACTTTGGCCACCTCTTGTGAAGAGTTGAGTCATTGGAAAAGACTCTGATGCTGGTAGCGATTAGGGGCAGGGGGAGAAGGGAATGACAGAGGATGAGATGGCTGGATGGCATCACCGACTCGATGGACGTGTGTTTGAGTGAACTCCAGGAGTTGGTGATGGACAGGTAGGCCTGGCGTGCTGCAGTCCATGGGGTCACAAAGAGTCCGACACGAGTGAGCGACTGAATTGAACTGATAGAGCTTCTCCATCTTTGGCTGCAAAGAATATAATCAGTCTGATTTCAGTATTGACCATCTGGTGATGTCCATGTGTAGAGTCTTCTCTTGTGTGTTTGGAAGAGAGTGTTTAGTATGAACAGTGCGTTCTCTTGGCAAAACTCTGTTAGCTTTGACATGCTTCATTTTGTACTTCAAGGCCAAATTTGCCTGTTATACCTGGTATCTCTTGACTTCCTATTTTTGCATTCCAGTCCCCTATAATGAAAAGGATATCTTTTTGGGGTGTTAGTTGTAGAAGGTCTTATAGGTCTTCACTGAACCTTTCAACTTCAGCTTCTTCAGCATTACTGGTTGGGGCATAGACTTTGATGACCTTACATTGAGTGGTATGCCTTGGAAATGAACAGAGATCATTCTTTCATTTTGAGACTGCATCCAAGTATTGCATTTCAGATTGTTTCGTTGACTATGGTGACTCTTGCCCACAGTACTAGATATAACTGTCATCTGAGGTAAATTTACCCATTCCAGTCCATTTAATTCACTGATTCCTAAAATGTCGATGTGCACTCTTTCTATCTCCTGTTTGATCCCTTCCAATTTACCTGATTCATGGACCTAACATTCCAGGTTCCTATGCAATATTGTTCTTTACAGCATCAGACTTTTCTTCCTTCACTAGTCACATTCACGACCAGCTGTTGTCTTTGAATAGGCCCCATCTATTCATTCTTTCTGGAGTTATTTCTCCACTGATATCCAGGAGCATATTGAGCACCTACCAACCTGGGGAGTTCATCTTTCCGTGTCCTATCTTTCTGCCTTTTCATTCTGTTCATGAGGTTCTCAAGGAAAGAATACTGAAGTGGTTTTCCATTCCCTTCTCCAGTGGACCATATTTTGTCAGAATTCTCCACCACGGCCCAATTGTCTTGGGTGTCCCACCTATCATCCAACAAGTTAAGCCAGGCTCATTCTCCTCTGGTGTTCACAGTGTTCCCCAGAAAAGCAAGCGAGGGCAAGTCCCAATTCAAGAGTTCTTTTCAAGCCTCAGCTTGCGTCACGGTTGTTACTGTCCCATCTGCCAAAGCAAGCAACATGGTGAAGCCCAGTGTCAGTGGGAAAGGGGATTTACAAAGCCATGGATATAGGAAGGGAGTTACTAGGGAGATTTTTGCAAATAACCTATCTTGGGGACACAGTCTCAAAATGATAATGTATAGTAGTAAAGCAACAAACTTATATTCACATAATTTTTTGAAAAGCCTTACTATAATTCAATGGTTCTACTTAAAAACCACATGGAGACACTAAATATTATTATTTAAGTGAAATACATGCTAAATATTGCTCTTAATATTATAACAACTACTAATGCATATTTGATCTTCAATCACCAGTGATGAAGATGCTACTATTATCCTTATTTTACACATGGAATAAAATGAGACTTAGAGAAATTGTAGGACATGCCTGATGTCACCATCAGTAAGGGAATAACACATGAGCAGCTCTAAGGATATGCTACTTTAATATACATAAGGGGCTTAACATGGTCCTTCCAGTGTTCAGTGAGCATATGGACAGTGTATTAATGTTATAATATTAATAGTCATAATTGAACATGAAAGGTTATTTTATTGTAAAAGTTAGATTGTGTGTAGCTATTAAAACTAAGAACTCACTAACATATTAAATTTCCCGTTATGGACATTACTATAATTGGTTCTATATTTTGTTGTAACTGGAACTGATTGCAAATGCAATATAAACTCTAATTTTCAGAGAAGTCATAAAACTTTGCTTACTACTAAACAATCAAAACTTTTAAAGCATCATCCATTAAGCTGTGTCATTAAACCCGAAGCTATTGCACATTACCAAAACACTAAATGACTGGATAACATCTACTTTTCTTATTTCTTCAGTGATGGAAAAGACTGTCTTTTTCAAATCTCTGTGGATGTCACTTATTATTTATTTTGATTTAAAGTAAAAGGGTTTATTTGAGGGAGGGAGGCTAAATGTCACATAGTGAATATGTATATCACTTCTGCATCAGTCACATGTTGACAAAAGAATATGAAAATGATCTTTTAAAAGATGTCTTAAGGAAATGAGAAGCAAATTTATTCCACAATTGATTACATTCTTTCGTTTTCCTGAATAGAGTCTGAGAAAATAGAGTCTGTCACAGTTAGTCACTGAATGGTATTCTTCAGATTTAAGTTCAATGAGAATGGCTCATTAATTCTTTGGTGGCTCTATTCTGTTGTAATTAACTTGAAATCAAAGCGAGGATAGACACAGTATAAGACTGAGGTTCTCTGGTTTAGTTCTTTATCGCTCTGTTAGACAAGAAAGGCAGAGAACTGTAGACTAGACAGCCCTGGAGGGAGTCACATTAGCCTTTCTTTTGGCTGAAACATTTGAGTTTACACCTAACTCTATCCTACAGTCACTTCCTTAGGTCAGTGTTACAATATGGCACACACTGCTTCTCTGCTCTTCCCATGTGCTTATCCAAGTTGGATGCAGATTAAGATAAAGATATGGAAAGAGATGATTTGAAATATTTCATAGGAGATTAATTTGATGATAAACTTTAGCATCAATTTGTGTCTGTGTGCGTGTTAGTCGCTCAGTCATGTCCAACTCTTTGCAGCCCCATGAACTACAACCTGCCAGGTTCCTCTGTCCATGGAATTTTCCAAGCAAGAATACTGGAGTGGGTAGCCATTCGCTTCTCCAGGGCATCTTCCCGACCCATGGATCAAACTCAGGTCTCCTGCACTGCAGGCAGATTCTTTACCATCTGAGCCTTAGGGGAGCCCAGGTAGGTCTCAACTGGGGGCAGTTTGCATTTGACAATTCTGGAGACATTTTTGGCTGTTAGAATTTGGGGTGAGGGAGGCGCTACTAGAATCGGATGAGTAGAGGCCGGAGATGTTGCTAAACATCCCCTAATGCCAGGACAGTCCCTTACAACAAAGAATCATCCAGCCCCAAATGTTAATAGTTCTGGATTTTATAAATGTTGTATTAGTTATAATTTCTCAAATTTCTTAAACAATCTAGATATATAGCCACTGGGTATGATGGCTATCAGGGATATTTTAGAAGGATGTGTGTGTGTGTGTGTGTGTGTGTGTGTGTGTACACCCACATGCATGTGCTCAGGGGATTACATTCTTTCTAAAGTCTGATGACCTGTAAGATACCATGCTTCCTATTTATTTTACTGTCTTGGAAGATGCCATATAGCAGAAGCCTAAAGAGTTAGTGAAAGCCAGCAAACATGAAGGCTCATGCTTTATAGAGCACATCTTAAGATGGAACATTGCATCAGTGAAGGGTAACTTAAAAACTAGATGTTTAATGAGTTTTTAAAAAATAACTACAATCTGTCATCTTAATTGAGGTGATGATTTCATGGGTTTTTAATATCTAAGAAAACTCATAAGATGCATAATTTAAATATGTCTATATTATATCTAAACTGATCCTCAGTCGTATTGTAAAAACACAGCATACATTAACACACTCTTACTATATAAAGCTCAATGTGTACCTTGTAAAACATGACAGTTTACCTTCACATTCACTCCTATTTCCCCTCCTCCAGGGTAACAACTGTTAACTGTTTGATCTAAATTTAAGTACATATACAAGTATTTTAAATATGTCATGTAAAAATGGTCATATAAATGAAAGCACAACATTTTTTGTTTGTGTCTTTCCTCATATCTTGAAGATCTTCCTACAGATCTATCTCATTCTCTTTTGATGGTTACATAGCATTTTATGAGTTGACTGTATCACCAGCTATTTAATCATTTATTTAGGTTTGATTTTTCATTTTCACAAATAGTAAAATAAAAAGAAACATGAATCATTTCTACAAGCTTAAGTTTTTAGAAGTAGGGCTCCTGAGAAAAAGCAAACATATACTTACAATTTGAATGGCTACTGCAAAATTCCTGATTATTCAGGAATAAGGCACTCTGTGCTCTGGGAAAAACTGGCAGAACAGGTCTTCAGATATTTAGATCTTTTCAGGAGAAGATTTTATGAGTCCCAATTCTTGCATCTTCTCGTACCTAGAGAAACACTGACGTCATTAACGGTGAAATCTGCTTTGGCTATTAAGGAAAGGTTTACAATTAAAAGTCAAAATAGAGTAGCTATGGTTCAGGTATCCTGGGAAATAACTAGGTGATGCTATGGGTGTACTTTCAGATTAGACCTTGTATTGCTAAACACTTGAGTTTTCTGTGTCGTGTCAGGCTTGGATGCCACCATTTTCAAAACAGTGTCTGCTGGAAGCTGGTAACCTTACTTTTATAAAACTAGGCCTCTGGCTACATGGATACAAGTCTCCCTGAAGCGCCAGGTCCAGACTGGGTTTCAGGCCTGTTCTAAAAAGAAATGAGATTGATTTTGTCTACTAAATTCCAGTTATCACTCCCCCAACTACTTCTAATTGGGTCTGTTACACCAAAATGGCATCCCAAGGGATTAGGACTTTAATCATACAAGACTCAGATCTAGAACTTGGAACTCAGAAATACTTGCTTCCCTGGTGGCTCAGAGGTTAAAGCATCTGTCTAGAATGCTGGAGACTCGGGTTCGATCCCTGGGTTGGGAAGATCCCCTGGAGAAGGAAATGGCACCCCATTCCAGTACTCTTGCCTGGAGAATCCCATGGAGGAAGGAGCCTGGTGGGCTACAGTCCATGGGGTCGCAAAGAGTTGGACATGACTGAGCGACTTCACTTCACTTCACTTCACTGCTAAATTGATTAATTGCTACAAAAGACTTTAAAAATTTGGGGTTTCATCAGTATCATGGAGAATCCATTTATTACAACCTTGACAATTAATATTCTCATCTCTTAAATTTGCCAATTTGATAGGCAAAAATGAATTTTATTTTATTAGCAAAGATGGATATCTTTGCTTTTGTCATTTTGCTTTGGAATTTTAGTATTTTATTTTTAAGAACTCTATGTTATGGATTTTAACTCTATTTTCTATGTTTGTAAGATATCATCTAAGATTTAAACAGAATTACCATATGACCTAGCAATTCCACTTTTGGGTATATATCCAAAAGAACTGAAGGCAGAGACTCAAACAGATACTTGTCCCCCAGTGCTCAGAGCAGTCTTATTCACAGCAGCCAAAAGGTGGAAGCAACCTGAGCAGCTATCAGTATATAACAGATAAGTGGACAAACAAATTGTGGTTTATAATTACCGAGGAATATTATTCAGCCTTCAAAAGAAAGGGAATTTTGACATGTAATGCAACATGAAAAAAAAAACTGAGGGTATTATGCTAAGTGAAATAAGCCAATTAAAAAAGGGAAAAAAGTGTTGTATAACTCCACTAATAAGATGTATCCAGAGAAGTTTATTTTATAAACACAGAAAACAGAGTTGCTGGTTGCCAAGGGCTGGGGAGAAGAGATGGGGAATTATTGTTTAATAAGTGAAAGTGTTAGTCACTCAGTCTTATCTGATTCTTCGTGACCGTAGCAGGCTTCTCTGTCCGTGGAATTCTCCAGGCAAGGATACTGGAGTGGGTAGCCATTCCCTTCCTTAGGGGATCTTCTTGACCCAGGGATCAGCCCAGGTCTTACATGTTGTAGGCAGATTCTTTACCATCTGAGCCAAAAGGGAAACCCTGTTTTATGTACAGTGTTGCAATTAGGAAGATGAAAAGGTGGCTGGAGACAGATGGTGGTATAACAGTCTGAGTGTATACAATTCCTCTGAGCTATAAACTTAAACATGGTTAAAGTGGTAACTTTTGTTATGTCTATTTTACCATATTAAGAAAGTGAGAAAAAATTGTTTATATAAGTAAACTTAAATAAACAGGCAAATATATTAAAAACATGTGTTAGAGAAATGTTTTATCCTAATATATTAACATTCTCTCTCTAGTAACTTGAAATCCTATTTTTATAATAAACTATGCCTCCCTATAGTTATGAATCTGTTTGTAAGCTGTGCATTTTCATTAGTTTTTTACATTACTGATCACATTGGGTTAATTACTAAAGCTTTATAAGTACATTTGGTAGCTGGTAAGATATGAGTATTGTTTGTTGGTTTTCCAATATATTTTTCTGCAACATCTGTTTTGTATAATTTAAAAATCAATTCATTAACTTCTATTTTTAAAAATATTGTTGAAATTACATTGAATTTATAGATAAGTCTATCTGGAGTGATATATTGTGATTACTATTCAGACAATTTTGATTAATCACACTATTCTTAGTTTTCTAAGAGTAGTTTTCAATTTTTACTATTAAAATTATTCTTACCCGATAAAATGGTTTATAATTTTGATGCCCATATTTTCCAGTTTTCCTGTACTGTCTTATGTTCAATGACTCATCCATACTAGCAATTGAAAAGCTGTCTGTAATGCAGGAGACACAGTTCTATCCCTGGGTTGGAAAGGTCCTCTGGAGAAGGGAATGGCTACCCACTCCAGGATTCTTGTCTGAGAATCCCATGGACAGAGCACTGCCTATGGGGTCACAAAGAGTTGGACACGACTGAGCAACTAACACTTCACATTTCACCATTCACATCCACTATTGGACAGCATATTAGCTATTAATATTAATTTTGTCTTTATTGGGGAATGATTTAATCTTTAAAGTAAAAAATGTTCTGCACAACAAAAGAAACTATAAGCAAGGTGAAAAGACAGCCTTCAGAATGGGAGAAAATAATAGCAAATGAAGCAACTGACAAACAACTAATCTCAAAAATATACAAGCAACTCCTGCAGCTCAATTCCAGAAAAATAAATGACCCAATAAAAAAATGGGCCAAAGAACTAAATAGACATTTCTCCAGAGAAGACATACAGATGGCTAACAAACACATGAAAAGATGCTCAACATCACTCATTATCAGAGAAATGCAAATCAAAACCACAATGAGGTACCATTTCACACCAGTCAGAATGGCTGTGATCCAAAAGTCTACAAGCAATAAATGCTGGAGAGGGTGTGGAGAAAAAGAACCCTCTTACACTGTTGGTGGGAATGCACACTAGTACAGCCACTATGGAGAACAGTGTGGAGAGTCCTTAACAAACTGGAAACAGAACTGCCTTATGACCCAGCAATCCCACTGCTGGGCATACACACCGAGGAAATCAGAATTGAAGGAGACACATGTACCCCAATGTTCACTGCAGCATCATTTATAATAGCCAGGACATGGAAACAACCTAGATGTCCATCAGCAGATGAATGGATAAGCAAGCTGTGGTACATATACACAATGGAGTACTACTCAGCCCTTAAAAAGAATACATTTGAATCAGTTCTAATGAGGTGGATGAAACTGGAGCCGATTATACAGAGTGAAGTAAGCCATAAAGAAAAACACCAGTACAGTATACTATCGCATATATAGAGAATGTAGAAAGATGGCAACGATAACCCTGTAGGCGAGACAGCAAAAGAGACACAGATGTATAGAACAGTCTTTTGGACTCTGTGGGAGGGGGAGAGGGTGGGATGACTTGGGAGAATGCCATTAAAACATGTATAATATCATATAAGAAACGAATCACTAGTCTAGGTTCGATGCAAGGTGCAGGATGCTTGGGGTTGGTGCACTGGGATGACCCAGAGGGAGTTCGGGATTGGGAACATGGTGAACACCCGTGGCGGATTCATGTTGATGTATGACAAAACCAATACAATATTGTAAAGTAAGAAATAATAATAATAATAAAATAAGTTAATTAAAAAAATAAAGTAAAAAATGGATCTTTCTGTTCTCTAAGAAATAGAATAATGATAATTCAACCATATACTGTTTCTCTGTGAAACAAATATACATATTTGAATTTCCAAGATTGGCTCTGTCAGAGTACTCTGTTTCTTTAAGCAATCTAATTGTCTTAACTTGATTTTCCTGATAAATAGAAAAGGAAGGAAAAAGCAGTCCTGATAGAAGGAAAAAAGGATGCTAATTTTAAACAAAACATGAAACCCAGAGAGGAGACTCTAGCATCATTTTATAGTGCCACCAATAATATTTGGTTGTTTCCAAATACCACTTTGGAATCTTCCATATGTTACTTACTGTAAAATTTCCTGCTTATGGAATTTTATGAAATCCTCAGTGCCTCCTAGGATAAATTTCACATTCTTGGGGAAAGGCTGTCCAATTGTATTTTCTAGCAAGCAGGTGGCCCTGTCACTCCCATGCGAGCCCCACCACTTTGAGATCCTCTGACCAAAAATTTACCTGTGGTTTCCAGGACCTACTCATAGAAGAATCATTCCAAGGGATTATACATATATTCAAAAAGGCTCCTCTATCATGAAAGGTTTTGGTCAATTCTAAGTTACAGAAATTCAACTAGTTCATTAATTCGGCAAATTAATCCTCTTATTTCAACAAAGTAAGCATATGTCCATTGGCTGTTTGGTGATTTGGGCTTTCTGCAGGTGTCTCTCTCTCTTTTCTTACACACATGTGCACACAAACACACGCACACCTTACTGCTTTTCCTTCTCTTTCCTCCGTTATAGCCTTTTTGGTTTTTATCACCTTTGCTTTATTACTTGTCATAACTATACTAACGTTTTATTTATCACTTCTGCTTTAAAATTAGTCATTTCAGTATCAATTATGCCTCACCCTAAACTGCTCATTCTACATTCTCATATACGTTTTTTAAAAAGACTGAACTTTTATTGGAGTGCAGTTGATGTACATTGCTGTGCTAGTTTTAGGCGCACAGCAAAGTGATTCATGTATATATAATTATATTCATTCTTTTTCAGATTCTTTCCCATATGGGTTATTATAGAATATACAGTAGAATTCCCTGTGCTATACAGTAGGGCCATTATTAGTTGGCTATTTTTTATATAGTGCTGTGCATTTGTTAACCCTAATCTCCTATTTATTCACTCCCCCCAACATTTTCCCCTTGGTAACCATAAATTTGATTTTGAGATCTATGAATCTGTTTATGTTTTGTAAATAAGTTCATTTGTATCATGTTTTAGGGCAGATGGTCTGACTTGTCTCTGTGTATCCTTAATGACTAGGGGAATGCCTGTGATCTGTGGAAATCAAGCAAAAAATACTTGCTGAATAAATGAAACCAAGTATGTCTGCTCAGGTAATATAAACATTTATTTTTAGTTTCCCATTCAGGAAATCTTTCTTAACGATAAGATTCCTGGCATAAATGGCCTTTCTCCTGTGCCTTTCCTTGAATGCTAAATTGACATTTATTAGAAAGGTAAATCAGCTTGTTTGGCTGTGGAAGGGAGGAAGTTGTCACTCCTGATTGATAACGATGTGCTAGTGTCTAATCCCCAGCAACTTGTGGCATTTCCCATCTATTCTTAACATCACTCCACTTCTGCTCTTAACATTCAGATATCCATATGTTTTGAATGGAGACATTTTTAAAGGAAGAGTTTGCTTTTATGGACATACCCAAGCTAGAAAAATGACTTTAGGAGAAAAGTGCTGTGACTGGAGCATACACACACACACACACACACACACACACACACACACACCCTCCAGCAACACCTCATGTTACATGAAGGTATTCCTGGCAGAGTTTCTTGCTGATGGTTTGAGCCCCGGTGTGAGTAATGTCTGCTTGCCTGAGCATTGTAAAGTGATCTCCCTCTATTAGGTGAAGTCTTGAATGAAGGCTGGCAGCACAGTGTCTTCTTAGTTCAATATCTTCTGTCTTTCTGCCGCCTCTTTGCCCTCTGCAAATTGTGGGTGGCTGGAAAGGATGCTGTGGGAAGGGGAGATTCTGCTGAGCCCAAGCATTTTTCAACACAAAAAGATTCTTGTTGTAACTAATGTAATTATTTAAGATTGTTATAGGAAATTTTTCAGTGCTTATACCACCTTCCCACTTTTATTAAAGTTGTTGAAATGGAGCCAGATATAATACAGATGGGAAAAATATCGTCAATATGGCACTTGGGAACATTACCTGTAAATATGGGAGTTTTAATATCTCCTGGAATATTGTAGGTTCAGTAGAACTATTTTTTAATATAAAAACAAGTTATATGTGTTTATAATAAATGACTAGACATTTTGAGAAAATAATTTCCAAATAAATGTGTCTCCTGTGCATCAGAAATAGTAAATGAACTCTTGAACTAACTATGCAGTTTTGATTAAAGACCAAGAAAAATCATGATCGTTATAATGGATTGAGAGATTGTCAAAATACAGGGCTCTTCTGCCTGGTAATGGTTTGCTAGCTTTCTCACATGGGGACTGCTAATTTGAAATCACCTGAGAGAAGCACAGAGGAATATCTCCATCAACAAAAAGCAGGTGGTAAATATTAAGACCGGAGGTGATTTTATCATATTCTTTAAAAACATATGTAATCATATTTGGCTTGTTATTTTAATATATCAGAACATTCTGAGTTATTATTAAAATATTTAATAAAATACCAAATGCCTTTTTTTTTTTTTTAGGTAAGAAGGACTGTAGACCTATAGCATCTGTGTAAAGAAAGGGCATATTCTCTATAAATGTAGCAGTCTTTGTCCCTTGTTACTGAGCATTTTATCATAAAATGGGACAGTTGTGTCCTGTTGCATTGAACTAATGGTTCTGAAAGTCAGGAAATGACAGCACTCATCTAGGCAACAGGCTAACATATAAACCAGATATTGAATCTTTTATGTCAAATTTGCATATAACTATGAAGGCGATGGCACCCCACTCCAGTACTCTTGCCTGGAAAATCCCATGGACAGAGAAGCCTGGTGGGCTGCAGTCCATGGGGTCGCAAAGAGTCGGATACGATTGAGCGACTTCACTTTCACTTTGCCCTTTCATGCATTGGAGAAGGAAATGGCAACCCACTCCAGTGTTCTTGCCTGGAGAATCCCAGGGACGGGGGAGCCTGGTGGGCTGCTGTCTATGGGGTCGCACAGAGTCGGACACAAGTGAAGTGACTTAGCATGTATTTATATACAAATATGCTTATATATGTATGCCATTTTATGAGGATTGCATAGGTAAAAGGTAATTGTGAATGGTTGCTTCCATAAAGGGAATCTAGGTAGCTAAGGAATAGGGATGAGAAGAAGACCTACCTTTCATTGCATATCCTTTGTTTTTTTGAATTCTATATCATGTCCATCTGTTTTCTAAATCTGATAACAATTTATAAAAAAAGTTCCATGTAGATGAATCTGGTGTCTCTCACTTTAGAAAGCAAAGCAGGGGCTTCCCTGGTGGCTCAATGGTAAAGAGTCTGTCTGCCAATCCAAGAAATGCAGGTTCCATCTCTGGATCTGGATGACTTCACATACTGTGGAGCAACTAAGCCAGCACCACAACTACTGAGCCTGCGCTCCAGAGCCCTGGAGCCACAACTACTGAGCCCACGCAGCTGGGCACCTGCTGCAGCCTGCACAGCCTAGAGACTGTGCTTTGCAACAAGAGAAGCCACTGCAATGGGGAAACCTGGGCATTGCAACTAGAGAGTAGCTCCTACTCGCCACAACTAGAGAAAAGCCCGTGCAGCAGCGAAGGCCCAGCACAGCCAGAAATAAACAAGTAAACAATTTAAAACTTGTATTAAAAAAGCAAACCAACAAGGACTTGCCTACTGTATATAGACTTACTGTTTAGCACAGGGAACTATATATAACATTTTGTAATCATCTATAATGGAAACGAATCTGAAAAAGAATATATGTATAACTGAAGAAGGCTGAGCGCTGAAGAATTGATGCTTTTGAACTGTGGTGTTGGAGAAGACCCTTGAGAGTCCCTTGGACTACAAGGAGATCCAACCAGTCCATTCTGAAGGAGATCAGCCGTGGCATTTCTTTGGAAGGAATGATGCTAAAGCTGAAACTCCAGTACTTTGGCCACCTCATGCGAAGAGTTCACTCATTGGAAAAGACTCTGATGCTGGGAGGGATTGGGGGCAGGAGGAGAAGGGGACGACCAAGGATGACATGGCTGGATGGCATCACTGACTCGATGGGCGTGAGTCTGAGTGAACTCCGGGAGATGGTGATGAACAGGGAGGCCTGGCGTGCTGCAATTCATGGGGTCGCAAAGAGTCAGACACGACTGAGCGATTGAACTGAACTGAACTGAATATATATATGTTCAGTGATTCAGTGGTACACGTGATTCAGTGATACACTTGAAACTAACACATTATAAGTTAACTATACCTCAATAAGAAGTCAAAACATTGTTAAATGAAAAGAAAGACTCAAAGGATTTGTATTCTTTCCTCACCCATCTTCTCAAATATTTGATTAGTACCTGAACCTGAAAGACAGTATGTTATGGGGACATTTGGTTTCCATGAATGACTATGGAAATATTCAATTAATAAGAATCAAAGATATTTAAATGTATTCCCAGAGCTGAACATAGTCTGAAAACATATACAGCTATATAAAAGAGTGATTACTATTTTACAGATAAGAAAACTATAAGGCTTAGTAGATGAGGTAATTTGCCCAAGGTCACAGACCATGTTCACTACCCAAGGTAAACCACAGTAACATTTTACCCCACAAAAATTTAAACTAGCAAGTGGTTCTAATTCCTTCTAGAGCCTATGGTTGGAAAGATTTATACTTCAGTCATAAAAAGACAACTATCAAACATAACTATCTCTTATAGAAGAGAATTTGTCATACTCAGAAGGCTATTTGTGATGTCATCAGTAAGCTTTAAGCAGTTTATGATTTATAACAACTTTTATGTCCCCAAGTACCCATTTGAAATGTACTCAAGTGGTTTCAGTAAAAATGACTCTTTTGTAAAGTCAGGCTTCTGAGCATGGTATAACATTTCTGGCGTTTTTAATGGAGATTTAAAAATTGTAGTTGAGTAATTCATTAGTTGTATCTTGTTGTCTAACCAATTGCCACAGACTTAAAGCAACACGTGCTTTTTATCTCAAGCTGTGGAGAGAGGATGTCTGACACAGAATGGCTGCGTCCCCTGATCAAAGTCAGATCAAGGTGTCAGCTATGCTCTACTCTCATCTTTTCCTTGTCTTGTGGTTGTGACAGGAGTCAGTTTCCTGATGTAGGACTGAGGTCTCCATTCCCTTGCTGGTCACCTGTCAGCGGTATTCTCAGCACCGAGGTTCCACCTGCATTCCTTGTCATGTGGCCCCTTCTAGCTTCAAAGGCAGTGGTGGAGAATCTACCCCTAGTCAAATTCCTCTCATGCTTAGAATCCTCATCTTCAGGAAGAGCCCAGTCCTTTGAAAGGCTTGCCTGATTAGGTCAGACCTACCCAGAAGTTCTTTTCTTAAAACCAAGTGACCTGGGACATCAGTAACTTTTGCAAAATGTTTCACAGCAGCACTTTGCTCCCTGGTGGCTCAGACAGCAAGGAATTTGCCTGCAAGGCAGGAGACCCGGGTTTGATCCCTGGGTCAGAAAGATCATCTGGAGAAGGGAATTTCAGTATTCTTTCCTGGAGAATTCCACGGACAGAGGAGCCTGGCTGGCTACAGTCCATGGGGTCCTAGAGTCGGACACAACTGAGCAACTAACACACACACAATTGGGAGAAGGTGCATACCACCAAGTGGTGAGAAGCTTGGGAGCGGTCTTTGAATTCTGCCTACACGAGTAATGAGTAGGCTGAATATCGTATAAATATTACCACCACCACTAAACAAGTCTGTTCAGCTCCCTGATGGGCTACTTTCTCCATCAAGAATCAAAGCAGAGGATCCATTAGCATTTTTTTTAATATTATTTACTTAGGGTCACATTTGATAACAGCCTCTTATTTTCATCTCACTTCATTTGAGCCTTAAAGATGCAGATATGAGAATTTAATTTCCATGTGTCCGACTCATAGTTGGGAAAACTAAGTCTCAGGGGATGAAATTATTTGCCTGAAGTCTCATAGCATCTTATCTCCCTAGATCCAAGGTTCTTAATATACTGTAGCATTTGATTTCTAAAATATTAAAGTACGATCATTTCTTATTTCAATTTTTCTGAGTTTCTAGGAAACTTTTTTCAAACCTCTAGACTGCTATCACAGAAAATCATAAAAGCAATGGTCTTCCTACTGCCTGCAGCATGAGAAAAAAATTCCATTAACACTAATAGGACCAGGTAGTGAAAAGTAGTTATGCATGCTTTCCAGTAGGAACATATTTAAAAACTAAAAACTTACAGTACTTTGAATAAATTCAGTAAGTGGAAACTAATTTTAAATTTTGATTCACTGAGGCAACACTTCATTTGCTATTTTCATGTTCTTTGTGGTGTTAACATAGATGCGGATGTGTTTCAGGACTTGAAACTTTTATCTTGCCTAAGACGTGACCATACTTTATGATCACCAGAAAGTGATTTACGTGCCAAAATTGAAGCCACATTGAGGGTGATGTAGAATTAACTGAAAGTGCTCCAAGCTTCTATTAATCACAAAGTCACCATAATCTCAATAGGACTAACGAGACTCCATAATAAATCTTTGTTTTCAGTTTCAAATGCAGCTGAAGTAGACAAATGGATGTCGCCTATAAAAGCAGACTGATGATTTAAAAATGTAAGTCACAGGGAATGCAGAACTCCATAGAATCCTTAAAAGTAGAAAGACAGACACAAGGGGACTCTCACTCCCCATTTTACAAATTGAAAAAAGTAAATCTGAGAAGTTTAGGATTTGCCTGAGGGCACACAGCTTGGGATGTGATAGAGCTAACACATAAATATAGACTTTTGATTCCAGACCAGTACTCTTAGTTTACAATGTATCCCATGCAATTTTCCACAAATCCTGTCATCACTGTAACCAAGAGAAGTGTTTGGATGTCAGGTATTGAAAATAGATGGTTTGAATTCCCCCCAACCCACTCATTCCCAAAACTTAGACCCCTGTCTGTACTCTCATTTCTCCAAAACTTTCTCCTGCATTCTCTACTGCCATCCATGGCACCTCACTCACACCATCTGCACGTGACTTTCTTGTTACATGTACCAAGGTCAGTGCTGGTCCAAGGGAGTGACAGTGGGAGTATTCCACTCACTCAAGAATAAATGTAATAACTCCTTGAACTTAGATCATTAATATACTTTTTGGAGAGGGAGGAGTATTTTATTACTGACATTGGTGAGAACTTGTGGCATTTAGTGATAATAAAAAGCAGACTGACTTTTAGTTAGTTTCATTGTTGGTGATGAATTTTTTTATAAAAAGATACTGCCTTCCCAGTGCCCCCTGCGACACTGCTGCTGCTGCTGCTGAGTCGCTCCAGTCGTGCCTGACTCTGTGCGACCCCACAGACGGCAGCCCACCAGGCTCCCCGCCCCTGGGATTCTCCAGGCAAGAACACTGGAGTGGGTTGCCATTTCCTTCTCCAAAGCATGAAAGTGAAAAGTGAAAGTGAAGCCGCTCAGTCGTGTCCGACTCTTAGCGACCCCATGGACTGTACCAGGCTCCCCCGTTCCTGGGATTCTCCAGGCAAGAAGGCAGGAGTGGGGTGCCATTTTCTTCTCCTGTGACAGCGGCCTACATTAAAGGACAGGAGGTCCCTTTGAGCTATTCACATCTATAAGGCTTCACTTTCTTTAGAAAGCGTTCTTTCTTAGAAGGGTGGGGATGGAGAGGCAAAGCACCATCATAATATTTGAATGTACATGTACTTTTAAAGTAAACATTTAAAACTGTATATGAAATGTAAAATAGATCCCACAGTATTATAAGGAAAACAACATTGGTAATGAGATTGGCTGTTGAGAAGCCAGAGTCTTAGATATTTATCTGAGTTTGTATGGGATTTCAAACTTAGTGTGTTGTCATTAGCAAAGAACTTTTAGTTTTTCTTGTCACTGGGCTCACAGAGACGTGGATCTTTAATCTAATTCAGGTAGAAGCAGTATGCATGGGGATTAAGACAGCCTGCACGCGGTGACGATGGGCGAATTAATCTGGCTAACTATAAGTTTCTCCCTCTATAAAGTGAACCTACCATACAGAGTCATCTTGGCGATTAAAACTAGCTAGTCATATAAAAGGTTTAGCCTTGTGCTGATGCATATTAAACACTCAATGAATATTTACCATCACTGTCGTGATGTTTATCCAGTGGCTAAAAGATATAAAGTTTTTCATTAAAAAAATGTTTTATTGTGACATAAAATTCTGCGTATTTTCTTTATTTCTCTCAAACTTGGAACATTAAAACACTCACACAGGTATTTAAGGCACCAACCTCAGCTTCACTGTGAAAAAGATACTTTTAAGCAAATTTCTCCAAGGACACTAGATGGCGATCTTCTCCTTTAAGAAACAACAACAACAACTAAGGATTCATTGGATTCGTTAACACTTCTTGCTTTGACAATTGAAACTTACTGCTGCAGATTTTAAAGAAAAGAACAGAGGTTAACATCGCCTCTTGGAACGCTAGAGTGTCAGAATCGTAGAATTTCTAGATTTGCAGGCTTAAAGATAGGGGTAGCAAAATCTGGAGAATCCTGGCTTCAAACATTTGCCCTTGGGTAATCTTGGACTTTACCTTTCAAGATCTCATTTTCCTCTTTTATATTATGAAGTGGTTAGGTTCGATTGTCTTCAGTATTGCTTACAGATTTAAAATGCTATGATTTTAAATAATTCGGTGTTTACTCTTCTACCAGGATGTATTTTCTCAAATATTCCTTGTGCTCTGAATTAAATATTTCATAAGCCCAGGGACATGATTTAAGGTCACAAAGTTGAATGTCACCTAAGGTAAAACTGATTTAGTAAAAAAATAAGATTGATTTTGAAAGATATGAATGAATTCTGGGTTTTGAGATGTGTGTAAAATATTGGTCTAAAGATTTCTTTAATAGGCAGGAGAAACATATTTGAATATCTGCTTTCAATATTAGTATATAAGACATGAAAATAACCTGTCCATTTCAGAGTCATTTTAAAACTATTTCTGTATCTCCCATAAATAAAATTGAACCTATGCCTAGATTTTTAAGGAGATACATTTTTTCTAATGTATTTTTAAATGCCAATTATTTTGAGTGTTTCTAAAGGGATGATAGCAGATTAAGTTGTTTATAGATAGAAGCAATAGAACAGTAACTATCAACAAGATGGAAAACCCTTTCTCAAATATGAGTAAATGAAGCCAATCTGTATTATCTGGTGTGATTTTAAAAATCAGATGTGGCTTAAAATGTTTTCAATTTTAAATAATTGGATTAGTAGAACTAACAGTAAATAAAGAAATCTTGAGAATAAAATATATTTTAGGGTTGATTTATAAGCAAAAGTTTATGCCTGCTTTTCCTTTACCAAGGTATTTCAGAAAAGATTTTTATAAAAATAAGCATCCAGTGGATCATATGATGATATTTCTTTTTAAGGAAAATTACTATTTCTACAAAAACTCTCTGATATTTTAGCTTGCATCTTTTATTTTTTCTTTGAAAAATAGATTTGTGGATCTTTACCTGAAGAAATGTTCCTCCCACACATCCAAACATTTTAGCTGTGATTTGTGAACAATACTCCCTGTGATATATATATATGTGTGTGTGTGTGTGTGTGTGTGTAGGAATTAGCAAACACTCTGGGTCCAAATGAGTATAAACATCCCTTTAGCACTGAGTGTGGTGATGGGTGCAGAAGTGAGGGAGAAAGCTCGCAGAAGCTATTTTCCCCTAAAACCGGAGTTGTTGAGGTGAGCCCGCAATTCAGCACCGGTGGCCCCCACTTCACAACCAGGGTGGTATGGTATACTTCGGGTGCTCAGTATACAAATTTTAATAGTCGCAGATGAAATAGAAAACTCGAAGAAGCTTCCAATGGATGCATGGCCTTTTCCTTTTGGTAAACATTTGGCTCATTATCATACACATGTTCATCCAATTTACCCACCACCAATTTCAGTTTACTATTTCCACTAAAAGCTTATGGTGAAAAGACCTGGTACCATGAGTGCCCTGTTATTCTTATTACTTGGGGTCACAACCACAAGATTCATACTAAGGAACAAACACACACGTACACCCTTACCAAACAGGGCAGAAGAGAAGCAAAAGGTGAAAACAAGATGAATTCACGCACGGTATTGTCTAAAGGCAGTTTAATATTTATGAAATGTCTCTCTCAGACACACACACTCACATGCACACACCCCACAAAGTCTTTAGGCTCCAGTTACAAGCGCTGCGTCATCTACCAGATCACATGGTAATTGTTGCTATTTCAAGGATCAAGTGGCATAAAGCACCCCCCCTCACCCCACCCCACCCCACCCCAGCCCTCCCCTTTGGTACCATATAGCCAGCAAGAGTGAGTACTGTGTGATGGGGTGAGACCAGGCTCACTGGTCCAGCCCTCCCAACTAGAAACCGGGCTCTCGGTGGGGTGGCGCGCACGCCGTGTTCTCACGAAGCGATTGGGAAAGGGGGACGGGGGAGGGGGTCTCAGGGGAGGAAGGGCAGCTCTAATTGGTTTCTCAATGAAAGATAATCACCTATTCCCCGGAGAGGCTGGGGATTAGCACTCTGCCCTCTCCTCTCCAGCGCTTTTAGACTTCTCACCCTCCCCTCGATGCTTTCAGTCCATTCAGCAGAAGTGGATCGAAGACCGCGGCTCCTCGCGCCGCATTAGGGGCAGCACCGCCGCGCGCCAGCGCTTAGCGCCCATTCACTCGCCCTGTCCGCTCTCGCCTCGCCCGGCTGTAGTCCCAGCCGCCGTCGCCCGAGAAAAAGTTTCGCGGAGGGGCTCAGGGAAAAACATGAGCGAGCTGGAGGAAGACTTTGCCAAGATTCTCATGCTCAAGGAGGAGAGGATCAAAGAGCTGGAGAAGCGGCTGTCAGAGAAGGAGGAGGAAATCCAGGAGCTGAAGAGGAAACTCCATAAATGCCAGTCGGTGCTGCCCGTGCCCTCGACTCCACATCGGCCCCCGGACCACCCGGGCGCAGGGCATCTCGGCCGAGCCGCAGACCTACAGGTCCTTCCACGACCTCCGACAGGCATTCCGGAAGTTCACCAAATCCGAAAGGTTAGGCGCCGCCGGGGCGCGGGCGCGGCGGGCCGGAGCGGGGCGCCGCTCGGGGCGGACGGGCGGGCCCGGCGGCGGCTCGGGGGCGGGGGCTCCGGGCCGCGGCGGCAGGACTCGGTGCCCGGCGCCCCTGGCTCTGCTCAGCGCGCGGAGCGGGGGTGGCCCCGGCGGGCCGGGAATGGGGAGTGTTTGTTTTCATTTCTGCCCATCACGTGCTGCGCTGGTCTCCGCCGGGCTGGGAAAGGCTAGCTCCTCGGGGAAACGCGCCCCTGTGGCCTGGGGGTGGGGAGAAGGAGCGTGGAAAGTTTGCTCGCGCCCGCTAACTTGGCCGCTGCGCACCCCGTCGAAGTCGCGCGGTCTTCCCTTCGCGCACCCCAGGGGAGACTACCTCCCGGGACAGGACCCGGCCCACCCCGGGGCCTGGCGAGCTTCCTGGAGGTGACCCCCAGACCCAGGCCACAGGGCATGCTCAGTGCGCCGCGGAGCCTCCCGAGAGCGGCGAGGGGAGGCTGGACAGGGCGACCGCGTTCGGTTTAGGAACTGAACTTGCCCAGAGCCCGAGCCCGGCTGGGAAGGCGCAGAGGGGGTGAGGGGAGGGAGGCGGGACTGGGGTGCGTCTCCACTGCAGGGATCAGCCTCCGAGGGTCACTCTCCAGCAGCAAGTGATGTCAGCAGGAAACTGTAAAGAAACACCACTTCTTGGATGTTGGTTTGCTTAGTTTGTGTCCCTTCCAGAAGTGTCCACGTCTTGGGCTGCATAGGGCTTGGAGGCGGCTGGGTGACCTTGCACCTGAAGCAGGTTTGGGAATACTGCTCAGCCCTGTCTCAGAGTCGATACTACCGCCCCCTCTTGTTTGTCTTCGGAGTCTGTCCCCGGAAAAGTTGGGATGAAGAGGAGGGGAGCTGATTCTCTGGGCGCCTCCGGGCTCCTTCCCTTCCCTCTTCCCGCCACGCTGAGAGCCAAGTCCTGCCAGTTCAAAGTTGTGTGTTGCTCTTTCGTGGTGCGCAGAGGAGGCCCGGCGATTTTGGCCATAAGTAGGAAGTATTTGCTCTCTGCTCGCTGCCTTCACCGGAGAAGGCTGATCGATTGGCTGCAGCATTAAAGCGCCTCTGGACATTAGGGAGAGGAAGTGCAGACTCCAAAGCCCATTACTGGCTTTTAGTCTCTGGAAGTGCACGGCCGAAAGTGCATCTCGCAGGATATTGAATATTCCATTAGGCGTGTCTTCATGCCCGCCTACCTCTTACCCCCTTCCTTCTTGTTAGATCACTTGGTTGTCTGAGTTTGGGGTCCTCAGGGGACCCCTAAATTAATCCCTCCCCTAAGCTGACTTTGAGGCCAGTGCTTCTAAAGAGCACGTCTTCTTGTCCGTCCATCCAGGCCACTTGCAGGACTCTCGAGGTCGTCCCGCTCTTCCCTTGCACTCTTTCCTTGTCTGTTTCAATTGTGAACGGATTCCAGTGTATGTGGGAAGGTGGCGCGGGGGGGATCAGTGAAGACTGTGCAGGAGTTGAGAGCTATCATAAGAAGACCAGGAGCTGGGAGTAGGTTGGGTCAGGCAGAAAGGATTTCACCCTGGAAACTGCAGGCCCACTCTGAACCAACGTCGCAAGGGGCAGCCTTCAGGTTTCCTGAGCAATAACTACACTTAAGAAATGACACTGCCCACATGGCACCTTTTGGCCCACGCTGCGTTGGAAGTTCCTATCAAATGGAACAATGGCATTCTTCCTTCTCTTCGGCCAAGACTTTAATCAGAGCTAATATTTGGCCTTGCCATTGTTGGGAAGCTGCTGTCTCCCGCCTCAGCTGAGCTGCGCATTCCTCGGCCGCTGCCCTGCCCTGCCGCTCAGCAGCTGGAATCAATCTGCCCACCTCCTTAAAGCCACTTCATCAGCGGTCACCCAGCAGCTGTTCGCCTCCTAGGGCTGGCCGGCTGGGGCTCTATCGCATTTTTGAAATTTCAGATCTCTGTGTCTGGACTGTGCCCTCCAAAAAAAAAAAAAAAAAAAGTGTAGCCAGCACCGCCTCGCCGCAGCAAAAAGGAAATTTCACCGGGGTCTGCAGAGGTTAAGAGAAGAAACTTCCCTCCCAGGATCCCCTCTCATTCAGGAGCTAGCTCGTTTTCCTTGATAAGAAATCTCCCTAGGAATGAGAGACATTTTGTGTGTACTTAGAGGAAATGGCTGATCTTTCCAACGTACACATCGTCTTCCTTATTCTATCCCTCCCCCTACTCCCAGCGCTTTCTGGTTAGGGGTAGGAACAGTCATCAAAAGAGTGGATCATGCGCAGTAGAGACTGGTCGAGTGCATATTTGTGTCCGCAGAAACTTAGCTGAAGTGCTTTTCTACTTACTCTTTGCGCGGATTTACCCTGGGACTGAGTGTAAACTTTTCCCACTCAGCATGTAGTTTTATACTTTCAAATGGAAGCTTGGCAGGTATTTTCAGGAAGCTGACTCATTAGAGTTTAAAGAATTTTGACAGGTAGAACACCAGAATAGTAACCTCTGGAATTAGGTACTTAACCTAGCTTTTAAAGAGACAGTACTGACTTACTGGTGAGGCACCTAATTTTGGCCAAGAAAAGAAACCATTAAAAAAGTATTTCTAGAATACAGCATTTAACAGCAAACACAGTGCTTTCAAAATAAAAGTGCATTTGCTAATTTTCAGATATTTGGATTTGGGAAATAGACATCCCATCAGCTCATGCATCCTGTTAAAAGTTGTGCCATCCTGATGCATTTACTGGAACTGAAAGAGACTGCTTTATCACAAAGCTAATGTTCAGTTGCAGTGGCTGTAGGATGTAGTGAGAGCTATTCATGCTGTGGGTTTGTTTGAAACTTTACTAGGACATCACCAGTTTTTATACTAACAAGAAAATAAATATATTTTGAAAGTATAGGAATTCTGTTTGGTGGGCAGAATGACAAAAGCACTTTTGCCTGTCACCACTGTTTTGGAAAATGATTGCAATCTGAAATATTTACATAATCGCTGGTAAAAATATCTTGAGCATTTATTGCAGTGGAAGGAAATGGGAGAATTCAACGACTGTTGTAATCAAGTCATTCCAATTAGCCAGATTTCCATGCGTCCGCAGAGGGTATAATGCACAAACTCCATTAAGAATGATCTAAGTATCTGAGGAATGCTTTAGATGAAAATTATACTAGAGAAAGGGAAGATCTGAGCTCTCAGCATAAGTATCAAGTGTACAGTATGATGATCATATTTAAAAGAAAACATCCGACTTATTACAGCCCTCATTTGCAGACCCCTTCGGAAATGCCCAGTAGAGATCCAGGGATAATCATTGAAAACCGTAGGCTGTTTTGGATGATGATGATGATGATGATATTTTACGTTCATATATAACTTTCTACCAAATAACTGAGTCTTTCACATAGTCTTCTATGAGCTTCAATTCCCTGCATGCATATACTCCACATCAAGAATTACCCAATATCCTGATTCTTCTCTCTAATTTCCTTATTTTGACCACCCAGTTAGCACAGAGAACTGCATACAATTGTTGTTTTTAAATTAGCTTAAGCAAAAGCTGGAATCAATATCACTCTGTTACAGGAATAATGTATTATATTGCAAAGCTATTAAGCTATTCCTGTCACAGATCCCTTGATTCTTGATAATGTAAATTCGTCCTTTGGAACTTATACCTTCTTCCACTGGGACATGGGTGCTTCGGAATGGATGCCCCAGAAAACTCGTTGCCTTTTGCGTCTCTGATTCATTTCAGTTGATTTAACCTTCAGACTAAATCAAGGGATCTGGCCTAATTTTGATATAAGTAGCTTCAATGAAATGAGCGGGTATACCCACTGAATTCTGGGCCCACCTTATTAATTTTTCCAATAAAAATACACATCACTTTAAAATCGCATCGCTAGGAATGTTAAAGATGGCTAACCCTACTGATTTTAAGTAAATGCTCTTTACTTTCATCAGCTCATTGTTTTTTTCCCAGTGATCCTAAATCACATATGTACTTTTCATGTGAGGAATCTGAGGCTCAAAGAAGTCACTTATCTAAGATCTGACAGCCAGGAAATGCCAGATGTGTTTCAAACCCCAATTTTACAATTTTTAGAGCCCTAGTTCTCAGCTGCTATATTCTATAGCTTTGGAATCAGGATAGTTCCATCTTATTAACTAGTAAATCCTTCTGAATAGGAAGAAAAGAACATGCCCTAAATTGTTGTTTTGGTGTTTTTTTTTTTTTTTTTTTTTTTTTGCCTTATAGCCAGCACAAAACTGACCTTATGAAAAAGTGACCAGTGAGCTTAAGCAAATATGCCTCGATAGGCATATCCAGCGCATACACCTTGAATGTGCTGAGCTGGCTAGAATTTCCTCAGGTCCTTCTCTTGGAATTGGCATTTCCCAGTCATTCCTCCTTCATGTCATAGGTGGAACTGATGAGCAGTGCAGGTAAGGAAGGATGTGAAAAGGATCTCTGTGGCTGCCTCTGTATATCATCCACTATATCCTTTGCCATTTGCCTTACCGATTCCTCCTGCTAATCCCATCATCCCTACCAATCCTTCCATCCAAAGGAATTTATTACTGCGTGACCACATACCAATCTGTTGACCAGTTATCCTTTCTGGATTAACATAGTGATGTTTTAACAGGAGCTTCTGAGAAAGGACATTCATCTAGTTTACTCTGATGAGCAGTATTTATGATGGGAGTTGAAAGGGGAAAGAGCCGCAGAGAAGACGGCAGGTTGTTTAGGCAGGCTTGATCCTTGTGTCTTTCAGGAGTAGTTAGAAGAGGACAGGTTCTGAGAACAAACACCTCACTTGTACTTTCAGTCAAAGCAATACAGAAGGCAGATAGTACCCTGGTTTTAGTGATGCGAAAACTGAGCAAATCACTACTGAAGTGCCTTTTAAAGGATCTCAGAAATGGGACAAGAAGAACAATGTAGGTTTCTCAATTTTGCATCAGTACCAGAGTTGGTGAATTGATAGCTCGGAGTTATCATCATTTATACTTATATTTTAAGACATATCCAATTTGCTTTGGGGTTGATTTGGGTTCTGGGATTATGTTCATTTTCCAGGTGTATTTGTAATATAGCAAGGGTTCTTGTTCTATCTGGATCATTGATTTGTGTATAGGTTGCGAGTTTCAATTTAATTATGTGTTCATAGGAGATTTGACTGACCCTCATGAAAATATTTCTGAAAGACCTGAATAAACAAAAGATGGCATATGTTTTTACTCATTACTGACTGCTCATTTCCCAGTGCCCTCTCCCCACTCTGTGTAGGAGGTGCTAAGCGTGCATTAAAACCCGTTCTTTTGATAGGATTTTCAGGTGATTTCATAGCTGCTCAGAGTAGGAATACTTATTTTCATTTTCCACTGAGAATTTGCTTATCAGAGTTCAGGACCCTATGTTATCTTGAATTCTTGTAGCTCTTGGAAGTTACTGTGAGCTCTGAGATAAACCAGGGGTAGTGTATCCTGTTTCACAAAAGTGAAAGCTCAGAAGTTTGGAATTGGTCAAAAACGAGTGCTGACCTGGAGCCCCGCTTTGTTAGTGTCATGCGCTGTGGGATCCCTGAAGAGAAAAGGATGCATGTGTGTGTGTGTGTGTGACTATATGTGTATGTATATGTGCATGTCCATATATGTCTATCTCTACACATACACACAAATTGCCAATTTATTCAGTTTATGACTTTACACTTCACAGTAAACTCTTCGAGTTCGGTCCAATCAGTTTCCTGGGGAAAGGAGGATTTCCTTCTTGGGCTGGTATTGTAAAATAGATGACAGCATCTTGCAGCACGTCAAATGCTTGTGTCTGATGTTAGACACGGAGTCCAGTGTTGTCTCCCAGAGCAGGGTACTAGAAGCAGTCTCTGTTGCTTCTTGTTGATTCCACCTTTACCCAATGATGATCTCTATTTTTCTCTGTTGTTGAATCTGTTCATGTGCCTCTCTCTTTGGGGTCCCTGGTTCCTCTCTTTAGCTTGTCATCTGGAACTCCTGCTAGATCTATCAATGTTATTTGCAAAACTCATACAACCACAAATGGAGAACAGAGGTCTTGCTCAAATAGTATTCTAACCTTTCAAAATCTTTCATGTCTTAAGTTATTTCAGATATTGTACAATTTGAATTTCCTCAAGTTTAAAAAGTAATTCCTCATGTTGAAAATATATGATGCTTTAAAGTATTTCTTAATGAAAACTGGTTATTTCCAAAGAATGTGTATCTGTGAAATAGGTTTGTTTTTATTACGTGAAAGCTTATAGAACTAATCTCCTTTCTTGTCATTATGAACAGCAGACTCATTTTTTTAAACTCCTAAACTTACTCTGCACTGCTCCTGAGACATTGTTGGTGGATTAGAAACTTCAGTGTATATTATGTTGCTTTTATTTTTTTAACATTTCTGTACTTTTTTTTTTTTAATGTAGGGTTATAGTAGAAACTCATGCTATCTTAGAAAAAAAGTGTAGTTTTACATTCAGTCAATACCAAGTTTATATTGGCTAGAAAGTTGTAAAATACTTTCTGTAATTTATCCTGTCCAGTAATGTTGGCTGCACAGTTAACCTTTTTAGTGCATGTTGATTTGACATATTCTTGGGAATTAGTCCTAAACAGTTAATATCTTGATCCTTGGAGTTGATTTGGATTGATTTTATTATGTGGATGAACGCACTGATAGCTCTTTGGTGTGTAAGGGAATAACATGCTGATTTCATCTGAGTGTTTATTTAATAAGTGAATTTGCCTTAAGAAGACAAATCCAGTAAGACATCTGCTGTAATTACCCTGTTAGGACTTAGTTTGAATTTTTTTTTCACTTGTGATAAAGATTATGCAAGTACAGTTCTTAAATTATGCTGTACTGTTCCTCCTCTCTAAATCAGTTTAGAGAGTGCTTCAAAATGTGTTTTCAATCCTCAGAAGTCTTTATTTGAGCATTCTGACTTCAAATACTGCAAAAATACTGCTAACAAACCTTACAGGGAATCTTAAAAGTACTTGCATGTTTCCCTCTTAACAATACTTGTAGGCCTATTTGTTCAACTGTATGATACTGATATTGCCTGGTGAGCAAATCCAAAGCCTTTGAGTAAATGTCAGTATTTTTCTTGGTGCCTCGCATTGCCCTCACGGCATGGGTAATGTTAATTTCATGTCTCACGTGGCCTTCGAGGCACTTCAACTACATATGCTAAAAATTCTCAAAATAGAAAATTCTTTTATATCTTAGGTTGTAAACCCCAGGGTAGAAACCAGGTCTGTTTATAGTAAAAATTCCAACCCTATAAAACCTTCAGCTTACCATGCATTTCTCTTCCCATATGCTAAGTTTCAGAGGCAGGGTAAAAACAGTATATACCTAGAAGGTATTAAAAACAAACAAAAATTCACCCGGAAACCATCTAGAGGATCAAACCAATTCATATCCAATTCAATCTCCTCTCACAGAGCAAGTTCACGCTAAAATATGCAGGGCAATATTCCAGGTCTTATTCCAGGAGATTGTAGCTGTAGTGTCAAGGCACACGTTGGTATGTGTTTGATTAGTTGTGAGGTTATAATGAGTAAATAGTAGGTTAAAAATCAAACTTCGTGAATTATTTGCTTCTTAGAAAATAAGGTTGAGTGCATTTACAGGCACCTCTCAGGGGATGGTTTTTGACCTGCATTCCAATTGGCTTCCCAGGCTGAGAGGATGACAGATATATGGCAGGAAACGGCACAGAACCCACAGTCAGTCTTGTCTTTTCACAAGAGAGTGGTGCACGTGGGAACATCATTCGTCTCGTGAGTCACTGCAGAAGCAATGTTTGAAAACTTGTGATCTGAACTGTGGGTCTAAAATATCAACATCTGGTTGCCGCGGCACTTAAAGCTACTTATTTATAAATAACTGTTGTTAGGTTTATTACACTCTAATCAGCACGTGCACATCAGAGCCCTGTTTCCCAAAGGGTGATGTTCATATACTGATGGCACTGGGGCTGCTTCTAGGTGGCACACAAGTTAATTTGTTTTATATTAATAAAGAATTTGAATGTATTGAGGGAAAAGATGTAGCAGTCATATTAAACCTATGCCATGTGGCTTCTGTTACTTAGAAAGCTTTGTTTTAAAGGTTCATAGATTTTAAAGGAAAATGTAGAAAAATATAGATTGTAAATAACATAGATGTGAGTACTACAGAAGAGGGAAAGTTCATTTTAAAGTCATTATTTCAACAAGGGATGAAGCAGATTGCTTACACACTCACCCTGTCTATGTTGTGGAAAATTTTGGCTAATTGAGTTTTCGCTGGACCTGTCTTTGGGTGATTCCTTGGATGGCTTTCAATTTCTCCACAGGAATTGGAGTGAGGACATAGATTTGCATGGAAATAGTGGGTTTTATAAGATATATTCTTGCTGTAATGCTAAATCAGTCGGGTTAAGAATTACTCACTTTACTACATCTGCAGAGAAGTGTCTGATTTATCCAGGTTTATGAATTTCTTTGCCATGCCACAGACATAGGTGAACAGGAGAGCTGGGAATTATACAGGTATGCCTGGCCTGCAGTCTCCATCCAGCTTACGGTCCATGGGCAGCTCTGTCTTCCCAGAGAGTGCCCTCAGGGCTCCTCCACGGATCCTATGAGTCAATGTCTATGGCTTTGAAGGGCAGTAGTGTGGCATCCTGCAGCCAGAAATTCAAGGTTTTTCCTTTCTCTGTAAAAATACAATTTGGAAAAAGTTTGGAAGGGAAAGTCTTTCATAAAATGCACATGTATTTTCCTGCAGTCCATGTTCCCTTGACTTGTAAGAAACTAGATGAATCTAAAAGATAAATATTTTTAAATGTATTATTATTTAAGGAATAGTTTTGCAGAAAAATGAGAAAAGTATAAGGAGAAAGGCAGGAATATATTACAAGTAGGAGGTTGTTTTTCTTCAGTAGCAAAGTCGTGTCTGACTTTTTGCAACTCCATGGACTCCAGCACGCCAGGCTTCCCTGTCCTTCACTATCCCCCACAGTTTGTTCAAGCTCACATCCATTGGTGATGCCATCCAACCATCTCATCCTCTGTTGTCCCTTTCTCCTCCTGCCCTCCATCTTTCCCAGCATCAGGATCTCTTCTAATGAGTCGGTTCTTCACATTAAATAGCCAACATATTGGAGCTTTAGCTTTAGCATCAGTCTTTCCAATGAATATTTAGGGTTGATTTCCTTTGGGATTGACTGGTTTGATCTCCTTGCAGTCCAAGGGAGTCTCGAGAGTCTTCTCCAGCACCACAGTTCAAAAGCATCAATTCTTCAGCAGTCAGCCTTCCTTTTATGCAAGCAGGAGGAGGAGCTAACAACAATCAATTCTCATTTCAGAATACAGTGCAGGTTGTCTGCCTACCACTTAAGAAAGGAACTCGTTAAGGTTTGGATATAGGTCCTGTCCAAAAGGTAGGGGAAAGGGAGGTGGAGTGAGGAGAAGCCAAGAAGGCAGGAAGAGAGCCAACAAGAAGATTCCAAAACTGACCACCAGATGGCAGCAGGAGTATAATATTTAGCAACTGCACAGCTAGTAGTTTGAAATGGCCTTGTGAGTTTTAAAATACATTCTCAAACACACAACTTTCTTTTTCACTGAAGTAAAATTGATTCACTATAATATTGTATTACTTTTAGGTGTACAGCATAGTGATTCACTGTGTTTAGAGACTGCACTCCATTTAAAGTGATTATAAAGTGCTGGCTGTATTCGCCGCGCTGTACCGTACATTCTGGTAGCTTTTATACATAGTAACTCGTGTCTCTTAACCTCCTACCGCTTTCTTGCCTCTCTCCCTTCTCTCTCGCCATTGGTGTCCTCTAGTTTGATGTCTGTATCTGTGCTTTTGTTTCTGTCTTGTTATATGTTAGCTTCCACACATAAATGAAGAATTCAGGTGTAATTGTTCTTAATATGAGAATTCACGTGTTTGGAAAGTGTAACATTGAATGCATGTATTATTATAGTTTTCCAATAAATACTGATTTTGAGGAATGCATTTAAAAAGCCAAGTGTGGCATTCCCTTTAGTGTTTAAACCAAAAGAGAAACCAAGAGTGCACTTTGTACGGAGAACTCTTTGAACATTGATATCAGTCTGAGGGAAGTTCCTGAAGCATCTGTGAGGAAACTCTGGACTCACATTTGGCTGAGAAAAGAAAGCTGAGAGAAAGTATGGAAAATTAAAAATAGCAAAAATATATATATGTGAGGAGATAGAATAAAGGGAATGTCTTACTACTCAGTCCTCTCTCCCCCAATAAAGAACTAAATACAATTATTAAGAAAAGGTCAGCTATTGGAAGAAACTTCAATACTTGCTAATTGGTTATTTGCTGTCTTTGATAACTCTGCACTTCAGGAACATGATTATATAAATCCTAACATGGCCTGCTGCAATCTGAGGTCCTTTTAGAAATAAATTTTAAAACTCTAGTTAATATTATTCATATACATTATATATTTTCAAGAGAAAAGCCAAGTCTGTTATGGGGTGTCCAAAATATACCATGCCTTTCAACAATTTTAGAGTGAAAAGAAATGAGTGTGGTAGTGTGGTCTGACCTACCACAGAGGGATAGGTTGCGCGTCGCATCTAATGGACTGTAGGGTTTTTGAATCAATATTTCCTTGGCAAGTGCCATTCAGCCTTCCTGGAAAAGGCCATTACATTCAGCCGTGACCCTTCTCATGTAAAATCCCCCAAGGGACTGGAAGTGAGGTGGTTTTGGTGATGACAACATTTGTGATTTAACACTGAGGAGAAATGCACTTTTTTTGGTCCGTCCCTGTAACCAAGGGTTGATGCCAAAATGGAGTTGTACTGTAGATGAAAAAGAGTCCATGTGTATTTTCATGGGCTTCTCTGCTCAGATGTTGTGTTAGATTGTACTTGGATAAACAAGCAAGAGAGGAAAGAAAGAAAATTCAACACTGTACATTTTGATACCCTATTTGACAACATGTTGCCTTTGTAAAAGGTGTTTTGAAACTCTGTGATATGTTTATTTGAAGCCGCCAGTATAGAAAACTGCTCTTAAGGGCAGTCATTTATATTTTTCCTAGGTTAGGAAAAATTAATGTCATAGGGTTTATGACTGCGAAAAAGAATCAAGGAAAGATCAAACATATGTGATCCTTTCTTTTGTCTGCAGAGCTAAAAAAGAGAAAATCCAGTCACTATTAGACAGAGAGAGAAGAGTGAAGCAAGAGATAAGTGGCAATGCCTTTTGTTTTCTGTGATCTTTCTGGTTTGCTATCAAGGCAAGACAAATTCCTCAAGTGTGGAGGCAGGGTCTGAAGCATCCTGCCTTGAAATCCCCGGTTTATCGAGTCTCTCCAGGGCATTACCAAGGATGTCTTCACGGAATGGGGCAGGCCTTGGACTCACTGGGCTTCTTGATATTAGGGGCGATTTTTAAAAGTTTCTTTTGTGAGGTTCTGCAGCTCTATTGCTAGGTTAAAATGTGGAGACGCTTTTTGATATTTCAAATTTGCTGATTTTAAGCTTTTATTGGACCATGACTATGCTCCCAGTTGTTTTAATTCCCGATGGTAATGCCTGCTGGTTGTCAGACAATGAAAAGATGTACAAAGCTTGATCTTCTCCAGGTTTTCCCCACCTGCCTGCCAGCAGGCAGCCAGTGTTAGCTTTTCTGTGTTTTTATGCACACTTCTGTATAGAGAGCCTCTGTGTTCATTTGGAGTTTGGGCTTCCTGTTCGCTTTCCTAACTGAAGGAGACTCATCCCATAACACTCCTCAGCAACCTGTTTTCTTTCCTCAACTGGAGCTCCTTCCTTTCTAGAGCAGTTCCTACCAGTCTAACAGCCACATATTATTCCATCGTATCCATGTATTAAGCTCGTTAACATTGATAGTTACTTGTTTTATTTTACGTAAGCATAAGCCACACTGCAGCTAACATTCTTGTCCACATTCCCTCATATGTCTTTTATTTATATATAGGAGAACTTCCAAAGAGTGACCGTGGCAGGTCAAAAAGTCGCTAATTTTCCGTGTCACTGTTTGAGTTTGTGATTATGCATAACCTTTCTATATCAGATAAATGATCTCTAACCTTTTGCATTAAACAATAAAAAGCATATGAATGGCATTGACAACATCAATTTTCTATATTAAAAACGGAAATTTAAAAAAAACAGCCAAACATGAAACTATTGCAGAAACGCGTGGAAAGTCCTTATTTCTTTTTATACTTGAGTTACATTCATGAGAACACTCGTTTCTGAGGCAATGTTTCTGTGCCCTTTTACTTTTCAGATTTATAAAGTCCATACTGCACATTTGACTTGATTCTTTTCAGTTGAATAAAACTTTTGAATTCCTACAATGTGATTTTTTAAAGTAAGGATCCAATTGTTTGTATATACTGCTCTTAAATAACTAAAGTCCATCTTTAAGAATCGCTGTGGTTTGTTTTTCTTTCTTCAAAATACATTTTTGATACTTTAAAGATTCTAAGGCGCTTGTTTCCACTTGGGAAAATAACGAATTCCAAATCTCTCAGCTACTCTTTTTTAAAGGCTAGTGGGGAGATTTGGACATATATGGTATTGCAGCTAGTCAGTGGAGCTTTCTTTTTATAGGATGGCAACCTCTGGGAGAGTTTACTTTGCTTTTTTGATCACTGTTATGATATTGAACTAGATTTACTGAAAGGTAACTTTGCAAACATTTATTTGGATTAGAATTCAGTCATATCACATAGATGCAATCATGAGATTGAAGCCAAAAAATGAAACTGATTTTGGAGAATAAGAAGAGTAATCGCAGAGATTTTAGTCCAGTCTTACAGAGAAATGACCTGAAACTAACATGATAATAAAAATAATGGGCTTTGGAGCTACAGACCTGAGGTTGACCTCTGACTCTTCCTACACCTATGGCTGTGTGATTGTAAACAAATTGCTTTACCTCAATTGCTTTACCTCTCTGAGCTTCTGTTTCTACTTGTATGAAATCAGGATGATGCTACTTCCTTCTCTAAGGCTTTGTATATGAAGGATACTCTCTGTGTACACAGTTTAACAAATGAATGTGAGTGTACAGTGTTAAGTAAGATTGCCAGCAAATGTGTAACAGTGAAAAGTTTGAAAAATTCTACAGATTTTTTTTTTTTTTTACAACATTAGTTCTGGTATTAACACATTATAGAACTTAATGCCTAGAAAGAATTTTAGGAGATATCCTTGTTCATCCCCTTTCCTGAACAGAACTTTAATGATACACAATTTAGCAAGAATCTAGAAGTTCAGAAATAATGTGATTTGCCAATGACATGAAGCTTGTTATTGACAAAACTGAGATTAGATCCTTCTGTCTCTTATTTGCCATTCCAGCTCTCCTTAAATCCATCTTAAACGTCAGAAGTGACGAGTGAAATGAGGAAAACTAGAAATTTGTAAATTGGAACAACGGGACAAATGGAAACGAGATGGTTAAATGCTGTCTCTGTGTTATACATATATATAAGTAAACTGTACATATATGACAAAACAGAGCTAAGGACTCAAAATGTGCGATTATGCAATTTAGCACCCCAAACAATTCTGGGAGACGTTGGTGTAAGTTTCTTAGAAGAGCTGTTTCTTAAAGATCCTGGATTTAAATGAAGCACTACCATGAACTACCCAGAAAGGATGATAATAAGACAGGAATGCTCAGGGAAGCAGCTATGCAGGCTTAGAAAAAGACACTGGAAGCACTGAAGAGTTTTGGGGTGGAGGTCCTTCACAGCAGGCGCCTCGCCATGGCGAGGGGTTATTGGTTGACAGGAGTCATGTTCCATCAGACTGAAGCCCTGTTTCCCAGGAGCTTCTCTGTTCTTCTCTCATGGTCTAGTGTTCAGTCCTTGTAACTGATGAGGGCACATCTTTTCATGTCTAGTGGAGCTATAGGTCTAGAGATTTGGGTGGAGGCTCTTTGTAGATGTTCTAACAGCCTGAAGGACGTTCCCCGTCCGTCCCCCTCTCCCCGACTTGACATTAAACTTACATATTTTTGTATTGTCAGTTCCTGTTTGCAATTTAGAGGCTGATTTGACTGCATTAGAGCTTTTCAATTTGGGCAAATACTAGTCCAGATTTTATTTCACCCAAGGCAATTTCGTCGATCAGTCCATCAGCTCAGATAGGGGTGGACGTATGTCATAATCAAAGCAGGTTCTCTCCTTGCCAGCCTGACACTGTCATTAGAATACACCCCAAACCTCAGCTTCTGTAATTGTTGAAAACCTGGTGAGGTTGTTGAGAGGTGTGAGGTGGCTTACGCAATAGATTAAGCTCACTGCCTTGTGCAGTCATTCAGTAAACTTCAGCTCTCACTGTTATTCACTGATTCTGACTTCATTCACAAAATATGTCATGACTTCTGACACTGCGCCGGGATATCCATATATACTCTTCCCTTCTTTCTTACTCCATGCTTGGTTCTAATTCTGCTCATTAGCTCTGACCCTATTTTTGGAGTCATTTCCTGAATCACAGATGGTACTCCGACAGAGGCCCTACTTAGGACTTATTTTCCTGTCTGCTTTTCATTTCTCTGCATAGTGTCAGCTTTCTTTGTACACATTTGACACCCCTCCCGCACTAGCCCACCATACTGGAACTTCACCGTTCTGTACCATTAGAGATTTAGCTGTAACAAGGCCCCCTCTTCAGCTATCTACTCTCGGAGTTCAACAAACCCAGGGCTTCTCAGTTGCATTTGAATCACCTGGGGAATCTTATTAACTGCAGTTTCTGATGCAACAGTTCTGGGAAGGGGCCTTTGTAATTAGCTGTCACATGATGTTGATGCTACTGGCCTTCAGAGCCTTAAATTGCAAGGGATTAATCAGTGATTTTTCTCCAATTCCTCCCTCCTTTCATCTTTCTTTCTTTTTTTTGCTATTCAAGTTTTCCATACAAATAAAGTACAATCAGGTGCACTAGTCCAAGTTAATGTGTTAATAATATGTTTAACATGGATTTCATTATAAGATTAACTCATTATCCAGAAAGGCCTAGAAGAAGCATTCTAGTATTCTTGCCTGTTCTAGATCATTGGCAGGCACAGCTGTACGGTATAAAGACTGAGCACAGAAGCTGTGGAATCAAATAGGCTTCAGTTTAAGGCCACTGATATCTTTGTCACGTTGTTTAACCTCTTGGAACTTCTGTTTCTCATCCCTAAAGTAGGGATGAGAAGGTCCATCTAAAATGCTATGCCAAAGACCTATTGGAAGCATGCTGTAAAGGACAGCTGATGCTTCTGCAGTTTTAATACTAGAGTTCTAGAGACTCAGGTCAATTTGTTCCCAAGTGAAAACTGTGATCCAGGAAGAATTTTAGTTCAGATAAATTGTTAACATAAGAAAGATTAGTTCAGCGTTGGTGAGAGCTTCCTCTGTACAAGGCACTTTATTTACATGAACTCATTTGCCCTTTTCAAGGCTTCCCTGGTGGCTCAGATGCTAAAGAATCTGCCTGCAACACTGAAGACCCAGTGTTCGATCCCAGGGTTGGAAAGATCCCCTTGAGAAGGAAATGGCAACCCACTCCAGTATTCTTTCCTGGAGAACCCCATGGACAGAGGAGCCTGGCAGACTGCAGGCCGTGGGGTTGCACAGAGTCGGACATGATTCAATGACTAACACCGCTACACTGCTGCTTGCCTGTTTCAGTCATCCCATGTTTTCTCATGGTGCTGCCAGACAGGACCGATTCCATATGCTCTGCATAGATGAGGAGACCTGGTCCACACATCAATGAGGTGACTTAATCAGAGGCTCTCTGGCCCACGACACTGTTTGATTCTGACACTGTGTTAGGTGATAATCAGAGCAGAGACACAGGGAGAACCACAAGGAAAGTGAAGACTCTTAGATCATTCCAGGGCCCAGGGGTCCCTAAATTCTAGTCCATATAAACATCTCAAGGAAACTGTTTGTTACAACAAAGATCCCTAGGCTCCATCCACAAAGATTCAGACTTAATAGATTTGGGAAATTTGGAACCAGGACATTTTCCCGGTGGCCCTGCAGAAACACCTCCAGAGGTGTATTCTGTAGGCAGGGGGTTCATGGAATTCAATTCCCTGGGCTGCTGTAACAGATTACCACTAACTGGATGTCTTGAAGCAACACAAGTATACTTTCCCAGAGTTCTGGAAACTGGAAGTTTGAATTCGGGGGTGTCAGCAGGACCACGCTCTCCCTGAAATTTCCAGGGGACAGCTCTTCCTTGCCTCTTCTGAGCTTCTGGTGCTTTTCTGAGCTCTTTGGTGTTTCTGGCTTGTAAGTGCATGGCTCCAAATCTCTGCCTTTGTTCACATGACTATCTTCCCTGTGTGTGTGCCAGTCATTGAATGTAGGACCCACCCTCGTCCAGGATGACCTCATTCAGGTTACATCCGCAAAGACCCTGTTTCCAAATAAGGTCACATTCATAGGTTACCGTGCGTGCTAAGTTGCTTCAGTCATGTCTGACTCTTTGTGACCCTGTGGGACTGCAGCCCATCATGTTCCTCTGTCCATGGAATTCTCCAGGCAAGAATACTGGAGTGGGTTGCCGTGCCCTCCTCCAGGGGATCTTCCCAACCCAGGCATCCAACCTGCATCTCATATCTCCTCCATTGGCAGATGGGTTCTTTACCACTAGCAGCACTGGGGAAGCCCCATAGGTTCCCAATGGACATGAATTTGGGGGTTGGTATTCAACTCATACACCATGCCATCTGTTTTTTATCTTCCTTCCGGCCCAAGGTACAAAGCTGTGACTTCAGAAATCCACTAAGGCCTATGGCAAATGAGATAAGGGGGTGAAGGACATAGCTAGGTAATGATACATGGTTTTATAGAGGCTTTTTCACATGGCGTTTCTAGCTGTCCTCCCTTCTTCCCACCCTTTTTCTTATTTATCAAAGTACAGGATGTTGATTGACATTGTTCTTTGGTTGAGATGAAACTATTCATCTCTTGTGGTTCCACGAAATGTCACAGATCACTGGTAGTTTATGGTTCTCTTGTTTTCGAGGTGTGACTTTTATAAAGATTTACAGGAAACTGAAATTGGGCTTAAAACTGGAGACAACTAGTGATTTCCATTTCTGTAGACTGTAGTTTTCTTACCTGTAATTTTAGAGGGAAAGAAACTTTTACGCTGTAATTTCAACAGTTTACTTCCCTATAATTTTGGTAAATTGTTTCCTTAGGGTTACAAAGAACAAGTGGAATAAACCTCAAATAGATGTATTACGATAAAGGCAATTTTTCTTTGGCACATTTATCTAGTCAATGTCAGCATACAAACTTATTTGTAAAAATCTCTGAATGTTTCAGCCAATTAGAATTATATGTTTTAAAACAGCGGGGTTATATTTAGGTAGACTCTTTTTAGGTTGATATTATTTTATATATTTTGAAGTAGAATTTAAGTTGTTCTTTCACTTCTTCCCCAAGCTAAGGTGTACACACACATACTTTGTAGCCTAGCTAGGGGTTTTTGTTACTATATCCTATAGTACAAATTGTATTCCTACCACTCAGAATTTAAGCTTTAAATTTTACAGTTCAGGAGTATTCAAAAGACAGTATGAATTTGTCATATTGGCAACTTGGTTTTATATAAAATTATGCAATACAGGAAATCAACTTATCATTTGAAAATACAATTTAAAAATGTATGATAGTATAGGTATATTTCTATTTGAATATATTTAATTCTCAAACACTTTTTATCCAAGATGCTCCCACAGAAGCTAGGTTTCTGGGAATGGTTTTGGGCTTCTTGATGATATAGAATATTTAATGATGTATTGTTCAGTATGGGCATCCCTGGTGGCTCAGACGGTAAAGAATCCACGTGCACTGCGGAAGACCTGGGTTTGATCCCTGGGTTGGGAAGATCCCCTGGAGGAGGGCATGGCAACCCACTCCAGTATTCTGTGCTTGCCTGGAGAATCCCTATGGACAGAGGAGCTTGGCACCTGCAGGACATGGCGTCACAAAGAATAGAATACTGCTGAGCAATTGCTCAGTATGGACTCACTGAGACATTTTAGAAATTAAAAAAAAGTCTATAGAACATTTGTGCTATCCAGGTACATGTGTCCGTCCTTCTAGAGACTGTATATTCCTTTGTTTTGCTTGCCTCCTGTCCATCTGTCATCTGATTTTTTTTTTTTTTTTTAGAAAGATTTCTTCTCACTGTTGGAAGAGATCTTAGGAAACTCCAAATAGCCATTCATTTTATACAGACTTCACTGGAAATCTTCTCCCGGTAGTGGGAGGAGGAGCCAGCCAAGGGTGGCTTCCTTGGGATGGGCAGCTGGTCCCCATTTTGCGGAAGTTTTCCAGGGCTGTCTCTGGCACTTGGTTGTAATTTAGGTAGTTAGCTGTATAAAGGCAATTTGAAAGGTAGATGGGGAATTTCACATTGAAAGTGCAGTGAAATGAATCCCACTGCTCAGTATTAGTCACTGCAACTCTGTAGTAAGCATCTTTATGAATTGTCTGGGTGAAAATATCAATAATATCTTGGCATACTATATGAGTTAGTAGTTATATTGGAAATAGTATCAAGATCCCAAAAGGCTATGATGGCCAAGAGATATGGTTTATAATTATAATACACCCAATGCCCTCCTACTCATATCAAATATTTCCTAATACTCCGTGGGTATCCTGGAATGAAATTCACAAGTAATATTATCTATCCACACACATAATTGTGTGTGTGTATATACATAGTATCCTAATGAAAATATTTTTAAAAGAAAATAATATAATGTAATATAATCAAATAATCTGTGGCTTAATAAGTAAGTTCTTGGATTTCCAAGTTGTAGGTGAGCACACGACAGGACTACATAGTAATCTGAACTAATGGTATGAAGTGCTTGCATTTTTTCCCTAGAATCATTTCATATAACAACTGAAAACATATAATTGGTTCTGGTCACTAATGGCTTTTCTGTCAAGTGACCCAGTTTTCTAAAACATTAAGCATTATCTGTAAAGTTTCTTATAAAATAAAGTATCTGTTCCTCTTAATTTCCATGGTAATAAGTAATTTGTAGTCCTGGCAAACAAAATATAATTTAAGGCCAGGCAAAAATAATTATTTCATTTATATGTAGTAAAACAGTTAAGTTAAAGGCTTGGGTAACTGTATATAAATGTTTCCTCTGCATGAATTAAGAATGAAATTTAGAGCTGTTTAGATTGTAGAATAATTCTTCAATCTGTAGTTTTGTATAGATTGCTGTGCATGCTGATAACCATGGTTAACACAGACGCACACCAGGAATTTCCAGAGTTCCCACAAGGGGGCAGTACGGCCCCCACTGAGAATCACTGTGCTGCGTTTCTCTGGTGGGGATAGTTCTCTGCCTTATGGTGGGGGACATAAAGGTGTGAGAGATGGAGCTGCCCTGTGCACTGCAGGATATTTAGTGGTATCTGAGCTTCTTGTAGATGCTAATAGTGCTCTAGCCACACTATCGGTTAGGACAACTAAAAATATTTCCAGACACTGCCTGTTTTCTTCTGGAGGGCATATTCACCCACGATTCAATACACTGAACTGAACAAAAATATGTTTTACTGGGGAATTGGGGAAAAAACTTTGCCCTGGAAGGAACCATGGAACAAATTTCACAATTAGAATTGACCTCATGGAAACATTTGTGAAAGATCTAGGGACTGCCTGTAATTACTTTATGAATCAACCAGGAGATGTGATTCATGTACATTAGTACATGAACATACTGTTAATTTTTTGCTAACTTAAAAAAAAATTATTTTTATGACATTTTATTCAATAAAGGACTTGTGCTCACTTAAAATGTGCTATTCATACCTTAATCAGAACCACTTATTCCCAAGAGGGGCATTTTGCCCCATCCTGGGTACGTTAACAGTTACTTGTGTTTTGGAATTTCATGGACTCCACATGGTTTCAGTAGGAAGAATGAAGACGAATGATTTCATGTGATGGGGGCAGTTTCTTGCCCAGAGTGTGGAGACTCTTTTCTAACAGAGCTTCCTGATGGTTCCAGATTGAACTGCTTTTTGGGTACAACCAGGAGAGATTTGTTGACAACTGACTTTGATAAAGGAGAATCATTTTTAGGTTGAAAGTTATTCTGAGTGATATATGTGTATTTATTCCGTACTATGGATATAAGTTTGAGCAAGCTCCGGGAGATGATGAAGCACAGGGAAGCCTGGCATGCTGCAGTCCTTGGGGTCCAAAGAGTCGGACATGACTAAGCAACTGGACAACAACTTGTTATATATTATATTACTATTGTAAATTATGAAAAATGTGAAAAGTAAAAGTGCTAGTCACTCAGTCATGTCTGACTCTTTGTGACCCCATTGACTGTAGCCCAGCAAGCTTCTGTCCATGGGATTCTCTGGGCAAGAAGCCTGGAGTGGGTAGCCGTTCCCTCCTCCAGAGGGTCTTCCTGACCCAGAGATTGGACCCTGGCCTCCTGCATTGCAGGCAGGTTCCTTGCGATATGAGCCACCAGGGAAGCCCCATCGTATATTACATGTATATTTATTATATATTATATAATGAATATTACATATTTTATATATTATTATATCTATATTATAAGTGTGTATTTATTCTAAACTTGCATCCTCTCTACAGGAACCTTACTAGGTAGTCATTACCTCTGTAATGATCGCTTTCCCTACCAGACAGTGAACCACCTCCCTTCTATGACTATCTATTTCCAGCCACCCCTGTGTGTACAGTCAGAGAGTGGCTGGGAAGCTACCACCAATGTTCAGAGTGAAAACATGCATTTTAAAACATATTGAAAGACCATGCATTCATTTATTTATTCATTCAGCAAGCATTATTTATTGAGTGCACACTTTGTGCCAGTCGTTTTTCTAGGCATGGAGGAGGGTACAGTGGTCCCAGTCATGTGTGACTGCTGGTCTAATAACAAATGTATGTGCATGCCAAGTCACGTCAGTTGTGTCTGACTCTGTGCAACCCTGTGGACGACTGTAGCGCTCCAGGCTCCTCTGTCCATGGGATCCTCCAGGCGAGAATACTGGAATGGGTTGCTGTGCCCTGCTCCAGGGGATCTTCCCAACCCGGGGATTGAACTTGTATCTCTTACGTCTACCTGCATTGGCAAGTGGGTTCTTTACCCTTAGCGCCACCTGGGAAGCCCTCTAGTAACAAAGGCAAACAGTAAATCAGGGAACAAATTTTTTTAAAGTAAAATTTCAAATTGTGGTGAATGCTAGGAAGGAGTAAATAATGGTGCTGTGGTAGAAACTGAAGGAGGAGGAGGCTCTTTTAAACGGGGTGGCCACAGGTGAAAGTTCTTATGAGTGGTATTTAAATAGAGGCGTACAGGATGAAGAGTGAGTGTTCCACAGTAGGAAACCATTTTAGACAAAGGAAGAATGCATGCAGAGGCCTGGCATGAAGGAAGACATTGCGTGTTTGGGCCCCAGAAAGAACCATGCAGCTGGGATGTAATGGGTGACAGGAAGTGTGGCATGCGCTGCTGCTGCTGCTGCTGCTAAGTCGCTTCAGTCGTGTCCGACTCTGTGCGACCCCATAGACGGCAGCCCACCAGGCTCCCCCGTCCCGGGGCTTCTCCAGGCAAGAACACTGGAGTGGGTTGCCATTTCCTTCTCCAATGCATGAAAGGGAAAAGTGAAAGTGAAGTCGCTCAGTCGTGTCCGACTCTTCACGACTCCATGGACTACAGCCCACCAGGCTCCTCCATCCATGGGATTTTCCCAGGCAAGAGTACTAGAGTGGGGTGCCATCGCCTTCTCCTGGCATGCACTGAAGTTTCAGAAATATAGAGGGTCCAGCTCAGGTAGGGAAGAGGTAAAGCTTAGGAGTAAGAACACAGACCAAGGAGCCAGAGAACCTGTGTTCAAGTTATTTCACTTTATTCATCCTCATTGTTCCATCTGCAACGTGCAGCACTGAAACCATAGGCTCGCTGGAGTAATCATGAGGATTAGATGAGTTAATATATGGAAGACACTTAGAACAGTGCTTGCAGTTACAGATATTAGATGTTGCTGCTGCTGCTACTACTTTCATCACTGGCTTTGCTGATCATGTTAAGAAATTTGGATTTTATCCCAAGAAGGAAAAGCCATGGAAGGGCTTTTCAGTTTGGACCTTTGTAAATCTTTTAAACAAGAAGTAATGATGTGAACCTAATAAGAAAACAGGCATAATTACTGTAGGATAAGTAAGTTTTGAATGCGACATCCCCAATAAAATAGGTTAAGTTGTCAAAGGGCAACCCTTTTTAAAAAAATCAAAGCTGTCCTTTCAGATGATTTCAGTCATTTGGCAAATACTGTAGATAGGCCACTCCACATTCGAGGAGGATTTATTTTAAACAACTTCAGTCAGTGGTGCCAGCATGTTTTCCAAGCTGTCATATAATAATAAGCAGGAAGAAATACTTGCATAATAATAAAATCTAATTATTAGGAATAAGTTTCTGGGTCCCTAAAGATAGGAAAATTTAGACATTTTAAAAAGGTATGGGAGCCTGAAAGAACTTCTTTTGACTATGATCATGGCTAATGTATGTCAACAGGGTTTCGGTGGGGCTCTATTAGTTGCATTGCATTCTCTCTTCCTCCTATAGCTTTGGTTCTGCTTTTAAGCCCTTGATGTCCCTCTCTGATAGAAGCGCCTAGGTTATTGATTAGAAGCGCATTAGGTTATTGATTACTGTTGGTGGAAGAAGCTGGTGTTGCCTTGTGGGTGCCACTGCTGGGTGTAGGCATTCTCTCCTTCAGGTTCTGAGATGCCCAGAGAATGCTATCAGTTTCTCATCCTATCAGACAATGGAAGATGGTGTCATCTCTGTTTATGTGAACCAGAGTTGTCTGATATAGCTTGCAGTGAGGATAATCAATTCATAAAAGAGTAATGATAGTAATCAAATCACAACTGTAAGCCATAGAGCTTTGGGAGGGAGACCTTATCTTGGAAACATTTTTTTTTCTTTCAGACTTCAGATCTCTGATAAGGCACTCCTTATCAAAGATGAGGCTGCATGTATGGTTAATGCTGGCTACTCTTTGGTCTGGCTGCACATATTACCAAGGGCGGTGGAGACTAAAGAGATGAAGAACTGAGAAAGCTGATCTGTGACCTCACATTACTTGTTTAATCCTACAATTGTGCCCTATAACTTAGATATGCCTCTGGGCCGAAAATAAACCAAATGGAGAGACTGAGTTGAAATATGTGGTTCATGTGCCTCCTGGTTTTCAAGTGATATAGGGGAAGTCTGATTTTTACTTCACAGAGCAAGAAGTATCTTTGATGATTATATGATAGAAACTCAAATGATTTCCTACCAAGCATGTTCTAATACACTGAAAAAAGGTTACTAAGTAATTGAGCAACAAGACTCCACTGATACTGCTATGGAACAGAGTCTTCTGGCTAAGTAACATTTCTTTTTAATGAGAAAACATTTTCATTTCAATTCTGGTTGAAAAAAGTTTCTAAGGACAATAATAACTTAACTGTGAAAGAATGTCCAGATTGCAGTTAAATTGTTTTCCCAGGCTTTTACGAGAGTTCCAAGTTAAAATTACTAAGCATTGTTTCTTACTTATCTTCATCAAATATTTATTTAATACCTACTATGTTCAAGATACTGTACTGTTTTCTAAGACTGTTATATATCAAGTTTTTCATTTCATCCTTAAATTATCCATTCCAGTTGGAGTTTGGAAAGAGAGGGTCACCTTTATCTCTGAAGTCAAAGAGTCATTCCTTTAGACCACAATCTTAGTTCTATTTTGGGTGAGTGTGGCTCAGTAAATGTTTAAATAAGCGTCTACAACATTCCAGGCATTGTGTTAAGACCCGTGGGAACAAAATGCAGCCAGTTACAGTTACTGAAGAGCTCAGAGAAATGGGTGGAGAGGGCTTGTTCAAGAGAGTATTTTTACAGGCAGTGTAATTACTATGATTGAAGCATGATGGGGAGGTAGGGGAAGGGGCCAGGAGGAAAGAGCATTTGCCTCAGCAATGAGGGGACATCAGGAAAGCTTCCTATAAGGGAGCAGCTGGGTGCTAGGTATTGCCACATATATGTGTACAGGATATCAAACTTCTAGAAAGTAATGAATTTCAAGTCAAAAAACATGTAATATATATTTTTATTGAATGCATTTTAGTTGACAAGGAAAAGGAACATAGGTTTAAAGATGCCTCTTTCACCCTTTGCTGCTAAGTCACTTCAGTCGTGTCCGACTCTGTGAGGCCCCATAGACGGTAGCCCACGAGGCTCCACCATCCCTGGGATTCTCCAGGCAAGAATACTGGAGGGGTTTGCCATTTCCTTCTCCAATGCGTGAAAGTGAAGTCGCTCAGTCGTGTCCGACTCTTTGCGACCCCATGGGCTGCAGCCCACCAGGCTTCTCCGTCCATGAGATTTTCCAGGCAAGAGTACTGGAGTGGGGTGCCATTGCCTTCTCCACTTTCACCTTTTAGTAAGGCATTAAAGCCTTAATCAGGTTTACTGTATTCAATGCTCTACCAGTTTTTTGTTTCACTTGCATATTTAAAAGCTCTTATTGTCTGTCTCTCTTCTCAGCCAGTGGCCCTGTCTTACTCTTTGCTTTTGTCACTGTTACTAAATCTTTGTTACTATGATCGAGTGAAATAATTATTTTATGCTGATAGCAATGCCGCGCATATTTCAAGCTAGAATAGTTAACTAAAAATCCATTTCAGGCTTTTATATAATGAATGGAAAATGCTATGCTATTTCTCCACTTTTACTGAATATCATTTGTTTCCTAATGCAGTTCAAAGGCCAGAGGGCAAATCCTTTTGCCAATATCTACGTGTTATCTCCATATAGGGCTTTACAGTTTTTAAAACAATTTTCTGTTATTTCTTTATTTTTAAACACAGCTCAGTAAAGAAAATATCTCTGTTTTAAAGCTCAGAAAAGTGAGGCTCAGATCAAATGACTTGCTCAAGATTGCATAAGAAACTCTCTTGCTTTAACTCTTTGAGCCTGCAGTCAGTTTTGGCTACATTATTCTCTTTGTTGTTTTGACTGTTGCTTAAGTGCACCTCCTTTAGAGAGGCCTTCTTGATCCCTAAACAGAACTCCGGGAGTTGGTGATAGACAGGGAGGCCTGGCGTGCTGCAATTCATGGGGTCGCAAAAAGTCGGACACGACTGAGCAACTGAACTGAACTGAAACAGTGGTTGGATGTCCCTCCTATGAGCTCCCCGTAATGCCCTGCACTTACTCATATTATAGTGCTTGGTAGTTAATGCTTTGGTTGTATTGTTTATAGATCTGTCTCTTGCATGCTCTCCAAACAACTTGAAAGTAGTATCCCATCTTGTTCTCACCGGATTCCCAAACCTAATAGAATACTTGCCTCAGAGAAGTTTTCCAATAACCATTCACTGGATGAGGTAGCTCAGCTGGTAAAGAATCTGCCTACAACGCAGGAGACCCTGGTTCAATTCCTGGGTCAGGAAGGTCCCTGGAGAAGGGATAGGCTACCCACTCCAGCATTCTTGGACTTCCCTGGCGGCTTGGTTGGTAAAAGAATCAGCCTGTAATGCAGGAAACCTGCGTTCAGTCCCTGAGTTGGGAAGATCCCTCGGAGGGACCCACTCTGGTATTCTTGTGTGAAGATTCCCATGGACAGAGGAGTCTGGTGGGCTATAGTCCATGGAGTCGCAAAGAACTGGACACGACTGAGCAGCTAAGCACAGCATGGCACAACGGATGAGAAAACTAAGTAATTAAAACCTTGTTCTAATTAAAATGAAATAATCTATGTGAAAGTGCTTTATAAATGACTCACAGTAAGAGATGTTCTTAGTCAAATCATTGAGCAAAAAGCATAATACTAAGATGTAACTTCAAACTTTTAAAGAGTATACTTTCTAGTTGAGTAGACCTTGTTTTAGACTGAATGTTTGTGTCCCTTCAAATTTCATATGTTGAAACCCCTACCCCTCAATGTAATGGTGTTGGGTGTTCAGCCTTGGGGAGGTAATTTGGCCACGAGTGTGGAGTTCCTGAATGGGATTAGAGCCCTTATAAGAAGAGACCAGGTTTCCCTGGTAGCTCAGCTGGTAAAGAATCCGCCTGCAATGCAGGAGACTTGGGTTCATTTCCTGGGTTGGGAAGATCCCCTGGAGAAGGGATAGGCTACCCACGCCAGTATTCTTGGGCTTCCCTGGTGGCTCAGCTGGTGAAGAATCTGCTTGCAATGTGGGTGACCTGGATTTGATCCCTGAGTTGGGAAGATCCCCTGGAGATGAAATTGGCAACCCACTCCAGTATTCTTGCCTGGAAAATCCCAAGGACAGAGGATCCTGGCAGGCTGAAGTCCATGGGATCACAAAGAGTGGGACATGACTGAGTGACTAAGAACAGCACAGTGAAAAAGAGGCCAAAGAGCCTATTGAAGATACACTTGAAGAATCTTGAGATTGGTTGGTAGTCTGCAACTCAGAAGAGCTGTTTCACCAAAACTCAACCATGCTGGAACCCTGATCTGAGACTTCCAGCATCTAAGTGTGAGAAAAACATTTCTGTTGTTCATAAGCCACCTAGAGTGTGTACTTTGTTATAATAGCCAGAGATGACTGGGGGAGACATATTACTGGTATGACCCAGATATAAAACAAACAGTTGTCCTGACCTCCCATTCCTACTGTCTTTTCACTGGGAAATATGCCATTTCTAGATCACTATATAAAATGAAAGAGGTGGAAAAGCTGATTTTAGTATAAGTTTTATTTTTAAGGTTTTCTGGCTTATTTTCTACCCAGGTATTATCTGGAGTATTCTACATATAGTAATTGACTTAATACCCATAACAACTCTAGTACATAGGTGCTGTTGTGACTTACCTTGCCCAAATGAGAAACATGTCTGTATTTCTTGCTGATGTTTGAAGCATATTTTTTTGCTGAATATAGAATTCTCCATTGGCTTCCTTTTGTCTTTTAGCACTTTAAAGGTATCATTGCATTGTTTTCTGTGTTTTTTTTTTTTAACACAAAATCAGTAAACATTTTTATATTTGTTCTTCTGTATGCAGTATGTCTTTTTTCCCCCTTCTGTCTGGTCTTAAGATTTTCTCTTAGCAAAGGTTTTCAGCAATTTGACTATGATGGCCTTGGTAAGGTTAGGTGATTTTGTGGAATTAGAATTCAGCTTTGGACATTTTTCCCTAATGGCCGTGCTCGTAAGAGGCCTTGCTGCCTCTTTAAAGTGGTGTGTGTTTAGGTGCTCAGTCAAGTCCTGACTCTTGGCAGCACCATGGACTGTAGCCTGCCAGGCTCCTCTTTCCATGGAATTCTCCAGGCAAGAATACTGGAGTGGATAGCCATTCCCTTCCCCAGGGGATCTTCTTGACACAGGGATCAAACCCAGGTCTCCTGCATTGCAGGCAGGTTCTTTTCACTTCACTTTCTTTAAAGGTTATCCATTAGTATTTAGATGAGACCACTAAAGCAGACAGAGGTGAATTTGGACTTCCTGGTTGCCAGGCCATTGTGCTTATTTTTATTTCTATTAAGCACTGAGAATGGGATCATACCTGACTTTTTCTATACATTAAAAAAATATTTTGTAAAAAGTCAGAGCAGTTGTTTCCAATCCTGTATTGCCTTGATCTACAGAAAATAGGGATCAGTTAGGAAGTTTGAGAATTTAAAAATTGTAAATTATAAATTGACTTGTGATGCAAATAGGGACACATTTGGAATCCAAACATCTGTGTGCTAATCTAGATTTCTGAAATAAGGATTTAAGAAAACTAAATTTCGCTTAAGAAATGGATTTTGTAGGATAGAACACTTTCAAATAATGTGGTTTATGAGTGAAGGTTTCAAAAGGATACACGAGTGTGAAAATATTGGGAAATAATTACCTAGAATCTTACCTTGTTATCATAAACACTATAAAATTAAAAGATTATATATATACATATAGATGTGTGTGTGTATATATATATATATATATATATATAAAATTCAGCCTGTTTACAGTTCCTTCCCAAAATATTTCTCCTTTATAGTGGAAAAGAATACAGTGCTATGAAAGAATTGGAGAAAGATGAACGAAAAACCCGTATTCATGATTTTATGTAATAAAATTGGACTAAAAATGTAAAAATAACTTTAAAGTTTCATATGGTAATGTATATGTTGTACTGCAAGTTTTTAGGTTATGTGAATTCATTGGCTGCTCATCACCAGTAAAGTTATGACTGACTAAAATTGAATGGGTGAGTTAAGTGATAGGTATTATTTATAGATTTGCAGTAGCAATAGGGTGTGGAAGATACATTACATACATGTCTTAGAAACTAATAATTGGAAAATTATGACTTAATGTCTAGTTACAGTCACATAGGCATTATTGCCGCATTAATGGAACAATGCATCGTTAATGAAATTCACAGTGATGATGTGCTCACAATGACAGTAATTTGTATTAAAAAGACTGGAAGTAATTGAAAACCAGGGCCACGTCAAGGCAGCATTTTGCTGTGTTATCTTGCAGATAATTGTAAAATTTGAAGTATCTGCATGTGGCACGTGCAGTCAAGCTTTCCAGAGTTGCCAAAGATTGAATGGCAAATTTCTTGATAAAATGCTGAGTGAGGCAGGTCAATAAATATCTATTATACACTAATTTAGCTCATTAATACTGAATTACCTTAATAATGCAGTTGATAAGTTGTTAAGTCGCTCAGTCGTGTCTGACTCTTTGCCATTCCGTAGACTGCAGCATGCCACGCCTCCCTGTTTATCACCAATTCCTGGAATTTGCTTAAATTCATGTCCATTGAGACACTGATGCCATTCAACCATCTCGTCTTCTGTCATGCCCTTCTCCTCTTGGTTTTAATCTTTTGTAGCATCAGGGTCTTTTCCAATGAGTCAGTTCTTCACATCAGGTGGCCAAAGTATTGAAGCTTCTTCTTCAGCATCAGTCCTTCCAATGAATATTCAAGACTGATTTCCTTTAGGATTAACTGGTTGGATCTCCTTGCAGTCCAAGGGACTCTTCAAGAGTCTTCTCCAACACCACAGTTTAAAAGCATCAGTTCTTTGGCATTCAGCCTTCCTTATGGTCCAATTCTCACACCAATACATGACTACTATAAAATACCAGAGCTTTGACTAGACAGACCTTTGTCAGCAAAGTAATGTCTCTGCTTTTTAATATGCTGTCTAGGTTCGTCATAGATTTTCTTCCAAGAAGCAAACATCTTTTAATTTCATGGCTGCAGTCACCATCGGCAGTGATTTTGGAGTCCAAGAAAATAAAGTCTGTCACGGCTTCCATTGTTTCCCCATCTATATGCCATGAAGTGATGGGACCAGATGCCATGATCTTAGTTTTCTGAATGTTGAGTTTGACGGCAACTTTTTCTCTCCTCTTTCACTATCATCAAGAGGGTCTTCAGTTCCTCTTTGCTTTCTGCCATTAGGGTAGTGTCATCTGGGTATATGAGGTCATTGGTATTTTTCCTAGCAGTCTTGATTCCAGCTAGTGCTTCATCAAGCCCAGCATTTTACATGATATACTCTGCATATAAGTTAAATTAAGCAGGGTGACAATATACAGCCTTGATACACTCCTTTTCCTATTTGGAACCAGTCTGTTGTTCCACGTCCAGTTCTAACTGTTGCTTCTTGACCTGCATCCAGATTTCTCAGGAGGCAGGTCAGGTGGTCTGGTATTCTCATCTCTATGAATTTTCCACAGTTTGTTGTGATCTACACAGTCAAGGGCTTTGGTGTAGTCAATAAAGCAGAAATAGATGTTTTTCTGGAACTATCTTGCTTTTTCTGTGATCCAGTGGATGTTGGCAATTTGATCTCTGGTTCCTCTGCCTTTTCTAAATCCAGTTTAAACATCTATAAGTTTTTGGTTCACGTACTGTGGAAGCCTGGCTTGGAGAATTTTGAGCATTACTTTACTAGTGTGTGAGATGAGGGCAATTGTGTGGTAGTTTGAACATTCTTTGGCATGACCTTTCTTTGGGATTGGAATGAAAACTGACCTTTCTCAGTCCTGTGGCCACTGCTGAGTTTTCCAAATTTGCTGGCATATTGAGTGCAGCACTTTCACAGCATCATCTTTCAGGATTTGAAATAGCTCAACTGGAATTTCATCACCTCCACTAGCTTTGTTCATAGGGAGGCTTCCTAAGGCCCACTTGACTTCGCATTCCAGGATGTCTGGTTCTAGGTTGATGATCACACTATTAGATTATCAAAAAGATCATGAGGATCTTTTTGTATAGTTCTTCTGTGTGTTCTTGCCACCTCTTCTTAATATCTTCTGCTTCTGTTAGGTCCATACCATTTCTGTCCTTTATTGTGACCATCTTTGCATGAAATGTTCCCTTGGTATCTATACTTTTCTTGAAGAAATCTCTAGTCTTTCCCATTCTATTGTTTTCCTCTATTTCTTTGCTTGATCACTGAGGAAGGCTTTCTTATCTCTTCTTGCTATTCTTTGCAATTCTGCATTCAGATGGGTATATCTTTCCTTTTATCCTTTGCTTTTCACTTCTCTTCTTTCCTCAGCTATTTATAAGGCCTCCTCAGACAACCATTTTAACAATCATTAATCATATCACATATTAAATATATCTATGGAGTTAGGTCACCTGCCTATGAAACTAAATATAGGCTGGCTTACCAAAAAAAAAAAAAATCCTTTCCGAAAATACCAAGGAGCCTCCTGGGACTATGCTCCACACTGAAGAAACATGTAATGATCAATAATTTATCCAATAATTCTATATGAATTAAGAAAAAGAGTAGACCTCCAGGTGCCCTCTATACCTATTATTAATATCATGTCTTTGCACTTTGGCAACAAAACTGTCTTTATTCCCCAACTGGCTATGAAGTCTAAAGAATCTTCTCACAAAGACATCACTTTGTTTTCTTCTTTTATCTTAGTTCATGTGCTTTGTTTGCTCCCTCTGAACTTATTCATGGACTTTCAAAGGAGTGTTTCATTATAGCTTGTTTTCCAAACTTTGCTGTCGGTGAAAGAAGATGTGCCCTTTAACTGTGATGATCTAGCCCTGTTTTCTACCCTGTCTAGAATCAGCTATATCTGTGAGATCTTTATTACTTCCTAAAATTATTTCCCCATGCTGTATAATATATTCTTATTGCTGATCTATTTTATACATAGTGGTTTGTAGCACATAGTCCATGTCCTACATTATACACTGTTGGAGGGAATGTAAATTGGTGTAGTAGCCACTATGGAAAGCAGTATGGAGGCGTTTCAAAATCTAAAAGTAGAAATACCATATGATCTTGCAATTACATTCCTTGGTGTGTCTGAAGAAAGTGAAGTATTAATTTGAAAGATACATGTTCCCCCATGTTCATAGCCTAGACATTGAAGCAACCTAACTGTCCATCAAAGGATGACAGGATAAACACACACACAGAGTATAATATTACTAAGCCATTAAAAATAATGAAATTCTGCAACAACATGGACGGGCCTAGAGAGTATTATGCCTAGTGAAATAGACAGGAAAGGCAGGTGTTGTCACTTATACGTGGGATCTTAAAAACGAAACAGTCAACTGTATATAGCAAAACAGAAACAGACTCAGATCTAGAGAACAAATGAGTGGTTACCGGTAGGGGATGGGATGGGCCACTAAGTTTGGAGTCTAAGTGAACGTCTATTTAAGAAGTGGAGTTAGACAGTGATTTTTGTATATCTACATCCATAGCTCTTTATAAGAGACTTATAGTCTCTTAATCAGTCCTTCTTTTTCCAAGGAAGTAATTTCTCAGCATTCATCTGTGTCTTTAATACTAAAAACCTGCTTGTGTCGAAACTACTCAATATACCATTTTAGGGTCACCAGTTAGTTTTCATTCTCAAATCTAAACAATCCTAATTTCTGAGGGAAGCTTCCCTCCTCTCCAGTGTCTAACTGTAAATGAACTATGATGCCCAACTTCACACTGGTAGCAAATAAACCTTATATAAATTCCGAGGCTGCTGTATCATTTTGCTAACCTTCACAAATGTTTGTACTTAAATTTTTAAAATGGAAAAAGGCCATTTTATGTTAAGGTTTGAGGGTATTATGGTGACGTATGGACACATTAAAAATTAACTTAAAATAACCACAGCATTTATTTTGCTTACAAATCTTCACTATAGCTCCTCTCTACTGATTGTGAACTAGGAGTTGGAATCATCTGAGGACTTGTCTGGCTGTTGATCCCAGATGTTGACAGGTTCCTCAGCTGTGGCCGGTGCTGAAACACATAGATATGACCCTTCCATTGCTGTTTCACTTCCTCACAGCATGGTATCTGGGTCCCATCATCCCCTTAAGACCAGAGAAAAGCCTTAGATCCCATCTCTTAATGGAGGAATGTCAGTGTTACTTCATAGCAAGAGTGTGAGAGATGGGTTATATTGTTGAGACCATCTTTGGAATGTGGAGATCATATTTAGTTTAATAAAGTGTTTCTTAAGTCCCTAAACTGTTTCTACTGAAATACCTAAGTGTGTATATATGTTAGTTAAAATAGTGAAGATTCCTATAAAAACATACATTTTATTGTGAAGATCCCTATCACAACATATGTTTTACTGAGTTTAATCTATTAAATCAAGACCAGAAGTTATCAAAAACCTTATTGTTTACTCAAATTATTTCGCAGGGTCTTGGAAGGAGAGGTAAATTTTAAATAGAAGGAAGAAAAATAACGTCCAAAGAAATCTGATGGAAACAGTGGCCTGTAGGATTATTGATCCTGATGGGATCCTAACAGAATAGAAGAATCCCATAGGGTCAGGTCCTGATGACAAACTATATTTCCTTCAGTGTTTTACCAAAGACCAGTCCAACCTCTTGGTTTCCATAGCATTTCTCAGCAAATATAACTTCTGCTAAAACTTGCCATCGGATCTAGGAAACTGCCCTATTTTTCTATTCAACATGTCTCTCTGTCACAATTCTATCTTCAGCTAATAATTCTCATGCATTTCCAAAAATACAGGAAGAATTCTTGCCAACTCAGTCAAGTGCCTTGCTTGGAAATTTTTTTATCTTTACCAGATTTGGCAGACATTTTGGAATAGAAGGATATAAAATGGTTTCTTTTCTCCATGTCTCATTGCCTGCAGATCTTTTACTAACTCAAAAGAGAAGTCTGGTTCATGTAGTTGGTATGAATCTTGTTTCACAAACTGAGATATGCAAGAAACATATCTCTTTATTTTTATTAAATCTGCACATCTGACCTTAAAACCCTATTGGGGTATTTAATCCTAGTCAGTACCAGAATTCTCTCCTTGGAGTTGTGCCAAGGTCCTAAGATCTTGATCCATCAATAAAACATTGGCGAGGTCTTTCCAGTCATCAGTAATCAGACTGTGGCAGTCACTGCTGAGAAATTCATTGTCCAAGTTTGTATGGCAACCTCAGGTCTGGGGCTATGCTGTTTCTGGGCTGTCCTTAGGGCATAAGAGTGTTTGGTATATGTGGAACCCACTCTATGGGTTTCACCTCCCAGGCAGGCCTTATCACTGGACATCTCTTCAGGGCGCTGCTTTTCTGCCTTGTACAGACTCCTCTCTCCTTTGGGGCACTAATTTCCCTTCCTGCCAGGTCTGAGAATGTCTCCTTCCCTTTGCTGCCTCTCCAAGTTCTCCCTTCTGTCCCTATTTCCTCCTGTGTCAGTTAGCATGATGGAATTTCACCAAAGACAGGAAGGGAGTGTCTGTGTTCTCAGCCCTTTAATATAAACCTCCTCTGAGCCCAGGTGAGCTGCTTGACATTTGAGAAATGAACATAATGTTGGAACACAAAATTAACTTTTGCCCCTAGTAGGAAAAAAAAAAAAGATTATTGTCCACTCTTATTCTGAATAACAAATTCAGTAGGATAAATGGATTCATCCAAAGTAGAACATAGGATTTAACATATATGCTGAAATAACTTTGGATAAGCTAAAGAGATAAAATATGAGTATCCATAAGCAAGTACTCATATAACCAGTGAGGCAGCCGGACTAAGTGGACCTCATTTCTGGACCTCAGTTTCCACAGAGGGCAAATGAGGTGATGAGCTTAGACCGACTCTAATGCCCTAACAGTTCAAACCTTTTATGATTGTGTAATAGCTGTTCAACCAATACAGACATCACATGCTGGACAGAGACACTTGCCTAAATTTGCTGTGTGAAAAAAAGCCTAAAAACTGTGCCTTTTAAGGACATAAGGAAAGTGGCAGTCTTCTCCCCAGTGACCTTTCCAGTGGGATTTATCAATAAGCACTGAGAAGTTTGTGTCAAAGGTCAGGCTTATGAAAGGAGAGATGAAACCCAGGAAGCTAGATGAAATTGTGACCTGGGCACCAATACCACCCTTATACTGACTTTTCTCCTGTTCCTGGGTAAGTTCACAGAAACAGTTTCCAGTAAATCAAAGCAGATGGAGTTGTTTAAATTTATCTGAGATATCATACCAGAAAACATTAGAAGTAGACATACTGATAACCTGGGCATTTTCTATGGCTCTCCGAATTCACTGATTTTCATAATTTAATTCTAGTTGGAATGTAAAACAAGGTTTGCTGCTAGTATTCACCAAATTGTTAACATCTTCATATTTTTGATAGGTCTGCTTGAGCAGTGAGGAAAATATACACAAAGAAAGCTGAGTGGCACAAAATAATTTTCACTATAAATCTTATCCAAGAACATTCAGAACTGGCAGAAATTCTGCTATTCACAGATTTCTAGGTGAATATTACATGTTTTAAGCATTATAGTTTAAAATGGTGAAATATTTCTGTCACTTTAATTGACCCTGTTATTTCCAGCATATTAGAGTAGTAGATGATATTCAAATGGCAGTGTTTCCATTGCTCAAACACAACCTCTATGTCAGAATTCTGATGTCTAAGCAGCCTTCACTGCTGAATGTGACTGGCATTGATATTCATTTATTCATAAAGGAAATGCTTCTAAATCTAAATCAAGATCTTCTTCAGTATTGGTTAGCATGTAGTACTTATAATAATTTGTACTTTTAAAGTAAATCTTTACCTCCATGAGTAATCAATGTTTTTCTTGAAACCCAAATTATGGCCAGTTATGGAGAAGGCAATGGCACCCCACTCCAGGCCTCTTGCCTGGAAAAATCCCATGGACGGCGGAGCCTGGTGGGCTGCAGTCCATGGAGTCGCTGAGGGTCAGACACGACTGAACGACTTCACTTTCACTTTTCACTTTCACGCATTGGAGAAGGCAATGGCAACCCACTCCAGTGTTCTTGCCTGGAGAATCCCAGGGACAGGGGAGCCTGGTGAGCTGCCGTCTATGGGGTCGCACAGAGTCAGACACGACTGAAGCGACTTAGCAGCAGCAGCATGGATGGTTCATTATGTTAGGGGTCAGTGTTAAATAGAACAGACTTTTATTTCCTCTCATTTGTCTGGAGCATTCCCCACATTTGTATAAAGATTGTGCTAATTTCTACACATTTTGATTCTATTTTAATTTAATTTCACATCACACAATAACCTTATGATGTGGCTACTTTAAAAGTAGCCACATCATATTTAAAAGTAGCCATATCATACATTTCATCTAAATATGAAAAAAATTGAGGCTGAGTTATGAGGTATTTTGAGATATGTGTGTATTTTACGTGACTGTGAACATGGTGCCCCTGCCTGGCATGCTGCCCCTGCCCTCTTTAGCACTATGAAGTGCCGTCTTCCCACCTTGTACACCATAACGCCCAGGCATTTTGGTGCTTCACCGGCTGGACTGATAGTGTATAGGCTTAAAAGCCATTTAAAATTTTTTCAACATTCCCTTCTAAATTTGCTCCATAGACTTGCTTGTCCTCTTTGCCAGATGACATATTGTATAGGCATCATACCTTTATAGTCTTTCAATTACTAGAATAGTCCCATTTTAGGAAATTAAAATTTCCCATCTGATGGAATATCCAAATCTCAAACTCACTCAAATTTAAAATTTCTCCCTCTCTCATCTACAACCTTTATCAGGCTTGAATGTTGCAATAAAAATGTGTGAGCATGACATCTTTTCTCTTGCTTGCTCTCCTCCCCCATACGCATCAGCTACCAGGTCTGATCAGAGGAAAGGACCTGACTTAACTGGCTGGTTCTGATGCCATGGGATGTTGGCACCTTCTGATGAAGGCTGATAACCTAAGCTCTTTCTGTTTTGGATACTTGTTCCAGATTCCTCAGGGGCACTCTAGCTGGAAGCCTCCTTGAATAACTCTTTTTCATGAGGGCTCACTTTTCCTCTTGTTGGTTGCTTGCCTCTGTCCTGCTCAGATCCTTTGCTGGCATCCCCCTGCCTCTCCAGATGATCTTTTCATGCTGGCTTCAGGTTACATCCACATTTGGTCCCCTGAAACACTCTCCTTCATCCAGATATCAGCAGGAGGACAAGCTGGAGTGGATCTCACTCCAGCAACCTATACTCTGTCTGGATTTGATCTCACTCCAGCAACCTATTCTGTGTCACTGGGCTGAATCTCCCCCAGGCGTAGCTTTACACCTCTCAGCATCCGACTCCTTCAGACCACAGAAGACAAGGGCAAAGTTCTTTGAGCTTTGTAAAGCAGACATCTTACTTGGCTTGAAAGAGAGTGTGGTGGGATGAATGTTGAGCCATGCCACCCCCTCCCCCAAATCCATATGTTGAAGTCCTAACCCCTGCTACCTCAGAATGTGACCTTATTTGGAAATAGGGTCACTGCAGATGTAATTAGTTAAGACAATGTCATGGCACTAAACCAATATAACCGGTCGGTTCAGTCACTCAATTGTGTCCAACTCTTTGCAGCCCCGTGGACTGCAGCATCTCAGGTTTTCCTATTCATTACCAACTCCTGGAGCTTGCGCCAACTCATGTCCATTACCAACTCCTGGAGCTTGCTCAAACTCATGTCCATTGAGTCCGTGATGCCATCCAACTTTTTTGTAAGAATACCATGTATACTGGTATTCATATAAAAGAAGAAGTTTGGACACAAACTGTGAATGTCATGTTTATGTGAGGGCAGAGGTCAGTATGATGCATCTGCAGGTCAAGGGATGCCAAATACCACCAGCAAGTTACTGGAAACCAGGGGATGCACGGAATAGATTCTGTCTCGCCATCCTCAGGGAGGAACCTACCCTGCTAATGCCTTGATGCTGCCCTTCTAGCCTCCAGAGATGTGAGACATGAAATTCTGGTTGTTAGAGCGCTCCGTTTGCAGGCTTCTGATACAGTAGCCCTAGGAAACTAGGTAGAGAGGGAGCCCTAGGTACAGAGGGAAATAAATGTCCTGTATCCCTTTCTCATGCTCACATGGGCAGGGATGGAATAGAGAACACCGGAGAAATTCTCTTTCAGGCTCCAGATTCAACCTCTTACATCGCCTGGAGGTGTGGGATCAGCTGAAATGAACAGATTTTAAGCCCTCCCTTTACAAGCCGCAGCTAGGTAGCCTAGTACCTCACTTTACAGTGTGAGGGAACCTAAGACCAGCCAGTGACACTAGTTTCTTCATTCATGGGAAGGACAAGCATCAGGCACATAATATGGGGAAAATAAGACCAATCAGTGACACTAATTTCTTCATTCATGGGAAGGACAAGCACCAGGCCATACTCACTGACCCGCACTGCCTTGTGTTCAGGCTGGATGCGGAAGTGTGGCTTAAATCCGATCTCTGTTTTCTTTCCAAAGTCAGACCAGCCATTTGATCACTTCGGGATACTGACCTTAGAGACAGCTCATTCTCACTGTAACATCCTTGCAGTAGTTTTCAGTGGAGAACTCACATTTATTAAGCACTTATATGTGATGGAGCCATGCAACACATTTTATATGAGGCATCATCTTCCTTAATTATTAAAACTCTGAAAATGGGTGATCACGTTTCCCAAAAAGGAATTGAGGACTCAGAGATATTATGCAAATTAATCCCATTTTACTTTGGTAGTGCTAGACCCGGAATCAACTCTGCATCTGTCTGAATCCAAATCTCTGGCTCTGTAGATTGTAGGACCAAGTGTAAATGAAAAGACAAGGCTCTTTGTTAAAATATAATTGTGAAGAGTCTTAGAATGGTAATTCTAAAGCATTAAGTGGGTCCTGTGTGGCTGCCCAGGGTGCTGCTCCGCTATGGTGATTCCCTAACATTTTGCTGGTGAAACAGTGGACAAATCTGAATGTTGCACAAATTCTTAATAGTGGACTGAGCATCTCATTGGTCCTGTGTTGGATTAAAAAAAATTAATTTATTAACTTATTCATTTTGGCTGTGCTGGGTCTTCACTGTTACGTGCAGGCTTTCTTTAGTTGTGACAAGCAGAGACTTCTCTTAGTTGCAGAGCTCAGGCTTCTCAATGCGGTAGCTTCTCTTGTTGCGGAGCAAGGGTTCTAGGGCTGGAGGGCTCTGAAGCTGCGGCACATACATTTAGTTGCTTGGGATTGTCCCGGACCAGGATCGAATCCATGTCCTCTGTTTTGGCAGGTAAATTCTTAACCACTAGACCACCAGGGATGCTCTGATCCTGTGTGTTTAATGGAGAAATAAGGTGGTATCTGTTTCACTAGATGTCTCAAAGGTATATTGACCTGCTCTTTTTTTCGAAAGTTTAGTGTCCCATGGATTTCAATGGACAGGCCGTTTTCCTAGCTTGTTTATGGGCTGTCAAGTTTTCTGAATAAGATTATTGCGTAATCAAGTTTGGTACTTACTGTTATTCCCACTCCTTTTGCAAACCCTCATTTATTTTGTTAGCACTAACCTAATTTTTGTTGATATCTATTTCAAATTTGATATTTAACAATATGTTCTAATAGAAATTGAAATGATCACCTCAAAATTGTTATCATTAAATCTTGCTATTTTCAATGTTTTCCAAGATGAAAGCAAATAAAACTTTAAAAACACATAAGAGAATCCTAATTTTTGCTGTATCTCCTCAGGGTACTATAAGACAGGAAGAGAATCCCCAAATGTTCAGAGATCATTAAGTCAACAGAACAAAACACAGTCACACTAAGTGGAAAGTGATTATTTACTAACCATAATTTCCTCTGTAAGCCTCTTAGGTTCTTGTATGCAAGCCAGGAAACAAACTCCCTAATTGTCCTCACTGTCACAGGTTTTGACAGGCGTTCATTTCTTAAAATATCAAACCGAAAAGAAATGATCGCCTGGTTGAAATAATCATAGACAATTGACTTCTCTTTGGTAGATAATGCTAGACAAAGACAAGGCATTTATCACGGAGTAACACACGAAGGCAGGGCTGAGACAATCCATGTGAAGGATCTTTTCCCTGTGCCTCAGCTTTATTCCCATGACCTTATTTCTGTTATTCAGAACCACTAAGGGGAAACTAATTAATATTTGAGAAAGACAAATAGCTCCTGTGCCCTGTATTACTCCTAAAAAAGTCCTGGTTTAAAAATCAGGTATTCTAATTTATCACAATTTTCAAATGAGTAATGTCTTTGACGAATCCCTGAGTTATTTGCCTCCTGGCTTTCAGGAATGAAATCTGATGATTAAATATCAGAGGCAATAAAAGGACTCTCTCTTTTTAATGCAGGCCCCCAAACCACGGGCCCAGTGAAAATTAGTGGGACAGTTTCTCTGTTTGCCTACACATAAGTCAGTGGTAGCTATCTGTTGATTTCATTAGGCTATATTCTCAGTGAAAGCCTAGAGTTTTAGAAAAGAATGAGCTTGGCAGAACTACAGAGAGCCTCCACAACAAAATCAGAATACCCTGCTTAATCATACTGCTAGGAGAAAAGAGGGAAGAGAAGGCAGAAGAATCAAAACACAGACAAAAAAATTTAAAAACGTGAAGAATTCAGATAGGTAGAGCAGAAAGACAACTAAAAGGAAACAGAAAATTGTCAGGAAAGGAGAACAAGTAGGAGACCAGATCAAATCAACAGTGGATTTAAGCTTGTTGGCCAAATAAGTAAGAAACTCTTACCCTGGAAAACTTACAAAATGAGAAAGAATACTGTTTCTTTAGAACTAGGTCTGGTTGGTTGGTTGGTTATGTTTGCAGGGGTCTTCAGATAGGTGTTTGATCATTCTAGAATATAATCTCAAAGTTTACCAAGTCACCTAAACTAACTTGCCTTCCTAAATTTAATTCTGTGTTTCAGAGCCCCACAAGTAGCATCCTGTCTGTGCTTATTTTAATCAAAGTTTTATTTAGCAAATAACAAATAGATTACTAGCAGCTGCCCTCTCAAAGGATACAAGACAACTTCCTTTCTTCTGATTCTCCCTGTCTACAGACAATGAAGGATTGGAACAATATCAAATAAAGTCATTTTATTATTTCAGTCTGGTGTCAGTTATTCGATGTGCAGTGTAAGGTTACAAAGGTACGAGCCGCCGTTTCACTTCAGGCAAATCTGCTTCAAAATAATGGCTAGGAAAATGAAGACTCAACCTTGATGGCAACAATTCAATAACAGGGAATTGAGCAAGGTCACTGGGCTGCACCAGCATCCATCCTACAGCGATCACACAGGCATCATTCATTTGGCATCAGAGAAATGAAATCATTATCACCAAGGGCTGTCATCAGCGTCTGCTGCTCTGGAGAGAAATGCCTCATCTTTGCCTAATGGTTTGCATTTGAGAAAGGTCTCAGCAACCCAGAGTTTAACAATCCATGCCATTCGCCCATAACTGTTTTTATTATTTATTTATTTATTTTAAGATGCTTCTTTAATTTTCAATAAATTAAACATTTACAATTTCAGTCAACTTTTACTAAGAATGTTTACAACACAGGGATTATCAAACTTGTTAAACTTAGCAAAGATTGCTTTTCAGAAGAAAAGAAAAAAAAGTCAGTACATTTTCTATCCCATAGCGTTCATTCTGCAGAATATAGCTGGCATTCATTTTAAATGTAACCTTCTGATCTTCCATTGCATGGCCTGAATAAAAAGTATCTTTACTTTGGCTTGCAATAGGACCTTGGAATTCTTTGTCCAATCCGAACCTCTTTATTCTTCTCTCATGCAGTTGTGGGACGAGCTGCTGCAGCAGATGCAGGACAGATGAGACAACATTTGAATTGCCCAACTTTCGAGTCTTCAAACAATGAAATAAGAACCTTTTGGTGTTATCTTTTTCATCTGTTTCCTGGGGCTTTGGTAGAGTCCGCGTAATTGTGAGGCAGATCTTCTCCAATACATTTATATGAGGCATTGGATACCTCATATAAATAAGAAGATACACAGACTATGCTTCTTCTGCTTTAACAATATTTGCACAGAAGAAATAACCATAAAATGTCAGGATCATGAGGATATATATTTCAATACCCTAAATAGAATTCTTCTCGTGGCCCATTGAAACTGTTGAAATTCTTCAATTTCTCTCATGCCAAAAATTTGGCTCCTAAAAGTAAAACTGTTTTTCCAACCAGGAAAAAAAAACAAAGTTATATATTGCATATATGCACTGATTAAGGCTTGCACTGTGAGTCCAGATACAAAATTTCTCAGTATTTGCTAAAATTCTATGACTGAGAGTAATGAGGGAGTGCAAAAAGAGGGGTTATTCTCAGCTTGCTGCAAAGTCTGAATCTTCATAACTGTCATAAAAGTCAGCTCTATTTCCTTTATTGCCATATTTCGTACGCCAGAATGTTGGAAGTCATACACCTTGTGAGATTTTAGGGGATGGGTTATAGGAGATGTGAAAAGTTGTGTTCCTTGGATTCAGCGGTCAGAGAACTGGCTGAAATAACAGCCAGCCTTGGAGAAGGCGATGGCACCCCACTCCAGTACTCTTGCCTGGAAAATCCCATGGACGGAGGAGCCTGGTGGGCTGCAGTCCATGGGATCACACAGAGTCGGACACGACTGAAGCAACTTAGCAGCAGCAGCGGCAGCACAGAGCAGGCTGCAGGGCTAGCTCTGGCATGGCTTCTTCCAAAGACACAAAGTTTCAAGCAAACACATGCCTTTCCCATGCTTTGCATTTCTTGGGAGGATCAAGTGAAATTGTGGCTTTGATGGACATCTAAAATGTTTATGGAAATGTAGGAGTGTAAGCACAGGAGTTAAACTGCCATGGTTCAAACCAGGACCCCATTATGTGGTGTCTGGGGCACCTGGGGCAAGTAATTCAGCTTCTCATGTCCATAATGGGCAGGATAATTGTGACGAAAATAATAATGAACAGCTTTCTCCTAGAACTATTTGAAGATTGGTCAGGATTCTGCCTGTCAAGTAAGCAATACTTTCCTGACAGAGAAAGCAGCCAAAAAATATGAATTTGTGTTCTTGTGGAAAAACAGAAATACAAGTCATTCAGTGGCCTTAGTATGTTTTTTCTATGCTGTCTCCCTCATAGTGCATGCATGCGTGCCAAATCGTTTCAGTTGCGTCTGACTCTGTGCGACCCCGTGGATGTAGCCCGCCAGGCTCCTCTATCCATGGGATTCCAAGCAAGAATACTGGAGTGGGTTGCCATGCCCTCCTCCAGGGATGGAACCCATGACTCTTATTCTCTTGCATTGGCAGGCTGGTTCTTTACCACTAGTGCCACCGGGAAAGCTCCCTCCCTCATAATAGATGTACAATAATTAAATGTTGGACAAGTAGTAAGTGGGTCACTATGTTTATCTTTGGCTTCAAATGAACGCCAATGACAATATGTACTTTTTTTTAATATAGTAAGCCTTGGGATCATTTATTCACAAATTACATCTTTCAAACATAGGTCCTTCTCTTTCAAAAGATGATAGTACTTCATGCTAGAAGAATTGTGAAGATCTAAATCTGTGGACCATTGTCACTTGTTCTTCTTACCCGCTACTTCATGGGACTGCGTAAATTTTCATTGCACTCCAAAAATCAGTGTAGATATTGATTCAAAGCATCATTTTTTCCCCAGAAGATTACTTGTCGTTTAAAATTTGCTTAAATTATTTACAACAGAAAGTCTTTCCTGCTGCAGCTTACTCTCCATAATCAAAGAAAGAGAAATATGTGCAGATTTTTTCAGGTGCACTGCCTTCAGTTTTGGAAGGTCCCATATAATCCACTGGTTTTAATCTGTTTACCAGTTAGAGAGCCTGATGAAATGAGACTCAGAAAATCACTTGGTTCCTAGTCTGCCTCCCATCTTTAAGAAAAATCAAACTTGACTCTAATTCCATTTTCAAGAGTATTCATTGATGAACCTTCTAAAAATTTTCCTTCAGAATTCATCTAGCTGGTAGATGGGGATTCATAGGAGGTGAATAAAATGTCATTAGCTATTTTTAGGTCCAAATGTGTTGCTGCAAATAAGAAGATTTCACTCTTCTTTATGGCTAAGTAATATTCCATTGTATATACGTACCACATCTTTATCCATTCATCTATTGATGGACAGTTAGCTGCTTCCAGGTCATGGCTATCGTAAATGTTGTACTATGAATATAAAAGTGACTGTATCATTTTTAATTTGAGCTTTTGTCTTTTCCAGATGTACACTCAGGAGCGAATCACTTACTTTGCTGTATTCCTAAAACTAACACATTATTGTACATCAACTATCCTTCAAAAATAAAGATTAGAATTTATTCCCTAGGCTGTTCTTGTATAGAGTCATATGTATACTGTTTGTAACGTGAGTCAGCTATAATCATTCAGGTGCTGTGGTACTGATGTCCTTAACTAAACGCAAAATTTCTTGAGGACCAGTTCCTCTTCATAGTCCTTCTCATAGATCTGACACTTAGCAGAAAGATAGAGAGGTGGAAAATTTTCAGTAAAGGCATTAGAATGGTTGTAAACAAAGAGCCTCTAAATATTTGTTTTCTAGGCACAAGGGTTTTAGTAGAGGTTATAGTGTGGATGGGAAAGTAGGAAAGAAGGAACTAATGTTTATTAAGTGGCTACTACATATCAAGTATAAATCATTCTTTATTATCTACATGTAGTGTCTCATTTTATCTTATTATCACTGAAAAGTAAATATGACCCAATTTTGTAGGTAAACTAATGGCCAGAGAAATGACTTATTCAGAATCACACAGCTAGTTGCTGGCGAAGTTAGAAGCCAAAATGTGGGTTTGCCTGATAGCTGCCTATGTTCTTTTCCTGTTAACACAATATTATACTATATAAATGTTTATTGTACATCTTATATGACTGTGCTACTGGGGATGTTAAGCAGGAAAAGATACAGTTTTAGAACTATAAAATTAACTAACCCTGTGATTTTTCTCAAGTGAACAACAAAGCCTAAACAAATGTTGATGTTTCTATTGCAATAAAAGACTTATAAGACATTACAGATTACTTATATAAATTAGTTTTATTTCAGATCTGGTGGATGGTTTGCATGGGAAAAACATTAAAATTGGTGGGCTTCACTGTAGTACAGTTCAGTTGGGGAAGTGGACTTTCGGCTGTTCAGTGTCTGCTCTGAGGGGCATTCCAGTCTCCTGAAGCAGCAGGCAGTGTTCTAGCTGAGCAGGGAGGCAGCAGGCTGGAGGGGCTGGGTCTACCTGCTGTCTCTGTTGATCTTTGACTTGCTGCTCACTGGCGCCACCTTCTGCAGGTATTTGGTATTGACATTCTTAGCTCTGCTGCTCTGCTAATGTTTCTCCTATAATTCTGCTGACAGCTTTTGCTTTCTATTAATTATTATTTCCTCTCTTATCTTCTTTGCCATTGCTGATTTTGTTTTTAATTCCTGTACTTTAATAGATTTCATTTCCTGAAACAGTAGAGATTAAATGTATGTGTTCAATGTAATACATAAATATATATGTATATTATATATATTGACTATATATGTATTTTTATATTTATATATATACATTGATACCAAAGAAATGTATGTGTGTGTATGCACACATACCCTTCCTTATTCTGAGGTGTCTTATTTATATTTAAGTTCCTAATTACTTGTTTAATTATTCTGTATTCCTTCTCTTCTTCCTATCCCCTAACTTCCATGTCTTTCTATATTCTCTGTCTTAAACCCTCAAAGTGAAAAAGTGAAAGGTACAGTTGCTCCATCACGTCCAACTCTTTGCAACCCCATGGATTGTATTCTCTGTGCATGGATTTCTCCAGGCAAGAATACTCCAGGCAAGAGTGAGTTGCCATTCCCTTCTCCAGAGGATCGTCCCAATCCAGTGATCCAACCCGGGTCCCCTGCATTGCAGGCAGATTCTTTACAGTCTGAGATACCAGGAAGCCCAGAACCCTCAAAGCTTGCTTTCAAAGCTTACATTCTCAAGTCTCCAAACTTACTCTTATTTTGATCTTGAGTCTCAGACTTCTGTGTTCAGTCGTTCATTGGACATCTCCATTTGGATGAACTGTTCTTGATCTAAATATCTAATACTCCATCATATCCTTACAAAAGTGGCACCTCATTTCCATTTTTGCATTGTAACTTCTACATAAGAACAATAAAAATAATTACAGTAAGCATTTACTGAAAGCCAGCTGGGCCAGCCATTACCCTAACTTCCTTTTCTAAGGAAACAGCTAGTAAGTCCTAAGTAATGGAGCTAGAATTTGAAGTTGGTCTTCTACCTGACACGTGCCCTCATCCACACTACTTTCCTTGATCCTTGTCTTTGAGTGAGGGAACTGAGTTTTGCTATCCTTTGTCAGGGTGAAAGATGTTTATTTAAGCTGGTTGGTTGAGACACTGCCTTGCACATAGGAGATAATCAGTTTATTTGTGTTGTATCCATCATACAGTCCTCTAAGCATATCTCAGTATGAAGAACTGTTTTAAGCCACATATCTCATACAGTATGGTGTCTAACATTAGTAATTAAAATTGCTGCAGAAAGTATCTGTCATACAGAGAGCTATGTTTGCAAAGTAAACACCATTTTTATACTAATCTAATTGAGTGCATGGACGAAGGAAAAAGAAGTAAATACTCCCAACTCACTGTATTGAAGCTTCCCATCCCTTTATACTCTAATGCTTGCTGTTAGTTCATGTGTGTTCATTGATTTTTATGTCTCCTAGTTACCCTGTTGTCTCCTTTCAGGTTTAAATCTTTTGAGAATACCTCTTCTCTTTAACTCACTCTGAGTGTTATACAGGGCACAGCATGGCCTCACACCAGAAGCAATGAGATACTTCTAGACAATGAATAGCATTCAGGTAGAGGAAACGGGATACAATGATTAATAAGTGAAATATATGAAAAATCACATTTGGAAATTAGAAATGTTAACTGTAACTTTCAAAAAATTGTGTAGCAAGGACTTTTCAGAGATCTAGGTATTAAGACCCATACTATGTATATTTCTTTATCGTTTAATTACTTTTTAATCTGGGTTTGAAAATGGAATCCTTTCTCTCTCTGTTTCTGGGCAGTGATTAAGTTGCAGAGGACCTCAGGACAGGAACTAATGGAAGTGACCTGGTATCTTTATTCCGCAGGCAATGAGTAATGAGGGGTCTGTTGTTGATTTATGTTAATCTAAATGTGAGACAGACAGGATATTATCTTGCACTTCACAGTCCATGCCGGCAATGCTTCCATTTCTAGAAATATACAATTATCCATATGTCTTTACCATGAAAACCTTAATTTGTACAGTCATTTGATGGCAGTTTGGTTTTGTTCACAGTTTGCAAAATTGACTTGTCATAATGCTCCAATAAAATCTATCCTAGCTGAAAAAGTCTAATGGCTTTCTGTGCTAACTAGAGGAATTTGCACTTAGAAGTCACATCATTTTTGCCCAAGATAATGAAACAAGTGATTAGCTTTATGTAATACAGGATGGCTTAGTGGTAAGGAATCTGCCTGCAATACAGGAGACCCAGGTTCGATCCCTGGGTCAGGAAGATCTTCTGGAGAAGGGAATGACAACCCACTCCAGTATTCTTGCCTGGAGAATCTCACAGACAGAAGAGCCTGGCAGGCTACAGTCCATGCTGTCACAAAAATTTAGACACAACTGAGCGACTAACACTTTCACTTTTCAGTATATATTTTTACTTCAAGGGTTACTGTAAAGTTGGTATTAAAATTCAGAAAAATATACATAGAAAATCCTAGGTAAAAAGACCTTTCCCTGTTTCCCCTCCCCCTTTTTTTTAGAAGAAAGAAGAAAATATTTTAAAAAATTAATCTGATATTGGGATTGGGAGGGCTTCAAAACTGAACATTTTTCTGCATCATTCATTGTTCTTGTTCAGTCACTCCCTCATGTTCGACTCTTTGTGATCCATGGATGGCAGCATGCCAAGCTTTCCTGTCCTTTACCATCTCCCGGAGCTTGCTGAAACTCCTGTCCAATGAATCAGTGATGCCATCCAACCATCTCATCCTCTGTCATCCCTTTCTTCTCCTGAGTTCAATCTTTCCCAGAATCAGGGTCTTTTATAATGAATCGACTCTTTGCATCAGGTGGCCAAAGTATTGGAGTTTCAGCTTCAGCATCAATCTTCCTAATGAATATTCAGGACTGATTTCCTTTAGGATTGACTGGTTGGATCTCCTTGCAGTCTAAGGGACTCTCAAGAATCTTCTCTAACACCACAGCTCAAAAGCATAAATTCTTCAGTGATCAGCCTTCTTTATGGTCCAGCTCTCACATCCATACATGACTACTGGAAAAACCGTAGCTTTGACTAGACAGACCTTTGTCAGCAAAGTAATGTCTCTGCTTTTTAATACACTGTTTAGGGTTCTCATAGCTTTTCTTGCAAGGAGCAAGTGTCTTAATCTCATGGCTTCAGTCAGCATCTGCAGTGACTTTGGAGCCCAAGAACGTAAAGTCTGTCACTGTTTCCCCATCTATTTGCCATAAAGTGATGGGACCAGATGCCATGATCTTCATTTTTTGAATGTTGAGTTTTAAGCCAGCTTTTTCACTCTCTTTTTTCACCTTCATCAAGAAGCTCTTCAATTCCTCTTCTCTTTCTGCCATTAGGGTGGTGTCATCAACATATCTGAGGTTAGTGATATTTCTCCTGGCAATCTTGCATCATTCATACAAGAACTTATTTATTGAACCTTGTGTGGTGGGACCTAAGGACACCAATCCTGTCCACAGACTATTCTCCCCAACTGTCTCTAACCTCAGCTCTCTGTGATTGCTTGTTTTTATTTCAAATTTTTAAAATAGGTATGTGGCAGGAAAGGGACAGAGATGATGCTGATGTTTATAAAAGGGAGGCTGTAACTCACAAGAGTTTGGGCTCTGGGTTTAGCTGCCTGCGTTCCAGTTTTGCCTCCTTTATTTGTGACCTTCGCCTCTCTGTGACTCAGTTCCACACCTATAAATTGGAAAAAAAATGCTAGTTAATTCATAGCATTGTTTAATTATTATGTGAAAGGGAGCTCAGTTAAATTTGGTTTTTCACAGTGTATTGGAACAGCATTAAGTTTCCTTCAAAGGGGGCATATAGATATCCAAAAGGTACATGAAAAGATACTAAACATCTCTACTTATTAGAGAAATACCAAAACTGTAATGAGGTATCACTTCACACCAGTTAAAATGGCCATCATCAAAAAATCTACACACAATAAATGCTCAAGTGCTGCAACCACTGTGAAGAACAGTGGCTCTTCAACCGAAGTTCTTTTGAAAACTAAAAGTAAAGCTACCATATGATCCAGCAATCGCATTCTGGGGATATATCTGGAGAAAAACATGATGATTTGAAAAGATACTTGTTCCCCAGTGTTCATTGCTATGCTATTTACAATAGCCAGGATGCGGAAGCAAGTGCAGTGTCCATCAGCAGAGGAAGAGATCAGAAGATGTGGCGGAGAACGGACTTGTGGACGCAGCGGGGGAAAGGAGGAGGTGGGACAGGTCGAGAGAGTAGCAGTTTGCTGTATATACGCTGCCATATGTCAGCTAGATGGCCAGTGGGCTTTGCTGTGTGACACAAGTTCAACCTGGTGTTCTGCGACAGCCTACAAGGGTGGGAAGGAGGTTCAGGAGGGAGGGGACACGTGCGTGCCTGTGGCTGGTTCATGTTGACGTATGACAGAAACCGACACAACATTGTAAAGCAATTATCCTGCAATCAAAAATTTTAAAAAAGATGTGGTAGGTAGATATTATAGAATATTACTCAGCCATAAAAAAACCAATGAAATAATGCCAAATAATAATGGATGGACCTAGAAATGATCATACTGAGTAAAGTAAGTCAGGCAGAGAAAGACAATGTATGATATCACTTATATGTGGAATGTTAAAAAATGGTACAAATAAAACTGTTTAAAACAGAAATAGAGTTACAGATGTAAAAAACAACAACTTATGGTTACCAAGGGGGAAAGTGGGAGGGCAGATTAAATTGGGAGATTGGGACCAACATGTTTATATATATACTGCTGCTGCTGCTGCTGCTAAGTCGCTTTAGTTGTGTCCGACTCTGTGCGACCCCATAGATGGCAGCCCACCAGGTTCCCCCGTCCCTGGGATTCTCCAGGCAAGAACACTGGAGTGGGTTGCCGTTTCCTTCTCCAGTGCATGAAAGTGAAAAGTGAAAGGGAAGTCGCTCAGTCGTGTCTGACTCTTAGCGATTCCATGGACTGCAGGGCGCTCCTCCATCCATGGGATTTTCCAGGCAAGACTACTGGAGTGGGGTGCCATCGCCTTCTCTGATATATATATATATATATATATATATACACACATACATATACACTACTGTATATAAGATAGATAACTAATAAGGACCCACTGCATAGCACCGGGAACTCAATATTCTGTGGCGACCTGCATGGTCAAAGACTCCAGAAAAGAGTGTATATATGTGTATGACTGACTCACTTTGCTATACAGTGAAATTAACACAACATTGTAAATCAACTATACTACAATAAAAATTAATTTAAAAAATTATACCACCTTGTAAAAAAGCAATTTCCTGATAATTATAGATGCTGCATGAGGGGACAGGAGAAGAGTATTTTCAACATCCTATGTTTCATAACTTGTTTGTCACAAAAGACAAAGACAGCAGTGCCTTCCTATTGTCTTGGTGCTAGTGTTTAGGAACAATCAGGTCTGGGGGAATATCAGCCTTTATTAATGTAATATCTGGGCAGTATCTTACTGTGGGTCTTTACTGCATGTCTGCATCCCAGTGCTGGGAGCTGCTCCAGGGCATGAGGCAGTCCTTCTGGAACTCTGTGGCTTCAGTGCTTAGCATAGTACTTTATATGCACGGCAGCCACTTGGTAAATGCAAGTTGCTCAGATAGTCCTTAAAAAACATACCTTTAATAAAGTACCAAATTACTATGTGTTTGTGAATAATCTAGAAACTAGAGTCAAGTTTTAAAAAGGAAATCATTCATAATCTTACTATCCAGAGATAAACTGACATTTTATTATGTGTCTTTCTGCTATTTTCTATGCATGCCTACTTTTGTTTTGAACAAAAACTGGAATAACATGGTAAAGACTTTGGGTAGTTAACACTTTCATGAAATAATATACAATTAATATGACTGTCATCACATACTCTTCTGAAATATTATTTTTAATTAGTATATACAAATTACCTCATGTTTATTCTTTAGCATTTACATCACACTCCACTTTATGCTTTTATATGAGAATGTGTGTGTTTTGCGTTCTGTCATGCCTGACTTTTTGCGTCTTTATGGACTGTGGCCCACCAGGCTCCTCTGTCCATGGGATTCACCATTGTTAAATGTGTCCAGACATGCTTCTCGTTGCTTCCTCCCTCGCCCCCACCAATGTGTTCCCATGGTACTCTCCACTTTGCTTAAGTCCCTAGTACAGTAGAGTCTACTTGAATAAATATCTTTTGATCTTTTGTTCCTTTAATTTTTCCCACCAGGCCCTTTCTGGTTTCACCATGATAACCTTAGTTGCTAGTATACTGCTTTGCTCTTTTTTTTTTAATTTTAATTTTTACTTTATTTTACTTTACAATACTGTATTGGTTTTGCCATACATTGACATGAAAGGTGCTCAGTGTATGTTTGTTCAGTAAGTGTGGGATAGATATTATTTTCATCTGAAAATGCGAAAAGATCGATTCTGAAAGTTCCTATGAAGGTTTGTTGTTTGGAGCTGGGTGTGTTTGATATGATCCTGCAGGAAGAGTGGGAAGCTAGGGGGTGGGCAGGGCACACTGGGGAGAGTTCTGAGCTAAGAGCCGATTATAGAAAGACTCTGGGAAGAGGAGTGAAAATATTTCTTTTGACTCATCCTTTCCTTTTACTCTTTCCATCAAGAGCTTCATCTCATCCCCCTGACCTTTAGAATAAAATTCTTGGAAGCAATGGGAAGGGAAATAGAATCTTCATTTATTTATTGGGTGATTAAGTAAATGGAGACATGTGTCCTACCTGAGTTATAGTCAAAGAATCCAATTTCAAGCTTCTGACTTAACTGAAAATATTACAGCTCTGTGTCTGACACATGGTATTAAGAAAGGGAAGGGACTAATATTTATAAAGTGCCTATAATATGCTAGTGATTTTCCTACATCATTGCATTCAGGCTTCTCAACAACTCTGAGAAGCTGGAATTATTGTGGAGGGACCTGAATTCAACCCTGGACTATATGACTCCTGAGTCTACTTTCCCAGGTCAAAATATTAGAATGAATTCTTGGGTGAAATGAAGAATTGACTTATGGCTAATGTAAACAAATTCTAAATTCTGTTTCACAAGGAAACTTTGAGGTATATCTTGGATGATTCTGATTTATGAGTTAGTAAGAAAAGTAGAAAATTAAAACATTAATATAGAGAAATAAAATCACTTAAAAACCCATTTTGCCAACACCTGCAGGAGATGTATTAAAAATTAAAAGAATTTTCAGACCAAAAGATTGTGTTTATAAAGAGGTCATTCAGAGGTGGTTAATTAAATGGCCTCACACTTTAAAATTTTAGTGAGAGTGTCTTTTTCATATTAACTTTATTATTTTAATCAGAAATGTATGAACTTAACCGAGGTCATAAAATTTTTACTTTATCATTTTTCAATTCAATAAGAGTTTTTATTTCTTAGTTACTAAATTTCAGGCCAGAACTAAGGTTTTCTTACCTCCTTGCTGGGAAGTTGCCAGCCGAGAGAATTGTTCAAGCCTGTTTCTGCTTATAGGCTTTAATAAAAGCTATTTTTTTTTCCTGTTGGCATTCTTACTCTACCTGCTGTGCTCAGCTTAGTGAGATAGTTACAGACACATGCTTTTAAATTCTCAATTCTCAAATTTAAGTTCATTTCTAGTCTCTACTACCATCTATGCAGTATGAAAGAGGTGCTCAGGTGTTTTGCATAAATCTTAATGGCAGTTTATTGTCCACTGCCCACATTTGTAACATCCTTTTTGGTAACTAGAGATGAAAATTATTAGTAGTGTTATTAGAGTTTGGCTTTTAGCTAGGAGAGTTCAATGATTTTAACAGAAGGGGTAATAGCAATCATATGTCAAATTAAATAAGTTATTCTGTGTTTTGAAAATGATCCCAGTGTTTTTCATTCATTTTAGTCTGACTTTTTCATATTTTAAGAGAGTCTTCTGGATGCATCCTAACATAATTTTAAAAATCACCTTTTACCCTTATAATTAGTCTTCAACATAGCCATAAGCACTGGCCTAAGTTTTGTAATCTTTTACAACGTGATTCTGGTGCCCTAGGCAGTTGGAGTAGTTACAGGGAGTGCATGAAACATGTTGTACTCACACTGGACTTTATATCTTGTGCCTTGGCATCACTTTATGTTTTTTTTTTTTTCTTCAGAATTTATTGTTTCTTTCATTCTCAGGCAGGAATAGAAAGTTTGCTTTCTGAGACTGGGTTTTGAAGAACCCATCTTTCATGTTCTCACAGAGCATGTAGTAGGAGATAAATAAATACTGCGTGTCTGTGGACTGGCTGGGGTTCTACTGAGCTTCACCGAGGACTCGGCTTCAAGCTATGGAGGCCAGAGGCTCTGCCTCTCACTGAAAGCCCACGTGTCATCGGAGCAGTTGTGCTCCACATGAGTCTCCTGGTGATGCTGGAAATAAACACAGACTCAAAAGGAGAGGGTGAGTGGAATCTTGAAACGCAGTGTGTTTCAAGTCCTTCAGCTCACTTGTGGTCATGAGTGGGGCAAGAGAGGAGGAGAGGGGGCAGCTCTCCCTCATCTGAACCAGAGCCCCGATTTTAGACCATGTTCTTGGAGCCAGAACAGTGAAGTGGAGTAAGCATCTGTCCGCTTTTTATATGCATCGAGAGAGAGAGCGCTCCTTTGGCCAGGAATCCTACATGTGGCTCTCTCTGTCTCTGCGATGTTTCTTCTTTTCTACCCTTTTAATCACAACACACCATTCTCTCCTAATATTTTGACTCATAGAAAAATAACAACTAGTAATGGTTTAATCAGAAAAAAAAAAACAAACCCTGGAAACCTTTCCCTGGTAAGAAAATACTTTCACCCATTAAAATTATGCCTACAGTACTTGATTTGTCATGCTAAACCCCTTAATCAATCATCAGACTCTCAACGCTTATAATAATCCCCATTGCCTCAGGTTAAAACCCTAATTTCTTAAAAAAATTTTTATTGAAATATACATATGTATGTATTATTTACATATTCTTTTCCATATGGTTTATCACAGGATATTGACTATAGTTCCCTATGCTATATAGTAGGATCTTGTTGTCTATCCATTCTATATATAATACTTTACCTCTTAAAACCCTAATTTCTTATTATGGCGTGATAACTCAAGATATGGTTTAGTTTCCCCTTTTGCACTTTAGCCACACTGAGCTACTTTATTCTCTGAATGAGCCATGCTGTCTTGTCCTCAACAAGTTACTTAACGTTTCAAAACTTGGTTTTCTTGTCCATAAAAAGGGGCTGTTGCCCCATATTTACTGGTGAGAACTTTACTAGGGAGTGTTCTCAGGATCTGTATCTGTAGAGGAGAGAAGAAAATAGGCTTTGCCTGAGCAAGACATCCCCTGACTTGCTGTCTAATAATGGCCAGCCAGTGACTTTATTTTTGGGGGCTCCAAAATCACTGCAGATGATGACTGCTGCCATGAAATTAAAAGACGCTTACTCCATGGAAGAAAAGTTATGACCAACCTAGATAGTATATTCAAAAGCAGAGACATTACTTTGCCGACTAAGGTCCATCTAGTCAAGGCTATGGTTTTTCCTGTGGTCATGTATGGATGTGAGAGTTGGACTGTGAAGAAGGCTGAGCACCAAAGAATAGATGCTTTCGAACTGTGGTGTTGGAGAAGACTCTTGAGAGTCCCTTGGACTGCAAGGAGATCCAAGCAGTCCATTCTGAAGGAGATCAGCCCTGGGATTTCTTTGGAAGGAATGATGCTAAAGCTGAATCTCCAGTACTTTGGCCACCTCATATAGAAATGCAAATGATTTCTGTGTACTGATTTTGTTTCCTGCAACTGTGCTAAAATCACTGATGAGCTACAGTGCCTGAGGAGGGACTAGGGGACTAAGCCTTTATGCTCCTCGTTGATCGAGCAGTGGCTACAGCAGCACTGGGGAAGCCGGGTGGCCTCGACTTTCAGCGGAGGGCTGGTCCCCAGGAGGGACTCAGCTGAACTCTCTTGGCATCAACACCCCCAGCAGCTGGGGAATAAGTAAGTACCTGTGTTCTGGAGCAGAGAATCTGAGGGTTTTGCCACTGTGGATGTAAGTAGCTATCTCATAGGACAGTTGTGATAAGTCCTGCTCACATGCATGCACACACACAGTCTTTCGTTAGGTCTTTGCTTCGGTGTCACTTCCTCTGGAAACTTCCCAGCCTATGCCCTCCCACCTGAAGGTAAGCTACTGCCATCCCACTGGCTTTCATAGTACTATATATACTTAATCCTATCATAGTAGTTATTAAACAATATGGCAATTACCAGTGTGTGCCTCTTTCCCTGTTAGAATGCAGTGGGCAAGAACCGCCTGCCTTTGTACTTCTCTTACTATTAAGCATTTTCCCCATGATATTTTGATTGGCTGCTTAACCATCTATTTTAACGCTTTATTTTACAAGCTCTACAAGAATAGAGTCAGCATCTGTTTGTTTACTGTTTATCCTGTAGCATAGTACCAGGAATGTAGTCTGAGACTGATAAACACTTGGCTGGAGGGAGGTGGTGAGTGAATGAATGAGTGATGAACTGGCCCTCAGGAAGGGACCGTAAAGACCATGACATGGATTAGGGAGCCGTCCAGAGAGCCTCAGCCTCCCAGTAACATTCACTCCCAGTGATCAGAGCTCCTGAAGTAGGAATGCGGAGGAGAGTAAAACTAGCTATCCTACTCTCAGCCTAGTGTTTATCAAAGCATTTTACATGGCTCAATTCATTTAATCCTCATAACAGCTCTATGAAGAAAATACTATTGCTATCCCCATTTTACAGATGATGAAACTGAGGTGTGGAGAAGGTAAATAACTTGCCCAGAGGCACACAGCTGCAGTGCAGAAATGACAGACTTTTATTCTCCATGATTTTCATTCACACCAATGCTAAGATCAGTACCTTCACTCTTACATTTTGCGCCTTTCTTTCAGTAAACATTCTGAATCTCTCTGGTTCTCTCTGTATATTGGGGTCCTTGCCGGTGCTAGATTCTGTGTGGATGAATGTGCATGAACTGGGTTGTGAGAAGGTCACATGGATGAGTTAATGGAAGCCCTCTGTTTTTCGGAAGAGTTTTGGTGAATATATTCCGGTGGATATGAGAGATGCTGGACACGTGGTAAGCCCTGTGATTGGGCATGGAGGGTAGTAGAGGGCAGTGAGATCATACACTGGAGTTCCCCAGGCACTCACAGGCTCTTCTTCCTGTCCTCTGGAGGTGCTCCCTTGAAAAAGTTATAGGAAATTCCTACATCAAAAACCTAGCCTTAGGAACTTTACCTGGTGGCCCACTGGTTAAGAATCTGTCTGCCAATGCAGGGGACCTGGGTTCAGTCCCTGGTCTGGGAAGATCCCTCAGGCCACACAGAGCAGCTTAAGCCCGTGTGCCAGAACTACTAAGCCCACGAGCTGCAACCACTGAACCCACACGCCCTGGAGTCCTTGCTCCACAACAAGAGAAGCCAGGACAATGAGAAACCCATGCACCACGTCTAGAGTGCAGCTCCCACTCGCCACAGCTGGAGAAAAGCCATCACACCAATGGAACCCCAGCACAGCCATAAGTAAATAAGTCCCTCACCTTAAACACTTCCAGTAAGAGCTCCATAGGAAAAGAGAAAAATATTATTATTTTTTACTGGAGATGAAGAACAGGAGAGCTGTATTTGCCATGACAGATAGCTCACAGACTCCTGTTCTTATGGAAGGCAGGCGGTGATGCCTTGAGTCAGTCGTGACCAGCGTCAAGCTATTCTAGCACCTATGAAGTGTTGGGCTGGGTGGGGTTGTGGACAGAGTTCTTTACGGCTGTTTGTAGGCATCCCACTCTCCTCCAAAACAATATCCCTTAAGGAAATCTTGAATTGATTTCCAGGAAAGACTTTGAAAACTGGATGGAGTTTGAATGCCTGATGACTACACCATTTAAAAAAAAAAAAAGAGTCCTGGAAGCCAAATGTCTGGGGATGGATTTTAGCTGATTGCTTCCAAGGAAACTCTGGAGGAAATTATTAGGCCATGTCATGATAGTTTAATGTATTTATTTAGTACCTCTTCCTGTGGAAAGGGATGTATGTTGTTTTTAAAAAAATAGACATTTTTATTCTTGGATGAAAATTACATCCTAAAACACATTTAATATGTTTACTTTTACTTATTTTTACTGCTTGGTGAAATAAACAGTGAAATTCACAGCAATGATCAAAAAACCCTTCTAGGTCATGCTTAGAAACTGCTAGAAATCTGATTCTGAAAAATCAGATTGAACACTATCAGACTGTCTTTTATTTAAATTATATACACATATTTGAAAAGCAATTCTTGTTTTAGAACAGTCATAGAGAAGTATTTTAAGGTCCTAAGTCCTACCACTGTAAAGGAGCTATTTGAATTTTCCACAATTTTTATCTCCTGTCCTGATCCATATGAAACTGAAAGTATTAGTCATTTAGTCAGTCATGTTCAACTCTTTGCAATTCCATGGACTGTAGCCCACCAGGCTCCTCTGTCCGTGGAATTCTCCAGGCAAGAATACTGGAGTGGGTTGCCATTTCCTTCTCCAGGGCATCTTCCCAACCCAGAGATCAAACCCGAGTCCCCTGCATTACAGGCATATTCTTTACTGTCTCAGCCGCCAGGGAGGTGCAAAGCACCTGTGCACTTCCACAGATGTGCGATGTGCTCGCAGTCTCTATAAAGCTTGATGCGTAACTGGTTTAATCTAAACACCATGTCGTAAAATTGTTTCGACATTACTATAGTTTTTATAAGTACAATTTTAATGCATTCATAATTTCCGCTAAATCAATATGTCTGACTCAACAAATCCCTCTGTACTCATTTATTTTAAATAGGTAATTTAAAATAGGTAATTTATCATTTAAATAGGTAATTTGAAATCACCAGCAAATATATAATTTTTTATACATTTAAGACTTGAAAAAAATATTCTGAATGTGGAAAAGTTGTAAAACGCCATATGGCCACATAGGCACTAAAACGATTCTTATACTAAGCCGTGTATTTCGAGGCAGACACTAAGCTTTCCCGAGGGTGGTAGCACCAGAACATAAACCCAGTCTCAGATGTGCAACCACCAAAACCAGAGAGTTTGCAGAATAAAAGAGCACATGAAGATACCTTCCTATCTGTAACAGTTGTTGACAAAGGAACCTTGCTTCAATTAAGCTCCGAAGATTGTTCTTCATCTTCATCAACAGTGAGTTAATCATTTTAACACACCAAATCAGTGCTCTCTGGCTATTTGACTGAATTGCTTTAGGAGGTCCTCTGCACGGAGCCCCAAACACAAGAGCTGCTCATTGAAAATGTGAACTCGGATGATGGAAATTTGGAATCTGAAAATCCAGATTGGCTTTCAGTGCTTTGCTGCTGCTGCTGCTAAGTAGCTTCAGTCGTGTCCAACTCTGTGCGACCCCATAGACAGCAGCCCACCAGGCTTCCCCGTCCCTGGGATTCTCCAGGCAAGAACACTGGAGTGGATTGCCATTTCCTTCTCCAATGCGTGAAAGAGAAAAGCGAAAGTCAAGTCGCTCAATCGTGTCCGACTCTTCGCGATCCCATGGACGGCAGCCCACCAGGCTCCTCCCTCCATGGGATTTTCCAGGCAAGAGTACTGGAGTCGGGTGCCATTGCCTTCTCCGCTTCAGTGCTTTACTTGGTATAAATCTAAGAGAAAAGGCAATGTTGGACCACGGATAGGGTGTTGTGTTGATAAGGGACGTCCAACATAAATCTTCATTTGACTCTGAAGAAAGCCCAGAGTATCAGGATGAAAATCAGGTTATCGTCAAAGAATCTGGGCTATGTCTTTTCTGGGAAAGAAAAATTATTTTTTCTTTGGCAGCACATCTTCAGTTTGCACAGGCTTGAGCTGTCACTTTTGCAGAAAGACCACAGGTCTTAAGCAGATGCCTGCTGCAGTTGACTACACACCACGAAACTGTCAGACCAGTGGAAATGAAAACGGTTTCCATATTCAACCTGTGGGATTTGGGCCAGTCAGAGCCCATGGGTAGAAGACCTGTGTCAACCCTGCTAGAGAGCACAAAACTGCAATTAGGCTTGACGGGGTCTTTGTCAAATACTCAGAAGGAGAAGATTTGGGGAATATTAAATGCTCTTATTACTGTCAGACAATTCATGCCTCTGAGTTGGCACGTCTCTTCCTGGAGCATGCTCGGAATGTGCCTTCATTGGAAATGTCAGGCTGTTTGGATGGAGCAGATGCTTGCGGATGAGTCGGTCGGTACTCGGAACTCAACCATAAATACCCATGTTCTCTCTCTGACATTTTTGATAAATGGAATAACAATGTAATATTCTTTCTGGAAAAGCAGACCATAATATTATTTTTTTCAGACCACAATATTTAAGCAAAGAAAACACTGGAAGGGAAATAAGTGTTTCTTCCACGTGGAATGGAGGGTGTTTCCCTGTTAGTCAGTTCTCTGTCTTTTTGCTGATACCATGTAAAGGTGACTGTCTCAAGGTCTGTGATCTGAGATATGCACTTAAACAATATGAGAGGTGGTGAAAGGGCTGGGCTACCTCTGGGATTGAATCTCCACTCGGATCATTTACCTTGACAGTAAATCTTGTTTCTGAAACTCTGTCTCATTTTCTTTTTTTCCGTTTGTACTCACGGAGTTCCTGTAAAAAGCAAGCAAGAAAATTTATGCAAAACAGCCCACTGCCTGGCACATCATGTGAAATCCATGATGCTAACTGATTTGTAGGGGGTACCCACTCCAGTGTTCTTGCCTGGAGGATCCCAGGGATGGGGGAGCCTGGTGGGCTGCCTTCTGTGGGGTCGCACAGAGTCGGACAGTCGGACACGACTGAAGTGACTTAGCAGCAGCCTGACTTAGTTTTCTAGAAAGCTGGCTGGGAAAGGTGATGTGTCTGGCTCATGAACTAAATGGAGCTTGCAGATTTATTTAATCTGCTCCCAAATTTTGAAAAAAGAAATTGAGTGACATACTAAAGTTGAGAGATTTCACATGAAACCTTGTTTGTTGCCTTTCCCCCAAACCTGGGAGTTGTTGCACCACCAGATTTCAGTTCTCCATGACAGCCACCTTCCCTCCCTTCCTTTCTTCTTTCCTTCCCCCTTCTCTCTCTCCTCTTTCCCTCCTTTCTTTCCTTGCTCCCTCCCTTCCTCCATTGTACATGTGTATGTATTTTAGTATTCATAATTCGATTGTCCAGTTATATCTTCCTTCTTAATTTTTCTCTGTTTTACAAAGAGGCTAACCACAACAATGAAAACTACAAATCCCACCTCCAGAGCACTGTTCTCCATTTTGCAGGCTAGTTTCTCTTCCCCAACTAATTCTTTTTCAGTGTCTCAATGTTTTACATAAATCTTGGTTCCTATGATTTGAGCTTCAAATCAATGATATAACCATACCCACTGTCCCAAAAGTATTGAACTTCATGTGACTGTTTCTCTGGAAAAGATCCTTTCCCTTTCACTTTAGCTAGGATCTACTAGTCTTTTGTTCAAAGTGCTAAAGACGTGGGAATTCAGTTACAAATGTCATGCTTTACGTCATTGCTGTGCCCAAGGAAAATAATAGTTTCCACTAGACACAAGGCTATAAGTGATAGCCTTGTGTACTACTAATTTACTTTACTAATTTACTTTAGTAGTATGTGTGTGAAACTTTTAGGGGTGATTGAACTAAGGAAAAGTCACAACTGATACAGAATGTAGTGAGTTAAAAAAAGAAAAACAAGTTTGCAATACTGTTACCATGCCCTGCGTTATCAGTCACTAAGGCTAGGCTAGGATGTAGCAACAGACAATCCCAAATTCTAAGTCACTGAGCTTAAAACAGCCATGATTTGGTTTTTTGCTCATCTGCCCATTTGGATTTGGTGGAGCTTTGCTCATGAACTGAAACTGACATAATCTCTGTCTAGATGCTTCCATGACCGCTTTAGTGGGTGGAAAGAGAGACAGTGTCCCAAGCTGGCTGCTAAATGTCTCTACCCAGAAGCATTATGTATCTGCTCAGTTTTATCAACTGAATAGAATTGTGTGGCCATGTTTGAGTTCAAGGAGGGAGGGAAATGCAGTTTTTCCATGTTCTGGAATGGGAGGGATTTGGTTTATTGTGAACATCCTTAGTAACTCTCTTTTTTGAAACCTGAAGATGCACAAATTAATCCTCTTAATTGTCATTTTAGTATGAATAACTGTGTATGGTGTCATAAAACATAATTTGTTAGGATAAAGGACAAATTAATTTTTTAAAAAGACTTCTTTAGCTGTGTTATGTGGGATCTCTTGTTGTGGCACATGGGGTCTGGCCCATGGACTTCGTAGTTGCAGCACACAGGCTTAATTGCTCCACAGCATGTGGGATCCTGGTTCCCAGACCAGGGATAGAACCCACACCCCCTGCATTGCAAGGTGGATTCTTAACCACTGAACTGACCCCCAGGGAAGTCCCTCAAACTTAATCTTAAAGCTGAGTATGTGAGTAAGGCTTCTGATTCTGGGGACTCATCCCCTCCATTTGTCACCCATTTTCATTCCTTTACTTCTCTGAGAATGGTGCTTATTTATTTACACTTGGCTTCTGCATATCTTGTCTTTTTTAATGTAAATACTGAGTTTCTAGATAGCTGTCTACTTGTATGATTTAGCTTTCAAACTCTAAACCACTCTACATGTTTTGTTGCTGGTGCTGCTGAAAATAACAAAGTTGTATCTTCTCTTCTCTGTTACTCATTTTACGAATCTTTGACACCTTTCACATTATTTTATGCCAAATTAACAGGATAATTACATGTATTTTTGCGTACTGTCCATTTTAATATGTTTAACACTTTTGTAATAATATAATTCTTGCTTTGTTTATATTAAAATTCAAAAGCCCCTGACATGGGTATTGTAGGTTGAACACATGGCAATATATTGTGGGCTTTATGAAATTTGGGCTCAGTTAAGCAAATCACTTCCATTTATGAATGTATATGGAAATTTCCAGTTTCCCTAAGTAAAGTAAATGTCGCTCAGTTGTGTCCGACTCTTTGTGACCCCATGGACTGTAGCCTACCAGCTTCTTCTGTCCATGGGATTTTCCAGGCAAGAATACTGGAGTGGGTTGCCATTTCCTTCTCCACAGTTTCCTTCAGTTCAGTTCAGTCGCTCAGTCGTGTCTGACTGTGACCCCATGAATCGCAGCACGCCAGACGTCCCCTGTTCATCACCATCTCCCGGAGTTCACTCAGACTCAGCTCCATCGAGTCAGTGATGCCATCCAGCCATCTCATCCTTGGTCGTCCCCTTCTCCTCCTGCCCCCAATCCCGCCCAGCATCAGAGTCTTTTCTAATGAGTCAACTCTTCGCATGAAGTGGCCAAAGTACTAGAGTTTCAGCTTTAGCACCATCCCTTCCAAAGAAATCCCAGGGTTGATCTCCTTCAGAATGGACTGGTTGGATCTCCTTGCAGTCCAAGGGACTCTCAAGAGTCTTCTCCAACACCACAATTCAAAAGCATCAATTCTTCAGCACTCAGCCTTCTTCACAGTCCAACTCTCACATCCATACATGACCACAGGAAAAACCATAGCCTTGACTAGATGGACCTTAGTCAGCAAAGTAATGTCTCTGCTTTTGAATATACTATCTAGGTTGGTCATAACTTTTCTTCCAAGGAGTAAGCGTCTTCTAATTTCATGGCTGCAGTCACCATCTGCAGTGATTTTGGAGCCCCCAAAATAAAGTCTGACACTGTTTCCACTGTTTCCCCATCTATTTCCCATGAAGTGATGGGACCGGATGCCATGATCTTCATTTTCTGAATGTTGAGCTTTAAGCCAACTTTTTCACTCTCCTCTTTCACTTTCATCTAGAGGCTTTTTAGCTCCTCTTCACTTTCTGCCACAAGGGTGGTTTCATCTGCATATCTGAGGTTATTGATATTTCTCCCAGCAATCTTGATTCCAGCTTGTGTTTCTTCCAGTCCAGCATTTCTCATGATATACTCTGCATATAAGTTAAATAAGCAGGGTGACAATATACAGCCTTGACATACTCCTTTTCCTATTTGGAACCAGTCTGTTGTTCCATGTCCAGTTCTAACTGTTGCTTCCTGACCTGCATACAGATTTCCACAGTTTCCTTACCTGTCATTAAATTCTGGTCATGCCAAATCCTCTGCCACTTGCTTCCACCAACCTAAGTGCTCTCAGTTTTTCTACATATTATTTATTCTCCATCCTCAAAGGGTAAAAAGTTTATAGTTGTATAAATATTCTTCCCTAATAGTATTGCAAACTTGTAACATATTCATTACTTAATTTTAAATGTATTCCTCACTTTGCATTTGTCAATGAGATTTATTTTCATCATCCCCAAATCTGTCCCCTCTACCATCTCAAAGTAAGTCTTAATTGATACTGTGATTTCAACAGATCTGTTAACACATAAGCATTTTCTTGTTTAGCTATAATTGACCTCTACTTAAAAATGCTGTTTGTGGATTTCTTTTGTGCGGCTTTAGATTCATTGTCTAAACCCTCTATTCTAAATAAACTAAGAATCTAATTCTTTTGTAATTCTCCAGAATACACTGACCTGTTATCACCCCTTGACATCTTGCATGAAAATCAAATATCGTTAACTCACATTGCAAAGTTGCACTTTTTAAGGTTTTACATATAAGCCTTCATTAGCATATTTCTAAGGCCTAAGAGAAATCAATCTATGATGTTAATGCCACAAATAAGTAATAACCCTAATTAACCTATTTTAGCTGATGTGAAAATATCTTAATAAATAAAAATATGTACTTGAAATTTGAGTTCCTATTATTGGTTATAAAAATAAGACATAGGATTTATTGAATTATACTTATTTGAAGGATGTTTTGGAAATGGTTTACAACAAAATCACTATGGATTTTATAGCACAATAAGAATAAAAGTCAATCAGCAAATTCTATAAATTATATTATTTTTGAAAATAATCTCAATGAATAAATTTCTATTTCTTTCATCAGAGTTCAGACAGATTCCAACCACTAATATTGGACAATAACTCTTTATTTCTTTTATGTACTGAGGGGAGTAAATCAAATGTAAAATATAGCCACAGATAATTTTTGGAAAAGAAAACACATCTTGGCAAGAATCTAACCTGGAATTTTCTTATTAATAAATGAACAGTGTGTTTGGTGGGCTGGATTATGTTGTGCAGGCTTTCCCATGGACTAATGCCCAGCCTGAATATTCTTTTCCTGAATACATAAACAGATGTGCACAAATTCTTTTTGCCATTTTATTTACTCAGAAGCTTTCAGAAGAAAGTTCCCCAAATTAAATATTGAATGTAGACAACTTATTTAGAATGCAAAATGTGTTCACTTGTTTTATTTTCACCTAGCTTTATAACCCCTACTTCATACACCATGTTGATTTGGCTTAGTAAACATACAGCTGTGTTTAAGGGTAAAGAATTAATAGCAACCCAAATGATAGAAAATAGATGGCTATTAGGGATCATTTGTTAATTTGAAATCAGTCCTTCTATTGAATCCTTAATAATATTTCTGTTTTCAATTTAGAGCTTTTTTCTTTATGAGAATAGATTTTCTACCAAAACAGTTACTCTTTCACAGTGCTTCTACCATTTTGCCTGGCACTGGATAGACAGAAATTTAGAGCCAGCAGATTGACAGACCTTTAAAAACATTTTAGAGTAACAGTTTAGTAGGTGATATTTGTTTGTTTGTTTGTTTTACCTGTGCTGAGGGGCTTGCAGGATTTTAGTTCTCTGACCAGGGATTGAACCAGTACCCTCTGCAGTGAGAGCATGGAGTCCTAACGACTGGACTGCCAGGGAATTCCCAATAGATAATACTTAAAATCATTAAAATGGTTATTTTTATGTTAATTATTTTCTACCCCACCCCCATGTCCTAATTTCAAGTAGTCATTATTATGCCGATGTAATAGTTGGTATAAATACTGGGATATACGCTCCAAATAAAAAAACCCTGAGGCCCATAATGTGAGTACAAAACAGACTTTTGAAAGTGGCTTTATCCTGGCAAATTGAGAGCACATGGGATCTGTGTGGTTGGCCTTTTCAAATTATCCCCATTATTAGGAATGTCATTTCTGTGGTATCTTGGACCTTTTCCATCTTCAGAAGTACATGTCCTTAGGTTCCTGCAGTAAATCCCCCTTCCAGTAGGTGCCAATATGTTTGTATATGAGCCTTCTTTACATTTAGTATCTCAGTGACTAGGTTTTCATCTTCACAAGGTACATTAAAAGGTATTTTTTAATAAAGTGAAAGCTAAAGATTTTGGCTTAAAATCTGCGTAATTTATAGAAGAGATTAAACTGTAAGATAGTAGTTTAAGTTTTGGATGTGGACGACCTCACAGCCTATGGTCTTTACTAGTTCATGTCAGTTCTTTGTGTGTTTCAATACATTGAGACATCGTGGAGCTGAAGTTTGGAAAAGTTGGTGGTTTGTGGGTTTGTATATTGGCAGCTGACTCTTTCTGCCCTCTTGATGAAATGAAATATTTATAACTGCTTCTTTAGTGCACTCCGTTTCATGTTGAGTCCAACTTAGTTTCCAAAACTAAGTACAGTAAAAATGACGTAACTGTGTTTATCCACTTTTTAGTAGAAGAGTATTTATGAAGCAGCCGTTTTTATAAAAAGTTCCTTTTAAAAAATCTTGCCCCATTGAGCTTTAACTTTTGATCATAAATCCTAGTTTTGAGAAGTGGTCTCATCGTGAACTTAACCTCATCTTGAACTAAACTACACATACACACGCATTCATTTCTCTGCTAAAATTTCATAGAAGGAAAAAGAAATAGTCCATGGAGAATTCTAGCTCCAAGAAATGTGTTCCTTTTCTGTTTTTAAAATGCAGTCACATAGAAGGCATTAAAAGAGTCACAAAGCTATTAATAGCAAAGAAAATGCAAACATTTTCTTCTGTAGAAGAATAAAAGTTTAAAATTAGTTCCTGAAAATGATTTAATTTTTTGAACTTTTTCTAAATTCAACTCTTAGAATAAAAATTCAATGTTGGTAGAGAGATTGATGTTATGTAGTTATACAATTGGCTTCATAGATGCCCTCTTCCAAGAAAGGTGGCTCTAGAACCCTGAAGGAGGCCTCTTGAGTCTCTAAGAATGAAGCTCAACAGCAGGCTCTTCAATAATAGCAATAGAAACTAGAAGACAGTAGAATGGTATTTGCAGAGTGCTGAAAGAAAAGTCCATCTAAAAATCTATGTTCAACTGAATGATAAATGAGAAAATAGACATTTTCAGACAGACAAAATCTGAGTTGTTTTTTTTTAACCACTAGTAAATCCTAATGAAAAACCTACTAAAAGCTGTTCTTCAGAACTCAAACTCAAAAACCTACTAAAAGCTGTCTTCAAAAATCAAACTCATAGGAAAGAATGTGATACAAAAACCAACAGTAGGCAAGAAATCTGTGTTTGAATAAATCAATGCAACACTGAGGGTAATAAGATAGTGATGACTACTTGGTGTATAGTATAAGAAAAAAATTGTATATATTCTGAATCACTTTGCTGTATAACTGAAATATTATAAATAAACTATACTTCAATTTAAAAAAAAGAGTGAAGGTCAGTTTACATTATGGTGAAAGTTGTTATAACCTTCTGTAGAAGTCAAATCCTGAGAAGACGATGTTGTAACATGTTACCAAAGCATGGGTTTTACTGATGGCCATATCTAGGTATGCACTGAATAGATGTTAACAAAAGGTTTATTATTATCCTCATTGCTACAGTTGCTGGAGCATCGTAGCATAATTCTAAAACCTGTGGCTCTGGAGTCAAGGATTCAGGAGTTTAAAGATGAGCTCTGTACTTAATAGTTTGTATAGCTTTTGACAAGTCACAAGTGTTAATCATTCTCAGTTTTTTCCACCTTTAAAATAGGACTAGTAACACAAAGACCAAACTCAAAAATTTGTGAGGCTTGAGATTATCTGTGAACATCATAAGGTACTGTAATAATAAGCATTCATTAAGTGTCAGATATTGTAACATAACCTGGAGAAGGAAATGGCAACCCACTCTGGTATTCTTGCCTGGGAAATCCCATGGACAGAGGAAGGGGAGCCTGGTGGGCTATATCCATGGGGTCGCAAGAGTCGGATGTGACTTAGTGACTAAACCACCACCACCATTATAACATAAATGATTACTTATGCTAATTACTATTTATGATCTCCTTCCTTCAGTTTCCCCTTATACCTCTGACTATGCTCTGGGTTTGAAAAGTGTAATACACATGCCTACCAAGAGCTGCACGAATGCAATGCTTTGTTTGTTTTCTAATACAAGAGGATCTCAGCAGTGGCACTGAATAACCTAAGGGGTTTGCTGCTGTGTGAAGCTTCATCAGTGCTCAGTGATGGGGTTTGTTCTTAATCCTCTAACCACTTACGTTGTTTCTCCCAAAATTGCCATTTAAAATCAGGGTTGGAGAAATTGGAGTGGCCAGCTTCTTTTATGGGTTGATATGAAATGCAACTAAGGTTCCCCTCTGTTAAGAAAATACCTAAATTGCTTTCCCATGTCATTGTAATTGCTTTACTTCTTATGATCTTTCTGTGTGGTGATGGACTGTTGTGTCCAACTCTTTGCGATCTCATGGAGTGTAGCCCACCAGGCTCCTCTGTTCATGGGATTTCCTAGGCAATTGCTTTAGGTTATTGTATTCAATTTTCTCTCATCACTTTGCAGATACTGTTCTACTGTCTTCTGGTTATAATCAACTGTCTGTTGATTTCATTAGGCTGTATTCTCAATGAAAGCCTGCATGCGTGCTAAGTCCCTTCAGTCGTGTCCGACTCCGCAACCCCTAAGGACTTGTAGCCTGCCAGGCTCCTCTGTCCTGGGATTCTCTAGGCAAGAGTACTGGAGTGGGTTGCCGTTTCTGCTCCAAGGGATCTTTCTGACTCAGGGCTTGAACTCAAGTTTCTTGAGTCTCCGGCATTGGCAGGCAGATTCTTTAACACTGGCACCACCTCAGAAACTTTGAAATGTTTATTGAGGAATAGAAGGAAATACTTGGAGGTTTGGGCACTGAGACAGGCCTGTGTGGGTGTGAAGGGGCAGTGTTTTTCATGAAAACACTTTAAAGATGGAATGGAGTTATGTATACAGTTGCCCTTTAATAGCTCTTAAATGACACTCACTTATTCTCCAGCCAAGGATAGGCACGGCATTTGTATTTAGTGGGATTGTGGGGAGGGCACCTTCCAGAAGGGAGCCTTGATTCTGTAAAAACTGAGGATGCTCAGAAATGCTTCTCAATAAAAAGAGTTGGCTTTGTTAATAAGTCCCACCTGTTTACACAGGGTTTGATCTCTGTTTATGGTTCACACGTACAGCAGTTTAGAAAGTGATTACTTGGGAAATTTTGTGGATTACAGAAGCAATCAACGCTGATACTAAGGAATGAAAGATGTTTTCGATAGTGATCATTTTTTTCTCTTCTCCATCCTCAGTTCCATATTGTGATAAACCTTAGAACTGCAGCAGCTTCTTAAGCAGCATCCTTGACCAGTCTTTTCATTCAGCATCACGCTCTTGGATTAATTTTCCTAAAACACAGCTTGGGTCATGTCGCTTCCTGGCTCTTCCTTCTTGTGATGGAGTGCACGTGCTCTGCGTTCATCAGCTCAGCATCCCAGGACCCACTCTAGTCTGGCGCTCGGAGAAGGCAATGGCACCCCACTCTAGTACTCTTGCCTGGAAAATCCCATGGACGGAGGAGCCTGGGAGGCTGCAGTCCATGGGGTCGCACAGAGTCGGACACGACTGAGTGACTTAGCAGCAGCAGCAGCAGCATCTGCCTTCTCAGATGACTTTTTCCCCGTTCTCCTCTCTGCTCTACCAACATGAAGGTCTGAGTCCACACCTGCTTTCCTCACATTGCATCTTTGTGCTTTTTCTTTCTCCTCCCCAAACAGCATCCTGTTCTTCATTTTCAGATCCTATTTATCCTTGTACTCTAGTTCTTAACACATGTTTCTACCAAAAGTATTTTTTCCCCTCTGATGTGCTGAATATAAATACATGAAAATTATACCTGAGCTATACACAACTGCCTGCAACATGAGAGACCTGGGTTCTATCCCTGGGTTGGGAAGATCCCCTGGAGAAGGGAACAGCTACCCACTCCAGTATTTTGGCCTGGAGAATTCCATGGACAGAGGAGCCTGGCAGGCTATAGTCCATGGGATCACAGAGTCAGAAACAACTGAACAACTTTTGCTTGTACACATTTAATGAATTCTTGTATTGAAACTTTTAAGATTATATTAAGTAAAGATATTTGTGAAATCTGGAATATATACGTTACATGTATATGAGTATGTCTTTGTATGTACACATACATATGTGTATATACACACACACATCGTGGTACAATGTCAGTTTACCTAAAAATCCTTTATCTGTCTTTTTGAGGGTAGGATGTATATCTGAATTCATTTATGCCCAAAATATAACAATTGATTTTACAATATAAATATTTGAAAGTAGAATGGATAATTGGAGTCTTTGATCATGGTTCAGCTGGTAAAGAATCCGTCTGCACTATGGGAGAACTGGGTTTGACCCTTGGGTTGGGAAGATCCTCTGGAGAAGGGAAAGGCTACCCACTCCAGTATTCTGGCTAATCCATGGAGAATTCCATGGCCTGTATAGTCCATGGGATGGCAAAGAGTTGGACACGACTGAGTGACTTTCACTTTTCACTTGATCACTTAAGACAGCTCCTTGAGATTGAAGGTTTCTAAAATAATATTCAATAATTCTTTGCCAACTGTTGATCCTAATTAACTAAATAAGGCTTTTGGCTTAAGCTTTCTTAGTAAGTTGGGGCTTTCCAGGTGACTCAGTGGTAAAGAATCCACTTGGCAAGCAGGAGAGGCAGGCTTGATCCCTGGGTTGGGAAGATCCCCTGGAGAAGGAAATGGCAACTCACTCCAATATTCTTGCCTGGGAAATCCCATGAACAGAGGATCATGGTGAGTTACAGTCCTTGGGGGTCACAAAGAGCTGGACACGACTTAGCAATTAACAACATTCTTAATAAGTTATAACACACAGAGAAAAGTGCCTAAGTCATAAGTTTATAGTATAGTGAGCTATCTGAACTCCCATTATTATAATCACTGTTCAAATCAAGAAACAACTTTCCCAGCACCTCATACGTCTTCTTTACACTGTTTCCTAATCATGAGTCCTGAGTTCTGCCCCCAAAGTAACCATTATCTTCATCATAAATTTGTTTTGCCCAGTTTTGAATTTTTAAAAAAGAAACCATACAGTATGTATTGTTTTATTTCTGCCTTGTTTGCTGAGTGTTGCTCATGAGTCTTATTGCTGTTGTTGCTTGAAGCAATGCCTACTTATTTTTTCTTTCTGTATTCTATTGTATAAATGCAATTATTTTTGTTCTAATGTTGATAAGTATTTATGTTATCAGTTTTGGTATATTATAAATAGTGTTTTCACAGGTATTCTTGCTCACATTATTGGCGATTTATGTACCTATTTTTCTTGATATATCCCTAAATTTGGCATTTTTAGATAAAGAGATAGTCATATGTTCAGTTTAGGTAGAAACTGGCAGTTTTCCCCTAATGGCTATATGAATTTTTACCCTTAGTAGTAGTACAATAAGGCTTTTCTTGTTTTACAAACTCTCTAATGTTTGTTGTTATGATTTTTTTCTTTCAATTTTAGCCATTTGGGTAGGTATGTAGTGATTATCTCATTGAAATTAATTTATACTTCCTACTAATTAATGAAATTGGGAAATTTTTCATATGTTTATTGGCTATTTGAATATCTTATTTAGTCAAAGTACTTGAAATTTTCAAGTTTTTTTGGTCAATTTCTATATGTCTTCTGATGTTTAGAAATTCCAGATTTAGTCTAAATATAAACCTTTGCTGATTAAATACTTTACAAATATATTTTCCTATTTCGTAAGCTGCCTCTTGAATCCTTTAATATTATCTTTTTTAAAAAAAAAACTTTATTTTTAGAGCACTTTTAGATTCACAGCAAAATTGAGTGTAAGGTACAGAGATTGCGCATATTCTTCCTGCCCCCACATTTGCACAGCTTCCTCTGCTATCAAAATCTTGTCTAAAAGTAGTACATTTATTAGAACTGATAAGTGAACACTGACACATCATTATCACCCAAAGTTTGTAATTTAGGATTCATTCTTGGTGTTGTACATTCTGTGTGTTTTGACAAATGTATAATGACATGTATCCACCTTAATGGTGTCTTTTAGTCAAAATAATTCTCTAATTTTAATATGGTTCACTTCATGAATTTTTTTCCTTGTGATGAGAACTTTTTGCATCTTGTTTAAGACATCCTCACATATTATAAGTTCATGGATATGCTTTTCTATGTTATCTTTAGAATCTTCATATTTTAGCCTTTCACATTTAGATCTACAATTCATCTGGAATTGAATTACTATGTATGGTATCAGGAAGCATAAGATTATTATTTTTTTCATATGGATAGTCGATTGATACAGCTCTACTTATTGAAAAGACTATCATTTGTGCAATAATAAATTTATTATAAATCAAGTAGCAAACAAATATAGGTTTATTTCAGGAATCCATATGCTAGTCTATTGAGCCATTTGCTTTTCTTTTTACCACTGCCTCACTCTTAATTATGTAGCTTTATAATAACTCTTGATATGTAGTAATGTATGTCCTTCAAATTTGTTCTTTTTCAAGATACTCTTAGATTTTTTTTTTGCAACGTGAAAGTGAAAGTAGCTCAGTCATGTCCGACTCTGCGACCCTATGGTCTATGCAGTCCATGGAATTCTCCAGGCCAGAATACTGAAGTGGGTAGCCTTTCCCTTCTCCAGGGGATCCTCCCAATCCAGGGATCAAACTCAGGTCTTCCGCATTGTAGGTGGATTCTTTACCAGCTGAGCCACAAGGGAAGCCCTTACATCTTTTGCAATGTAATTCTTTATAAATTTTGGAATTTCCACACACACACAAAAATAGCTAAAATTTTGTTTGGAATTGAATTGAAACTTTGAATCAACTTAAGACTGACATTTTTACAATATTGAGTTTTCTAATATATAAGCATGGCTTAACTTCCCATATTTGATGCCTTCTTTCATTTTGTCTCAGTAATTCTCTGAAGAAAGCATTTAAATATTTCATTAATTATATTCTAAAATAAATGATGTGTTTTTTAATATTAAAAATGTTATCTTGAAAAAATGTTCCTTTGCTTGTTAGTGTAAAAAAAATTATTGATTTTTAATGTTAACTTTTATACAGTGGTCTTGCTGAAGTCACCTATTCTAATAGTTTGTCTGTAATTCTGTGTATTTGAGGGTATAATCTTCTTTTCTAATCTTCATGCATTTTGTTTCCTTTTTTCCTTATTTGATTTCAGTGGACAGGACTTCACTTATAATGTTGAAAAAGAGCACTGATATTTCTTTTTGTGATATGAGGGGGAAATCTTTCAGTATTTTACCAGTATGTACTGAAGTTTCTTGTAGATTTTTGGGTAGATATCATCCATCAGCTGGTGCTGCTAAGTTGCATCAGTCGAGTCCGACTCTGTGCGACCCCATAGACGGCAGCCCAACAGGCTCCTCCGTCCCTGGGAGTCTCCAGGCAAGAACACTGGAGTGGGTTGCCATCTCCTTCTCCAATGTGTGAAAGTGAAAAGTGAAAATGAAGTCATTCAGTCGTGTCAGACCCCCAGCGACCCCATGGACTGAAGCCCACCAGGCTTCTCCATCCATGGGATTCTCCAGGCAAGAGTACTGGAGTGGGGTGCCATTGCCTTCTCTCATCCATCAGCTAAGTACTCTTCAGCTAAGTACCCTTTAATGTCAAAAATTTTAAGATTATTTAAAAATCATAAATGGATATTGAATTTTATCAAGTCCTTTTCTGTATCTGAGATGATTAATGTTATTCAGTTCTACCTCAATCCCACTGCAGTAAGAGTACATGATTTCAATCATTTGAAGTTTGTTGAAACTTGTTTTATGGCCTGGAATGTGGTCAATTGTAATAAAATTGCTTATGTACTATAAAACAATGTCCTATAATTTTGAAGTGAGTGTTTTACCTATTGCTATTAAGTTTGTGAAATATATTGTTCAAAGTTTCTGAATCTTAATTTTCTATCTGCTTTGTCCCTCAGTCATTAAGAACAATAAGTTGAAATCACCTAATAAGACTGTGAATTTGTCTATATCTACTCTGAGCATTAGAAATGTTTACTTCACATGTTCTGAAGGTGTTATTGAGTGCATATGAATTTAGAATTATAATTTGTTCCTAATAAATCAATCCTTTTTATTGTGACATGTTTCTCTTTATCTCTAGTAATATTTTCTTAAAATTTTCTTTCATATTAGTAGGGTTATAGCAGCTGTCTTTTGGCTTGTATTTAGTTTGTGCACCTTTTTTACTCTAAACAATTCCATTTTCTTATATAAAATTGTTTCTTATAATGTGAATATACTTGTTTTATTTGTTAAATTCATGCAGACAATCTTTGTCTAGTAATTGGATTATTAATTTATTTACATTAGTATAATCAGTGGTACATTTTGTCATCTATTTGTGTTCTACTTGTGTCTCCTTTAATTTTTTTCTTTTTGCCTATATTTGAATTATTTTCACATTCTCTTTTCCATTAATCAATTTTCATTTCTATATTTTATTTCTTTTAGCCGTTACTCTATAAATACAACATGCAGTGCATCCTTGGATAGCAAAATTAAAGGTACATTAATACTTTTATTACTGCTCGGCCAGTACAGTGACCTAACAACACTATTAACTATTAGTCTCCTTCTATCTTTCATATTCCTTTCCTTTCCTTGTGGCTCAACTGGTAAAGAATCCCTGATAGCTCAGTTGGTAAAGAATCCGCCTGCAATGCAGGAAACCCTGGCTCGATCCTGGGTGGGAAGCTCCCCTGGAGAAGGGAAAGGCTACCCACTCCAGTATTCTTTCTGACAATTAGAGAATTCCAGGGACTGTACAATCCATGGGATCGCAAAAACCAGGACCTGACTTACATTTTCACTTTCATGTTTCATATTATTGTTGTCAGATATTATAATTTTGTAACTGTTCGCATTTATTTAACCTCAAATTCATTCTAATACTTATTTTTATATCATTGTATATCCATCTAGTTTCATTTTCTGTCATCTTGAAGAATTTTTTTTTAGTGTTATCTTTAGTGTGATCTGTTGGTGACAAATTCTCTGGTTTTTGTTTCTCTGAAAACATATTTTCTTGCCTTTATTTTCAAAGGATATTTTTGGCAAGTATAGAATTCTAGGTTGGCAGTTTTATTTTCTTCTAATCCTTTGAGGTTATTTCTCTACCATTCTTTGGCTTTCAGTCCTTCAGTTAAAAATGTCTACTGTCATCTTATTGTTGCTCCTTTGTAGGGGATGAATATTTTTCTCTGTGTGATATTAGGTGTTTTCCCTATTTTATTATGGGGCTTCCCTGACTATTTTATTATGATTATAAGTAGTTTTACAATGAGATATCTAGGGTATGTGTATTTGTGTGTCTCTCCAAATGTATTTTGTATTTATTGTACTAGTGGTTTGCAGTGATTCTTGAAATCATGGCTTGATATAGCTTTCTTCAGTTTTGGAAAATCTGCAGCTATCATTTCTTCAAACATTGCTTTTTCCCTATTCTCTCTTTCCTCTTCTTTGGGACTCTGTTTCTATATTTATTTGACTTTTTCCTTATAATACCACATCTCGTATTCTTTTTCAATGTTTTATTCTTTTCCTCTGTTTACTCTAGCTATTTTATTTGGATTTATCTTCTGATTTACTAATTCTGTCTCCTGCTATTAAACATAAATGCAGAATTATGAAAATTTAGTTACTGCTGTTATCAGTTCTAAAATCTCTTTCATAGTTTCCAGGTTTCCATTAATATCAACATTTCTATCATATTCCTAAGGCATATTGTCACAGTTATGTTGATGTCCATATCACATAATTCCAACATCAGGATCTCCCATCAGTCTTCTGGGGTTTTTTTTTTGGTAACTTTAGGTTATGGAATATTATCTCTGTATACCTAGCTGTTTATGATTGAATTCTGGATGTGGTACATGAAAAATTGTAATTTGAGGTTCTGGGTCATGAGATCTTCCTTCATTGCAGAGTTACTGTTGCCCTTGACACACAGGCTGGTGAGGGTCATGTCACCTTAATCCAGTTATGGATTGAGCAGATTTGAGGATGTCTCCATCTTTATGAGTAATGGAATAGTAACATGTAAGATTTAGCTTTATGATTTTGAAATGGTTGGGCTTGGACTCCAATTTTACCTCTTTAGCCCTTGAGATTTGTAGAACCTGTGTTCTGCTTCTTAGCTGCAGCTTCTCATCTATATTGTTATTTATCTTCTTAGGAGTGTTTTGTAGTTGGTAAATGCCTCAAAAGGCAGTATGTGTTGATTTGAACTCCCATTTTGTCTGAGATATTAGCCCTTTAGTTCCTTACTACTTGGAAAATTTCCAGTGCCTTAAACATATTTTGGCCCTTATTTTCTAGTTATTCTTGGTGGGAGGGTTGGTCAGCAAATAGATAATTTTTTTTCCCTAGAAGAAGAATCAGTAAGAAAGCTTTAAGATAAATATCCAACAACTACTGTTTAATTAAAACATGAGTGGTTTAAAGGAAAAGAACAAACGTGCTATTAATTTTGATTCATGTTAGCATTTTAAATTTTGATAATTTTCATAGGAGGATCTTAAAATTAATTTTTTAGAATGTCAGTGTGTACTTTTAGAGAGATGTAAATATTTATTTGAATTCTAACTTGAAAAAAATTGGGTAAACTTTATAAACTGTCAAGACGGTGCCAATTGTTGGTTCTTATAGACTAGTTTTAAAAGGTGATCAAAAGTAGCATTTATCGTCAGGAAGTTAATGAATACTTCACATTTCAAGTATCTTGCTAATAGTCATTATTTTCTAAATTAGTTTAATTCCAGTATCCATATAAATGTCATTTCCATTTTTATTCTTAAAGAAATTTGAACAAATAGAGCTTATTTGAGGGTCTGCTAATTATTGTCAAAGAAAGCCAATGTGATTTACCTGCCAGTATGATTTACTTCAATAACGAATATGTTAAACAAACATATACAGTACTCTATTCATATGGAATAGAAAATGTGAACAGTAGAGGGTGCAATTGCACCTTTAATTCTACATTTTAGCCCTTAGAAATTAGCATTTAATAGCTGAGGGAAAAATTTGAAGAATTTACTGTTTGCTGAATGTGCACTATTTAAGGAATTGTGTTTAAAATAAAATAAGTCATGTAAAGGAGAAGTATAAATGTCAAAACTGTGTAAAGTTTTCCTTGACCTTGCACTTTTAGAAAGTGACAAATTTAAATCTCAATTAGAAACTATTTCCTAAAAAATATTGTTTATCTGAATAAATAATTTTTTTTACATATAAAGAGGTAAGGCATGCATATCTCAATAAGATGTTTCTCTTTTATAGAGCTTAATTGCTGTTAATCAAAAATATTTTTTCCTTTTGGGAAATAACTGCTTCCGAAAGGATTATGTATATTGGTAACTGCAATACAATAAGACTTCAATTTTTAGGAAAAAATATAAAGAAGACCCACTAGAAATAAATGATGCCATGTCAATAGAGTTCTTACATTCAGTAGTTAATAACATTCAGTTTTTGTTGAAGATCCAGAAGTTTCAGACAGTTGCAAATCAGAAACTTCGATTTCTCTCCTGAGTAGCGTTATCCTATTGTAGTGTAAAGCTTCATTTACATAGATTAGAGGAGGATATGTGTGCAAAGCTTTGAAATTTTCTTTCCAAGTTTGACTCTCTTCCATAAGTAGGGGTCTCCTTTTGTTTTTTTCATAGGAAAAGTTTGGCTTAGGTTTTTCTGAGTTTGACAAAAATTAGCTTTATCACAAAACCTATATACCTGTGCAGTAAATTTGTATAATGTAGGAAACCTTCTTGCAGATTTTTTGAGGTTATAGGAAACATATACCAGAGAAATATTCCTTTTTTTTTTTTTGCATTAACAAACTTTACACCCCTGGCTTTTGGCTTAATTGGACAGTAATTTAACATTTGGCTCTCGGCTAACATCTAAAGGTTAGCGTTGAAGGATTTGGTTAGTTAACTGGCATTAAGCGTATGCTTTGTTTGAGGGGCCCCTCCGGATATTCTATAGAAAGAGCAAAGAAAGAATTAGAGAGGAGAGGAAGAGAAGCATATTACTTTAAGAATTAAATTATTGAATTTAATGTATTATTGGAGATAAATCTGCTTTTTGAACTTTATTTCAATCTAAACTTCCAGAGGCATTGTAAATGAGGTGATCAGACAGAGCACAGTCTTGGTTTATACTCACTGCCACAGGGTACTTATAATTGGAAGCATCTGCCCTCAAAATAATATGAAACACATTTTCTAAAAGATGTAGGTGTTAAGAAGGACTACAAAAAACGGGCCAAATACAAATAAAGCAGTTGGCTTTTTGAAGGAGTAGATAGAACCTGTGAACAAAAGAAGAGAATTTGGGGGAAACAAAAGGAAAAAACTGCAGACCTGATGATGCTATGGATGCTGCCAGTGTTATATAAAAGATCACTGAACCCTGAACACAATATATTATAAGTTTCAAGTAAGAAAGACTCAGATTATAGCAATTTAAAGGTGGGGAAACAGTGGAAACAATGTCAGACTTTATTTTTGGGGCTCCAAAATCACTGCAGATGGTGACTGCAGCCATGAAATTAAAAGACACTTACTCCTTGGAAGGAAAGTTATGACCAACCTAGATAGTATATTCAAAAGCAGAGACATTACTTTGCCGACTAAGGTTCGTCTAGTCAAGGCTATGGTTTTCCCAGTGGTCATGTATGGATATGAGAGTGGGACTGTGAAGAAGGCTGAGCGCTGAAGAATTGATGCTTTTGAACTTGGAGAAGACTCTTGAGAGTCCCTTGGACTGCAAGGAGATACAACCAGTCCATTCTGAAGGCGGATCAACCCTGGGATTTCTTTGGAAGGAATGATGCTAAAGCTGAAACTCCAGTACTTTGGCCACCTCATGCGGAGAGTTGACTCATTGGAAAAGACTCTGATGCTGGGAGGGATAGGGGGCAGGAAGAGAAGGGGACAACAGAGGATGAGATGGCTGGATGGCATCACTGACTCGATGAACGTGAGTCTGAGTGAACTCCGGGAGATGGTGATGGACAAGGAGGTCTGGCGTGCTGCGATTCATGGGGTTGCAAAGAGTCGGACACGACTGAGTGACTGGACTGAACTGAACTGAACTGAAAGGTGCATTAGAGAGTTGATTGTCAAGTGTAATTTGAAAAGGTGGTTGGGTATCAAAAAATAGCATTTCCTAGAAATATTTCAGGATGGCAGGTAGAAAGCACAGTTATCATGAGTCTTAATCAGGCAAATATGTGGCTCAAAGAGTGATGTTTATGTTTTTATTTTTCTGCAGAAAGAAAGCACATATTTAAACTGAGCCTCTGATCAATCTGATTTATTCTACACAGAATATGTAGGGCTAAAGTATCCATTTTCTGAAAAATTAACGTATCTCGTTTTTATGTTGCCTTTGCTACCGTGTTATAGAGACATCCACTACCTATATTCACTTCTAAGTTGCAAATTTCTAAATTGATATACACACACGTACCATATATCCTGTACACGTCTATATACAGCTTTGTACACATACACACACATATACACACACACATACACATATATACACACATATTCCAGGCTAATTTTGGTCACAATATTTTAGTTTCAAAGTTTTCACTGAAGTGAATTTTTTTGAGTGGTTAGACCCACATTTGAACTTCATAGGGGCAACAGATATCACAAATATTTTCATGAAGAACATAGAAAATCAGTGCTATTTAGAACCCAGACAGTCACATGACTTGCAGATTTCCTGACTGAGACCTGGGAATTTAGGGTAGCTGCCCCTCATGGGTAATTGTGAAGTTTCTGAGGTTTATGATACATATATTTCTGAGTGACACACTAGTGAGAGGTACAAACTCTGAAACCCATATTACATTGCATCAAAGGTCGCTTAGTTCAGTTTGTTGGTTGGATCCCTTGGTGGAGAAAGGGAGATTTTTTCCTGTTTATTGATGGTGGTGTGTTGCAAATACTAAAAAATATTTGTTGAACTCATTTAGTCCTACCTTTGTTCATTCAATGCAGTTATCAAATATGTAGGAAGGACCTACTTGTTCTAGGTGTTGGTAAACAAGATAGAGTTCCCTGCTTTCTTGCAGTTTACAGTCTAATGGATCAGATAACTATTAACAAGTATCCTTGCAAATAATATATAATAATAAATCATGAAAGTGCTATTTTAAGGGAAAATATCATAGAGATGATTCAGAAAGATTATCAGAAGTGGTATATGAGAAAAGAGCTAAAGAATGAGGTCACTGAATTACTGACTCAAGAGGTGAGAAAGGTGTTGACTGAGAAGCAATGGGATTAGTATTTTAGGATGGTGAAGGAGGTTAGGAGAAGGATTTTCCAGGCAGAGAAGGAATGACAAGTGGAAAAGTTCTAAAATGTTAAGCTGAAATTGCTTGGTGCCTGGAGATTTATAAGAAGCAAAATATAACATGTATGTCAGTTCAGTTCAGTCACTCAGTCATGTCCGACTCTCTGCGATCCCATGGCCTGCAGCATGCCAGGCTTCCCCGTCCTTCACTGATTCCTGGAGCTTGTTCAAACTTCATGTCTATCAAGTTGGTGATGCCATCCAACCATCTCATCTTCTGTCGTCTTCTTCTCTTCCTGCCTTCAGTCTTCCCTAGTGTCAGGGTCTTTTCCAGTGAGTCAGTTCTTCGCATCAGGTGGGCAAAGTTTTGGAGCTTTAGCTTCAGCATCAGTCCCTCCAATGAGTATTCAGGACTGATTTCCTTTAGGATGGACTGGTTTAATCTCCTTGCAGTCCAAGGGACTCTCAAGGGTCTTCTCCAACACCACAGTTCAAAAGCATCAATTCTTGGGCACTCAGCTTTCTTTCCATTCTGTCTAACTCTCACATGCATATATGACTACTGGAAAAACCATAGCTTTGACTAGAAGGACATTTGTTGGCAAAGAAATGTCTCTGCTTTTTAATATACTATCTAGGTTTGTCGTAGCTTTTCTTCCAAGGAGCAACTTTTAATAATATGTGTGTAATTAATTATTATTCAGTTGCACTGCTGATTACAGTCCTATTATAATTTTCCCAACCTGAGCAATAGTCCTAGGACCCAGCCTAATTCATAGAAAGGAAATGTGATTATGGGTCAGATGGCAATGTTAGTCCTTCATGTAAGCACCCTATTTGTCGTGTGTTCATGGTTTTCTGTCATGTCATTGGCTGTGGTCGCAGGCTGGGTAAACTGTGGTTTTAAAGGGGAGATACTGGCAGTTGGCAGTGCTGTTGTTGGGACCAGGAAGAACTATTCATTCTTGTCCCTGATACTGCTCTGTAGGTAAATTCCAATAAGGAATTCCACATGGTTCGCTCAGTTGTGCCTGACTCTTTGCGACCTCATAGACTGTAGCCTACCAAGATCCTCTGTCCCTGGGATTCTTCAGGCAAGGATACTGGAGTGGGTTGCCATTTCCTTCTCCAGGGGATCTTCCCAACCCAGGGATCAAACTCAGGTCTCCTGCACTGTAGCCAGATTCTTTACCTGCTGAGCTACAAGGGAAGCCCACATAAATTATCTCATGTACTTTTAAACACTAAATACTCAAGTTCAACACTTAAAGTATTACAACAGAGAAAGTCTAGGTGTTTAAATCAACTTTATGTATTTATATTTATTTTGTAGATTAATAGAACATATGGAAACAGTAAAAGTTCTGAGAAATAATGTAGACAGAAATCTGTTTTACTGAACTTTTTCAGTGTCTCCAAAACAAAACCTTTTGGGCCTTGGAACCCTTTTTTGTTATACTTATCACCATTTTAAGGAACTAGTATTCTTTCGTTCACATTTTGAAGGAATACTGGGCTCTAGTATATGCTCTAATGGTTGAGGGCTTTCAGAATTATTGGATTGCTAGCAAAGCTGTCCATTGACCTGAGTTTAGCTTTTGTACCAGCTGTTACTGTATTATTTTTCTTGGTTATTTGTGTTTTCTTTATCACTTTTTCCAGTTTCTCACAATTGACTATTCCCTGATTCCAGAATGTGAAAATTATATAATGTGTTAATAATTTGCTTTATAGATGTATTGATGATTAAAACACGTATACTTAGAATGTTAAAGTATGAAATCATTTTTAAAAATAAAAATGTAATGCAAATTTTACATGCTGTGTATTTCAATGCATTTTAAAATAACATCTTTACTGTCTTTTTTTCTTTGCAAAATTTTTGTACAGTACTCTAGCGTGTGGGTGCGTACCAAGTCACTTCAGTTGTGTCTGACTCTTTGTAACCCTATGGACTGTAGCCTCCCAGGGTCCATGGGATTCTCCAGGCAAGAATACTGGAGTGGCTTGCCATGCCCTCCTGCAGGGGATCTTCCTGACCCAGGGATCAAACCCATGTCTCTTATGTCTCCTGCATTGGCAAGCAGGTTATTTACCACGAGGGCCACCAGGGAGGCCCGGGGTCCTCCCCGTAGAACATATTGCATGAACAGAAGAATCACATTTGGGCATATTCTAAAGTTGAATGATCAAAATGTCATTACATGACATTGAAATCATCAGATGGTCTCAGACCAGTTATGTAATTTGAGGGACTCAAAGCAAGTGTCACGATTTGAATTCTGAGAGTTCATAGTTCAGGTATTACCTTTTAACTTAAAAAATAATGTATTTTATGAATTTATTTTTATTTCTGGGTGTGCTGGGTCTTCCTCGCTGTGTGCGGGCTTTCTCTAGTTGCAGCCAGCAGGGGCTACTCCTCCTTGTAGTGTGGTGGGGAGCGGGCTTTCCTTTGTGGTGTCTTCTCTTGTGTGTGCGGGTTTCAGTAGTTGCAGCACTGGGGCTCAGTTCTTTGGATGTGCGCGCTCTAGAGCGCAGGCACAATAGCTGTGGCACATGGCCTTAGTTGCCCTTTGGCATGTGGGTTCTTCTTGAACCAGAGATCAAGCTTGTGTCCCCTGCATTGGCCGTCAGATTCTTAACCTCTGGACCACCAGGGAAGTCCTTGGTTACCTTTTAATTTCTATGAGTTGGAGACAAATTTTCTCTTTCTTGGTGATGATGTGTTTCGTATTTTGTGTACGTTTAAAACCTGGTAATACAAAGACACTTGAGCTGTGTAACTCGAAAGAGAAAAAAGTGAGATGGTTTACTGTATTTCCATATGTAGATCTTTGTCAAATAGGATAGGTGGAAAAAAATACATCCACCTGATGTGACTTTACTTTGACATAAGTGAGAGCTGATAGAAAGAGTGTAGTGGTGTGGTTTAATTTTCGTACTTGTGAGGCATGTGAACACACACACACACACACACACACACACACACACACAGTCCTTCATGTAATATAGATGCCCAAGTAGCAACAAAAGCTCTATATGGTTTGAATATACACAGAGGCACACTACAAGTAATTAGACATTTAAAGGCATTTTAATATATTTTGTTCTCTGCAGCAAATTAAAGTGTTCTTAATTGATTTTAATGATTATTAATAAGAGATAAGAGGATTTTCTTGTGAACTGAATCAGGCTTCTATGTACAGTATAAATAAAATGTCAAGAGAATGCATAATGTAACTTTCAGAACAGTATGCTGAGAATTAGATTTGGGTTTTAAACTCTGCCTCATTTAACTTTCTTGCCCTTTAAATTTCCTGAAATTTGAAATTAGGATGTTGAAATACATAGTCTCTCTGGTATATTTTCACTCAAAATTCTGAGATATCTATTATTCATAAAGAATAAGACTTTTGCTTCTTCTTTGAGAAGGTGAGGAGGGTGGGCTATCAAACCATGGCGGATATTGTCATCAGTCCTTTGTGTTTTTTTGTATTTTGGGAGTGCCCATGAGAGGGCCATAAAGTAACTAAGTCACGTAATGGGCCATGTGGAAGTGCTGTTAGATACGCGACTCAGAGTTCTGTGATTGCTCAGAGCTCTTTGTTGGTCCTGATAGAGTGTTGGACCAGTGGGTACTGCAAAGTGGGAACAAGCAATTTTCATCAAGTTCTCTATGTTCCTAAAGGCAGTAACTACTTTTAATGTTCCATAAATAAGTGTTTTGAAGATTATCATATATTTTTTCTACTTAAAATTGGTATTTAATATAGATGCTTTTCTAAGGAAGATCAATGATTAGAATTTTGACTCTCTTTTATTCTATGGAACTTAGATGACTTTTTCATGATTACTCCTTAAATTTGATCTTTGAGTAAAAACATTCTTGAATATTGCAGTAACTTGAGACAGACTTTGATTTTTCTTTCTAATACCAACCAAAGTATAGAGGTTCCTATTTTATATTTATTTATGTGGGGCATTAAAACCATATGATGCTTATTTACTACATATAGGTGTTTGCACATTTGCCTGTTTAACTCTAAGCAACTAATATTTAAAGTGTTCTTACCTACTAGGTTAAATATCTGTGCTTTGAAAAGTGAATTTAAAAAAACCTAGCCTGAACAAGTTAGAAATTATCGAATGTTTTCTAGAAATACTCTTGTTTTTCAGTTGATAAGTCATGTTTGACTCTTTGCAAATTTGGAAAACTCAGCAGTGGCCACAGGACTGGAAAAGGTCAGTCTTTATTCCAATCCCTAAGAAAGGCAATGCCAAAAGTGCTCAAACTACTGCACAGTTGCACTCATCTCACATGCTAGTAAAGTAATAGTCAAAATTCTCCAAGCCAGGTTTCAATGATATGTGAACCATGAACTTCCAGATATTCAAGCTGATTTTAGAAAATGCATCCATCCACTGGATCATCCATCCATCCACTGGATCATCGAAAAAGCAAGAGAGTTCCAGAAAAAAACATCTATTTCTGCTTTATTGACTATGCCAAAGCCTTTGACTGTGTGGATTAAAATAAACTGTGGAAAATTCTGAAAGAGATGAGAATACTAGACCACCTGACCTGCCTCTTGATAAATCTTTATGCAGATCAGGAAGCAACAGTTAGAACTGTACATGGAACAACAGACTGGTTGCAAATAGGAAAAGGAGTACATCAAGGCTGTATACTGTCACCCTGCTTATTTAACTTATATGCAGAGTATATCATGAGAAACGCTGGACTGGAAGAAACACAACCTGGAATCAAGATTGCTGGGAGAAATCTCAATAACCTCAGATATACAGATGATACCACGCTTATGGCAGAAAGTGAAGAGGAACTAAAAAGCCTCTTGATGAAATTGAAAGAGGAGAGTAAAAAGTTGACTTAAAGGTCCACATTCAGAAAACTAAGAACATGGTATCTGGTCCCATCACTTGATGGGAAATAGATGGGGAAACAGTGGAAACAGTGTCAGACTTCATTTTTTGGGGCTCCAAAATCACTGCAGATGGTGATTGCAGCCATAAAATTAAAAGATGCTTACTCCTTAGAAGGAAAGTTATGACCAACCTAGATAGCATGTTGAAAAGCAGAGACATTACTTTGCCAACAAAGGTCTGTCTAGTCAAGGCTATGGTTTTTCCAGTAGTCATGTATGGATGTGAGAGTTGGACTGTGAAGAAAAGTGAGCACCGAAGAACTGATGCTTTTGAACTGTTGTGTTGGAGAAGACTCTTGAGTCCTTTGGCCTGCAAAAAGATCCAACCAGTGCATCCTAAAAGAAATCAATCCTGAATATTCATGGAAGGACTGATGCTGAAGCTGAAACTCCCATACTTTGGCCACCTGATTTGAAGAGCTGACTCATTTGAAAAGTTCCTGATGGTAGAAAAGATTGAAGGCAGGAGGAGAAGGGAACGACAGAGTATGAGATGGTGGATGGTATCACCAACTCAATGGACGTGACTTTGAGTAAGCTCCTGGAGTTGGTGATGGACAGGGAGGCCTGGCATGCTGCAGTCCATGGGGTCACAAAGAGTCAGACACGACTGAGCGACTGGAACTGAACTGAACTGAACCCCATAGACTGCAGAATAGCAGGCTTCCCTGTCCTTCACTGTCTTCCAGAGTTTGCTCAAAATGATGTCCACTGAATCGGTGATGCTATCTAACCATCTTACCCCTGCTGCCCTCCTCTCCTTCTGCCTTCAATCTTTCCCAGCATCAGAGTCTTTTTCAATGACTCAGCTCTTAGTATCAGGTGGCCAAGGTATTGGAGCTTCAGCTTCAGCATCTGTCCTTCCAGTGAATATTCAGGGTTTATTTCCTTTAGGATTGACTGGTTTGATCTCCTTGCAGTCCAAGGGAGTCTCAAGAGTCTTCCTCAGCAACATTGTTGAAAAGCATCTAGAAATATACTATGGGCAGAGTGATTGATATTTTAACAGTTGGTTACAATACATAGCATAGTGTTTGCATCTCATGAGCCCCAACCTGGGGCTCTATCCTTGTTTCAAGGGTAATGCTTTTATAACTATTGTGTACCATATGTTGACCCTAGAATGACATCTATGTTTTTACCAGCCGACTACTTCATTTGTGTATCATTAGAGATGGATTTCTGGACTTCTGTCTCATGATAATTATATAAAAATCAAATATCAAGGATTTCTTTAATTTGAAGCTAGGTTATATTTACTTTTCCACTAAGTTCACAACAGTGAAGATTTCTATACATTTCTTGACTATATCTTTTTGCCTATAGCTTCCCCTCTCCTCCAAATCTCTGTCATTTGTATTTTGCCATCTTTCTCTTGCTCAGTTCATTCAAGTTATTTACTGATAGAAAGCCAATGCACTGAAACTTGTCCTCTATTTCTTCCATCTTCAGTACTTGCCTAGTTTATTAATTTTAAGAAGTTCTCTAGAAAAGTGTTTATTTTTTTTTGCTTTTACTTTAAATTTGGATTACAGAACAAGTGGGAGGGAAATGGCCAAGTTATATCAGTGGTTAAATGCTATTTAAAATAAAACGAACAATAAGAAATCATTGACTCAGAGCTGTTCTCCTATAAGCCACATGCTGTCAAATAATGTTTTAAACACAAAATTACCTTTGCAAATATTTTTGAATACTTTGTGGGAAATGCTGATCATTGAGTTAGGAAATGATGTACATTTAATCTGCCAGAAAAATCACTACTGAAATGGAGCTGATAAACTGTATTTTATTAATCAGATACAGGGATGTTGCCTACTCATGTGTATATTAATATTTTGTGAATAAAACATTTTAAATTCCATTTTACACATTAAAAACTTTTCCATTTATGAAGAAAACCACAGAAAACAGAATACTTTTCTTCTTAAAAAACTTTTATTTCTTCTGGTCTTTGGAGATGATCAGCTGAGTAAAGAGTACAAAGAAATATTCTGCTTGGTAAATAGTACATGGATTTCCATGCACATTAGTTTAGGCTGAGGTCCAGTAATAACTTAGCATCATCTTATGCAGTGGAATATAAGAATCCATTTCAACTAATATTAAGTATGACACTAATTCGGTATTAAACTCTAAGCATATTAGCAAGTATGGTACAAGGCACTATGACTTTCCATATCTCTGCAGTAAGTTTTTCATCATTAATATTTTATGCTTTTTTTCCTTTTCCATGCACAACTTATCATTTGTGATAGTGTGACTTCAGAACAGCCCTGCCATTAGAATTTTTATTTATATTCATTTAAATATGTATTCCTGATGACCAAATCTAGTCACCAAACACAATAATCATAATCATATAATCCTATAAGAGTTAATCAAATAGTAGGAACTTGAATTGTTGTGCTTAGTCTGTAAGAATCCAATCTGTCTAAATTCTAGATTTTTATAAGAGCAAACCAAAAAGAAAGCCTTGAATCCTTGTCTGACTTATCCAAGTAATTAAAATTCTATTGTCTGACTCATCTCCCTTTACAGTCCAAAGACAATTCCTGTGGTGTAGTATTATGCATTGAAATTGGATGATTGCTTTCCTAAAACATATTCACAGAAACAAATGTGTAAGTGGGTTTGTAATGTGCTTAAGATAATAGGTATTATTATTACAGATCTTCCTTGGTTTTACTTTTCTATCAGTAACTGAATACAAAATATGACAATATTTGTAAAATAGAGAGGCTTTGCATTCGTGAATTATAGAGGATGATCAACCTTCCTGGTTTGCCCAGGACCAAGATGTAACTAGGACTTTAGTGTAAAAAGTAGGACAGTCCCAACCAATTTTAATATTAAAACAAGGGCAATCCCAGGTAAATGGGTACAAGTTGGTGATCATAAATTGAAGATGAAATTAGTCTGAAATAAAGACAGTTTGGGGAAAATGAACTTTTAAAAAATATTTTTCCTCCTGTTTTACAATTTTCCAAATTTCTTCTCTTCCCACGTCCCTAACTCCAAAGTCAGGCCAGTTAATGTTAATTAATATCTTATCACTCTGGATCCAGAAGAAGGCATTACCAACCCTTGGAAGTCCTGCAGAACACAGTGAGGGGCAGTGGGTAGGGGACTGAACTCTGCACCATATGGTCTCAATTTGATATTAGGTGAGTGATGAGATGGTTAGATAGCATCACTGACTATGTGGACCTGAATTTGAGTAAACTCCAGGAGATAATGGAGGAAAGAGGAGGCTGGTGTGCTGGTGTTCATGGGGTGGCAGAGTCCGACACAGCTGAGACTGAACAACAACCCAAAGTGAGTGATTCTCTGCCTCCCTTTTCTCAAGTATAAAAGGAAATGATGTCCAACTCGTAAGGTTACATGAACAGTGCCTGTCATACATTAAGTGTTCCGGGAAGTTAGTCATTTTTATTGTGGTCGTGATTAAGATGAACACTGTAGAGCAAGCTAGTGTGTTTACCACTATCAGTTACCTTTATATCTAGATTCTTCTGTAAGGGACTGCCGCTTACATGACCTATAAAGCTTAGCTATGTTTTTTGTTTGTTTTGGGTTTTGTTTTTGCTGTTCAAGACATGTACATGAAATGACAAAAGGAAATTTCGATTTTCGGACTCTTGCAGTAAATGTTTCGTTCAGTTTAGTTGCTCAGTTGTGTCTGACTCTGCGACCCCATGGACTGAAGCATGCCAGGCCTCTATGTCCATAGCACCAGTGGAATGGGCAGCTGGATGACAAGATTATCACAGTTATTTTGAGGCTAACTATGTTTTTAGTGTAGAATAATACATTCAAAAGAATATTTTTTTAAATGGCCAGTATTACGATAAAGCTGAATTACTGAAGGTCTAATTAAGTGATTCTGAGATCCCATTAAGTAAGGTGTGGTATTAGTTATTCTCAATCATGAGGGTTGGATGCAGAATTGAACAGCATTAATATGCCACAGGTGGATCTGGCTACTGGAATCTTGCTTCTGTTAGAGCTATAACAAAGAGAGACTGCTAAAAAGTTACTATGGAATTCCAGTATATGAATGAAGTTCCTTCAAAATGGCATTGTTCTATGCTTTAGCATCTAACATTAAGACCTCATCCCAGCTAGGCAGTGGGAAAGCTGAATATATGAAGCTTCATTCCACCCCAAATTTGTGGTAGCCACTTCCAAATAGCAGAAAGTAGACTTGTGTGTGATCTGTGATAATATAATTTAGCCAGTTAAGTTTATTATAAGACATATAGTAAATATATCTGTTGAAATGAAACCATAAGACCTAGATTTTTTATGTAAAATTTATTTCCAGCATTTACCAAGTGCAGTGCAAAAGATATTTAAGAAAATATTAGAATCACTCAAAAGGTAGAGATAGAAAACCAAGGTCCCTCAAGATTTAAACAGTCAAGGACATCACCATAATACTTAAAATATTTATTTTGACTTAAAAATAGAAAAGCCTAGAATTCAGGGTTTTTCATATATAAAGTAATTAAGGATAATTTTCTTACTCCTTGGAAGGAAAGTTATGACCAATCTAGACAGCATGTTGAAAAGCAGAGACATTACTTTGCCAACAAAGGTCCGTCTAGTCAAGGCTATGGTTTTCCAGTGGTCATGTATAGATGTGAGAGTTGGAGTGTAAAGAAAGCTGAGCCCCGAAAAATTGATGCTTTTTAACTGTGATGTTGGAGAAGACTCTTGAGAGTCTCTTGGACTGCAGGGAGATCCAATCAGTCTATCCTAAAGGAGATCAGTCCTGGGTGTTCATTGGAAGGACTGATGTTGAAGCTGAAATTCCAATACTTTGGCCACCTAATGCAAACAGCTAACTCATTTGAAAAGACCTTGATGCTGGGAAAGATTGAGGGCAGGAGGAGAAGGGGACGACAGAGGATGAGATGGTTGGATGGCATCACCAACTCAATGGACATGGGTTTGGGTGGGCTCCAGGAGTTGGTGATGGACAGGGGAGCCTGGCATGGGGTTGCAAAGAGTCGGACATGACTGAGTGACTGAACTGAACGGAACTGAAGGATAATTTTATTTTTTTCATTATATATAGTAACCCAGCCAAATATATTCTTATAACTTGAATATCTTTTAAAGTATGTCAAATTGTAATAGTCATATCTTCTCAGCTGTTTACTTTGTTTGCATTTATTACAATGGATTTCTGATTCTCACTATGGGATTCATCAAGGAATATATATATTTTGTATCACAAGAATTCCATTAAAAATGAAAATGTAACATCCTCTAGTGGTACACAGATTATGGTAGTTTAAATAGTGAAAAATATTTAGAAAACAGTGGGAAAAAATTTAATTTTTGTAAAAAAACTGATTTTTTCTTGGTTTAAATGCAATTTTTATTTTTGGGGGAAAATGCTTTAGTTTCTTTTATCCTTTTTATGTGTAGACAGGCTTTCTACAAATGAAGACTCTTCTTTCTTTGTGCTGCTCAAAGACATTAAGTAACCCATTTAAGCCTCAAATGAACCTCACAGCAAAACCTTGCTTAGCAGTTGTCTAATAATGTCCCCATGTTCCTGATATATTTTTAGACATAAACTCTTGGGCTCCTGGACCCCTATAATAGATCTATAGGAAAGGAGTCTCATTAAGTTTTCAACATTTTCCCATGGAATTAAAGAATTCCCATAGGTTAAATAAGATAAGAATTTGGCCTTTTGCCTGGGAGAAGGAAAATGTCATGGAAGCTCTTTTAGAAAAGAGTCAGTTACACAAAACCAGAGCACTTCTGCTTGCTTTAGTTTTCATTAAAACAACAATAATTCAGAAGTACAACTTACTGCTCTCAGTATTTGTAAGTTATCCATGTTTGTTTGGGGGAAATCATCCACCTTGTACAATGCATTCTGAGATAAATGCACTTCTGAGAACATCCACATTGGAAAGCAGAACAATTGTGTCATATCATGTGTAGTGAGAGAATTAAATACTAATCTGGGTAGAATGTTTAGGATTGTGTATCCTTTTTCATTTACACCTTAATTACAGACAAAATTAAATACACTTTAAATCAAAAAGCTTATTAAGGTGACGCTAGCTGGTTCTGTTCTTTTCTTTCCTCTTTTTTTTCATTCGCCTCCCCATTTTCCTTTTTGCTCCTCTAAGAACAGGTCGTGTATTCAAAAGCAAAAAGTAAGCACTTTTTTTTGAGATTGATATGTGTCCTTGTCTAAATTTAGATTCCAGTGAATAGCTCTGGATTGCAATTCAGAATCTTTATCTTTTGTCTACTTTATTTAGTATTAAGGAATGGCCAAATAGAACATCGAGGATTATAACACTGAGGTCTCAAGAATAGTAATTAAAGGACTGCTAATAGAGATGCTAAAAATTTAAATGACTAGGTGAAGATTTAGGTAAATATGAGGAATTTAAGTGCTATGGAAGATTCTAAACATGATAGAAGAATTACCCTTGGATAGAAAGGATGCTATCAAAATTGTCATCATTTTAGGAAATACGGAGCAGGCAGGGAGGGGGCGGTGGGGGTGCGGCGGTACGCTGTACAGGTAACCCCGGCCGTCTAGGGTCTCCCCTTTTCTTTAAGATTTTCTCTCCAAAGTTTGTGTCTTGCCATTCAAGGGGAAGGCTAGCGTCCTAACAGTTTGGTTATCAAGAAAGTAATTTTAAAGGTATGGTTCAATTTCAGAGTGAACTTTTTGGAATACCGCAGTGATTTTAACCTGCCCGCCTCCCGCCCCTGAGACCCCTCTGCAAATTCAGCAAGTGGAAGGAGGAAGGCCCTTGGATAACTATTCCGCAGACACTGGTTAAGTGGGACGGACAGTGGGGAAGCTGAGCAGCTTTCTAGGGCTCAGTCCCATCCCGTTCTGGCCTTTGCCCTAAAAAGAGTTCATGAATCCGAGTTTAGAAGGAGCGGAAAAGGGGACTCATTCGAAGCAGCTGGAAACGCTGGCGCGGGTGGGGGGGGGATCAAAAGCTCCCCCTCTCTCCCCGAAGGCACCGGGGTGAGTGGAAACCCCTCCCCTGCACGGGCTCTTTCCCCTCTCCAGAGAGGCAAGTTTGTTTTCAGGCGTTACCACCTGTGTGAGGCGCTCCCCGTGAGCAAGGCGTAGAGGCAGACGCGAGAGCTCAGCCACAGGCTGGGGATCCTTTCTGCGCGAGGCTGGCGGTCCAGGCACCTCCAGAAGTCAGCGCGCTGACGCTGCAGGGTCCGCTCTGCACTCGCTCGTCGCCGGGACTGTAGTCCCCACATCCTCCAGCCCGGGAGGCTCGCGGGCAGCAGACGCCTCTCCAGTTTGCTCCGGGTCCCCCGGTCCTCTCCCGCTCGCCTCCCCGCCCCCGAAGGAGCGCTCCCGCCTCGCTCCGCCCGCGCATCGCCTGGCGCGCCCAGAGGCTTATCAGGCTCCCCACACTCTCCGCCGGCTTCCTTCGGCGCCCGGCGCGAGTGACCCGGGCAGACCCGCCGCGGCCTCGGAGGCCCCCACCTTACGAGTCCGTTGCTCGGCCACCGCGCTCGCGTCTCTCTTCCCCGGCGCCCGCCACGGTTCAGGTGGAAGCCCGGCCCGACCTGCCGTTTGGCTAATCCCTGCTCGCAGCCTCACAGTCAGCCCGGAGAAGTGGAATCTGCACTGAAACTCTCGGTGGCTGGAGCCGGCAGACTGGGCATGCTCAGAAGCCAAGCCTGGCTTTGGTCTCAAGTAGGAAGCTTTCGCACTCGGGAGGCAGCAGCGACTTTGGGGAAAGTTGATCGGAGAGGGGAGGAAGCCCCAAGACGCGGAGCAGCGGCAGGAAGGAGCCCCCGGCAGCCCGGAGGAGCATGGGCACCCTGCGGGATTTACAGTACGCGCTCAGGAGAAGATCGAGGAGCTGAGGCAGCGGGATGCTCTCATCGACGAGCTGGAGCTGGAGTTGGATCAGAAGGACGAACTGATCCAGAAGCTGCAGAACGAGCTGGACAAGTACCGCTCGGTGATCCGGCCGGCCACCCAGCAGGCGCAGAAGCAGAGCGCGAGCACCTTGCAAGGCGAGCCTCGCACCAAGCGGCAGGCGATCTCCGCTGAGCCCACCGCCTTTGACATCCAGGATCTCAGCCATGTGACCCTGCCCTTCTACCCCAAGAGTCCACAGTAAGCAGGGGTTACGCTCCGGGTCCGCGTGGCGCCCGGTCGGTGGGGGAGCTGCGGGTCTCTGTATTGTCTGTCGGCTCCCGCCCCTCCCGCTTGCCTTGTTGATCCTCACCCTCAGAAATGTTTCATTTTAACCTGCACTTCTTGTGGAGCTGTGCACGTTTCTCAGATCAGACTCACTGCACCTACGTTGCCTCCCTCCCTGTCTTTGTTAGATGTCAAGCTATATATATGCGTGTGTGTGTGTGTGTGTGTGTGTGTGTGTATGTGTGTGTATACGTTCATATAGGCCATCTACTGTACGTAGAGTTTGAATGCGCCCCAGGTGTGTGTCAGCTTGTGTATGTATGAGTGAGAGAATTGAAAGCCTCATCTCCCAAATGCTCTGGCAAACCTGCCCAACCGGAAAATCCTAACTGCAGGCTCCTCAGACTTGAAATGCGTCTGCTATCACCCTTACTTTCTATGCTTTTGTGGCTCTCCCGGATTTCTCTACATGCTAGCGATTCTCGCTGGTACTCTAAAAACCTGATGTTCTGGCATCATTAAAGTGTCAAAAATAAGCAGATACACATATAAAAGGAAAGAGTTTTGATTTCCAGAATTGGATGACATTTACAATCTACAAATGGAAACCTAGTCTGTTGATTTTTAAAAATATTTTTTTCATAACATTTGAGGGAGAATATTGCTTGTTTTCCTTAAGGACTTTATATAATGTTGCTAATGGGGTGCCTCTTGTCTCCCCCAGAGGGTTACATTTTTCCAGGGTCAGATGAAGAGAAGTCCACTTACCTTTATTGACATCGAGGTCACATTGTTAGCCTCAGTCCTGGCTTCTGATGCAATCACTCTCATATTGTTCTAGCATTATAAACAACTGTGTAGTTCTGATGTCAGTGGACTTCACAACCTGGATGGGAAAGTTGAATGGAACTTGTTACACATCACTCAACTTGGAGTTCTTATAGATAGTAAAGTGGCAGGAACATGAAGTTAATACAGAATAAGCACCCAGATGAATGGTATTTTAAGTTACTAATGACAGAATTGATAAACCGAAGGGTTTGTTACACTATTCCAAACTACATCACACTGGCTGGATGACACGTGTTACATAATAATACAAGGTCCCTGGGAGCCTTTCACTTAATAAACACAAAGATTTAATATAAGGAGAAAGAGTATTGGACTGTTCCCATTTGTATTTATTGGGGGCGCAGATTGTGAGTATATACTAATTATAGTTTTGAAAACTTAGACTTGTTCCTCTCCTTGTTGGTTGCCATAGAGCATTCGCTGTTTCCTCATGCAGATTTAGCTTAAGGAGGAGTTGGTATTCTGTGTATAGGGAGAAAAGACAATAAAGATGCACATTTCTGAGATTCTAACCACACCAGGTTGCCCTAATGGTTGAGTGGATTTGGATCTGCTTTAGAAACCTGAATGATCTGAATCCACTTCAGATTTCTCCGGTAAGTTAATTTGCAGTGCTGACATGCTTGCCTGTTTCAGCTAACGAGGTACATGGCCATCTCTCCAGGGCCAAGTTTTGCATAATGAAAAAAATAACTCAAAGACAGCTCTCTGCGTCTTTCAGCACTCCATAGGATCTCATTTTAGTATCGGCAGGACTTTGGAGTAACTCAAAGCAAACTCTCCTTTCTTAAAAAGACCATTTTAATCAGTTTTATTTGAAACATGATCAAACCAGCTGATAACTCCAATGAAACAATTTATCGGACAAGATCTAAAAGAATCTAAACAATGTAGTCTGAGCTGTATAATGTGGTCAAATTTTAGAAATCTCTTAGTGCATGACATACAGAACAACTAGTTTTTTTTTTTTTAAAGTCCATGGTGAAAAGTGAAATTAGCGTGTCAAATAATTCACAACATCTAGTTATGATCAACATTTTATCAGCTGAATCACACTGTGCATTTGCATTCTGATCTTTGTTTAATAACTTGTACTTTTAGGAAGTCAGCTATTAAGGTATCACCATGAGGGGTCTGGGGATTCTGAAGGATTTATATTGAAGAAAACTATAGAATGAATGTCTTCCAAACTTAAATAATTTTGGAAAAACATCTGTTCTTTTTCACACTTACATAAAGAAAACTAGAATAAAATTGGCTTACGTGGTAGAGTGTACCTTGGGTAAGAGGGGAAGCATATTGTATGCAAAATGATTATACTTAGGTCATTTGAATGATCATACAAGGTAGTTCCATGAAGAATTAGGAACACTTAACCAAAGTGAAGGAGACTTGTTTGAATTTCTGTTTATTTCACTATAAACAATTTGATTATACCGACTTACTGGCAACAAGTGTTTATATCTTTATATTTTATTTTTAGTACAGCCTACATTTGGTCATCTTTTTAAAACTTGCAGATTTTTGAGAGTTTGAGTTAAAATGAAATCATCAAAATAGCCCAAAATTGATTGCAAATTCACGCTCATGTAGTCTTTTATTCTCTTTCTACTGGATGTAGGTAACTCTCCAGAGAATGTCCTACTCAGTTATCTGATGTATGCATATATGTATGTTTACTTTTTGCTTACTGAGGTTGCCTTCTAAGGATTAGAATTTTTAAAAAACTTCTGTGTTTTAAGTAATCATTTGCAAAATAGTACTACATGTAAATTAACTTATGAACTTAAATCATCTTAACAGTTTTGGTTTGGAGTTTTCTCTGTATGCTGGGAATTGGAGGGAAGGCTGTGTGGGTTTCCAGCTCAGAGCAAGGCACTGCTGCTGCACCTGTGAGCGCCTGTGAGGGCTGGTGTTTCTGTTTGACTCTTTTAAACATGTATAGAAATAGCCTGAAAACCCTTTTTCTATTGTGAGTGTGATGAGCAAAAGAACTGATTAGCCAATTGAAATCTGTACTCCACTGCTCCTAAATAACTACTTGAGAAGGTAAAACTATCAGACTGTATGTTTTGGATTGAATTAGGTAAATAAATCCTTAAGGATAAAAACTGTATAAAATATTCATTTTTTTGACCAGATAGCCTGTTGATTATGCAGACAGTGTAGTTCTCATGGATTTTTAAAGTAATTTTATTTCATGCCAGTTTATTCCTGAAAATTGACTCTGTGGTAGGTTAGAACATTCAGTCACTGGTATGTTGATCTCTAAACCCTTTACCTATGGTAAATATTCTCAAGTCCTTTCCATTTTGCTGTCATAAGAGTTGAGTTCCTGTCAGAAGCTGTTAGTGTCTCTGTATTTTTGTTAAGCTGTTAGCCCAAAGGTAACCGAATTTCAAAGGATGATGACATGTTTTGTTTTGTAACATTACACGCTTGACTGTGAAGTACTTTGGAGAGCTGAGGATAAAAAGAAATATATTCTTCTTATTTTTAGTGAGGCATTAATTTTAACACAATCTTATCTGATTATTTTTTAAGCCTTGACATAGTACATTTCAAGAGAAATAGAATCTTCCTAAAAGCTCTCTGTTAAGTGCTGTAGGAAGTTGGGAAAATTCTAGGATTTTAGTATAATCATAGATGGCATAATATTAAAGCATAATTATTACCAGAGGTAACAATTACATTTCAGATGCGTCCAGTAGGTCAGTTCAGCACTTTTGTGGAATGCATCGCGTGCAAGTTAGTCTCAGGCATTTGAATGTGAGATGTGTGAGTCCTATCACAAAGGAGTTAACCAGGGCTTATCAATACTGTACAAATGAATATTCTAGATATAGAGGAAGGCAAGTCACATAGGCGATCCCTAAGACAGTTGGTAAAACATAATTGAGCCCATTTAATTTTAGGGTATCAGAAACTCTTGGGGAAGTCAAGGTGTTTAAAGTAAGTATTTGATTGATGGCATGATTTAGGTGAGTGGTGATGGGGTGAGAGTGGTGGGGTTAGTGTGGGGAGGGCCATCAGCAAAGGGACAAGACAACAAAGGAGAGCAGAGGGTACATCTGGGGAATCACAGCAACTAGCGCCTGTACCAGAACACCATAGTGGGAACTGAGGAAAACCAAGCTTCAGCCAGAGAGGATCAGAATGAGTGGCTGAGAGGGCTTTTCTGCTTTTTTAAGAATAATTTGGGGGGTGGTATGTGTGCATGCGTGCTCGTGCATACACGCACACTTACACTGAGGACTAATTGTTACCCATTAGTAAAGCTCTGAATCTCAGAATGTCATTCCAGCCCAGCATCTCCCAACTGCATGGTTCTGATAATAACTAAAACTATCCTGACTAGGTAATAATATTTAATTTAACCAAGCAGCAGATGATTAACACTCTTAAAGAAGCTGAGTTCTGCTCTTAAAGAAAACAAGTTCCACTTTCCACTCTTCTAAACATTCCCACTGGAAATAATCTCGTTTTATGCCACAGACTAGCATGGCAGATTCTTCACACACTCCAGCAAACAGAACTTAGGTGGGACTTGAACCTCAAGTTGATTTTGTAAATTCATCTTCCTTGTTCTTGTGGGGGAGTTCAATTCCAACTTAACGTTATTCTAATAGACTATCCAATTTAAGTTTGATTGTTAATTTGGCATTATACTCTATGCAATAAAGTTAAAGTTGTAGCAGCCTTGATAAAAATAAGACCAAGCTGCTAAAACCCTATTAGGGTATTTTGAAGCACAGTTTGTGCCCCTAAAATGGGGGCTTATAATGAAAATACCAGCAATCCCTTCAATAGAGTAGCTAGAGAAACTGCCTGAGAATATAAATGACCAACTTCCTTGCTCTCCTGGGCCACATTTCCAAGCTTCCACTACTTTTATTTCACTAAAGAGTTGTGTTTGGATTCTTAATGGGAAAGGATAGAAGAAGGCAGATGATTCTCTGTTGTTGCTGTTTGCAGGTTATAAGGCATATGGAGGCATTTTTTTTCCCCTGTCTGCCTAGCAATGGAGGGTCTCCATAGTATCCTAGCAACCAGATTTGAGCACCAGACTGCTGCTCTTTCTCCAATTTTTGCCATAGGTGCTGCTGCCTATCCCAGAGAACGGGGCCCGATGCTAGCACTCAGACCCTCCGACTTGAACGTTCCACGCTCTGAGAACGCAAGACAATATGATAAATAAGAGCATGCTGAAAGCAGCATTTACCCGTATGCGCAACAGCTTATTACGCAATCACGTCTGTGGCATTTTGAATCCTAATCTGAACTGTTGAGCTGGCACTGTTCGCCACCCCTTCCCTGACAGTCCCTCTCTTATTTCCACACACCCAGCCTTCTGACACCAGTCCCCCTTCCTTCTCACCATCTTCTATAATGACTGCATTCCTCCGCACCTCCTTCAAATGTGTTTTCTGGTAAGTTAAGTATGTGCAGGCTGTCTGAACTCCGAGTATATTTTGTTTCTAAGAGCAGAGGGGTGTTCTCCCTCCAAAACTCTCATGTAAATATAAACAAGAGCACAGAATCTGTAGCTGCACAAAACAGATGCTGAGCAAAAGGTAGGACTAATAGTATACTCTCAAAGTGTCTTGCTTCTGAATGGCCTTTTTAATCATAGTTATTAATAGGAAAGAAGCAGGAGGGAGTGGGAAGAAGAGATGTGTGTCAGGAGGACAAGAAAGGGCAAAACAGGATGACTACTGTGAAAGCCATGGCACGTTTGCAAAGTTGAAAAGGATTAGTGGGCTTTGTGGGCAAGTGAATAGACAATGAGACTGGAACAGAATTTACAGGTAAGAGAGAACTTTGCATATGAAAACACCCAAATTGGAATGTACCAATGGTTGGCCTCCTTTGGGAGTTGAAACCATACTGAAATTTTGGTTCAAAAGCCATTAAAATGTTCCCCTATAGACCAGTGCTTGGTTTGAATACCTCATATTGTCCCTTTGACACATCCCTTAGTCTGATACCAGGGAGGGCATGGTTGTCTTTGTGCAGACCACCATGCAGAAAAAGAAAGTGGAGGATAAGTCAGGGCATCACTGTTTCTGAAAAAAATAGGTCAGAATGGTGCTGCCTGTCGTGGTTGCAACGGCTGACATTTATTGAGCCCTTGCTGTGTGTCACACCACTGCTGCCTGTGCTTTACATAGACTGTCTTTTTTAAAATCAAGTGACCTTGTGAGGAACACTCCAGATTACCCTGTTTCATGACAGGGAGGGACAAGACACTGAAGTTCAGAGAAGCTAACCAACTTGCTCAAAGCCACACACTTTGTAAAAGGCTGAATTGGAATTTGAACTTGAGAGCCCTTCTCATTAGCCTCTAGGTTCTTCTGCTTCCCAAAGGGGTGGGAGGATTAGGCAATTTCATGATCCTAATAGATACCATAAAGGCTGTTCTGTGGGGAGTCATCTGCTGACCAGTAATTAAATAGGAAGCAGAGTGGCTTGGGGAAAAGTGGAAAAATAAGAGAGGACCAAACCAAAGTTTGTTTCCCAAACTTTACTGCTGCACCTTAGAATCATCTGAGAGCTTTAAAAAAAAAAAACAACAAAAACCCAAACCCATTAAAATCAGAATGTCTGGAGGTGGAAGCCAACCATCAGTGTTTTTAAAGATTTCTCAGATAGTTCCAGTGAACAGCACAATGTGGGAAACAGTCTGGTGAGAAGACAACAGGTGTGCGTGTGTGTGTGTGTGTGTGTGTGTGTTTTTTTGTGTGTGTGTGTGTGTGTGTATGAGGGGGCGGGGAGGGTGAGAGGGGAAGAAGGGAGAGGAACACAAACATTAAAGCAACATGATAAACTTTCCACTTAGAGTTGAATGTGTCTATTGGCTAAAACCTTTAACTACTGAGGACTTGGAAAAGCAGCAGGGTTTTTGGTTTTGTTTTTTCCAAATTGTAGGTATGTACTATTTGGTTAATGCCTGTTTATTCTCTCAAAGAAATAATCTTTACCCTACCTAGTTCGTTGGTTCTCACCCCTAGGCTTCATGTTAGAATCACCTAGGGAATTAAAATTTTTTTTTTCCTGGGCTGCCACCTCCAGGGATTCTGATTTAATTGCCCCTTGGTGGACTGGAGGTGGAGGTAGATTGTTTGCACTCCCAAGGCGACTCTAAAATGCGACCAGGGTCGAAATCCTCCTTGGTGGCTCATTCCATGTCAGCTCCTACAGGTTCCTGGAATTACCATCCCCTGGGAAAGCACTTTCCTTGGTTCATTATTTTAAATCTTTTTACCAACCCGGATCCCCTGCTTGCATTGGAGCCAGGCAGATCCAGTTTCCCACTTTCCATAGCAGCCACACTTGTCACTTTCACCCTGATCTCTGGGGTGACCTGCACGGCTCTGGGGCGCAAAAGTGGCAGCAGCTCCCTTCTGTGGGTAAGTATGCTTCCCTCTTTCTTGCCAGCCATGAGTCCTGGCCATGATTCAAATATGACACCTTAGGATCATCCATCCGCCCAAGTTTGTTTTCCACTCTCACCCAGGGGAGCTGCCTTGTGAGCCAATAAGATTGTTTCCTGGTATCCCAGATGCTTCTATGAAATGCTCTGTGCTTCAGGGTGAATTAATTACAAGCCTCTCCTTGGGAGAGACGCACAGGGCTTGTAGTGCCTCTTCTTCTGGTATGTGATGTCTCTGTAGCCAGCTACAGTTTTTTTTTTTCTCCTACAGATATTTTATCCTTTTAAGGCAAACAGCCTGAGCTCAGGCTGAGGAGTACTTTCCAGGGAGGCTTCAGAGAAAGCAGAGCTAGTACATCAAGCTCTCAGCCCCCTTTCCAGACGGTCTGGTCTGAGTAGTGAACAGGGCTGGGCACTGCTGGCAGACGAGAGGACTGATGTGACAATTTAGTCAGAAAATCTCAGTGTGTCCCCCAGAAAGAGCTAGGCATTCCTATGCCTTGTGGTCACAATCTCATTGCTGCTCCCATTGCCAAGTTTTGGGTCTGTCTCCAACCGTTTCCCCTTATATTGTCAAAAAGCAAAACAAAATACAAAGTCTTTAAGATTTTCCTAATTTTCTCTGATAGGAGCCTATTTACATGTGTAATTGAATCTTTATCTTATCAGGTAAGGATCAATCAGTATAGTACTTTATATAAGTGATGAAAACAGCTAATATAATTACTAGTATTTTTTGGTTAAAAAAAATAATCTCTTTCGAATGGGAGTCAGTGAGAAGCTTTCTTGTTTCTTTCTCCCTCCTTCTAAAACATGAAAATGTATTCAGCTGACAGAATAGATGTCATAAGTCTGCACAGAGGGTTGGGGGATAGGGAAGGTAATCATAAGGAAAGTAAACACTTTCATTATGAATCCAGTTTCTTGTCATGCATTTGATTATTGGACCTAAATGGGAAGGACAAGAGGAATTAGCAACAATAAAGGAAACAGAAGCTGAAGCATGTGTTCACCAGTGTAGCTTAGCAGTTAGAAGCAGAGAGAGGGTCAGCCAGCATTGATGGTAGCACCCTGGGAAAGGGGGCTGTGTCTTAGGATTTTTATAATCCAAGATATAAAAGGATGAGGAATTGTATAGAAAAAGAATCAGTGACAATTTAGTGTCAATATATGCTACTTCCACCTGCATCTACAATTTTTAAAAAATATCAATTACCTTTGGCTGTCTAAAGATCATAAGTGCTAATTGAACTTCACCAGAAATCCTTTATGACAGGTGCAATTTCATTGCCTTCCATATGGAGGTGAAGTAACTTAGGCCCTGCAAATATATATGTTAATAGTTCAAATTATTAATAGGTCTCAAAAGCAGATCTCTTAATGCTATGGACCTTCTAATGTTCAGTTATATTTTCTTACTTTAAGACCATATCTGCTCTTTATGAGCAGCATTGCATTTCTTTGAACTTGAAATAATTATAGTATCAGCAGTCAGTTTAATTTGGTTAATTGTATTCCATGTCAGTGATGACAAATACACTTTAGTTAAACACAGTAGTTTTGCTATTTTTCTAAAACAATTGTATTACAGTGCTATCAAGCTTTCACCAGATTTAGGCTAAGGAATAATGAGATAATGTGAGGGAAAATCATCTCCTTTCTGTATATACTGTAGATCATCTTAATGGTCCAACTCTATCAATAAATTATGGTGTTGACAGTGCTTCTAAGTCTGGACTAGAAGGAAAGAAAAAAAGAGTTGTCATGACAAGAAAGAAAACTGGGAATTTAAAATTTTGCCCCTCTGGAGTTATTGCTGCTGATGGACTGCGGGGTGGATTGACCAGTCTTTTTGCCGTTTATAGGTAACTGGCGAGCATGCTGTCCAAGGCAGCATAGCTCTCACTTACATCTTCTTAAGATGCGCTCTGCCTAAATCATTGGTGACTGAATAACACATTTTATATTACGATGAGGGAGAAAAGATGGCCTCATATTTGATTTGCATGGTTTTGACAGGGTGTCACCATACCCTTTACAGAGAAATATTAAACATCTAAAAATGACAAGTACTATTTTGCTAAGCCTATAGTGGCAACTCATGCCAGTGGAAGGAGAGAAAAGAAAAGATGGAGAGGAATAAACCCTAGAGTCCACTGCCTGCACTGTGGAGCTCTGTGTGAATCATGGTCTTCGTTCTTCCTACCTGCAGCAAGTAAAAGGGGAAAAGTGGAAGCAGTGACGGATTTTCTTTTCTTGGACTCCAGAATCACTGCGGATGGTGACTGCAGTCATGAAATTAAAAGACACTTGCTCATTGGAAGGAAAACTGTGAAAAGCCTAGACAGCATATTAAAAAGCAGAGACATCACTTTGCCAGCAGAAGTCTGTGTAGTCAAAGCTATGATTTTCCCAGTAGTCATGTATGGATGTGAGATTTGGACCATGAAGGCTGAGCCCTGAAGAACTGATTTTCAAACTGTGGTGCTGGAGAAGACTCTTGAGATTCTCTTGGGTTGCAGGAATATCAAACTAGTCAATCTTAAAGGAAATAAACCCTGAATATTCACTGGAAGAACTGATGCTGAAGCTCCAATACTTTGGCCATCTTATGCAAGCTGACTCATTAGAAAAGACCCTGATGCTGGGACAGATTGAAAGCAAAAGGAGAAGGGGGCTGCAGAGGATGAAATGGTTAGATAGCACCATTGACTCAATGGGCGTGAATTTGAGCAAACTCTGGGAGATAGTGGAGGACAGAGGAGCCTGGCATGCTGCAGTCCACGGGGTTGCAAAGAATTGGAGACAACTTAGTGACTAAACAACAATAACACACATTTAGCAACTATCTGAGGATACCAAAGGTTAGAAAAGGAAGTCCAGAGACAATTCACCAAATAAGAGTCAGTTTTTGGTTGGAAGATCTGTTCAATGAATCACTTTTTTATTTTGAGAACTTTTACAGTTCTGAATTTTTAGAAGAAAATCCTTTTTCTCCCACAGCATTTGGTACAGTGCAAAATGAAAGAATTGCTCAGAGTTCCCAGTCATTCACTTAATACTTTATAAAAATATAATATTCAACTCCATTATCCATTTGTATGAACAGTGTTTCTTGTAGATCCGAAAAGCTTTAGAATATTTTGAAAGGAATTCCGCTCTGACTGTTTCTTTGTAGTGGTAGCCTTCATCAGGGGCTAGTCATTTTCTTCAAAATCTAACTTCAGACTTTTTGTTGTTCTTCATAAAAGAAAAATACAACATGAAAAATTGTAATCTGCCTGACTGCCTTCTAGATGTTTTAGTATTATTTAGTATGGAGATCTATACTCTCTGACTGAAAGAAAAAAGAAACAAGAACTAAATGACTTCTTGTTCATGAAGCATTGAATAGCATAAAATTAAATGATTATTACTTTGAAATAGTCCTCATGAAAAGGAATGGCAAAAAATACAATAAGAAGCCCACTGTGAATGAAACATCTTTTATTAGCTTCTTGCCACCTCTTTGCAAACTTCATGAATTCATCTGGCCTTTGCCTTTTGTATGCTTTGCTTAAGGCATTAAGATGTCTTTTCCCCCTTCTTTTTGAGCTTTGGTGGGAAATAGCTAGTCTGTTTTTTTTTTTTTTAAGAGATTTTGGTTTTTTTTGAAAGGGAACTACTGTCTGTGGCATTTGAAATAATATTGAGTAGGTACGGAAAAGTTCTGGGAATGGAGAAGTTAGATACTTCAAAGCATTATATATATGTATGAGTGTTTACATGTTTATGGATTATTACAAGAAATTATTTCAGAGAATTCTGATATTTAAACTGAATCCTGTTATTTCCACGGAAAGTTAGAGTCCATCTATAATATGGGTATTTTAAGCAATCCAGAGTTACCCTTCTATTACCTCAAAAATAAAGAGGTAAAAAGAATTGATATTAAAAAAAAAGTTGGTAAAGAGCTCACGGCAGAATGTGCAGAGAGGTAAACCAAGTGAAGCACGTGACCAGAGCCTTCAGACTGAAGTGTGAAACAGGACACTGCTCATCACAGAGAAGGCTGTCTTTCTCAGTGGACCCTTTCTCTTCTGTGGCTTGTCTTTTTCTTTTGGTACCATCGCTGAAGTCCTGTGCCCTGTAAATCATTTATCATCACAGAGCAGCGCTCCGTCTTCTGGATTCCTAAGGGTTACTGTCAGTGTGATAGATGGAAAAGATCTCAAGTAGACATTATTTGTCTTGGCAAGAGTGGCTTTTTCTACAAGATGAACTTAGAGGTCATTAAATAGCACCGAGGGGAACCTTTGCTAGTGAGTTTTTAAATCATGATAAATTTCCCCCTTTTCTTCTTGACTACCATCACCATATTTCAAAACTTCTTTCTGTAGTTCGGTTTATTGCTTCATCATGACTAAGGGGGAGACTTTTCTTGTTCAAACTAGGCTCATTCTTTATCTTTTCTTCTTTTTTTCCCCTAGACATAGGGAACAATTGCTCTCATCTTTACTGAACTCCTTTATAAAATGAAGGTAATAATCGTCACTTTTAAGCCTTGTCTTACTGGTCAGTTAGTGTTGCTACTGCTGCTACTGCTAATTATTACTAAAATATTTGCCTGACTGTAGACTACATAAGCTTTCTCAGTTAATTCTCACAGTAATTTGATAAAGTAGGTACCCTTCATCCCATTTCTTCAGATAGAGAAAGTGAGGCACAGAGAAGTTAAAAACTTGCTCAAAATAAAATTGTAGGTTGAAACCCACAGAAGCACATGTGTGTGGCCCCAGAGTCCATGCGTGCTCTCTGTGTGCCATGCTGTCTCACTGATTGTCCCAACAACTCATTATTTTAAGGCTGTGTCCTATTCCAATTCACTTTTATGACTGTTTCTTTTTGTGGTAGTGGTGGTTTCGTCCCTAAAGTTGTGTCTGATTCTTGTTGACCCCATGGGCTGTGGCCACCAGGCTTCTCTGTCAATGGGATTTTCCAGGCAGAATACTGGAGTGTGTTGCCATTTCCTTCTCCAGGGGAATCTTCCCGACACAAGAGAACCCTGGTCTCCTGCATTGCAGGTGGATTCTTTACTGACTGAGCTCAGGGAATTTTTCATATATCCACATTTTTTCATGCCCATATACTGATAAACATGTGGTGGCCAAGAATTATCCCTTTTTGAGGCTAGTAAACCTAAGTATCAAGGAAGCTCTTCTTATAGGAAACTGTATTTCTGTTGTGTTCAATTGTTATCTAATACGGTTGCTTGTGCCTAAAGTAGTTTTTGCTGTATCATGTGCAGAAAACTTGCTCTGTCTTGTACGTTCATATTTTGTTTTTGTTTGTTATCAGTTAGAACGTTTTTAGTGGCCTGTGCCACTAATTTTAAATTTAAATTTTCATTTTAAAGAAACATTTCCTCATTTATCAATGCTTTATTTACTTATCTATTTCCCCCTGTGTTAGCATCTTAATTTAACTGAGTATTTTTAGAAAGTTTATAAAATACCCTCTGATTCTTTTTTTTCTGTAACATAATCTGTGAATTAGTTTTCAGTTGTTTATTTGTTCAGTTTTACCAAATATTTCTTAAATAATTAGTGTAGAGCTCTGCTAGATGTAGCTCTTTCTCAACCTCAAAAATGCTAAAAAAAAAAAAAGTCATTACCTTTTCAGGGCTCTTACAACAAGAACTGAGCCCGGGGTGCCTGGCCTGGAGGCTGGTGTCCGGCTCTCAGAGTCAACTTTGTACCACTGCGTACTTTGATTTCTTCATGTCCCTCTGAGTTTGAATTTCTTTAGATTGGTTATTGTTTGGTTAGCATCGCCTCTTGCAAGATGGTACATTCCATGAAGACAATACCAGTTTCTCTTCTGCCCCATGTTGACCTTTGGAGCCCAGAATAGGGCTGACGTACAGCAGATGCTTTATGACTCTTGGCCAGAAGAAGGACAAAAACAAGCTTCTGCAAGTTCTTGGCCCTCGTATGCTTCATCTTTAAATTTAAAATTTTGAGAATGGGAAGCACATCACTGGGCTCAATAGAGCTTGGCGGCGTCTTTGGCTTGGCCAGAAGAGTTTTACAGACTTTGGACTTGAATGCCTTGCCGCACCTTTGTGGGAGGCCCTGTGCTCCAGGAGTTCATCACAGCTCCTAACACTCTATACAGTCTTTATCTAGCTCATCATCTCTCCTGGCCTCTGAAGGCATTTCAGATTTTCACCTGAAAACCTGGGATTGCATGGGCTTGAAAAGTCCCTTCTAGCTGGACTAAGATGAGATTCTAAATTATCTTTCAAAGGAAGCATATTTTTCCTCCAACTGAAATGTCTCAACTTAAGCTCTGTGACATGAAATCTCATAAATAGGTTAACCTCAAAAAGTAACTGGGTTAATTGAGAAATACATGCCTGGAATGCATGGGAATAGCTTAAAGAATAATCTATCAAAAATTTAAATCCTTGTTGTGAACACAGAATTCTCACTAACAAAATTCTGTCAAGTTTATGATAATAGCTTGCTGATTTTAACTATCCAAATAGTCACATAGATTTTAATATTATGAGATGATGGAGACCATTAAACTCATGATAACATTTCATTAGGTGTTTACCTCAAGAATAACCATAATAAAATAGGGAACATTTAAAGGCTGATTCTGTTTGGCATATTGTCTCTTAGCTCTTCAGAATGGAACCTGAAAACACCCAATCCTAGGAAAAAAACCTTTTTAAACTCTTATCTGACCTTATGCTTCTGTTAATGTCTGAGGTTAAATTCCTAAAAGTCCTGTGTACCAATGCAACTGTGTATCTTGTATCTGATAAAAAGTGAAGCTTAATAACAACATCTATTAATTGGCTGGAAAAATGAAGGTAGGTCATTTATGCCTCACAACATCTAAATGGATAAAGGAGAACAGATCGTTTCCATTTTACAGAAGAGATGATTAAGGATCAATGAGGTGAGGTAACACAACCCACATCCAGCAGCTCATAAGTGATAACTCTGTAAGTACAACAGGCTATCAGACTCAGTTAATCCTTCTTTCCACACTCTGTGCAGCATCAATGCATTGTGAGATGGCCTTGAGAATCCACTGAGTTCTGTGGTTTAGCAGTGCATTTATGGAAAATCCAAGCAGGTAGGCTCAGAACACAGCATATACAATGCATATGGGCATTGGCTCTGTTTCAGTTGCTACTTTACTACTCATGAGGTGTATGGAGATTGAGTCTATCTGAGCTTCCATTTTCTCACTGTGAATGAGGATTTGATTAGAGATCATGTCTGTGAGTCCCTCAGTACAGGTATAAAATATATTATGCAGTTCTACAAATAGCAGAGGGCTTCCCTGGTGGCTCAGAGGTTAAAGTGCCTCCCTCCAATGCGGGAGACCCGGGTTTGATCCCTGGGTCGGGAAGATCCCCTGGAGAAGGAAATGGTAATCCACTCCAGTATTCTTGCCTGGAAAATCCCATGGACGGAGAAGCCTGGTAGGCAACAGTCCAAAGGTGACCTCTTTGGGGTCACAAAGAGTCGGACACGACTGAGCGACATCACAAATAGCAGAAGACATAAGCTGTTGAAATTATCATTATATTTTCAGTGTTACTAAGTTAAACCCAATTCCATTATTGTTGCTGTTCAGTTGCTAAGTTGTGTCCGACTCTTTGCAGCCCCATGGACTGCAACACACCGGGCTTCACTGTCCTTCACTGTCTCCCGGAGTTTGCTCAAACTCATGTTCATTGAGTTGGTGATGCCAGCCAACCACCTCATCCTTCGTTGCTCCCTTCTCCCTGCCCTAAATCTTTCCTAACATCAGGATCTTTTCCAGTGAGTTGCTCTTTGCATTATTAGAGTTCTGTAATTCCTCATGATTATACAGTGGAAGGGAGAAATAGATTTAAGGGACTAGATCTGATAGATAGAGTGCCTGGTGAACTATGGATGGAGGTTCATGACATTGTACAGGAGACAGGGATCAAGACCATCCCCATGGAAACGAAACACAAAAAAGCAAAATGGCTGTCTGGGGAGGCCTTACAAATAGCTGTGAAAAGAAGAGAGGTGAAAAGCAAAGGAGAAAAGGAAAGATATAAGCATCTGAATGCAGTTCCAAAGAATAGCAAGGAGACATAAGAAAGCCTTCCTCAGCCATCAATGGAAAAAAATGGAGGAAAACAACAGAATGGGAAAGACTAGAGATCTTTTCAAGAAAATTAGAGATACCAAGGGAACATTTCATGCAAAGATGGGCTCGATAAAGAACAGAAATGGTAGGGACCTAACAGAAGCAGAAGATATTAAGAGGTGGAAAGAATAGAATACACAGAAGAACTGTACAAAAAGATCTTCACGACAAAGATAATCATGATGGTGTGATCACTCATCTAGAGCCAGAGATACTGGAATGTGAAGTCAAGTGGACCTTAGAAAGCATCACTGTGAACAAAGCTAGTGGAGGTGATGGAATTCCAGTAGAGCTATTTCAAATCCTGACAGATGATGCTGTGAAAGTGCTGCACTCAATATGCCAGCAAATTTGGAAAACTCAGCAGTGGCCACTAAACTGGAAAAGGTCAGTTTTCATTACAATCTCAAAGAAAGGCAATGCCAAAGAATGCTCAAACTACCGCACAGTTGCACTCATCTCACACACTAGTAAACTAATGCTCAAAATTCTCTAAGCAGGCTTCAGCAATACATGAACTGTGAACTTCCAGATGTTCAAGCTGGTTTTAGAAAGGCAGAGGAACCAACATCTGCTGGATCATCAAAAAAGCAAGAAGGTTCCAGAAAAACATCTATTTCTGCTTTATTGACTATGCCAAAGCCTTTGACTGTGTGGATTACAATCAACTGTGGAAAATTCTGAAAGAGATGAGAATACCAGACCATCTAACCTGCCTCTTGAGAAACCTGTATGCAGGTCAGGAAGCAGCAGTTAGAACTGGACATGGAACAACAGACTGGTTCCAAATAGGAAAAGGAGTACGTCAGAGCTGTATATTGTGACCCTGCTTATTTAACTTATATGCAGAGTACATCATGAGAAATGCTGGGCTGGAAGAGGCACAAGCTGGAATCAAGATTGCTGGGAGAAATATCAATAACCTCAGATATGCAGATGATACCACCCTTATGGCAGAAAGTGAAGAAGAACTAAAGAGCCTCTTAATGAAAGGAGAGTGGAAAAGTTGGCTTACAGCTCAACATCCAGGAAATGAAGATCATGGCATCTGGTCCTATCGTTTCATGGGAAGTAGATGGGGAAACAGTGGAAACAGTGACAGACTGTATATTTTGGGCTGCAAAATCAGTGCAGATGGTGATTGCAGCCATGAAAGTAAAAGACGCTTACTCCTTGGAAGGAAAGCAGAGACATTACTTTGCCAACAAAGGTCCAACTAGTCAAGGCTATGGTTTTTCCAGTGGTCATGTATGGATGTGAAAGTTGGACTGTGAAGAAAGCTGAGCACCAAAGGATTGATGCTTTTGAACTGTGGTGTTGGAGAATACTCTTGAGAGTCCCTTGGACTACAAGGAGATCCAACCAGTCCGTCCTAATGGAGATCAGACCTGGGTGTTCATTGGAAGGACTGATGCTAAAGCTGCAACTCCAGTACTTTGGCCACCTCATGCGAAGAGTTGACTCATTGGAAAAGACCCTGATGCTGGGAGGGATTGGGGGCAGGAGGAGAAGGGGATGACAGAGGATGAGATGGCTGGATGGCATCACTGACTGGATGGACATGAGTTTAGGTGAACTCCGGGAGTTGGTGATGGACAGGGAGGCCTGGCATGGTGTAGTTCATGGGGTTGCAAAGAGTTGGACACGACTGAGTGACTGAACTGAACTGAACTGAAACATCTTTAACCAAATTGAAGAGCACAGGTGGAAAGAGTGTCAGTCATGATGAGGTCCTAGAGGACAGCCAGTGCAACCCAGCCTGGTTTTGTGGGATCTGAGTCAGGAAGACTGAATGATAATAAGAATCCTGTGTTGACTTCCATGGGCTAACTGTGGATAAGGAATGACAAATATAAGCAAGCTTGCAGGTTTGTAATTATACCATTTATTTCATTCAAAGAGCAGTTAGAGGCTGACAGAGAAGTCAAGAATGGATTTCTAAGTTTGAATTGAGAACCACGTAGTTCATTTATGTTAGGAAATCATAGTTTAAACGGTTGTGTAGTATCTGAAGGAATAGCTATCTATATTCTAAAGACAGGAAGAAATTTGGTGGTCATTCTTTGCAGATGCATTTATGTGACATTGTACAATAGTAATATTATTCTTAGCATTCATTTTAACTTGTGAACCATTGTATATATGGCCTGGGGCACTGCTGCCCTGGTGCATTTTTAAAGACCCACTGCTTTAATGATGTGATTTCAATCCATCAGAAATATTTAGAGCAACGTGACTTTTCTCTTTCCTCAACTGTTTGCATAGAAGTTATTCATGGATTTCTGTTTGAAAGCCATTCATTCCCAAATTGAATATTTGCTGTCCAGGCTGAGAAACCATCAGATGCAGAACATAATCTTAGCCTTTAAATATTTTCTCTTAGTGACTTTTATACTGCATTTCAGGATGTCTTTTCACAAACACTATGATTGTGGGTAAAAGCAATAACAGGCCTATTAACTTATGGAGGAATACGTTAGTCGTCTCAGACAAATTCATGACAGGTGTAGTGCTAAGCTGATAGTGGAAAGCTTTAGAATAAGAATAAAAATACTAGTTTATCCAGAAATGTTTCATGTTACCAAACAGATACATTATTTTCAACAACTTTATTGTAATATAATTTGCATACCATAAATCTCATCCCCTCTACATGTATATTAGTGCAATGACTTTTAGTAAATTTATAGAGTTGGCAGCTACAATTAGAGTTTTGGCCATATCTGTTATGGCCCGGATTACCCGGGGCCACTTTTGGACAATCCTTGCTTCACCTCTACCCCTGGGCACACAGTGATCTGTTTCCTGTCTCTATAAATTACCTTTTAATACATTTCATACAAACAAGCATCTTATTGTGCAAATGGTATCAATTCCTTTGAAGGACTGTGTGATATCAATTTATGGTTTACTCAGTGAAGTTTAGAATATTAAGATTGTTTTTGGATCCGGGATATTTGCTGCTAACCTTAAGTCTTATTAGTGTCAGAGAAGTTCATCTGTTCTGTTCTTTGGATTCTGGTTTTGGAATAATGCGGAAACTGAGGAATTGAATCTTGTACACAGATTCAGTATGTTAGTGTTGCGATGACTTGATTAATAGTAACAGCAGCAGTGATAGTAGCAGGTTGTCATTTATGGAATACTGACTGGGTTCAGGTGTTGTCCTGTGGGATAATATGAATTTTCCCCCTGATCGTCATAGTAGTTTTGAAAGGTAGAGCGTGTTTGCTCCATTTTAGAGACAGCAAAAGTGAAGCATACTCAGAATTTAAGTAATTTGCCCAAGACCAGACAGTGCTGCCCGAGTCCAAGTCTGCGCCTTGACTACTATATTGGGAGTTGTTTTTCTAGAGGGACTTTGTAAGCAGACAGTGTGTTTTTACCTTTCTACAGCTTCTCAGCTCTTTCCTTTTTTTTTTTTAAGCACTAATATATCTCCTTGATTTTGGCCTCCCACTTGCCGTTTAGGCTTCCCATGCATGGTCTGCCAAGTAATAAAAGAAGAGAGCATGGGTAAGTTACCTATACGTTCCAATCCCTGAGGCGAATATGGAACTGGTTAGGGAGCCATTTGTGAAATGAAAGAGACAAAGAGGAGCTATTTGGATTGTGAAATAAAAGAATGGACAAGAGTACATGAGAGAAATACAAGACAGAAGACTTTATAAGACTTGAGAGGAAGGGAGAAATTTCAGTTATCTCAGTGTGCCTGAGGTCGTGATTTCATGAAGAAAGACGAGGCTTTCAATAAACACTCTCCTTTGGGTAGAGCTTTTGAAAGGGAGAATTCTAATGGACTCTTGCGCCAGTGGGGCTGAAAACAGATGAACAAGACTAAATGGTCTCTAATGTAGGTGGTCCTACATCCAGTGGGACATAACTCTGATTAGGTGACTTGCTGACTCTGCTTTGTCTCACTAAAGACCCTGGCTTGCTACGTGGCTGGCTGTATACCCCAGAAGCCTTTGCTCTGATGCCAGTCCATCCTGCCTAGTGCAAAGGCCTGTGGGTTATGAGCCAGCTGGGGAGCTTGCCAGACCTGTTGCTTATTCAACAGTGAAATGAGGTGGCACTGTTAGCTTTCTTTGTTATTATGCAGGTACAGGAATGAAGTTTCAGAGTGAGAGAATAAAGAATAATTTTACTTCAGTGATTCACTGGGGACTGATGAAAGGAATTTCAGGGACAATAAACTGTTTCGTACATTTGCAATAGCCTTCAAGCCTCAGTTACACAACTGATTGAAAGTCCTAAATTCCATTGACCAAATTTGGATTTTCTTACTCAAATAAGTAATAGTGGAGAAGAAAGTGAGTGATATGTAATGAGAATCAGCTTTGATAAATATATAAGTACAAGGTAACTATGAATTCAAACTATTAGAATTATATATACACACAAAGGATTTAGAGCAATTTCATAAAAATGCGCATGGTAGCAACAAGAGTTTCAAAAACACCCCATAAATCACTGAGTTGCTTTTGTGTTATATATACAATCCAGAATGGTGGGCAGGGCATAATAGATACAGTAATCACAGTGGTTACCTGGACTCAGCACACCAGCATCACTTGGGAACTTGTCAGAAATGGAAGATCTTAAGTCTCATGCGATTCATGGGGTCTCAAAGAGTCGGACACAACTGAGCGACTGAACTGAACTGAACTAAGTCTCACCTCCACTCACTGAATCAAGAACCTTGGGCTAGTGCCCTGAAATCTCTATTTTAACATTCCTTTAGGTGATTCTGATGTGCCCTAATGTTTAGGAATTCCTGAAATAATAGGATGGGAATTTAAAACAAAATGTGGGAGACTGTACCATAAACATTACTGAGAGCAGTTTATCAAACCAGTGATCAAAACAGTGGCTGGGAGTCACTGTTAGGGGCTGTCTCTGTTTGCATTCTGCTGCAAATTGGAATGTCCCTTTTATTCAAGTCCCATCTGCCTTTGATTTACAGGAAACTTTCTTCTTCCAATACCACTGTGAAATGGTTTCTCCTTGGCATTATCTTAGGTCTGAATATTTTAGGTGTAATATTCTTTGGTACTTAATATAATATTAAATATTATTATTAACTGATTATTTTACTGATTATTATTGCATATATAAATGTGTGTATACACACACTCATGTACCATCTCCTCAAAGATGTCCTTTCTGAGCAGACCCTGGTCACTTTCATATCTAGTATTTCCCTTTGCATTTACTTACCTTGAATTCATCATAGCACTTCATTATCTAAAGTTATAAATTTATTTGTTTTCTAGTTTTTCTGTGTCCAGAGGGCTTCAGGTGAGCTTGCCTCTGTTAATCCTGGCCCCAGGTCACGGGACAGTGCGGGGCAGGTGGCAGCAGTTCATTGAATGAGTGATATGTCTGTCTGCATCTAGGCTGTAAGCTACCAAGGGACAGAGCTGGTGTCAAATTATAAATACAAACTGAAAGAGACTAGTGTGGTATCTGGGGCTCAGGAAGCACTCACGCAGCATTCTTTTTCCGTGCCTTTCCCCTTTCCTTTTCTTATCACTTCCGCTTCTGACAGTTCTTTGTACTGAGTGTGTGCTTGGGGAGAGACGAGTGTAATAACTGAGACAGCTTTTAAGATGTTTTAAACAACTAACAGTAATTAGAAAATAAAATGAAATATATCACTTTTCTCCATGTTTTGATTAGTATGAATTATTCATTGAATGCCTAATAGAATTTATAGAAATTGAAATATGAAAGTTCCCATTTTCTTCAGCACCAAGATATATTTTTAAAGTTACCTTCATACTTTACTGCTAAACAGTTAAAATCTGTAACATAGTGTAGGTTTATATTTTTCCCCTGAGATCTTTGCAGTTCAGTTTTTTTTAAAACAATTTTTTGAAAGATTGCACAAAGGTACACACTCAGATGGTAAAGAATTTGTCTGCCTGAAATGCGGGAGACTCATGTTTGATGCCTGGGTCAGGAAGATCCCCTGGAGAAGGGCATTGCAACCCACTCCAGTTTTCTTGCCTGAATTCCATGGACAGAGGAGCCTGGTGGGCTGCAGTCCATGGAGTCACAAAGTCAGATATGATTTAGCCACTGAATAACAACAACATCATCATCTTTAAGCAGAGCCAGCATTTACATTTTATATATTTTTTTCATTTTTGAAAATTATATCAGTTCACAATTAACATTTGAGGTACTTGAAGCTCACAGAGGTTAAGCAACTTGATCAGTCACAGAGCTGTATATACAAGTGAAATGATTTGAAACCAGTTCTGGTTTAAAAAAAAAAATTCTGTGATGATTGCTTAGTGCAGTCCATTCATTATACAGGTAATAACAAGGTCCAGAGAGTTTGTGATCTGGGGTAACATTACTGGTTAAGGAAAGTCCAGACCTGGGTATTTTAATACCTAATACTATGCTCTCTTCATTTCACACAGTAACCTCTAGTTTCCAGCTGTTTCTAGATTATTGTTCTTGGGAATCACACTTGTTGAAGAAGTAAAGGCAGCTTACTTATGGTTTCTATTTGCTGTGTTAGCTCCCAGGATGTTTTGATCAAACAGTTTGGCTCTCTTGTGTTTTTTGTAATCTAATAGCTAAGTGCTGGTAATCAAGCTGGGGGCTTTATTTGCTCAGGCATAGCCAGAGTGTATTATAATTTCCCATTTCGTTAGTTGCCTTCAAGAGTAAAATAAGCCATTTCATTTAAAATTAATAGCTTCTATCTTATTTCTACCCTGTTTCTACCTTATTCAGTGAGGGAAGCCTCATAGTTAACTGCGCTCTCAGTTATTTTCAGTGCAGCTTCGAGGGAATTCTTTGATGGGCGCCAGCTAACATGTGTGGCTTTGCTGCTTTTAGACAAACTTATGTATTGGAGCAGAGCGATACTCCAAAACTACATTCTGAGTCAAAGCAAATTACCTTGCTGTCTGCCTGAGTACTTTACAGATTTACACATCTTCTCAGCAAGATTTGTAGGTATCAGATTTTTGTAAATCAAGGACTTGAAGCTTACTAGAGAAACTCACATTTAAAGTAGATACTGGATTCTTTTTATTGAAAGTGACTGATTCAGGGGAAAACAAATTGAGGGCTTTTGGCAGACTCTGAGGATGTAGAAAACTTGAGATATATTGTTTTTGCCTTTTTTTCAGGGGTAAAGGGCATTATTTTTAATTGTGAGGCTTTTATGATTTGTTTGTGCCTAGATTTGTATGTTACATACTTCTATAAAGGATATATATATCATTATATAAGACTTAAAAATAGGCAATGCATCATTTTATTTCATAAGCTTGATAGGTTATTTTTAAAAAGCTAAATAAAATCAAGACACAATTGCTTGATAGAGTTGGAGGGAATGGAAAAGAGGAAAAGGTATAGAAAGAGAGATGGGGATTTTAAACTGATCCTGGGCTGTGTAATGATGCTTGGTCCCTTAGCCCCTATTCTAATCACTGAAACTGAAGAGATTAACCCTTAGAGTGCTTTTGTCCATGGACTGAAGACTAAGCCTGTGCTTATTTAGGCACTCTGAATAGGAATTTTGGGCTCTCTAGCCCAGTCCACATTTCTGCTGGTCCCACTCTAACAGAGTCTGGAGAGCCAATCGTGTGGTGATTTAGCCCTTAGGCTCTGAGGTCAGAGAAACTGGATTCAGGTCTGGATTTTGCTAACAGTTGTATCCATTACTTCTCTGTGCTTTGGATTTCTCACCTGTAGAATGGGAGGTAGCAGAGTGCATGGTCAAGAGTGTGGTCTCTGGAAGTAGACCTCTCAGTTGGAATCTCAGATCTACCAATTACGTGCTGTGTTACTTTAGGCAAGCGGCTTAACACCTCTGTGTCTTCAGTGTCAAACAGTGATAGTAATAGTTTCCGTCTCCTATTTGTGTTAGCCTAAGTACACAAGATTATGTCTGTAAAGCAGTGAAAACATGGTCTGGTACATAAAAAGCGCTCAGCAGATGCTCGGTCTCTTCCTCCTTCCACTAACACGTTGGCTCTCAACTGGGAGTAACACCCCCACCCTCACTGTGGGACATTTGGCAATGTCCAGGGACATTTTGTTTGTCCTAACTAGGAGGAAAGTAGACACCAGGGATGGTGCTGACGTCCTCCAATGTATAGGACAGTCTCCACAGGGAAGAATGATCTGTTACCAAATGTCAACAGTGTACTAGCCTCTCTGGCATCCTGGTTCCTTTGAGGGCTAGGATTCCGCTCCAAATCTTCTACCCCAATCTGGACCCTCTACCTCAGGTTCCATAACAGGCCCTGTGGTCCCCATAGTGGGTTATCCTTGGATGTGACTTTCCAGACTGGCTGGATCTTCAGCTGTTGCTCATGGCCAGTGATCTTTTTTCTGTCATCTGTTCCGACTGACCATCATCCTGCTGTGAATACTCACGATGCTGACCGGTCATCTCAATTCTGACTTTCCTGGGACCAGACTTCACGTTGGAGGAAACCATTCCAGCTGCAACCTTGGCAATTTTTCCCCCCGTCTCAAGACTGGTGGTTGTCAGGATGTGTGACAGGGTCCCCACCCTACGTCCTTCTCCTTACCGTCCTTGGTCTCCTCTCTATGGAGTTTTCCTCTGTGTCTGAAGTTCTCTTGCCTTCAGCACTTTAGTGCTCATCCCCTGCCTCCAAGCAGTTCACGGCACAGGAACTTCTGATACTGACCGCCCTCCCAGTGGACACAGGACCTGGGTGGAGCCCTGCATTGATCTTTTGGAAGGTCCGCCGATGGAAGGGACAGAGGCCACTCTCTTCTTCCTGGCAGCATTTTCTGTCTTAACTTTCAATGCTTGAATTCTCTCTTGGATTGTGGTTTTTGAGTCCTGAGACATGAGTAGTGAGTTAGCTCTTCTGGATCCCCTTCATACCAGGTGAGCTGGTGAAAAACTAGCTTTCTTCTCGTGGAAAATATCACGAGAGGAGCGGGGTGCTGGAGGGTCTTCTGACGTGGGTTCAGTTTTCCACTATGCCCCTTACTGGTTATGTGAACATGGGCAAATTCATTTTAATATCTTTGAGATTAATTTCTTCTTTTCCAAAATACTAAAAAGAGCTCTATCAGAGATTGTTAGGAGAGACAGTATGTATAGGGCTTAGATGGTGGCTGCAGCCATGAAATTAAAAGACACTTACTCCTTGGAAGAAAAGTTATGACCAACCTAGATAGCATATTCAAAAGCAGAGACATTACTTTGCCGACTAAGGTCCGTCTAGTCAAGGCTCTGGTTTTTCCAGTGGTCATGTATGGATGTGAGAGTTGGACTGTGAAGAAGGCTGAGCGCCGAAGAATTGATGCTTTTGAACTGTGGTGTTGGAGAAGACTCTTGAGAGTCCCTTGGACTGCAAGGAGATCCAACCAGTCCATTCTGAAGGAGATCAGCCCTGGGATTTCTTTGGAAGGAATGATGCTAAAGCTGAAACTCCAGTACTTTGGCCACCTCATGCGAAGAGTTGACTCATTGGAAAAGACCCTGATGCTGGGAGGGATTGGGGGCAGGAGGAGAAGGGGACGACAGAGGATGAGATGGCTGGATGGCATCACAGACTCGATGAACATGAGTCTGAGTGAACTCCGGGAGTTGGTGATGGACAGGGAGGCCTGGCGTGCTGTGATTCATGGGGTTGCAAGGAGTTGGACATGACTGAGCAACTGAACTGAACTGAACTGAACTGAACTGTGGCTGCTGAGGACTGGTTAATTTTTTTAAACTTTTTTTAAATTTAATTTTTATTGGAGTATAGCTACTTTACAGTGTTGTATTAGTTTCTGCTATACAGCAAAGTGAATCAGTTACTTTATATACGTATATTCCTTCTTTTCTGGATTTTCTTCCCATTTTGGTCACCACAGAGCACTGAGTTGAGTTCCCCGAGCTATACAGTGGGTTCTCATTAGTAATGTTTTTTTTCCTGTTCTAATTGACTGTATTCTCGTTCTCTCTCTCTTTTGTTCAGACTCTAATTAATATCAGAGTGTTTTCAGTGTCTTTTTCCAGAACATTGGTATTAATAATTCTAGTTTAGCTAAAGTTACTAAACTCCTACTTTTTATTTTAATTAACAGTGTTAGACAATATTAGTTATTTTGTTTTGATAATTTTACTATCTTATATAGATATTAGCATTAGGAAAAACTGGGTTAGAAGTATATAGACCTCTGAATTGTTTTGTAACTTTTTGAAAGTCTGAAGTTATTCAAAATTGAGAAAAAAAATCAGTCATACAGTCGAATTATAAGAATCTTAAGAAAGAAAAATGGAAGTGGAGGAATCAACCTGGCTGACTTCAGGCTCTACTACAAAGCCACAGTCATCAAGATGGTATGGTACTGGCACAAAGACAGAAATATAGATCAATGGAACAAAATAGAAAGCCCAGAGATAAATCCATGCACCTGTGGACACCTTCAGTTCAGTCACTCAGTCATGTCCGACTCTTTGCGACCCCATGAATCACAGCACATCAGGCCTCCCTGTCCATCACCAACTCCCTGAGTTCGCTCAGACTCATGTCCATTGAGTCAGTGATTCCATCCCGCCATCTCATCCTCTGTCGTCCCCTTCCCTCCTGCCCCCAATCCTTCCCAGCATCAGAGTCTTTTCCAATGAATCAACGCTTCTCATGAAGTGGCCAAAGTACTGGCATTTCAGCTTTAGCATCATTCCTTCCAAAGAAATCCCAGGGCTGATCTCCTTCAGAATGGACTGGTTGGATCTCCTTGCAGTCTAAGGGACTCTCAAGAGTCTGTCCAACACCACATTTCAAAAGCGTCAATTCTTTGGCGCTCAGCCTTCTTCACAGTCCAACTCTCACATCCATACATGACCACTGGAAAAACCATAGCCTTGACTAGACGGACCTTAGTCGGCAAAGTAATGTCTCTGCTTTTGAATATGCTATCTAGGTTGGTCATAACTTTTCTTCCAAGGAGTAAGCGTCTTTTAATTTCATGGCTGCAGTCACCATCTGCAGTGATTTTGAAGCCCCCAAAATAAAGTCTGACACTGTTTCCACTGTTTCCCCATCTATTTCCCATGAAGTGATGGGACTGGATGCCATGATCTTTGTTTTCTGAATGTTGAGCTTTAAGCCAACTTTTTCACTCTCCAATTTCACTTTCATCAAGGGCAAGAATATACAATGGATTAAAGACAATCTCTTTAACAAGTGGTGCTGGGAAAACTGGTCAACCACTTGTAAAAGAATGAAACTAGAACACTTTCTAACACCATACACAAAAATAAACTCAAAATGAATTAAAGATCTAAACGTAAGACCAGAAACTATAAAACTCCTAGAGGAGAACATAGGCAAAACACTGTCCAACATAAATAACAGCAGGATCCTCTATGACCCACATCCCAGAATGCTGAAAATAAAAGCAAAAATAAACAAATGGGACCTAATTAAACTTAAAAGCTTCTGCACAACAAAGGAAACTATAAGCAAGGTGAAAAGACAGCCTTTGGAATGGGGAAAAATAGTAGCAAATGAAGCACCTGACAAACAGCTAATCTCAAAAAGCAACTCCTGTAGCTCCATTCCAGAAAAGTAATCTGTTTTATACATAATGGCAATAGTGTATTTATGTCAGTTCCAATCTACCAATTTATCCCACCCTGCCTTTCTGCTCTTGGTATCTATTCATTTGGCTGTGTTTGAATTCTACTACTTTCTGGTTGTATGTTCTTGGCCAAGTTCCTTAAACTCTCTCTGTGTGTCTTAGGCTTACCACATCTATAAAACGTGTGTAGTAGGACTGACTTCATAGTGCGGTTGGATGAATTCAGTGAGGACCTGTATGTAAATGCCTTAGAACAGCCCGTGTGTTGCCCCATTCCTTCACCTTTCCTCTGGATTGTGCTGCAAGTAGCATAGGACACAAGCCAAATCCAGTGCCGGTGGTGAAAGTGGGCTGGAATGGAAGCCGAGTGACTTGATGGAGATGCTCCTCATGGAGAAGGGGTTCTGTGGGGGAAGGATACATAATGGGACCATGTGGCCCTGTGTCAACTCCCCCGCAGCCCCACCTAAGAAGCAGGGATCCTTTGGTCATGGAAAATGTCCCTTTGTGCTTGGGCAGGGTCCTAACTTTCAAGATAGTCTAGAAAAACAAACACCATAATGCTTTAAACTCCTTGAAATTCCCCATTTGTCCTCAAAGATATGGTTGCAACTTGCAGAGTAAGCCCTCCACGTTCCACTCGGATTCTCTTTGCTCCCTTTCACAATCTTTCCATGCTCCTGCTCCCTTTAAGTTCATTTTTGCTTCCAAATGCCTGCGTTGGCTACTCTTCCTTGGAGGACTTCCCTGGAGCTAGTGGCTGTTTTTCAAGCCTCAGCAGAGTTTTCATCACCCCAGGGCAAACCTTGCCAGTGATTGTCAGGTACGGAGGCCTAAGAGCCTGACTCTTCTGCCTGAAAGAGATAGACGTTTTCCTGTGAGTTCTCCCTTGCTGGGCTCTGTGAAACACGCTCTGAGGAGCTTCACCTGAACTTGCACGTTGGTTGACTTTTTCCTTTGGGGAGCACTTAATTCATCCTCATGTCTAGGTCTGCTTCTGGGGAACCCAGTCTAAGGCAGCTTTTCTCTGAGGCTCACCCCATGTTGGAGACTTATGCCAATATATGACCCCGCTCTTCTGGAAGGTCGGAAATGGGGTGAGGGCCAGAGATGGGAAAATTTAAAGAAGTCATTTTTACACCTTACATGGTAAGAAAATAAACACCCATTTTATAATTTGACATAGTCTTAGGTGGTTATATTAAATTGGTTTTGCTTTAAATAGCAGCAGCATTCAAGATATATACATATACATGTAATTGTAATATATATTCTGTTTTAATAACTGACATTGTAATGATGTTGATATTTTTCCCTCTAGTTTTCAATGTGTAATGCTTTAGTTTTATAAACATTAAGGACATGTTTTTGGACTCTCTTGAGAATCAGCAACAATTTATTTTCCTCATCCTCTGGGAAAAATGTGTCCTTAGTGCCAAATACTTAATTTGAAGAGACTTCATAAGCTAATAATGAGGACCTGTGTTGAGGTATTTTGACCTGGCACTCTGTGGAATAAAGTTAGTGAGAAATTCACTTATATTACAAATATTTATTTTTGTGCTATGAACTCTACTAGATCCTGCTAATAAAGAGACTGTCATTAGGATATATGCTGTCTTGAAACTTTTAAGATGTTCTCTTTTTCCCCAGTGCACTAAAGTTTTATGATGATACACCTTGCTATGAGTATAATTCCCTTTATTGTGTTGAGCTGAGCTCCCTGTGAGTCTTTTCAATAGGAAAACTTAAGACTTCAGGTCTGGAATTTTTAAAAATTGCTTACCATGTTTGATTGGATAAGAAAATAAGAAGGCATTAGGAAGGTAAAAACAGAAAATGTCATGGCTAGCCTAAAAATGTATACTGCAGGTCTTTGAAATCATAAGGGAATATTCTGGAGAACTTTTCCAATGTCTAATGTTTCAAATATGCCAATGCCTTGAATTAAGAAACCATACAGTCACTCAAATGTAAGTTCCAGGACATATCTATTTCCTATTTTGTTCACTGATAAATCCTCCGTCCAAATACAGCATTTTTTTTCCCAAAATGAAGTGTAAATACTTTGTTGGTCGGTACAATATCAAGACAGTTGCAACTGTTATCATAGTGACTGTAAGTGTAGCCCTTATTTAATATGTGTATTCTTAGCAAAGAAAATGCATTCTTTAAAATAACCTTATGATCCAGCAATCCCACTGCTGGGCATACACACCGAGGAAACCAGAATTGAAAGAGACACATGTACCCCAATGTTCATTGCAGCATTGTTTATAATAGCCAGGACATGGAAACAACCTAGATGTCCATCAGCAGATGAATGGATAAGAAAGCTGTGGTACATGTACACAATGGAGTACTACTCCCCTTAAAAAGAATAAATTCGACTCAGTTCTAATGAGATGGATGAAATTGGAGCCGATTATACAGAGTGAAGTAAGCCAGAAAGAAAAACACCAATACAGTATACTGACACATATATATGGAATTTAGAAGGATAGTAATGAAGACCCTCTATGTGAGACAACAAAAGAGACTCAGAGGTATAGAACAGACTTTTGGACTCTGAGGGAGAGGGAGAGGGTGGGATGATTTGGGAGAACGGCATTGAAACATGTATACTATCTTGTAAGAATGAAGTGCCAGTCTATGTTCAATGCAGGATGCAGGACGCATGGGGCTGGTGCACGGGATGATTCAGGGAGAGGATGTGGGGTGGGAGGTGGGAGGGGGCTTTGGCATTGGGAGATCGTGGACACCTGTGGCTGATTCATGTCAATGTATGGCAAAACAAATACAGTATTGTAATTAAAAAAATAATAAATTAATTAAAAAAATAAAAAAATAACCACACACTACATATGAGGAAGGGAAAACAAAACAAAACAAAACTTTCTAAACCTTGAGGATTAGAACAGAATAACTCATAGAGGAAGTGGCCAATAAATGTGCTACCCAGATTGTGGTGAGAAAGCCCTGTAAAAGGAAATGGAGACAATAACCAAGAATTCTACAAAAGTTCTTACAAGTGTTGCAAGTTAGAAAAACTACATCCTCTGGAAGTTTGCCCAATGCTGAGCTATTCCTTAAACAAGCTTCTGGAACTGTGGACAAGGGTGATCCTGAGTCTATTTACTCTTTTTCTGAGACTTCAGTCACAAAGTGATTTTGATCCAACGTGAAAGTGAAGAGTTTTTCCTGGCTCAGTTCTGTAGCCCGATCATCTCCCTAGTCACCAAGGGAAGGTGGAAAACTACTGTCCTGTTATGGACTGAATGTTTCTGTCCTCCGAAACTTCCTTTATTGAAGCTCTACCCTCCCCATCTCCAACAATGTGAGTGTGTTTGGAGACAAGGTTCATAAGAATGTAATTAAGTTTAAATGCAGTCGTGATGGTAGGGCTCTGATGTGATAGAATTAAGAGAACTCTCAACTCTCTCTCTGTCTTCCATGTGAGCAAACAGAGAGAAGGTGGTCATCTACAGGATCTCTCACCAGAAACCGAATTGATGGCATCTTGATCTTGGAATGTGAAGCCTTCAGAAATATGAGAAATAAATTGCTGTTGTTTAAGTCATCAGTTTATTATGTTATGGCAACTCCAGCAGACCCATATACTCTTCAAAGAGACTCCAGATTATTTGTCCTTGATTCAAGAAGTATGTAATCTTCTTTCAGGAGTAAAATCATATCATTTTAGTATATTACATTATTTCCAATTAAAGATGAAAATTTAAAGAGATGTAGCTTCTTAAGAAATCTGTATGCAGGTCAAGAAGCAACAGTTAGAACTGGACATGGAACAACAGACTGGTTCCAAATAGGAAAAGGAGTGCATCAAGGCTGTATATTGTCACCTTGCTTATTTAACTTATATGCAGAATACATCATGAGAAATACTGGACTGGAAGAAACACAAGCTGGAATCAAGATTGCCGGGAGAAAAATCAATAACCTCGGATATGCAGATGACACCACCCTTATGGCAGAAAGTGAAGAGGAACTCAAAAGCCTCTTGATGAAAGTGAAAGAGGAGAGTGAAAAAGTTGGCTTAAAGCTCAACATTCAGAAAACAAAGATCATGGCATCCGGTCCCATCACTTCATGGGAAATAGATGGGGAAACAGTGGAAACAGTGTCAGACTTTATTTTTTGGGGGCTTCGAAATCACTGCAGATGGTGACTGCAGCCATGAAATTAAAAGACGCTTATTCCTTGGAAGAAAAGTTATGACCAACCTAGATAGTATATTCAAAAGCAGAGACATTACTTTGCCGACTAAGGTCCATCTAGTCAAGGCTATGGTTTTTCCAGTGGTCATGTACGGATGTGAAAGTTGGACTGTGAAGAAGGCTGAGCGCCGAAGAATTGATGCTTTTGAACTGTGGTGTTGGAGAAGACTCTTGAGAGTCCCTTGGACTGCAAGGAGATCCAACCAGTCCATTCTGAAGGAGATCAGCCCTGGGATTTCTTTGGAAGGAATGGTGCTAAAGCTGAAACTCCAGTACTTTGGCCACCTCATGCGAAGCATTGACTCATTGGAAAAGACTCTGATTCTGGGAGGGATTGGGGGCAGGAGGAGAAGGGGATGACCGAGGATGAGATGGCTGGATGGCATCACTGATTCGATGGACACGAGTCTGAGTGAACTCCGGGAGTTGGTGATGGACAGCGAGGCCTGTCATGCCGCAGTTCATGGGGTTGCAAAGAGTAAGACACGAGTGAGCGACTGAACTGAACTGAGAACTGATGTCTATAAAATGGAATAAATGACAAATAATTCAAAGTAGAAAAGGAAAATTAGAAGATTCTCTCAGGAGGTGCAACAGGAAGAGAGAAGTTTCATGGGAGGGAATTACTGAAGAAACAAATGAAGAAAATTTCCCAGAATTGAAGGACATGAGTTTCCACATGTTAAAGTTCCATGAAGAACACAGTACAGTGATGAATTTGACTCACTAACAAAGGCATTTAATCGTTAAACTTTAGAATACTGATGGACCTGAGGCTGGGAGGAGGTGGGTAGATTTCTCTCCAAAGGATCAAGATCGGAGCAGCTTTATATTACTTTGAGTTAAAGGAAATTGAGATATGCCTTTGGAATTCTAAGGAAAAATGATTCCTTCACTCAGAATTCTGTACTCAATAAAAACGTCACTGCCTGTGATGAAAGACCAAAGACATTTCAGATATTTGACGTCGTAAAAGTTTACCACTTTATACCATTTTCGGGGAAGATACTGGAAGATGCCCTCAACCAAAAGAGAAAGAGGATCAAGAAAGTGAGACTCACAAGGCAAGGAATCAACACAAGAGTGAGGTGGCGAAATTCCAGGTTAAATTGGCAGGGAGACCTAATGAAAGCTGCCCATCAAGCTTAAAGAACTACTGATCTGGACTGAAGCAGGGAATTATCTGTGGGAGTGATTTTACGCTGATGAGCTTAATAGCATGCCTGATATTTATGAATGTATTGAGAGGGATTTGTATACCTTGGGAAGAATCTAAGGAACTACATTAAAACACACACACACACACACAAAATTACCTAAAAAGAAATTAACACAAAAACAACAGCTATTAAAAATTGGAAAACAAAGTACTGCTCAGAAAGGAAGTACATGTAATGTACTAAAAACTCTGCTATGGAGAGCATTTCTGTAGTCATGACAGAGGAAAGTGAAGTGAAAGTGAAAGTCGCTCAGTCGTGTCCAACTCTTTGCAACCCCATGAACTATATAGTCTGTGGAATTCTCCAGAATACCAGAGTAGGTAGCCTTTCCCTTTTCCAGGGGACCTATTGAACCCAGGTCGCCTGCATTGCAGGCAGCTTCTTTACTTACCAGCTGAGCCACAAGAGATGCCCAAGAACACTGGAGTGGGTAGCCTATCCCTTCTCCAGGGGATGTTCCCAACCCAGGAATTGAACCGGGGTTTCCTCCAATGTAGGCAGATTCTTTACCAACTGAGCTATGAGGGAAGCCCGCGTGACAGAGGAAGCGTTCTGTTATGATTTGACAATGTTAGGAGGAAGAGGTAGATGAGAAGTGCGTGTATTTGTATTTGTCTAGTAGGGGATAGAGTGGAAATACTAGAATGAGGGCTGAATTATTTTCTTCTATCATAGGAAGTGAATTGATAATTCCTTTACTAAAAACAAAAAAGTAGCGATACAAATATGTTAATTATATATATGAAAGACAAAACTCATCTAACAAAAGCTTTAAAATGATTAATTTAGGGGTCAGAAATAATTGGGGTCTAGGATGGGAGAAATATCAATAACCTCAGATATGCAGATGATACCACCCTTATGGCAGAAAGTGAAGAGTTAAAAGCCTCTTGATGAAAGTGAAAGAAGAGAGCGAAAAAGTTGGCTTAAAGCTCAACATTCAGAAAATGAAGATGGCATCCGGTCCCATCACTTCATGGGAAATAGATGGGGAAACAGTGGAAACAGTATCAGACTTTATTTTTTTGAGCTCCAAAATCACTGCAGATGGTGACTGCAGCCATGAAATTAGAAGACACTTACTCCTTGGAAGAAAAGTTATGACCAACCTAGATAGTATATTCAAAAGCAGAGACATGACTTGGCCGACTAAGGTCCGTCTAGTCAAGGCTATGGTTTTTCTAGTGGTCATGTACGGATGTAAGAGTTGGACTGTGAAGAAAGCTGAGTGCCGAAGAATTGATGCTTTTGAACTGTGGTGTTGGAGAAGACTCTTGAGAGTGCCTTGGACTGCAAGGAGATCCAACCAGTCCATTCTGAAGGAGATCAACCCTGGGATTTCTTTGGAAGGAATGGTGCTAAAGCTGAAACTCCAGTACTTTGGCCACCTCATGCGAAGCATTGACTCATTGGAAAAGACTCTGATGCTGGGAGGGATTAGGGGCAGGAGGAGAAGGGGATGACCGAGGATGAGATGGCTGGATGGCATCACTGACTTGATGGACGTGAGACTGAGTGAACTTGGAGAGATGGTAATGAACAGGGAGGCCTGGCGTGCTGCGATTCATGGAGTCACAAAGAGTCGGACACAACTGAGCGACTGAACTGAAGTGAGGATGGGAGACTGCTATTGTAACATGCCTTGTAGAAGGATTTGAGTCTTTAAATCATCTTCATGTATAACTTTGCTAAAAAAAAGTAAAGTACAGGTAAATTACATCATGATACTGAGAGACATGACTGGGGAAATAATGAATGACAAGAGATAATTGCATAAATTTAAGATAAGACCCTGAGAGGAAACAGAAAGTCTTAGGAATATCTTTTGATGCATCTGAATAAAGCTGCAGTCTTTGCTTTCTATTTGAAAAAAACATGTTTTATTTAATGAAAATTTATTCAGTGGTAATTTATGGATAAATTGAAAAACATTTTGGAGTGAATAAAGATATAGTAGAAGGATATGTCCAATGAAATAGCATTTATGTAAAATCTCCAAATACAAAGTGATGCTGCTTATTGGGTATGGATATTTATATGTGCAGTGCAGTTATAAAAATCTACTTCAGGAAGGTAAAGAGGGAGAGTAGGCAAATTATCAGTGTCAGGATTGAGACTGGCATTCTGTATATTCTACATATATGAAAAGGATAATGAAAATTTTGAACAGCTTTATTACAACAAATCTTGTAACATATGAAATGGTTTAATTATTTGTGTTACATTAATTAATAATACACACTTTTAATACCTATCATGGCATCTGGTCCCATCAGTTCATGGCAAATAGATGGGGAAACAGTGGAAACAGTGGCTGACTTTATTTTTCTGGGCTCCAAAATCACTGCAGAGGATGATTGCAGCCATAAAATTAAAAGATGCTTAGTCCTTGGAAGGAAAGTTATGACCAACCTAGACAGCATATTAAAAAGCAGAGACATTACTTTGCCAACCAAGGTCCATCTAGTCAAGGCTCTGGTTTTTCCAGTGGTCATGTATGGATGTGAGAGTTGGACTATAAAGAAAGCTGAGCCCCGAAAAATTGATGCTTTTGAACTGTGGTGTTGGAGAAGACTGCTGAGAGTCCTTTGGACTGCAAGGAGATCCAACCAGTCCATCCTAAAGGAGACCAGTCCTGGGTGTTCAATGGAAGAACTGAAGTTGAAGCTGAAACCCCAATACTTTGGCCACCTGATGTGAAGAGTTGACTCATTTGAAAAGACCCTGATGCTGGGAAAGATTTGAGGACAGGAGGAGAAGGAGACGACAGAGGATGAGATGGTTGGATGGCATCACTGACTCAATGTACATGGGTTTGGGTGGACTCTGGGGGTTAGTTGGTGGATAGGGAGACCTGGCGTGCTGCAGTTCATGGGGTCGCAAAGAATTGGTCATGACTGAGGCAACTGAGCTGAACTGAACTGAACTAATTACCTAAACTCACTGAAGAAGAAACAGATGACCTGAACAGCAGTATATCTATTAAATGAATTAAATTTGTTGTTAAACACCTACCCATAAAGAAAACTGTAGGCCCTGATGACTTTACCTGTGCATAATACTAAGCATTCAAGGAAGAAATAATACTGATTCTATGTAGATTTGTTCATAAAACTAAAAAGGAGGAGATAACTCCCAATTTTTCCCCTAAGATCAGGAGCAGGATGAAGAAGCCTCCTCTCTGCACTTCTATTCAGATGTCTACTGGAGCTTCTTGCCAGTGCAATAATGCAAGAAAAATAAAAGATCTTATTGAAAAGGATGAAGTATAAATGGTTTTATTTGCAGCAATGTTATCATCTGTGTAGAAAATGTGATGAGACCTACAGAAATCTACTATAAATTAGAAGTGAGTTAAGCAAGGTGCAGAGTCAGACATCAGTATGAAAAATATATTTGTATGTAATTAGATATTGAAATAAAAATACCTTTTGTAATGCCATTAAAAATATGAACTATTTGGTATTGTTCAGTTACTCAATGTGTATGACTCTGCAACCCCACCAACTGCAATATACCAAGCTTTCCTGTCCTTCACCATCTCCCAGAGCTTGCTCAAACTCATGTCCATTGAGTTGATGATGCCATCCAACCATCTCATCTGTTGTCCCCTTCCCCTGCCTTCAATCTTTCCCAGAATCAGGGTAAGCTTAGAGGTAAATCTGACAGAAGATGTGAAAACTTTGTAAACTAAAAACTGTAAGCAATTGCTGAGATAAATTTAAGAAAAACAAATGAAAAATATGCTGCTTGATGTGTAATATTAAATTATCAGTTGTGCACATAATTGAGTTATAATTTTAAGGGAATAAATAGCAAATCAAAATCCGAGCCAACTTTTTGTAGAAATTGACAAGCTGATTCTATGCTTTATATGGACTTCAAAATGGCAAAAACAACTTAAAAAAACTTGGAAGAATAATGCTATTTCCAAAATTATTATATAGCTACTGAAGTCAAAGAATTGTCGTGTTTGCATAAATGCAGACAAACAAGTTAATGGAACAGCATAGACAGTCCAGAAACACACACACAGTCAACTGAGTTTTGACAAAAGTATAGGGACAGTTCAGAAAAGGGATATTCTTTTTATATAATGGCACTGGAATGCTTGAATATCTATCTGCAAATATTCGACCCATACCTCATACAATATGTAAAAATTCAAAATGGACCATTGACCTAAATTCAAAACCTAAAACTGCAAAACTTTTACAAGAAGATATTAGATAAAAATTTTTGTGCTTTTGGGTTAGAGCAGGCAAAGATTTCTTATGTATGACACCAAAAATACAGTCTATAAAAGAGTAAATTGATGTTCAGTTCAGTTCAGTTGCTCAGTCGTGTCCGGCTGTTTGCAACCCCATGAATCATAGCACTCCAGGCCTCCCTGTCCATCACCAACTCCCGGAGTTCACTCATACTCATGAACATCAAGTCAGTGATGCTATCCAGCCATCTCATCCTCTGTTGTCCCCTTCTCCTCCTGCCCCCTATCCCTCCCAGAATCAGAGTCTTTTCCAATGAGTCAACTCTTCGCATGAAGTGGCCAAAGAACTGGAGTTTCAGATTTAGCATCATTCCTTCCAAAGAAATCCCAGGGCTGATCTCCTTTAGAATGGACTGGTTGGATCTCCTTGTAGTCCAAGAGACTCTCAAGAGTCTTCTCCAACACCACAGTTCAAAAGCATCAGTTCTTCAGCGTTTTTCTTCATAGTCCAACTCTCACATCCATACATGACCACTGGAAAAACCAGAGCCTTGACTAGACGGAGCTTTGCTGGCAAAGTAATGTCTCTGCTTTTCAATATGCTATATAGGTTGGTCGTAACTTTTCTTCCAAGGAGTAAGCGTCTTTTAATTTCACTATCTGCAGTGATTTTGGAGCCCAGAAAAATAAAGTCTGTCACTGTTTCCACAGTTTCCCCATCTATTTCCCATGAAGCAATGGGAAAATTGATGTTAGACTTCATTAAAGTAAAATCTTCTGCTTTCAATAGAGAATTAAAAGGAAAGCAATAGGCTGGGAGATTATATTTGCATTAATATAGCCGACTAAGGATTTATTTATAAAAATAAAAATAGTTTAAGAATTAAAAAATAATTTAAAAAATGGATAAAACTTGAAACAGACTTTCTACCAAAGAGGACCTATGGATGACAAGTAAGCATATGAACAGTTGCTCAACATCATTAGTCATTAGGAAAATACAAATCAAAACCACTGTGTGATATCACTGTGTATCTATTAGAATGTTAATATTAAGCGGCTGGCCATAACAGGTGTGAAGGAACTCAGGTTCTTATACACTGTGCTTATTTATTTATTCATTTATTTTTGGCTGTGCTGGGTCTTCATTGCTGCACAAGCTTCTCTCTAGTTGAGGTGAGCGAGGCTCTCTCTAGTCGCAGTGCAGTCTTCTCATTGTGGCGGCTTCTCTTGTTGCAGGTTTTGTAGTTGCAGCATGTGGCTCAGTTGTTGCCATTTCCAGGCTCTAGAGCACAAGCTCAGTAGTTGTGATTCATGGATTTCGTTGCTCTGAGGCATGTGGGATCCCCCAGATCAGAGATCGAACCTGTGTCTCTTGCAGTGGCAGGCATATTCTTTATCACTGAGCCAAGAGAAACCCATCTCATACACTGTTAATGGGAACATAAACTGATGAAATTCTTGGAAACCATTTTGATGGGTTTCTTAATGTTAAACATACACCTACAATGTCACCCATCCATTCTACTCTAGGTTAATTACCTAAGAATACAACAGGTATCTGTACAAAGACTAGGGAATGAATGTTCATAGATGCTTGATTTGACATAACTAGAAACTGAAAACAATATAAATGTCCATCCGTAGGAGAATGGAAAGCAAACTGTGATATATATATATGTAATGGAATAGTACTCAGCAGAAGAAGGCCACAAAATGTTGACCCCCACCCCAGCATGAATAAATCTCAAAATAGGCAGGCAAAAGAAGTCAGACACAAAAGGGTATCAGTTCAGTCACTCAGTCATGTCCTACTCTTTGTGACCCCATGGACTGCAGCACGCCAGGCTTCCCTGTGCTTCACCAGCTCCTGGAGCTTGTACAGTGTCCATCGAGTCAGTGACGCCATCCAGCCATCTCATCCTCTGTCATCTCCTTCTGCTCTTGCCTTGAATCTTTCCCAGCACCAGGGTCTTTTCTAATGAGTCAGTTCTTCACATCAGGTGGCCACAGTTTTGGAGCTTCAGTTTCAGCATCAGTCCTTCCAATGAGTAGTCAGGACTGATTTCCTCTAGATTGACTGGTTGGATCTCCTTGCAGTCCAAGGGACTCTCAAGAGTCTTCTCCAACACCACAGTTCAAAAGCATCAATTCTTCAGAACTCAGCTTTCTTTATGGTCCAACTCTCACATCCGTAGATGACCAGAGGAAAAACCAGAGCCTTGAATAGATGGACCTTTGTCGGCAAAGTAATGTTTCTGTATTTTACCCAAAGGAGTATACATTGTGCTTTTCCACTTATATAGAATTCTTGAAAGTGCAAACTAATATGACAACCAGTCTGTCATTGCCTAAGGGGAGGGGAGGAATGTTGGAAGAGAAAATCTTTGGGGGCTATAGATAACGTTCAGTATCTTGATTGTGGTGATTATTTCATGGATGTATATGTATATATTGCATGATATGTATTTCAAATAGGTGTAGTTTATTGTGTATCAGTTATATCTAAATAGAGCTGCTAAGTAAATAGAAATAAGTCACGGTGGGGCTGAATGGAGAATGAACTCTGGGAAAGAAGGTGAGACTGGAAACCAAGAGTGCAAACATCCACATAAGGGATAAGGAATGGTTTCAGCTTGGGTGGGACTGGGGCAGATGAGAGGACATGGACTGCAGTGGTATTTAGATAAAGAATTAATTTGTCTCTATAGTGGCTCCTCTATCCATATTTGGAATAGTATATGGAAAAGGGAGTCTTGTTATTATCCCTGTGTTGGATTTACAAGTACACTTCAACTCTAAGGAAAAGTACAGAGAGATAAAGCTGTTTGGTACTATGGGGAATCATAAATATTTTCCTTCTGTTGAAGTACAGAGTCGATGATGTTGAGAACTGGGGGTTTTGGAAATAATAGAACCAAGAGCAGTTGTGGAGAGCCTTGCTTACCACTAAAGAATGTATGACTTTGTACACCAGCTAGGTAGTGAAGAACCCTTGAATAGTTTGGGTAGGGCAGTTACTCTATTGATTTTTGGAGATTAAGCTGTAGCTGTTTGTAGGATGATCTGAAGTTTGGGGGATGTTTTAGGTAGTGAGGCTAGGTAGGGAAAGTTAGTTAAGTCTTGAAACTGTGACATAGAAATAGAGAGATGATTGATGGAGAAAAGGACTCGGAAGGGTTATTGACTGACACTGATTGAGTTGGAGGATGGGAAGAGGGAGAGCCTTCATGATTGGGCAAATGATAGGAGGTAGGATGCTCATAACATTGGCTGAAATCCAATAATTTTGTGCATTCCTAAGGGCCTTGACTCCTCCTTAAGTTCTTTCACGTGTATTTCTTCAAGAGATATGTACAAAGCTTTCTGTTACAGACAGAACATGAGGAAACAAATTCAGAGGGCTTACACTTTTGTACAAAGACAGAACGTTGCAGAGCCTATAAGCAGAGTTCTCTTTTGTTCCTTTCTGGAAGCTCTTTCTGGTAAAGCTACACTATATGCAACAATGAGAGGTAAGGGTGTTATTTTCTCTTGCCATACTGCAACATAGCACCCACAGAGCCAAGCTGAAATGCGGTCCTGTTTATTTTGTGCTGAATGTATTGTTTCAAGGATGGAGGATAGAATGTAAGGCAGGAAGGAGATTAAGTACAGTTGTATACAAATTTGTGTGTTTATGTGTGTGTAATACCAGCAAAAAACCTTTCCCGCAGGAAAGGAATTGCTCCCATTCTATTTACCTTTCCTGGGTGAAGGGGCTCTGACATTGTGAGTCCCAGATCATCACTGTATCATAATGGTAATAAGCATTAGACTTCTTACATTTGATATTTTTGAAACATTTGCTGGTTTCCTAGGAAACCAAGGCTTGAGTACTGTATAACCAAACTTTACCATAGATACTAGTTATACAATATCTCAACAGAAAAAGAGCCTTGAGTTTTAAAACAGGAACAGAAATGTAGGTTGTTGGAATAGTATATGCTGCTTTTTTCTTTAGCCAACAAAGAAGAAGAAACACAGCCTTGAAATAGATCTTCTGCTTTAAGGAAATGTGTGTGTATATATATAAAATAAATATGTGTGTGTGAGTGTGTGTGTGTGTATATATATATATATATACATATATATATATATGTATATAAGATCTTGTCAGATTTTATCATCTTGGTGAGTTTCTGCAGGGGTATTTCCTTTTGTGCTTTTCATTAGATTCAGAATACATTTGCCAGAGATGTTGCTGGTTAAAATTTTATAGAACTCTTGTGTCATTTGAAGCTTGAACCAGATCTAGATGTATTGTGGAAACAGACTTGATGATTAAAGTGCTGGACCAGTGTGTTTTCTTCAGTTGTCTTATTTTTATTGTATATTAGGAAAATTGGAATAAGGTGGAACTGGAGAGATAAATGCAGTATTTCAAATGTGAAGTCTCTTTTAGTTCACTCTTAAACATATTTATGCCCATAATAAATAATAAATAAAGTAATATAACTTTAGTGTCAAAGTTATTTTCATTTCCATATTTCATATCAGTGCTCTACTAGGTTAATGTGGTACATGGATTGATTTCTTAAAATATTGTCAGCATATTATGGTGTCATTCAATATATACCAGGTTGTATTCAACAGAAATTGGAATAAAAAATTGCAAAAGCTCTATGTGGTTCAAATTGGCAGCAAGAGAACTTTATTTTGATTCAACAGCTACCAAAATCACTTATTAATTGGTGACATGGAACGATGATTTTAGATCTCTATGCCAACTTCCCATTTTTCTCATAAGCTACCAGATATCCGTAGGCCCTGCTTTTCATAATTTAAACTATAATGTTCATGGCAATGTGGGAGAAAGAGCACTTGGCTTTGTAGTGAAATAGTTGTGGATACAGATTCATTCATTAGTGAGAGAGGCCCAGAGAGGTTAAGTGACTAAATCAAAGTTGAACAGCTAGTCAGTGGCATCATTTGGGGAAGGAAATAGTTTTCCTGACCCCTAGTGCAGTTCCTGTTATATTTCTGTGCCTTTCTGTTCATTCAAAGGCTTCCCTGGTGGCTCAGCGGTAAATAACCCACCTGCCAGTTCAGGAGATGCGTGTTCATTCACTGGGTTGGATTGATCCCCTAGAGTAGGAAATGGCAACTTCGGTATTCCTGCCTGAAAAATCATATGGACAAAGGGGCCTGATGGGCTACAGTTCATGGGGTCACAAAAGAGTCGGACATGATTTAGGGACTAAACAATAACATTCCTTTAAAACTCTTCAGTGGAGCCTAGAGACAGTGATGTGTTATGCGGGCATTAGCTATGAATAGTTGTTATCTTAACTATGAAGACAACCGGAGACATCTGTCTCCCTTGCCTACTTCATTATCACTCCATTAATATACTTGGTCCTTCATAGGAAAGAAAAGTTATCAAGTGAAAACTGTGGGTTAAATGATTTTTGAAATTTTTTTCCATACTTGGATAGAGAGCAATGGGTGTTTGTAAGAGAGATTCTATTTAAAATACAAAACAATTAAAACTTGCAATTTGCTTAGTCAAATTACATTTGCATGTTATATGTAGAAAGAAACTGCTTTAAGCATAAACCAGCCACAGCAGTAGGAATATTTTGAACAGTCTATTTCAAAGCATTGAAAAAGAAGAAAAAAAAGAGAAAGGCTCAATAAAAGAATGTCATTTTTGCCAAACATAACTCCATTTCATTCAAAGTAGCTATTTCTTTAGTAGCAGTTGGCATTGCACCTATGAGCTTCACACTCAGAACATGGAGATGCCTTTTAGGAATTCCAGTGGCGCATTTAAGATAAAGTAAGCTTATAAATATATAACACAGGCTGCTTTAATCATTTTACCTAACATAAATTTGTGCCCCAGAACTTATAGATTTGTGCCTCATAACTTATAAATTTAATATATTTTTTAGCCCAAAATAGTCATTTGTAATTTAACATCCTCTAATACTTAGCTTTATTTCATTTATTCAACTCTGTTCCCTCTCTTTCATTATGGAGGTTGTACTCTATCAAAATTCTTTTATGCTTTATTGCTCCTGTGTAACATTTAGTTTAGGTATGCAAAAGAACATACTAATATGAAAGCCTGGGAGACTGTGTAGACTCTTGAGAGTTTTAAATTTTATTATTATTAATTTTTGGTCCTGCCACATAGCATGTATAATGAGAGTTTCTTTGGATGAATGTGGCTTTTTTTTCTCTGCAATAAAGAAAAAGAAAAACCACGTTGAGTTTTATAAAGTGATCTTTTCAAGGACTAATTCCCTAGAGAGAGACAGTCAACAATTTGTCAGCTGTGTTGACTGATGGACTGAAACCCATGAGAGAGAGAGAAAGAGAGAAGAGAGTGAGTGAGTGTTCATCTTTGGGGCAGGGGAGGGGTGTACTGGAGTGGGGACAAGAAAAATGTAAATGACCCTCTTTTTTGTCAGCTATTCCTTAGTGGCCCAAAACATTTTGAAACGGAATAGAAGAATCGAACAGATGGGAGCATCAAACAAACGGATGGAGCTGGAGTTCTAGGTCAGGGGTCCCCAACTTCCAGGCTGTGGACTCCTACCTCCTGTCAGATCAGCAGCGGCATTAGACTAGAAATAAAATGCACAATAAGTTTAATGCTCTTGAATCATCCTAAAACCATTACCCCTAACCCCCTCAGTCCATGGAAAAATTGTTTTTCATGAAACTGGTCCCTGTGCCAAAAGGTTGGGGACTGCTGATCTAGGCAGTCGTTAAAATATAAAATGTTCTAATTTTCCTGAAAATAGAGGAATAGGCAACTTAAAATGGTTTATTTATTTTTTCTGAGTGGTTTATTCTTTCCAACTGGATAGGAAGTGAAGTGTATTGAGAAGTTAGATAATGCTTATATTCAACCATTTAATTGGTTACCACAAATGGCTCAGTAGGTGGGTGATTAAATTCAGGGTTTTAACAATTTACCAATAAAATGGTCCTTTCTTCTGAAAATGTGTTTATGGCTACTAGGTTAACGGAAACTCAAACTTCTCTGAATATTTGTTGGCTCTTTTCATGGGTATTTACCGATGTGTTATGTTCAAGTAGAGAAACGCATATGTTTAAAAAATGGGAGATGTTATAATAAACATTACTTTAAAGATGTATGAAAAGCTAAATTTGAGAGAGAAAGAGATCTTTTGTCCACTTCTCTTCGAGGCAAATTTGATTTGGGAGGGCTGGGGTATAAATGTTAGATCCTGGTAATACTGGGTGTGTACTCAGAAAATCTAGTCTTTCTCATCCCTGCCAATGGATAGCTGATTGGGAGAAGTAGATGATTTACTTAATAAATTTGAGGCTCAAATTAAATAACAAATGAGGCATTATCCTGCAGTGGATGGGGAGGGCATGCATGTAGGCACCCTACCAGTCTGAATTACAGTGGATGTTGGACAGCATGGATTTGAACTGTGTAGGTTCGGTTACATGTGTATCTTTTTCAATAAATATAGTACCTGTATTTTTATTTTGCTGGTCTTTGAATTTGCTAAGTATGAGGAAAATTTTGTGTTCAATTAGAGATCATAATATGAATCAAAGGAACCCGGGTTTGAGTCCTGATTATGTTCAAACTGTTTCAGCTTCCTGCCTTTGGGTGAATCCTTTATCAATTCTTTTGTTTTTGAGGCAGACACAGTAGTACGCTGAGTTTTGATGGTGCAGGGGATTAAGGGGATCGTCACCCCTAACTCTTGCATTGTTCAAGGGTTAGCTTTGTGCTCAAATTATTTTAACTATGTATTCCTTGCCTCCTGCAGAAGAAAAACCAGCAGAGGACACTGGGATGATTGTCACCTTGCACAGAAAGAGTAGAATGTAATTATGCGCTCTTCAGAGCATTGGAACTCTTCAGTCTCTGAAATCACAGCTTGCTGGGCTTGTGTATAAAATGAAGGACATGGGCTAGTCCTGAAAGGGCATTCCAGGGAATTTAGGCGAAACCACATTCATGCTTCATGAGGATTAAAACAACAGAAAAAGGTGACTGTTAACACAGTGCAAACAGAATAGAGAGAAGCCCAAGGTAAGAGAATGAGCAGTAACAGGTTTATGCAGGAATTCTTAATGGAGAGTTGAATTCTGAACTAGCTTTGGAAGAAGGAAAGTAGGAGCTAGTGGGTACGTGGTTGGAAGCAGTTCCACTGAAATCCCTGAAGGTGGCTGAGTTCAAGAAGTAGCTAGTAGACCAGAGATGATGGAAAATGTGAAAGTAAAAGTATTAGTTGTTCAGCTGTGTCTGACTGTTTGCAAGCCCATGGACTGTAGCCTGCCAGGCTCCTCTGTCCATGGGATTCTCCAGGCAAGAATATTGGAGTGGGCAGCCATTCCCTTCTCCAGGGGATCTTCCCAACCCGGGGTTTGATCCCCGGTCTCCTGCATTGCAGGTGGATTCTTTACAGTCTGAGCCACCAGGGAAGCCCAGAGATAATGGAAGAGAAGCTGAAAGGCCAGGCCAAGGAGATTCAGATGAGAATTAGGGACCAGTGGGGAGTTTTGAGCAAGGACATGGCATGATGGAATTGATGTCTGGGGAAGATCATTCTACAGTCCAGCATTTCTGTGCAGGATGAAAAGAGAGAGAGGGCTGGAGAATCAGGTAGGAGGCAATTGAAGGCATGTGGTAACACAGTTGATGGAGGCTGTGGAATCATAGAAGGAAACAAGTGGGTAGGTCTGAGAGACAGTGGAGAAGTATACGTGACAGATTATTTCTGTTTTTAGTTAGCCTGTTTGTGACCATTTGTTCTGCTTCCTATTCTTATGGAGCCAGTTTTGAAGAAATAAAATTTCTGGGTTATTATGGACAAAGAAATGCTTTGAGGAAATTTCCCAGTTGTCTTTGCTCTATATCCTGATTACAGACAACCTGGGCTATTCAAACATAGACTGGTCCTTAATTCTGTCATAAAGCAGTCACAGATCTGTTTATGCCAGGGGTCCCATCAGTATTCTGTGTTCCTGGTCTAGCGAGTTCTTCTTATCCAGAAAGTCTGTATGATGTTGTTTTTCTGTCTTACCTTACTCTATCGGCATTTAACCAGTTCCTTTAATGTGTTAGCTCTTGTCGAGCTTTATTTTTTGGCAGGCGGTAATTCAAGTTTCTGATATAAAGAAGCAAATGGCCTAGTGAGAGTAATGCCATTTTTGGAATGTGCACTTTGTGTACAGCATGTTTCTAGGCCCTCCTTTGGCATTAGTTTTTAGCACTTACCATCATTTGTTGAATGCTTACGATGTGCCTGGTTCTGTGCACCAAGCATTTTATTCAATACATGGGTAATCTCATGTAATTTTCCTAACAATTAGAAAGTAGCTAGTTTTCTTCCTTCCATTTGATACATAAAGGAGAACAAGACAGTTCTAATGGAAGCATTGCTTTACTGTATGTTTGTAGCTGGTCTGTGATCATGTAACATACCTTATTGCTTTCTTAAATGAAACGTTATATAACACCTCTCAATGGAGTCAAGATGAGAGATGGCTAAGTTTTAAAGTTCTTTTTCTTAGATATAATTCCTGTTCTGTGTCCACAGATGAGTCAGGAACATCTCTTTCTTTCTGTGAAAGTGTCCGATGGCTTCTTAACAACTCCTCTCTCATTTGTGACCGTCCAACAGTGAGTTGTCCCTTGAGCTAGTGACGTGGTTATCACTGGGGAGTTTTCACTAAAAGCTCAGTGACTTCTTTAATGCAGATGTCAGAGATGTTGGAGGAGAGGAAGGGAAGTCGTATTTAATGGCGTTTGAGATCTTTCCCAACCCTGAAATACTTTTATGATTCTAAGTTCCATTAAAACTATTTCAGAACACAGTTAAAAGTAGAGTAGCAATTCTTAGGTCAGTGTTTTATAGCTTTTGGCCAAAGGCCATTCAAAGGTTAACTTGAGCAAAGAGAGATGAATATAATAGAATTTGGGGAAAAAAAAATTTGAACAGAAACCAAGTTGAAGTAACTTTATGTGCAAAAAGGAGGTAATTTTTAAGGGTAAATTTCAGAAGAGAAATCTTCAGATCAGTATAGTACTATGCCATTTAAATTTTAGAGTATAAAATTATCTGACTTTTAAAAAGTCAGTAAAAATAGATTCTAAACATAATGTTGGCATTCAGTGAGCTTCTAAAGTAGCTTAAGTTCTCAAGGAAGCCTTGCAAATGATAATTTTATTTTCATTACAGAAAGCATTGCACACTTCTGTCTATGCCAAACACTGTACTACATGTTCTATAAGGATTTTTCTCTACAATTTTTACTCTGACTTCATGAGGTAAATATTATTATTGGCATAATTTTCAAATGAGCATTTCAAAGCTAAGGAAAGTAAAGAAATCTCCTAAAGATGGTATCTGGATTTGAACATAGATCTGACTCTTATATCTGCTCTCTGTAGCCTACTATTTTTCTCAGTGCCTCTGCAGAATGCACAGTTTCATCTATTAAAAAATGACTCTATCTATCATGCTTATTTATGGTGTACCTTGCCATAGAGTTGAAGCATTCTTACTTGGATAAGCTAGGTTAATTGAAAGGAGAAGCCACATCGTATTTATTGGTTCTGAATGTTAAGCTTCAAATTATTTTGGAACCTGGTCTCTTAGTAACTGAATGTGTGGCTGTTACATGTTAGATAAAATAAAAAGAAATTCATGTAAAATACTAAGCCGTATCTTAGACTTGAATACAGATTACTTGGGTGAATGAATAGTTGCTTTTCGAAGATTTTTTTCTTTCTCAGCTCCCAAAACACAAAAAGCATCATGTTTTAGTAATTTGAAAATATAGCCTTCTTGGTGCTTACTTGTAAATATATAGCATTTTAAAAATCAGGCTGTGCTGTCCCTGTTCATCAGCATGGCTCACTTGTACCAATTATCTTAAGTAAAGGAAAATTGAATTTTCAGTGAGTGATGGAAAATGAAAGGGCATATTCATACTTTACGAGTTGTCCATCTTTGTAGTTTTTACACTTTTGCCTGAAAGTATAAATGTATTTCATAAATCTTAAATATATCAGCATTTACATAAATCTTTATAATTATCTGAAATGGCCAATTAAATCTTGAAAGAAAATCTGGAGTATCAGAAATATACATTTTAAACTTATGATACATAAGTGTTTACAGTTAAATATACTTATTAAGGAAAATTAATCATGCCTCTGCCTCAAAAAAGGGCCTGCTTTTCATGTTTTGGTAGAAAAAAATTTTGATGAAACAAAAATACGCTAACCCATTTTCTACTCTCATTAAATAACCCTGTTCGTTTCCTGTTTTGATTTTGGACATTATTCCAAGATGATCTCTCTAGAGAGTGTAAAATTCATGCTCTAAAAATATAATGACAATTTTAACCTCACCACAAGGCAAGTCTTTCCATTTTCCAGTAAGTTTATATTGAGGTGCTTAAGAGGAAACCACTTAGAATTAAGTATTTAGTTTTTAAATAAGATTTTTAGATTTATATTGACAATTATATTTTTACCAATTATCTAGGAAGTTATCATTTATGTCCATCAATGGAGAAGCAATTATTCACTTGCAAAAGAAAACTATTCTCTCCTTTAATGGGAAGAAATTGTCATCATGAACTTGGAAACTTACAAATGAGCACAAGTTTCCAAGTGAAATGGCACCCCACTCCAGTATTCTTGCCTGGAGAATCCCATGGATGGAGGAGCCTGGTGGGCTACAACCCATGGGGACCAAAGAGTCAGACACAACTGAGCGACTTCACTTTCACTTTCCAAGTGTCAGAAGGTTCTCAGCATATCAGTGTCAGTAAGGTCTAACTTCAGTTTTTTTTTATTTTTTTCCTTTAGCATTTGTAACCTTTGGATGGTTTATTGAAGGGGTTTTAAAAGCATCTTTCAAGAAAAAGTTTTGGAGTTTTTTTTTTTTTTTTTATGAAAGTTAGTTGTGGACTAGAGTTGTGGAACTTGCTCTCTAGAATTGTGAACCCTTGAAAATAGTAGGAATTCCTTCCATTTTATAAGAGAACATTGCCTTAAGTTAAATAATGATGAACTATATCAATATTAGGAGGAGTGAGGTTGCAATGGGAAGGAGATTCAGATTTTTCTGACTTTGCTAAAATTACAACAAACTGAGGCCCACTGTGAAGACAGAAAAGGTATGCAGAAGAACATTTCAAGTCCTGAAGCCAGTCTTTACACACACCACTGTTTTCTGTAGGCTCAGTATATAATTTTTTCTTTCTTCAGAACGTACTCATATTATTTTCTTGGTGCATTTTCTAGTTTCTGTTTGTTAGCTGCTTGCCAACTCTGTTAAAATCAGAGAATTTCCTAAGCACATATGATTTGCAATGTCCATGCAGGTATAATGTCTATGACTTAAAGTTTCTGTAATGAACTTGGTGCACTTGACATAGGTATGTCCCCCAATAGATAAGGCAGAATCTCATTTCCCCCGCTACTATGCTGCATTCCCCTAGTATGCTGCATGTATACTAAATGCCTCTTAAGTATTTTGTAAAGATGATCTAATAAAGCTGAGAGCCATTGTAGCAATTTCCCATTACTGTTCTAACAAATTACAACAAATGTAGTAGCTTAAAACAATGCAAATTTGCTACATTTGCATCTATAGGTTAGAAGTCAGATGAGTCTCTTTGGGCTAAAATGAAGTGGGTGGAGTCAGTTTCTTTCTTGGAGCTCTCTGGGAGAACCTATTACCATTTCTAGCTTCTCGAGACTCCCCACATTCCCTGGTTTATTACTCTTTTCCATCTCCAAAGCCACCAGAGGCTGATTCCGTCTTATTACACTGACTCTGGTTCTCCTACCTCTCGTACTTACCAGGACCCTTATGATTTCATCGAACCTCCCTGGATAAAGTCATCTCCCCGTCTCAAGGTCTGTGGAACCCCTAATAGCATCTGCAAGTCCCTTTGCCATTTAGTGAAAGGCACTCAGTTCAGTTTAGTCACTCAGTTCAGTTCAGTTCAGTTGCTCAGTTGTGTCCAGCCCTTTGCGACCCCCATGGACCACAGCAGACCAGGCCTCCCTGTCCATCACCAACTCCCGGAGCTTACTCAAACTCATGTCCATTGAGTCGGTGAAGCCATCGAACCATCTCATCCTCTGTCACCCCCTTCCCTTCTTACCTTCAATCTTTCCCAGCATCAGGGTCTTTTCAAATGAGTTAGTTCTTATCGTCAGCTGGCCAAAGTATTGACATTTCAGCTTCAGCCTTAGTCCTTCCAATGAATATTCAGGATTGATCTCCTTTAGGATTGACTGGTTACAGTCCAAGGGACTCTCAGGAGTCTTCTCCAACACCACAGTTCAAAAGCATCAATTCTTTGGTGGTCAGCTTTCTTTGTAGTCCAACTCTCACATCCATACATGACCACTGGAAAAACCATAGCTTTGACTAGATGGACTTTTGTTGGCAAAAGTCGCTCAGTTGTGTCCAGCTCTGTATGACTCCAGCCTCCTCTGTCCATAGAATTCTCCAGTCAAGAATACTGGAGTTGTTCTACCAAAAATTTTGAGAAGAGCTAACACCTATCTTACTGATACTATTCCAGGAAATTGCAGAGGAAGGTAAACTTCCAAACTCATTCTATGAGGCCACCATCACCCTAATACCAAAACCTGACAAAGACAGCACCAAAAAGAGAACTACAGGCCAATATCACTGATGAACATAGATGCAAAAATCCTTAACAAAATCCTAGCAATCAGAATCCAGCAACACATTAAAAAGATCACACACCATGACCAAGTGGGCTTTATCCCAGGGATGCAAGGATTCTTCAAAATCCCCAAATCAATCAATGTAATTCACCACATTAACAAATTGAAAAATAAAAATCATATGATTATCTCAATAGATGCAGAGATGGCCTTTGACAAAATTCAACATCCATTTATGATAAAAACGCTCCAGAAAGCAGGAATAGAAGGAATGTACCTCAACATAATAAAAGCTATATATGACAAACCCACAGCTAACATTATCCTCAATGGTGAAAAATTGAAAGCATTTCCCCTAAAGTCAGGAATAAGACAAGGGTGTCCACTTTCACCACTACTATTCAATATAGTTCTGGAAGTTTTGGCCACAGCAATCAGAGCAGAAAAAGAAATAAAAGGAATCCAAATTGGAAAAGAAGTAAAACTCTCACTGTTTGCAGATGACATGATCCTCTACATAGAAAATCCTAAAGACTCGACCAGAAAACTACTAGAGCTAATCAATGAATATAGTAAAGTTGCAGGATATAAAATCAACACTCAGAAATCCCTTGTATTCCTATACACTAATAATGAGAAAGTAGAAAAAGAAGTAAAGGAAACAATTCCATTCACCATTGCAACGAAAAGAATAAAATACTTAGGAATATACCTACCTAAAGAAACTAAAGACCTATATATCGAAAACTATAAAACACTGATGAAAGAAATCAAAGAGGACACTAATAGATGGAGAAATATACCATGTTCATGGGTCGGAAGAGTCAATATAGTGAAAACGAGTATACTACCCAAAGCAATCTACAGATTCAATGCAATTCCTATCAAACTACCAGCAGTATTTTTCACAGAACTAGATCAAATAATCTCAAGATTTGTATGGAAATACAAAAAACCTCGAATAGCCAAAGCAATCTTGAGAAAGAAGAATGGAACTGGAGGAATCAACTTGCCTGACTTTAGGCTCTACTACAAAGCCACAGTCATTAAGACAGTATGGTACTGGCACAAAGACAAAAACATAGATCAATGGAACAAAATAGAAAGCCCTGAGCTAAATCCACACACCTATGGACACCTTATCTTCGACAAAGGAGGCAAGAATATACAATGGAATAAAGACAGTCTCTTTAACAGGTGGTGCTGGGAAAACTGGTCAACCACTTGTAAAAGAATGAAACTAGGCCTCTTTCTAACACCACACACAAAAATAAACTCAAAATGGATTAAAGATCTAAATGTAAGACCAGAAACTATAAAACTCCTAGAGGAAAACATAGGCAAAACACTCTCCTACATAAATCACAGCAGGATCCTCTATGATCCACCTCCCAGTATACTGGAAATAAAAGCAAAAATAAACAAATGGGATCTAATTAAAGTTAAAAGCTTCTGCACAACAAAGGAAAATATAAGCAAGGTGAAATGACAGCCTTCTGAATGGGAGAAAACAATAGCAAATGAAGCAACTGACAAACAACTAATCTCAAAGATATACAAGCAACTCCTGCAGCTCAACTCCAGAAAAATAAATGACCCAATCAAAAAATGGGCCAAAGAACTAAATAGGCATTTCTCCAAAGAAGACATACGGATGGCTAACAAACACATGAAAAGATGCTCAACATCACTCATTATCAGAGAAATGCAAATCAAGACCACAATGAGGTACCATTTCACACCAGTCAGAATGGCTGCGATCCAAAAGTCTACAAGCAGTAAATGCTGGAGAGGATGTGGAGAAAAGGGAACCCTCTTACACTGCTGGTGGCAATGCAAACTAGTATAGCCACTATGGAGAACAGTGTGGAGATTCCTTAAAAAATTGCAAATAGAACTGCCTTATGACCCAGCAATCCCCCTGCTGGGCATACACACCGAGGAAACCAGAATTGAAAGAGACACATGTACCCCAGTGTTCATTGCAGCATTGTTTATAATAGCCAGGACCTGGAAACAACCTAGATGTCCATCAGCAGATGAATGGATAAGCAAGCTGTGGTACATATACACAATGGAGTATTACTCAGCCCTTAAAAAGAATAAATTTGACTCAGTTCTAATGAGATGGATGAAACTGGAGCCAATTATACAGAGTGAAGTAAGCCAGAAAGAAAAACACCAATACAGTATACTGACACATATGGAATTTAGAAAGATAGTAATGATGACCCTGTATGTGAGACAACAAAAGAGACACAGAGGTATAGAATGGACTTTTGGACTCTGAGGGAGAGGGAGAGGGTGGGATGGATTGGGAGAATGGCATTGAAACATGTATACTATCATGTAAGAAACGAAGCACCAGTCTCTGTTCAATATAGGACACAGGATGCTTGGGGCTGGTGCATGGGATGATCCAGGGAGATGATATGGGGTGGGAGGTGGGAGGGGGCTTCGGCATTGGGAGATCGTGTACACCTGTGGCTGATTCATGTCAATGTATGGCAAAACAAATACAGTATTGTAACGTAGAATAAAGTATTAAAAAAAAAAAGAATACTGGAGTTGTTAGCCATTACCTTCTGCAGGTGATCTTCCTGACTCAAGGGTTAACCTGGATCTCCTGGATTTCAGGTAGATTTTTTTACCATCTGAGCCACCAGGGAAGTCCTTTGTCATATACAGTATTAATGATATACTCCCAGACTCAGGGATTAGAAAGTGAACATCTTTGGGAAGCCATGGTTTTGCCTTCTGTAGGCATAAACATTTTTTTAAAGTGATTGAAAATGGTCTTTGGTTTGGGAAATTATTATATACCTTTTTTTTTTGGATAGACTTAATCATAACTTTGCACCCATGATATTTTTCTTTCTCTGCATTCTACATGGGGGCAAATTTGAACTATCAGTAATCAGATAGCTACAGTACTGAAGTTCATTACAAATAATAATTGATAACATTCATTGAACACTACACTGAGAGCTGGGTACTTTTTAATGCCTTATCTCACAGAATCCTTACAACCCTCTGCAGAAGATATTATTTTTCTCCCATTTTACAAGCGATAAAATTGTAGATTTGAAATTTTAAGTAATTTTCCCAAGGCTACCCAACTAGTGAATGACAAGTGTGATAGGAACACAAGTGATGTGACGCCGAGACCGGTTCTTGTATGTGCATTCACAGCTGCTCGATGATAGAGATATTTGTTTGCAAATCTCGTCACTCATGTATGCAGTCACAGTGGGCACCCCTCGGTGCTCACTGAATGCATAAATGGTCTTACACAATGATTTACGCTATTGATTTTCTGACTGGTTTCATAATGGGTGAGATAAATATGAATTTAATGGCACAGTATTAAGCGCCGGTGCCGCACGGTTGTACTCAGTGTTCTCCAGGATGGTTGGTCTCCATGTTGGCAGCAGCCTCAAGAGCAGGCCCTCATTATTGCTGTCCCCCTGGTCCTGGTATTATGTGGACATCTGTCATACCTCTGCTCTACCTCTAGGGTCATCTCCCTCCTAAACATTTCGGCAGCAACTTTAGAAACAACTGTCTCCCTCACCTAGGTAAAAACTAGCTGCTCTCTATCGAATGAGGGTGGCCCTTGGCCATTCATGTTTACTCTTTCTCAGGAGTGACTTTGATCTAAAGCCATAGAATTTAAATCCTTGGAGCCCTACCATCCCACATATGTAGCAAAGGGCAAAACCCATGTGAAAGGCATATATGGTAGAACAAATTGAAATGATATAGCCTGAGGCATTGACCTTGCAAGGATGTCACCTGTGGACAATTTCAGTATGGCACCAAGAGGCTTTTGTTTAAGCGTCAGTTCCAGTCCCAACTCTGCCATGTGAAAGCTTGGTGATGTCAGGCAAGCTCATTAATCTCTTTGGGGAGGGAAAAGACTTTGGCATGTCTGGGTTGACTCTTGTGGGTATATACATATGATTAAGAGTCGGTCATTGATGTCTAAGGAAACCATGATTTCCTGAGGGAAAACTCGCATGGAATAACCTAATTCATGTAAATCAAAATTACAAGCTCTGAGTAATTATCACTGGATACATCCTTCTTGGTTTTCTTCTAAAAGAAAAAGCAGCCCCGACATTTGGAAACTGATCCAATGCTCAAAGTAAGACTTCAGAGTTCTAACAAGGTGATTTGCTGCTTTAAAACAGAGCCATGTGGTTCTCTTTGGACATAAACCATCTTATATGCTATCTTTTTCAGACTGGGTAATCGGTCAAGCAGCAAAATACTAGACATCTTCTACTTTCTCTTAATGTGTAATGGATGCCATAGCAATTGCAGCTTTTGGCTTGCTCTAATCTATAGGTTAGATTTATTGAGATATCCAGTCATAGAGTTGCCTGTGCTTTTTGATGGCATCCAGTTTAGAATGAACCTTCAGTTCCTTAGAACCTCCTTAAAATTATCCAATAAAAGCCTTGATACTATAATCAGTTCTTTCTAACATTGCTGGGATTCCTCAGAGCTCCCCAAAGGGTGCATTTTCCCTCCCTGAAATGAAGAACAAACCCAACTTGTCAACTGCAGCTAAAAATGTTTAGCTGAAGGGCACTGACATTTCTAAAAACTAATTCACTCAACGACTGAAATCAGATAGTTGTGAAAAATCTTAGGATTCTACAACTGTGTTTAACTTGCTGCTGCTGCTGCTAAGTCACTTCAGTCGTGTCCGACTCTGTGCAACCCCATAGATGGCAGCCCACCAGGCTCCCCTGTCCCTGGGATTCTCCAGGCAAGGACACTGGAGTGGGTTGCCATTTCCTTCTCCAAGGCATGAAAGTGAAAAGTGAAAGGGAAGTCACTGAGTTGTGTCCAACTCACAGCGACCCCATGGACTGCAGCCTACCAGGCTCCTCTGTCCATGGGATTTTCCAGGCAAGAGTACTGGAGTGGGGTGCCATTGCCTTCTTTGGTTCTTTAAAAGTAAATTTTCTTATTTTTATCCATATACATGGTTGAAAAAATCAGTAAGACTAGAAGGACTTGTAATGAAGAACAATATTCCTGCATGCCCTTTACGTCTAGTCCCAAAAAGAAACATGATATGGGTGTCATTACTCTCTCTAATCAGAAACTTGACTCTTATATTTAATTTCCAAGAACTCCTTCCTGTTCTGATTATCCTTTCTTCATTGTATCCTCTTAGACATTTTTGGTTTTTTTTTTGATGCAATATCCTCCGAGTTTCTCCTGTGTAGACACAGATTTGATGACATTATATTCTTCTTATTAATATTAGGCTTCCCTGGTGACTCAGAGGGTTAAGCATCTGCCTGTGATACGGAAGGCCCCGGTTTGATCTCTGGGTTGGGAAGACCCCCTGGAGAAGACAACGACAACCCACTCCAGTGTTCTTGCCTGGAGAATCTCATGGACAGAGGAGCCTGGTGGGCTACAGTCCATGGGGTCGCAAAGAGTCGGACACGACTGAGTGATTACACTTAGCGCTTACTTAAGTAACTTTTCTGCCTCTCAAACACTATGTGTATGTGTTTGAGTGTTATGCATTTTGCTTTCACCTTTGGGTTGTAGAAGTGATCTTAGCTTGTTTGTTCATATTGACAGGAATGAAGATTTTGGAGGGTCGACTCATGATTGTTGGGGTAGACCTTGATAGCACAGAAAACCCTCATACTTTTGATCCCTAAATGCCAGAATGCTAAAACTTTTGTTCTTATCTACTAATTGGTAATTCTGTCCTAATTGTAAACAGTCATATATGAAGGTTTTATGTATGAAATTTGTCTTTAGCTTAATGAAGTGTAGCTTCAATGTATACTTAAATGTATACGTCAATCTATTAAAAACAAAAAGCCCGGTATGGCTTTAATTGTGATTGTCATATGATCTTTTTGTTTGCTCACAGAAAACAAAGGGAAATTCCAAAAAGGCTCTATGACCAGTCTACTTTGTATATTAGTGCTCTCTTTGACATCTTAGGCAAAGCTACTCAAAAACAGTCTATTATTGTGCTCATCTCGGTGCTATCACAGATAAGCTCTCCATTGAGTTTATGCTGCTGTGCTGTGCTCAGTCACTCAGACATGTCCAACTATTTGGGACCCCATGTACCACAGCCTGCCAGGCTCCTCTGTCCGTGGAGATTTTCCAGGGAAGAATACTGAAGTGGCAGCCTATCCTTTCTCCAGGGGAACTTCCCGACCCAGGAATTAAACTGGGGTCTCCTGCATTGCAAGCAGATTCTTTACCAGCTGAGCTACCAGTGGAGCTCCCATTGAGTTTATACATGACCCCAAATATTCTAAGTGCTTTATGTATCCTAATTTACTTTTTATGCCAACCCTTTGAGTCACTTTCCACATTCTCCATATAATTTTCAAAGTATTGCCATTTAAATTTTTTCCTTTGCTTTGAAAAATGAAAATTTTCATGATAATTAAAAAAACCTGGTTAGAATTACAAGCATGGATATTGATTCCCTAATTTTAGTTGAATCCAGATTTACACATATACCCAACTGTTTTCACATATAAATTTGAACTCTAATGTCAGTCTGTTTGCATGGAATTCAAAAGTTCTTCTAATATTTTAAGAATAGATGAGTTATTTTTATCAGTATCTTTGTGTGGGACATTAAAATGATCTCAATTTGCATTTACTGTCTTTTGTCATAAGTTACTTCATCTGCTTTGCATCTGTGTCTTGCTTTGGAAAACTAATGCTGCTTAAGCTTTAAATCCTAACTTTCAAAGTATGCAAAAAAATTAAACAATATGGAAAATTCATGGTATAGCAGCATGATTCTCTAGGTTGAAGAGAGTTCATGCTGAAACGCCTAGTGTCTATCTACACTTAAGAGTGCAAGTCAAATGCATCTAGTTTTCTAGGGTCTGATAAACAGCCTTTTGTAAAGTCTTTTAATTGCCATGGGAATATATTCTACATTTGCAGTCACTGAAATTAAATACTTGGTAATTAGAAGTTAGATGTTATTGCTTATTTAAAAAGAAACAATAAGATAAGTACTTTAAAAAATGGTAAAAATTCACTATTCATGTTTCAAGCTTAGTGTTAATAGGCATTGATTCAGCAGCAAAGACTTTAATTTGATGAAAATATATGCTGATATAATGAAAATAAATACATTTTAATGAGAGTCTGTTATAGTTACTGGTAATTATGATCTTCAGGATGCCATCTTAACTTCTAAATTTTAGTACAACGTTCACTCTGGCCTGTTGGTTATCTGGATTAGGGTCCTGGTGACATTTTCAGGTGATCTCATAGTGATGATAAGGATATCTCACTCTTGTAAGTGCTCTATGGTTTTTGACATGCTTTCATATGCATCATCTCATTATCTTTACCACTGCCTCCAAGTTTTCAAAGCAGGAAAACATAGTAGAGAATGTACACAGGAATGTGCTTAAATGTCTGCCTGCAAAAGCTTGGAGGTCTTAATTACTTGACAAATCTTTTTCCATAATAGTGACACTCCAAGGAAGAGTCAGGTGAGAAAGTCAGGCAAGTAGTCAAGGAGAGAACCTCACAGGCCTTCAGAAATGTATACTTGCAGGTGGTGCAAACAGGACATCTACAAGCCATATTTGAACTGTATATGTATTTTATTTTGCCAGGATGGCATTTTGAACATTTAGGATTTAATTCCTTTTGGTAGCCAAGTAGCCCAAAGCCTCACTGATCTATATTGCCTTTCCCCTGGCTTGAGCTTACTCGCTTGTATCGACTTTCCTAGTTCTGAAGAAAGGGCTACCTTGTTCTCTTTCCCTGGAAAACTCTAGCCACATTTTGTTCTATGTGAATAGGGCTCTCAGGAGCAGTACTGGCCATTTGGAAGACTTTTGATTTTTTTTTTTTTTTTAATCTGGTATGAAAGATGGAGGGACCTCATCTTGTTGAGTGCAATTAGGAAGACTTCAAGAGGAGGTGACTTCTAAGATGGACCTTCAAGAAATGAACTTCATTCTAATGGTTTTGCTCAGATGCTCTGACTCATAGGGAACAACTGGAAAATTGGGGAGCTGGCTTGTTGAAAACTTGAGTAAATCACTGCTTGTATATATACAACTTAGTCACCAACACAATTGCTCAAGTCAGAAGCCTGTGAGTCATACGAAACCTCTTCTGTCTTCCACCCTGTTTGACTGTTAGAGACTTCAGTGTTTCCCTTTCTAAATATTTCTCCAGTGTCCTCTCCACTCTATAGCATTATTTACTCAATCATGGTTCAGGCCTTAATAATTTTATAGCAAACTGTCTGACTCTTTTACTGTGAGGCCCCCTGACAAAAAGCCTCCAAATCTTTCCATAGTCTTCATGTTAGAGAGAAAGTTTCTAGCATTAAAAGTCTAATACACTTTAATTCCTGCATTTCTCTTCATTATAATCTCTTGGCGTAAGCTTTTACTATCGAACTGCTTGTAGTTCCCTGCATACATCCTTCTGTTTTATGTCCTTTAGCTTTGGTCATCGGCTTCCTAGGTGGTGCAGTGGTAAAGAATCAGCCTGCCAATGCAGGAGATGGAGAAGCCAGTTTGATCTGTGGGTTGGGAAGATCCTCTGGAGGGGGAAATGGCAACCCACTCCAGTATTCTTGCCTGGAAGAGTTCCTTGGAAAGTGGAACATGGCAGGCTACAGTCCATGGGGTCACAAGGCGTCAGACAAGACTGAACATGCATGCAGGCACCTTGAGTCATATGGTTCTCTTTGTCGGAAGCAACCTTTCCACACTTGGCTGATAATGTCTTACTTCCTTGCAAGGCTTATATCTAGCATCACCTCCTCAGGGATGTTTTGCCTGGTTCTTACTTATTGATGGTCTTCAGTTGAGACAGTGAGGAAAGGCCAAGATTTTTGAAGACTTGGCTGGCAATGTCTTACTTCCTTGCAAGGTTTTTATGTAGCATCACCTCCTCAAGAAACTTTTGCCTGATTCTTACTTATTGATGGTCTTCAGTTTGAGACAGTGAGGAAAGGCCAAGATTTTTGAAGAGATGGTCAGAGTCTCTTGTGCCCATCTTGACTTGCTTCTTGCCCATTTTTTAAACCACTGGCTGTTGTTGCAGCAATCGAATGTGCATAGTTGTAACACAAGAGCACCATGTCTCAACTATAATTCACCTTCCTCTTTTCTGAGGCCTACTAGGTGTGTGAACTTGGAAGAGAATGGTACTTAACATTTCTTGGGGAATCCTAGACCAGTGGGATATGGACGCCATATACAAGTATTCTCTGCTCTTATGTTTCCTACAGACAATTCTGAGGTGCATTCTATGGAGTTTCCACTGGCACTAAGCCCCAGTTGCCATGTAGGTGATTGATTGAATTGGCTGTCTTTCCTTCCTTGAGTCTCTCTTCCTTTTCTTGCTTCTTGGGACCAATTCCCCAAAGAAACTATGTGCACAAAGACTCTTCTCAGTCTCTCTTTTCTGGATCCCAGGCTAAGACCAAAGATACAGAAGCATGCGTATATGTGAAGTGGTCAGATTCTCAAATTTCATATGTATTTTCAGAATTCTTAATTTCTAGATTTTTTTTTCTAAAACTGACATGCCTATGAGTATATTAGGGTGATCAATAAAATACTTTTGAGTATTAAAAGTTGCATTCTGTGAATTAGAATAGAATAGAAGGGAATTAGAGACATAACTTAAGAAAGAAAAGTAGTGATAGAAAATTTCTGAGGGTTAAGAATTTATTCATGTACTCTTTAAAAGGAAAAATTGTCCATTTTTTATTCAGTATAATGTTTAGTGGTTTTGTCAAGACAAATGTACAATACTTATTCATCAGCAGTTCTTACTGTATGCATATAAGGCAAGTACAAACCTACTGCAGTTGGGTAGCCTTGTTGATTATTACTTATTTCCAAACTCCATGCACTTTTAAAAATGGATGATGGTGGGTGATAAGAGAGTAATACAAGTTTTGTTTTAAAATGTCAATATTTACTAGTTTCAAGGAATTATATCCATTGCAACTATTTAAACATATGATGAAAAATTTGGAGGGCCCAGTTTAGCATGAATTGAGGCGCATAGTTCTAAAGAATTACTTTAGAGGAAATGTGAGCAAAAATCTGAAGAGCCTTGGTTTAGACCAGAGGTTCTTAACTGTGGGTCCCACTGGAAACACCTAGGCAAGTTGAAAATACTAATGCCTGGGCCCCACTGCCAGACATTCTGAGACAGCTGATCTGGGGTAAGCCCCAGGAACTGTTAGTTTTTTAAATTTATTTTTTAATTGAAGTATAGTTGATCTACAGTGTTGTATTAATTTCTGGTACAGAGCAAAATGACTAAGTTAGACACACATATACATTCTGTTTTTAATATTCTTTACCATTATGGTTTATCTCAAGATACTGAATATAGCTCCCTGTGCTCTACAGGAGGGCTTTGTAGTCTATCCATTCTGTATCTGCTAACCCCAAGCTCCCCGTCTATCTCCCTAGTGCACCACCTCACCCCTTTGGTAGCCACTGGGGATTCTTTATGTCAAAGAGACTGTTTTGTAGATAGGTTCATTTGTGCCATATTTGAGATTCCACCTATCAGTGCAATCATATGGTATTTGTCTTTCTCTTTCTGACTTAGTCACTTAATATGATTGTCTTTGGTTGCAAGGAATTATTTTTTAAAGGCTTATTAGCAGGTTTACATAGTGTTAGAGATGACCTCCATTGTCTCAGACTCACTCCCGTAATAATCCAGACATAGCACCTACCACACTGCACAGAAATGAGGTTAACTTAGATGCTGGCAAGAGCCAGGTGTCAAATGGACCAGGTTGGGGAACTGCAGTGAAGTAGAGAGCACATGCTCCCTTCAAAGGAAGCAGCTCAGACTTTGTTTCAGCCAGTGCTTGACTTGCTGGCAAATGGGCTCAGAGATGCCAAACATGATTTTTTTTTAACTTTTAATTTTTTATTGAAGTGTAGCTGATCAACAATGTTGTGATAATTTCAGGTGAAAGCGAAGGCACTCAGCCATACATATTCATGGATCCATTCCCCCTTAAACACCCCCTCCTCTCCAGGCTGCCACGTAACACTGAGCAGAGTTCCACGTGCTATACAGTGGCTTCTTGTTGGTTATCCATTTTAAATACAGCAATGTGTACATGTCCATGTTCATTTTTTTAAGCACAGCAGGAAATCTAGTTCATTTTTAGACATGTAATATATGACTTTAGAGCATTGTTTAAAGTTTTCCTCACTCACTCCTCTTTATTTCATTTTTTTTCCAGTGCCATTTCAGGCCATGTATAATTGTGAGTCAGAGGGCATCCATGGGCCTGCAGTTTTACAGTCACTGGAAACATTACATGAGAGTCTTGCCCTGTAACCAGTAGGGTCTCCAGGACAGGGACAAGATGTCACTCTCACATTACTTCCCTGCCACTTGGAATATGAAGGTTGAGATATGTACTCATAACAAATGATGTTCTTTAAGTTTTTGTTCAGGGTTCTCAAAGAAAATTGGACAGTTGGAAAAGCCCACTTCATTCATTTGTAGATTGTTTACTCCAAAGCTGTACAAATTATCTTGTATCTTTCTTCTTTATGGGTAGATAAAATTATCTGAGGGTTATTCTAGGAAAGGTGAGAGACCAGCTGTTTATTAGCAGAAAATTTTGAAAGTTTCTCAGAAAGTTAAAGAATGAACTTTACAAAAATATGTTTCATTTATTTTTATAAATTTTAACTCTGATGGCAAATAATTCTAGATACTTCTCATTGTAACTAAAGACATCATTTAATATTTGCAGATCAGGAAGTAGAAAGGAAACTAATATTATGAAGGAAGGAACTTGAGCAAAAGTATGCCATCTAAGTCTTTAAAGGCTAGAAAAATCTACCGGGAACGTTAGTCATCACCGAAAAGATTAACACTTTGACTACTGATTGACTAAAATAGTATATGAGAAATACTTGGAGATTAATATTTGGAGATTAATCCAGTATGGTTTATTTCCTCAAACAGAATGTTGGTATGTCCAGTTCATCCTTTTAGTCTCTTTTAGTTTAGTATTTAACCAGGAAATTGAGTGGGTGGCATACGGCAAAAAATGGTCAGTTTTACATGTCTTGTTCTGAGACATCAGTTCAGTTCAGTTGCTCAGTCGTGTATGACTCTTTGCGACCCCATGGACTACAACATGCCCTGCTACCCTGTCCATCACCAACTCCCGGAGCTTTCTCAAACTCATGTCTATTGAGCTGATAATGCCATCCAACCATCTCATCTTCTGTCAGCCCCTTCTCCTGCCTTCAGTCCTTCCCAGCAGCAGGGTCTTCTGCAGTGAGTCAGTTCTTTGCATGAGCTGGCCAAAGTATTGGAGTTTCAGCTTCAGTATCAGTCCTTCCAATGAATATTCAGGACTGATTTCATTTAGGATGGACTGATTTGATCTCCTTGCAGTCCAAGGGACTCTCAAGAGTCTTCTCCAACATCATAGTTCAAAAGCATCAATTCTTCGGTGCTCAGCTTTCTTTATAGTCCAACTTGCACATCCATACATGACCCCTGGAAAAACCATAACTTGACTATGTGGACCTTTGTTGACAAAGTGATGTCTCTGCTTTTTAATATGTTGCCTAGGTTGGTCATAGCTTTCTTCAAAGGAACAAGTGTCTTTTAATTTCATGGCTGCAATCACTGCACCATGGCTGCGTGATTTTGGAGCCCCCCAAATTAAAGTCTCTCACTGTTTCCATTGTTGTCCCATCTATTTACCATGAAGTGATGGGACTGGATGTCATGATCTTAGTTTTTGAATGTTGAGTTTTAAGCTAGATTTTTTCACTCTCCTCTTTCACTTTCATCAAGAGACTCTTTAGTTCTTCACTTTCTGCCATAAGGATGGTGTTATCTGCATATCTGAGGTTATTAATATTTCTCCTGGCAATCTTAATTCCAGCTTCTTATGCTTCATCCAGCCTGTCATTTTGCATGATGTATGCTGCATATAAGTTAAATCAGCAGAGTGACAATATACATTTCTGGGGTACATTGATGGAGAAGGACAGGGCAGTCCACTCCAGTATTCTTGCTAAAGAATCCCAGGGGTGGAGGAGCTTGGTGGAGTGCTATCTGTGGGGTTGTACAGAGTCAGACATGAAGTGACTTAGCAGCAGCAACAGGAGTATATTAAAGAGCTATTTCTTGAAGCTTTAAAAATGTCTTTTCTTCCATCAAAGGTCTAATTTTCTTCCCATATATAAACTCTAGACAGCAAGCTCTGCATGCCAGTGTTAAAAGTGACTTCGCTATTTTCCTTAGAATTGGCGTGTGTAGTGTGATTCACGTAAGCTCTTTGACCTTTGAACATGAAAGGATATGGTTCAGGTGATTGATTTGTTTTAGAATGCATGTGATATCAAGTTGTCAGTCTCCTGGTGGCTGTTCAGAGTGTGTGGTTCTTCACTCCTTTTTCATTCAAACAATTTTTTTTGAGCACCAGCTAGGTATTGTAAGAAAGGCTCAGCCAAGTATTAGAGATTCTCCCCCTCTGTGCAGACTTTCTTGATAGACTTTGAAATCCTTTTGTGTGAGTTTGCTGGGAAGGGGAGAGGGACATACCTGGCCCAGTTTATATGTCAGAATTGTAAATGTCTGCAGTAAGTTTTCTCAATAAATGATCATATGATCCAATATGTAGTAAATGGCTATATAGCTTAGAAGGATACATTTCACCTCCCCCCTTAGCTAAAGGAATAAACAAAAATCAAAATTTCCTATAAACTTTATGAGTGGGTTTATAGTAGAAAAATTGACTTAATGCTCTCTTATACAGAAGAATATTATAACTAGGTCTTTTTAAAATGAACAGTAGAACCTTCATCATTTGTTCTTATTTCCATCTTGGTTTATTTGAGTTTGGATCTCTTTAGGCCAGATAGCTAGTTGGATGTTGTCTTCCTAAGGCTATTTGCTCTAAGTTGATTCCTGGTTTTCGTAGTCAACTGGCCCAATGATTTACTATATATCGTGGATGATGTGTGTATGTGTGTGTATATATATATATATATATATATATATATATATATAGCATATACCAATATAAATATAACATATCCCATGTATTTTCAAATAAAAAGGCAATTTTTAATGAGACACGTATTTAATGAAATTGGTAAAAGGACATTGGAAGACATAACAGTCAACTTTTTACTTGTAAATGCTGTCAACACAGGGCTGCTTCTTACTTCAACACTTCATGAAAGCCTAAGGTCTATTATTAAAATGTAATTTTTAAAAGACATTTTAATGAGAACCTGGAATAATTCTGTAAGAGATAGAACTCTCTGCCAGTCTGATTTCATTCAGAGCTTGGTCTAATAAAGTGTTCCTCCAAGTGTGGTCTGTGGACATCTGATAAACATATAATTTAAGATACTTGTTAAAAAGGCCCAGATCTACTGATCTGAATCCCTGGGCTAGGCCTGGGTGTCTGCATTTTAACCTATTTAGACAAAACTTGACAGTAAAGTTTGAGCTGTAGGAGAGTGGATGCACCCTCTCTTATCCCTCTTTCTTAGGGGTGAATGTCCCCTCAAGAGAAGTCTGCAGTTGTGGGGACCACAATGCAGAGGCTCCCTAGGTGTCTAAGGGGATCTGCGTGTAGGTGGGCAAAGCAGCAGTCTGCCACTGCCCCTCTTACTGACTTGTTGGCACCAAGTCCTCCAGCCACACATACCAGCTACAGACCTGGGCTCGCCCAGAAACTCACTTCCACCAGGGCTGTGCCCACTCCTGCAAAGTAAGACACCTTTCCTCTTCCTGCCCTCTGTCCACGGCCCTTGCATTTTGATGAAAACTGCCATCCATTTTGTACTGATTACTTCTAGGCACTTAAACTATGATCCCATTTCCTGTATGATGATCTTTCCAACAACCCTAGAGATGGGCGTTTTCATGCCCATTTTACAGATGAGATAACAGGTTGGCACAGGTGATGGAGTCATGGCCAGAAGGTGAGGAAGGAGAAGAAAGGAGACTCAAACCTAGTTCTTTCTACAACCTCTCTGCTGGACCGCTACTGAATGTTTGCTGCCTGACTCTTTGGACAAGAGTGAGGAAGGCTTTATTTTCTAATACCTTAGCCTAGAAAATATGAAAAAAAGAAGATGGCCTAGTTTTTATTTACTTATCCCCTACAAGCTTTTACACATGATTTTAATATCAAAGGGAGGATATTAAATCCCACTCATGTGAATTATAAACAGTAATTTGCACACTAAAAAGTCTGTGTGTCAATGGGTAGATAAGGATTGTGTGTCTTTTGTAGAGTAAAAATTACCATTAAAAAGATAAATGGTACTGGTGCCAGTGAGAGAGACAGGACATTTTCAGAGCATTTAGGTCAGTTCAGTCGCTCAGTCATATCTGACTCATTGCGACCCTATGAACTGAAGCATGCCAGGCCTCCTTGTCCATTACCAGCTCCAGGAGTCTACCCAAACCCATGTCCATTGAGTTGGTGATGCCATCCAACCATCTAATCCTCTGTCACCCCCTTCTCCTCCTGCCTACAATCTTTCCCAGCATCAGGGTCTTTTCAAATGAGTCAGCTCTTTGTATCAGGTGGCCAAAGTAATGGAGTTTCAGCTTCAACATCACTCCTACCAATGAACATCCAGGACTCCTTTCCTTTAGGATGGACTGGTTGGATCTCCTTGCAGTTCGAGGCCATTAACTTGAACCATAAAAACAAAACAAAACAAAAACAATGGCATAGCTCTTCTTTTTCTAATGAATTCATTCCTGGATCTTGACATAAAGCTTTCTGTGGCTTTTATCTCCCTAGCCCCTCATTTAGATCTAATTTAAAGTGAACTCATAAGAAAACAAAACTTATGAATTCAAAGTATTAAAAGGTCTTAATGATCTGAAAACTGAATTCAGAATTTTGATGTCAATTGATTCTTATACCTGCCATTATCAGAAATCTGAATTACATTCTCATTGGTTTGAGGTTTAACAATTATTTGTACTTTTGAAAGACTTCAGTTAAAAAGGAGCCAAGGGTTTAATTTGCTAGAAATAATTGCACATTGACACACTTCTTGAAATTTCTAAAATATCTGTGCAGATGTGGGTGGAATTTTGTCACCTCGCTTCTGGGCAGCCTATATTCTAATCCTGATTGTAGCATTAACTCTGATCTCGTCAGCTTCCTCATTTTTAAAACCAGGGGTTGAATTTCTAACTGATGATTTCCTCTACTTGAAAATCTTTTAATTCACTGTGGCATGTAGTACACTGAACACTCTGTGTTGTTGTATACTGTACTGGGAATGTGGGAAGTTGAGCACATATAGTGAAGTGAAGTCACTCAGTCGTGTCCGACTCTCTGCGACCCCATTAACGGAGGAGCCTGCACCAGGCTCCTCCGTCCATGGGATTTTCTAGGCAAGAGTACTGGAATGGGTTGCCATTTCCTTCTCCAGGGAATCTCCCCGACCCAGGGATCGAACCCAGGTCTCCCACATTGTAGACAGACGCTTTACCATCTGAGCCACCAGGGAAGCCAGGATACTAATAGAAAAAATAATAATGAATGCCAGTCTTTTGTAGTTCATCTTTTGTCACATATTTGATTGAATGTTAATCTGTAGACTTGCTATAGAGCTCTTCCTAGAATACAAATATATATTTTACATTTTTTTTTCCTTTATGGGATACTTAAATAGCATTATAGTTCTATCTTTGAACTACACTTGGGTCTTATTTAACAACTGGCATATGTCACTCCCCCAGAGTGCAATATTTGGTATACTATCACCCTGAAATCTTGGTTCATAAGCTATTATAAAAAGTATTACTAATTTTAGAAAAGTAAGTATTATTAAATAACCAATGTCTGTATAGTCCAGAGACTCTCTGAGAAATGATGCAATTGAGGGATAGTTTGGATTTTAGGAGCAGTTTTAAACACTCATTGACTCAAATATTTTCTTGCCAGACATTAATTCCTTCACGATGTGCTTATGGATTACTGAGGTGAGAGGAGATGTTGAACAAGAAATTTCAAGTATGATGCATTTTACAAAAGGAGAAGTAAAAGATGCTGTGCAAACCTGAAGAGGCTGAATTCATCTAGTTTGAAGGGATGGATCAGCAGAAAAAGGCTGGAGAAAACTCTTATAAGGACACTTAGCAGAGATCTGAAGAATAGGCAGATAATGCAGCTAACAAAGATGTGAGCAGAAGGAATGATTATTTGTAGTTTTTAAGAGAAAGTATCCTTTTAAAGGAATTAAAAGGCTAGTGTAGTTGTAGTACAAGTCCAAAAGGGAAAATGGAGCATGAGGGAGGCCAGAACTTGAGTGGGTTTGAAAGCGAATGTAAGGATGATGGTCTTATTTAAGGGGAGTTATTTAAAGTTTTTAAGAAGAGGTGGGACAGAAAACAAAGAATATACTCAGTTGTATTTTTATATAACTTTTAATTTTGTAATAGTTTAACATGCACAAGATTTACATTTAATAATTTTTACATGCAGATTTCTGTTTTCTTATTTAGTTTTTAAAAGATTACTACAATGGGTAGAAAAGACTGAAGAGAATTAAGTATGGATGCAGGACACCAATTGGGAGATTAAGAAGTGAAGTTTAGTTTAGATGATAGATGAAGATGCCTTAAACTAAAAGTAGCCTGGAGATGACTAGAAGTAGATAGATTCAAGAGAAATTTAAGAGATAGGAATGGTCAGTGTGTCTTGGTAATTGGATATTGTGGTGAGGGGTCATTTGAGAAGGTCAAATGACCTCTGGGTTTCTATTTTGAGTAGTTGAGTGGGTGTGGTGATGCTGTTAGTCAAAGTTGAGAATCCTGGAGAAGAAGCAGATTGGTTGGGAAGGAAGATGCATTTGTCGGTGACCATAGCGAGTCACTTCACCTCTTAAGGTGAGTGTGAAGTACCTGCGTAGACAAGAAGCCTTTGAGTTGAAGCTCTAGAAATAAGTCTGGTGTGAGATATAGATTTAGGCTGTGTCAGCATATAGATAGTAATTTCAGTAAGATTATCTAAGAAGAGTATGTAAATTAAAAGAGAGGAAAAAAAAAAAGGCTGAGAATAGAGCTCCAGGAACTATAAATGTTAAGTGGGTTAGCAAGGAGGAGGAACTCTTAAGGGCAGTGAGAGAGAATAGCAGAGAAGGAGATATAGGAGAGAGAGAGAGAGAGAGAGGAAGGAGAGGGAAGAAGAAGAAAAAGGAGGAAGAGGAGAAAGAAGAGAGAAGAACTGGAGAGAGGAAAAATTAGTAGATGGCATCATATAAGGAAAGGAAAGAGTATTTCAGAGAAAAAATACCCTGTAGCCTCTGCGTCTTTTCTCTGGCCTCATGCGAAGTCATAATTGCGAAGTTTCTTGTGGTTCTCTGTATGTGTCATGTCTCTTATTTTTAAAGTTCAGTATTTATGGTTTTGCAAACTGGACTTCCAAGATACAGTGTGATATTTTCTGCCACATTCTTTATGCCTTACAAAATGTTATTTTGAACTGATGATACTTGGAGAGAAAAAAAAACAAACTGGTAAAGTACGCATTTTTAACAGCTTAGGTTTCATAAAATCAAATATACTTTTACACGTGAATGTGTAGTTAAAATACATTTCACATGGTGTGACATGTGTATGAGGCTGCACACCTCAGATTCCTGGGTCATACCCCTAGGCCAACTGAAATCGAAGTTTTGGATGGGGTCCTAGGTGGGGTCCTACGTATCTTTACAAAATCTTCCTGACTAATGCCCAGAGTGGGTGGAAAATGGTCAGAACATGGAAATACTCTGATAATGTTAAATGAGGGTGTTCTCTATAATGACTTAGAGACAGATGTGACCTAATTGAAACCTTATTGCCACCACTGTTAGGAAGTGAAAGTGAAGTCGCTCAGTCGTGTCTGACTCTTTGCGACCCTGTGGACTGTAGCCCACCAGGCTCCTCCGTCCATGGGATTCTCTAGGCAAGAATACTGGAGTGGGGTGCCATTTCCTTCTCCAGGGGATCTTCCTGACCCAGGGATCAAACTCGAGTCTCCTGCATTGCAGGCAGGCGCTTTACCCTCTGAGCCACCAGGGAAGAGCAAGTTTCTCTGAAGAGAAGTGGCAGCAGGTAATGCAACAGAAGAGGAGAAATTTGGAGTTACCCCACGGAATTGGGAAGTGATCATGACAAATCCCAAAGGGTATTCGAGGTTGGAGTTAGTGAGGCAGGAGTTTAATTTATAGTAGTTTGATGCGGTGACAGAGTGAGTGACAGGTTCAGAATAACCAGCTGGAATAACATCTCTTAAGACCATTTAATATTGGAGAGAAATGGCCATACTCCTTTAAGTAATAGAGAGCTGAAGGTTCAGCCAAAGCTTCAGTTAAGGAAAGATGCAAAAAGAAATTGGTGAGTAAATGTTGTGAGAGGAAATACTTTTGGGTTTTGCTGGAGGGATAACAGGGGACTATAATAATTTGAAAGTTACTTTTGAAACTTCCAGTAGGAAAGGATATGATATCTTGGTGATCTCCATAATGTACAGGAGAGGCTGATAGTGGGCATGTCAGGGAGAGGGTAAGACAAGTCTATGCTAATTTGTGTAAGTTATCAGTCGAGAATCTGGTTCCATGATGCTTGAGCTGAATTTCAAGTGAGCATGAACTGAATATGGATATACAGGTAGCTTAGCATGTCATCATTTCCCTGAAAGTGGGTTAAAGTTAAAATTATTCCCAGTGACTCTGATAAAGAATCTGCTTGCCAAGCAGGAGATATGGGTTTGATCCCTGGGTTGAGAAGATCCCCTGGAGAAGGAAATAGCAACCCACTCCAGTATTCTTGCCTGGGAAATCCCATGAACAGAGGAGCCTGGTGGGCTACTATCCATGGGATTACAAAGCGTAGGACACAATTTAGCGACTAAACAATAACAATGTACTTTTTACTTATTTATTTATTCCCCACCATGTTTTCAAAGAATTTAAAGTATCTAAGAAACTAGGTTTAATGACTAAAATTATCCATGACTGTGAGAAATAAATAGTAAATATAATAGTAACTCAAGAGTCAAAAGTGAAATGAGATAGTCATTTTATTAACTACGGACAAAAACTTTGCTTTGTTGACATTTAGAACTCCCAGCACTGTGTTCAGTACAGAAATGGTCATGATCCTCATGATGGAGTCATTTCAATCAGTGATGCCATTTATAATACACTTCTAAGCTTAGGAAATAAATGGAGAGGAGGGTAATGAGGCTTATATGATGTTGGATGAGTCGATGTATGATTAATATTGAGTCACTTTCCATGCTGTCTACTGCCTGCCTTTCTGCTTATTGGTTCTTTATCTGCAGGAACTTGGTACAAGCATCAAATCTGTTCAACAAGTTTCTTGTCTGGATTATTCTGTTGCTAAAAAGTGCATTTCTTCCATACTAAGGAATCCTTCTCACTCCAAAGATGACAGTGTAATTTGGATTTAATTCCTGTTGATTGCCATTTCGATTTTATACATGAGGAGGAATCCAGTCTCTTAAAGTATTCAGTATATTTTTAAAATAGATAATGTGACCTCCTCCTTGCATAACCTTACCACAACCAACTTTGCAGACTCAGTATAGATATATGTAGAATGTGTGATATGTGTGGTTTTTTAAATGTGAAGGATGACAGTCAAGCTTACTGGCTTTGTATCAAGTAATTCTGTTTCCAAGCAAGTGTCAGTTGCTGTGATACCCTTATGCTTAAAGTAATCTGAGGAATAAAGTCATAGTTGAATATTTTCAAGTGATTAAAAAAAAATAGAACAGAGGAGAGCAGTGCTTATTGTTGCTTAATTACATTACAGTGTTCATTGACAATAATTATTGACTCATGTCAGACCAATGTTTTAAATCTAATCATATTGAAAAGAATATATATATATATAAATGAGCTTCCCTGGTGGCTCAGATGGTAAAGCGTCTGCCTGCAATGTGGGAGACCCAGGTTCGATCCCTGGGTTGGGAAGATCTCCTGGAAAAGGAAGTGGCAACCCACTCCAGTATTCTTGCCTGGAGAATCCCACAGATGGAGGAGCATGGTAGGCTACAATCCATGGGGTCACAGAGTTGGACACGACTGAGTGACTTCACTCACTCACTCACTCATATATAAATAAATATAAACTGAATCACTTTGCTGTACACCAGAAACAATAGTTGATTACAAATCAACTGAATGCTAAGTTGCATTTAACTCTGTGACCCCATAAACTGCAGCATGCCAGGCTAAAATAAAATAAAACTAATCATATTGGAAAATATGTCTCTGACAAGAATCAGAAGTTAGTTATTTCTTCTCCCTGGAACACTTCTTTCCATCACTTGCCTGACTGACTCTTCCCTATTTCTGGTATTTCTCATTCCTTGTGTACGTCTCTCCTTCAGCCCCAACCATAGGGCTGTTTAGTCCCCAGGAACTTGTAACTTCTACAAGTTGGGCTTCTACTTCAGCCTATCTCAGTAAACATTCAGTTGCGTAAACTGGAAACCTGTGACTGTTCCATTTTCTACCTCTTCACATTCACTCTACCACTAAGTGAAATGTATTTCCAATTCATTCACATTTCTGCCCCTCTCTACTGTCACCCTCTTAACCTCAGCCATCCCATGTCTTGTGTGAGATTAGTGCAACAGCATCTCTTCTGAGCTGTCTTTCCCTTCTCTTTCTACTTGCAATTGCTTCAGTGTGTTCACTGAAATCCTAAGTGGTCCTTTGCAAACATAAGTCAGACAATGTCATTCACCATCTTTGTTTCACCCTGTGAACAGCTTTCCATTTCATTAGGAATCCAGTTCTCTCCCACAGTCTGCTCGGGCATGTCTTAAGCAGCCCCTGCTTCCATCGCCAAATTCATCTCCAGCCATCCTTTCCCTTCATCAAAAGACTCTTGTCATTTCTAAATTGAGCCTGAAAACATTCTGTTTCTCTTGCTTTGAATTCCCTTCTCTTAGATCTCCTATTGGATGGGTTATCTCATCCTTCAATCTCAGAATAAATATTTTCAGACAGGTCTTCATTTCAGATTCCAAATAGATCTTTTTCTTGATTCTCCCTTCAGCATCCATCCTGTAACCCTCCAAATAGTTTCTGTATTGTAACAGGTATTATTTGTTTGTTTACCTCTATGTTGTCTGTCTTCTACTACTAGAATGTGAGCTGTGTTTCCTCTTCCCATGTGTACTCTTGCTGTATAGGAAGCATGCAAGAAATGATTGCTGATGAAAAGAATGAATGAATGGTGTAAGGGTCAGGCTGAACAGACTGCTAGAGCAGCTAGTAGCATGTACACCTGGAGCAGGATGGTCTTTTTTATCTCGAAAATGCAGTGACTAGTAACATTTATTAACCATCAAAAGTATATTTGCACAGAACATATACTTACAAGAATTATCCAAATATAACATCCCAGTTAAGTATGGAATCACTGCTGATCAGACAAATCAATCACATTTTCAGTGGTATAATTCCTTTAAAAAAACTCCCTCATCTTCATGATTACGTAAAAGACATACTTTCTATTTTATCAATTTTTGAATTGAAGTGTAGTTGACTTAGAATATTGCGTTAGTTTCTACTGTACAGCAAAGTAGTTCAGTTATACACACATACACACACACACACACACGTAACACTGATAATACATACCTAAAAGAGATTCAATTTGCTGTATATCAGAAATTAACATTGTAAATCAGCTCTTTGAAATATTTTCCATAATGAATATCATATGATATAGAATACAGTTGTCTGTGGTATACAATAGGATCTTGTTGTTTATCCATTCCTTCTGTAAGAGCTTACCTCTGCTAACCCCAGAATCCCACTCTATCACTTCCCCAACCCCTTGTACCTGGGCAACCACCAGTTTGTTCTCTGTCCATGATTCCGTTTCTTTTCATTGATAGGTTAATTTGTATCATTGTGTATCTCACATATAAGTGATGCCATTCAGTATTTCTCTTTCTCTTTCTGACTTACTTCACCTAGTAGGATTATCTCTAGTTGCATCCAGGTTGCCACAAATGGCATTATTTCACTTTTTATGGCTGAGTATTATTCCATTGTATACACATACCACATCTTCTTTATCCATTCATCTGTCAATGGATGTTTGGGTGGTTTCTGTGTCTTGGTGATTGTGAATAGTTGGATCACCCTGGTTTTGAAGAATGATATGGGATGGAAGTTAAGTGTAAGATCAACCAGTTTTCTAGCTAGCATGAGTAATTCGTTTCTGGAAGTTTTATTGAGAAGGTAAGGTGAGAGAATATGTCCAAAAGGACTGCAAATGTAACGACTTTCTGTGTACCTCGAAATCTATCCACAAGTAAAGTTTGAGCGTCATCATGGCTCACCTCCTGTTCTTCATATTTTTTTGTCCTATTGCCAGCTTTCATCATTCATTCTAGAGGTTGACAAAAATGTGGAACAAGGTCTGTATACAAAATATTTGCCCAAAAGTCCCTGCATCTTTTGAAGCACATTTATATTTGTGAGTGAGATATAACCCAACCACTCCAGGAAGGAGTACCCTGAAATTCTGGGAGCCAAGATTACAGAAATATTCTGGAAACACAGCCTCCCGTTGGTCCTCTGAATCCTTTTGTCTCATCTCTTTGCCACAGCTTGAAGAGCCATTGTCTTGGGCTTCATCCGGCCTGAACTGCGTTTGGCTTAAATTGTTTAAGCTATTTATCTCTAGCTCCCACTTTTACTCAGTGTCCTATGACCTCAGGGACCAGCTCTCCCCTCTTCTCCCTCCCTACAACCTCAGTAGCCCAGCTCTGACTTCTGGAACCTTGAACTGGCAAAGCTCTTTGAGTCCCCCTCTGCATGACTTGAAGCATTCAGACAGTGTTAAGTCACATTCCTGCAAATATGTTGTTTGCAATTCAGGTGCACTTTTGTTATGAGCCCCATGTCTTCGGCATTTATTTATTATATTCATCTCCTGGCTTCATGGCCTGCCTAAACCTCTTTATGGTTTCTCTGCTTGTTTTGTATTTCTCGTGCTGGTGGTTGTGACCTTGTTTCACAATGGTTGCATTTTAGGGTCGATCTTGCAGATTTGTAGGTGTGCTTTACTTCTGTAAATATAGCATTCATGTTAGCAGCAACTCCAGGTCACTTTTTGCATCACTTTGTGGATAATTATTGTTGTATTTTAAACCCATCAGTCACTTTTGCTTGTATTTATCTGCAGTGGCTGAATTTGAACCTAGGTTTGCTGTGTTGGGAATACAATAAATATTAACTGTCACTGAAAAGGACAGAGCATTAAAGGGCAGCATGGTACAAGATGACAGATAGTGAATTCAAGTTATAAAATCACATTTATTTATCTTTCTTCTTCCCTTTCTCCCCTTTTTCATACCCTCTCTAACTTCTTCGGTAAAAATTTAAGGTAGCTACCTTATTAGATTACAGTATGTGAACCATTATACTAACATTTTATTAAGTTTATATATTTTTATATTTTAGATTTCTCTTGCAAGACTATTAATACTTACATAGAAAGCATTTACTGTTTAGATTCTTATATTCAGGCTTCTCAAATATATGTATATTACAGATCATTAGTTACATTAATTACAAATGAGTGACTTTGAGGTTTTCTTGGAATATTGTATTTTTATCCTATAAGCATAAAGAGAGCTTCCTCTGTTGTTTTGAATTCAAGTGCAGACACTCACCTGAAGTAACAGTAAATTTTTAAAATACTTTTCCCCCTCCATATTTATATATCAAATCCATCTGAGGCAGGGTTTGTAGGAAGGAAAGGAGACAGATAACAGGTCTGTGCTCGAGACAGAAAGGAGAGAACAAATGTGTGAACACTGAAATCAGAATAAGTTGCATTACATTGCTGAATTCAAGAGGTGTTTCTGTATGAGACTATATCTGTCTGTAAAAGCCACAAGACATGCTCAAACTTCTGTAATGTGAAGAATGAATTAGATCAGAAAGGGAATCTCTCTGAATGAACCATCACAAAATTTTTTAAACTATAGAATTATTGTCAAATGGCCAGAGTTCCCTGCTGATACTGCTTCAGTGGATTTGTTGAGTCTTTGTCCAAGAGAGTTTAAAGATTAAAATGGCCAAAGGGATACGAAAGACAGAGAGAGTGAGAGACAGAAGCAAAGTGACAGAGACACAAAAAGAAAAAAGGCATCAAGAGACACAGAGAGAACATGAAAGGGCGTGTAATGAAGGACGGTTTGAATAGTGTTTATTTCAGGCTCTCAGTCAGTAGATCTGAGTTCTACTTTAATCTCTTACTTAAACTGAGTCTCTTGGACTGCAAGGGGATCAAATGGGTCAATCCTAAAGGAAATCAACCCTGAATAGTCATTGACTGATGCTGAAGCTGAAGCTCCAATGCTTTGGCCATCTGATGTGAAGAGCCAACTCATTGGAAAAGACCCTGATACTGGGAAAGAGGGAGAAGGGGGGGAACAGAAGATGATGGCATCACGGACTCAGTGGACAGAGTCTGAGCAAATTCCGAGAGAGAGTGATGGACAGGGAAGCCTGGCGTGCTGCAGTCCATAGGGTGGCAAAGAGTCAGACACGACTTAGCAACTGAATAACAAACAACCACCATTTGTGACTCTGTTTTATCTGTCAAATCGGAATAGTAGTAACATCTGTTCTACCTTCTGCATAGGTTTTTGACAATCATAGAATGAAATGTTAGATGTAGAATTGTTTTGAAAGCATGAAATGCTTTCTGAAGGTAAAAGGTCATACTATCCAAGCATAGCATTTTTACTTTGGCAATATTAGTGATAAGTAAGAAGAATATTTGCTTTTGGATTTTATAATTGTGATAGTTTATTTAAATTGTGAGTAAAGTTAAGTATTGTGTTCATAGAAGTGATTTAGTAGAGGGTAAGTCTAATGGGTTTATGTTTAAACCCTGTATCTACCTGTCAATACTTGCTGTGCAACACTGGACAGGTTATATCCTCTGAGCCTTAGTTCTATGATGGCAAACTTATCAATTTATTGTGAGACTTACATGAGGGTTGCTTTTCATTGCCGTACATAGAGTAATTCCTTAATAAATATTAGTTGTAGTAATATTAATACTACTATTATGATGATGACTTCTGCTATTTTTATTGGTTAATTTTTTCACTTTGGTTAAGAAGCCTTGAAACTTCAGAGCTTTCACAAGTAGGAGCATGATTGTTTGGTTTTTAATTTTAATTATTAAAAAAATCTCATTATATACGCCATCTCCCTTCAGGCAAAGTCAAAATGTAATATATTGAATGTATTCTGATGTATTCCCTGATATCTCAGTTGGTAAAGCATCTGCCTACAATGCAGGAGACCCCGGTTCTATTCCTGGGTCAGGAAGATCTGCTGAAGGGATATGCTACCCACTCGAGTATTCTTGGGTTCCAGTACAAGTTTGCTGGTAAGGAATCCACCTGCAATGTGGGAGACCTGGGTTCAATCCCTGGGTTGGGAGAATTCCCCTGGAGAAGGGAAAGGTTATCCACTCCAGTATTCTGGCCTGGAGAATTTCATGGACTGTATATAGTCCACTGGGTCACAAAGAGTCACACACGACTGAACCACTTTCACTTTCTTAATGTATTAAAGCCCAGTGTAAACAGCTGTTTGGATAAGAAATCGAACCAAGTTCATCAAAGTAGATGATCTGCCTCCTTATGACCTGTAGGTCACTGTAGCAAGGCTAAATTTGGCTCTCATTTTCTGGAAGCATCACCAGAGGAAATAATGAATGACCCGAGTCATAATTTTCAGCCAAGAGGAAGTGTGCATTTGGGGTGTTGGGGGGTTGGTAGCAAAACATGTTATTTTCCAGTTGCTGAATTCAGAAAAATGTAAGGTAATTTAAATGTTAGGTAATTTATCTCAGAGATTAAATCTGAGAAGCAACTGAGTAAGATAATTTTTCTGAAATGATGTCTTTAATGATCAATTTTAAAATCAAGCCACTGCAGTAATTGAAATGACAGCACATAACACATGGTGATGATGTGAGCTGTTGGGTTTCAAAGGACTAGACAGAACATCATGGCTCCCACTCTGTGCCCTGCAGGCAGGGTCACCCTGGGTGATGAGGAACTTAATGGATGTTCATAGTGTAACCATGCTGACCTTGTTGTGAGCAAGTAAACGCCAAGAGATCTCAGCTGTTTGTGCGTACTGAAAGATAAGAAAGAAATTGCTTTGAAATGTTGAATTGAAATTGGACATATAAATATATGCCAAATGTTTTCTTCCCCATCATTGCTCTTTTTTGTTTTGCAGTTTAGATCTCTAACTTCAAAAGTAGAGTTAATCATAGAAGATCCAGCCACATGGTTCTTATATTTTGGAATGCAATGTGTGTGGTCTCATTCTCCTGAAATTCTTATGCTCGTTATTCTCGTGGAAAGCACTTTGCAGTTCTTCTGTGAAACCCCATGGTTCTTCAGTGGTATGAAAGGGGAACTATAGAACAGGAGTTTGAGCTGGGCTCTTTTGGAGACTGCTCTAGTTGAGTTAGGCTTACTAGTGTGAAGTAGCTGTTATATGCCTCTTTGGAGCCTTGAAGGACTACAGTAGTTGAAAGGGAGACTTTAATATTGATATTTTTGGAAGCTGATGAATACCTACAAAGAGCAATACATTTTTTTTCCTTTAATTAGTACAAGTTTGCTCCATCTGTTAACATAACTAGTGATTTCAAGAGCTGCTTAACATCATTCCTAGTCAATAAGAATGAATATCAGTTCAAAAGAATAAGCCGTAAGTGATAAATCAGCAAACAAATATGTTATGGGTCAACTATTTTTCGCCTTGACCCAAATCATTATTTTTGTTTAGAGTTATAATATCTAAATTTCAAGTGGATACTATAGGGGACAGGAGGAGAAGGGGACGACCAAGGATGAGATGGCTGGATGGCATCATGGACTCCGTGGATGTGAGTCTGATTGAACTCCGAGAGATGATGATGAACAGGGAGGCCTGGCGTGCTGCGATTCATGGGGTCACAAAGAGTCGGACACGACTGAGCGACTGAACTGAACTGAACTGATCTACTTTAGAACTACAAAAAAAAAAAAAAAAAAAAGAAAAAATGGCAACTTGAAATTATTTGGGATGCATGTAATAGAAGATTAATATCATTGGCCACTTAGGAGCTACATTGCTATCATAGTATTTTGGCCCAGTGTTTCCAATGTTTTATATCGGATGCTGATTATGGATATGAATGCTGCAAATAGTCTTGATTTCCTCATGACTGTTTTGTGATAAGATTGGGATAGCTATGGCAGAGTTGCTTGATGTGAAAATTTAGTCTGAAACTTGTTGAAAACTGATTTTCAGCTTTGAGGAAATATCTCAATTGGCCCATAGTTTTTCAGGATTGAATTTTGTCTTTAAAAATGTGAGCTGGTTGATATTTCTTAGCTCTATACCTACAGAGTTCATTCAAGAAAGCTGTTAGGCTAGAAATAGGATTTACTGTTTGGGCAGAATCTCAACAGTTGAGGCGGTGAGAGGACTACTCCATGAGTTTTCTCGCTTCTAGATGATTCATTGAATATTTCACAGTATATAGATGGAGATATCTTGCCACAGTGACTCCTGGAATTAGATGCTTTTTAAGGCACCCTACAATGACTATATCTGAGTAAAAGAACCATGAATTACAGTTGAGGTTTGGACTTCTGAGCTGCCAACTAAAGATACTTTGCTGTAGATCAAGGACCAGAAAAAGGCATTTATGCTTCTTCTGATGATGTGAGCCTAATACTGACCTTGGAGCACTAAAAATATTTAGCGAGTGCTTTTTATCAGTCAAAAAATTGATTGTTAGTTCAGTTCAGTCACTCAGTTGTGTCCGACTCTTTGCGACCCCATGAACTGCAGCATGCCAGGGCTCCCTGTCCATCACCAACTACCACAGTTTACCCAAACTCATGTCCATTGAATTGATGATGCCATGCAACCATCTCATCCTCTGTCATCCCCTTCTCCTCCTGCCCACAATCTTTCCCAGCAGCAGGGTCTTTTCTTATGAGTCAGCTCATCGCATCAGGTGGCCAAAGTATTGGAGTTTTAGGTTCAACATCAGTCCTTCCAGTGAACACTCAGGACTGATGTCCTTTAGGATGGACTGCTTGGATCTCCTTGCAGTCCAAGAGACTCTTAAGAGTCTTCTCCAACACCACAGTTCAAAAGCATCAATTCTTCGGTGCTCAGCTTTCTTTATAGTCCAACTCTCACATCCATACATGACCACTGGAAAAACCATAGCCTTCACTAGATGGACCTTTGTGGACAAAGTAATGTCTCTGCTTTTTAATATGCTGTATAGGCTTACTTCCAAGAAGTAAGCATCTTTTAATTTCGTGGCTGCAGTCCCATCTGCAGTGATTTTGGAGCCCAAAAAAATAAAGTCTGACACTGTTTCCCCATCTATTTGCTGTGAAGTGATGGGACCGGTTGCCATGATCTTGGTTATCTGAATGACAAGCTTTAAGCCAACTTTTTTCACTCTCCTCTTTCACTTTTATCAGGACGCTTTTTAGTTCTTCTTCACTTTCTGCCATAAGGGTGGTATCATCGGCATATCTGAGGTTATTGATATTTCTCCCAGCAATCTTGATTCTAGCATGTGCTTCCTCCAGCCCAGCGTTTCTCATGATGTACTCTGCGTATAAGTTAAATAAGCAGAGTGATAATATACAGCCTTGACGTACTCCTTTTCCTATTTGGAACCAGTCTGTTGTTCTATGTCCAGTTCTAACTGTTGCTTCCTGACCTGTACACAGGTTTCTCAAGAGGCAGGTCAGGTGGTCTGGTATTCCCATCTCTTTCAGAATTTTCCACAGTTTCTTGTGATCCACACAGTCCAAGGCTTTGGCATAGTCAATAAAGCAGAAATAGATGTTTTTCTGGAACTCGCTTGCCTTTTCCATGATCCAGCGGATGTTGGGAATTTGATTTTTGGTTCCTCTGCCTTTTCTGAAACCAGCTTGAACATATGGAAATTCATGGTTCACGTATTGCTGAAGCCTAGCTTGGAGAATTTTGAGCATTACTTTACTAGCATGTGAGATGAGTGCAATTGTGTAGTAGTTTGAGCATTCCTTGGCATTGCCTTTCTTAGGGATTGGAATGAAAACTGACCTTTTCCAGTCCTGTGGCCACTGCTGAGTTTTCCAGATTTGCTGACATATTGAGTGCAGCACTTTCAGAGCATTATCTTTTAGGATTTGAAATAGCTCAACTGGAATTCGATCACCCCCCACTACTAGAGTAGTGATGCTTCCTAAGGCACACTTGATTTTACATTCCAGGATGTCTGGCTCTAGGTGAGTGATCACACCATCATGATTATCTGGGCCGTGAAGATCATTTTTGTATAGTTCTTCTGTATCAAGCTGCTTATAGAATCTTTGTAAAATGTTTTTAAATTGCTTTTGCCAATATACATTCTTACTAATAATTTTAACTATTTTTAAGTACCTAGAAGTCTTCATCAAATGAAGGGATCAGATATTGATGTGGTTCTCACATTTCTGGCCATGTTTGGGGCACATTTATAGTTGCTTGGTATGTCTTCAGTGAGACTGTGAAGGAAGAATGCATATCTTTTAGATTTTTGGACATAGCTTGAAATTGGAGATGAGATCTCATTCTCTTCTTATATGTAAAAGTTGCCTGAGAATTAGTGATTTGAAAAATAGCTAAGTGTGGGAGTTGTGCGACAGTGGCTCCGAGGAGTTTCAGTCATAAGAACTCCTTATTATCAGGATGGTGAATCATACTTTAAATATCTGTTAATTGATGAAATACATGACATAAAGCTTCTATGAACTCAGTAGCAATTTAAGCTAACATTATCTCTGTTTGCAAATAAGTTCATCCACATAGAGAACAAACATACAGATAGCAAGGTGGGAAGTGAGGGCAGGACGGATTGGGAGATTGAGATTAACATATATATACACTACTATGTGTAAAACAGATCACTAATGAAAATTGCTCAGGGAACTCAGCTCAGTGCACTGTGGTGACCTAAATGGGGGAGGCAACTAGAGGAGTAGGGATATATGCATATGTGTGGCTGATTCACTGCATCGTACAGCAGAAACTAACATGACATTGTAAAGCAGCTATCTTCCAATAAAAAAAGGAAACATATTACGTATTCCTTATGCCAAATATATTACCTGCAAGTCCTACCTCTTCTTATCATCAATGCTTCACTGTATCCCCAAGGCTTTAGAATGCAGTAAATCTCTGTATCACTGCCTTCAAGGCCCTGTGAGACCGGATTCCTGCCTGCCTTTGCAATCTTATTCTCCTTCCCCTTTTCTTCTAGCTCACTGTGTGCTTCAGCCTCATAGGTCTCCTTACTGAACACTGATTGGATAGATCAAGTTCCTTCCAGTCTTTGAACCTTCATATTTGTTTTTCATTCCACCCAGGATGCTCTTCTCTGTGGATTCTGTCATGCAGTCCTCAGCTTTGAGAACCCTTCCTGACAACTTGTTCTGAAACAACCTTCCACACTTGGCATAACACTAGCCCTCTATGGATATAGCAAGCCTACTACATGATAGCCACAATGTAGAATATCCTTTCATGTTTAGAAAACTAATGAGGCTCTGTTTATCTGTAGTGAATAATGCCATCTCTCTTGTTAGAGAGGTAGGTTATATTTCCCTATGCATACCTCAGATTGCCCACTTTATCTAAAATTGTGTAGAAAGACAATTAGCCTTTGTGTATATTTGGGAACTTTCTCTGCAGTAAATAAATGGGGAAGTGGGCTTTCTAATTCATTTTCTTAAACTTTGAAAATTTGGAAGACCTGTTGCTAATCCTGGCAAAGGTTATCTGGGGATATTATACCACCTAATGAATCTTCAAGGAAGGAAAGGATCATCATGTTAGTTTTAGCATTTATAAATGAAGGCACACTAAATTCTTAGGGTGTTAGGAAAAGAATCTATATCTGATGTGTTGAAGCCAACAGACTGGCTCATATAAGAATTGCTTGTTAAATTTTCAGGAATTTTGCAAGCAGGCTGACTTTGCATTAGTAGCTTGAAATTGGCTATGGTGGGAGTATTTATACCATGGAAATTGGCAAACACTACAAACCAGGGCTTTTTTTTTTCCCTGGAGAGTGCATTTAACAGCACACTATTATATAAAGCCAATATTTCAGAGGCTGACAATTTGATGATGAGAAATGAATACGGCCAGCTTGAAATAACCAAGTTACTTTTATGGTTGTTTGGATTGAAAAAGTCACAAATTTTGAGTGTGGAAGAAAGAGATTTTTTTTTTTTTTTAAAGAAATAGATTATTTGTACACAGAAGCAGACATGAAGGATTAAAAAAAAATCAAGATCTTTGTATTTGCTTCTTTCGCCTTTCAGGTCAGGCTGCTGAATTCTTGCAAAATGTTGTTAAGATATATTCTCGAGGTTAGGGCAGACAGTCACCTTCTGGAACTTGCGATAGCAGCTTTCCTCAGCTCCTAGACTGATAACACAGCTCAGCTGATCCCACATGCAGCATCACATGTTAGTTACAATGAGTGTGTTAGACTGCTTCTTCAGGGAAAGAAAAAGATTCCAAGAAGAGTTAGGTGGAGGCTCGAATTGATTTTGGTTTATAATGTTGGAGCAAGTGGAGACTAATGAGAGTTGTGGGAAAGGACTTAAAGGAAAATTACATGAAGAGGCAAGGCTCTGAGCATTACTCACTGACAAGAACATCTTTGAGATACACCACTCTGTGAAGGCAGAGAGGGATTATTTGGGATATTTCAGAGGCAAATGTCATTGGGCAATACCTCTATGAAGGGATAAATGGATAAGCGATAAGACATAGGTCCTATATTTCTCCGTTTATTTTAAAGTACTACAAAGGCAAAGGTGAAAGCTTCTAGTTAGTTTCTTCAGGGACTTGAGACTGAATGTTCTCTATTTGAAATTAAATTCGAGAAGCAAGCACATCCTGAAATTCCTTTCCTCTCCTCCAATTTTTGGTAAGCACTTGAAAAACTCGAATAATTCTAAGGGGTTGTGTAAGACTAAGTTGTGTCATCGTTTCTGATGTCTTCATGAAGCAGGTTAATTGTACTGTTTATGAGTAGAAAGAAAGTGGCTTTCTTCAGTCATCTTTGGATATAGCTAATTATTTTCTTGGAAGAAGGCTTTATTTTTAATCTTGAAGCATTTCTAGGGCTTAGATTTTAATGGAGCACTATTATTATTTCCCAAAGGATAAGATACCATCTGTAGTTAAACAAGATGGGACTCTGGGATTGATATCTAGTCTTTAGTCTTTATTATATTAAAAAAATATGAACCCATTGATGACCTTACACTCTGACTCAATGAAAATAAAGGAATTTTTAATAAAGAGAATATTATGCAGTTTGATTAAAATTAATTTCTTAGAGATCAAAGAAGTCCTGTTATTTGGAAAAGCAATCCTAGAACAGTAGATCTCAGGAGTCAGTATGTAGTTGCTGTGGGTTCTTGGCCTTGAGGTCAGGAATGGGAAAGATAATGAAGAAGGGAGAGCTTATGAAAGTCGTAGATGGGGAGGAAGAGTTTTGCATCTTATATTGAATATTCAGTGGAAACAACTCTCTGCCTCAGGAGAAATAAGATTTTAGGAAGACAAAATTAAAAAAAAAGTACTTTGAAGGAAACATACAGTTAAATAGTTCTGGCAAATTAAAGTAAAATTCTCACAAACAGGACTTCTTAAATAGAGTCTGTTCTGCAGCTCTATTCTGGCCATTCATCACCATCTGTTCCTGAAGTGAAAATTCCTACCATTAGTATTTAGACACAGGTCATGTGAAAGAGAATCTATTGTAAAGAGTAATATCGATTATACCAATAACAGTTAACCAGTATTAAGAATCTTGGAGAAGGCAATGGCACCCCCACTCCAGTACTCTTGCCTGGAAAATTCCAGGGACAGAGGAGCCTGGTAGGAGGCTGGCTGTGGGATCGCACAGAGTCGGACATGACTGAAGCGACTCAGCAGCAGCAGCAGCAGCAGCCGCCAGCGGTATTAAGTATCTAAGTCATTATTGAAACGAACAGTGGATTTTTATCTTTCCTCACAGCACCGTTGCTTTTCCGGGATGATCCAGAGACATGATATGGAGTGGGAGGTGGGAGGGGGTTCAGGATTGGGAACTCATGTACACCCGTGGCGGATTCATGTCAATGTATGGCAAAACCAATACAGTATTGTAAAGCAAAATAAAGTAAAAATAAAAATTAAAAAAATAATAATAAAGGAAACTACCTTTGAAATTAAAGAAATTTTCATATGAAAATCATGCCCATTCTAGAAAATTTTAGAGAAAAATTGAAAGAAAAATATAATTCTGTCACCAAAGACAAGCAATGCCAACATTTATTTCCTTTTGATACTGTTCCAAATCACGACTGCACACTCTGTTGCTACTTCCTGTTACCGCAACTGCAGTAACTACCACCACCTTTCCACTCACCATTTACTGAAAGCAACATTATCTTTTTACCAGTCTTCACATATCTTTTCAGTTTTATTGAGAAATAATTGACATACATCAGTATATATATTTAAACTGTACAGCCTGATGGTTTGATTTACATATATTGGGAAATGGTTATCACAGTGTTTAGTTCAGTTCAGTTGCTCAGTCGTGTCCAACTCTTTGCTACCCCATGAATTGCAGCACACCAGGCCTCCCTGTCCATCACCATCTCCCGGAGTTCACTCAAACTCACGTCCACCGAGTCAGTGATGCCATCCAGCCATCTCATCCTCAGTCGTCCCCTTCTCCTCCTGCCCCCAATCCCTCCCAGCATCAGAATCTGTTCCAGTGAGTCAACTCTTCACATGAGGTGGCCGAAGTACCGGAGTTTCAGCCTCAGCATCATTCCTTTGAAAGAACACCCAGGGCTGATCTCCTTTAGGATGGACTGGTTGGATCTCCTTGTAGTCCAAGGGACTCAAGAGTCTTCTCCAACACCACAGTTCAAAAACATCAGTTCTTCAGCATTCAGCCTTCTTCACAGTCCAACTCTCACATCCATACATGACCACTGGAAAAACCATAGCCTTGACTAGACGGACCTTGGTTGGCAAAGTAATGTCTCTGCTTTTGAATATGCTATCTAGGTTGGTCATAACTTTTCTTCCAAGGAGTAAGTGTCTTAATTTCATGGTGGCAGTCACCATCTGCAGTGATTTTGGAGCCCCCAAAATAAAGTCTGACACTGTTTTCCACTGTTTCCCCATCTATTTGCTGTGAAGTGATGGGACCAGATGCCATGATCTTCATTTTCTGCATGTTGAGCTTTAAGCCAGCTTTTTCACTCTCCTCTTTTACTTTCATCAGGAGGCTTTTAGTTCTTCTTCACTTTTTGCCATAAGGGTGATGTCATTTGCATATCTGAGGTTATTGATATTTCTCCCAGCAATCTTGATTCCAGCTTGTGCTTTCTTCCTCTAGCCCAGCGTTTCTCATGATGTACTCTGCATAGAAGTTAAATAAGCAGAGTGACAATATACAGCCTTGACGTACTCCTTTTCCTATCTGGAACCAGTCTGTTGTTCCATGTCCAGTTCTAACTGTTGCTTCCTCACCTGCATATAGGTTTCTCAAGAGGCAGGTCAGGTTGTCTGGTATTCCCATCTCTTTCAGAATTTTCCACTTTATTGTGATCCACACAGTCAAAGGCTTTGGCATAATCAATAAAGTGGAAATAGATGTTTTTTCTGGAACTCTCTTGCTTTTTTCAATCCAGCGGATGTTGGCAATTTGATCACTGGTTCCTCTGCCTTTTCCAAAACCAGCTTGAACATCTGGAAGTTCATGGTTTATGTATTGCTGAAGCCTGGCTTGGAGAATTTTGAGCATTACTTTACTAGCGTGTGAGATGAGTGCAATTGTGTGGCAGTTTGAGCATTCCTTGGCCTTGCCTTTCTTTGGGATTGGAATGAAAACTGTTTAGTTAAGTGTTCAGTTAACATTCATCATTTCATGTAGATAATATTAAAAAAACATTTCCTTGTGGTGAGCACTCTTAGGATCTACTCTATTAGTTTTCATGTGTACCATATGGTAATGTTGAGTACAGGCATTATTTTGTACTAGTATTTATCTTATTGCTGGAAGCTTGTGCATTTTGATCACCTTTCTCAAAATCTTCCTCCTCCTCCCTCCTGACACCACCTCTGTTAACCATAAATCTGATCCCTTTTTTCTATTTTTTTTTAATTAGACCACATAAAGTGAGGTCATACAGTATTTGTCTTTCTCTGATATATTTCACTTAGAAAAATGCCTTCAAGATTCATCTGTTTTTAGGAATGTTAGGATTTTCTCATTTTTATGGCTGAATAATATACCACTGTGTATCTATATATCTATATTTAGATCCAGATATAGACACACATTACAACTTCTTTATCCATTTATCTGTTGGGGATGCTTAGGTTGTTTTCATGTCTTGGCTATTGTGAAAAATTTTGCTATGAGCATGGTAATACAGATTTTTTTCCAGCTATTATTTTCACTTCCTTTGGATATATTCACAGAAGTAGAATGAGTAGATCATATGGTAGTTCTAGTTTTTAATTTTTTGAGGAATCACCACACTGTTTTTCATGGTGGCAGTAACAATTTACATTTCCACCAACATTGTTATAAGGGTTCCCTTTTCTCTGCATCCAAACCACCATTTATTATTTCTCCTTTTCCTGTGTGTGATGGCTATTCTAATAGGCATGGAGTGATGTCTATTGTGGTTTTAATTTGCATTTCCTTAATGACTAGAAATGTTGAGTGTCTTTTCATGCGCCTGTTGGTGGCTGCTAATTTTAAAATACCATTTTACATTTTATAAAATGGAAATTCAGAAAAGTAAGACAACCTGCTAACTTTTAATACATGACAGTGCTAGAGTTGGGATCCAAATATATATAACCTGAAAGCCTTTTTTTTGCATTTCACACACACACACATGCTTTCATATTTTAAAGACTATTCTGTATCCTCCTTTTTCACTTAAAAATAGTATAATAATTAATTACCTGCCATTAACTCTTCATGAAAAATTTAATTGCCTCAAAACAGCCCATTCGAAGTGTATTTTTCATTTTGATAGAGTTTACATTGTTTTCATTTTGATGTGCACCTTTTTATTCACTCAGAACCAAATCATTGCAAAAGATAATGTATGAAGCCTGGATCAGTTAGACTGAGGTCTGTAGTGGAAGTTGGGAAGAACTGGGGAGTGCACATGCTGGAGTCAGTGTTCACTACTGTAGGTTGCTTCCCTGAAAGCCACTCGTTAAGCAAATGAAGACAAAGACCGGCTTGTAGCCAGGTGCTGTTCAGATTAAGATGTTTAATGTAAAATTCCAGATGTGCTTCTTACCCTCCATGTTGTTAAGGTCTCTATTTGTCGTAACCAGCTTCTGACTTCTGACAGCACTCTGTGCTGCTCTTGACACTGTATTTCTCCATTTCCTTTTACTTTGATTTTTATATCCCAGGAAGTGGTTTGGTATTTCTTTTCCCAGAGAATTAAATGATCACCATCTTTCAAGTTCTGAAAAACTTTCCTGTTAACCACTGAATCCCAATTAAAGAATTTGTGAACATGTTTCCTGGAGACTACCTGTTTAATCCCACGTTTAAGCTATGTTGTGTAAAACAACTTGTTTAATATAATTTTATCTGCCTAGTTACCTCCATGTAAGCTGCTTGAAGAGATAAATATTCTCTAAAGAAGCATGAGATATGGATAAAGAACTCTCACATTTATATCAGTTGTTCTGAACAGCTAATTAAATATCAATTCTTTATCATTTTTTTCTTGAGCACTTGTACTATATATAACTGGTATTGTAGTAGACACTGGGCTTAGAGTAGAGAAAAGAAATACAAACTGTCCCTGCCCTCAGGGCGCATAATATCTAGTGGAAGAGGCACCTAAAAATAAGCAAACATATTGTGTTTTACTGTGATTGTGTATAGCCCAGTACATCCTGATATTCTTTTATAATTTATAAACTGAGTAATAGTAGTGTTTCTTCTATAAAATTTTGTTGCATTTTGTTCCCATTCATTCTTTAGCTGAGTTTCAAGCTTCAATTTAAGATGTTTGTCCATTGGTTCGCCAACAGTCTTTGGGTTAAAAAAAAATCCGGAAGCAAAATGGAACTCTGTGATTTTGCTTATTTACTGGTCCCATATTCATTTAATGATACTTTACTTAAAGGGAAATTTCTCAGTGTCTTTCCTGCTTCCATGAAATTACTCTTGGGCCAGTCAGGAAATTCTTGGATTCCTAACAAGAAAATGTGTGCCTGACACTGGCTCTGCTCAACCTCACAGGTTGTGAAAGCGCTTGTCAGTTGCGCCAGTAAATCCTCCCTCTCTTCCTGCAGGTCCAAGGAGCTTATAAAGGAGGCCATCCTTGACAATGACTTTATGAAGAACTTGGAGCTGTCGCAGATCCAAGAGATTGTGGATTGTATGTACCCAGTGGAGTACGGCAAAGACAGCTGCATCATCAAAGAAGGAGATGTGGGGTCACTGGTGTATGTCATGGAAGGTATGCTTTGTACCCACGTTCCCCTGACATTCAAATATTCTCTTTTCATCTTATCAGCCTGCACACAGATGGCAGTGCATTACATGAGACAATTCCATTTTTCTTGTTTGTTGTTGTTGAGAAACAGTTTGAAAAGAGGGAGAACACTGCTTAGACACAGAGGTTGATTAATCATTTGAAGTGTTTGTGTTTAGAATTATTAAAATGAAAATCTCGTATTTTTTTCAGACATGGGGAAAGGATAATAACATGAAAGAAAACAGTGCTATTTATTGCACTGCTTAAGACCACACACTGTCAGATCATTGAGCAAACTCAAAGCTTCAATGGAACTCAAGTCTATTGGAAGTATTTTTGGTCAGATAATCAAAGTATCTTCAACTCCACTTTACCTCCCAGTATATGACTGGCTTTCTTCTGCGTTGTTTCTATAAAAAGAGAATGTTTGCAGTGTCTCCTATGTGTCTGATAAGGGTGGAACATAAAGGTTGGATAGTGTATTAACTTCCTGGTTATTAAGAGTGGTAGCTTGTTTCATAAATCTTGCACAAACTAAGATAGAAACTGCTGTAAAAAACTGAGGCATGCACTGTATAAATATGTTTTATGCTTCTGTATATTTTCACATTATAAATTTTTTAACTTGAAATTTATAACGGCATGTTTTCCTTTTGGGGGACGAAAAAGCCTGAAATCATGAATGAATCAACTGAGAAGAAAGTGAGTTCAAAGATGTCTATAGTAGAAGACAGTCGGCTTAGAAAAACCACAGTTGATTGTTTTGGTGGCAGTTAGTGTTTTACCCAAAGCATTCATGCTGGTGTCCGATAACTGTCAGTTTTACAGGTCATTCAGAAGAGAGGTGTATTTGGGCAAGTCAATTAACTTCTCTGTTTCACCCAGCTTATGAAAAAGGAGATACTCTTTCTTTTTGGCTGTGGTTCTCCACTGGTGATGAATCTGTCCCCCAGGGACATTTGGTGATGTTCAGAGACATTTGGTTGTCACGCGTTGGGTAAGGGTGGGCATGAAGGAGGCTCCTGGTGTCTAGTAGGTAAAGAACAGGGGTGCTAATCAACAGGCAACGAGTGGCCCACAACCAAGTACGCCCTGTCCTTAGTGCCTGTGCTGAGAAATCTTGCTTTCTGCCTTCTTTGCAGGACTGTTATGAAGTTGGTATGAGTAAGTTGTGTGGATATATAATGTAAAGTGTAAAACACTGTAGAATAACAATCAGTATTATTTCTATTAAATACTTGAGAGTATGTAAAACATGTTCTTTCTACATTTGTCATTCACCTTTTAATTTTTCTTTGTGATTCTTCTTGACATTCTGAAATCAGGCGTTTGATATTTATTAATCTCTTATCACTTTTTTCTTTATAATTTTCAGCTTTGTGTCAGTGTTACAAAGTTTCTCCCCATGCCAAAAGGATGTAAATGTTCGGTTGGGCTTTCCTCTGACAAAAACAAAGTACGATAAACAAAAACACAAACAGCATGTACTTGGCAGAGAATTGCAGGGAAAGGAGGTGAAATTATAGGTAAAGGGTGGATGTGAGTAGTGAGCAGGAGCAATGAAAGAAGTGGAAGAATTATACAGAGGCCAAGTGGAGACCATAAATATAGAGGCGAATGTGAAGAACTATTAACATTTAGAAACCAAGTTTAAAGCCTTTCGGAGATGATATTAAATCAATAGTTTCATATTACTTGATTATTTATGTATTTTATTGGCCAGGCACATTTTTAAGAACACAGATACTGTATAAAGCAGAGTGTACTTTACTTCAGTCATTTTAAATGCTCATTGATATTCCAACAAAGGTCCATCTAGTCAAAGCTATGTTTTTTTCACTAATCATGTATGGATGTGAGTGTTGGAGTGTAAAGAAAGCTGAGTATTGAAGCTTTTGAACTATGGTATTGGAGAAGACTCTTGAGAGTCCCTTGGACTGCAAGGAGAGCCACCTAGTCAATCCTAAAGGAAATAAGCCCTAAATATTCATTGGAAGGACTGATACTGAAGCTGAAACTCCAATACTTTGGCCAGCTGATGCAAAGAACTGACTCACTGGAAAAGACCCTGATGCTGGGAAAGATTGCAGGTGGGAGGAGAAGGGGATGACAGAGGATGAAGTGATTGGATGGCATCAGTGACGTGATGGACATGAGTTTGAGTAGGCTTAGGGAGTTGGCACGGAGAAGGAGATGGCACCCCACACCAGTACTCTTGCCTGGAAAATACCATGGACAGAGGAGCCTGGTAGACTGCAGTCCATGGGGTCGCGAAGAGTCAGACACAACTTCACTTTCACTTTCTCTTTTCACTTTCATGCATTGGAGAAGGAAATGGCAACCCACTCCAGTGTTCTTTCCTGGAGAATCCCAGGGATGGGGGAGCCTGGTGGGCTGCCGTCCATGAGGTCACACAGAGTCGGACATGACTGATGCAACTTAGCAACAGTAGCAGGCTGTTGGTGATGGACAGGGAAGCCTGGCATGCTGCAGTCCATGGGGTTGCAAAGAATCAGACATGACTGAGCGACTGAACTGAACTGATTGAATTCCATTCTAGAAATGAGTAGTTTGAAAACATATATGTTCATGTTCAGTTTTCCTCACACATTTTTCTAAAAATTTCTGTTTAATTCATGCCATTTCTGTTTTCTAAGACTAAATTCAACTTTACTTGCTAAATTAGAAGGAGCTTGAAAATTGTATTTAATATTTGTTAGTTTTTAGAACTCAATGCCCAATATAGAGCATGCTTTTTCTAAATACTTTCTGTGTATAAAATTTATTTAATTCTTAAAGTGATCCTTTGAGGTAAGGGCTAGTATTTATTATCCCCTTTTATAGATGTGAAGACTGAGGCCCACCTGGTTTATAGTATACTTCGGAGTGAACTCAAGTAATCTGGATTCAGAGCTCAAGCTCTTAATTATGGGACTCTGTATTGGTGACGGTTCTTCAAAGAAAAAGACCCAATGAGATATATATGTGTGTGTATCCAGTTACTGAGAGAGAGGTTTATTTTAAGGAATTGACTTCCATGATTGTGGAGACTGGAAAGCCATTGGCTTGCTGGAAGAATTCACCCTTCCTCCATGTAGATCAGTCTTTTTCCTGATATGACTTCAACTGATTGGATGAAGTCTTATCAACATTAAGAAGGTAGTCTGCTTTAACTCAAAGACTACTAATTTAAATGTTAATTCCAGCAAAGAAATACCTTCATAGAAATGTCTGGTGTAATGTTTGACCAAATATCTAGGTATCATGGGCTTGCAAATTGACCTATAAAATTAACCATTACAGGTCCATTCCTTGTCAACGTGGCACCCATACATATCTCCTTAAACTATACCAAAATATCCAAGTAAAGACAATAATAAGGTTATACTTCTGCCTAACATGATATAATAATCTTGTGTATAAAGAAAACAAGACATTTTCCCAGAAAAGGATGTAAAGTCCTTGGGTGGTGGTCATTTCTTCTCTCCTCAATACCCCATATCTCAAATATTTTGATGCTACATTCAGTTCAGTTGCTCAATCATGTCCAACTCTTTGCAACTCCATGGACTGCAGCATGCCAGGCTTCCTTATCTATCACCAACTCCCGGAGCTTGCTCAAAGTCATGTCCATCAAGTCACTGAAATCATCTAACCATCTTACCCTCTGTTGTCTCCTTCTCCTCATGCCTTCGATCTTTCTCAGCATCAGGGTCTTTTCCAATGAGTCAGATCTTCACATCAGGATACAACATTAAGAAGATTTAAATACTATAAAATAAAGTCAATACATCTTATGTTACATGATAATGGGATCTGCAAGGAAGGGCAACAAAGATTTTATGCACACATGCACTCCCTCAAATATACACACATAAGTAAAAGCATATTTATAACAAAGAAGAAATTTCCATGGCAGACTTCCCTAGGTAAATGTAAATATGCTAATTTTTCCACATTTCATCAAGCTAATTTTAATATATTTTGTTTATCTTCTTTTGCTGCTAGACTGAGTACATAGCAAGTCATCTCAATTATGTTTTTAAAAACAGAGTTCTAAATAGTGTATCTAGTCAAAGTCACAGATTTTGCAATGACAGTGTTGGTTGCTTAAAGTTAAATTCACTAAATGACTGTGCTCTTATAACCTGATGCAAATCTGCCCCCAAGTTGTAATTCTAATCAATTCCATGTAATTTTGGCTTATTTTTTGCCAATATTCTCATGTGAAAATAATTTAAAATAACAAATCTTGTCATTTAAATGTTTATAAGTTTTAATTGAGGAAATGTTTCATTGCTTAATTAGTTTTTTATCAACACATTTAATCTTCTCAAAATTTAGATGGCACTCTTCTTGGTATAGATGGATTCTTTTTCATTTGTGAACATTATTAATATTTATAAAGAGTATACCATAGCAACAATGGATGAAGAGAATAGAGGATCTTTCACAAACTTGTTCGGTATCAAAACATTCTGAAAAGCATCCAGGGAGTTTACATGGAAAACCATTCCAATTTTTCCTGCCTCTCTTGAGTTAAATGAAGTTTTCTTCATAAAATGCTTGTTTAACATGTGCCTTCAGTGATTTTTGTTTTAGCCTAGGCAGTGTCCCAAATATTATTGCATACCTAAATGCCAAATTTTCTCATCATTTTAACAGAATAGTCATATGTTAAGACTTAACTAATTAGGATGACAGGAAAAAATCATCTGGAAGTAGTGTAAATATATCATGTATTTTCAAGCAAAGTGAGTTGTGTAACTTTCAGATATTTGTAGTTACTGGCTAGTGGAAGTTTTAATTTCAAGTTTTGATTAGAATTATTTTAGTATTAGTTACTTAAGGTAGCAGTGTGTCAAATTGCTAAGGCTTGACTTATGTTTTAATCAAATTTCAAATATATACATGACTTACAAAATAATCTAATACAGCTTATTTTCTTAAACCAATAGGTTTTGGTCTTAATTATGGAGTAGTATTTGTTAATATCTTTATACTCTTGCCCTCTTTTTTTTCCATGAAGGTAAAGTTCATCTTTGCTAAGTTACTTCAGTTGTCTGACTCTTTGCAACTCCATGGACTGTAGCCCCACCAGGCTCCTCTGTCCCTGGGATCCTCCCAGGAAAGAATACTCAAGTGGGTTGCTATTTCCTTCTCCAGGGGATGCTCCTGATCCAGGGACTGAACCTTATGTCTTCTGTACTGGCACGTGAGCTCTTTACCCCTAGCGCCACCCAGGAAGCCCAAAACTTCAACTACCGCCATCCAAAAGAAATTCTGATTTAGCAATTGAGAATTGGTAATGTAAATCAAACACCTTCTTTGGGAATCTGATTTAATATTTTTGTATTGAAAAATGTGTAGTTTATATGCATTGAAGTGATGTGCTTAGAGATATTGCTTTTACAGATTTTCTGTGATCTTTCACTGGAAATACATAGATTACATGTTATTTTCTAAAAATGGCAAGTATCTCTTTAGTGTTCTTTGTTGGCTATTTTAAGGTAAACTTTTAAGTGAAACCATCAAGCTGTTTTAATTTTTATTTTGCAGAGTGCTTGTTAGTGATAACAGCTTTTATTAAGTCCTTACATATGGCATTGCCCCGACCCCTCTCCTCTTATTTGTTCCTTCTTTTTTTTACAAGCATAGCTACAATTTAGCTTAATCTTGGTCCACCTCTGAGGTTTTATTGTTTAGGACATGTATTGATACTCTCAAGGCTCTCTTTTTCTGTCTACCATCAGTAGTGTTGATTTTGTTGATTTTGTTTCTCTCACAGGTTTAAAATAAATTTTTTTTAAGAAGGAAAAATTTTTCAACTCATCACGCAGGTGATTTCTAGTAGGGCTTTTTATGTGAATGCTAAGTGATCTGTGATTGTTGTTGTTTGGTCTGTAAGTTGTGTCTGACTCTGCAACCCCATGAACTGCAACACTCCAGCCTTCCCTGTCCTTCATTATCTCCCTGAGTTTGCTCAGATTCACGTCCATTGATTCAGTGATGCCATCCAACCATCTCATCCTCTGTCAACCTCTTCTCCTCTTGCCGTCAGTCTTTACTAGCATCAGGGTCTTTTCCAATGAGTTGGCTTTTCATATCAGGTGGCCAAAGCATTGGAGCTTCAGCTTCAGGACCAGTCCTTCCAATGAATATTCAGCGTTGATTTCCTTTAGAATTGACTGGTTTGATCTTTTTGCTGTCTAAGGGACTCGTAAGAGTCTGCTGCAGTACCACAGTTCAAAAACATCAATTCTTTGGTACTCAGCCTTCTTTCTGGTCCAACTCTCACATGCATACATGATTACTGGAAAAACTACAGCTTTATAGACCTTTGTTGGCAGAGTAATGTCTCTGCCTTTTATACTGTCTAGGTTTAACACAGCTTTTCTTCCAAGGAGCAGGTGTCTTTCAATTTTGTGGCTGTAGTCACATCCAATGTCTAGATTCTGTTGTTAATTGCACTTAGATTTCCCTTTGTCTTCTGAAGACTGGTCTTCTGCTTCGCTTTGCAGTGAATTCGTTGATACCAGGTCTGCCTGTTAAACTCATGTCCAACATTATTTGTTCTTCACTGTGAACATGGATCATGCTAGCCACTCACTATCAACAGTAAACTTACTCAGCTTCATACCGCAAGTTCTCTCCTGCTCCCCTACTCCTTCCCCTGAAACATTTTTCTGTTTTTATAATTAAATAACATATGAAAGCTGACATTCAAAGAGGGATTTTCATATAAAATTGAACATTAGTGAAGAGCCTCACCATGTCAGTTGGCATTCAAAACATATCCAAGAGTATGAGGGAACTGAATATATTTTCATATGAATTAGCACAGCAAATTTAACACGAGAAACAGACCATTTTATTCTCCAAAGTCAGGTGGCACCTTTTGGCCTTATGAGTGTTTCATGTTCATCTGAAAGCTATCTTTAGGATAGTTAAAATATCAATGCATTTAAAGTTATTTTTGCAGTCCCTTTACTAGATCAAGCTTATCATGTTAATGCTAAAGAAGCAGCTCATGTACTGTGTTAAAAACAAGACAACAGACCCCAGATTCAGCCACTTATGCAGAGTCCCATGGCACTAAATTGAGACTCTTATAGTTTTGACTCACCTGGAAATGGAATCTTAAACCAGACACTCAGGTGTCACCTAATTAGCAGCAGTTAGGTCATCTATCAGGTGGGATCCTGCTATCCCTAAAAGGAAAATGACCTTGCCATAACCAATCCACTGTTTTTCTTCTAACGTAGCTTCCTTACTCCTGCTCCTTTATGCCTACAAAAATCTTTTATTTTGTACAGCTCCTTGAAGTTCCTTTCTTAGCTGCTCAATTGAATACTGTCCAATTCATGAATTGTTAATTAAAACCAATAAGATATTTAAAATTTACTCAGTTGAATTTTTTTCTTGAAGTGAGGTGAAGTCGCTCAGTCGTGTCCGAGTCTTTGCGACCCCATGGACTGTAGTCTACCAGGCTCCTCCCTCCATGGGATTCTCCAGGCAAGAGTACTGGAGTGGGTTACCATTGCCTTCTCCAGGGGATCTTCCTGATCCAGGAAGTTGTTTCTTAACAACTACTTAAATAAAAACAGAAGAAAATAAAATCTATTTAGAAAAATGTTATAAGCAAAGAGGATTTGAAATTTTTAAGTGTGAATATTGAAGTATATTTTAGTTATGTAGTGGCAAAAACAGGGATCTAAGATAGTTAGATATCCTACAGGGTATCATGTTTATTTTTGGGTGCCAAGCTTCCAAAAAGACTTTAATACACTTGAGTGAGTTCAGGAAGCATGACATTTATTTTTAGTGAGTGACATGTCTTGTATGGATGGACGGTTTAGGAGGAAATGATAACTGTTTAAAAAAAGCGGAAAACAGTGTCGTATGAAAAGGGAACTGGTCTTCATGAGTTTAGATGACCTGAGAAAATGCAAGTTATAGAGAAGTCCACACTGGGTCTTCTTGAGAGTCAATATTCTGCTAATTAATATGTTCTAGAAGTGAATGAAGCAGTCTGATGTCATGGCAAGAACACCATCTCAGGAGGCATTCTAGCAGTGATTATAAGAAATCTGCTTGCAGAAATTTAGTGTGGGTAGAAGAGGAATTCCCTGTGGCTGAACTGAACACATCTCCTATCTTCTCCCCAAACTCCAAGCTTCTCAGTCTGTGGTTTTCTGAACAAGTATCTTACAAGTTAACTTATGAGAATCGAACCTCCAAATCTGTCTCTTAGAAACTCACCCTTATATACAATATGCATGTTTGCTTTGGGGTGTTTTTGTATCTTGTATTATATAAATCAGCGAATACTGCAGGTATTCTTATGCTACTTCATTTTTCTTCCGGTAGTGTCTTCTATTTTATTACCCAGTTTCTTTATCCTTTCTGCTATTGATTATATTTGGGTTGTTTCCAGTTATCTTGATCCTGATTATTTATGAAGCTGAGCATCTTTATACGTCTATAAGCTGTTGTGTTCTATAAAGTGTCTAGTGTAGTCTTCCGTCCATTTTTCTGTTCGTTGGTTGACTTTACATATTTTGGAGTTTAGTCTTTGTCAGTTACATGCATTACAAATATTTTCTCTCATCTGTAGCATGTATTTTCACTTCTTTGTGAAATCTTCTGATGAAGCTGCTGCTGCTGCTAAGTCGCTTCAGTCGTGTCCGACTCTGTGCGACGCCACAGATGGCAGCCCATCAGGCTCCACCCCCCGGGATTCTCCAGGAAAGAGCACTGGAGTGGGCTGCCATTTCCTTCTCCAATGCATGAAAGTGAAAGTGAAGTCGCTCAGTCATGTCCGACTCCTGGCGACCCCATGGACTGCAGTCCGCCAGGCTCCATCGTCCATGGGATTTTCTAGGCAAGAGTACTGGAATGGGGTGCTATTGCCTTCTCTTCTGATGAAGAGAAGTTATTAATTGTAATGTAGTCAAATATATCAGTCTACTTCTTGGTTTGTGCTTTTTGTAACTTTATAAGAATACTGGAAGGCAAGGTTTCTCATGTCTGTGTATGTATAAGTATGTGTATGTCCCTGAAGGCGTGTGTATAGGTTATGGATGTGACATATTGTCTCTGAAGGAATAGATCCACATTAATGATATAAAGAAGAGTTGTCTCTTTCAAAGCAGGAAGCTGGAAAGGCAGCACATTTTTGCCTCTGTTTTTTTTTTTTTTTTCTTTTCCCCAACATATTGAAACAATTTATAAATTGTCCTCAGGGAATAGTAAATATGTTTTTGAATATGCTTGATGACAGTCTTCCTGTGGGTGTAGATTCTATATCTGGAAATAATCACAAGCCATTTAGTGACAGATATGATGAACAGGGTTCAGTTCAGTCACTCAGTCATGTCCAGCTCTTTACGACCTCGTGGATTGCAGTACACCAGGCTTCTCTGTCCATCACCAACTCCTGGACTTGCTCAAACTCATGTCCATTGTGTCGGTGGTGCCATCCAACCATCTCATCCTCTGTCATCCCCTTCTCCTTCAATCTTCTCCAGCACCAGGGTCTTTTATAATGAGTCAGCTCTTCCCATTAGGTGGCCAAAGATTGGAGCTTCAGCTTCAGGACCAGTCCTTCCCGTGAATATTTAGGACTGATCTCCTTTAGGATGGACTGATTGGATCTCCTTGCAGTCCAAGGGACTCTCAAGAGTCTTCTCCAACACTACAGTTCAAACACATCAATTCTTTGGCGCTCAGCTTTCTTTATGGTTGAACTTTCATATCCATACATGACCACTGGAAAAACTAGAGCCTTGACTAGATGGACCTTTGTTGGCAAAGTAATGTCTCTGCTTTTTAATATGCTGTCTAGGTTGGTCATAGCTTTTCTTCCAAGGAGCAAGCGTCTTAATTTCATGGCTGCAGTGACCACCTGCAGTGATTTTGGAGCCCAAGAAAATAAAGTCTGACACTGTTCCCATTGTTTTCTTACCTACTTGCCACGAAGTGATGAGACTGGATGCCATGATTTGGTGATTAATACTCTTTTTGGGGGGCTAAAATGTATAAGGACGTATGTATATGTACCATTATGAAGTATTAACATTTTTTTATAAAATTCAAGAAATATCTGAGATGCTTAATCAAGAACATTGTTATCATAAAATGACATATTTTGAAAGATAGTGTCCTTAATACTGATTTGGCTAGTTATGTCCTTGTTTGATTTTATAGAGTGTCTTACCATGTTGTGGTTATAACAGTATATAGTTCTCCATTTTCTTTCTAAATTATTAATGATGGAAAAAAAGTGAAGAATTTGGCTTTCACTTTTGAAGACTCTTGAAAGCCAAGATAATTAAAATTTGCTATGCTTATCTTTTTGAGATGAGAGTTAAGAAAAGTATCAACTGTTTTCAAAAAAGTAGTCTGAAATTGGTAAAGTAGGTCATAGATTGTGTTGAAAAGGTACAACTATCTTTATTCTCCCTGGTGGATCATGTGGTAAAGAATTTGCCTGTAATGCAGAAGACCTGGGTTCTGTCCCTTTGCTGGGAAGATTCCCTGGAGGAGGGCATGGCAACCCACTCCAATATTCTTGCATGGAGAATCCCCATGAACAGAGGAGCCTGGCAGGCTGTAGTCTGTGGGGTCACACAGCCGAGCAACTAAACACACACGTACATTTTTATTGTCAGCGGTTATGGGATTTATTTCTATGGGGACTCATTTTGCTAAAATATCAATATCCCATTCTTCAGTTTTTAGAGAATGGCAAATTTGAAAGTTTAAAAGTGTATTTTTGATGAAAACTAAAACCAAAAAGAGCTTTGCTGAGAAAAAGAAAAGAAAATGTGGATTAGTCCTTCTTGACAATAGTGTAAGAACATGTTGATCTCTTACTAAAGAGCTGAAATTTACTTCAGTCATCCTTTCATGAGACTATGGAGTAGTTTGCATGCTGAACACTAAACAGTATTCTAAAATTGTTGAGGGTTCGTTTTAAGAACACATAGATGTATTTCTTCAGGGACTTTAATAAGATTTCCAATGATTTTTGTGGGAGGCTGGATAGACTAATGCTTTTAATATCAGTCCCTCTAATGAAAAATCCTTGAAAGGTTAGTAATCGTTTTGGCACAGTCTCAAAGGGCAGGGAAGAAGGGTGTTACTTCCCAGCACTGTGAAACTGCCTGGCACAGCTACCACAGCAACACCTATAGCACTCTAGGGAAGATCTGAATGGATCTCTGAAACCCTTGTTGAAATTCTCCTATGACTCCACATCTAAGGAACATAGCCTGTAATTGCACATACTTTATCTGAATTTAATTACTGTACCTTTGGAAGGTTGCAATCTGATCTTTATATGAAGACAAGTCTTATCTTTATATTTAGGCTCTTCCATAAACTCCATTCTGTTGAAAATATTTTTGTAGCGAAGCTCCTGCAGTAGTACCCAGATTTAGAATTATGCTAAAGGCCTTAACACAGTATTCAAATCAATTCTTTAGAATCCACATTTCATGCATATTAAAATATCAAATACTTGTTATTGAGTATATTTACATGAATGATTTATTTGGTACCTTTTTTATTTTGCCTAACTTGTCAAACTTTTACCAGAATAAATAGCTTTCTTTGTATCACAGAACTATCTTAGAGTTCTTCATAAGAATATATGGGAGCAAATGCTTTTAAACCCAAACATAGTTTACTTTCTATTTACTCTTTGCAGTCTCATGTTATTTAACAAGAAGAGTTAGGTTATTCTGTATCCTTTGCAGTATCAAAGCAAGTTACTCTGTTAATTTATTAATAGCAAAGCCATATTAGAAAAAGCATCTTCTAAAGGTGGCCAAACTTTTATGAAAGGTAGTTTTCTATTTCACAATGGTATATCTTCAGAGGAAAATCAAACTTTTCATTAAATCATAATTCATAGTATTTAAAATTTTCCTTCAAATATTAGGTATGTTCCTTTAAAAATCATTTATTCCCTATTGGCAGAAGAAGGGAGTGAACATTTAATCCCAGCAGAGCTTAATTAATAGCATATTGTAATATTTTTCACTGAAAGCCATTCACATACTCATCAATTTCTTTTTATGCTTCTATAACTATAAAAACATAATCAATGTTACATTTTATAGCTCATGTTTATAGATCATCATTTTACATTCCTATGTTATTATACTGTATTTCATAATGGTTTAGAATATTTAATACCTTCAGCATATTCTTGATGTAGATTTATGCTTTTTCCAGTGGCTCATTCAATAACTGTGTGCATGTGTGCATAGTATGTGCCCTCAAACTAAAGCCATTTTTAAATGATTTCTGATGCAAAGATTTGTATTGACTTATCCTATTGGAAATATATACACGGACATATTTATTTGTACTTTGTGTCCATTTATGTGTGTATGAATTTACATGAACTTATCTATTCTCAGAGTTCATATTATCTTCCAGGAGATGATGAGGTGGTGACAGTATCATTTATAGAATATGTGAAGAGCTGACTCATTGGAAAAGACCCTGATGCTGGGAACGATTGAAGGCAGGAGAAGGGGACGACACAGGATGAGATGGTTGAATGGCATCACTGACTCAATGGACATGAGTTTGAGCAAGCTCCAGGAGATAGTGAAGGACAGGGAAGCCTGGCATGCTGCAGTCCATGGGGTCACAAAGAGTTGGACGTGATTGAGCGACTGAACAGTAACAATGACTTCTATATTAAATTTCAAATTTATAAGAAAAACAGAAAATTAATAATTGTAAATGCTCTCATGTGAATTAAAAATTAGTCTGCAAAGGGAAAACAGTTGGTTGATAGGTTTATGCGCACCACTGTGCATGCCACTCTCTTAAAAGAAAATTAAGATGACTTGTGTGGAAAGTTGTGAAATTTCATTTAATTCTATGAATTTGAATTATTATATATTATATCAGTTCTAAAGTGAAAGACATATGAAATAGGAAAAAATGTTTCAGCAGATCTTTCTTTGTGTTCAGAATTAGGTTACATATATACATAGCAGGCATCGCCGAACTGCCATCCTTTCCTCTCCCTCCATATGGTGTGTTTCTACAAAAGTAGAAAGGGTGTTACAGATAAAGCAGAGCTTAGATTTGACTGAATGTAGTTCATGAATATATGAAATTCATTGTATTTCCTTCAACAGTTGACAATAGCGAAGAAAGTATTCAATGAAGTTCTTTTTGCAATAGTTTCTTTACCATGGTTCACTGATTCATTTATTTGATTATTATTCATTTATTTGCCCAAGGGCCTTTCTCTTCTGGAGCTTCAATCCTGGTGATAGTAGTAGGGGATAAGCATAAAGAACGTGCATGGAGATAAGTCCATACATCCCCATAGTGATCAGTGCTACGAATGCTTTCAATGCAACAGAATGATGTAGGGAGGGAATCATGACGATGGGTCTGGTAATTACTGGATAGGTCAAGGAGGGCTTCCCTGAGAGGGGTAGCATTTGAGCTGAGACCTGAGTGACAAGGAAGAACTAGGCACACAGTGTGATAGAGAACTCCAGATAAGGACAATGGCAAGTAGTAAAGCTGGAAGGTGGGGTGAATGTTAAAGAGATGATAGAAAGAAGGCAATGGCACAAATTAAGGTCGCAGAGGTTGGCAGAGGCAAGGCTATGTGTAGTAGCCTGTAAGTATTGAGTTGGCTAATAAGTTCATTCGGTTTTTCCATACGGTGTAGTGGAAAACTCTGAACCAGCATTTTTGCCAAGCCAATAATTTATTTTATTTATTTTTTTCTATCTCAAGAGATTGGAAAAGCAGTAGAGGAGTTTAGGTTGAGATGGGACCTGGTTCTGTTTATGTTTTATAGGTAGAAGAATGGATTAATTGCTCTAATAATCAAAGGTTGGAAAACATGCATTGTAGAGTGGTGGAGGAAGCAGGGATACCATTTGGGAGGCTAGGGCAGTAATCTAAGTGAAATAGAATTTTGGTTTGGGCTAGGATGGCAGCATGGGAGACGGGGGAAATATGATATATTTTGGCAGCTCTTAGTTGTGATAGGGAGTAAAAGAAGGAGAAATTGGGAATGACTTGTAGGTTTTTTATTTAAATAGGTGAATGGTGGTGCCAGTTTCTGAGATGGCAAAAAGTGAAAGGCATTTATGCTTAAGAATAAATTAAGAATGCTGTTTGGACAATGTGAAGTTAAAGTGCCAATTAAACATCTCACTTGGAGATGTCACGTTGATGACAGTGGAAACAGATCAGAAATCTCAGTTAAAAGGCCAGACTGTGGAGGTAGCAGTATTCTTAGTAAACCAGGAATATGAAGAGGATTAATCAAAGTAGTTATCTTTTAACTGTAGTTGCTTTACTTGTAACAGATTAAATGGATAAATCACGGATATTTGTCTTGTTTAATCACTAAGTCATGTCCAACTCTTTTTGACTCCATGGACTGCAGCGTGCCAGGCTCCCTGTCCTTCACCATCTCCCTTGCTCAAACTCCTGTCCATTGAGTCGGTGATGCCATCCAACCTTCTCATTCTTTCATCCACTTCTCCTCCTTCTCTGTAGACATTCATAAATATTTTTAAATCCTCCATGAAAATTCCTTGTAGAAAGCTGAGAATTTCTTCCTACATTATGTAAGCTAGTATCCTCAATGCAGCACTCTCAAAGTGAAGTCTGTGGACCTTTTAGGGGCTGCTGCTGCTGCTGCTGCTGCTAAGTCGCTTCAGTCGGGTCCGAGTCTGTGCGGCCCCACAGACGGCAGCCCACCAGGCTCCCCCATCCCTGGGATTCACCAGGCAAGAACACTGGAGTGGGTTGCCATTTCCTTCTCTAATGCATGAAAGTGAAAAGTGAAAGTGAAGTTGCTCAGCAGTCGTGTCCGACTCTTAGCGACCCATGGACTGCAGCCCACCAGGCTCCTCCACCCATGGGATTTACTGGAGGTCAAAATCTATTTTCATAATAATACCAGCATGTTATTTGTTGCCCTCTGTCTCATTCTCTCATGAGTGTTCAATGGAGTTTTCCAAAGGCCATATGATATGTAATATTTGTTGTTGCTGAGTTGTGTCCGACTCTTTTGTGACCCCAGGGACCGTAGCCTGTCAGGCTCCACTGTCCATGGAATTTCTCAAGCAAAAATACTGGAGTGGGTTGCTGTTTCCTTCTCCAGGGTATCTTCCCATCCCAGGGATTGAACTCATGTCTCCTGCATTGGTGGGAGGATTCCTTACCATTGAACCAACTAGGAAACCCAATAATGTGATATAGCAGCTAATTGATTACAGAAGCAGTTAATGTACCTGCCTTCTATTGAGCCAGATATCAATTAGATTTGCAAAAAGTATAAAATACTGGGGTGGTTCCTACTGAATTTTTAATTTTTGAAATAGATTTAATTTTATTAAAAATATTTTACAATGTAATAAGTTTGCTATTACTTGCAAGTGAATAATTACTTTTTAAAAATTCTGTTTTAAGCTTTAATGGAATAAATGTCAGTAAAATGGAGCCCACATCAGCAAACGCTTTTGAGGTTTTCAGTAATTTTTCATAACATAAAGAGGTTTTGAGGCTAAAAATTTGAGAATCACTCCCTTAAGCTATATGACTCAAATACAAATATGACAAATTGGATGTTTGTTTCAGAAAACAAGCTAGGATTAGTTTAAGAACATCAGAATATTAGATATCAACTTCCCAACCTTCAAATAGCATAGAAATAGTAACATGTTAGAAAACAAATGTTTTTAAATGAAGTCTTGGTACATTAGAAGCAGAAATATTTCTGTAAAGGCTGGCATTTAAATCTGGAGCAAATCGCCCATACCTATCAACAATGGGCAAGTGAATTCCATTGAAGAGCTTATTATTCTGTTAATTGCATTACATTCACAGTATGAAAGGTATTCTTAAGGCATTTTGTAGGTTCTGTTTGCACACTTTCTAATGTTTGAGATTTAAGAATTGTCTTGAGTTTCCCTGTGATTATCTTGATTTAGTGTAGTAGGATACTGATTTTCTGTAATTAGATGTTATAGTTCTAAAGGAATAAAAGAATCAAGTATTTTTAAATTAAATCAGCATTTTGGAGGAGAAAATTTCTTTACCTTGTGCTTATTTCTAACTTAAAAACATCCTTGAAGATGTAACATTTTGTATTCTAAAGGCTCAGAACAACCCATCTGATGCCTTAAATGTTTTCAAATTTGAAAAGAGAGTTTATTATTTTACTTTACCTGTGGTCCAGTGGAACACTCTTAATGTGTAGATAAACGTAAGTTGTCAGCTATTGATTGGTTTTCTCTTTTAAAATCCTCATTGCTAAGTAAATGTTTGAAAACTCTGCATATTTCTCCTGTGATGCATTTTGTGAAGAGCTTTTTCACTTGGTAGTGCACTTGCTCGTTCTTTCTATCTCACCACCATGGTATTAAACATTTTCTTGGAATGACTTGAAAAAACGATGCTACTTTCATTTATTGTATGACAGCTTTCTTTCTTCTCCATAAGGCAGCTTTTATGAGATAAGTAATGTTGAGAGATGAAAGGCTTACTCCAACTGTGAACACATATGTCACTATATTGTGATGAGAAATTAATTTTAGTATTTGTTCTTTATACAAGTTATAGTTCAGTGTTTTATACAAAAGTACATGTTGTTTCCTGTTCTCACAAAGCATAGACTATTCTTGGCATAACCAGACTGCAGAACTAGGTCTCTGTCTCTTGCGCTTTATGTTGTAAGCTTTGGTCTCAGTTGTCAAGCGAGAGAAATGACCATGAGCTAAAAGGTATAATTCCTGGGAGGTGAATCCAGATCTATCCCTTAAGCAGCCATTTGGTCATATACTGAAATAATCCTCACTGCACTTTACTTACTCTTTCCCCACTTTGTGGGTGATACCTCTTTGCCCTCTAACATTAGCTCAAACTGGAAACCTGAGCGTGATTCCAGGCCCCACAGCTATTGGTCTGCAAATCCTCTTCAGGCTGTTGGTTTACTGCTATCGTGTGTCCCGGTCTGCTGCTGTTTGATTCAGGACTAGGGTAACTTTTTTGAAAATATCCAACAATTCCTTCCTCTATATCTGTCTGTCTCTAGATCTTATTTCGCTTTCTTACATTCTCTACACTACCATGAGCTAGGTCTTTCTCAAAGACAAAAATGTCTAAGTCATCTCCTTGTTTGTCTCTTTCCAGTGCTATCTCACTGCAAAAATCCAAACTCCTTTGGGGAGAGATGACTCTACGGTGTAATGAAGAGAGCTGGGTTTTGAAACTTGGTAGATACGAACTTGAACACAAATTTGCCATCTACGTAGCTTAGTAAACTTGGGGAAATTCTTTAACCTTTTCTGGGCATCACTGCCTCATTTGGCAAATACTGTACATCAAGCATCAGGTTCTGTGTGTGGCGCCTGGGGCACACTTCTGCTCCTGAACCTTCTTCTACTTCTCTGCTTAATCCCCTGCACTCACCAGCCTGCGCCTCTGGCTCAACTTCCTCAAATACTTACTTGTGTCTCTGACTCTGTGCTTTCCTCCAACTGGAGTATATACACTGAAATATTACTGCTCTTCAGAGTCAGTGTGGGAGTTGCCTTTGCTAAGAAGCCTTCTCCGACACCTCCCAACTGGGCTGGATTCTTTCCTAAAGTTTCTGTGACATTTTCCGTGTCCCTCTATTTAAGCACGTTTATCAGACTGTGTTTTGTTCATTCATCCAATTTATTCATTCAGGAAAGATTTATTTTGCTTGTATTATGTGCCCTGTTCTTCCTCTCCTCCCTGTCCCAGACTTGTGAACACTCAGCTTCAGTTCTCTGCGCAGTGATCACAGTGGGTGATACTGAACAAACAGGATGGAAGAAACATGAGATATAGCTGCCACCAGCATCCTCCGCTGACCTCAAGGATATTACATGAAAGAGAAATAAGCACATTTTTTGTGAACCATTGTATTTTGAGGGCTCTTTGTTACTCCAACTTAGTGAACCTCTAATACAGTAAATGCACAAACGATGATTGGACCCAGGGCATCTGCTGACAGTCTTGTTCCTCAAATAGTCTCCCAGTTTCTGTAAAAGGCAACCCCAGTATTCCAGCTGTTCAGGCCCCACATTTGGAATCCTTCACTCTTCTCTTTAGGTCACATACTATTTTCAATCCAATCCATTATCAAATTCTGTTGTCAAAACGTTTGAAATAGTTCCTAAATGTGAACATTTCGTACTATCCCCATTTGTACCCCTTTAGTCCACATCACCATTATCTCTCTTCTGAATAGCTTCCCTGTATCTCTGCTTCCTTCCTTGCTTCCAGAGAGTTTGTCGCAGCTGCACTGAACTAAGTTAAAGCTTGTAGCTCTTCTGTTCAAACTCTTTTAGGGATTCTCATCTTGATTAAAAGGAAAAAAGAACATATATTAAAAGTCCTTACCGTGGCTATGATGCCACTGGAACTCTTAAATTATTGATTTCTTTACCTGTCTTCCTCACCTCCACGCCTGTGATCCCTCACCCCACCCGAGCCACGCTGATTTCCACACTGTTTTTTAAACATGTGCTGCGATTCATGGGGTCACAGAGAGTCGGACACGACTGAGCGACTGAACTGAACTGAACCTTAACTCTCTCTGAGGGCTTGGCATATTTTTATTATTTTGCTTAAAATGCTCTTCCTTCAAATAGCATGGCCCCATTATCATCTCACTCATGTCTCTGCTTCTGCTTAATGTTCAATGTACAGACACCTTCCATGGCAACCTGAATAATATACCAATCCCTTCCCCGTCCTGTATGGTACTCTCTACCCGCTTAAGCAACTTACAAGTCAGAAACTATTAATACCTGTGTTCTCTACAATCCCAGTACTTAACTATAGTACCTGCACACTGTACATATTACCTGCATGTTGGTTTCATTAATACCAAATTAATTATATGGGACAGAAATGATTATGTATAGGAAATTGTGCTTCCTCCTATGATCTTTTGAATTAATTTCATAATTCAATGTTTACTTTTCAGGCTATATTTTTAATGTATATTTACTACTAATACAGAAAAACTGTCTTTAAGTCAGTGTCTCAAATGTTTATTTATTATCCAGGATGGACAAATCATAAAGAGTTTTATTTATGTTTTTTAAAGAAATATTTACCTCACATATTTGCTTCCAAATAACAGTTCCAGAAATTACACTTGGTGGTGAAAGAGTGATTTACTTCATGTCATAAAATTGTACTCCTAGTCCAAACTGCTTAATTCTCCAAACCTCATATAACATTCCAACTGAGACTATGTGCTGTTGTTTCTTTCTAGTACTATTTAGCTTAGGCATTAGAGAAGATGTATTTTGGTTTAAAGCTTTTTTTTCCAAAAGAGAGTCATAAACCATATAATATTTAAAATTATGTTTTGCAATAAAGAATCTAATCTGAAGATAAAATTTAATAAGAAAACAAATTGGAAAGACAGTAAAATATTTTATAAGCAGGCAACTGAGAGACGACACACGGGAATTATTTTGTCTCATTTGAAAAGCTTAAGTTGGGCTATCAGTATGAAAGACAAATAGCTCCCATTTCTTTGTAGTATACCATTCTGAAAATCAGCCCTGCTTCCTGTCCAAGATCTGTGTGTGTGTACATTCCTTGGTAGGTCATCTTATTTATGGAATGCTACAGCCTGTCGTACCAGCACTTCTAATGGGAATGATTGAATTCTTGTGTGTTTAGTTGGATATCTTTAAGTCTAGGTCTATGTGTTAAATATGTTTTCTTAATTTATTAGCAGAATTTTAGTTCAAAAGATTAAATGAAGACATGGGTATTGAAGAACCTTTTAGTCTACCAAACTCTAAGTTCCCTGTGGGCAAAAACCTTCTGGATATTCCCCAGTGCTTAGCCCTAGGCCAGCCATGTACTGTTTCTTTCTTTAGCAAATACGTATTAATGGAATTTTACTTGCTCCCCAACACCAGAACTTTATTTTAGGGAATCCATACACATACCATCTACTTGCAAAAATGCATAATGCACACACAGACAAATCTGTATCAAGTTTCCTTAAAATCTAGAATTATCGTCTCGTAGATAAAGAAAATTGATAATAAACTATTAGGGCTTCCAAAAAAAAAAAAAAAACAACAACCTAAGAAAATAGGTTTTAAGCATCTAGTTAATTCTGATAATTTTTCCTCTAGGTGAAATTTTTATTTGTTTAATATTTAAACCCTCTGTTGAAATTTAATAAGCCAAAGCTCTAAAAACTGTCTGATCTAGCGCAGTATTATTTAGACTGTGCAGGCTTTCTCTTAAGATCTTTAGGGGTGAGCAGTATGTGTGTGTGTGTGCATGTATGTGATGTATATACATTTATGAATTCTCAACTCATTAAAGATGAAAATTTGGAGGGCATTTAGTGTATTTAAGATTCTAATAATAATATTAGATGGTACTAATAGAGACATTCACAAAATTCTGTAATCTTCCATCAATGTGGAAGCATATCCCATTATGCTCAGGAGATAATTTGTTGAGCTAAACTTTGCCCTAAGGAAAGCAAAGGATATTAGAAAAATTTTGAGTAAAAATGTTTAGCTTCTCCTCTGTCGTAATGTTTTGCCTGTGACTAAAATGCAGCTGAATTTAATAAACTTTTACCTCGAATGACAAGCATCTTTCTTCAGTCTTCAGTTTGCCATACCAAAGATATTACTTTTAGAAGACATCCGACCATAGAAACACTCAGAATTGCTAAATTTCAAGAGTCTTTAAAAATGGTCAGTTCTTTTTCAGGCTTGATTAGATGAACTGGTAAGGTCAAACTTCATGTCCTAAAATATTAGAATTTAATTTCATAAAATCTGTTACTATTGAGAATATTTCCCTATGCTTAAACTAATGCAACCCAACATTCCCTTTTTAAATTGCATTGTTTTATATTGTTCAAAAGAGCTTCTCTGGAGCATCAGATGGTAAAGAATCTGCCTTCAATGAGAGAGACCTTGGTTCAATCTGTGGGTCAGAAAGACGCCTTGGCAACCCATTTCAGTATTCTTGCTTGGAGAATTCTATGGACAGAGGAGCCTGGTGGGCTGCAGACCATAGGGTTGCAAAGAGTTGGACATAACTGAGCAACTAAAACACACGTGTTAAAAATGGAGAGTTCAGTTCAGTCGCTCAGTCGTGTCGAACTCTTTGCGACCCCATGAACTGTGGCATGCCAGGCCTTCCTGTCCATCACCAACTCCTAGATTTACCCAAACTCATGTCCATCGAGTTGGTGATGCCATCCAACTATCTCATCCTCTGTCGTCCCCTTCTCCTCCTGCCCTCAATCTTTTCCAGCAGCAGGGTCTTTCTAATGAGTCGACTCTTCGCATCAGGTGGCCAAAGTATTGGAGTTTCAGCTTCAACATCAGTCCTTCCAATGAACACCCAGGACTGATTTCCTTTAGGATGGAGTGGTTAGATCTCCTTGCAGTCCAAGGGACTCTCAAGAGTCTTCTCCAACACCACAGTTCAAAAGCATCAGTTCTTTGGTGCTCAGCTCACGTCTATACATGACCACTGGAAAAACCATAGCCTTGACTAGATGGACCTTTGTGGACAAAGTAATGTCTCTACTTTTAATATGCTGTCTAGGTTGGTCATAACTTTCCTTCCAAGGAGTGTCTTTTAATTTCATGGCTGCAGTCACCATCTGCAGTGATCTTGAAGCCCAAAAAAATAAAGTCAGCCACTATTTCCACTGTTTCCCCATCTATTTGCCATGAAGTGATGGGACTGGATTTCTCAATGGTGAGCTTTAAGCCAGTGTTTTCACTCTCCTCTTTCACTTTCATCAAGAGGCTCTTTAGTTCTTCTTCGCTTTCTGCCATAATGGGGGCATCATCTGCATTTCTGATGTTATTGATATTTCTCCTGGCAGTCTTGATTCCAGCTTGTGCTTCTTCCAGCCCAGCGTTTCTCATGATGTACTCTGCATATAAGTTAAATAAGCAGGGTGACAATATACAGCCTTGACGTACTCCTTTTCCTATTTGGAACCAGTCTGTTGTTCCATGTCCAGTTCTAACTGTTGCTTCCGGACCTGCATACAGGTTTCTCAAGAGATAGGTCAGGTGTTCTGGTATTCCCATCTCTTTCAGAATTTTCCATAGTTTATTGTGATCTACACAGTCAGAGGCTTTGGCATAATCAGTAAAATGGAGAACTGGTTATCAATTTTGATTCAATTATCCTTGCTTCCAAGATTAAAGAGTTAAGAAGAGTCCTTCAAGTATATATTTGTCTTAGGGAGAGAGTAATGTGTACTAGTCAAGAATATGCCTTGGGCAAGTTATTTAACTTCTATGAACCTGTGTTTCACTCCCTATAAATAACTTTAAAATACCTTTCTCAAAGGGTACTTGTGAGAAGGAACTGACCAATGTTCATTGCAGCGCTGTTTATAATAGCCAGTACATGGAAGCAACCTAGATGTCCATCAGCAGATGAATGGATAAGAAAGCTGTGGTTCATATACACTATGGAATACTACTCAGCCCTTAAAAAGAATAAATTTGACTCAGTTCTAATGAGATGGATGAAATTGGAACCGATTATACAGAGTGAAGTAAGCCAGAAAGAAAAACACCAATACAGTATACTGACACATATATATGGAATTTAGAAGACAGTAATGATGACCCTCTATGTGAGATAACAAAGAGACACAGAGGTATAGAGTGGACTTTTGGACTCTGAGGGAGAGGGAAAGGGTGGGATGGTTTGGGAGAATGGCAGTGAAGCATGTGTATTTTCCTGTAAGAAACGAAGCGCTAATCTATGTTTGGTGTAGGATGCAGGATGCATGGGGCTGATCCACAGGATGATTCAGGTAGAGGATGTGGGGTGGGAAGTGGGAGGGGGCTTCGGCATTGGGCGATTGTGTTCACCTATGGCTGATTTGTGTCAATGTATGGCAAAACAAATACAGTATTGTAATTAAAAAAAAATAAATTTAATTTTTTTAAAAAATAAATAAATAAATATTCATTACAAAAAAAAAGAAAAAGAAACATTTAGCACTCCTTTAAAGGCCCTATAAACAGTTTTTAAAAATACGTTCTAATTCATCTTAGCATAAGAAATTTAAATATTTAACTTTCTTTTCATCTTCTAATGATGTGCAAATAATCAAAGTTTTAGTACATTAACCTCAAAAAGTGGGATCTCAAAATTGAAAATGGCAAATGTTTGAGAGTCAGCTCTGCAAAGAAAAAAATAGATTCCTTGCTTATAGTCCTTGCAAAATTTTGTGGTGTGAAAACTCCCATCATTGCCAATTTCACGTTACCAACCTGATTTCTGAATAAAAAGTAGCTAATCTTTTAGAGTCAGCTCTGGCACAGTAGTAGGCATGCCAGTTCATAAAGAACTGCTTAATCAATCATAACTGCAGAATTGGAACATGAATTTGACACATTACACTTGTTTTAATTATTCACAGACTACATTTTCCATCAATGCAGTTCATTGATTATACTTCTGATGTCGGTTCCTTTCAGCTCTGAAATTTCAGATTTTACCTTTGAAGTGGCAGGTGACTCAGAATCTCCACTTGCCCTTCTTGAGAACAGCACATTAGGTGTAGTAAGCTTCAGCCATATCTGAAAGTAACAGGGTGTTTTACATATGTAGAGTGTTTTTTTCTATATTTTGAGTAATATTTTTCTTTAAGTAAAGGATGATGCAAAAGGGCTTAAGAATTTCCACTTAGTTTTAACCTGTAACCAGTTATTTCATTGTCAAGTTACCAATAATGCTGCATAGAAAATATATATATTTTTGTAGAATAGGTAATTTCTGGAATTAATTTAAAAAATCAGTGATTTCATAGATATAACACTTCCCTGGTGGTTCAGTGGTAAATATTATGCCTGCCAGTACAGGATACCTGGTTCGGGGATCAAGAAGATCACCTGGAGAAAGAAATAGCAACCCACTTCAGTGTATTCTTGCCTGGGAAATCTCATGGACAGAGGAACTGGCAGGTTACAGCCCCCATGGATTTAAAAAGAAATCAGATAAGAAGACTCTATTTATGTGTTCCTTAGGTTGAAGTCAGTATGGTACCGTAATGTAGATTGTCTCATTTAACTCTTTAATTCATGCAATATTAGTTATAGATTCAAATTCCTTTAATAGATTTTCTTCATGCTAATATAGTAGTTGTTACCAGTACATAGCTATCATAGTTTCTGTAGATACAAGAGTTGCCCCTTGTTTCCACTGAGCAGAATTCTATCCTTTCTCTTCAATTTGTTTTCAATCATAAGATTATCAAAAATTCTACTGTCATGTTCATTCAAATATGGCCATTTCCACCCAAAGGCAAAAGTCAGGAAACCTTATTCAAATCATTTCCCAGCTTTTTAAGGCCACAGCTAATGCCAGTTTTCCCATCCAAGTTTTGGAATTTTTAAAAATGTAATTTATTCCTTGACAAATTTTCTACTTCTCTGTGGGCAAATATCACTGCATTCTAGTTCAGTGGTTCTCCAGGTACGATCCCTGAGACATAAGCATCACTGGAGAACATTAGAGATGAAAATTCCCAGGGCCTACCCCAGTGGTACTAAATCAGAAAGTCTAGGAATAATACTCAGCAGTCTGTGCTTTAACAAATCCTCTTAGAGACCCTGGTATTGAGTGAATGATTGTATAATTTAGCTCCCTATTTAGTTGTGTGTTCTGTGGCTCAGACAGTAAAGCATCTGCCTACAATGCGGGAGACCCGGGTTCAATCCCTGGGTCAGGAAGATCTCCTGGAGAAGGAAATGGCAACCCACTCCAGTATTCTTACCTGGAAAATTCCATGGACAGAGAAGCCTGGTAGTCTACAGTCCATGGGGTTACAAAGAGTTGGACACGACTGAGCGACTTCACTTTCCTTTCCTTTCACTTTCCATGATGACCAGGATTTATGAGTAATTATAACTTTTAAATAGGTGATATCCACTACATATCTGACGAATGAACTGAATAAAAGGGCATTTTAAGAAATGCAAGCTAATTAACTGGAGGAATAAAGGACAAGATATTTTATTTGAAAGAGTATCATTTGAAGGAGAAATGAGATGTGCTCTTTAAACATACGTGGGCTGGAATTAGGGCAAATTCATAGATATTATGAGTGCTTATTAAGGTTAGGTTATTTCAATTACATTAGTTCACCTAATCCTAACAGTAAAATTCTATGAAATGATGTGTTATATTCATTTCACTTATTAAAAATGAGACTTAGAGGGTTTATATATATCTCTGTCTATAGCAGGATCATATAATCAGGCAGGTTTCAAACTCAGTTCTTTCTGACTCACTTTCCCCATCATGTCTAGAGAGACAGATTTCAACTCCAGGTTAGTTCAGTCAATTTATTCAGTTCAGTTCAGTTGCTCAGTCATGTCCGACTCTTTGTGACCCCATGAATCGCAGCACGCCAGGCCTCCCTGTCCATCACCAACTCCCAGAGTTCACTCAGACTCATGTCCATTGAGTCAGTGATGCCACTGAGCCATCTCATCCTCTCTCATCCCCTTTTCCTCCTGCCCCCAATCCCTCCCAGCATCAGAGTCTTTTCCAGTGAGTCAACTCTTCCCATGAGGTGGCCAAAATACTGGAGTTTCAGCTTTAGCATCATTCCTTCCAAAGAAATCCCAGGGCTGATCTCCTTCAGAATGGACTGGTTGGATCTCCTTGCAGTCCAAGGGACTCTCAAGAGTCTTCTCCAACACCACAGTTCAAAAGCATCAACTCTTCGGCACTCAGCCTTCTTAACAGTTCAACTCTCACATCCATACATGACTATTAAATGACCATTAATTGTATATAAATATGAGCTAGGCCCCATGCAGTTGTTCAGCATTTAGCAATGAAAAGCAAGTGTCCTCATCTGTACAGTGTGGATACTAAAAGAATCTAGTACTTCTGTTGTGATGATTAAATATGATAGACGTTAATAATTAAATAAGACAACGTCATAAATTGTGAGAAATACATAAATGGAGAGAAAGAGAAGATATTAGGTAGTGGTAGCTGATTTAGTCACCGAGTGGCTGGAGATATTGCTCTAATGCAGTGACATTGATGCTAATGTAGAATGACAAGTATCCTTTAACTCAATGGCAAAGCAGGGGAAGAGCACTTTAGACATAAGACTTGTGTGTGTAAACCCTAAGTGTCAGGAACTGACACTCTGGAATGGAGTGAGACCCCTGTCACTACAAGTTTTCAAGTGCATCGTGCTGAAAATAGTATTTGGAGTGTGATGAAGATGAAACAGGAGTAGCAGAGCAGTGTTACACTGCATAACTGTCAATTTCTATCCAGTTCAACCTATTTGTCTTTCCCATGTAAGCTTATCAAATAACGTTGATACAACAATAAAGCAACATATACATAAATGTCCAACTAGGCGCAGAAGCCTGTAGTAAGTATGACATCAAATAAGTATTTTTAGAATGGAAGCTTGAAACACCTAAAATCTGAACAATTGAGTTTGATTGTTAGTAAACTTGAATTCTATTGCTTCTACTTCTACTTTCTTGACTATACCAAAGCCTTTGACTGTGTGGATCACCACAAACTATGTAAAATTCTTAAAGAGATGGGAATACCAGACCACCGTACTTGCCTCCTGAGAAATCTGTATGCAGGTCAGGAAGCAACAGTTAGAACTGGACATAGAACAACAGACTGGTTCCAAATAGGAAAAGGAGTACATCAAGGCTATATATCGTCACCCTGCTTATTTAACTTATATGCAGAATACATCATGAGAAATGCTGGACTGGATGAAGCATAGGCTGGAATCAAGATTGCTGGGAGAGATATCAATGACCTCAGATATGCAGATGACACCACCCTATGGCCTAAATATTGAAGAAGAGCTAAAGAGCCTCTTGGTGAAAGTGAAAGAGGAGAGTGAAAAAGTTGGCTTAAAGCTCAACATTCAGAAAACGAAGATCATGGCATCCAGTCCCATCACTTCATGGCGAATATATGGGGAAACATTGGAAACTGTGGCTGATTTTATGTTTGGGGGCTCCAGAGTCACTGCAGATGGTGATTACAGCCATGAAATTAAAAGATGCTTGCTCCTTGAAAGGAAAGTTATGACCAGCCTCAACAGAATATCAAAAGCAGAGACATTACTTTGCCAAGAAAGGTTTTTCTAGTCAAAGCTATGGTTTTTCCAATAGTAATGTATGGATGTAAGAGTTGGACAGACCATAAAGAAAGCTGAGCGCCGAAGAATTGATGCTTTTGAAACCATGGTGTTGGAGAAGATTCTTTAGAGTCTCTTGGACAGCAAGGAGATCCAACCAGTCCATCCTAGGGGAAATCAGGCCTGAATATTCACTGGAAGGACTGATGCTGAAGCTGAAACTCAAATCCTTTGGCAACCTGATTGTGAAGAATTGACTCATTTGAGAAGACCCTGATGCTGGAAATGATTGAATGTGGGAGGAGAAGGGGATGGCAGAAGATGAGATGGTTGAATGGCATCACTGACTCGATGGACATGAGTTTGAGTAAGCTCCAGGAGTTGGTGATGGATAGGGAAGCCTGGTGTACTTCAGTCCATGGGGTCACAAAGAGGTGGACATGACTGAGTGACTGAACTGAACTGAACTGAACTGAAACTTGAATTCAATACAGCAGCCCTAGATTTTTTCCCTGGCACTCTCTAAAACTGACTGAGGATGCCAGATGGCTTGGGGGCACTTTTGTTCATAATTAATGTGTTGAACTATTCCCTAACCATATTACAGTGGCATTTCTAGAAAATCTCAGATTACATTTCTTCCCAATTATACTTATCATTTGATACACAATCTGCAATGAAGATAGGATGGAAATGGAGTGGTTTGAATCTCTAAGTGAAATGGATGGATTTTAAATGAAATTAAATTGTGGTAAAAATCTTATATGTTATTTCTAAGTAGCTCTTTGGAAGATATTACCAAGTAGAAATGGGAATATTTCAACTTAATTGGATTTTCCTGTTAACAAACTTTACTTATTCCTTATTTCACTGTAAGACTAGAAAATGGAGGCTTCTAGTTGCTACACTATGAAGACTCTAAGCTTCTCAGTGATGACATCATGTTCTCTTTTGTTTTCCTGGAACAAATACAAAACCCAACAATATTAAGCACCACAGGTATTTGTTGAATGAATGAGTGAATGAAGAAGAGACGAACAATTCGAGCCAACTAAACTGTGAGTGGAATTCAAGCATTATAATAAGTATATTTAATTTTTACTTTAGAAAACCTGGTTTTTCTGCTAGTCATGTACAGATGTGAGAGTTGGACCATAAAGAAGGATGAGGGCGAAAATGCTTTTGAAGTGTGGTGCTGGAGCAGACTCTTGAGAGTCCCTTGGAAAGCAAGATCAAACCAGTCAATCCAAAATGAAATCAACCCTGAATATTCATTGGAAGGACTGATGCTGAAGCTCCAATACTTTGACCACCTGATGGGAAGAAATGACTCATTGAAAAAGACCCTGATACTGGGAAAGATTTAGGGCAGGAGGAGAAGGGGATGGCAGAGGATGAGATGGTTTAATGGCATCATTGACTCAATGGACATGAGTTTGAGCAAACTCTTGGAGATAGTGAAGGACAGAGAAGCCTGGTGTGCTGCAGTCCATGGGGTCACAAAGAATCGGACATGACTGAGCAACTGAACAACACAAGGACTGATACTAATTCCTGAAATATATAAGTTGTGTTTCTCATAGCTATATTTCTTATAACTATCAAACACATAATAAAACAAAAAGGATTTTTAAGAAACTAATATGGTTAGATTGCTTTAAAGCACCAATTTAAAGTCTTTTCTGTTTGTAGCATTATTGAGACATTGTATAATTTGGATTCACATAAAATGAAATAGCCAACAAAGTTAGTTATTGTGAGGAGGCAACTTTCAACTGTCTTTTCCTGCCATATGTTTTTAGTTAATGGGAGGGAGAAACAGTGCTGTGTAGATAAATTTGGGTTGGTTTTAAAAAATATAGACCTTAAGTATTAAAAATTGCATATAACATTTAATCTATAGTTTCAAATTAGTGATTTTTAATATGTCTTAGAAATATGCTCTAAGATATATTTCTACTTAAAAGAGAAGCAATGCAATTGACAGATTATAAATCTATACTATGCCTCATACAATATATACATCAAAAATACACCTTTGTCATTGAATGTAAATATTCTTAATCCTTAGTCCTTCTGTTTTCAGTATGATTTTGCTGTGGATTAATTTGTGTCTTCATGCTTAGCCAGGTATCAGTATTCTTTATAAAATATAAATTTGCTAGAATGAGAGAATTAATTAAAGAAAAAAAATGAAAGGGTAATAGTTCTTATTCTTCTATAAGGTAAATAGTTTTTAATGTAATTGTAATTATTTATGTAAATGTTTATGGCCTGATATATATATATATATCATACCTTCTACATACCTTGTACCAATAAATATATTAATAACTTTTTATTAACATACATTTCAGGTATACAACATGATAATTCATCATCTGTATTACACAAAGTAATCACCTCCAAAAGTCTGTTTGCCATTTGTCTCCACACAGTTCAACTCCCTCACTCTTTTTGTCTACCCCTCCAAACCTCTTCCCCTTTGCTAACCACTGATATGCTCTCTGTGAGTTTTGGTTATGGCACCCCACTCCAGTACCTTTGCCTGGAAAATGTCATGGACGGAGGAGCCGATAGGCTACAGTCCATGGGGTCGCAGAGAGTTGGACACAACTGGGCGACTTCACTTCACTTTGTTTTGTTTTTTACTGTTCCGCATATGAGTAAAATCATATGGTATTTGTCTTTTTCCTTCTGCCTTATTTCACTTAATATAATACCCTGCAAGTTCATCCATGTTGTCACAAATGATGAGATTTTGTTCTTTTCTATGGCCGAGTAGCATTTATTTCCAGATGTTGGCTATTGTAAGTTATGTTGCAGTGGGCTTAAGGGTGCATATATCTTTTTGAATTAATGTTTTTATTTTCCTGAGATAAATACCCAGAATTGGAATTACTGGATCATACGGTAGTCCTGACCTTAATTTTTTGAAGAATCTTCATACTGTTTTTCATTCTCAGCAGCAGTGTGTGAGGGTTCCTTTACTTCCACACCTTCTTTATCACTTGCTGTTTCTTATCTTTGTGACAATAGCCACTGTAGCCACTGTGAAGTAATATCTCACTTTTGCTTTTAATTTGCATTTTCCTACCAATTAGTGACGTTGAACATCTTTTCATGTGCCTGTCGGCCATTGTATGTCCTCTTTGAAAAATGTCTATTCAGATTTGCTGCCTTTTTTAAAATTGGATTGCTTTTTTATAAAAATGTAACATTTTGATATGGGGTATAGTACAATACACTAAACTGACTAAGAGCGCTTAACACAGTCAAATGAAAATCACTGATGCTTTCCACTTTTATACTTTTGAGATGTATTTTTGTTATGTATGAGCAAATGTATTTTGATATTTTTATAAAACCGTCAGAAAAGCTTTCACTGGAGCTTCATGAGCACTTGCCCTTGATGTTGTCAAATTTCAGTCAGCTAGGGGTTATGTATATGTAAATTAGTCTTCAGAACTTTAGTGTCAATTCTAACAGTAAGGTTACTATTATCAAAAATATAAAGTAAATTCTTTGGACTCTACAAAATATATGCTAGCTTTATTCAGTGTCTGGAGAAGGCAATGGCACCCCACTCCAGTACTCTTGCCTGGAAAATCCCATGGATGAAGGAGCCTGGTGGGCTGTAGTCCATGGGGTCGCTGAGGGTCGGACACGACTGATCGACTTCACTTTGACTTTTCACTTTCACGCATTGGAGAAGGAAATGGCAACCCACTCCAGTGTTCTTGCCTGGAGAATCCCAGGGACAGCAGAGCCTGGTGGGCTGCCATCTGTGGGGTCGCACAGAGTCGGACACGACTGAAGCGACTTAGCAGCAGCAGCACAGAATGATATGGTTAATATATGCCAGCTCACTCTTGTGCAAACTTAGTCGTTCAGTTGTGTCTGACTTTTTGTGACCCTGTGGACTGGAGTTGACTGGCTCCTCTATTGATGGGATTCTTCTCTAGGTAAGAATACTGGAGTGGGTTGCCATTTCGTCCTCCAGGGGATATTCCTGACCCAGGAATCAAACCAGTATCTCCTTCACCTCCTGCACTGGTAGGCAGATTCTTTTACCACTGGGCCACCTGGGAAGCCAGCTTTATCCATATATATCCATTTAAAATACTCACCTAAATAGTGTTTTTATATTTTCTTATACTTTAGCTATGACGGAATATGACTGTTGAAGAACATTACTAGTCTGAACCATAGAACTAGTAAAAGGTTAAAAGTTTTACTTTTGATTTTATACAACATGCTAATTGTGAGATTAGACTGGTCTTTTTATTGAGTCTGCTTTATTAACTAGGAGCTACAAATTATAGTAAACTGACTCTCTTAGCTTTCAGCCCTGCACTCACACATGGTGCCCAGTGGTGGTCTGGGCACCATGTGGCCAGATTTCCCTTTTTGTCTTTATTCTTTGGAGAATGTTTTCCCACGCTGGAATTTTCTTGGGTTCTCTCCTTAAATCTAAATCTGCTTATCCAAATTGGGCTACCTTCATAGCTCAGCTGGTAAAGAATCCATCTGCAATGCAGGAGACCCCGCTTTGTTTCCTGGGTCAGGAAAATTCTCTGGAGAAGGGATAGGCTGCCTGTTTCAGTATTCTTGGGCTTCCCTGGTGACTCAGACAATAAAGAATAAACCCACAACCTGGGAGACATAGGTTCAATCCCTGGGTTGGGAAAATCCCCTAGAGGAGGGCATGGCAACCCACTTCAGTATTCTTGCCTGGAGAATCCCTATGGACAAAGGAGCCTGGTGGGCTACAGTTCATGGGATCACAAAGAGTCAGACATGACTAAGCTGCTAAGCACATCCAAACGCTAGGATAGTAATAAGAACTCATTCTCTTGAGTTATCTAGCCCCAGTTCACATCCTTCCTTTGCTCATTACTACCTATGTGGTCTTGAGTAGATTACTTGACTTCTCTGAGCATCCATTTACTTTTTGTGAAATTAGGATCATAATTATCCTTCATTCTGACAGTCCTGCTGTGACATCATGTCAGATTTTTAACTGTATGGCCTGGCACCTAGACAGCCTTTCATAAATGTTATTTTTCCCTTACTATTTTGTCTCATCTCTCTGAATTCTGTAGCTGGCCATATACCTACTCTTGTAATTTAATTCAAATGAAGATTATTGTAATCGACAAGGTCTAAAGTCTTGTAATCTTCCCGCTGCCCCATGGCATTTGAGTGAGGACTTTGAAAGATTTAATGCATGGGAACAAATATGCTAGGGGATTTTCAATGCCACTCACAGACTCTCTCTGAGGGGACATTTATGAGAGGGGAGGATTCTGTCAGAACTCTTTAGATCGTCCTGTGGAGGTTTATTCTCTCTACATGTAAGGGCAACTTGGTTGATTCTGTCACCCATGCCTATTGTCTGATTCCTTTTTACTTCTAACCTCAGGGCTGGCCTCAAGGCAAAAATAGTTAAGTAGACTTGGTCTGTCTTTGCTGTCTGCCTCTCTCCCTTTGAACATACTTTTCCCATATACCAATATCCTAGAGACCCCCATCTCTGAACAGTAAGGACAGCTGATATAGAAGATCTAAGCCATATTTGGTAGACAAAGATACCCAGTTAACATATATGGAAATTTCACTATGATAGTCTAGTGTGTAATTTCAGCCTAGTTAAATGTAATGATGGGGCGTACTCCTTTAGTAAACAGTGACCCAAGTAAAATGTGTGATTTTCCTCCTATCTACTCATCACGTTTAGACTCCTATTAAAATGAGTTTACATGATTTCAGAATAACTAAGTCTGTACATAGACACAGCTGCCACAGCAAAATCAGCCTTTTCTCATTAGGGGTCTTTCTCTGGCGGCGTCGGTTCTCCTAGACAAACTTTGCTTCTATTCTTGTAAATAGCTCTTTCCCATATTTAAACAGAGATCTGGGGGAAGGGGAAAGATTCAGTCTTCCTTTTTTTTCTCAGAATTTAAGGCAGATTGTTTTATAAGTTCTTAATTTAAAGCAGATTACTTTATAGAAGGACTCAAAAACAAGTAAAGTGAACTCTCTGGAGCTCTGATCTGACACTTCTACTTTATTATTTTATATATAAAATTTCAAGTATGACACATTTTTATTTAAAGTGTAGTTCTTATCAAGGATTGCATTTATTGCTTTGAATCAGGGGCTGTGATACAGTCTATACTGAGGAGAAAACAGGAATGCTGAGGGAAATAAGGTCTCATCCCAACTCATTGCAGAAACAGCAACGACAAAGTCTTCCTATTCTGTTTCTTCTAGAAAGAACTCTCTGCAAATAAAACTGTGGTCATTGTCTAGAATATTCTTAACGGAAATTTGGTAATACTAGATTATAGTGCATTTTGTGATTTTAGATGAGGGACGAAAAGCTCTTCTTGGAACATAAAGATAGTCAGGGCTACATTTAACATTTACTTTGTACCAGGCATTCTGTTCTCAATCCAATGAATATTTTATCTAATTTGACCCTCACAGCAGCTCTAAAGAGGTAGATTCTTTTACACCCATTTTACAAGTGAGGAAATTGAGGCTTAGGTTAACTTGCTCACTATTGAATGTGTGTTAAAAGTTCAGAAAAAGCACAGGTCTTCATGACAGTGGAGTCTGTGTACTTAACTGTACATGATATCGCCTATTAGAAATACCATACACATATATAAAGATTGAATTGCAACAGTTTTGGCTGTCTATTAAATAATCAAATTTAAATTTTCACTGAAAAACTTTTGATGTGGCATTGTACATAGCTGGAACAATGCCCTTTGTGGAGTCCTTTGTAATTCCAATCCTGTTTTGTTGTGAGGCTTCTAATACCTAGTACGATACACACTCACCTTTTTTCTTTTTTTCAAAAACATTATTTTTATTATGTAGACACCAACAGAATAATCTCTTGGATAGAACACACATCCTTTGAGCTGGCTACAAGAAGGGCTTTGCTTTCAAACTCGTGGTGTTTTGGGTCATGCTTTTCTGGTACTGAAGACTCCAGGATAAAGAATGTGAATTCTGCTATGCAGTTGTTTCTTTTAAAATCAGAGTTCTTTCTTGATATTTCATACTTACTTTAGCTCCATCAAGAACAGTAAAATATGCCTGAAAATAGATTTAGTTGCTTTTAAAGATTTCATTTCAGAAGTTTCAAGGGCTAACAAGTTACTCTGTTTCAGAACTGCTATAGTGGTGTCCATTTTCCTCCATCTGTGTTCCTTGGCAGTGGGTCTGTATTCCACATTTGGGCCATGTCTCCTTGTGGCCAAGAAGATAGATGCGAGCCCTCTCACTATAGTTTGGGGCTTACTGTTGCCAGTATTTATGACTGATAGAATGTCGTAGGGATAGAGTGATTTATGGGATCCAGCTTGACTGGAAGTGTGTGCATTTAGTTACCTGGTGCATTCTGGCTGATAATAGAGAACTAGATCTCCAGTGGGTCTTAGTCAGGATTTCCACGAAAACATCAAGGAGCAGATTTGCATGCAGTATCCAGCAAGACCCCCAGGTCTAGAGGGACATCACCTTCCTTGATTTCCAGCAGCCCTCAAGAAGTATTGGATTTATTCTTCGCAGAAGCCCTTTATTCTTGGCTTTATTTTATCCTTCCTCCTGGGAATGATAAACTGTGGGATGAAAGGGTTGAATATAGGCCAGATACCTATGCTACTGCTGCTGCTGCTAAGTCGCTTCAGTCGTGTCCGACTCTGTGCGACCCCATAGACGGCAGCCCACCAGGCTCCCCCGTCCCTGGGATTCTCCAGGCAAGAATACTGGAGTGGGTTGCCATTTCCTTCTCCAATGCATGAAAGTGAAAAGTGAAAGTGAAGTTGCTCAGTCGTGTTCGACTCTTAGCGACCCCATGGACTGCAGCCCACCAGGCTCCTCTGTCCATGGGATTTTCCAGGCAAGAGTACTGAAGTGGGGTGCCATTGCCTTCTCCAATAAAAAAGTAGAATAGCAACAGTTTTACTGACTGTGGAGTTATTTTGTATTCAGTGAAAACAGTGGTATTTGTAAAGTACTTCATAAGATGAAACCTGGTAATAAGAAAAGGTGAATAACCTTTTCTCTGATTTTTCTCCCCCTTAAATTGTTTCTGGGTGTATTCTAAACTTTTTCAGTTTGATAGAAATATTAGACTATTGTCAAGCCATAAAATAATGAAAGAACAAGTTATGCTGCTTCATAATGATGCCACACAAAATCTGAAAGCTCTAGCATAGTGTGCAGTTGATGTTGGATTGTGGAAAGCATAGACAAACTGTGCGTAAAGCAATTCATTACTGAGTGAGATGAATTATTTTGTTTTTCTCTGACATAAGCTTTTCTATATTAAACTTGAGGGTTCCAAGGCTTACAAATTAGCTATTACCCTTGGACTGCAGGGAGATCCAACCAGTCCATTCTAAAGGAGACCAGTCCTGGGTGTTCACTGGAAGGACTGATGCTAAAGCTGAAACTCCAGTACTTTGGCCACCTCATGCAAAGAGTTGATTCATTGGAAAAGACCCTGATGCTGGGAGGGATTGGGGGCAACTGAGGAGAAGGGGACAACAGAGGATGAGATGGCTGGATGGCATCACCAACTCGATGAACATGGATTTGGGTAAACTCCGGGAGTTGGTGATGGACAGGGAGGCCTGGCATGCTGCGATTCATGGGCTCGCAAAGAGACATGACTGAGCGACTGAACTGAACTGAACTGAACTTGAACAATATCCCTCAGGTCCCCAATGATCTCACCTTAAGCCTTTTTCTTCCTATCAGGCATGAGTTCTGACTATCTGGCACTATTATACATTATATTACAGGTACCATAATCGTGTATTTGATTTTGTAAGAACCTTTGAGATAGGTTGCATTGTTGTCCATCTTTTAAAAATGAATAAACTTCAATTAAGAGAGGTAAACCTGAGATGACCCAAGATCCTGAAGCTTGGACATATTAAGATAAGCCAGGGACACTGACATTCACAAAGCCTTGTTTCCTTATTTGTCCATATCTTCAGATTAATTGAACTACTTGCCTTTTCCATGTGAATAAATACACACACATGTTCTTAATCTGAAAAAAACAGAAGTTTTAGTCTGCCTTTGCTGATACTAATTCTAGCTGTGTTTTCCTTGTCTACTCAGTTTACTAATCTAGGGATGCCAAATTTGTAGCTTGAATTTCCGTGTTTTTATTCCTTTTCCTTGGCAGACATAGCCAATCAATCATTGCAATCCTCCCTGAGACAAATTCACCCTTGTTATCTTTTCAGCCCATCACTATAGACAGGCATGGCCAATGGATTGATATTGGGTCCCAAGTTAAATATCTTCACCATCCCTGTTTTATTTTTGTCTCAGTCATGTCCTCTAGCCAAAACATACACAGCATTTACTGCAATCTCCCTTCGTATATTCATCAATTATGACACCTTTATTTCCACATATCAGTGGTATTGGTGAAAAAGCCTATTTCATGATACTTTCCATCAAAATTCCATATATAAAATTTAACATTAAATTTTAATTTAATTAAATTTAACATTAAATTTTAATTTAATTAAATTTAACATTCAAATTTAATGTTAATAAAATTTAACATTCATAAAAGTGATTTATCTGGAATCTTTTTCCAAAACAGTTTTTCTGATGGACCAGTGTTCTTAGACAATGTTATATCTTAACTGCTATTATTGAACAATTTATTCTCATCAGATTTGAGAAATTTTATCTGAGTATTTTACCTTTTTAAGTAAAATATTTAGTAAATTTAAACACCAGCAAGAATTACTATATTTTCTTATTAAACATTTCTAAAGTTTACATATTTTTATCCTGCTGCAATGTTGGTAGTTTAGGTAAAAATGAGCAAGTGGGAAGTTAAATTATACAACTTGTAGTTGCCTTACATATCATGCCATTTAATAGTGACTGGGGTGAAACTTGCAAGGAGCTTCCTATTTTTATTTTAAGGTAAAAGTAGCCAAGTGGTGACTGGCTCTTTGTGACCCATGGACTGCAGCATATCAGGCTTCCCTTCCCTTCACCATCTCCTGGAGTTTGCTCAAACTCATGTCCATTGAGGGGATGATGCCTTCCAACCATCTCATCTTCACTTGATGCCTTTACATCAAGTGGGAATTTGAAGAAATACCCTGCTTGTTTTATCATTATGGTGTAGCTGTATAGAGAATACAGCAGAATATAAAACTGCAAACATTGAGTCCTGGCTCTGTCATTTTTTTCCATAACATGACCTTTAAAAAATTACTTAACTTCTTAAGGACTCACTTTTCTCTTCCATTAAATGGGACAAAACAACATCAGCCTCAATGAATATTGTGAGAATTATATAAGAAAGTTTAAAGGAAGCATTTCTAAGAATGCATGGTAAATATTGTCCATAATAAGTTATAATTATCTTCAAGCTCAGGCTAATAGTTTCATTTCATAGTCAGATTCTACTTTCATTCTGCCATTCTATTCATATAGTAATACTAAGATGAAATATATTGTATATTACTTTATTTAAACTTACATGGATTGATGTTTATTTTTCCTGGATACTTGGTTCTAAAACTTTTTAGTTTGTAAGAGAAATCTTTGTTCATTTTAGAATAAATGCTAACAAAAGGATGAAAATTAAAATCTCTCTTAGTCCCATGATCGAAAGAAGGCCATTATTGACGTTTTTGTCTACAATCTTTGAGTCTCAGATTGTGTATGTATAAGTATATATGTACACTCTTAAAAAATGGAATTATAATTTTCATGATGATTTGGGACTGTTAAAAGGTAAATGAAGAAATTAAAATGTACCAGATTTTATTTGAGCAAGCACCAATTCAGTTTGTGCAGCACCAAGTCAAAACTGGTTAGAAGCAGCAGTGCCAACAGGACCTAGAAGGATGCTTTTTATAGAGAGGACATGGAAGCAAAGCAGAGGAACTGCTTACTTGCCCAAAGCTTAAGCTGTTGCCTTATTTGAGACAGTCTGATTGGCTGTTTGTATTTGGTGGTTCTTGTTTTTGTTTCCTGAGATTCCAGACCATTAAGTCTGTCTAGGTTCCCTCTTCGTTTTTGTAGGCTGCCATGGCATTAGAGCCACCCAGTCCAATGGTCTCTGTGTTTAATTACCGGAACAAAGCCCATAAACATATTGTGAAAATCTTTGCAAGTTTTATATATTATTTTATAGCACAATTATTAATGAGTGTATAATATTTTATAGTGTAAATATAATGGCATTTATTTAAATAATCTTATACTGTTGGGCTTTTGAACTGTGGTGTTGCACAAGACTTTGGAGAGTCCTTTGGGCTACAAGGAGATCCAACCAGTCCGTCCTAAAGGAGATCAGTCCTGGGTGTTCATTGGAAGGACTGATGCTGAAGTTGAAACTCGAATACTTTGGCCACCTGATGCAAAGAGCCTACTCAGTAAAAACGACCCTGATACTGGGAAAGATTGAAGGCAGGGGAAAAGATGACGACGGAGGACAAGATGGTTGGATGACATCACTGACTCAATGGACATGAGTTTGAGCAAGCTCTGGGAGATGGTGAAGGACAGGGAAGCCTGGCATGCTGCAACCCATGAGGTTGCAAAGAGTTAGGCATAACTGACTGACTAAACAACAATATTGTTGGACATATGATGTTTGAATTATTTCTCTTCTTATCTGTTTTCATGTAGTTACAAACCTCTGCATTGAGTACTTCTTGTGCTTATATCATTGTGCATATTTAAATGATCTCTTTGGAATGAATTCTTAAATATAGAATTATGTGATCAAAGAGTATGTCCATTTTAATGTTTAAATTAAAATGATTTTTTATAAAGGATTATAATGTCATCCATCCACTCATTTCCAATCCATCTACCTAGTTCTATACCTGCTTTCTCACCAATGATTCTTTTGCTACTCTGCCCAGTGTATAAACCTATAGTCTTTACCTGCCTCTGTCACAAAAATGGATGCATATAGGATATATGTACTGCTTTCTGTCTTCTTTCAAAACTATATCTAATTATTATTTAAGCCTGTATGCAATTCTACTCTTTGGATGGATGGCTGGTTTTGTTTTTTGCTCTGACAAAGAATACTGTAATAATTATCAGCACCTACATACCTTATTTGCACTTTTTCAGTGTATCTGTTGAATAAAATTCTTAGAAGTGGAACTTCTGAGCAAAAAATATATGAATTTATAAATTTTTAAAAGTAGTTGTTAAAAAATTCTTAAAGAGATGGGAAAGCCAGACCACCTTACCTGTCCCTAAGAAACCTGTATACAAGCTAATAAGCAACAGCTAGAACTTTTCACTTCCCTGCATTTGAGGAAGGAAATGGCAACCCACTCCAGTGTTCTTGCCTGGAGAATCCCAGGGACGGGGGAGCCTGGTGGGCTGCCATCTATAGGGTCGCACAGAGTCGGACACGACTGAAGCGACTTAGCAGCAGCAGCAGCGGAACCAAACATGGAAGAACAGACTGGTTCCAAATTGGGAAAGGAGTCCGTCAAGGCTGTATATTATCACCCTGCTTATTTAACTTATATGCAGAGTACTTTATGGGAAACACTGGGCTGGATGAAGCACAAGATAGAATCAAGATTGCCGGGAGAAATATCAATAACCTCAGATATGCAGATGACACCACCCTTCTGGCAGAAAGTGAAGAACTAAAGAGCCTGTTGATGAAAATGAAAGAGGAGAGTGAAAAAGTTGGCTTAAAGATCATTCAGAAAATGAAGATCATGGCATCTGGTCCCATCACTTCATGGCAAACAGATGAGGAAACGGTGGAAACAATGACTGACTTTATATTTCTGGGCTCCAAAATCACTGCAGATGGTGACTGCAGCCATGAAATTAAAAGACTCTTACTCCTTGGAAGGAAAGCTATAACCAACCTAGATAGTATATTCAAAAGCAGAGACATTACTTTGCCAACAAAGGTCCATCTAGTCAAGGCTATGGTTTTTCCAGTGGTCATGTATGGATGTGACAGTTGGACTATAAAGAAAGCTGAGTGCCAAAGAATTGATGCTTTGGAACTGTGGTGTTGGAGAAGACTCTTGAGAATCCCTTGGACTGCAAGGAGATCCAACCAGTCCATCCTAAAGGAAATCAGTCCTGAGTGTTCATTGGTAGGACTGATGTTGAAGCTACTTTGGCCACCTGATATGAAGAGCTGACTCATTTGAAAAGACCCTGCTGCTGGGAAAGATTGAAGGTGGGAGGAGAAGGGGATGACAGAGCATGAGATGGTTGGATGGCATCACCGACTCAATGGACATGGGTTTGGGTGGACTCCTAGAGTTGGTGTTAGACAAGGAGGCCTGGTGTGCTGTGGTCCATGGGGTCACAAAGGATTGGACATAACTGAGTGACTGAACAGAACTGAATTCTTTTTTTCTTTCTATCCTTTATTTTCCTTTCTCATTTAATCTTCTATTTCCCTTTGTGTGTCTTCTATAATTTCTATTTTCTCTTTGACTCTCTCTAATGATTTCATTTCTTGAATGACTTTGATTTATTCTTATAGATTTTTGTGAGCTCTGCCAGATCATATTTCATCTTCTCCTTCTGTCTTACCATTTCGTTTATGAGATCTTGTATTTCTGCCTTGGGCACATCCTGTCTCAGAATAGGGCACGGGTTGGGGTTGGGGGAGGACTGGCCGAGTAGGGTGGGGGAAGAGCCCAGGATACTTTTTCAATCTTTCTGATTTTATACTACAGACTTTCTCCTTTATTATATATGGAGACTGCTTTCTACAAATGTTCCCTGTCTGTGATTTTGTGTGTGTATGTGTACCTCTTCTACTTTGAATAATTAGCCATATTTCTGCCTCTCAGGGTGTGCTTCTCACCTTCTGAAGGCACTATTGCTTCCTGACGTCTCTTGGTCTTAGCCCCACTTGTCATTACAGTCTCTCCATGTTTTCTTTCACTTTCTTCCATGGCACCCTTGCCTGATCACAATCTTTACAGAAGTTGTAAAGTCTTCAGATTATACCTCGCTCTTCCTTCTGCTAAAGATGAACCTTACCGAGGATGCTTTTTTCATTGTCTTTGTTGCTTTTACATGCAGTCCTGGAGGAGACAGGGACAGCTGTGGTTTAGACAGTCATGTTTATTATATCAGAAGTCCAAACTGATCTTTTCCTAATTATTTAGTCAGAATTACCTTGAAAAATATTTTTAACATCTTGATAGTATGAGTTTAGTGTAAGTTATCAGTTCATTTGAAAAGCAGTGTTTTTAAATTGATTTGATGCCAATAATGGAATATTAAAAAGCCATAGAAAGAATGAAATTGAGTCATTTGTAGAGACATAGCTAGGCCTAGAGATTGTCATATGGACTGAACTAAATCAGAAAGAGAAAAATAAGTATTATATCAATGCATATTTGTGGAATCTAGAAATGTGGTAGGGATGATCTTACTTATAAAGCAGAAAGAGAGAGACAGATATAGAGAATAATTATGTGGATACCAAAGGGAAAAGGTGTAGTGGTGGGATGAATTGAGAAATTGGGATTGACCTGTATACACTACTGTGCATAAAATAGATAAACTAATGAGAACTGACTTGTACCAGGAACTGCTTGTGCTCTGTGGTGTTCTGTGGGAAGGATGCCAATAAAAGAGGTGATGTACGTATGCATATGGCTGATTTACTTGGCTGTACAGCAGAAACTGGCAGAGCTGTGTAAAGTAACTATACTAAATAAATAAATAAAGTCAGTTGCAAAATTTCTAGCAAGGAAAGACATCTTTCTTGCCTTTTTGATTAGAAATATATGAAAGGAACTTTTATAATAGGATCCACATCTAAATAAGGGAAGTGGCTTAAGTTCCATTTAATTTTAAAATCTTGGTCATTCTTTCCTTGAGGACAGAGTAACTGGAAGAAAATATAATTTTAGTACCAAAAGAACAATTTTGAAACCTTAAGAGCTTACCAAAAATAGAAGTGGTTAAAAGCTGACATTTTCCTTTTAGGATGATATCCCTCAGACACTGAAATTTTGCAGTATTTTTTGCTTAAGAGCTTTAGTGTAGTCTGAGATTTGTCATATCACCCGAAGACCTGAGTATGTTTCACTGTGTTTGGCTTCTAAGGGTATAGCTTGGACAAATCGAGTTTAAATTATTTAGATAAAAAATAGAGTAATTTTTTGTCATATCTCCAAGTAGGGTGTAAATGTTGGCCTAGTTTTCTCCACATGAATTATCCATCTTGTGAACTTCTTACAGTTATACAGACTTTTATTGCTTCTCAAATAACAAGGATATGGTGCCTAAATAGCCTAGTTGTATATAATATTTAAAATGAACAATGGAGATTTTCTCCTTTCTTTGAAAATATGGTTTCTTTTAAAGTGTTTGAGAGCCACTAGAATGGTGAAAACTACTGGAAGTTTGTTAGTTCTGATTTTGGATTCTTGAATACATTTGACCTATGAAACAAAAGTTATTTTGCTGATAGAGAAGGAAATTATGTAATTAAGCTTTCATTTGTTTCATGGTCCTTAGTGATACAGTGCTCTTCATGCTTCTGTCTTCTTTTGCTCCCAAGTTTAGTACAATGTGAATGGGAAATTAGGAGTATAGAATTTTCCTAGCTGATTTTGTCTGAGGCTCTAAATACTTAATGCCATTTTTCACACCCTATGATAAACAGTACAGAGGAAATGCAGGGCTAACTGAGACAGCTGTATTTATTCACTACTGGCCCTCAGTCTTGTCTCTATGAAGGGTCTTTTAATTATAACTAACCTCATCTAGCCACAGGCTATTTTTTGATGACACAGATTCTAAGAAGAAAAACACATGAATAACTTTAGAAGATCATAAACCTTTTCATGTACTTTTTCATCTTGACAAACAACTCGACACCCCAACTATGGGATGATTTATCTCCTAGTTTCTTTTATATTAATAAAGCCAGCCAAGGCAGTGCCTTCAATAGCTATATTATGTGATTGTTTACATCAAATATGTATTCAAATATTTTTTTTCCCTGCCTGTTTACCCTTCATCCTTTCAAGACAATTGGAGCAAGTTGAGGAATAAAATTATGACAAAATAATCCTTTTGAAAATAGCTTGGAACATGGCCATATTTTTAAATGACAACATATTTAATACCTGGAACTTATGGAAGACCAGGTGTTTCTGAACAGGTCAGGCTTGGTATCTTAGAAGGTGAATTGTGGTCTATATCCTAAGAATACACATAGGCAGATGTCCCATAGGATGAGTCTGGGTCAAATTCCATAGAAAACCAAAGGTGATCAAATATAGCCACTGCATTCCAAGTAAGACACAGGCCAGAATTCATCAGATTCAAACCTCAGACTTTCTAATAGAACTTAGATTAGAAAGAACAGACAGAAAATTAAATTGGATTCTTCATATTTATGAATGAAACAGAAGTATATGCAATTCAGCTTTATTGGTCGTGGCTACCTCTTGTGTGTTAAGGCTGGACTGTGTTAAGGTATTACTGGGAGATATTATTCTTTGGGTCCCTCCCATAAATAATTGTAGCCACTTGAGGGTCTTAGCATATCTCAGAAAACACAAAGGTGAAGTTGATCTGCAAAAATCTGGAAAATACTATCATGAAGTGAAGAAAAGAGGCAGGTAGCATCTTAAGGGTTTCTCTGAAAAGTGTACTGTAACTCTGTTTTGCGAGAATCCTGGAAAAACCCTCCCTGGGAGAAGAGGCTTCAGATGCCCTTTTTTTCTGAAGTCATGTGTTCTTTATGATACTCAGCACAAAGTGACCTTCTAGGGTTTTTTTTTTTTTTAAGAAGGTATGTGTCTTTCATGACGCAAAACTCATTAAGATCACTGTGACCCATGCGATAAGTTGTTTTTGGAACACTGAAAGCTGACTCTGACCACTCTCCATCTCCTAGTTCTCACCGTATATGCATACCTCTGTTCACTGTCTGCCTTTGGGAGGGTCCTCCCATCTTTCTTCTGTTCTTTTACACTGCCAAAGAATCTTGAAACTCAAAGAGGGCTTCGTAATCAGGGAGCAGCATTTTATAGATGTCAGAACTACTTGAGAGGAGACACCTTAATCAAGGTCAGACAGCACTCTGTGAAAGAGCTAAAGGGACAGTCTCTTGATTGTACCCTGCCGCTTCTTGAACATCAAAACAAACATGGGAAATTTTAGTTTTTCTTACAACACTCAGTTCCAGTCTCTTTCTTCGGCAGAGCCATTTCTGTGTTGCAAGGGCACTGATTTGAATCCAGGCTACACTGCCTACTTGCTTTATAATCATGGGCAAGTTCTTTTATCTCCATTGTCTCAGTGACCTAAGTGGTCAAATGGGGAAAAAATAGCTCCTAGAGTTGTTAAGAATAAGTTAATCTTCATGAGGCACTTAGAGTTGTTCCAAGCCATAGTAAGGGCTCAGTAGGCAATAGCCGCCTTTATTATAATTGTCTGTGTCAATCACTCTTTCTCTCTTAATTTATAGTTTTCATGAATACCACCCAGGTAGCACTTACTTATTTTTTAGCTCTTTTATTTAGAATGTTTGTTTATTCCAGTATCTTCTTGGCAGGGCAGGGACTATGTTCTCTACTTTTTCTTTATACCTCCATAAGGCTTGATACAATGTTTGATGCAAAATCAAAATTATGTTAAAACTGTTTTTTCTTGCTGGTTGATATTAAGGTAAATTGATTCCTAATAGTTGCAACTTTGGCCAACTTCTAGTTGTTTTCAAAGAAAATAGTGAATAAAATGTGGGAGTTATACAACATAGTGACGTTCTGTGTTGGGGAAAAAAAAAAAAGAAAAAACCTCTGCACACTTACAACATTTAAAGGTACATAAAGAGGTCCTCAGAATATATGTTTAGGGTGGATTTAGGAGTAGTGGGTGAGAGAAAGAATATTTTGCATTACTACCAGGGCCACTATGTAAGATGCTGCTGGATACTTTCAAACCATATCACTATTGGTACCATAGTGATATGAATAGTAATTACTCTTAGCCCTGAATTCTAGACATTTTACTAAGACTCCTTTTTGTTGTTTAGATCCTAAGTTATGCTGAACTCTTGCAGCCCCATGGACTGTAGCCCTCCAGGCTTCTCTGTCCATTGGATTCTCCAGGCAAGAATACTGGAATGGGTTGCCATTTCCTTCTCCAGGGGATCTTCCAGACCCAGGGATTGAACCCATGTCTTCTTCTTTGTCTGGCAGGCAATTCTTTTACCACTGAGTCACCAGGGAAGCCTGCTAAGACTCATTTTTAATGCATGTTCTTGGCTACATATTAGAATCGCTTGGTAACCTTTGTTTTTAATTGAGACGTAACTGATATTTAACACTGTATTAGTTTTAGGTATACAACAGTATGGTTTTATATGTGTATATGTTATGAAAAGGTTCCAGGTCTAGTTCACAGTTGACTCTTGAAACACATGGGTTTGAACGACATAGATGTACTTACAAACAGATTTTTTTCAATAACTATTGGAAAAATTTTTTGAGATTTCTGACAATTTGAAAAAGCTTTCTAATGAACCCTATAGCTTAGAAATGTTGAAACAATTAAGAAAAACTGTGTCATGGATTCATGAAATATATGTAGGTATACATATAACATACGGTTATATGTTAATCTCCTGTTTATGCTATCAATAAGGCTTCTAGTCAACAGTAGGCTATGAGTAATTAAACTTAATGGAGCAAAAGTTAAATGTGGATTTTCCACTGTCTTGGGTTGGGGGAAGGGGGCCGATACCCCTAATTGCTGTTTTTTTTCCCAAGGGCCAGTTGTATATCCATGACCACACATAGTGTCCATTCTGTCTTGTGATGAGACTGGGTTTTTGTCTTCAGTCTCTCTGCAAAAATCTATGTTTTTATTAGGAACAAAAAGATATGTAGATGAGAAAGACAGAGGGAAGTGAATTAAAGAAACAACATTTTGCCTTAAGGTGCTAAAGAAATCCCTACCAGTATATAGGATGATAGGGAATGTAACTTGTCCTGTGTTGCTCAAGGCGCGCACCCTTACTTTCTTTTAATATTAAGACTATAAAACTGATTCAAGTAGAGGATGTGGGGTGGGAGGTGGGAGGGGGTCTCGGCATTGGGAGAGTGTGTTCACCTATGGCTGATTCGTGTCAATGTATGGCAAAACAAATACAGTATTGTAATTAAAAACATAAATAAATTTAATAAAAAAATAAAAAATAAAATAAAACTTGTACTTACAGACAGTAATGCAGAGACTGCATAATAAACTCTTGGGCCATAGTGTGTTTATTCATTCAACAAATATTTATTGATTGCCTATTATATACAAGGCCCCACTTGAAGACATGGCCTAAACCAGATTGTTTTTCTGCACATCTGAAATTAAATACAGTATTATGGGTATAGAATAGGAATTAAAAGGATAATGAGACCAATGTATTAACAGTAAATGGATATGTATTGAGAGGCTTTGTGTTGGACAGTATGCTTTGTGTTGCATATTTATTTATTAGCTCATATCATTCATTCAACTTTGTAAGGGTAGCTTATTTTGCCCATTATAAAGATGAGGAAAACAAGGATCAAAGCTGTAGAACTACTTACTTAAGGTTACACAAATAATACATAGAATCAGGATTTTAGCCCAGATCCTCTGAGTTTTTTTTGTTGTTGTTCAGTGACTTTTTATACACAGATAAGGGAAATGTGTAGTCAAAGAAGTTGGTTATATTTGTGAGTCTGTGTGTATATAAGTCACTAAATATTTGACTTTTTATCTTGGTCTGTACATCTAGCCTGTGCTTCCCAGGTGGAGCAGTGGTAAACAATCCCCTTGCCAATGAGGGAGATACTGGTTTGATTCCTGGGTTGGGAAGATCCCCTGGAGAAGGAAATGGCAACCCACTCTGGTACTCTTGCCTGGGAAATCCCATGGACAGAGGAGCCCAGTGGGCTACAGTCCATGGGGCTGAAAGAGTCTGACACGACTTAGCGACCAAGCCACCACCACAAAACACTTGAGCTGATATACCACGATACTGCATTCAGGTCATACCTAAAGTCTGTCTTCATCCTTGGTGTTTTTATTTAACTTTTCTATTATTAATAACTTTATAATTAATTGACTAGGTACTTGGCAACCAAGTTAACTAAAATTAAGAATTGAATAAGAAAATAAGAGAACATAAAATGCAATACTTAAATACCTGAAGCCTGTCTACAGATGATGGATCATAACAGTTATTTCATTGAGGTCTGTAATGGGATAAGTTGCAAAAATGAATGAAGCAGCATTTGGAGAAAAATCTAGACAACAGTAAATGCCTGTGAGCAAATGGTGCAATAGAAAGAGATGAACAAGGCAGATGGGAGTCACTGTGCAAATAAAATACAGAATAAGTGTGAATAGCCAGCTCATGAGTCCAGTGAGTAAAATGGCAACAGTAGATGGAAGGAAGATATCCTGAAAAAAAAAAAAAGAGGAATTTCAGTAACTGGATGTACTAGGTTATTCCATTGTGTAAAACGCTGGACAATTATGGCAATACCGAGGAGTTCTCTTTCTCTGTCCTCACTTTCCTTTGTTTTGACATTAATACTTCCATTTAATGTAGGGGGTAAACTCTGTTTTATGGCTCTGTAGAATCATGGAGTTGATTTTGAACTGAACTTTGCCACTGATGGGGCAGTATAGACATATTATTTAAACCTTTCAGATCTTCACATCTGTGTAAAATGGAGGTCAAAAAATTTTCCCATGTTGCTGTTATGTAAATGTGAGAGGAAGAAATGAAACACAGGGTGTAATATATCTGTTGTTGATGCCAGGCACATAGTGGATGGACAGTAATGACAGGTGATTACAATTATTATACTCAAGTTGTCAAGCTAACTTCCTGCCCTTTCAGCCTTCATCTAGTCTCCTTGTTAAAAGGCTTTGGCCAATACTAATGGGGGAGGGCCTGGAAAGTAATAGGTCAAAGGTTTGTATTTTGATGAATTTCTCTTAAGATTTATTTCTCCATTTGGACTCATTGAGTCTCTGGACTACCCAAATTATTGAAATATTTGGGTAGAAAGAAGTAAAAGTAGAAAAAGAAAGAAAGAAAGTGAAGTTGCTCAGTTGTGTCCAACTCTTTGCGACCCCATGGACTGTAGCCTGCCAGGATCCTTCATCCATGGGCTTTTCCAGGCCAGAGTACTGGAGTGGGTTCCCATTTCCTTCTCCAGTGGATCTTTCTGACCCAGAGATCAAACCCCAGTCTCCCACATTGTATGCAGACTCTTTACCATCTGAGCAACCAGGGTATCCTGAAATATCCGTAGTCCTTAAGCTAAATGTTAAGTCTGAGAAATTAAAGTGATTGAACCACATGCATTATTGTTCCCTGAGAAATAGTTAACATGGCAGTGCTGAGATGACTTTATTTGACTCTCTTATTTTCTGCTCACTGCCTGCTCATTTTCTGAGCTCCTGGATAAGTTATATAATTTCTTTGAGCCTCCCTCCCCATCCCGGAAGATCCCAGAGGAACCAGAGATCAAATCAACATCCGTTGGATCATTGAAAAAGCAAGAGAGTTCCAGAAAAACATCTACTTCTGCTTTATTGACTATGCCAAAGCCTTTGACTGTGTGGATCACAACAAACTGTGGAAAATTCTGAAAGAAATGGGAATACCAGACCACCTGACCTGCTCTTGAGAAATCTGTGTGCAGGTCAAGAAGCAACAGTTAGAACTGGACATGGAACAACAGACTGGTTCCCAATAGGAAAAGGAGTACATCAAGGCAGGTAAGAAGCCTCTTCCTGACTCAGCCATCATCCTCTTACAGTGTCCTTCCATGGTGGAAGGAGCTAGAGATCTCTGTGGAGTCTCCTTTAAAAGGCACTAATCTCATTCATAAAATTTCCACCTGCATGACCTAATCACCCCCAAAGGCCCTACCTCCTGTTACCATCAACTTTATTTATTTGTTTAGTTGACTAATTAGGCTGCATTGGGTCCATTGGGTCTTAGTTGTAGCACATGGGATCTTTCACTGAGGGACATAGATTCTCTGGTTGTGGCATGCAGGCTCAGTAATTGTGTTGCTTGGGCTTAGTTGCTTCATGACATGTGGAATCTTGGTTTGCCAACCAGGAGTGAATCCATGTCTCTGCATATCAAGGTGGATTCTTAACCACTGGACCACCAGAGAGGTCCCACCATTAACTTTAGAATTTAGAATTTTGGCATATGAATTTTGGAGGGACCCAAACATCCAGACCATAAATGATGTGAATTACTAGAGTGGTACCTGGCTCACAGTAAGCATTCAAAACATAAGTAAGCAAAGTTTGATAAAATTGTATTTCTCATTTCTCATCTTGTTTCTAGCTGTGGGGTTGATAATAGTGATGATGATGATGAAAATAATTTATTGAGACTGAGACTTAACTATGTAATGCTTTTAAGTGCATTATCTCACTTAATCCTCGTAGAAAGCCTGTGTATAGGTTAGTATTATTAATCCCCATTTTATAGTTAATAAAACTTGAGACTTAGAGGAATAAAGTAATTTGACCAAGTCATGCAAACAGCAGAGCCACTGTTAGAATCCAAGAAGAACACAGTGCTTCCACTCAGTCTTAGGAAGCATCCATTATATTCCACAGAGAAGGAAATGGCAACCCACTCCAGTATTCTTGCCTGGAGAATCCCATGGAGAGAGGAGCCTGGCAGGCTACAGTCCGTGGTGTCGCAAGAGTCGGACATGACTTAGCAACTAAACTACCACCACCATCATATTCCACAGGCAGAGTGAGTTACTCCAGCTTACTTACTGAAGTCTTAGCTGTATTTTAGCACCATAGAGTGAATAGTCAGATATGAATTTGTGCCTCATATTGAAAAGGACCCTCCGAGGGTTATTATTTTTGATGCTATTAAAATTCTACTAAATCTATAGCATCAGATATTAATTATTAGAATTTCTTTACCTGACTGATGGACCAGTTCTGTGGACTAGAGCCACACACTGAAAAACTTTCCATTTACTCCTAATTCTACATTTAAATACAGCTGACTCTTGAACAACGAGGGTTTGAACTGTGTGGATTCACTTACATGCAGATTTTAATAGTAAATACTGCAGGATGAAATGATCCACAGTTGGTTGAATCTACGTATACAGAGGGACCTTGAATTCTGTAGACCGACTATAAATTATACTCAGATTTTCAACTGTGTGGAGACTTAGCATCGCTAACCCCAAGCATTGTTCAAGGGTCAGCCATACCATCAAGCCTTGTGCTTCATTGTAAAAAACCATTTGGTTTATAAATGTTCAGTATTTCCATATAGGTGATACAGGACAGAGCTGTTTTATTCCAAAAGTAAAGTATGCATTTCCAGAGCATCAGTTTTATTTGAAATAGATTCTGAAATGTTTCATAAAGGAGAAAGAACTAAAACCTTTGGAAGTGGCCCTCACCTCTCTACACTCTATTTTTCTTTCCCATTAGAAAGAATGGATTGAAATGGGTCTGTATGCAAACTTGAAATTCTAGGAACTTATATTGCAAAAAGTTTTGATTCATGTACTGTGACTATTTTGGAATAAGAACTCTCAACAGAAAAAAATGTAGTCTAGACTTTTATTTAAAAATTCATTCTAAAATATTCTCCAGATTTAATGACCTACTAAAAAACTTAGAGATGTTGCAGAGGAGTTTAAAGAGTGAGCCTGAGGAGTAAAACAGTCTGATTAGAACCTTCTATATTGCGGTAAAGAGTGTGATAAATATTTTACCTTGTAGAGAGTTTTCATCTTAAAGGCAGTTAACCCTAATTAACTGCTAATTTAATTGGTTATCAGTCAATATGATAAAGTGAGAGAAAAAATTCTAATGTCTTGCTCCTGTGAAAAGGCAGTGCTTGGAAACTGGAGGATTTGGGGAAGTAAAGCCCTGATAGCATTACTTAGACAAACCCTTCACATCTGGAAGTCCACTGTTGAAGTCAGTTCATTCAATCACTCAGTGTCACTAATTTAGAAGAATTCCAGTATTTGTTGGAAATATCTGCTTTGTACACAACCATGGTCGATGGAGAAAATAGACAAGTATACCAGTCATTGTAGTATAGCTATTTACAGAATAAAGCTAAATGCAGGGTTCTTAGTGAGGAAACGTGTTAGTTGCTCAGTCGTGCCTGACTCTTTGAGACCCATGGACTGTAACCCGCCAAGACTCCTCTGTCCAGGGAATTCTCCAGGCAAGAATACTGGAGTGGGTCAGTTCAGTTCAGTTCAGTTGCTCAGTTGTGTCCGACTCTTTGCGACCCTATGAATCACAGCATGCCAGGCCTCCCTGTCCATCACCAACTCCCGGAGTTCACTCAAGCTCATGTCCATCGAGTCGGTGATATCATCCAGCCATCTCATCCTCTGTCATCCCCTTCTCCTCCTGCCCCCAATCCCTCCCAGCATCAGGGTCTTTTCCAATGAGTCAACTTTTCACATGAGGTGGCCAAAGTACTGGAGTTTTAGCATCAGTCCTTCCAATGAACACCCAGGCCTGGTCTCCTTTAGGATTGACTGGTTGGATCTCAGCCGTTCCCTTTTCTATGGGACCTTTCTGACCCAGGGACTGAAACTGGGTCTCCGGTATCACAGGCAGATTCTTTACCAGATAAGCCACCAGGGAAGCCCCTTAGTGAGGAAAAAGAATATCTGAATTAGCTGTCATTTAGCTGGTAAAGATCATGAAATTATTACCAGGAAACTTCATGCTTGAATTAGGTTATGAAGATTAATCAGAGTTAGCCTAGACTACTGCTAGTGAGCAATTATTAGTTGGATGACAGCAGAGTTGGAGAAGGAACTCATGAGTCATTGGAATGCATGGAGTTTGTGGAATATGCCTTATGTATAGGGTACTTTTGATCATTATGAGTCTGGAACCACGTACATCTGAATCCTCTGGAGGTACAGCTTAAATACAATATATACACTTCTGGGTCTCAGTCTACACCCACTGATCAGAATACAGGCTATGGTTAAGAGAGCTGACTTTTTAAATAAGCATTGCATCTCAGTGATTGTTATATATGATAAAAATTTAAGAACCTCTGACATAGATTTTATATTAGAAAGTGATTGAAGGTGAAGAAGAATTAGCAAGGGGCCAGGTCATGACAATATACTAAGAATTTTGCCTCGATTTTAATTGAAGAGCTACTTAATGTGCATTTTATCTTGCTAGTGCATTGAAACTGTTGATTGTCCACACGATTACCTGCAGATATGTTTAGTTTCAGATATGGCTGTGGCAGGAGTTGTGAGTCTTCCGTACGAAATGTTGGATTGCAAATTAGATGTTTAAAAGTTAGAATGACTCTACTTTTGGATAAATAGCTAACTTCCAAAATTAAACCTCTAACTATTTTTATTCTAGTCTCCAAAGCCAGCTTCTCTGGCTGGTCACTAGAGATCTCATGCCAAGGAGAAAGCAGTTAGCGATTCTCAAGTTGTGCGTTAACTTCACCGGGTCCTATCCATGTACCTATCCCTGCTACTAACTACCAATCCTGCCAGCCAGTCTTCATATTTGTGAGTCTAGTCACAGGACAGAACAGGTGGGAGGGAGGATGTAAAATGACAGCTGTTCTTAAAGGAGGCAGAACCCTGAAGCTTCACCCAGATGGCTTCCAGGACTGATCAGGAGCCCTGCTGTAAATTGTTCAGAATGCAAGCTGATTGCTTTCTACTTATTCTCGTTAGTCTCAAAGTGTGACCTTTACTCTTAATGTGAATCCACTACTTTAAAATTATTTTTATACACTTCTTACATATATCATCATGACTTTTCCCACTATGAAAGGAATTGTTTTTTATCCTTTGGTAAGATGTGAGATTGCGTTTAAGAAATCATATCTCAAATTCTACAAATTATAGTGTACTTTGGGGCACACACTAAAAGATTAATATTTTATATTAATGTTTTGATTATAAAAATATAAGCAAATTTCTGTGTCTAAATTTTCTGGAAGTTTTGGTCCTCTGTTGAATATTATAAAACCTCCAGTCTTTTATTTTACCTCTGATTTTTTTTTTTTTGGATAGGAAGGAATTCCAAAGTCCTAGGACTGTCTGTCTATCTATAGGTCACACCAAATGGGAAAAGATATTTGTACTTCGATTAAACATCATTATTTCAGTGGTTTCATGGTATATCTCAAAACCAGCTCTATTTATGTTTGCCCATTCAGAAGACCCAGAGCCTTCAGCGTAGGGTTTAGAAATTGATGGAAACTTATTTAAGAAACAAGATACTGGTATTTCCAGGTGGTGCAATGGTAAAGAATTTGCCTGCCAGTGCAGGAGATGCAAGAGACATGGATTTGATCCCTGGTTGGGAAAATCCTTGGAGTAGGAAATGGCAACCCACTCCATTATTCTTGCCTGGGAAATCCCATGGTAGAGGAGCCTGGTGGGCCACAGTCTATGGGTCACAAAGAGACGCAGCTGAGCATGTATGTATACTGTATGAATAATAAAAAAGAAAAACCTTAATTCAGGTGGATCCAAATTTGATTCCTGGGCTCATTAGCCACTGATAAGGACATCTTATTCGTCAATTGATGCTTCTTTTAGTTATCTTCATGCTGTAATTAAGTATCTTTGAATTGGACCCATTCATCCCTGAGGCAGGTTAGTGTTACTTGCATTTGAATTGCCTCCTTAATTCAGTTCAGACATCAGTTTCCAATTCTTTTGCTGTTTAAATTAAACAAATTAGAGATGAATAATTACTGGCTCTGTTCCTATAGTAACAAGTGTCACATTCTGACAACTTCAGAAATAAGGTTGGTTATTTTGAGCTCTCTTTGTTTACACTCTTCAAAAGCAAAGCTAGGCTATGTGTTTTATTTTCTATTTATTAGTCAACAATTGCTAAATAGGAGATAAAATCAGAGTGACCTGAAGGATAAATTAGGGCTCTAAAAGGTGGTTTTAAGATTGGCATGTATATTAATTTTAGACCGTGGTAGTTTAGATGTAGAATTTCTTCTGTAACTTTGATGCAGGTGTTGTAGGTCTTAAGCTTTTCACTTGAATTAAATGTGGTGACAGCAACAGGACCATTGGAAGTAGTTATTCTACTAAACTTAAAGCCAATAGTTATTAATTACTTAAAGTATGTCAACACTGTGATAGGAGCTGGCATCCAAGTTATGTGGAGAAATGCAGTTTCTGTGATGATTTTACATGAGAAGTCTGGATTAGGTGAAACACATTTTTTGCTTGGACTGCAGCAAGATTCCAACTCAAAACTCGCCAGGATTTTATTCAAAAATTTCCACTCTCTTACCTAAAGATCAGGAGTCAGGGAAGAACAGTGACAATCCTTGCTATTATCGTTGGGCTGAAGTGTGAAATGGAGTATTTCCTGCCATATCAACAAACAAGGATGTCAATCATCAGTGATTCTGGCCCTCCAAATGTGATTTCCTGAGCCCTCAGGGCAATCGGGAAGGAGGATACCAGCACAATCTGGCAGTTATCAGTTTGCAACCACCCTGTATGGTGGGAACTGAGGAACTCCAAATGTGGAAAACACAGGATGCTGTCCCCAGATAGTTGAGATGCGTATGAAAGGAATGATTTCAGTAAACCCAGACTCTTGCATCTTCCCATACATGGAAAGTGCTAAATTCCTTAGCTTGAGACATCTGGTTTTCTCTACCGAACAGTAATCTTTTGATGTCCTACCTGCCTTTGTTGAAAACTTCTGTATAACCTGGCTCCTCCCTGGTCTTGTTGGAGCAATTCTTTCAGGGTTCCTTGAGATGCTGTCTCCCAGTCTTCAAGTCCTAAAAATTCCCACTGAATAAAAGAGAACTCTCAACTTTTAGGTTGTGATTGATTTTTAAGTTGTCAAAAGGAAAGATGATAAATTGACCTGTGATAGGGTAAGATTGGAATTTAGCACTGTTGTCTTTGCAGGAGGATAAGATTCATTCTTAATCTCAAAAGGAAGTTAGTTGTGTCACTTATATTGAAAATTGGTGTGTGCCGGGGTAGGGGAAGGGCAGGAGAGAAAGAAATTTATGTGTGTGAAGGCTTATATAAAATATATTTATGTTTTATATACTTTTTCAAATAATATGCACACACACAGTCAATCCTGCAATAACACGACATATGCATTTCTAAAAATCACCACATTATGTAAATTTCACAAAAACAACCAAAGGCCTTGTGGGAAAAATGGAGTTAGAGACACAACACTCAAATACTTTGTCTTTGACACATGCAAAGAAGCAGGAACCTAGTAAAAATGACATCACACTTTTACACATGGTAGTGGGTAAAGAAATGCATAAATACTGTCATAAACATGGTACTTTGCCTTATTTAAAGACCTGAAGTTTGCTAGTGGGAGTGAGTGTCAGAAAGATTGCAGCTTGTGAGTTTTTGCAGAGTGAACGAATGAAGATAATCTGAAATTGGACAGAAAATTTTAACTCTTGATGTCAGTAGGTATGAGTCATAACATGCTGAAGTTGCTGGTAAATATTTGAAGTGTGTGCATGTATGTATTTGCTGTGTTCTTACACAGCTCAGTTCAACTGGGTACAGCATTCTATAGATGAAATTGTGCGGAAGAAAATGTAAAATTTGATTTATGCTTGAATTGCTTCATAATATGAATTTTACTGGAATAAATTTGTATTTCATAATAAGCATGATATATGTGGAAGTCATATCTCCATTTTCTCTCAAAGTATCTGACCTGTATCTTTATTTTGGTACTTGCATTCTGATTATAATTGACTTGTTTATACATATCATTTCCTCAATTATTTGGCAAACTCTCTTGGGGGAAGGGTATCTCTGATGTAGCTTTGATTGCTATATTATCTAATGAGGTTACTTGGGCTTCCCAGGTGACATGAATGGTTAGGAAGCCCCCTGCCAATGTAGGTGTGAAAGTGAAAGTGAAGTCGCTCAGTCGTGTCTGAGTCTTTGCGACTCCAAGGATATAGCCTACCAGGCTTCTCCATCCATGGGATTTTCAGGCAAGAATACTGGAGTGGGTTTCCATTTCCTTCTCCAGGGGCTCTTCTTGACTCAGGGATCGAACCTGGGTCTCCCACATTGTAGGAGATGAGGGTTCAATTCGTGGATTAGAAAGATCCCTTGGAGGAGGCCACAGCAACCTACTCCAGTATTCTTGCCCAGAGAATCCCATGGACAGAGGAATCTGGCAGGCTATGGTCCATGGGGTCACAAACAGCTGGACATGACTGAAGCAGCTTAGCACACATGTATACACAGGCTTAGTTACTCCTGAAATATCATTATAAATACTTGTTGAATGAATAGTGGTAACTCTCTGAGATTGAGGCATAAATGAGTAGATTTCAGGAAGGCATTAAAGGAGAGTTTCAAAAAGAGATAGAATATCTGGTGGTACATTCTGGGTAGTTGTGTTCATTATAAAGCTGTAGTGAATCTACAGGGCTGAGATGCAGGTATGAAGAGATACACTTAGTGTACATACTCAGGACACATTGTTAAGTGGCTGTTCATGTGCGGTATACTTTTTGATTACAATGAAATAGTGGGCCCTTTGACTGAAGACAATGAGTGACACAGGAGCAGCTTAAACAGCAGGTTTAGGAGGTGAAAATGCTATAGCATCCTTTTGGACAAGCATTGGGTTTAAGTTGGAAGCCCAGGAAGCTTCCTAGAATCTTTTCAAAGCTGTTGTGAAAGTGGAAGACGAAGACTTGAGTTTTGGGCACCTTTGTCTTTATTTCAAATTTACATTATTTTGTTTCTCAAAACTATGGTACCCTGGACAGCAGAGAAGTGTTTGCAACTCATTGGCTGTAGCTTTGGGTAAGATAGTCAGGATAATGGGGATGGTGTATTTTGTGTTAACTGTGTGCACATAAAGGACGAAATGGTATGGACCCAACAGAAGCAGAAGATATTCGGAAGAGGTGGCAAGAATACACAGAAGAACTGTACAAAAAGATCTTCATGACCAAGATAATCATGATGGTGTGATCTAGAGCCAGATATCCTGGAATGTGAAGTCAAGTGGGCCTTATAAAGCATCACTATGAACAAAGCTAGTGGAGGTCATGGCATTCCAGTTGAGCTGCTTCAAATCCTGAAAGATGATGCTGTGAAAGTGCTGCACTCAATATGTGTGCAAATTTGGAAAACTCAGCAGTGGCCACAGGACTGGAAAAGGTCAGTTTTCATTCCAATCCCAAAGAAAGGCAATGCCAAAGAATGCTCAAACTACTGCACAATTGCACTCATCTCACACGCTAGAAAGTAATGCTCAAAATTCTCCAAGCCAGGCTTCAGCAATACGTGAAATGTGAACTCCTTGATGTTCAAGCTTGTTTTAGAAAAGGCAGAGGAACCAGAGATCAAAATGCCAACATCCGCTGGATCATGGAAAAAGCAAGAGAGTTCCAGAAAAACATCTCTTTCTGCTTCATTGACTATGCCAAAGCCTTTGACTGTGTGGATCACAACAAACTGTGGAAAATTCTTCAAGAGATGGAAATACCAGACCACCTGACCTGCCTCTTGATAAATCTGTATGCGAGTCAGGAAGCAACAGTTAGAACTGGACATGGAACAACAGACTGGTTCCAGATAGGAAAAGGAGTACGTCAAGGCTGTATATTGTCACCCTGCTTATTTAACTTCTATGCAGAGTACATCATGAGAAACGCTGGGCTGGAAGAAGCACAAGCTGGAATCAAGATTTCTGGGAGAAATATCAAGAACCTCAGATATGCAGATGACACCACCCTTATGGCAGAAAGTGAAGAGGAACTAAAAGCCTCTTGATGAAAGTGAAGGAGGAGAGTGAAAAAAATTGGCTTAAAGCTCAACATTCAGAAAATGAAGATCATGGCATCTGATCGCGTCACTTCACAGCAAATAGATGGGGAAACAGTGGAAACAGTGTCAGACTTTATTTTTGGGGGCTCCAAAATCACTGCAGATGGTGATTGCAGCCATGAAATTAAAAGATACTTACTCCTTGGAAGAAAAGTTATGACCAACCTAGATAGTATATTCAAAAGCAGAGACATTACTTTGCTGACTAAGGTCCGTCTAGTCAAGGCTATGGTTTTTCCTGTTGTCATGTATGGATGTGAGAGTTGGACTGTGAAGAAGGCTGAGCACCGAAGAACTGATGCTTTTGAACTGTGGTGTTGGAGAAGACTCTTGAGAGTCCCTTGGACTATATGGAGATCCAACCAGTCCATTCTGAAGGACCACAGCCCTGGGATTTCTTTGGAAGGAATGGTGCTAAAGCTGAAACTCCAGTACTTTGGCCACCTCATGCAAAGAACTGACTCACTGGAAAAGACTCTGATGCTGGGAGGGATTGGGGACAGGAGGAGAAGGGGGACGACAGAAGATGAGATGGCTGGATGGCATCACTGATTCGATGGCCGTGAGTCTGAGTGAACTCCGGGAGTTGGTGATGGACAGGGAGGCCTGGCGTGCTGCGATTCATGGGGTCGCAAAGAGTCGGACACGACTGAGCGACTGAACTGAACTGAGCTTCCCCCACATACCAAGCCTGTATTCTTTGCAGATGTCTCTCGTGGTAGCTCTGTTTCAGGAACAGACTCTTTGTCTAAGTTCTTTAGGCAGCTATGAAGGAGATTAAAAGAAAGATTTCCAGAGTCTTTTGTTTATGGAAAATAATCAGCCTAAATTAATCTTAGTACCAAAAACACAATTTGGGATGACAGATTTTGCCCTACAGTGTCAAGTAAGAGAAGGACTACGGTGAGTGCTAGGGGTGTACAAGGGAGAGAAAGACCACTTCTTCTAAACAGTAGCTATCAAGACACACAGCTTAAAATGATGGCACGTGCACTAAAATTTTAAAGATTAGAAGATTTATTAGGAAAAATACGGGAAAAGAAATACCAAGTTGTGAGCAGTGGAACCACTTGCCAAAATCACAGTGGTTGAAAATTCAATGGCCGGTTCTGGGATCTGTTAGGGATGTGTGATTGGACTGTACTGTGTACAAAAGAGAAAGTGATAGATACAAAGATGACAAATGGGAAGCTAGTGTGTATCTTGTCTACCATTAACCAGGTATCTAGAGCAAATGTGGTGCTCAATAAAGAATTTATTGAGAAAATAAAATCAGTAAATAGAAAGGTGAGCAGGAGTGTGATCATGAAGGATCTTAAATGCTAAGGATTTTGTACCTCACAGTGAAGACGATGGGGAAGTAAAGATTTTGAGAAGGGGACTGATGCGTTTTCAAAAGTTAATTATATCCTTCCTTTTAAACATCAGTACACTTATTATCTGCTTTACTAGACTGTACCCATCTTGAGAGCAGGAAACAAGTCCTACTCAACCATATACTCCTGGTGTCTCTAGTAGAACAACTTCCACATTGATGGCGTTCAAAATACATTTGAATTGTTGCAAGCATGAATTACATGGCTAGAGTGTCCGTGGCATGTGCATTTTACTTTAGCCTTTTAAAAGAATAGAACTCTTAAAAGGAAACCATACTGATTTTAGCCCAAACATTGACTTAATCATCATACAATTGAAAACATAAATACAGTGCAACTGATGAGTTTAATGTGCTGCCTACTGAACTGTTACTTGTTTGCTTATTACTCATTGATCCAAAGAAGACCTCAACTTGGAAGATGATTAACTACAGATAAGAGGCTCTCTTGGAATTTGTAAGGAAAGATTTGGGTTTCTTCTGCAAATATTTATCACCATAATCAGTAGCTTGATGGGTTGCTAGTAGACCTTCTGTCCTTTAGAATGAATATGATCACTTTCCTCAGAAATTATCCTCAATGTTTTTATAAATCTTCATCTAAAATCTCTGAGAGTGACAAACTGTTCAGTTTTCCATGAGTGTGAATTAATTCCCAGTTGATCTGTTAGTGTAGACTTGCTAGTGAGTCCAGACATTTATTTTAAATTAGGGAAATGCAATGTAACAATTCCGTATATTTTTCTTACTGTTTTCTTGTATACCTGGGGGAGAGTGGACTGAAAGTGTGTGTTCGGCCACCAGCCAATTCATGTGTTGAAGTCTAATCTCTAGTCCGTAATGTGATGGTATTTGGTGGTGGGACTTTGGGGGAGCATAATAATGATGTAATGAAGATGGAACCCTCTTTAGTGAGATTATAAGAAGAGGCCAGAAAGCTTGCTCCCCTGCTTTCCACCATGCAAGGATACGATAGGAAATAAGCCATCTGCAACCTAGAAGACGGCTCTCACCAGAAATCAGCCATGCTTGGCATCCTGATCTTGGAATTCTAACATTTAGAACTATGAGAAAAGAAACTTTCATTGTTTATAAGCCACCTAGTCAAAGGTATTTTGTTATAACTATGTGAACAAGTAAGCAAGTGCAGTTTGTAAGAATATAGTCATATACTTTCAGTAGGGAGAATAAAGTCATTTCTTCATGTTAGCAGTTCTTTTGCACAGGTATTTCCTGAGCATCTGCTCTTGGCTGTTAGCTATTAGCAATGTTATCAGGGATTGTGAGCAGGTGATATGTACACTCTCCAGACGTTTTTCACTGGGTGGGCGCACCTGTTCCCCACCTGTGGTGGATGTTGTTTGTTAAAGGTTCATACCCATGTCTCCAAATTATTGCCTGTGGGTTAGGGAGGTTTACCTAGCCCACAGATGCTTGAAACTCATGCTGCCCTCCGAAGATGGGCCATGGCCTGTGAGTAACTGATACAGTATATAAGAGGCCAGCTTTCTCATTCCAGATGGGACAGTCTCTGTGGCACATTCTCTTTGGAGCTCTCATGGGATCAGAATGAAGCTAGACATCTCTTGGAGCTACATCTTTGCCTCGCTTGCTCCATCTTGTTCTTCAGTTTATCCTGCTTTCCTCACTCTTCTACTTTCTCCTGAGAGTGCTGCTTCAGTAAATTTCTTGCAAAAGCTCTGCCTTGAGGAAACCCCACTGAAGACAGATACTGCAAAAAATAAGGCATAGGCTCTTTTCAAGGATGCATAATTTAGTGAAAGTATATATCAAGTTTGCAAATAATTTAAGCTAGAACATAATGTGATTTAAAAGAGGTGCAAAAATAGTAATAGTATGGGATTTAAAGAAAAAAATCTTCACAAAGATTATGGCAAGGATATAAAATCCTTGAAACAAGAGAACTTGAGGTTTGTTTGAGCACTGCATTTTGAGAATTGCATTCTGCCATTTTGTCTTGAAAGTAAGTGGAAAGTGACAATGGAGCTATCACTTGTATGTCTTGAAAGCTAGGAAAAGGGGTTTGTCCTTAATTTAAAAGGCAGTGGAAAACCTTTGAATATTTTTGAACATCACAGTGATTCTCTTAGAACTGTACTTATGAAGATGTATCTAGATGACTATGTAGAATACATTTTAGTGGTAAGAAAAGGAATTGAAGAGACCAGTAAGGAAACTAATAGTCAGATGAGAAAAAAATAATGTTCCACAGTGATGATGACGATGGCACCCCACTCCAGTACTCTTGCCTGGAGAATCCCATGGATGGAGGAGCCTGGTGGGCTGCAGTACATAGGGTTGCTAAGAGTCGGACACGACTGAAGCAACTTCACTTTCACTTTTCTCTTTCATGCATTGGAGAAGGAAATGGCAACCCACTCCAGTGCCCTTGCCTGGAGAATCCCAGGGACGGAGGAGCCTGGTGGGCTGCCGTCTGTGGGGTCACACAGAGTCGGACACGACTGAAGCGACTTAGCAGCAGCAGCAGTGATGAAGGGGTGAGAAATAGATATGAGAGATGTTTTGGAAGTAGAATTGATAGGACTGGCCAGTCATTGGATACAGAGAGCATCACACAGAGAGAGAACAGTAACTCAAAGCTTTGGGGCTTGTCTAAATGATAAACTCTTAATGCTTTCCCAGAAGTGTAATTGTTACATTGAAGGATTTGCACATTTAAAATTCTGTTATAAAATGCAGGCAGTGAATTTTGTCTGTTTATAAAAACCTATGCCATTTTCATGATGGGGAAAATGGTATCTTTTGTTATTTTTTTTTCATTCTGAAAATTATGAATAAAGTTGAAAATGCTACCTAGGCTTTATTGCCTGTGTCTGTCACGGGCTGAGAGAGGTAAGCAAATATGCCTTCTACTATAGTGTTTTCATCATTCCTGTGATTGGAGTAGTTCTTGTTATGTGCAGCTTGATGTCTTATTACTTGGCCCATGATGACTTATGACAGAGTCTTACTCACACTGTTTTCTGACTACAAGCCAAGAGGAAATAGAGTACCCAGATAGACTTTTGCATGTGAATAGAAAGGGCTCTGCAGGTTGTGTGGTGCTGTTAGGGAAAAGCTTTGTCTGCACATCCTTACACAGTACTGGGAAGAGACTTTGGGTTGAAAGACTTGGGTTTGAACTCTGGCTCCACCATAAGCTGGTTTTACATATTTGGACCAATCACTCAAATTCTGTGGGCCTCAGTGTTCAAATCTGTAAGGCAAGGCTTTCTTCAAAGTGTTATTCTGAGACCCAGTTGCAGTAATGGGGGTAATTTCTCCTTTATTCCCTGCTGGTCTTACGTCCTTAACAGCAGTAACTATTTTTCCACATTTCTTTGCCCAGCATTTTTCCTGGCACATAGTAACTATTCATTAAAGCTTATCACGTGGATGGATGAGATAGTTTTTTGCCTTGGATGAGCTAAGTGGCAGTTTATATACTTTACTCTCTGAAATCAGAAACAGGAACCAAGAGGTATATAGTGAGTGAGGTTTTTGTTAAAAACTATTTGCTTCTTCTCTATCTATTTTGGCTTTGTCTGGAGACGTAGGTACTTGATGAATGGAATTAGTTTTCTCCTCTTCGTAAAGCATTGTATTATTTCTGATGAGCCTTTGGATTCTACTATGGTTACTTAAACAACAGTGTCCTGTTAAGGTAGTAGCAGCTGGCCTAGCACATGGACAAATGGTTGTTGCATTTTTATTTTTACTTTTTTTTTTGGCATTTCCTGAAAGAGATAGGAAAATGAAAAGTGACCTGCTCTTTAGTAATTCTTTTTCTGTTGGAACAGCTTGTTCAGATTATTTGAGCAGTTCTAGATGTGTGTGTGTGTGTGTGTGTGTGTGTGTGTACATTCTTATGCTCCCAGATTTGCTTTCCCATCCTTCAGGGAAGGGATTTGATGCATGATAATATTTTTCTGAGTTTGATAATATATTGGTCTTGCTTGCTTGTTTAGGCCATTTTCAACACAATCATGTTGTACTTAGAAAGTCTCTTTAGCCTCCTACCTGCCCCTCTGCAAGTAGACTAGACAGATATTACAGTGACTCCCTCTTTACAGGTGAAAACACTGAGCACCAGAGGGCTTGAACAAATTGCCAAGTGAATTTCCAAGATCAGAAATGACTTTGGAGGTCTTTTCATAAGACCCCAGGGAACCTTTAATTTTTTATGTGCCAACACCTCTAATGGAGTATCTGTTGTTATTGAGGCATGCTCAGTTGGGAATGTGCCTGACTCTCCTTTAGTTTGGTCTCATGAAACTGTGCAAACACTGAGTTCATCCTCCCTGGACCTGAGGGGATTGGTATTGGGTCATTTATAACTAAGATTTTTAGCCCATGTACTGTCTGACCCAGTGTTCCAACCGAGAGACTCCTTGCCATTTCTGAGCATGATCTGCTTGATCACCTTGATGCATTTGCCTCCATCATTGCCATCCTACATTTCCTATCCCTATATCCATTCTGAAATCCTTGCTGCTTTAACTCCTGGATTCCACATATATGCGTTGATATATCTTTTTCTCTTTCTGACTTACTTTACTCTCTGTGACAGTCTCTAGATCTGTCCATATCTCTACAAATGACACAATTTTGTTCCTTTTCATGGCTGAGTAATACTCCGTTGCATGTATGTACTACATCTTCTTCGTGTGGAATCTAGACAAATGGCACAGATGAACCTATTAGCAGGGCAGAGGCAGATGTGAGGACAGGCGTGTGGGCACCGCAGGGCAGGGGGATGGGGGGTGAACTGGGAGGTTAGGATTGGCATGCACACGCTGCACGGCTGTCGTTACTTAGCTGCTGAATTGTATCTGACTCTTTTACGGCCTCATGTACTATAAACTGCCGGGCTCCCTCTGTCCATGGGTTTCCCAGGCAAGAATCCTGAAATGGGTTGCCATTTCCTTCTTCAGGGGATCTTCCTGGCTCAGGGATTGAACCCATAATCATTATTTTCCATCACAAATACAAATTACCTGAATGAATCAATAATCTATGTCTCCTGCATTGGCTGGTGGGTTCTTTACCACTGGGCCTCCAGGGAAGCCCATGTGTGAAACAGATAGCTAGTGGAAAGCTGTTCACAGCACAGTGCTCTGTGACGACCTAGAGGAATGGCATCAGGGAGGGTAGGAGGGAGGGCCGCAAGGAAGGGGGCATATGTATCCACGTGACCGATTCACTTCATTGTACAGAAAAAGCTAACACCACATTGTAAAACAATTATACTCCAGTTTTAAAAGAGCTTAGTTCATGTGTTATCTCCTTTAAGATGTCCCCTATTCTAGCAACCAGAAGCTTCAGTCTCATCTATGCTTCCTAACACTTTGCCCCATTTCATACAACTTTTCACATTGCGCTAGACAATGGTTGCACATACAAATGGTTTCTAACATAAATTTCTTGCCCATTCAATTTTAATTCTAGAGCATTTCTGTGTCCTCCAGAGCACTCACCTCGGTGTATAAACCCCAAGTAGGAGACTGCTACGCATATGCTGATGGCAGGTTAACTCATCTGCCCAAAATGGAATTACATTGATAATTTTCATTTAATGTGTTTTAGACTTCAGTATCGGGACTTCACTTTCACTTTTCACTTTCATGCATTGGAGAAGGAAATGGCAACCCACTCCAGTGTTCTTGCCTGGAGAGTCCCAGGGATGGGGAAGCCTGGTGGGCTGCCGCCTCTGGGGTCGCACAGAGTCGGATATGACTGAAGCGACTTAGCAGCAGCAGCTCTGGGAGAATAGTCGTATTTTTGTTTCTCCAGCTATCTTCTGACTTTTATTGTATTTGGTCCAGTCAGTGTAGCTCACAGGCATACTTTGTAATTATGTTTCTAAACATACCATCGCTTCTGATGGGTTACTAGCCTGTCAGGAATGTACCCATTACCAAAGATGGAGCCATAAAAATGTTTTCAGATTATTCCAGTCAGGTTTAGAACCAAAGACCAATCTTAATGCCAAAAATATACTCCTAAAGGCTGGCTTGCTGAGCTACACAGGCCTGGCAGTTCCACCCTCTCTTTGTAACCCCATGGACTATAGCCAGCCAGTCTCTTCTGCCCATGAAATTTCCCAGGCAAGAATCCTGGAGTGGGTTGCCATTTCCTACTCCAGGTCATCTTCTCAACCCAGGGATTGAACCTGAGTCTCTTGGGCCTCCTACCCTGGCAAGTGGATTCTTTAGCACTAATGCTACCCGAGAAGCCCAGTTTTTCTTGGGATACAGTTAGAAAGATGGATTCACTTTTACCCAAGTCACTTTTTTTCAGTTCAGAAAACAGGCTCTTAAATGAACAACAGCTTTTTCTGAAACTGAAACTCAAATGCAATTATGACTTTTTGGCAGAACTTTTGCTCATGGGAACAGGAAAGTATTAGTTTTTCTAAAATAAATGGAAACAGAAAAAAAAAAGTGATAGTGTATCAGTTCTTGTGATGGGTACAGCCCATATCTATGCATTTTGTCCTGGATATATGAATTTTCACTTTTCTCACTGGAACCCTTGAATCAGGTTAGTTAAATTTTTGTATAAAAATATGATTTGGAATTTTAGAATTATATATCTTAGAATATTTGTGAGTACATATTATGAAGAAGTTTCTTTTCTATTTTGTCTTCCTAGTAAGTTAAATCATTTCTGATTTTAGTTGCTGGAGAGTCTGAAGCCCACAGGCTGAGTGTGGGAACGGGCCGGGGCATGGTGACTGGGGAGAACAGATTATGTTGCAGGTTATTAATCTCTATTTCCGGGCTTTATAATACTCTTTTGACTGCCAGTTGTCTCAAAAGGAAAGGAATTAGCCTGATTAGCTCTCAGCTATTTCCCTCCTTCCCTGTGTTAGTGCTTTACTTCCTTTTCCCTTAGAAGGAAGATGTATGGGTGCCCAGGGCAGCCCTTATTCTCTGCATCTCTTAATTACTCACCTGGGGTGGATGCAGTGAAAAGAAAGTATGTCCAGCTCCTTCACCAACACCACTCTCTGCATTGACTCTGACTGTCCCCCGGGGCGAGTCTCAGCAGATAACATTCATGGCTAGCTCATTTGTGTCTGCAGTTTCTTATCCTCTTGAAAGCACAGACTTGGTGTCACAGACCCATCCCAGAAATCTGGAATGCACCCAGCTCCACCAGGGCACCAGATTCTGCCCTGAAAAGCACGTGACCTTGTCTGCTTCCAAAATACTCCGTCTTTCCTTCCCATGTGATGGGTATTCCTTTAAAGCTAGCTTGCAGGCAGATCTCAGGCGAGTGGAGGCCAGTGGCAGCTTCACGGCATTTTCTCCTACTTTCCGGGATTCTTACAGAATTTATGGACACTGCCTAATGCTATTACTTGCTTATTTTTAGTATACTGTCTTGTATCCCTACCTCCCCAAGCCCCAGTCATAAATAACTTTTCTTTTCTAATCACTTTACTATTCCTGTCTTGCTCAGTAGTTATATTGGAGGCATCTTAACTGTGACCTCCCCTCCCTACCATGATAGGTAAGTTTTCAAAGGGGCTGTTTCTTATTCATGATGGGCTCATCAATCTAATGCCTTTCATGCAACAAGAACTCAGTGCTGGGTGAATAAACTTTCAGTCCCATTAGAGCAAAACTCAGTTTTCTTTATCTTCCCCACTTTCCAAAGTTTCAGTTATACAAGTAAACATGATTTTAAATATATATCATTATTATTTTCTCTACCAGAGATGTATAAAATAAAATCTTTGGCATCAAGACTTTGCTAGAAGAAGAAGAAGCTGACTGTAGAGTGTGTGGGGCTTCCTTCCCTGGTGGCTCAGATGGTAAAGATTCTGCCCGCAGTGCAGGAGACCCAAGTTCAATCCCTGGGTTGGGAAGATCCCCTGGAGAAGGAAATGGCAACCCACTCTAGTACTCTTCCCTGGAAGATTCCATGGGCAGAGGAGCCTGGCAGTCCAAGGGCTTGCAAAGAGTCCAACACAACTGAGTGACTAACACTTTGACTTTCAGAGTGTATGTATATGAACTTCATGAATATGTAGATAATGAATGAAAACTATGAGACATTGTTTAATTAGGGCAAGACATGTGACACCAGTTACAGGCTCCATGGTAATTCAGCAATGGTCAAATTGTTCTGGGTTAGGGAAGGCGAGGGAGGAACCAGGGTAATTACTGCGGAAAGAAATCTGGTGTTATGTATACTTACAGATTTTTTCTAGGTAAACTTGGACTAGGGTCAAGCAAATGTAGACACGCTACCAGTTGGCAAGTAGGCATATGGAATTCTTAAGAAGATGGGCAGACTCCTATCTGCAATGTTAAGAATAAGGAAAAGGCTCTGTGGCACGAGTGTTGAAGAACCCACCTGCCAGTGCAGAAGATGTAAGACACGTGGGTTCGATCCCTGGGTCGGGAATATCCCCTAGAGGAGGGCAGGGCAACTCACACCAGTATTCTTGCCTGGAGAACCCCGTGGACAGAGGAGCCTGGCAGGCTACAGTCCATGGGGTTGCAGAGTCTGACACGACTGAAGGCTTCAGAAACCCGAGAGCTTAGTGGAGTTTTGGTTTGGAAAAGTACAGGAAGCGGATGGAACAGATGCAGAGCAAGGCAGAGAAGAAAGTCAGGGCAGAGCTTCGGTTTGGGGCAGTGGGGTTTTGCTCCCATAACTTGGACATGCTCTACCAGTGATGTCTTTGACGTGTGTTGGTACTTTGATGTTCTGGAACACACTCGTAGGATTTTATATTCTTCTCTCTGCATACCTCAAAGGGAATAGGACTATCATGTGGAAGATCAGGAAGGGCTTCTGTGTTAATATTTGACATTAAATCACATAATTTCCCCTTTACACCCTCATCTATTCATTTTTCTCTTAAAAGCGTTGAGTGACTTGTAATCACCACAGAATTCATCTCGTATGAGTGCACTGAAGCAGGCAGATTGAGAAAATGGGTCTGGAAAGTCAACAGACACCCCCTCCAGAAATGGAAATTTTTTTTTAAGATATCCATGATATATTTCCTTTCAGGTTTCTGTGTTTATGTGGAAGAGAGAAACAGAAAGATATTGTTTTGACTAGTGTTGGCAAACTGACTAAAGCAATTTTGTGTCTGAAATGTTTTTCTCTTCTCCTGCAATGGGTGCAGAAACATATGCTTTTACTGGTTGGAAAGTGTGCAGATATACACTGACCTCACCCATGTATCGCAATTGCCAGCCTCATCTAGCTGACATTATAATCTCTGTCCCCAGGCTTTCATGCAACTGCCCAGATTTGAATCCAGTGAACAGATAAGTATTTGGGATAAAACATCAAAACTTCAGCTAAAGCCATATAGTTTCCACATGGTAAAAGCAAAGGATTCTGAGAGTCAGTGAACTGTTTGCCTATGAAAGGAGCTTCTCATTCTTGCCATAAAGACAGTGTTTATTGCCCAGTGTGTGGTCTTGTTTGTAATAGTTATTAGTGATTAAAACTGTGCCTTGTATTTGAAAAAGTAGCATGGGGAAAATCATTTGTGTACGCCTTCTTTTCTTGGAATATTATTCTTGGTGAATTTTGCCTGTGTCTCAGGGCTGGTTAATTATCACAAAGAACACATCAACATTAATGAGGCATAGAATCAAAAAGATGTAGGGTTCAAAATTTTGGATGGGTACTATTTCATTCTTACTCTGTGTTTTCAAAAGAGGCTGAAGTGTTCTCTAAGAACAATTTCCACTTTATTTCTTCGGATTCTCTCTGGACATATTCAGGTGCAATTTTCATTGAACTCAAAGGCAGTTGAAGTGATTAGTCATATCTATTACTTTTCATGGACTTAATTGCTTGAGAACAGCAGAAGTGGGTCCTGACTTTTACAATCCCATTATCTTTGTAGTGTAGTATTTGAAGACTTCTTTCCTATCCCTTTTAAATACATCATGCACAATTTTCTTTCAGTGATGAATTAATAGTTATACACATTTTTATAGTAGTGGGACTTGGCAAAAGAGAACTGAAGTATCTCATATGATATAACCATTGATTTGGAATTGCTCACTGAGCAGATGTTAGAATAATTTGCAATATATTCAACAGCCATGCCTGGTTGTCATTGTTGTAATTAGGTTGAAACTAATGCAGAATTCTTTAAAAATATTATTTCTATGAAGATAACTTGTTTTTTTTTAAGGTGTAAACTGAGCCTGTAGTTTGATGGTTGCATTTTGTGAAGTGTGTGTGTGTGTTTGAGAAGGAGAGAGAAAAAGGGAGAAGAACATGGGAAGAAATAGGAGGAGAAAGAGAACATTTGAAGAAACTCAAGAATAAGTCACAGGGTAGGAAGTTGTTTTATTCATCTCTTTTGAAGGGATATTTTTATTAATAGTATTCTGAAGATAATAACCCTAATATGTAGAGATAGAAAAGTGGTTGGAAGGGTCTAGGACTCCTTCAATATGAGATTCTTTATTATTGCATCAACAGAAAAGAATGAAACATAGTGTTTTTTCCTTTTCCTATAATGATATTGTAGTTAAAATTTTTACAGCTATGTTCAAATACTTTTTTACAGGAACTAAAACACCTAGAATTATTTCTGATATTGAAAGAATGTACTGTTGTTCTTATCACTTCCAAAAGCTTTTTTAAAGATACAAAATCTGTGACAGGAATTCCGTAGTAGTCTCATCAGAAAGCCTCAAGATGTACAAAGGGGCTTAGGAAAAAAAATGTTCTACCATGATTTCATAATAGGTACAGATTTCTTCCTTCCATGATACTTGTTCCAATATTCCGGTATCATGACTGAAATACCTAGTATATGGTACCAATGGTGTGAAGTCAGCAGTATGAATTAGCTGCCACTCTGCATGGACACTGATTCTTACGCTTCTACTGTGTCAGGCAGGATGAACCTAGTATAGCTGCAGGGGAAAAAACAATCCTGACTGTCAAATGCCAGTGAATTAGTTGAGCCAAGGTTTAGTTTTCAGTGACTCTGCTTGTCTACTTGCCCACTTTCCCCAGTGTCATCACGTGGAAACCCATGTGATGGGACTCCGTCTTGGCTCATAGCTCCGACTCACTACTGGGTGGTGAAAGGTCACCAGTTGCTCTTTGAAATCTTCTGCCTGTAAGTGACAGATGTCACTTCTGCAAGTCATAGAGGAAAACCGGAATAACTGTGAATAGGCTGATGCCAATCCAAACTCCCATAAGTGATCAGAATGGTACTGGGAGGCAATAGTTTAGTGTAAATTCATTAATCTTATTAGAAAAGAAGCCCAAAACACATTTCCTGCTAATTAATGATGTCATGTTTGAAGAAAGAATCCACAGATGCATATTTTTGATAATTGAAAAATAAGAGTCTTTTCTTTAATCATAAATCAGTCTGTGGTAGTTGGATGATAAATTACAAATCATTACAGCTACCATTTATGATACTGTGAAATGATAACTCTTCAGGATTGTGGAAAATGAAAAAGAAAGCAGGTGTTCTTGGAAGTCATATGCATCTTTTCTTAGGAGGAGCAAGAGCAGGTGTCAGAATTTAAATGGTGTGAGATATAAGTGTATAGTGATGACATGAAAAGAAGCTGAGGAAGGCCATTTATAAGGAGCGCTCAGAAATTTCTGTAAGAGAGATGGGAGGGTGAGGAAGAGGCTTAATGTCAATGTTTTTTTTTATTCATGGTAAGAGTTATGGACCAGAAGGGATGGATACTCTTCTTTATAAAGCTTTCATTTGTCAATTCTCCTGGCCCTTTTCTTTTTCTTCCACCTGCCTCCCTCTCTCCTTCTCCTTCCCTTTTTCTTCTTCCTTCTTGCACCAGTATAACAAATACCTGACCTACTATTCCAGATTCTGGATATAGAATTGGGAATTGGTGGTCCCAATTCTGTCTATAGCTATTCTGTCAATAGCTATTCTATTGGGAATAGCTAGGCAGCTGTTACAGAACTTGTGATCTGTGATCTGTGTGTGTAGAAAATGCAAAGCAGAATAAGAAAATACAGAGTCCTTAGAGAGCCTTGCTTCATTTAGGGTATTTAGGCAAGTTGTTACTAAAGGCATAATAGTTGAGAATATAGTGAGGAAGCAAGCCTTGAAATTACATGGAGGAGCGTTTTCCAGACAGAGCAAACCATTAAATGCAAAAGCCCTGAGGAAGAACTGTGTTAGTCTGCCATCCAGTACTGGGTCTGGGAGATGAGTGCTTACCTGTCTTCCTGTCTTGGCTTAGGACCTTGCTCATAGTACTTGAGCAAGGAGTATTTGTCGGATGAATGAATGAGCAAATGAATGAATGCAGACCTCATCCTCAGGGGTTTCCCAATGTAGTACCAGATAGAGGCTTAGCTAAAAGTACTGTACTTGGTAAAAATAACAGTATTCAGTACTAGACTGGGTACTGGGGAATGATCTGACTTAATTTAGCCAATAATAAATACCATGAACACATACAATTGTTCCTATTTTATAAACAGAAAATCAAGACAGATATCATGGTCTAGTGATTAAGTATTTGGACTCTGAGGCCAGGCTGCCTGGATTTGAGTAATAGCTCTTCTCACCAGCTCTGTGAATTTAAGCAAGTTGATTAATTTCTCTCTGCTCAGGTTTCCTGTAAAAATCAGATAGAATCCTTTCAGGAGTTGAGTCTGAGGATTACACAAATTAACACGTCAAGTGCTTAGAGTGTCTGCCACTGCACAGCGTAGTCTCATGAGCATTATTGTAGTCTTCATCATCTTCTAAACTGAAGGGACTAACTGGTTGAGATGTCATGGAAGGCTTCATGGATAAAATGAGTGAGCTGAGGCTTGAATGGAAAAGTACAAATTCCTAAAGGGTAAAGAAAAAAAAATTATGTGTGTATTTCAGCATTATTTTTCAGGAAGTTTTTTAAAAACATGTATTTGGTAGTAAGGCCTTCCCTGGTGGCTAGACAGTAAAGAATCTGCCTGCAATGCGGGAGACCCAGGTTCAATCCCTGGGATGGGAAGATCCCCTGGAGAAGGAAATGGCTATCCATTCTAGTATTCTTGAGTGGAGAATGCCATGGATAGAAGAGCCTGGCAGGCTATACTCCAGGGGGTCAAAGAGTCAGACATGACTGAGCAACTAACACATTTATATTTGGTAGTAAAATGCCTTTTGCTGAAAATCAGATTGTGTCCTCCCTATGGACCGTAGTCTGCCACACTCCTCTGTCCATGGGAGTCTCCAAGCAAGAATCCTGGAGTAGGTTGTCATGCCCTCCTCCAGAGGGTCTTTCTGACCCAGGGATTGAACCCGTGTCTCTTGTGTCTCCTGCATTGGCAAGTGAGTTCTTGACCACTAGCACCACCTGGTTATTGCAATATAAAATTCCTCATGTTCACCCAAGTAATTTGAGGCTCACAAGTTGTAGGTATGAGAATTAAATTGTTGTTATTTTCTATCTTATAAGACAAAAATTAAATTCAAACCACTTAACTTTTTCCCCTTAAACATAAAGTCAATGATGTCCTGTAGAGATAGGCAAATTGAATAGGTAGTGGTGATAGTTAAATTTTAATATTCGCTGAGGATATGATATAGTTGATGTGATTGTGTAGGATTGTATGTGAATTATGTGTACACCTGTGTTAGTTCTCTATTATATAATCTGTTACTGAATCACAGTTGTGATGCTTTCTTTGTAAGCAGAGAAAAATTATACCTGAAAATATTCTCTGCATTTATAAAAAAAGAAAAGAATGGCACAAATTTTTACACATATGAAAATATACGTATCTTTACACCATCTTAATCATTTTTTCTCTTTGGTGGGACCTGAACTCTGTTGAGTTCATTACCTAATGAAGCTGAGGCTTACTTTCCAGGTTAATGCCTAAGGCTTGCTTTGTTTTGTTGGGATGGCGAGTAGGTTCATCAGTTCTGCTGAAAGTTTAATCCAGTAATAGAAATTTAAAAAACATGATGATAGCAGAAAGGTCAAGACTGATGTGGCAACCAGGTGAATATTTATCTGCATACTCACCAAGTATCTATATAATAAAATTGTACACTGATTCATGTAAAGTTTTGTGTAAAAATGTGTGAGAACAAAGCAAAATCCATCACCTTTTCCTTTTAAATAATAAATATGCAAGTGGATGATTAAAAATGGGAGAGCTGGAGGTGACTGTAAAAGAACTTAATGAGGATTATTAGATTTTTATGTACTAGAATTCAGTATCTATTTTGAGAATGTAACACATTGTTCCTATTTATATTTACATAAATAAAATTCCTATAGCTACAAACAGTCTTTTTATGACTTAGGAATAATTTCCTGTGTTACAAATTGGTACTTCTGTTTCTGGCCTTAGCTCTGGGCTCATACAGATGGCCATTATAAACATGATTTATTATTTACATAAATTGCATCTTTCTTCACCCCTCCTGAATATTCCTTTGCAGTCCTTTGATATCAGACCTGATTATGAATGGCAAAAGAATAGCAAAAAAAAACCCAAAAAACAGGGAGAGAGAGAAATTAATTCTTTTACCATTTGGATTTCTTTTTGTAAAACAATTCCTTAGGTTTGCTTGGACTTTCTTTACAAGGATAATAAATCCCTCATTTCTTTTAGAATCCTCCCTCCTCTAAATCTCAGGTCTTTAAAATCTCGTAATTCATGATAGTTTCAGCCATTGTACTTTTCAAGGACCATTTTAAGAATGGCAGTAATTCATGTTTATCTAGTTTATATTGTAAATGAACTATTATACTGATTTATATTGTTAAATGTGTACATTTAGGAAAGCAGTATATTTTCTAGCCAGATTAATACGATATCTGCTGTATCCATTATGGACTGACTTTGAATGTCACAGTGGAGGCCTTGAGCAGTAAGATGGCTTATGTTTGAATATGACATTGTTTTGTAAGCAGCAAACTGCTTTAAGGCACAGGTCCTTGCTTTGGTGAAGTTTAAGTCCCACAGGAACTTGTGTGGCTCCTTCATTCTCACCATCTGTGGTTCATACAGTGTCCTCAGCTATGATGAGATCACAGTTGGGCAAGATGGAATTTCCTTGTTTAAATTTTCTCATCGGTTTTTCCCACACTGAGTTGCTAATGACTAGCATACTATAAACTGTATTTTTGTTGTAGTTCATTCACATGTCTTCGAAAATATATGGCAGGTACATAAAAGAGAGATCAGTTATGGATGATTTTAAGTGCATATTAAACATAAACCAAGTATGATATTATAATTTAATTCCATGAAGTAATGGTTTAATTTTGTGTGTGTGTGTACAGAAAGTACATAGGATAAATGTATTATTTCTAACAGTATTTGGGGACTCAAACCTCTTTAATGAAAATGTTAGCACAATTCCTGGCACTTAATACATGTTCAGTAAATCTGGGAGGAAGGAAAAAAAAAGAGGGAGGGAGGAAGAAAGGAAAGTAACATTGGGGGTCAGCAGCCATGGCTTTACTACTCTGTAGCTGCTTGACTTTGGGCAACTCTAAAGTCTCACTTCCTTCGTCTGTAAAATGAAATTGTTTTAATTAAATGAGATAAACCCATCACCACAGTAGAAATGTATATCAATAAGTTTAAATGTTTTTTCAAATTATTTTTAATGAATGCAAAATTTTGATTAAATGAATCGTATGGTGAGCTGAGGAGTTTGTCTATGATACAGATTGCTCATTTATAAAAACTAGAAATAAATACACTTCAGTACTGTATATTTACATTGAACATAAAGTATATTTTTTCTTTGAATTGAAAAGCACATGCAAATTGTTCAGTGTGCATTTATGTTGCTCAGCACTGGCTTAAATACTGTGCTTTCATAGTTACAAAGTCTTCTGGAATGACAAACAAGCAAGCGGATGGTGTACTACAGTGTGATGAATGTTCGACTGACGGGTGCAATGAGATGCTGGAGAAGTAGAGAAAGGGCTCCATGCAAACAAGGAGGGAGAGATGGACTAGAGGAAGAATGAATGCATGGACACCCAAGATTTTCTGTATATGATGAAATTTTTTGTTGGAAATTTGTAATAGGTACAATTTCTAGAAACAGCCCCAAGATTTCATGCCTGACTTAATCAAATAATTTCTTAAGAGCAGAAAATTTTACTAGCTCCTGGCAGAAGAGAAGGACAGAGAGAATTGAAACACACAAAAGGTTCCATGTGTTGTTGACTGGAAGATGGAGGGGACAACACAAAAGGGAGTGTGAATACCTAAAGAGGTGAGTGAGGCCTTTGGCTGAAACAGAGACATCAGTCCAATTGAAAGAATTAAAGGAGCTGAATTCTGCCCTCAGTCTGCATGAGCTTGGAAACAGATTGTTCATCAGAGGTTTTCCAGGCAAGACTGCAGCCTGGCCACGACCTTGATTTTGGTCTTGTCGGAAAACCTAGCCAAATCCACACAGAATTTCTGACCTGCAGAAACTGTGAGATAATAAATGAGTGGTTTTAAGGCATGAATTTTGTGTCGATTTGTTACAGGATTTGTTAGCCTTAGGAAGCTAATAGAATATTGAAGAATATGTTTTAAAGAGTTAGACAAGAAAAGAAACTGTGGCAAAGAGGCCAGTTTAAAGACTGAGGGGGAACTCTAACAGAGAAGTCAAGAAGATTTTAAAAATGCAGAAGATCATGGCACATCTCACAAGCAGTAGGGATGGCAATTACCATTATACGAAGAGCTATGGAGCTATGTGCATAAACATGTATTATCTAGAGGAACAGCAGCTTGTTCATGGTTTGGCATGTTTGACTAATAGAATGGTTAACTTTCATGAGAAGGTAAAAATTTTTATTCAGTCATATCTGTCCTAATGATCTATGCGTAAAAAATGTTTAACTTTGGAGGTGTAGAAATAATGTACACTGAATAAAAGATTATTAAAAATTTCTCTAAATTAAAATATATGAGAATAATTTCAACTTGGGAAGAGGGAATGACATATACTAAAATCCATGATAAATTGAAATAAAGGAAAGAAGATAAAGGCAAGTTGGAAAGAGTAGAAAGAAATAGGATGTGTATTTTTATAGTGAAACTTCAGTATGTGGAAATTTAGCCTCAGTATATTTGCAAATAAGATGCTTAGTCTCAGTGTGTTGCACTGTCCACTTGGTTATTAAATTTAGTTACCTTTATCCAATTATGAGAGAAAATGTATTTTCATATAAATAGATTTTCTGAGTTAAATGATACACTTGCTTTAGCAAGGTAACTAAAATAAATATATTTTTGCCAAATATAATTTTTTTAATTTTTTCACATTTTATAAAAACCAGTACTTTGACCACCTGATGTGAAGAGCTGACTCATTGGAAAAGACCCTGATGTTGGGAAAGATTAAAGGTGGGAGGAGAAGGGGACGACAGAGGATGATATGGTTGGGTGGTATCACCGACTCAATGGGCATGAGTTTGAGCAAGCTCCGGGAGTTGGGGATGGACAGGAGGCCTGGCGTGCTGCAGTCCATGAGGTGGCAAAGAGTCGGAAATGACTGAGCAACTGAACTGAATTGAACTGCGTAGTTCTCTATTAAATGTTTTGAAAAAACAAGAACTGCTCTTCTCCCAATGTATTTTTTAATATAAAATTGCCTCTCATATCACATCAGTAATAAATGCTTTAAAATTCTGAAGCCACTAAGTAGGATTTAAATCATTTTTACATTATTATGCCACCCATCTAGGTCCATGACATCAAAATATATGTTTAAAATTTGCACAATTTAGTTAAAATAATGAGTCCCTTGATCTGTCTGCATATGCATTCTAAGAATTATAACATAGTAATATTAACCATTAACTTGGTCAATGGTAAATTTTATAAAGTGTATAAGTGTGCCTACACGCTGGTGTTCCTATGTGGTACTTTAGCTGCTATGATAATTTCAGCAAGTCAATATGGTATATTCCAAAAGTAAAGATGGATGAAAATGTGCCATTTTTTCCTACCCTGTGTTTTCTGCATTATTTAACTTGAAGATTGAGCCCATGTTGCTACACTGGCAAATAATAAGCAGTAAACAAATCTCCTTTGATATACTGACAACAGTGAAAGGAATATAATTATCTAGTTCAACTAGCAATATCTAAACAAGGACTCGGCATCAGAAGCAGAACACTATAACAGTGAGCGCAAATGTATTTTTCTTCCCTCCATATGTCTTGCCTCCATATTTTCCTATGGAATAATTGAGCTGTATGGGAAAAATAGAGGTACATATCACTCCCACCTCGACTTGTCTGTCCTAAGACCACAGTTACTTCAAACTAAAAAGTGTTTTGAGCAGAGTTGCCTATTGGCTTCTCTTTTTCAGAGGAACTGATATAAAATGTGATTTCCAAGTGAACATTAATCGATATTGTCTCTTTTTATCTTGGTGGCTTAATTGACTGAATCACTCTGACATTAAGGACCTGAGGATTTTCCAATGATGCTTATAGTCAGAAATGTTTACTTGATTTCTGCTCTGACCTTTTCATAGATGTTCTGACCCTTTCTTTAGTGAAAAATTCCTCGGTTCATTTCTCTAATGAGGTTGAGAAATCTTACTTGGTCTGTTTGTTTCATGAATAACTTTTGCCCACAGATTATATATAGAATGGATTTAGAAATAGCACTGAGAAATTCACAAAAGGAAGTTGAATGGCTTCATTAAGATAAGGACTATAAATTCTAAAGATAGGACTTATAACCCAGGCATAGTTTATACTTGTCGTGTTTAATCACCACCATATGTATGATAATTTCATGAGAAGAGACCAGGACAATCAAATGTATGAAATTCCAGTTCACAGATAACACTATTCAATTTTGTGAAGTCTGCCGTTTGTGTGTCAAGTAATCTGGGAAAATTTAGAACATTTTAAATTTATTGAATAGCTGAAAAGTATTATTTTCACATCACAAATAACATTTGCCAGATAAAGATACAACTAAAAATAAAATATAAGCCCCACGAGGACAAATATTTTTGTCTTTTGACTGTGGCTCAGATCACAAACTCCTTATTGTCAAATTCAGACTTAAATTGAAGAAAGTAGGGAAAACCACTAGACCATTCAGGTATTACCTAAGTCAAATTCCTTATTATTATACAGTGGAAGTGAAAAATAGATTTAAGGGCCTAGATCTGATACATAGAGTGACTGATGAACTATGGACGGAGGTTCATGACATTGTACAGCAGACAGGGATCAAGACCATCCCAGTGGAAAAGAAATGCAAAAAAGCAAAATGGCTGTCTAGGGAGGCCTTACAAATAGCTGTGAAAAGAAAAGAAGTGAACAGCAAAGGAGAAAAGGAGAGATATAAGCATCTGAATGCAGAGTTCCAAAGAATAGCTGCTGCTGCTGCTGCTAAGTCGCTTCAGTCGTGTCTGACTCTGCAACCCCAGAGACGGCAGCCCACCAGGCTCCGCCGTCCTTGGGATTCTCCAGGCAAGAACACTGGAGTGGGTTGCCATTTCCTTCTCCAGTGCATGAAAGTGAGAAGTGAAAGTGAAGTCACTGAGTTGTGTTCAACTCTCAGCGACCCCATGAACTATAGCCTACCAGGCTCCTCCATCCATGAGAGTTTCCAGGCAAGAGTACAGGAGAGATAAAAAAGCCTTCCTTGGTGATCAATGCAAAGAAATAGAGGAAAATAACAGAATGGGAAAGACTAGAGATCTCTTCAAGAAAATTAGAGATACCAACAGAACATTTCATGCAAAGATGGGCTCGATAAAGGACAGAAATGGTATGGACCTAACAGAAGCTATTAAGAAGAGGTGGAAAGAATACACAGAAGAACTGTACAAAAAGATCTTCATGACCCAGATAATCATGATGGTGTGATCACTCACCTAGAGCCAGGCATCCTGGAATGTGAAGTCAAGTGGGTCTTAGAAAGCATCACTACAAACAAAGCTAGTGGAGGTGATGGAATTCCAGTTGAGCTATCTCAAATCTTGAAAGATGATGCTGTGAAAGTGCTGCACTCAATATGCCAGCAAATTTAGAAAACTCAGCAGTGGCCACAGGACTGGAAAAGGTCAGTTTTCATTCCCATCCCAAAGAAAGGCAATGCCAAAGAATGCTCAGACTACCATACAATTGTACTCATCTCACACGCTAGTAACGTAATGCTCAAAATTCTCCAAGCCAGGCTTTAGCAATACATAAACCATGAACTTCCAGATGTTCAAGCTGGTTTTGGAAAAGGCAGAGGAACCAGAGATCAAATTGCCAACATCCGCTGGATCATGGAAAAAGCAAGAGTTCCAGAAAAACATCTACTTCTGCTTTATTGACTGTGTCAAAGCCTTTGACTGTGTGGATCACAATAAACTGTGGAAAATTCTGAAAGCGATGGGACTACCAGACCACCTGACCTGCCTCTTAAGAAATCTGTATGCAGGTCAGGAAGCAGCAGTTAGAACTGGACATGGAACAACAGACTGGTTCCAGATAGGAAAAGGAGTACGTCAAGGCTGTATATTGTCACCCTGCTTATTTAACTTATATGTAGAGTACATCATGAGAAATGCTGGACTGGAAGAAGCACAAGCTGGAATCAAGATTGTCCGGAGAAATATCAATAACCTCAGATATGCAGATGACACCACCCTTATGGCAGAAAGTGAAGAGGAACTAAAAGCCTCTTGATGAATGTGAAAGAGGAGAGTGAAAAAGTTGGCTTAAGCTCGACATTCAGAAAACTAAGATCATGGCATTTGGTCCCATCACTTCATGGCAAACAGATGGGGAAACAGTGGAAACAGTGTCAGACTTTATTTTTGGGGGCTCCAAAATCACTGCAGATGGTGATTGCAGCCATGAAATTCAAAAGCACTTACTCCTTGGCAGAAGAGTTATGACCAACCTGGATAGCATATTCAAAAGCAGAGTCATTATTTTTGCCAACAAAGGTCCATCTAGTCACAGCTATGTTTTTTCCAGTTGTCATGTATGGATGTTAGAGTTGGACTGTGAAGAAAGCTGAATGCCGAAGAATTGATGGTTTTGAATTGTGGTGTTAGAGAAGACTCTTGAGAGTCCCTTGGACTATATGGAGATCCAACCAGTCCATTCTGAAGAGGATCAGTCCTGGGTGTTCTTTGGAAGGAATGATGCTAAAGCTGAAACTCCAGTACTTTGGCCACCTCATGTGAAGAGTTGACTCATTGGAAAAGACTCTGATGCTGGGAGGGATTGGGATCAGGAGGAGAAGGGGATGACCGAGGATGAGATGGCTGGATGGTATCACCCACTCGATGGACATGAGTTTGAGTGAACTCCCGAGTTGGTGATTGATAAGGAAGCCAGTGATAGATAAGGAGGCCGGGTGAGCTGCAATTCATGGGTTTGCGGAGAGTCAGATAAACTGAGCAACTGAACTGAACTGAACTGAATGTCAAAATTGGATGCCACATAGTATGTTCCATGTGGCTAGAGGCCTTATGTGTTCTTGCTTACCAAGTGCTTAGCCCCATACCTGGTGCATTTTTATACACATCCACAGGTGAATGACTTTAATATATATGTATATATTTTTATATGAGATTTTTATCATTCATTAAAACTTATCTTTTACTCATATCATGAATATATACCATGTTTCTATGCATGTTTATAAAAGATAATTTAATGGCCATGTAATATCTAACATAATGTACTAATTTCTTTTTCATTGCTCTTCTGGGATCTTTCTGTTCTTTCATTTGTTGTTGTTATATAAACAATGTTTCAAAAAAAGGACATTGTAGTTTTCTATTACACAAATAATTGTCTTCTAATGACAGATCCTTAGAAGCAGAATTGAGGGATGACAGTATGGTTTTTCATAGACACAATGCAAATATTCTACTGAAGAATAAATGGAAGGAGTCGCTCAGGCAGAGCTGTAAATTAAGTAGAGTTAATGTAACTATTTCCCTCTGCATACACTGCTGAAATGAGTGGCTCTGAGAAAAAGAGTGTTTAGACTGGGAGCAAGGTGTGATGTTCTCCTCTACCTGCCCTTCGTGCATAGGATGCCATTTGTTAAAAAGAAGGAATCATAAGAATATGTAGACTAGAAAGGACATGTAGACTAGATCAGACATGTAGAGAGATATCAGAGAAGTGGTAAAGAGCAAAAAAGATACTGTGGGAAGATAGACTATAAACTGCATCTTGTGATATTGCATATATCTGCCTTTGCCTTAAAGTAGCCCCGTTTCTCAATGTGTGTCCAGTTTAGGCATATTTGGAAGAGTAAACATTCTCTGTGGGATATTCTGTATTTCCATTCCTTCTATCATTTATTCAAGTATCATCAGCATCACCATGAGAATTTCTGAGAAGTCAGGGAAAGGTTCAGTTTGGTTCAGTCGCTCAGTCGTGTCTGACTCTTTGCCATCCCATGGACCACAGCACCACAGGCCTCCCTGTCCATCAACAGCTCCTAGAGTTTACTCAAACTCATGTCCATTGAGTGAATGATGCCATCCAACCATCTCATCCTCTGTTGTCCCCTTCTCCTGCCAACTTCAATCTTTCCCAGCAGCAGGGTCTTTTCAAATGAGTCAGTTCTTTGCATCAGGTGGCCAAAGTATTGGAGTTTCAGCTTCAGCATCAGTCCTTCTAATGAATATTCAGGATTGAGTTCCTTTAGGACGGACTGGTTGGATCTCCTTGCAGTCCAAGGGATTCTCAAGAGTCTTCTCCAACACCACAATTCAAAAGCATCAATTCTTTGGTGCTCAGCTATCTTTATAGTCCAACTCTCACATCCATACATGACCACTGGAAAAACCATAACCTTGACTAGATGGACCTTTGTTGGCAAAGTAATGTCTCTGCTGTCTAGGTTGGTCATGGCTTTTCTTCCAAGGAGTAAGCATCTTTTAATTTCATGGCTGCATTCACCATCAGCAGTGATTTTGGAGCCCAAGAAAACAAAGTCTGTCACTGTTTCCACTGTTTCCCCATCTGTTTGCCATGAAGTGATGGGACCACATGCCATGATCTTCGTTTTCTAAATGTGGAGCTTTTAAGCCAACTTTTTCACTCTTTTCTTTCACTTTCATCAAGAGGCTCTTAAGTTCTTCTTCACTTTCTGCCATAGGGTAGTGTCATCTGCATATCTGAAGTTATTGATATTTCTCCTGGCAATATTGTTTCCAGCTTGTGCTTTATCCATTCCAGCATTTCTCATGATGTACTCTGCATATAAGTTAAAAAAACTGGGTGACAAGATACAGCCTTGTTATACTTCTTTTCCTATTTGGAACCAGTCTGTTGTTCCGTGTCCATTTCTAACTGTTACTTCCTGACCTGCATACAGATTTCTCAAGGTGGTCTGGTATTCCCATCTCTTTCAGAATTTTCCACAGTTTATTGTGATCCACACAGTCAAAGGCTTTGGCATAGTCAATAAAGCAGAAATAGATATTTTTCTAGAAATCTCCTGCTTTTTCTATAATCCAAAAGATGTTGGCAGTTTAATCTCTGGTTCCTCTGTCTTTTCTAAAACCCGCTTGAACATCTAGAATTTCACAGTTCAGGTACTGTTGAAGCCTGATTTGGAGAATTTTGTGCATTACTTTGGTAACGTGTGAGTTGAGTGCAATTGTGCAGTAGTTTGATCAATTTTTGGCATTGCTTTTCTTTGGGATTGAAATGAAAACTGACCTTTTCCAGTTTAGTGACCACTGCTGAATTTTCCAAATTTGCTGGCATATTGAATGTAGCACTTTGACAGCGTCATCTTTTAGAATTTGAAATAGCTCAACTGGAATTCCATTACTTCCAGTGCTGCTGCTGCTGCTAAAACCCTTCAGTTGTGTCCGACTCTGTGCAACCCTATAGATGGCAGCCCGCCAGGCTCTGCCATCCCTGGAATTCTCCAGGCGAGCACACCGGAATGGGTTGCCATTTTCTTCTCCAATTCATGAAAATGAAAAGTCAAAGTGAACTCTCTGTCGTGTCCGACTCTTCACGGCCCTGTGGACTGCAGCATACCAGGCTCCTCCGTCCGTGGGATTTTCCAGGCAAGAGTACTGGAATGGGGTGCCATTGCCTTCTCCGATCACTTCCACTAGCTTTGGTCATAATGAAGCTTCCTAAGGCCCACTTGACTTCACATTCCAGAATGTCAGGGAAAGATGTGACCACTTAATTATACAGCTTTACTTCCAGGTAGACTCTTCTATGGCAGTATGTTCCATGCTGAGAATCTCTTCTTTTGAACCGTGGTGTTGGAGAAGACTCTTGAGAGTCCCTTGGGCTGTAAGGAGATCCAAGCAGTCCATCCTAAAAGAGATCAGTCCTGAGTGTTCATTGGAAGGTCTGATGTTGAAGCTGAAACTCCAATACTTTGGCCACCTGATGCAAGGACTTACTCATTTATAAAAGACCTTGATGTTGGGAAAGATTGAGGGCAGGAGGAGAAGGGGACAACAGAGGATGAGATGGTTGAGTGGCATCATTGACTCAATGGACATGAGTTTGAGTAAACTCTGCGACTTGGTGATGGACAGGAGACCTGGTGTGCTGCAGTCTATGGGGTCACAAAGAATTGGATACAACTGAGCGACTGAACTGAACCAAACTGAGGATCTCTTCAGCCTGTCCTCATTCACTTTACTTTAATAAGAAGTTGCCATTGCCTAGCAGTGGATATTTATTGCTCAGAGATTTAGCAGGTAGTATTTTCAGACATTAATTTGCCTCTGTGCTTAAGAAATTTTTCCCAGGTGGTATAAAAGTTTATATTTTGATGTGACTGAGAAGGTTAATTGAATGCTGCTGCTGCTGCTGCTGCTGCTAAGTGGCTTCAGTTGTGTCCTACTCTGTGCAACCTCAGAGACGGCAGCCCACCAGGCTTCCCCGTCCATGGGATGCTTCAGGCAAGAACACTGGAGTGGGTTGCCATTTCCTTCTTCAAGGCATGAAAGTGAAAAGTGAAAGTGAAGTTGCTTAGTCATGTCTGACTCTTAGCAACCCCATGGACTGCAGCCCCCAGGTTCCTCCATCCATAGAATTTTCCAGGCAAGAGTACTGGAGTGGGGTGCCATTGCCTTCTCTGGTTAATTGCATACCTAAGAACAAATTTGCTTCTTAAAAATTTTCCACCCATAGGGCTTCCTACACAGTCCTAGACTATATTCCAAGGTACTTAGAAGGATGCAGCCTCTTAAGTAAACCCATGCCCTGTCTCCACCATCATATTTATTCAGAGAATAATACCGCTAAAATTATAGCAGGAGTTAAGGGCAGCAGGATCTGGTGCAGTGGAATCATCTAACTCAATGGATGAAAAGTGCTTGGCAGTTCTAGTCATGTCCCTATCCCCACATCGCCACCAAAACTGTAAAATCTATGTTGGACATAAGAATAGGATGAGAGAATGCTGATTTTCAATGTGTATGGAAAGGGATACACAGTAAACTTTTCATCATTGTTGTTGTTCAGGGCAAAGTCATGTCTGTCTCATGAGTTCTTGAATATAGTTTTATCACAGTGGTTTTGGGAAAACTGAAGAAGCACATGTAAAAAAAATTAGTACTGCATCATTCTTTAACTCCATATACAAAAATAAGCTCAAAATGGATTAAAGATGTAAATGTGAGATAGGACACTATAAAACTCCTAGAGGAAAACATAGGCAGAACACTCTGACATAAATCATAGCAACATCTATTTTGATCCATCTCCTGGAATAATGGAAGTGAAAGCAAAATAAGTGTGACCTAGATAGTATATTCAAAAGCAGAGACATTACTTTGCCGACTAAGGTCCGTCTTGTCAAGGCTATGGTTTTTCCTGTGGTCATGTATGGATGTGAGAGTTGGACTGTGAAGAAGGCTGAGCGCCGAAGAATTGATGCTTTTGAACTGTGGTGTTGGAGAAGACCCTTGAGAGTCCCTTGGACTACAAGGAGATCCAATCAGTCCATTCTGAAGATCAACCCTGGGATTTCTTTGGAAGGACTGGCCACCTCATGGGAAGAGTTGACTCATTGGAAAAGACTCTGATGTTGGGAGGGATTAGGGGCAGGAGGAAAAGGGGACGACCGAGGATGAGATGGCTGGATGGCATCACGGACTCGATGGATGTGAGTCTGAGTGAACTCCGGTGGTTGGTGATGAGCCGGGAGGCCTGGCGTGCTGCGATTCATGGGGTTGCAAAGAGTTGGACATGACTGAGCGACTAAACTGAACTAACTGAACTGACTTAAACTCAAAATCTTTCACACAGCAAAGGAAACAATAAACAAAATGAAAAGACAACCCGAAGATTGGGAGAAATTATTTACAAATGGTGTGACTGACAAGGAATGTCTCCAAAATTTACAAAGAGCTTATGGTGCTTAATAGCAGCGAAACAAACAGCCCACTCAAAAAATAGGCAGAAGGCCTGGGTAGACATTTCTCTGAAGAGGAGATACCGATGCCCAAATGATGCTCAACATCGCTAGTTATCAGAGAAATGCAAATCGCAACTACACTGAGATATCACCTCACACCAGTCAAAATGGCTGTCATCAAAAATTCCACACACAATAGGTGTTGGAAAGTGTGTGGAGAGAAGGCAACCTTCCTACACTGTCTGTGGGAATGTAAGTTGGTACAGCCATGATGAAGAACAGTATGGAAATTCCTTAAAAGCCTAAAAATAGAGCTGATGTATGACCCTGCGGTGTCTCTCCTGGGCATATATCTAGAGAAAAGCATGATCCAAAAGGATACATGCACCCTAGAATTCATCACAGCACTGTTTACAATAGTCAAGACACGGAAGCAACCTGAATATCTATTGATAGAGGAATGGATAAAGAAGATGTGGTACACATATACAATGGAAGGTTATTTAGCCATTAAAAAAAATGAAATAATGTCATTTGTAGCGACATGGATGGACCTAGAGAGGGTCATATTGAGTGAAGTCAGAGAAGGAGAAATATCATATGGCATCCCTTATATATGGCATCTAAAAAGAAATGATAGGTGCCAAGTTTTATTTATTTATTTATTTGTCTCATTTCCTCAAAGCAAAGATGAGCACATTTTTGTGTATTCTCTTAAGTCTTTTGTTGAGGATCTTTGCTTTGCTTAAGTAGAACACTATGTTCATCTCATGTTTTATTCATTTACATACATATATATTTTTAATATTATAAATACAATGTGTATGTATTTTTCTACAGTTTAGGGTTGCTTTCTAAGTGGATGAAATGTTAAGCTGATACTTTCTTGAATATCATTATCATTTAAGAACCTAGATGGTTTAGAAAAACTCTAGGTTCATTATATAGAATTCATGGAATACATGAGAGTTGCTAGAGCACAGAAATTGGTCATGTTTCAATTTCTAAGAAAACGAGTCAGACAAATTTAGACTCCTTCATCTCTAGATAAGTAACTGAAATTGGTTCTGGCATATGGGGCAGAATTTTTACAAGACTGATTTTTAGAAAAGGAAAAGTTGATCACTAAGATTTAGAGTAGGCTCACTATGATCACATCATGCCGTCCAACATCGCTTTTAATTCTGAATGAGTTACTCTGTGCATGCTAAGTCGCTTTAGTCATGTCTGACTCTGCCACCCCGAGCTCACCCCAAAGGAGCCCACCAGGCTCCTGTGTCCATGGGATTTCTCAAAGCAAGAATACTGGAGTGTGTTGCCATGCCCTCCTCTAGGGAATCTTCCCCAGCCAGGGATCGAAACCATGTCTCTTAAGACTCCTGAATTGGCAGACCGGTTCTTTACCACTCTGCTGATAAGATTTTTGAATTACTGAAGACACTACGCATCTGGGTTTCAGGAAGATGTACATCAGAGTTACCTGTGTTCTCCGTATCAGTGAGGGCAGGTTTGTGAGCTGAGTGATAATCCTGTTAGGTAGATCTTTGAAGGTTTGAATCATTAACTATAAACAGTATCATTAATTAATGCCAACTTGATGAAAACTTTAGTCTGGCTCAGTATATTAATTCACAGAGAAGCTTAATGACATACTAATAAAACTGAGGATATTAGAAGCTGGAAGGTTTAGTTCATATCTTGAATAAGGACACATCCAGAAATAACTCAACAGAAATAAATTGTAGATAGAAAAGAAAGCTTAAGAAGAATGTCACTTATGTAATATTTTCAAATAATAGATGTAAAAGAGGAAATAAGTTAAGTCTAAAAGTTACCAGAGGAAGATATAAGACTGACAAATAGAAGTTTCAGGAAAATATAGTTTGGTTCAGTGGAAGAAAGACATTGCCAACTTGTATGGAAACCCACTCCAGTATTCTTACCTAGGAAATCTCTGGACAGAGGAGCCTGGCAGGCCACAGTAAATGGGGTCACAAAGAATTGGACACAGCTTAGCAGCTAAACAACAACAAAAGCTGTCTGCAATTGAAATGTACTGTCTCAAGAGGTGCCCAGCAAGGTATTCCACTGTCAGTGAGCCCAGGGCCCACTGGGTGAACACTTGGCTAGGATGCGTCACTAGGCATTTAGTGTCCAGTTACTTAATAGTAATAAGGCAGCAGGATAGATGATGTGATAGCTCCAGTGTTTAGAGGAACCCTCTGCTATTTGCACTCTCACAAGACTTGATTGACTTCAAGTTCTTTGAGATAGAGACTTGACAATCATCCATGTGGCTTGTAGTACCTGATATAATATTTTGTACATCACAAATAGTGAATAGAGAAATAAATGAAAGAATAAATACTATACTTTGTTCCCTAGGAGTTAGGACATCCTAAGGTCCTGAGGATACTATGTGTAACCTGTGTTTATACAGCACGGGACACACTAGAACTTGAGGTGTTCTTGCTCTCTTCTTGGGTGGTATTACACCAAGTTTATTTTTGTCTGGATATATCCATGTTACTTTGTTTAACTTTATTTATTGGAGGCAATCTAGTAGTCACTGGGAATGTTTATTCATCTTTGTATCCCAAATGCCTGATTTACACTTGGTTCTCAATAATGTTGAATTGCTTCCTGACTATATATTAGAAAGGCATGCTTGCGTGCTCAGTCTTGTCTGACTCTTTTTGACCCCATGTACTGTAGCCTGCCAAACTTCTGTTTTAATAGGATTTTTTTCCAGGCAAGAATACTGGAGTGGGTTGCCATTTCTTCCTCCAGAGAATCTTCCCAACCCAGAAATCTAACCCAGGTCTCCTGCATTGCAGTCATATTCTTTATCATTTGAGCCATCAGGGAAGCCTCCAATACATTAGAGCTTAGTTTTAAAAGATGAGTCAGAGCTCTGCAACAAGGAGGGGTATATTATTTGCAGAAAGCATCATGAACCAAGAGGTGCAGCATAGTGTCATTTGGATCAGGTAAAATACTCTTGTAACTGGATGATAAAGTGTGATGGGGATGAGTTTATAAGACAAAATGGTACAGATATAACATTGTTAGCACAGCTGAGACTATAGAGGAAGGGTCCTAAGCGCTGTGCCAAAGAATGAATCATGGGCCTCTGAGGACCGTGGAAGCTCATCTGTCTCATGGACATCTCTAAATTTCTAGTCGTTCTACTTTAGGACAACTCTAAACACTTATGAGAATTTTCTATCACTGGATCATATTTTTCAGGGACTGTTGGAATGGGATGGGAAATTTACAAGGGAGTATTCATGTGGTACCACATGTTGAGATCAAACTTTCATTCTTGGGTGCAGAAGCTAACATACCAGATATTTGTACACACAGTTTACGTCTGGATTTTTCTTTTAAATGTATAAAGGGCAGAGGTAGATATGTTTACTTAAGAAGTTATGTTATCTCTGTGCCTTTGGAAACTTGAGTTTGCAGTGGAGCCTTAATGCTTAGATGCTGAGAGAGGCAGGCGGAGGTTATGGGGCTAGTGATAAGTCTCTTTTGTTAGGCAGCTGCCATACTCTCTGAGCCTAAGGGAGTCTTCCTAAAATGTGCTTCCCCAAGTGGCTACTTGTACTGCCTATCCAGTTGGTTAATTTTCAATGGATGTCAGCATTTGCTGCTGAGTTGATCTGGAAAGTGCTCTAATTTAACTCTTCATATGTGTTACTGTTCCCTGATGATAATGGTGATAATTTTAATTGTGGCTTCAGATTTAATGAAGTAATTTAAGTAAATTGCTTTCTAAAGGAGAGAAAGAGAAAGAGAGGATGCAACGTGTGTGGCTGTTAGACATGTGGAGTTTCTTCTTGGGGAAGTTGCATTCACTTGATGTGTATTTCATATACTGATGAACTTAGCTCCCAGCTGGGAGCTGAGAAATTGTTTTCTGGTCTGCTCCTATTGTGATTTGTGCCTTCCTTAAAGCCTTTTGATGCTTTCTTATTTACTAATTATAATATTCCTCCCTTAGATTAATAAGGCCCTACAAGGGCCTGGGTCTTGCTTATACTTCCTCCATTCTTCTCTTGGACAATATGAGCCCTGGACAACTCGAGCCTTCACTTCTTGGAACTTGCGCTGTTTTCTTCTACCATAGCTTTTATGCATCTATTCCCTCTGCTGGAAATGGAATGTGTTTTTCTTCCTTTTCCTGTTACTGAGTCGAAGGTTGTACTTCTCACCTCACAACAGGCTGATACATTGAGAAATGAGTTCTTGGGGCAAGGGATAATAAAATGACTATTTGAAAGGTCTGAGAAGATGATGGACTAGTGTCCCAAAGTAGAACCAAGAGGAGGAGGTGAAGCAGTAAAGTAAAAAGAAGTGATAAATTATGCAAATATTTCCTGGTTCCTACCAGACTCTGGAGGGACTGTGTGGATGTCATCCTTCCTGCAGCTGTTCACAGGTGGGCCTGGTCAGAATGTTTCCTGTGAGCTAAACCAGCAGTCCCTACTCTTTTTGGCACCAGGGACTAGTTTCATGGAAGATCGTTTTTCCACTTACTTGGATGAGGAGTGATGGTTTGGGGATGCTTCAAGCTCATTGTATTTATTATACTGCTGCTAATATTACAGGAGTCAGAGTGAAGGAGGTTATGCAAGTGATGGGGAGCAGCTGTAAATACAGAAAAAGCTTCACTCATGCCTAACTCTGTTGCTCACCTCCTGCTATGCAGCCCATGCCCAATTCCTAACAGTCCTGACCTGGTACTGGTCCGTGGCCAGGGGTTTCTGGACCCTTGAGCTAAGCAAAGGTATTTTAGCTTAGCACTCAGGCATGAGAGGCAGGATTGCTGAAGATGGGTCATTATATATACTTCAAGCTATAGGTAATATCACTTTAGTGATTAAATGGAAAAGCAAAAGCAATAGAATACAAAGGCTAAAGGAAAAGAAACGGAGTCAGATTTGCTCTTTCCTATATACCTCTGGTTACTCCCAGCTCTCCTGTAGGTTTCAACTCAGTTGACATTACTTGGAAGAATTCTATTTTGAGCTCTTGCCTATGTCAAATCCTGCTATAAGGTCATATACCTTTGATAGAATTGTACTTACTTTGATATAATTGTACTTAATTGTCAATTACAATTTTACATTAATCTTACATGATTTGGTTAAAGTCTTACTTTTTTACTAAAATGTATAAAACCTGTCAGTCTTGTTCATCGTGGGTCTCAGTGGTGTTCATTTCAGTAGCTCACTTGTGTCCGATTCTTTGCAACCACATGAACTGCAGCATGTCAGGCTTCCCTTTCTATCACCAACACCCAGACCTTGCTCAAACTCACATCCATAGCGTCAGTGATACCATCTAACCATCTCATCCTCTGTCATCCCCTTCTCTTCCTGCCTTCAGTCTCTCCCAGCATCAGGGTCTTTTCCAGTGAGTCACTTCTTCATATCAGGTGGCCAGAGTACTGGAGCTTCAGCTTCAGCATCAGGCTTTCCAATTATTCTTCAGGACTGATTTCCTTTAAGATTGAATGGTTTGATCTACTTGTTGTCTGAAGGATTCCCAAGAGTCTTCTCCAACACCACAGTTCAAAAATATCAATTCTTCACCACTCAGCTTTCCTTATAGTCCAACTCTCACATCCATACATGATTACTGGAAAAAGCATAGCTTTGACTAGATGGACCTCGGTTGGCAAAGTAATGTCTTTGCTTTTTAATATGCTGTCTAGGTTTATCATAGCTTTTCTTCCGAAGAGTAATCATCGTTTAATGTCACGGCTGCAGTCACCATCTGCAGTGATTTTGGAGCCCAAGAAAATAAAGGCTGTCACCATTTACATGTTTTCACGTCTGTGTACCATGAAGTGATGGGACCAGATGCTATGATCTTTGTTTTTTGAATGTTGAGCTTTAAGCCAGCTTCTTCACTCTCCTCTTTCACTTTCATCAAGAGGTTCTTAGTTCCTCTTCACTTTCTGCCATAAGGGTGGTGTCATGTGTGTATCTGAGGTTATTGATATTTCTCCCAGCAATCTTGATTCACACTCTAGGATGTCTGACTCTTGGTGAGTGATCACACCATTGTGATTATCTGGCTTATTAAGATCTTTTAAAATAGTTCTTCTGTGTATTCTTGCCACTTCTTCTTAATATCTTCTGCTTCTGTCACATCCATAGTGTTTCTGTTCTTTATTATGCCAGTCTTTGCATGAAATGATCCCTTGGTATCTCTAATTTTCTTAAAAAGATCTCTAGTCTTTCCTATTCTACTGTTTTCCTCTATTTCTTAGCATTGATCACTTAGGAAGGCTTTCTTATTTCTCCTTGCTATTTTTTGGAACTCTGCATTCAGATGGATATATCTTTCCTTTTTCGTTTGCCTTTTGCTTCTCTTCTTATCTTAGCTATTTGTAAGGCCTTCTCAGACATCCTTTTTGTCTTTTTGCATTTCTTCTTCTTAGGGATGGTTTAGTGCTTAATGGTATAGTACTATGCTTACCAGAGAAAAGTGCTCAATTATTATTTTATAAATGAATGAATAATATTATATTTAAATATTCTTGGTATATTATTTTCCTGGTAAAGAATAATTGGTCAATATTTTGTCTTATTCTTAATAAATGTTTCATCGTCCATGGTGTAGCAAACTCTTTTCCTTTCAGTAATGATTGCATATTAGAATATTTATTAGACCTTTGTGATTTTAGGAATCCAGGTAACAAGGGTGGAAATGGTGAAGCTTGAAGCCAGGCAAATCTGATTTCAAATCCTTGCTCTGCAAGTTAGCTTACCAGCTTTTGTGATCTCTGCAATGTCTTAATATCTTAACTTCCTTCAGCCTGTTTTTCCACCAAATAAAATGAAGCTAAAACCTTTGCTTCAAAAATGTATTGATGTCTATAAAAATTTAAGATGTTCCTAATTTTAAATAAGAAATATCAATTGCAAATATTGTATTCACACAAGTACACAGATATTCTCTGGATTATTAGAAGTATGAAACTAAACACTAAATATTGAGAAAAACAGTGTAAATGATGTAATCTCTATTATATGGAACATTATGTAGCCGTGAAAGAGAATGTGAATGAATTAGAAGTGGGAAATTAGGTATGGGGAAGTGAACTTGATATGAGAAACACAAATAAATTAGATATGAGGAGATGTACAGGATATAGTGTAAAATAAAATATGTCAGAAGAGTATAAAAAATGCACACAATACACATGCATAGAAGATTTCTGGGAGATATTCAAGGAACCAGTAGTAACTGCTGCGTGCTTGCACGCGTGCTGAGTTGCTTTAGTAGTGTCCAACCCTTTGCGACCCCTTAACTTTGGAAATTTTATTTTTTTTAAATTTATTAATTTTTTAAATTACAATACTGTATTTGTTTTGCCATACATTGACATGAATCAGCCATAGGTGAACACAATCTCCCAATGCCGAAGCCCCCTCCCACCTCCCACCCCACATCCTCTCCCTGAATCATCCTGTGCATCAGCCCCATGCATCCTGCATCCTACATTGAACATAGATTGGCGCTTCGTTTCTTACAAGATAGTATACATGTTTCAATGCCATTCTCCCAAACCATCCCACCCTCTCCCTCTCCCTCAGAGTCCAAAAGTCCATTCTATACCTCTGTGTCTCTTTTGTTGTCTCACATACAGGGTCATCATTACTATCCTTCTAAATTCCATATATATGTGTCAGTATACTGTATTGGTGTTTTTCTTTCTGGCTTACTTCACTCTGTATAATCGGTTCCAATTTCATCCATCTCATTAGAACTGAGTCAAATTTATTCTTTTTAAGGGCTGAGTAGTATTCCATTGTGTATATGTACCACGGCTTTCTTATCCAATCATCTGCTGATGGACATCTAGGTTGTTTCCATGTCCTGGCTATTATAAACAGTGCTGCAATGAACATTGGGGTACATGTGTCTCTTTCAATTCTGGTTTCCTCGGTGTGTATGCCCAGCAGTGGGATTGCTGGGCATACACAACTTTGGAAATTTTAATGAGTGGTCCAGCTGGTTGGTGAATGGGGATAGTGTTTTTTTTTTTTAATTTATAGTTTTCTTTACTGTAATAAAAACATATATTGCTGATAATTTTTAAGCCTTTAAGATACAATATTGTCCTTTTAAGTTCTTATAGAAAGAAAATCATGTGAGAAAAGTGTCTAGTTCCTACTAATGAGTTAAATACTCACTTTAAAGGAGATAGTCCTTCTAAAATGTACTTTCCAGAGGGTTTCCCAGTTTGGAAAAGTTTCATTAGTTCCTGCTTCCCTGAGTAGCCTGGTGACCATTTGCTGTGAAGCCTGGAATTTACCTCTGCACGGCCCGGCCATCTTGGTAACATGTGCCCAGCCCTTCTCCTTGAGAGTGGAAAGAGAAATGTGTCCTTTATTCATTCCAGGAGGTAAAAGTCTCTAGGCTGGTTCTTCTGAGCCTTGATGATTACAAACATATTTTATGCTAAAAATTGCAGAAGTTAATTTTCAGAAAGTTATCCCTACTTGCTCTCTGACTAAGTTGTATAATTTCCTAATAAAAAACAAAAACAACAGAAGAAACATTAATGGCCAAAAGGGAGGGTAACATGAGTGCTAGAACCAAATACTTAGAAACAGACCAAGTGAAAGAAGCCTCCATCTTTGGACTCGTGAATGTCCAGTCGCTATTGCCATGTCATGGTGTGTGGTTGAACTGCATGTTTGTTTTTCTTATCTGTCTGTGCAGAAGCCTAACTTCGAATCTTTTCAAAGCATAATGCTTCCCCACCATAAATACATGGTCATTCATTTGCTACTTGAACCTGGGTTTTTTCCACTTGTATTCAGTGATATATGGAAACTGCCTTTCATTAGAAACATCATCTTTGTTGTTTTTGTTAAGCTCTGCCCTTAAACATGAGCTGACCTCATATGAACGCTAGTCAGTTCAAATCATTCTGGAGCTATTTGGTGTGGTTTAAGACATTTTTTTTTCTCTACAGGTTTCTGGATTTGATGTTTTCTGGAAAATTAGTAATTGATCTGATTTCCCTTAACTGCTCTCAAGCCTGCTTTTGCATCACAATATAAATATAGTTTTCTGTCTCATGTAATAGCATTTATTAGTGAATTTGACAAAACTGTGAATAAAAACACTGCATTTTATCCTGGTTAACAGCCTGTTTTTTTTTTTTTTTTTTTGCCAAGTCACTGTATACCAGCCTCATTTTTACTGCCTCTATTCTTGAAAACAGTAAACACTCATAGCGTTAGAGTTCTACATGGCTCCACAGACTGACGCATTGTCAAGTGGTTTTGATTGACTGCTTTTCACTTGGCAAACTAAAGGTAATAAAAAGAAGTTCACGGTGTAGCCTTATGCATGGAGGGGAGCAATTTCTGAGGGCATGTGTGTGTACAAACTAAATCTATGAACTCCTGCAGAGCCAGTATCCAGGACTCTAAAGCTGGAACAGATTGATTTATCTGTGACAATGTACTTCAGCCAAACCTCTGAGCTGGTTTGTTGGCAAAACCTAACACATGGCCTTTTAATAAGAGATACATTAATAACTGCAATTATGAGTAATATAGCATGATAGGTCGTGTTCTTTTTATTCTGATAAGGGATTGGAGTTGGTTACTCAAGAAACAGATCTATTTGTCAGATATGGCGTGCTCACGTTTGACATGCTGAATGCTATGTACTTGGAAAAACTGTGTATTTTGTGTGTGTGTATGTGTTTTATGCTTTGTTTTTTTCAGGCTCTGTAGTATCACAGTAAGCATTTCACACTTCACACCCAGATCATTGTTATTCTATACCAATTGTCATGTGAAAATCTATAAAATAAACAGTGATGATATCTATTATCTTTTGCTCTTTGAGAGAAAACACCACAATGAAACAAAATAATAATTCTTGACAAAAGGATCAAACAGGAGTGATGGTCCAGTTTTTGGAATATAGGGCACCATTCACAAACTGATTAAAATAAAATACAAATTCTTGTCCCAACCTGCACTGAACATGTTTCTTTACCTGCTAGAATCCACACCCCCTTCTCGTAGTTTCTGAATCTCTTCTGTGGTTCTTCCGTGGCTCCTGCAAGTGACAGCCATCTTATCAAATGACCTATCCCCACTCCTTGCCATGGTTAATTGATAGGGTAAAGCCCTAATCAAATGTAAGCTAGTCTTTCATTGGACAGAGGTCAATCAGGTTATTTCTTTTAAGAACTTAAATATCCAAAGACGATCTAGTCAGTGATGAACCCCAAAACTGGAATGGGATGTACATAATGGTCTGTGTCTGGGACCACACTGGACATAAACACAGTGTGTATGCACTAGAAAGTGATGGATGAGATGGGATGAGCAAGCAGAGAGGGCGAGGTGGGCATTATAGAAGCACAGCTGAGAGAGAGAGCGAGCTGGCAGGTGTGACCTTGAGGTTTGACATTCTCCTGTAGTTTCTCTAAGACCATGCTTGACATCGTTGTATCTACCTAGTAAACTCCTAGTTTACCTGAGCTACCTGGAGTGAGTTTTTGTTTTCTATAACTAAAAGAGTCTTGATGAGAGCATTCCATTTTACAAAAATAATCTTATGTTCATGACTATAATTTGGAGTTTATTTCTATACTCACTATGTAGTATAAGATCATTCTAAAGAAAAACCTCTGAGACATTCAAAAGACTGAAAGGGAGTCAGCATTAGGGTGTGGTCAAAATAGTCAGGGTCCCAATATGGGAAATGTATTTCAGACGGAATGTTATAGTCTAGAGTAAACATGGATGTGTTCACCAAATTCTTGATTATCAGAACCAGATGGCATTCTTCAAAACCTGAAGGGGATAAATGAAATCCTTTAACTCAATGCATACTTAGAGTATGAATGAGGAACTCAGATAATTCATGTGAGAAGCAACCTTATAGGTGATTGAGATAAATTAAGGAACCTTGAGAAATATTATTACACCTTTAAAGGGAGAATGATTTTCCCTCCCAACAAAATACCCCCTTGATGTTAGTATCAGGTTCTATAGCAAGCTGTACCATTTCTTTCAGTTTTCTCTATGGATAGCAGTGATTAATTTGTCCCATGGCACTCAGATACCTTGCTTCTTTCTTCTTATGAATCATATAAATCTGATTCATCCTCTTCTCAAGAGTCTGGAAAAGTAACACCATCCTGAAAGTTTAGGGAAAGGTTTTGTTAAGTTCATAGGAGTTAGAACTTAGATGCATATTTTCCAAGCTCACATGAATCATTTCAAGTTAGGGCTGTTTTGTTCTAAATCTGGCCGTGGAGCGCTTTTGCTCAGCTATGTGACATAGGATAGCTACTTCTCAAAGCTGTGGGCTTAGGTCAGTTTGTCTGAATTCATCAAAGGTTATCATGAGTATCAAAGATCCTCTTATCCCTCATGGTTTCACATGATAGTAAAGCCCACTCCCTTACTATGATAACCACTAGATTTTCTCAGAGTAACATCTTCTGTTTCTTTTCAACCAATCTCTTTCCAGTTTGGGATGATTGTTCTTTTCTATCCAACTGCACTGAAAGGCAGAAGCTGTTTGCTTCTTTGTTAAGAAAATTCAACCCTTTCAAATACAGTGCTGGAATCTCCTTCTTGGAGTGATAATGGAAGAAAATATCAGTGAAGAGTTATCTCTCTCCTATAAAATGTCCTAGGACAAATATTGCTACTAATACATTCCAGCACAAAAATATATATATATAAAAGCAATCTTGTGTGTTTTTTTTTTTTCTGCGTTAAACTTGAACTTTCAGTTTTTCTTACCAAACACAATTCATCTCTGTTCTATGAATACGTAGTTTTAAATTTGGCACTTTTATTCTCCATATTAAGTATAAGGATAGCACAGGAAGATAAAGTAATTTTTCTCCAAACAAAATGGAAGTAAAGCCGTAATAGGCAACTGAGAAAGAATGTCCTTCTGAATAGAAGTTAATCAAGTCTACAGCCCTTTTTATCATTTTTTCCCCTTACTGAGTCTTAGCCAAAAAACATTCAAGACAGCCAAAAGTTTCATTTCTGAATAGAAAAGAAAAAAAAATTAGAAGCATTTCTCCAAAACAAAAAGCACAGAAAATCAACTAATGATTTTTGCCAAAATTGATGACCAAATATATTGGGCAAGCTATTTTTTTCATGTTTCATGGGTTATGAATAGATGCATTTTGCATAACTGAGAACATATGCCATTCTTAAGTAGCTTGAAACAAAATCACTAAAATTAGTTTTGATTTTGTATTGCATATGATCTGGATCTGTAAATTCAAGCCAGTCCTTTCCCCTATGACCTGGGTATGAGCTACTTTTTCTTCTTGAGACAGTATTTCATGCAAGGCATGAGTTGCCTCCTCTACCAACACAGGTTGCTCAGTCAAAGAAGCAAAGGTTTCAGACCACCAGCTAAGTTCTGTCTGAAATGACCTTTCCTTTCTCTTACTGGGGAACTGGAAAGGCAAATACATTCTTATTTGTTTCTCAGTTTTAAGACTAGGTATTATTATTCTATTCCTCTTTGTCCAAAATTACAAATTCTGGTAAATTTTCTCCCAGGAAATATCCTGGTGTCAATTTGGAACAAGAATTTGCATTTTCCTGGATGTTACTGTTATACTCTGAGAACCACTGCTCTATGAATAGGGTTTCCCAGGTAGCACTAGTGGTAAATAACCCACCTGCCAATGTAGGAGACATAAGAGAAGTGGATCTCCTGGAGGAGGGCATGGCAACCCACTCTCATATTCTTGCCTGGAGAATCCCTTGGACAGGGGAGCCTGGCAGGCTACAGTACATAGAGTCCAAATGAGTTGGACATGACCGAAGCGACTTAGCATGCATGCATGCTGTATGGATAAGAGCAATTGGTTCTAATCCTGGACTGTGACTTTTCATAACTCATTTGACCCATTAGTCTCACTTTCTTCATCTGTACAATAAGAATAATTCCTAGCTGGGTACCTCATAAGCATGTGAGGACCATATTAATCAATAAATGTAATAACTTTTGACTTCCAGGCAACTGTAATCCATGACTCTGATAATTCAAACACTATTAAAGTAATTCCCCATTATCTGTGGTTTCAGTTACCTGTGGTCAACTGCAGTCTGAAAATACATTAAATAGAAAATTCCAGAAATAATGTGTTTTTTAAATTGCATGCTTAAGTAGCGTGCTTAGATCTCTAGCATTCCTGTTCAGGAAATGAATCATCCTTTTATCCACCATATGCAGGCTGCATACCTGTATACACTACTCAGCCATTGGTTACTTAGTAACCGTCTTGGTTATCAGATCAACTGTTGAGATATCTCAGTGCTTGGGTCATGTTATCCTTATTTTACTTAACAATGACCCCAAAGGGCAGGAGTAGTGATGCTGGCAGTTCTGACTTTTTTTAGTGATGATGGAATGTCTCTTCCTGTATTTATTTATTTATTTGGCTGTGTTGGTTCTTAGTTGTGGTGTGGGGAATTTTTCAGTACATCACACGGATTCTCTTGTTGTAGCTCATGGGCTCAGTAGTTGCAGGATATGGGCTTAGTTGCTGTGCAGCATATGAGATCTTAGTTCTCCAACCAAGGATTCAACCTGCGTCCTCTGCATTACAAGATGAATTCTTTGCCACAGGGCTACCAGGAAGTCCCCTGATATTTTCTTACTGTGCCTACTTTACAAAGGAAACTTTATCATAGGTATGTATAAGAAAAAATGTATATATGTTTTGGAAGTATCCATGGTTTCAGACATTCTCTGTGGGTCTTACAATATATCCCTCAAAGATAAGGGGGAGTACTGTGTATTGGTTTTGTACATAATATAAAAATGTTAGTTCCAAAAACATCAATTAACTTTGTTGTCAGTATTTGACATCTATTTTATGTTAAGAGTTTCCCTGGTGGCTTAGACAGTAAAGAATCTGCCTGCAATGTAGGAGACCTGGGTTCGATCCCTGGGTCAGGAAAATCCTCTAGAGAAGGGAATGGCTACCCACTCCAGTATTCTTGCCTGAAGAATTCCATGGACAGAGGAACCTGGTGGGTTACAGTTCCAGGGGGCTGCAAAGAGCTGGACACGACTGAGCCACTAACAACACATTGTGTGATACTTCTTCCACCTCCCCATTACTTTGAAATGAGGGAACTACTTCCCCTCATTTGTGCATTCTGAACACAAATTTGTGCATTCTGAACACAAATTTTGGCCGGAGTATAGATTTTAAGTCTTTCCAAGTGACTGAGTGGTAAAGAATCCAGCTGCAATGCAGGAGATGTGGGTTTGATCCCTGGGTTGGGAAGACCCCCTGGGGAAGGGAATAGCTACCCACTCTAGTATTCTTTCCTGGAGAATTCCATGGGCAGAGGAGCCTCGTGGGCTATAGTCCATGAGGTCTCACAGAGTTGAACACGACTGAGCGACTAAACAACAACAAATAAATATTAAATTATTAAAAAAAAAAAACAGGTTCCTTTGAGTTCTGTAGGATTCCAGTATAACTTATTTGAATTAACAACCTACATAAAGTGGCAATGTGACAATCAGAAAGGGATTGGAAAGTCTTTACCCTAGCAGAGTTCCTTTGGACAAGAGGCTCCCCAGTGTGAACGTAATCTTGGACAACTTTAGTCAAGGCAACCATACCTCCTCGTTTACCTCATTTGTTTGTTGCAGTTTGAGCCTGTTGTTCTGGCATACCTAATGCCCTCTTTGGGCTTCCCTCATAGCTCAGTTCTCGAAGAGCTGAACACGACTGAGTGACTTCACTTTCCCTTTTCACTTTCATGCAATGGAGAAGGAAACGGCAGCTCACTCCAGTGTTCTTGCCTGGAGAATCCCAGGGACAGGAGAGCCTGCTGGCCTGCCGTCTATGGGGTCGCACAGAGTTAGACATGACTGAAGCAACTTAGCAGCAGCAGCAGCAGCATAGTTCAGTTGGTAAAGAAAGTGAAAGTGAAGTCATGTCCGACTCTTTGCGACCCCGTGGACTGTAGCCTACCAGGCTCCCATGTCCATGGGACTCTCCAGGCAAGAATACTGGAATGGGTTGCCATTTCTTTCTCCAGGGGATCTTCCCGACCCAGCGATCGAATCCGAGTCTCCTGCATTGGAGGCAGACGCTTTACCCCTGAGCCACCAGGGAAGCCAGAAGGAAGCAGTTGGTAAAGAATCCGCCTGCAATGCAGAAGACCCCAGTGTGATTCCTGGTCGGGAAGATCCCCTGGAGAAGGGATAGGCTACCCACTCTAGTATTCTTGGGCTTCCCTTGTGGCTCAACTGGTGAAGAATCCATCTGAAAAGTGGGAGACCTGGGTTGCTGTCTTTACTTTCAAGAGTATCCTGTTAGATAATACATTTTATAGTCTCCTAAACTCTAGGCAACTAGCTTTAAATATTTCCATTCTCATGGGCAGTTCACTCCTAGAAGGTAGGAGAATCTGACTTTCTTTTTCTGATGACGTTAGTTTTTTACATTCTAAATTCCCTTGTTCTGATTTCATTTCTACCAAATGATTTTTTGATCCCCATATTTTATAGTTTAGTTTCCTTAGGGCATGAGATGGCTATTTTCATTAAAAGATTGCTCAGAAATGCATGTTGCATGAAAGCGCAAGACTCCCAAGGGTACTTACTGGGGAAATAGACAGAGGGTTATGTGAACGTCATGGCAGTCTACTTCCATAGGGCCCTGGGCACATTCATGTATCCGATGGGATCTGTCAGTTAGGCACCACCAGTCAGTTCAGTTCAGTTAAGCCGCTCAGTCGTGTCCAGCTCTTTGCAACCCCATGAAGCGCAGCACACCAGGCCTCCCTGTCCATCACTAACTCCCGGAGTTCACTCAGTCTCACGTCCATCGAGTCAATGATGCCATCTAGCCATCTCATCCTCTGTCATCCCCTTCTCCTCCTGCCCCCAATCCCTCCCAGCATCAGAGTCGTTTCTGATGAGTCAACTCTTCTCATGAGGTGGCCCAAGTACTGGAGTTTCAGCTTTAGCATCATTCCTTCCAAAGAAATCCCAGGGCTGATCTCCTTCAGAATGGACTGACTGGTTGGATCTCCTTGCAGTCCAAGGGACTCTCAAGAGTCTTCTCCAACACCACAGTTCAAAAGCATCAATTCTTCAGCACTCAGCTTTCTTCACAGTCCAACTCTCACATCCATCCATACACGACCACTGGAAAAACCATAGCCTTGACTAGATGGACCTTTGTTGGCAAAGTAATGTCTCTGCTTTTGAATATACTATCTAGGTCGGTCATAACTTTTCTTCCAAGGAGTAAGTGTCTTTTAATTTCATGGCTAATGATGCTGAAGCTGAAACTCCAGTACTTTGGCCACCTCATGCGAAGAGTTGACTCATCGGAAGAGACTCTGATGCTGGGAGGGATTGGGGGCAGAAGGAGAAGGATTAGATGGCTGGATGGCATCACTGACTCGATGGACATGAGTCTATGTGAACTCTGGGAGTTGGTGATGGACAGGGAGGCCTGGCGTGCTATGATTCACGGGGTCGCAAAGAGTCGAACACAACAGAGCGACTGAACTGAACTGAACTGAACTGAATTTCATGGCTGCAGTCACCATCTGCAGTGATTTTGGAGCCCCAAAATCAGTGGTCCCTAAATGCTGGAACACTTAAGCTGAATTTGATGCTTTGGGAGATAATGGAGCCTACTCCCTACAGTATCCTTAATGCATGTCTCAGGAGGTGAGATGGACAGTCTTGGCTAGCAGCCATGCTCAAAGCTGGCTTGCCCTAAAGACAGAAGACACATGCACATTGAAGTCTTAAGACTTTTGAAGTACTTAAAATACTCAATGCAAGAGAGTGTTTTAATTAAAAAATAAAATGCTTGGCATAGTACCTCTATATCTATGAAGAGAGAAAGTTCTTATTATGAAATCACAAGCACTTCTGACATGTGATAGTTGTTTTTTAATAACTTCATAAAAAATTAAATAATGTTCAGCTGTTGACTTCAGTGTTTCGGAGCCTGATCCCTAACAAGTTTTCAAGTAATTGATTAGATGTAGTTCCAGACAATGCTATTGCTAAAAATGAATTCCACATTTATATCACTTACTGATATCTACAGTGTTATATATTCTTAAGTATTTTCATGTGGCAAATGTAAGATATCATTGGAACTGATCATTGTTAAAACATGAGATAGATAATTTTATGTATATATTATATATATAACGAGTATGTATCTCATGCTCCAATATAGAATGTTTATAACTCATTTTCCAACTCATGCTGCCCTAGTTAGAAACATGTTTTTGTTTGTTTGTTTTTACTGTAGCCTGGAAAGCACTAATTCACCTACAAGTAGTAATAAAATAACAGAATCAAAATGTTAGAGACCATCCAGGTTTCATTGCTGGAGCTGTGAAGTCACCATAGACAATTTCATTGTTATTCAAACATGTTTTTCACACACAGTTTTTCAAACAAATTTTTGGATATATATTTTTTTCTTGGATTCTGTTAAAATTACAACCTCATAAATTTTTAAAAATTTATTTTATTTGGAGCTGTGCTGAGTCTTTGTCCTGTGCAGACTTTTCTCTAGTTGCGGTGATGGGGGCTACTCTCTAAGCTGCGGTGCATGGGCCTCTTGTTACTGTGGCTTCTCCTGTTGCTGAGGATGGGCTCTAGGGCCTGAGGGCTTCAGTAGTTGTGGCACATGGGCTCAGCTATTGCAGCTCACGGGCTCAAGGGCACAGGCTCAGTACTTGTGTTACACAGGCTTGGTTGCTCTGTGACATGTGGGATCTTCCCAGACCAGGGATCAAACTCATCACACATAGTTTTAATATGGGGCTTTCACATCTAAAACATAAAGAGCATTGTGAAATTTCTGGAATAGGGTCCTGAGGTTTAAATACATTTATAATTAGACAATTTATTTGTTTATATTATACCATAATATAACTTGTAAGCATTTTTCTCATTTGGTATGTGTAGACCCAAAGTTAAATGGTAAAGTCATCAAGAATATAAGAAACTTGAGGAAAGAAAAATGAACAAGAAAGGATTTGTGGGTATAATGATGGAAAAAATACTCTTTGGAAAATAACTTGATTGTTTTAGAAAGCATGATAAACATACTAGCAAATTGGAGTTTGGCCAGCTGCTCTGTGGAAATACTTTAAAATAGAATTTGTGTTCTTAGCTAAAAACTCAGCTCACACCCTCTCTAACCTTGCAGAAAGAAACCAGCTCTTAAATAGCATCTGTAACCCAGAAACCAGAAGTAAATCATAGAAATATTGGAACATATACAAGTAATACAGAAATAAGCCAGATTTCATGAAAGGTTTTTCAAGAAAATATAAAAAATAGCAAGGGACCGATTTTAATACCTTCTGACCTTGAATATCACACTAACAAGTACATATAAAAGTTCAAATTGGTGCTTGCCAGATATTCCTTTTATAGAACAGTATGGGTAAGGAGGTTGTGAAAAGCACACTTGGCCAAATAACTAAACAGAAGCATTAGGCATTTTTTGCACATTTGGATAATGCGTGAAAACATTTCCAACTTTAAAGCTATCTTTACACCTTCCTCTGTGTTGAGACTGAGCGTGAATGTGATGCCTTGATGGCGACACATGAGGGTTGGATGGGTCCATTGTGGAGAAATGAGAAGCTGAAAGTGAGATTCTCACATCCTTTTCCTTCCTCTCTATAGTGAAGGGCTTTTGGTGTTTTCAGGGCTGTAAAGTAGTTAAGAGAGAGGACGTGACATAGTGGCTGAGAATGAAATTCCAAAATGAGACCAACCTGGATTTGACTTCTGGTTCTGTGATTTTTCTAGTGTAAAATCTTGAGCAGGTAATTTACCACGTAAGAGCCTCAGTTTTCCTGTGGTCAAGTGGGATAATAGTGCCTGCCTCCTAAGGCTGGTGTGATAGTTAATCTGTTTGTTCTTGAAAAGCATGTAACACAATGCCTGTAGTGTAGAAACTCTCAGAAAATGTTGGCTGTTAGTAACTGAAGACCTGAAGAAGGTAAAGAATGTGTTTGTGAGGGCCATCATACATGTGGCCACGAGTCTATCTCAGCAGGTTTTATATGAGATGCTATTACAAACTGGAGAAGGAAATGGCAACCCACTCCAGTGTTCTTGCCTGGAGAATCCCGGGGACGGGGAGCCTGGTGGGCTGCGGTCCATGGGGTCGCACAGAGTCGGACACGACTGAAGTGACTTAGCAGCAGCAGCAGCAGCTATTACAAACGTTGCCATTAATATATGAAAGACCCTCACTTGCCTGTCATATCACAGGGGCTCAATATAGTCTGCTGAACAAATACATCACTTTTTACATCTCAGGTCATCTCCTCCAATGTGTAAGAACATTTATTGACTCTCAGTTTTCTAGTCTAATGAGTCTAACACACCCAAATTGAATTACTACATTGCTTTCTTATAGCTATATATTGCTTTTTGAGATTTCTTCTTCTCAAGCAGCCCTCCTCTGTCAACTCTGTCAATTATGCCTGATAAAATGTCACTGGTTCTTCAAAAGTCTTCTCAAATGCCCCCTCCTACACTGTAGACTTTGTAGCTTCATGATGTTATGCACTTTAAATATACCTTGTTTTATTCACCTTTAACACAACCACCTAGCTGCTGAAGCCAGGAACTCTTCCAAATCCATTTCCTCTTCAGTGTGTAAGAAAATGTTTTCACACAAGTATTCAGTATATATTTAAGTGAAGAAGTGCCTTTACATAACTTAAAGTGATGAAGGATCAGATAAATATCAAAGGAAATATCATCATGAACATTAGGAGATAATTTCTTTGTATAACCTGGATGGAAAATGCCAGAACGGCCCTGGTAGTAAGTTGAAGGAAACTACCTGCTTAAAGGACTGAAAGGTTGGAACAATGAAAGAGCGGACCTCTTAAGGATATAAGGAGAAGATCTGGAATCATGATAGCTTTGGGGCAGACCATAATTAGGCTATTCTAAAAGAATGATAAAATAAGAATTTATGTATTTCTATGTCTGGCCTTTCAGAGATTCTTAGTCATCCTTCTATAGTAATTCTACCTGTAGTCATTCTTACTTCTATGGCTATATTAATTAATATTGCCACATCTATTGAGAATTTACCATGTGTCACTCACTGATCTGGGTGCTTTACATGTGTTTTTTTCTTTCCCCCCCTTTTTTTTTTTTTTTCACTACAACCTCACAAAGAAGGTATTACTTGGATTCTGATTTTACATAAGAAGAAACAGAGGTTCACGCAGCAGCACGGCTAGACCTAGAGACTATCATACTACATGGAGTAAGTCAGGAAGAGAAAGACAACTACCATATGATATCACGGATATGTGGAATCTAAATATACACAAATGAACTTATTTATGAAACAGACTCACAGACATAGAAAATGGACTGATCATTGCCAAGGGGAAGCAAGGTGGGGAGTTCTGACTAGCAATTGCAAACTGTTTTATATAGAATGGACAAATAGTAAGGTCCTATGGAGAAGGCAGTGGCACCCCACTCCAGTGCACTTGCCTGGAAAATCCCATGGATGGAGGAGCCTGGTGGGCTGCAGTCCAGGGGGTCGCTAAGAGTTGGACACGACTTCACTTTCGCTTTTCACTTTCAGGCATTGGAGAAGGAAATGGCAACCCACTCTAGTGTTCTTGCCTGGAGAATGCCAGGGACAGGGGAGCCTGGTGGGCTGCCGTCTATGGGGTCACACAGAGTCGGACACAACTGAAGCGACTTAGCAGCAACTGTATAGCACAGGGAACTATATTCAAAATCCTGTGATGAATTACAATGGAAAGGAATATGAAAAACAGCATGTGTGTATGTATTTATATATATGTGTGTGTGTGTGTGTGTGTGTGTGTGTGTATGACTGAGTCACTTTGTGGTACAGCAGAAATTAATACAACATTATACATCAAATATACTTGATTAAAATAAATTTTAAAAGAAAGAAATAGAGGTTCAGGCAAGTTTCACCTAAGTTCACAGAACTGGTAAATGGCACAGTCAGAATCTGAATCCAAATCTATTTGATACCTGAACCACGTTCTTCATTCATAGGCTGAATGCTTTAAAAATAAATAAAAATAACCCCCACCCACCGTGGACAATGACCATGGCACAGGCATGTTTGTGTAGAAGTAGCTCATTATTCTGGTCACAAAAGTACCACCTTTAACTACTGACTTCTCTTAGGGAATCATTGCATGTCAGAGCTGGGAAGGTGTTAGCAAGCGTTCACGACAGCTCATGCTGTTTTCCTGTTGCTTTCCTGGTGGCTCAGCTGGTAAAGAATCCGTCTGCAATGTGGGAGACCTGGGTTCGATCCCTGGGTTGGGAAGATCCTCTGGAGAAGGGAAAGGCTACCCACTCCAGTATTCTGGCCTGGAGAATTCCACGGACTGTATAGCTCATGAGGTTGCAAAAGACACGACTGAGCGACTTTCATTTCACTTCACTTCATGTTGTTTTAGAGGAGGTAGTCGAGCACCAGGGAGATAAAATTTTCTGCTTTAGATCGGTGAGTTAGTGGCAAAATTGGGACCAGAATTCCATTCTCCTTCTAGTATACCAACATAGTTTCTCACAAGGCTGGAATAAATAGCTTTACAGAGTAGTCTTGCCAATCCAAACGTATAAAGTGACAGTGAATGTCACAGTCCACATATCAGATGTTATTTTAGGTTGTAGTTGTTATCGTCTTACTCCTTCTGCCAGATCCTCTCTTTTTAGACATCACAGCCCATTTCTGATAACCTGTAGAGTGTCAGATACAGAGAAAAATAATTCTTCCTTCTTCCAACCCCATGCACTTCCCAAACTTGAGGAATTTATGTCTGAGTTCATGAAAATGCCCTTAAAAACCAACTGTTCAATAGTCCGAGTTGGTTTTCTAAACAGCATTTCTTGCATGAGCTGCGCTCAAAACCCTGGATCCCCGATCCTCATCATTGCCAGCGCAAAATAGTTTTTTTCCCTCTGTGCCAAAGACGAAAGAAACAAAAGAGAAGAAAAAAAAAATCAGTGGATAATACAGTAGTTTGGCTTGAAATGAAAAGACTGCTGAATAAGTTGAAAGCTCTGGGAACTGAAATTCAGATAGCATAATAGCTGTGTATTGTGATGGGCAAGGAAAGAGGAAGTGTCCCTGTGTGCAAATGATTGCATAAAGAGTTCTGTAATGAGTGAGTACCCAGAGGGACAAGGACGTGGTGTTGGGAAAAGAGCCGGATAGCCCAGTGCAAGTGTCAGAGGCCCTGAGGAAATGTGTCAAAGGCTGAAATTGTGCGAGAGAAGAAAAGCTTTACAACTATGTTGAGAACAAGATGATAGGAGATGAAGGGATGGTTCTACCAGAAGGTCCTTTTAGAAAAAAAGTCACACCTGTCTTCCCTCAACACGTGACAGTTTCCCTGTCAGAGGAGGTAAATAATATTAGTTTGGAAAGGATCTAATTCTAGCGAGAGAAACTGAAGCCCAAGGATATAAGGGAAATTTTTAAAACACAACATTGGTGCTTCAGATTCAATTCTGTGAGTGGTTGTAAAACGCTGACATTTTGCTAAGTGCCGGGGATGTCAAGATGAATAAGACGCACCTCCTGCCCTCAAGGATTCAGTCTGGGGGTAAGACGAGCACGACACAAGCTATTTATCTAACAGGATGATAAATGCAATATTATATTGATTTCTGGTTACATCGTAGGGCTTGAAGAATGAGAGAGGAATAAAGAGATTGATTGGCCCAGGGTGATGATTTTTAAAAAGAAACTCATTTACCTGATATATAGATAAATTAGATTAGTAGTTTGATACCCATCATGAGCAATAACCTGGAATCAGTTCATGAAAAGAGATGTGTGTGTGTGTGAGCACTCTGTTGCTCAGTATTGCCTCACTCTTTGCTGCCCCATGGACTGTGGCTTGTCTTCTGTGCATGGGATTTTTCAGGCAAGAATACTGGAATAGATTGCCATTTCCTCCTCCAGGGGATCTTCCTGACCCAGGGCTCGAACATGTATCTTCTGCATTGTTGACATTAATACAAGTTAGAGATGATTCTAAGAATTAGTGTGGATTTACCAAGGAGGACTAGACTAATGTAATTTTATTGGCCTTACAAAAAAGCAAATTAGATTGGGAGGCTAGAAACACAGCGCAGGCATGCGCACCATAGGCCTCATCTCATATGCTGGTTTTCTCTGAGTATTTGACCAGGTCTTCAGTAACACGCTTGCTGAATAAGAAGTCCATGGACATGATACTAACACGCTGAGATGGACTTGGAAATGCCGGTGAACTGGCAGCAGTGAGTCAGAAGGGAGGCTTCTGGATGTGGAGTGTAGACTCTTTACTGTAGTGTGGCTGTGGTGATGCTTTCATTCATGACTTGGATGGTGGGTCAGTAAGGGACTCCCCAGGGAACAAAGAGCAGACTTAAGCAGGGCAGTTTAAGCTTAATTTAATAAAGGGATGATAAGCACACACATTTTAAAGGAACTAACAAGGGGTAGTACAGAGTCTCCCCACTAGTCTGAGATGCTGAGGATAAAGATCAGACCATGGAACCCACATAGTAGCCAGCAGAAGGCTCCTGCCCCAGCTAGAGCTCTGGATTACTTTTTCCTTGCATTGCATTTGACCCGCTTATTGGTCCCTGCCCTGTCTTCCTACAGATATTTACCCACTCTGCCATGTACTTCCTCCTCCCTGGACTCATTGTCTGTGCAGGGACCGGTAGAAGTCATGTGCTCCTCTGCTGATCAGCTATTTCCTGTCCTTGATTTATTGCTTGTGAAGCCTTTAATTAGTCAGATCTTTCCTGACGTTCTATAATTGTGGCAAGGGCAGTTTCGGTCCCCATCATGCCTGTGAGCATTTGGCACATGTTTTCTGATACACCTGTGAACAAAGAGAAATCTGAGCCTGATGCTATTACTTGAATGGACTTGGATGAGCTTCAAAATGCTAATTAAGTGGTAGATATCAATAGATAGGGCTCCTGGGGAAGTAATGATAAGATTGCATTTGGAGGAGACTGCTGTCTGAATTCTTGTGTTAACCTCTCCTATCTTCTTGGTAAATTTCTAAAGGTTTTCTTTCTATTGCTTTGGTAAATAAATTATTCTGAAAACACAGTCCATCAAGATATGCATAGTTGTTCCCAAACAAATGTAAGTTTTGCAAGCATTTTTTTAAACAGTCATATCTTTCTTGGGCTGGTATTCAAGGGACGTTTTTCTTATTTGAGGGCACACTAACACATACTTGGTAAAAATTTCCCGAAAAGAGTAAAGTAAATTTTTGTAGAATGTGTCATAGGTACTTGTATAACAAATAATACTTATGGGGCTAATCAAGACTTGTTAGCAAATTTAATGAGACTTTCAGTGTTTTATATGTCAGACTGAAATGAAGAAAACAAACCATTTTAATTTGATCTAGGAACATTCCCTTTCTTCCATTTTCACTATCTGTATCGCCAACGTGAATCTTACAGGTAGACTAAAATGTTAATATCCTTCTTGAGTTCGGGATATGCAAAATAGATGATATTTATTTATAGGTTACTCAGAGAGGGTTTGTTCTCTCTGTCTGCCTGTCTCCCTTACCTTCCATCTCTCTGCCCATTCCCCTTGCTGTGCTGGGTCTCTGTTTCAAAGAATCAAAAGGCCCCTTTTAATTTCTCTTTACTTCAAGATGTCCTAAAGGACCCTTCTGGGGTTGAAACACTGTAAGGTTCCCTTACTCTTTCGTTGGTTTTAAACTTAGCTGTGTTCAGAGAAATCTGTATCTGGTCAAGAAGCAGCAGTTAGAACTGGACACGTAATAACGGACTGATTCCAAATTGGGAAAGGAGTACTTCAAGGCTGTATATTGTCACCCTGCTTATTTAAATTATATGCAGAGTACATCATGTGATATGCTGGGCTAGATGAAGCACAAGCTGGAATCAAAACTTCAGGGAGAAATATCAGTAACTTCAGATATGCAGTGGACACCACCCTTATGACAGAAAGCGAAGAGGAACTAAAGTGCCTCTTGAAGAAAGTGAAAGAGGAGAGTGAAAAAGCTGTCTTAAGAGTCAACATGCAGAAAACTAAGGTCTTGGCATCTGGTCCCATCACTTCATAGCAAATAGATGGAAAAACAATGAAAACAGTGACAGACTTTGTTTTCTTGGGCTCCAAAACCACTGCAGATGGTGACTGCAGCCATGAAATTAAAAGACGCTTGCTCCTTGGAAGAAAAGCTGTGACCAACCTAGACAGCATATTAAAAAGCAGAGACGTTACTTTGCCAACAAAGGTCTGTCTAGTCAAAGCTATTGTTTTTCCAGTATCATGTATGGATGTGAGAGTGGGACCATAAAAAAGCTGAGCGCCAAAGAATTGATGGTTTTCAACTGTGGTGTTGGAGAAGACTCTTGAGAGTCTCTTGGACTACAAGGAGATCCAACCAGTCCATCCTAAAGGATATCAGTTCTGAATATTCATTAGAAGGACTGATGCTGAAGCTGAAACTCCAATACTTTGGCCACTTGATGTGAAGAACTGACTCATCGGAAAAAAACCCTTATGCTGGAAAAGATTGAAGGTGGGAGGAGAAGGGGACGACAGAGGATGAGATGGTTGGATGGCACCACCGACTCAATGGACATGAGTTTGAGCAAGCTCTGGGAATTGGTGATGGACAGGGAGGCCTGGTGTGCTGCAGTCCATGGGGTTGCAAAGAGTCAGACATGACTGAGTAGCTGAACTGAACTGATATTTCAGTTACTGAAAAAATAAATGACTTTACATTGTAGCACATTTGTCATGAAAACTTTCTGAAGATAAAAGATGATGTTACCCTTGTTCTACCAGAAATTGATATTTGATTAGACATAATTTTTCTATTATGTCACTGTTTTATAACCACTTGTTGAAAAAAATGTCCAAGAGTTCATCTAAGCGGCTTGTGGTTACCTTGTCATTTCTTTTCTACAACTGAGATCATATCTTTTTAACTGCACACTTCACAGTGAAAGCAGCTTCTTTTGTGAACACTGGGACACATTCTGGAGCCTTTGGACACCAATTTAGACTGCCGCCTTCCCTCCCCCGCCAAGACAGGCAAGGAGAATGCTGAGAGGTGATTAGAATTTTACTCCCCCATCCACAGACCTTCAGCTTTCCCTGTCTCCTTAGCTTCCCTTTGCTTAGCAACAGGAATGTGGCAAACGCTGGATTGTTAACAGATTTCTTTTTTCCTCTCACATTGAAAAGAGGAACTTAAGGGTATAAGAGCCAAAAAACTTCACACATTTCGTGTGGGCTTCCCATTAGAATTTTATACGCTGAATACAGGGAGTTTCTGGGGCCACAGTATTTTCACAGTTTTTCTGGTTGCAATTGACTTAATCATAGAACATCACCTGGGCCTCTACTCCCCAGTGAATATAGCAGAAAGTCAGCACCTAAGAAAGTGCCAGTGCATCTTTCAGCTACACATCTGCCCCCTTTTCTCCCCCTGGGTACTATTTTTAGAAATTTAAGTCATCTAGGTCAGGAATTAAGGCTGTCCTTGTAATAGTAGTTCAAAGTAATTTAGAAGTGTGCACGTCGTCTTTATTCCTCTGTGAATGCTGAGGCTTTTAAAATTCAGCAATTCAATTTGTACTGGTTCCTCTCCTCTCAGCAAGGCCCTGGGTTAGATACCCAGAGAGTAACATCAAGGAGTCAAACCCTGCCTTTAAGAAGTGAAGTGGACCTGTTTGTTTATATAGCATTAAGCAGGATATATTAGGTTTCCAATATCCGACCATTTTTGGCCTAAAAGTGGCAGTTTCATATAATATAGCCTAGTGATGTGCTGTTGTCATGCCTAAAAACACTAAGCATTGAGGACCTTACATATAAGTGGTTGAAATTCAGGATGGGCTTAAGAGGATGGGCTTATATGATTTCAGTAAGTCCTAGAGATTTGTGTAGAATTAGATTCTCCATAAACTAAGCACCTGTACTAGGTAGTAGGAAGCTGAGTCAAAGCAATGGAAAGCAGAAAGTAAGAGTTTTACTTAGAAAATATCAAGCAGTCTAGAATGACTGGCACAAATAATTCATGAATGGGGCAGTGGAGGACAACTACAGCTCAGACAGTAAATTGGTGTCAGAGTGCATTATTTTATCAGGCTAGAGGAAGCAGGAAAGATGCTGAGGAAGGAAACAGCAAATTCATAGCTATGTACCTACTTTTCCACTGGTCTTAAGATCTACCCTTGTGCGTTCCCCAGGGAGGGCTGACTTTCTCTGGCACAGAAAATTAACATATACATTTGACAGTATCTTATTATTATTATTTTTAATGGACATTAAAGCTGAAAGGCTTCCCTGGTGGCTCAGACGGTAAAGTGTCTGCCTACAATGCGGGAGACCCAGGTTCAGTCCCTGGGTCGGGAAGATTCTCTGGAGAGAGAAATGGAAACCCACTCCAATACTCTTGCCTGGAAAATCCCATGGACGGAGGAGCCCGGTAGGCTACTGTCTATGGGGTCGCAAAGAGTCTGACACGACTGAGCGACTTCTCTTTAAAGCTGAAAAGGCTAGAGCAAAGGTCACATGCCTAGGGCATCCACGCTGATAACATAAAGCAAACTACAACTCAAAGTCAGCCAACTGCCTGTTTTTGTAAATAAAGTTTTATTTGAACACAGGCCCATTCATTTTCCTCTTGCCTGTGACTGCTTTCATGCTGCACTGTGGTTGCAGAGTTGATTAGTTGTAATACACGCAATATGCTGGTAAAGCATAAAATATTTTTCTATTTAGCCCTTCATAGGAAAAGTTTGCTAACTCCTGGCACCAAAATGAAAAAGGTTGACTTGGTTAATCTATCATTTTCTACTTTGTTGACAGATACTGAGCAAGGAAAATCAGCAGTACAGTGTGACAATAAATGATAACTGGTACCCTTGACCTCAAGGTCAGTCATCAGTGAGAGAAGTGGGGGCTGGTGATTTAGCGGCGCTTGATCACTGCTACTTATTCCAAGTTTCAGAACCTTTATTGATGTCTTATAGTCAAATTTTCCTAGTTTACAAGAAAACCTAGACTTTGAGACATTTATATGATATCTCCCAGTTTTAAGATAGTGTCCACAAATACATTGTAAAGTTTTTAGCCTTGAGAGTCAAAAGCAATGTCTCTATCTGGATTCAGTTTATGACCACATGTTGTGGCTTTAGAAGAAGACATCATTATAAGAAGGAAGGGGTGAAAAGTTAGGAGGAATTAATTGATACAGCAGGAAGATGGAGTAGTATATGATATTGTAAGACCTCGCAGCCTTTCCTCGGGAATCGTCGCCCCAAAGACCACAGTGACTCGAATTCGATGCAATCAGCAAGAGGATTTATTAGGCCGGCGCGCCGGGGTTCGATCTCCTTAGGAGGAGTGAACCTCGAACGCCAGTCGTGAGGGACTTTATACAAAAAAAATCACAGGTAGGTGGGGATGAGGTCAGGGTATGGGATACAATGAAGTAGGGGCCATAGGTAAGGTGGAGACATTTGATTGGTGGGAAAAGTTTGCAGGTAATTAAGTTGAAACGGTTGGCTGATCACCCTGTGGCATTTGGCCAATTTTTACCCAGAAAAGTCCGACAGAGAGATACATTCTTGGGAGGGGTTTCCTTGACCAGGTCATAAGTTATCTGTTAAGAATCGGTCAGGAGGCTCTGAGTCACCAGATAAGGAGTAAGCTATTTTCCTTGAGGCACAGCCTGCCTTCCGGGCTTAAATTTTAACCTAAGTCCTTCAATATGGGTTCTCACATGCTCTGCAGGACTTGTGAACCAGAGCAGAGTTGAAGTCAGGAAGAGGAAAGGACCTTGTTTATTCCTATCTGGCAAGTTTGCTTTAGAATACAATTCATTGTCAGGGCATTGGTGAAATGATTCAAATATACAGACAGTTTTCCTTACTATGTTTATTAAACTAACATAGTTTAGTTTAACATAGTCCTCTTACATGGGACTCTAAAGTGTGAGAAAAGAAATGAATTAATGGTGAAGCAGGAACTTAGCTATCGATGTTAAATCTGAAAATAAAGAAAAAGAGAAGATTAAGGAATAACATGGACAAAACATGTTTCTTGGTTTTCTTCACATGTCTGTGAGAAGAAGAAAATATTCAAAGGACAAAGAGTCAATATTATTTTCAGTGAGATGTTAGATTTAAATACACATCTCCTGAACTGTACACCCTTGACAATTGAATATGCACAGCAAAACTTGTTTGCTTTTTTAATGGAAATTAATACCTTGTGGGCAGAACTTTGTTCAATGTGTTTACTCCCAAATCCTCTGGCCCCAGCACAATGGAGCCTTGCTAAATTTGCTGAATAAATGGATACAGGAGTGAACGGACAACTGGGGGCCCGCACAGATCCTGTCTTGCACATTTCGTTGTCTTCCGTTATGGCCTCTGTTTCTGCTCTGATGCCATTCTCTTCTGTCCTATATCTCTGGTCTTCTTTTTTTTTTTTAAAGCAAAATTCTTTTTACAAGCAAATTGAATTATCTTTTTCAAAAATGTGTTGAAAATATAAACCCAGAAACTGTCGTTTCTTATTTTCTATGTATGATTGTTGTGCCCAATAACTTGACTGTGTAAGGTAAGTACCATTTAATTGCTGTTTTTATTCAGACATATTTCTAGATGGTGCTTTGGATTCTATTAAGTGTCAGATTTTCCATATTTATCTGCAAAGCAATTTTTGTTCCTGAAGAAGACAGAATAAATGAGAAGATGTGAATGTTTATTATACTAGTGACAGGGAACAGCTTATCATGAATTTCTACCTTTAACAAAAAAGTGATATTAATGTATTTATTGAACAGTGACAGTTGAGCATCTACTATGTGTGAAGCATCTGCTATCTGTAAATGAGTGCCTGAGACCAGTGGAGAAGTGTGAAGTGTTCTTAGTATGATGGAGTGACCTACCATGGAAAGGCAGAGGCCTCTCCTGGAAATCAGTGACCCCCTTAAAGCAGTCTTGGACTGTGATGGATGACTTGTCAGCTGTTTTCTCACTGCTTACTACAGGGAGCAAGGAAGTTTGCAGGAGTTTCTTTAACAGGGTAATCAAGAACATACTTTTCCTTCTCTCTGGAAGTTTATACATTTCTCAGCTTATAGAAGTGCTCTGCCTTTCCATCTGTGAAAAGTGACTGTGCAAAACTGCATCTGAGACAAAGTAGAACCTCAAGAGTGAATAGTGAAAGGATGGGAACCACATCTCATTTGGCAGGTCATTTAAGGCTGTTTCCTGGTGGTTCAGATGGTGGAGGAGTCCGCCTGCAGTGCAGGAGACCTGGGTTCAGTCCCTGTGTTGGGAAGATTCCTTGGAGAAGGGAATGGCTACCCCCTCTAATATTCTTGCCATGGACACAGGAGCCTGGCATGCTACAGTCCTTAGGATCCCAAAGAGTTAGACACGACTGAGACACTTTTACTTTTCACTTTCAAGACCTTTTACTCACTACTTTGTGATTTTAGTTGTAAGAAGAGGGGAGGAAGCTCGCAGTGTGTGCTGAGCTCTCTGGATGTCCTGTTGCTTTCTGTCCTCACAACATGCCTAAGTGATATCATTGTGCCCATTTTATAGATGAGAAGGCTGAGGGGCTGCATTTCCTTTTTACATATTTGCTTATTCCCTCCCAGCTCTTTCTCTGGACAAATTTCACTTTTCCTAAATACTGATTGTAGCAGCATGTCTCTTTTTCCTCCTATTATAATTTTTAACAACTTTTTTTTATTAAGGTAAAATCGGTATATAATATATATGTTTAAGTTGTGCAGAATTATAATCGAACATTTCTATACACTACAAAGTGATCGCCACAATAAATCTAGTTACCAGCCATCACCATGAAGCTGACCCCGTTCACCCATCTCCCACCTCTTCCCCTCCGGTAACCACTGACCTCTGTATCTATGAATTTTATTTGGTTTGTTTTGTTTTTTAGATTCCACAGATAAGTGAAATCATATTGTATTTCTCTGTTCTCTGTCTGACTTATCTGGCTCAACATAATACCCTTAAGACCCATTCATATTGTTGCTCAAGTGGTGCATTGATACACAAAGCTTGCACATGTTTAATGTATGGAATTTGACGAGTTTGGACATATTCATGAATAAGATAATAGAATCAAGATGATAGACACAGCCGTCAGTATGGAAAAAGTGGTAATCAAGTTAGTAGACCTGGCTATCATTATAAAGCAAAGTAGCATGTGTTCTTTGTACATTTTAAGGCTTACCATGGAATCTACTATCATACCAAATGTTTTAAGTGTATGGTATTGTTAACTATAAGCATGAGGTCATATAGCAGACCTGGAGAACACTGGGTCACTGAAACGGCACTGAACAACAAATTCCAGATATGTCTTAAATAAGGGACAGCTTTTTGACTGCATCATGGATACATCTGAATCCTTGTGTCCACCTTTTAGTTCAAGGTGGACACAAATCAGTATTTGTTGTTTAAAGCTGGTTATAGTAATTTTCTGACAAAGGTCCACATAGTCAAAGCTATAGTTTTTCCAATAGTCATATATGGTCGGAGGGTTGGACCATAAAGACGGCTGAATGCTGAAGAATTGATGTTTTTGAACTGTGGTGCTGGAGAAGATTCTTGAGAATCTCTTGAACTGTAGGGAGATTAAACCAATCAGTCCTAAAGGAAATCAACCCTGAATGTTCATTGAAAGGACTGATGCTGAAGCTGAAGTACTAGTACTTTGGCCACCTAATGCAAAGAGCTGACTCACTGAGAAAGACCCTTATGCCAGGAAAGATTGAAGGCAAAGGAGAAGAGGCAGCAGAGGATAAGACGGTTAGATAGCATCAATGACTCAATGGACATGAGTTTGGGCAAACACTGGGAGACAGTGAAGGATAGGGAATCCTGGCATGCTGCAGTTCATGGGGTCACAAAAGCCAGACACAACTTAATGCCTGAACAATAGCATGGCAATTTGGAAATGGGGACAGCTTTAAATTGCTTGCTTTGTATGCTTCAGTATAGAGTTATATTTCATTCCCCCCAAGGCAGACCAGGCACCTATTTCATAACTTGGCAGGGTCATCTGCAGGTTGCATCTTTGCCCTGGCACAATCACATTAATTTGGCAGGAATTTTGGATTCAGTTCAGTCACTCAGTCGTGTCCAACTTTTGTGACCCCATGGACTGCAGCATACCAGGCTTCCCTGTCCATCACCAATTCCCAGAGCTTACTCAAACTCATGTCCATCGAGTTGGTGATGCCAACCAACCATCTTATCCTCTGATGTCCCCTTCTCCTCCTAACTTCAGTTTTTCTCAACATTAGTGTCTTTAACAATGAGTCAGTTCTTTGCTTTGGATTGCTTTGCTTCTATTAGGTATTGATCCTCCTAAAAGTATTTTATCAGCTATGAAACTTGTGTGGTTATAAATTGACCTACAAAAATTATACCACTTGGAAGGATGTGTGTGATTCATTTCCATTTGGATGACCAGCTAATTACATCTGCCAAGCACCCAGCCAAAATGTACAGCATTCTTTTATATTTGCATGTTTTAAATTTAAAACTTTTAGTCCAGGTCATTTAGGACTCTCCTATTAGAGGTGATTGATTAGTAATTAAGTAGAGTCCAACTATATGAAAAAAAAGTCTTTAGGGACACAGAAAAAAATAAAATATTGCCATTTTCTTTTATGTCTAATGGTTTTGCCCCATTAATTTCTTAGGCGCTCACTTCTTGGAAACATAGAGCATAGAACTTAATGAGTGTCCTTCAGAAAATGTGCACATTTAATTCTGTTCAGAATTAACCTCTGGCTGTTGAATACTTGAAATAATTCTACTCAGAATGTGTGGTTCACAAATGCAAATGTTTCTCCCAGATTTTGAGCTTTTCAGTTACCAGATGCTGATGGCTAGCTATGGGTTGTAAACATGAGTGTTGTAGTCATAGTTTACTGCTGCTATTAATAAGCGAAGACTCAGGCAATGACATATATTGTATGATTACATATAAATATGATGAAAGTGTAGGTTATTTTCTGTGTGTGTGTTTTCTTTTTTGAGGAAAATTAAAAAGCTATGTCAGAGCAGGCCATATATGGCACACTGAATCCCACAGATAAGAAAAGCCAAAAAAAAAAAGGAACCCTAGAACCTGAAGGCTATGCTTGTTATTTTGTAGACTTGGAATTGCAAGTCTTCAGATGATAATACTTTTGGTATATTGAATAAACTTAATTGATTTTAGCAATGTTTTTACTCTAAATACACAGCAATACATTGATGAATGCCTATCAAATGCACTGTGTTGCTTTTTAAATACACGTATAAAAATCATGCTTCTTATAAATGGAGAATGAAGGTCATGTTAACAGAAAAATATTTTGTAAAATATGTTAAATTCTCCAGAAACAGATCAACTCTATATCTGTTTGAACATAGGCCCTTCTTAAATGATTAGAGTGATGATAAAGCAAAAGAAAAATCCTAACTCTCAATAAGTTCTAGCAGTTCCTTTTTTTGCCATGAAGTGATGAGTTTAATTACTCTCCTTTCAACTCTTTCCATGGCAGTTTGTAAAATTTACTTTAATATTTCTTGTAGTGTAGTCAGAGAAACATGGAATTTGGAATCAAATCTAGTCTGACCACTTATCGGCTACTTAATGGTGAGCATTTATGAATTTCAAGTTTTTATCCTTTACATGGAAATGAAGAAGGCACGGTAATGTGATGCTGAAGGCAGAAGAGAAAGCAGGATGAAGCTCCCAGTGTAATATCTAGAAGTTGAAGCTCAAAAATGGCAGCTGGGCGTCCCTCCTAGCGCAGTGGTAGAAAATCTGCCTGCCAATGTAGGAGGCATAGGTTTGATCCCTGATTCGGGAAGACCCCGCATGCATGGAGCAAGTAAGCCATAGTAGGCCACAACTGCCGAGCCTGTGCTTTACAGCCTGGGAACTACAACTGCTGAGCCCTCCTTTGGCAGCTATGGAAACCCACATGCCCCAGAGCCGATGCTCTGCAGCAAGAGAAGCCAGACGCCTGCATACCGCAACTAGACAGCAGCCCTGCTGGGTGCGACTAGAGAAAGGCCCGTGCCGCAGCAAAGACCCAGCACAGCCAAGAAATAGACAAATACAATTTAAAAAAGACTGGCAGCTGGTACTGTTTGGATTGGAAGCAGCTAGAAGACAGAGGAGGAGAATGATCTTGAACAAACGAGAGGGATGTGGCGAGATATGCACCATGTGTGATGACCAGCCAACCCACCAGTGAGAACCCCCTCATGGTTAAAACCACTGGCAGTCATTTTTCTAGACATATAGAAAAATGTATAGAAAAACCAGCATGTATATGTCCCCTATACATACTGTTTCGGCCAATTTAGCTTACAAAACACTTCTGCTTCTAGGTTTCTAAAGAGAATGTGCAAGCGTCAATATGGCAAAGCAGAGAAGCTTTAGAAATAAGTAAAGTATTTCCTTCATTTAGATTTGTATAAGGAACCGCACCATACTGCTGATGGAAAAAAAATGGGGGAGAGTGGCAAGTCCAACATTCAGAAGGTAATACACTTTTTCAGACCACCATTATGTGAAAAGGAAGAGCCAACTGTTTCACTAAGTGTTCCCAGTGGCTAGAATACTAAGGAATAGTTTTATTCCTTATAAATCGTGTATGCTGATGAAATTTAAGTGAAGCCATTTTATTAGATTATCACATTTCCCTTCCCTGAGCTTAATTTGTGATGGGATAAAGAGCTCATCTTTTTTCCCCCAATAGACTTCTCTTTTTACCACCAGGTGTCCAGCCTGATTTTGAGATCAAAGAATTTTATTTAACCTCTGGGTTGGATGTTGCATATTTCATTCATCTCCAAGCCAATTATGTGCAAATTCTGCCTTCTGAACCCTATCAGTGAGTCCCAGAGAACTCAAGGTTGGTCAGAGACGGAGAGGACTTTTGTCTGGTGTATTGTACTTCGTGTTTGCTTTGAAGCATTCAAAACCATTGCTTCCACTCATTATCATCAGAGAGGTGTGGAGGCAGCTCAGACATCCCCATCAGAGTGGAAAGGCTTTAGTGCTTCTCCTCCCTTTAATCTTTGTAAATGCAAAATGTATTTTGTTACGGGGACTTAAATTTTCATATCATAATGCATCAAAAGATTTGAAGTTATTTTTCTTCTCCAAAGGAATCTGTGATATCAATAACTGCATATTGTTTCTGTGCTGCAAATCAGACAACTTAGAGGAAAAAATTTTGTCATGTTTTTGAAAGGGCAGCACAAACCATGTTCATTATGGATCAATCTGACAGTTCATCCTCATGAACTTTAATGTTCCAACTGAGCAGCAGTTGGAAATGAAAGCAATGTAAAGATCAAACCTATGTGTTATGTGTACCACATTCAAGATCTTACTATTTAGATTGGAATAGATCATTCAAAGAAATTCTGTGGTTGAGCAGTGACTAATTTTTCTGAGAGTTTCTTCTGACTTACAGTAAGGTTCTTTGCTAGTTCATAAGTATTTAAACATAATTTTTCTAGGAAAAACTGGTTTTTTTAAAAGAGCACCTAAAGAAAAACACCAATACAGTATACTGACACATATATATGGAATTTAGAAGACAGCAATGATGAACCTATATGTGGGACAACAGGAGACACGGAGGTAGAGTGGACTTTTGGACTCTGAGGGAGAGGGGGGGGGGTGGGATGGTTTGGGAGAATGGCAGTGAAGCATGTGTATTTTCCTGTGGGAAACGAGGTGCTAATCTGTGTTTGGTGTAGGATGCAGGATGCATGGGGCTGATGCACAGGATGATTCAGGTAGAGGATGTGGGGTGGGAGGTGGGAGGGGGCTTCGGCATTGGGCGATTGTGTTCACCTATGGCTGATTCGTGTCAATGTATGGCAAAACAAATACAGTATTGTAATTAAAAAAATAAATAAATTTAATTTAAGAAGAAAAAAAAATAAAAGAGCACCTAATGAGCTTCCCTAGTTGCGGTAAATAATCTGCCTGCAGTGTAAGAGACTGCCTGCAATGGAGAGACAGGAGTTTTATCCCTGGGTTGGGAAGATCCCCTGGAGGAGGGTAGTAGTAGAGTGTATTGTTGATCACTCATTCCTGTCTGACTTTTTGGGACCCCATGGACTGTAGCCTGCCAGGTTCCTCTGTACATGGGATTCTCCAGGCAAGAATGCTGCTGGTGTGGGTTATCATTCTCTTCTCTAGAAGATCTTCCTGACCCAGGAATTAGGAAATAGCAACAAACTAGTATTCTTGCCTGGGAAATCTCATGGACAGAGGAACCTGGCTAGCTATAGTCCTTAGGGTCACAGAATTGGACACGAGTTAACTAAACCACCATCATAAAATATTTTAATTTATATGTCTCAGTCATAATAATATCTGATGTTTATATTTTGCAAGAAATTATGCACAAAAACATTTTTGTAATAATTGCTATTGACAAGGAGAATTGTTAAACCATATACTAAATAATCCCAGTCTAATCCAAATGCTCCTACGGAGAACCAATTGACCATTCTATTCAACTTTTTCATCAGGCAGTTCTGTAAGAGGAAATAAGCCAATCTAAAATAAGTGATTTTGTAATTATCAATTAAGAAAACAATAATAGCACCGTACATACCAGTATAAAACTATGCAATGCAAATTAATTAATTCACTGCTTTTCCTTAGGAAATTTAAATGTATAGTTAATTGAGCTAAAGTACCTGACTGCCCTGGGATAAGTTAATTTGTATTCATAGTGATTTTAGGTATATTATAAAGTTGATAACAAGTCGTCATTTATTTCTTTATTCTTATTTCATTCATTTATTTATTTAGACTGAAAATATCTTTAAAGATATGACTTAGATAAAAAGCTGAACTTCTCATTGAAACTAAATTTTTTTTACCTTGTGCTTAGTCATTCAGTCATGTCCAACTCTTTGTGACCCCATGGACAGTAGCCCGCCAGGCTCCTCTGTCCATGGGATTCCCCAGGCAAGAATACTAGAGTGGGTTGCCATGCTCTCCTCCAGGGGATCTTCCGAACCCTGGGAAGGAACCCAGGTCTCCCACATTACAGGTGGGTTTCATTGTCTGAGCTACTAGGGAAGCCGTGAGTTACAGGAAACAGTCAGAATATAGATAGATGGCACATTCTTTGGCTCAGGTTAATACTATGGGAGACACTTCAGTTCTGTTCCTTTTGATGGACTTCAGTTCAGTTCAGTTCAGTTCAGTTCAGTCACTCATTCGTGTCCGACTCTTTGTGACCCCATGAATCTCAGCACGCCAGGCCTCCCCTGTTCATTACCATCTCTCGGAGTTCACTCAGACTCACATCCATGACTCAGTGATGCCATCCAGCCATCTTATCCTCTGTCATCCACTTCTCCTCCTGCCCCCAATCTCTCCCAGCATCAGAATCTTTTCCAATGAGTCAACTCTTCGCATGAGGTGGCCAAAGTACTGGAGTTTCAGCTAAAGCATCAGTCCTTCCAAAGAAATCCCAGGGCTGATCTCCTTCAGAATGGACTGCTTGGATCTCCTTGCAGTCCAAGGGACTCTCAAGAGTCTTCTCCAACACCATAGTTCAAAAGCATCAATTCTTTGGTGCTCAGCCTTCTTCACAGTCCAACTCTCACATCCATACATGACCACAGGAAAAACCATAGCCTTGACTAGACGGACCTTAGTCAGCAAAGTAATGTCTCTGCTTTTGAATATGCTATCTAGGTTGGTCATAACTTTTCTTAGGGAAATGTAATTCAGGATAGAATTCCCCCAATAATAACAGCCATGTGGTTAGTTGAAGTTAGAGTAATTTTTTGTTTTTACAACTCGCAGTTTCAGGTGATGATTTTAAGATAAGAACATGATAAGGTTTTTAAAAATAATGTAATGATCTTTCACCATGTCTTAATGGTTTACATTCAAATAAATCAGCATTGAATGCCAAGTATAAGCAATGATAATAATGTATATAAACAGGCAGAATTTTAAAATAGAAATAATTAGTGAAATTCAATCTTCACATATTTGTGACTGAGAAAGAGAAACTAATTCATTCACTTCATTTGGAAGTGAATATATTAATTTCTAGGTAAGTAAGTAAGTGTTAGTTGCTCGGTTGTGCCCAACTCTTTGTGACCCCATGGACTGCAGCCCACCAGGCTCCTCTGTCCATGAGATTTTCAGGCAAGGATATTGGAGTGGGGTGCCATTTCCTTCTCCAAGGGATCTTTCCAACCCAGGGACTGAACCCAGGTCTCCTGCACTGTAGGCAGATTCTTTACTGACTGAGCTACAAGGGAAGCTTGTATTAATATTAAAAATATCAATTTCTAGGTTAGAGCAATTTATTTTATAGCTTGTATCTTTATACCCAAAGAGAAAATGTAAGCATTCAAGAACATAAAATTTTATTTTCAATTAAAAAAATTTTTAGTTGGAGGAAAATTGCTTTACAATGCTGTGTTGGTTTCTGCCATACAATAGTGCGAATCCGCCGTAAGTACACATATATCCCCCTCCCTGTTGAACTTCCCTGTCACCCCCTACCCCATCACACCCCTCTAGGCTGTCACAGAGCCCTGGGTTGAGCTCCCTATGTCCTGCAGCAACTCCCCACTAGCTGTCTACTTTCCATATGGGTGTATGTTCCAGTGCTACTCTCTCAATTCATTAAAAACACAAAATTCTAGAACCGTAAGGACTTATGTAGTCTAGGATCTGTCAGGTATCAGTCAGGATGCTTTTGGCTGCAGGTCACGGAAAAGCCTGCCTCAAACTGTCTCCAACTGGCTTACACAACAGTGTTTATTATCTCACAGAAAAAAATTCTGAGGTAGGCTGTACCCCTGGTGTGATATGACAGTGCCCCTGAAGCTCTCTGATTTTGATTTGATTCTGCCAAGTGCTGGTTTGCTGTTCAGATTGGCAGCGAGGTAGCTGCCAATGGCCCAGGTCCCTAGAATTCAGAGGGGCCTGTGACACCATTACTTTCCTACTTTTCTTTTTCCAGGAGGAAGTAACCCTTTCCCAGTTGCTTCTTAGCAGAAGGCCTCTCATTTCTTGGTTGGGCCAGAGGCCAGAGATGCAGAATTACATCTTACATACCAGTTACATTGGTATAGAGGGATCCTGGTCACCTCTGGAGCTGGGAATATCTACCTCCTCTGAGTCATGTGGTGTTGGATGGTCAACTGATAAAGCTGGGGTTGCTTTTGAAAGGCAGAAATAGACGCTGAGTTTGTTGTTCAGTCACTAAGTCGTGTCTGATGCTCTGTGACCTCATGGACTGCAGCATGCTAGGCAATCATTATTCATTTTGCAGATAAGAAAATAATGGCCTGGAGAATGCATATAATGTATTCATGTTACAAACTGAGAGCCGTTTAGCCCAGTATATTTAGTCCAACATTACTTACAATTTTTCCCAGTGATTAAAAAAAAAAAAAAACCAATGTCACTCAGTTCATACTTGTATTTGCAAATGAAGAGAAACTTTACCTGAGTGTCTAAAGTTGAATGAAAGCTGAAACAACAAATCAGTTTGGTTTTATACTTCCTCAGGGAAGATATATCTGATCTTGCCATGTGCCCACCACAGACTCCTCTTAGGACTTTTCATAGAGTTTTTATTTGTATGATTGCTTCATTGTAAGTTGTTCCTTTTATTAAATACTATAATTGAACATTCAACAAAAAAAATGCATAAATCAAATCCTGAGATTTTTTTTTTTAATCCTCAAATCATGATATATTTTTAAACTCTGCTGTGTTTTCCAGTATGAGTAGATGGTGCTACTAGTAGATGGTAGCTACTATGTGGGTGTTACTAGACATGGTCTCAGGTCCTGAGATAGCTGGGGAAGGTAGACATGTAAAAATAACAATATGAGATAGTCTATGTCATATGTTAGATGAACACTACAGATAATAAGTGCCATAATAAGATTTCAGGAAAGTCTAGGGAAGAGAACAATGATATTTGGAGATTGTTTCATAAAGAATGGAAAATGTGGGCTGAAAATGGAAGGAAAGGTGGAACTTACATCAGTGGAAAGGAGAAATTCCAACCCAGGAAGGTGAATCAAGGAAAAGGATTTGATTTCTTTTAGGAGCAAAAGATAGATGAGTTTACTGGAAGGTGTTTTATTGTTGGGAGCGAGGGAGACTGAGATGGTAGACTATTTGGAGAGCTACTGAAGCTTTCAGAGCAGGATTTTGACATAAAGGAATCAATATTTACAAAGACTAATTTGAAAAACATATGTAGGATGGAACTCAAAGAAGAAAATTTGCGGTTAGGTGGTATAGTAGCCCAACTATAAATAAATATTCAAAAATAAATGAAAGAAATGGGTATGAAAGGAAAGATTAAACAATTTTGCAGAATGAAGACAGTACAAAATAACTGATTGAGTATAGGTGGTAAGATAACCCGGAAGCAAAACTTTCAGATGCTGAGATCTGAAAAACAATGGAATCCACTAAGAGAAATAGCAAAATCCAGAAGTGAGTTCTCTTTTTCAGAAATGATGATTAGTTTTGTGTTAAGTGGTCTAGGTTTGCAGAGTCCACGGGTTGCTTAGCTTCTAGGCAGCTAGAGATGTGTCTGCAAATTTCAAAATTAGCCGAGATGGTGCTACAGATTAGTGAGAATGTGTGCAAGTAATAGTCAAAATCACTTGAGAGTTGGAGACTTGCAGCACTTAGCAAAACACCGGCATATGTGTATCTCACGCATTGAATCGAAACTAAATTATAGCAGCTAGGATACTTTGGGTCGGCAGTGACAGAAACCCATTAGATATTGACTGAAAGATTGAACATGTGGACTCATGTAACAGCATACCTGAGACAGGACTGACTTTAGGCATGGCTGGATCAATATGTTTACATGGTTATGGGTTTATCTCTATCTTTAAGTTCTATGGTAGCTTAAGAATGAGGATAAATTTTTAGAAAATAAAATTTCTTTTGCTCTAAGAGAGGAGTTGGGATGCTAGGCAGGCAAATATAATACTGGTCTGCCATAGGACTTATGGGGTTTCCCAGGTAGCAAGAGACATGTTGGATCCCTAGGTTGGGAAGATCCCCTGGAGCAGGAAGTGGCAACCACTTCAGTATTCTTGCCTGGGAAATCCCATGGACAGAGGAGCCTGATGGACTACTGTCCTTGGGCTCGCAAAGAGGTAGACACAACTGAGCCTAGGACTTACGGGGAAATCTTATAGTAAAGCTGAAACCTGGGCCTAAGACATACTTACATTTCTAGGGCAGGAGTAAGGAGGGGCCAGTGAAGGAGAAGCGAATCAGCAGGGAAGGCTGAGCTCTGACTGCGATGCACAGGTGGGAACTAATCAGCTTCATTTCCTGATCCACCATTTCTGTGTAAGGCCACTGAGGATAAGGTATAGTCTCCTGGAGAAAGCATATGAATGTCTCCATCCCTGCGGGGTAGGTTCTTTTCAGTAATTTAGAAATACAGTGAGACAGTCAAAAGTCCAGAGACTATGGTGCAAAAGCTATTTCTAACCTTCTTACATCTTTCATTACCAGGTTGAAAGCCTGTGACTTAGACATTTCAAGAAGAAAAATATCCTATGTAAATGATGTATAGTGTGACTTCGGTAGTTCAGGCTTTTAAAACAGTTTTCAGAAGAAAGAGAGGGAAGAGGACAAATGTCAGTACGCGGTGACTTCCAGCTCTACTTTTTCTTTACGTATTTTAAAGTCTCTCCAGTTATTACTTAACTTCGTTCAGCTCAGCAGCAGGCTGGCCTTGCTCTGTTATCACTCTGGCATCCACCCTCTGACCTGCATTTTGCTTCCTTCCCTGGGAGGTTGGAAGGCCCTGCCACTGCTGAGTGAGCCAGGAATATGGCAGGGGTTCTGCATCATCTGAGTGATGTGGCCACAGTCCGAGGATGCTCTGTGTCTTCATCAGGGACCTTCCTGACATAGAGTAAGTGCTCAGCAGATATATTTTCTTATTACTATGATTATTAAAAAATTCTGTCCACTTGGCAAATGCCAATACTTGGTAGATTATTCTTTTTAGGAACTCACCTATTTTATGATCTTATTTCTCTCCGTGAAATGATTCTCATGCCCCAAGAGCAGGTTAGTTTCTTTGATGCTGGTCAGATCACTATTGCTTGACCTGAACCTGACTTTTAATGAAGGTTTTACTTTCTAAATATTCCTTCTTGCTTCTGTTTTTAGTGATTTCAGTCCTTTTTTATTTGATTTTACAGTTTTTAGGGCTATAATTTCTTCCCGCCATACTTATATATTTGATTTACTTTTTGAGTTACATTTATTCCATGTAAACTGTAAAACCTACAATATAGAATGTGTCTATATGTTAGTGTATTTCCACATATACATAGACCCCCCCCAAAAAAAAAACACACTCACATGTGTACAGCTATCAATAATTGAAGCTTTAATGAGACAGAAGTTGTGTGCATGCCATTTCTTGGCAAGAATAACCATTTAAAAGACACATCTCAGAGATGTATCTTTTTCTGGAAACATACTCATAACAGCTGTGATTATCATGATTTACTGTGAGCTGACCATGCGCTGAGGACTGTGCGAAGTGATTTACATGTCATCTTACTCCCTTCACTTTGACAGTAACCCTCTGGGGGTGGTGGTGTCCTTCTTTTATATATGTGGGGGCTGAGGAGCTGAGATGCCAGTTAGGAAGTGACAGAGCCAGGACCCACACATGGGCAAGTCTGTCTCCCATGATATGCTCTTAGCTGCTGCGCAGAGCACACCTGTACATCTTTACATTTGCGAACCAAATGAAACCAGACAAAAACCACTGTTAAAAAGGCATCCTGTAGAATAGAAGGGATTTATTATGTTGCTCTTTCAATTTAGTGTCCTGATGCTTGTATATTAACATATAAAATCAATAAACGCTTATACGAAGAATTTCATTGTACTCAGATTACCACTGTATCCTTTTCGAAGATCCGTCAGTATGTGTATTTTACTCTCCTAGATGTTTTCTTCATTGTGGACCACAACTTAAAAAAAAAAAAAAATTATTCTTGTTCCTTTGAGTTATATTGATAGTTCCTGATAGTTTCTCTATAGAATATATGCTCTTCTGGATAGATTTATAGGTATATGTGATGTGTTTCCAGGATAGGTTAGTGATTGGGAAATGTAGTGGCTTTGAAAGCATACCCTGCAAAAATGCATGTGCTGAGATGCAGATTGCTCTAATTTTCTGCTGAAATGTCTGTCTCTGCAGGGAGTGTTACTCTCCAGGGTTCAGCCATCAGAAATCAATTCACCTCATGGAGATTAGTGAAGATTAAGAACAAATACCAAGTCCAAAATCAATGTGATGTGATCATGTTTATCTGTACAAGTACTGGCAGGTTTTGGTCACTGAGAAATTACATAAATTAAAAAAATGGTTTAGGTGAGACTTCGCCAACAGAAAACTAATTTGATTTCTCTTCTAAGGGAAGATATTTAGAAAATGAATTCCAGCAACCACCCTAGTATATAAGCAAGAATACTTTGTGTCTGTTTCTTATTTGATAAGAACTGTGCTGTTCTTTCTGTAAAACTCAGCAGCTTACAAAACATGTCATAACTTAAACTGGCATATACAAGCAAGAAGTGGCAAATGTTCCTCAGCGAATTTCCAAGGGATTGAAATATTGCCCAAGCCTTTTCGAAGACAAGAGATAATATATTCTTTTGGACTGCCAAAGGAAGATATTATTAAATACAAAGGCAAGATATTTTGAAATTGCTCAGCAAGCCATTGTTTTAATATGTTGCTTCTTTATCCAAAGCTTTAGTACTATTTTCAATGGATCATTGGATTTCACAGAGAAACATTAGGATTTTTTTCAAGTTTTGGTAAATTAAATCTGGAAGATTTTGGCTTGCAGCACTACTAGATTCTGAGATATTCCTGGAGCCTGAAGTCAAGTATCTACATTTCTCTTGATTACTTCTGTTTGGGGTATTGTGAAATAATTGCGAAAAACAAAACAAAACACTTTCTATCTTTTCACCATATTTATTTTCCAAAAAGGAGCCCAAGCACTGACATTTTAGATAATGAATGCACTTTCAACATATTCAGTTATAAACAATATAAATATTGAAACAAAGCCAACATTTATACAACCAAGAAAAATTCCTAGGCTCATGTCTGTTACCAGTCTTGTTTAGGTTTATCTCACTCATGCTGGGTGAAGATCAAGTTTTGTTTACTCTTGTTTTTGATGTGATGAAAAAGTATTTCAGAAATATATTCCTTGAATAGCCCCCAAAGTTTTTTTTTTTTTTCTTCTTATTTTGAAGTCTTACTATCCTTTGAAGCAGGGTTGTAAACTTAAATGTCTATGGGACTTGACAGGGGAAATTCATGAGTGAAGATGGAGACAGTTGTAAACCTGATCCCCTGTTTGAGGAGATCAGTTGCCCAAAGACATGCTGGCCCATGGAAATTCAAAGCCAATGTCAGACTGTCATTTTCTTTTTTTTTTTTGGAAAGAAAGCAGATTCCATTATTATTGAGAAATATCCTGAATTCTTTATGCTATAGACTCATATATTTAAGCAATAATGTGTAGGCAAAAAAAAAAAAAAAAAACACAATCTATGAACCATATGTGACCTGAAGACCACAGATTTGCAAATTCTTGACTAAGTATGAAGCCATCAGATCTCTTTATCAAATATTATTTATTGAGAGCTTGGTTGTATTTTCTGGCAGGCCTGTTGGTATTTATTAGTATTCTGATGCTCTGTTTATTTCTCTGTTTTTGAATCTCACCATTTCCATTGTATCCCCAGTTTGCACATGAAGTTCTTGGATTAAAAAGGGAGAATTTGACATAGCAAAAGGTTCAGTTTTGGTTCTTTATCTTACCTCTAACCAAGTGTTGGTATCAGAGATTCTTTTTCCTGAGATATTCTTTTTTCTTATATTCCACGCATAGTCATTTGTTTTCTGCCTAGTTTACTATTTCTAAATGTATGCCCAGAAACCAAGTCTTTATAGGATTGGCCTTATGTTGTTAAACTGTGTGGGGTTTAATGTTCAACCCTTGTTCCCCATGCTATAGTTTCATGTCTTCCATTATTTGGCAGATTTCACTTTCTGCCTTCCTTAATCTTCACTGACTCAGTCTAAAATTTTAATTGCTATTCAGAACCTCTCTATTTCTTTGTTCTATCCCTGATACCCGTGACTTGCTTATCCAGATTTTTCTGGATTCTGGGTTGTACATGCCTGGCTAGACTTGCTGTATTTAATTAAAACTCTTTCTACATTGGTATTAAAGATGTTTGAGTGCCCTGGTTGATCGGCTCTTGCTCTTATTAACCCTTCATGTCTGGCTATGCTATCAGGTGAAAAAACCTTGAGAGAGTGGTACTTTTAGAACTTCAAAGGAACTGGCAACCCACTGCAATGTTCTTGCCTAGAGTATTCCGTGGACAGAGGCGCCTGGTGGGCTAAAATCCATGGAGTCAAGAGTCGGACACGACTAAGCAACTTTCTTTCACTTTCTTATTGTAGGGGAAAAAAAGGAGGATACAATCTTGCTATCTGTATATTGTCATGCTATTCAAGTGGTCTTACTCCTTATTCAGTTACATTGGTGGTTATTTCATAAGTATAGCTAATTGATACAAAAAATTGAGATTTTAACTTCCTGCTGATTTATGAAAGAATAAATCCCAGTGTTGGTAGAATGTGAAAGGTACCAAACTATTAAAACCCTCTTGTGGAATTGAAAGAAAAGATGTAAAGGTTGCTGGAATGATTAAGGTATTACCTGTTAAAATCCCCTTCAGAGTGTCACATCTCTTTGGGATTATTCTCAAAGAATACATTAGCTCCTAATGTATTATTACTTGGATCAGTGAACTTGATCAACAGCCCCAAAAGCTGAACATTGATATGGAAATTTCCTTTGAAAATCAGTTTCTGAATTCCAAGTTCCAGAAAGCTCTAAATTATTGGTATTTTCCTATAACCTCCACCACACTTGTCATGTTGATTCATTTTGTTTGTGAAGAAGGGAGAATATGATCAATAACTTATGCCATCCTTCTTCTGTGCCCTCTCTGCACATCTGCGAGAAACTGGGAAAGGTGAGCAACAAAGTACTAAGTAGTTTGAACCTGGAGTGTTCTCAGGTGCATAACTAAATCCTCCATTAAAGATATGTGAAAGTTAGATCCAATAAGTTGATTGGGTATGCACCAAGAATTTCAACTACAGTGAGGTAGAAAATAAACTGCTAGAAATGTTGATTATAGACCGTGTGCCTTCTGTGGCTTCATTTTTATATACCATGTCCTATATACATCTATTTCAGAAGGTAAAGAAGTTCCTATTTTTACAGTATTCTAATCTCAAGAAACAGATATAAATATTTAAATAATAGTATGCATATATATGGAAATAACCTGTGATCTATAGCTAAAAACACATACTGATATTATATATGCGTGTATGGCATTCTGTGGCAAACGGGTGTCTGTCATTTGGTTTGCCTACATGGCTTTTATTTTATTTATCTATGGAGGTCTTTGAGAAGAACTTATCACATTTGGCTTTGCTTTACTGGGGATTAATGTTTGGTGGCGTAGGGATGTGGGCATCGAAGAATTTTGGACTCTTAAGGGAGGAGTAATTATAAGGAAATGTGACTTTCTGAAAAATTAAAGAGAACCAGACTAGACACATTTCTTTGAATAGCAGCTTTATATTAGCATCTTGGAAGCTTAATTATTTACTTTGATGGACTTTCATAAACAGTTTTACATTTGTAAGGAAATTGTCCTTTTAAGCCGTAAGTATATTTTGGAATTATTTTCAGTGGTATCAGATAGTGAGTCTTTCAAGATAAATTTGATCTTCAAAAGAGTAAAAAGACATTGGATATTAATGATGAAAGATAAAGTAGGCTATAAAAATAGTAATATAGTTGGTATATTTTTAAAACACACAGGTTTCAGATAATGAGGCTGATTTTCTCATGTACTCAATAGGAGAGTTTTGCATGCAATTAAAAATAATTTCAAACACATTTTGGATAATGTCAATATCAGTGAATAAGTACAAGTGTTTCCAATATGATTTTTAAAGGAAAATATTTATTCAGGTATGTAAGGTTGTTTTTTTTTTTTTTAAATCTTATTTATACTTCCTAGAGAATGACTTGGTGAAGGCAATGGCACCCCCACTCCAGTACTCTTGCTTGGAAAATCCCATGGACGGTGGTGCCTGGCAGGCTGCAATCCATGGGGTCGCTGAGGGTTGGACACGACTGAGTGACTTCAATTTCACTTTTCACTCTCATGCATTGGAGAAGAAAATGGCACCCTACTCTAGTGTTCTTGCCTGGAGAATCCCAGGGACGGGGGAGCCTGGTGGGCTGCCCTCTATGGGGTCGCACAGAGTCAGACACGACTGAAGCGACTTAGCAGCAGCAGCAGCAGCAGCAGCAGCAGCAGCAGCAGCAGCAGCAGCAGCAGCAGAGAATGACTAGCAAAGAGATAAATCTGAATCAAGATAAAGTAACAAATGAACAATAGTATAAGATTTTCAGGTAAAATACTGGATGCTCATTTAAATTTGAATTTCAGATAACACAATTTTTTACTAGAAGTATACAAATTTGTCACATGTAATATGTGGACCTACCTATAAAAATTATTTCTTATTTACCTGAAAATCACATTTAACTGGGAGTCCACTGGTTTTATTTACTAAGTTTGGTGATCTTAAATGCTGATCAACTGTTTCTTTATTTTCGCAGAGACTCATTTAGGGTGCCTTCTTTGTGGCAATATGGCCCTATACCTGGAAGAAATTTATAGAATTCATGTTGTGTATATTCTAGCAGAGGAGATAAGAAATATGTGAATAACTGTATATCTAAAGAAACTACATTAAATGCTCCAAGAAGGATGCAAGCAATGAAATGTCAAAGAATAAAGTGGTTATTTCTGGTTGAGGAAACCAGGAAAGGGACAGTTGAGTTACTATTGGGTTTTGACCTAAAAGGATTGTTGAGTTTTTACCCATCTGGAGATAGGGAAGAACAACACTGGGATAAGTATTAACATGTGGAGATATTAGACATATTTAAGGAACCACAGTTCGGGTAGAGCAGGGGCCCTAAATTCAGAATGCATCAGAATCATCCGGAGGGCTTGTTTAAACACACTCCCTGAGTCCAACCCCCAGAGTTTCTGGTTGTTTGGCTGGTGTGGGCAGAGAATGTTCATTTCTAACAAGTTCTCAGGTGGTGCTGATGCTGCTTATGGTGACCAAACTTAGATAACCATACCCTGGAGTGTGGGTGTCGGTGACAGATGGTAAATAAGTGTGGAAATATAGGTCGGACCCAGAGGGCTTTGACTCTCATGCTAAGGAGCTTGAATTTCACTTAATTGAAGTGAGGAGCCATTTAAAGGCTGGTGGGCAGAGTGACGTATCAGATTGTGCTTGTGAAAGGTTTATCTGGCGGCAGTGTGTGGGACTGAATGAAAGGAACACTGACAGACCGAAAAAAAGGATAGTAAAATATCTGGTGCATGCACGATTTACAATAGCTGAAACATTAAACAACCTAAGAGTCTGTTGATGGATGGATAAAGAAAAGGTTACACTCACACACACACAGCTAAGAGCTATCAGAAAAAAATAAAATTTTGCTCCATATTTTAAAATATTAGATCACTTTCCATTTTCACTCTTAAATATTTCTGTAATACATATCTTTATATCTGGACCTTGTGCACATCCTTAATAATTTATTTCTTAGGGAAGTATGTTTTCATATACTAAGCTGCTTTTCAATACACAGAATCAAATGCCATTTTATGAAGATGATGCATGATTTAAAGTTAGACCCAGAATTTTAATGCATAGTTTGAATCAAGGCTTTCTGTTGACAGCATGTTTTGCTTTGCAATATAGAATCATAGAGACTGCCCACAGCTTAAGGTGAAGGGGTCAGCATTGTAATTTACATTATATTGGCTACATATGCTCAGAGCAGCTCAGGCTAAGTTATCCAGGTTTTTTTTTTTTTTTAACATTATCCCCTGGGCATTCATGTTTATTGATAATGTGTAATTATAGAGCAAGAGATTAGTTTTATAGTGTTGATACATCACTATAACTCTTATCTGTAAAGTGTACTCAAACTTTACTTTGGAGTAAATGGACAAAGTTCACGATAGAAATATTTAGAGATAGGTAAAGTATTGATTAGTAATCTATTCATAATCTACTCACTGGCAAAATTAGCATCAGTTCAGTTCAGTTCAGTTCAGTCGCTCAGTTGTGCCCGACTCTTTGCAACCCCATGAATTGCAGCACGCCAGGCCTCCCTGTTCATCACCATCTCTCAGAGTTCACTCAGACTCACGTCCATCGAGTCCGTGATGCCATCCAGCCATCTCATCCTCAGTCGTCCCCTTCTCCTCCTGCCCCCAATCCCTCCCAGCATCAGAGTCTTTTCCAATAAGTCAAGTCTTCGCATGAGGGGCCAAAGTACTGAACTTTCAGCTTTAGCATCATTCCTTCCAAAGAAATCCCAGGGTTGATCTCCTTCAGAATGGACTGGTTGGATCTCCTTGCAGTCCAAGGGACTCTCAAGAGTCTTCTCCAACACCACAGTTCAAAAGCATCAATTCTTCGGTGCTCAGCCTTCTTCACAGTGCAACTCTCACATCCATACATGACCACAGGAAAAACCATAGCCTTGACTAGACGGACCTCAGTCAGCAAAGTAATGTCTCTGCTTTTGAATATGCTATCTACGTTGGTCATAACTTTTCTTCCAAGGAGTAAGTGTCTTTTAATTTCATGGCTGCAGTCACCATCTGCAGTGATTTTGGAGCCCCCAAAATAAAGTCTGACACTGTTTCCACTGTTTCCTCATCTATTTCCAATGAAGTAATGGAATCGGATGCCATGATCGTCGTTTTCTGAATGTGGAGCTTTAAGCCAACTTTTTCACTCTCCTCTTTCACCTTCATCAAGAGGCCCTTTAGTTCCTCTTCACTTTCTGCCATAAGGGTGGTGTCATCTGCATATCTGAGGTTATTGATATTTCTCCCAGCAATCTTGATTCCAGCTTGTTTTCTTCCAGTCCAGCGTTTCTCATGATGTACTCTGCATAGAAGTTAAATAAGCAGGGTGACAATATACAGCCTTGACGTACTCCTTTTCCTATTTGGAACCAGTCTGTTTTTCCATGTCCGGTTCTAACTGTTGCTTCCTGACCTGCATACAGATATCTCAAGAGGCAGGTCAAGTGGTCTGGTATTCCCATCTCTCTCAGAATTTTCCAAAGTTTATTGTGATCCACACAGTCAAAGGCTTTGGCATAGTCAATAAAGCAGAAAGAGATGTTTTTCTGGAACTCTCTTCCTTGTTCAATGATCCAGTGGATGTTGGCAATTTGATCTCTGGTTCCTCTGCCTTTTCTAAAACCAGCTTGAACATCAGGAGTTCACGGTTCACGTATTGCTGAAGCCTGGCTTGGAGAATTTTGAACATTACTTTACCAGCATGTGAGATGAGTGCAATTGTGCATAGTTTGAGCATTCTTTGGCATTGCCTTTCTTTGGGATTGGAATGAAAACTGACCTTTGCAGTCCTGTGGCCACTGCCAAGTTTTCCAAATTTGCTGGCATAGTGAGTGCAGCACTTTGACAGCATCATCTTTCTGGATTTGAAACAGCTCCACTGGAATTCCATCACCTCCACTAGCTTTATTCATAGTGATGCTTTCTAAGGCCCACTTGACCACATTCCAAGATGTCTGGCTCTAGATGAGTGATCATATCATCATGATTATCTGGGTCGTGAACATCTCTTTTGTACAGTTCTTTCGTGTATTCTTGCCACCTCTTCTTAATATCTTCTGCTTCTGTTAGGTCCATACATTTCTGTCCTTTATCGAGCCCATCTTTGCATGAAATGTTCCCTTGGTATCTCTAATTTTCTTGAAGAGATCTCTAGTGTTTCCCATTCTGTTCTTTTCCTCTATTTCTTTGCATTGACCACTGAAGAAGGCTTTCTTATCTCTTCTTGCTATTCTTTGGAACTCTGCTTTCAGATGCTTATATCTTTCCTTTTCTCTTCCTTTGGTTTTCTCCTCTCTTCTTTTCATAGTTATTTGTAAGGCCTCCCCAGACAGCCATTTTGCTTTTTGCATCTCTTTTCCATGGGGATGGTCTTGATCCCTGTCTCCCGTACATACTCATTTATAAAGTACTGATTATCTTCATAATAAGGCTCAATTATTCATTTTGGAATCTTTAAGAGTAATTTGGCAGAGGGTTATCTAGAGTATTTATGTTTTATATATTTTGTCTTCAAGTGCCTTTCTATAGTTAAGATGTATGGTGTCTTAAAAGTGAATTAGGTTCATAGGGTTTCCAAACCATTCACTAAAATTAAATACATAACATGAATTGAGGGATGTTTGGGGGCTGGCTCAAATGGTGAGCGATGGCTGAAATCCCCAACAATTGGAAAACCATGGATAGGTGTCAGAGAGTCATGCATGCAGTATTTCTGCCTTTCTTCTGTGTTTTCCTCACTCAGAAAAACCAGTTCCAGGTAATCTTTCTGAGACTATGAGCTTCCCTAATGATATGTAGAAATTCTGTCCCATTGCTCATCCTATTGGTGCCCACAGCCCTCCACTTCCTTCTTGTCATGGAACTTTGAGAAAATCAAGAGTTGTCTTCCTGGGTTGGGGCAGGGGAATGACTATATATATATATATATATATATATATATATATATATATATATATGTATATATATCACAGAATCTAGGCTAGAATGTTAAAAGTAGCAGTAAAATGTAATATTCCAACAATTCTACTAAGCATGAGAAAATATTTAGGCAGAAGGAGAGTGAGTTCTAGTAGCTACTTAAAATGAGAATTGTTGGCTCTGACAAGATTTTAGAGATCCTCTTTCTTAACTTTGTCATTTTGTCAACAAGAGGCATTGATTCATTCACGTCTCTGATGAGACTGAGCTAAGGACTTATATTCCCTTTGTATCCATTCAGTTGTCACCAATGGGACTGCTATACTTAAGAAACATCTATGCTAAGAGGAAAAGCTGTGTTTAACTGTAGATGGTGGGAGGAGTAGAAAAGTTAATTACTTATTTTTTCTCACTCAAGAATAAATACTATTTTTTTGCAATCCTTTTGATCCTGGCCATCATCTAAATTCTTTCCTTGCTGTAAGTGTTTAGTTCCCTGTGTTTGATTTCTTCCCCCAATGGAAACAGCGCTCTAATTATATAATGAAATCCAAAGGGGAAATTGGGTTTGCTTACAGAAATTTGCTCTGTAACCAACTTTGTGAAAAGTTTTTATCCTGCAAAGTGAGATATGCTGATATTAGTAATATCAGGGATGTAGGATGTGTTGCCTACACCCTGAGCTTTGCCAGTGGCAGTTATTAAATAGGCTTTTCAAATCTCCGTGGCTGTTACTCTCCCAGAATATTTTTAAGAGATTTAAAAATCTATGGTCTAATATGATTAGGAAGTTCAAATATTAATTTTACTTGTTATTCTGCAGATTTATTCAAAGTGATCTGGGTTAGCCAGAGGCTCCTCTCTACTTTAAAGGGTTCTGAATGAATGTCCTTAGAGTACAGTGTAATGGAAATGGAGAATGAACAGTGAACAGGACAGATGAGTGAGTGTATGCTTCGAGTTATAGGAATCTCCACCCTCTTTCCCAGCTAGATACACATCTGGAATGGCTTGGGTCAGGAAATGTGCTTGGTCTTGGCAGTCTTGGAGGACCCAACCCTGGCTTCTGTGTGGGTTGTTGGCATTTTAAGTAGAGGGAGTTGTTTCTAGTGTTTCCGTGGGGATTCTGCTCCCTTCTAATGAAAACAGCTTAGGCTAAACAGAATGCATGTGAAAGTGAACCAGAAGCCCTGGTTTCTCTCTGGGTGCAACCCTGTAGTACTGTAATACTTTTACGACTTGTATTAGAAACCTAGGTTCACCTTTAGTTTAAACTGGAAGTACTCAGCACAGTTAGCCTGTACTGTAATAGGCAGGCAGGAAGTACGTAACTGCCACTCACTTTTTCCATCAAGCGTCATAAAGTTGATTTTTGTTTTGACTCCTCAAAAAGTGTTTTTGCCTCCGTTTTGTTGGGTTTGGAGTCTTTCCAAGCATTAAGGGTTCACATTTGGAATTTGAAAAGCTATATTTCTTGCTACTGGTATGAAGGACTTATAACATCAGTAGCTGGAAACTAGCAGCTGTTAGAATTGGTACAGCCCAAAGATGTACTTGGTGGCCAGCCTGGTAAAATATAACCAGTCGTCAGCATTTAAATTCTGGGACATCTCCCATATATGTAGGTTTCTGACTTCTAATGCTTAGGCAGTAGGGCTTCCCAGGACCTGTATTTCTGAATGACAATATCTGGCAGGAGGAGCAGAACTGGGGGCCCTGGTCAGATGGGTCACAGGCATCTTTGTACATTACCATTCTCTATCTGGTCTGCTCATGTGTTTATACTTCTTACCTAATCCTTCAGGCACTTGAGCTGCAGATTTGACTATTGGTTTCCCTAAGTAGACAGAATGAGACGTGTGAACATGTCAGAGCTGGGTTCAATCCCAGTTTCTCTCTTTCCCAAAGCTGTGAACAGTTGCAACTCTCCAGCTTCTATGAGCTGTTTATTAATAGGGAATATCTCTTCCTAAGTGTGTGGCGAGTTTTAAATAAAATAGATGGAGAGCCCAAATCAGTGTTCTCCTCATATTAGACTCTCAGTGACAATGTATCCTTCCACCTTCATGGTGTCATAAATTCTGTTTTATGACTGTTCATACTGAAGTGAGAGTAGATGCTACTTTTAACTTCATACATTTGCTTTGAAAGGACTGCCTCAAAGTATTCACTACCCTGGTTGTCCTTGAGACCTAGAGCCTTTCTCACCTTTTCTATATCCCCCGGACTTGTGAGAACTTGTTAAAATGCTGCCTTTTAACTTGTGTATCCACTGGCGTACATTGTGACTTTGATTTGGATTCCCATTAAAGTTTGGTTAATACACACTAAAAAAAAAAAAAAAAAAATTGCCCTAAGGTGAAAATTAAGAAAGTAATAATCATTCTGATGGTATTTGAAACATTGACCTCCTAGTCTTTCTCTCTGACCCTCAGTTCCCTTCCTTAAAATGAGGATACAGCATTTAGCACTTAAGGACAGAGGAGCCTGGGGGCTGCAGTCCATGGGGTCGCTGAGGGTCGGACTCGACTGAGCGACTTCACTTTCACTTTTCACTTTGATGCATTGGAGAAGGAGATGGCAACCCACTCCAGTGTTCTTGCCTGGAGAATCCCAGGTTCGGGGAGCCTGGTGGGCTGCCGTCTGTGGGGTTGCACAGAGTCGGACACGACTGAAGCGACTCAGCAGCAGCAGCAGCAGCAGCATAATGCTAAATAGACCCCAAAGTGTCAGTGCTCAGCCCTACGGAAGCTGATTTCTCTCATTCATGCAAGTGTATCAAGTATTTGAACAGGTAATAGGGCAGATTGTCTCCGTGCAGTGGTTATTACAACCTTAAGCACACATCTTGAAAGGTCAAAGATCTTTTTCTAATGCCTGAAAGGAAAAACAAACAAACAAAAAGCAATGGAGGAAGACTGTGTAAAAGATTGTTAGGTGCTAAGCTTGGAAGGGTTGCACTTCCTTCCGGTCACATGGCGGCAGCTGACTGCAGAGTGGTCTGGGCAGGGCACCCCGTTGCTATGTCTGGGGGATCAAAACCTTTCGGTGGAAGATAGCTGTCCCTCCCACATCCAGCCATGAGAGTGAGGCCTTCGTCCCTCGGTGCCTTCCATACTCCTTGCCCCTTCCAGCAAATGGTAGTAGCTCTTGTTTTGTCGCAGGTGTGATGCATTATCACTTGCCATGAGCGGGCCTCCAAATGCCATTGTCAAGTTATTGAGTGACTCAGACTTTCTGAAAGTAAAATTGAAATTAAATTCTATAGTCATCATCCTGGAAATTGAGGTTACCTAGGAGTATAAAGGGTGGATAAACTATTGGACATGCCATTTTTGTTCATCAGAGCGCCACACTGGTCAAGATAAAGTTCAGTGTTTTGTTCCCACATTAGTAAGTTGCCTTTATTGTCTATTATCATTTTCCCCAGCTTTATTTCTTAAACTTAAGAATTTTACTTTCATAAGTAGTGTAGGATTTAAGACAAAAGCCGGAATCAAATTACCTTTGTGTTCCCAGTATACTGGGAAACCCCATTTCTGTTAATACATTTGTTTTTCTATTTAAAAATAATTTTCAATAGAAAATAATGTTTCTAATTTTACTTTTGGAAAACATCTTTGAATAGCATTTAGTAGTATGTTTCCTTGTAGTAGGTCAATTGAACACAAAGGGAATGAGCTTAAGGCTAGTGAGTTTGAGTTTGAAAATTGGTGAAAATACGCTACTGGATTTGAAATGTTGATGTGATGCAAATGCCTTTATTTCTAAATAGAAGTCAATTTTAAAATATAATTCAATTTTATATGTTCCTAGAAATATTCACGGAGTGCTTGATGAGTACCTGTAAATAAACTGCTGTGCCAGAAGCTTTGTAAGACAAAGATAAAGAAACACAGGCTGAGTCAGAGGAAGAAACTCTGTAAAACAACCTAGAAGGACATTTCCCCAGAACAATGAAACCCATATGCTACAGGAGACGGGCATCTGGTCTACCTTGGGTTAGTTTGGATGTGATGGGCAAGACTTCTTTGAGTAAAAGAAAAGGCAGGTAAAGATGGTCCAGGTAGGGAAATAAAAGAATATTGCAGAAGAGGAAGCAGCATATGCAATGGCACTAAAGTAAGAGAGGAAAACCTTCAAGTATGAGAGTGGTTCAGATTGTCTGATAGTCTGTCTTTTAAGGGGCCCGTGGTGGAAGCAGGAGGGTGGAGACAAGAGATGATGCTGTTAAAATCGGTGTAGACCAGATTATGAGAGGCTCTGAATAATCAACCAGAATGTGGTGTTCATCCTGAGAGGCGGGGTAGCTTCTAAAGCAGTGGATTTTATCACTGGCCACTCATTAGAATTATGTGAAACTTTCTAAGCCCTTTCTATGACTGAACCCACCGCAGACTAATTTAAATCAGAACTTCCCAGAATGGTGCTCAGGTATGTGTATCTTTAAACTCTTCCCTGATGGTTCTAGTGAGCAGCTACTTGGGAACTACTCTTCTAAACAGCTTTAAGCAATGTGCACAGTGATATAATGCCAATGCTTTGAACCAGAGGCTCCCCAAACTGAAGTGATGTGACAGGCCACGAGCTTGGCGTATTTTGATAATAGAGTAGGAGAGAAAAATGGCAGGGGTGATTCTTAAGTTTCTGTCTCCATGACTGTGGGAAAAATGGTGGTTAAATGTAGCGACGTAGAAAATGCAACAAGCACATACCTTAAGGAGAAAGGCAGGATTTTATCTTGGTTGAACCTGAGGTTCTGAGAGAACACAGACAGAAGGCTCTTAGCCTACATGCCTGAAACTGAAGAAGTAGCCGGATCGTGTACCTATATGTGGAAATTACCAGCGTATCACCAGAACTGAATCTCACAGGAATAGTAAAAAGTGCTTAGGGAAGTTGTGGCAGGAGAATTGGGTAGATTAGTGAGCCTTAAAGATCTCCAATGCTTAAGATCCAAGGAGAGAAGAAAGAATCCACCTTTCTTTCTTCACAAAGCAGGGGACAAACTGAAGACGAATGGAGTTAACTCTCTCCTTAAATACTGCCAATGTGAGTTTATAGTTTGTTCAATTGGAGACCGTTTAAGTAATACAGAATTTTGAAAATCCAAAATGTATCTGAAACTTCACATTAAAAACTAGTTCATATTCTTCTAGCAAACATTTCCCACTGGAGACAGCTTTCACGTTCCATAAGTTTCAATTGATTCCATTTGAATTTTGTGTGTGTGAAGAAGCACATTTGTTCTACAAACAATACAAAAGGTAAATCTCCTGGTACCCATTTTGACAGCTAAACTTTTAAACCCAAGAATGTCTACTTTTATTTTCTCTTAAGCTGAATAACAAGGACAGATGTACCTTCCTTTTTAGCAAGGAGAAAAAAATGAAGTCTCTTAGTTACAAATGACCAGTATTATAAACAGGCTGTTCTGTTCTGTCCCCCACTTTCCATCTCCCAGTCCCCTGAAAAGAACAAAGAAAAAAATGCTGAAATCATCATGACTGCCATTTTGGGAGCTATTGTAAATAAATAAACAAGCCAACAAAAACAGAGAGCTTTTGAAGGTGAAGAAACCGAGAAAACAGGAACTGTAAGAAGAAAAACTACCTTTGGGAGACAGATTATTAGGCAGTTTACCTGCTCTGAGATGAAAATAGCTAGCTTCATGGAAATAGTTTTCCCAATAAGGGGAAAAAGTTCTTCCCTTTGTTACATTGCCTGCAAATTTACCAACTAAATTACTTTTGGTGAGCAGGCTTATAGTTTTGAAAGCAGTAAAAACTTTTAAGGGTCCTAGAACTATCAGGCCTTTATATTTTGGCATAAGTCTCCTGTCCGCCTCAGCTTTGGTTGAGATCAGTGGCAATGAGGCAGTGAGCATGTGCGTGCATGCCTGTGTGCTCAGTTGCTCAGGCGTGTTAGACTCTTTGTGACCCCGTGGCCTGTAGCTCACTAGGCTCCTCTGTCCATGGAACTGTCCACGCAAGAATCCTGGTGTGGGTTCCCATTTCCTACTCCAGGGAATCTTCCCAACCCAGAATCTAACCCTAATCTCCTTCATCTCCTGCATTTGTAGGCAGATTCTTTACCCCTACACCACCTGAGAAATCCCCAGTGACCATGTAAGGGGGGTAAACTAGAGATTGGAAAATTGAGACCATAGAGCATTTAGGGTGGTGGAGCTAGACTATGGGTTTCTCAGTTGAAAGGTGGTGAACTCACCAGAATCACCTTAGCCCAAGTACAAAGGAGCTGTGGAAGGTCTGGATGGTGTCCATAAGCAGGAATAAGATTATACCAATAATAATCCAGCTACTTTTAAATTGGACCCATGTCTAGTCTGTTAAATAAGAGTTGCTATAACTTGCCTCACGCTGTGACAAGCCACCCTGTACCATTTATTCAAGAATTCCATGGAATTCTCCAGGCAAGAATACTGGAGCAGATTGCCATTTCCTTCTCAATTCATTAAAGACCCCAACCCAAATATTGGGTTAGGACAGAATCCAATGTCATTGTTAATATGAACTGAAGTACAAATTCAGTAAATATTTGCGGCACGGCCCCCCGAGTCTAGCTGATTTTATGCAGTCACTTCAATAAAGAAATGAACTCTTGAGGCTGAACAAGTTTACAAAGATATTTTCAAACCTAGTGCCTCTGTAAACAGAGTTGTATGTGCTAGGCATTTATACACAGATATAAAAATAACAAGGCATGAAGAAAGAGATTTGACTGTCATACTGGACTATAATATGAATGATTTAGAAATAAGATATTTATAAATTTTCTATGCCAGGTAGCATGAAACAAGGAGAAATTTTCAAATTGCTCATATTAAATCAAGAGCTACAAAATAAATCCAGCACAAAGTATATGAATTCACATTATTTGTTGTAAGAAATACTTTAAAAGCTTTTGTATGGCTCATAAAGGAAAGGGGAACTCGTATTTATTGCATGTCAGACCCCAGATTGGTTAGTTGTTCCAACAGCCACATTGTTGTTTTGGACACACTAAAACACACTAAGACATTATTATTAGGTCCATTTTACCTACTAGGAAACTGAGGCTCGGAGAAGATAAATAAAGCCCCAAAACACAAAACTAGTACCTTGTGCAGTCAGAGCTAAAACCCTGGTTTGACTTGCCTGTATGTAACACTGGCTTGCAAATTATTGAAATGAGTTTATTGTGTTTGTGAAGCATTTAAAAGAATTCTTTCTGATGTGTTATCATTATTTTGTAGTTTCTATTATTGAGATGTTTGAAGACATATATATCTTTCAAAAGAATCTAAATAATAATTCTTATGCACTTTCTAAAAATGGATATTCTTATTATCAGCTTGAGACAAAAGTGAAAATCAGTGTCTTATTTCTGTCCTAACAATTTCATAAATACCTACAAGCTTATCATGTTTCCACCTCAGAGTTCTTGCCACGGGAACATGTTTATAGCAGATGATATTTTTAAAATATCCTTTTGCTATTTTTTTGTATACTTCCAGTTGTATAACAGAGACAGACAAAATAATGTCTTAAATTGTGTTTTGTGTGAGGCTTAGTATTGTGGGTTAAAAAAAAAAACTTCTCTTATTAAACCTGTACCAAGTGTCCATTACATTGAACAATGAGCTTCTAGCTGAATGGTGTGCCCTTTTAAGAAATAATTTCCATGTATTCTGGAAAATAATGTGATCTTTTAGCACAGAAAACAGCTGAATTTGTGTAGTATGCTTTCTTAGGTTCACAACTCTCTTCTGTTGCTGTGTTGTTGTTGTTTTTAAGTGAAAAATGAAGTTAAAACTTTTCTCAGCTGTCATTAATACTAATTTCATGACTTAGTTTTGCATATTCTGTTTAGGACCTTAGGAGAGACACCTTTTCTCTAAGAATACATCTTATCACCCACAGGTAGAGGCAAAATGATCCATTAAATGGTTTATTTTATTTCAAGCAAGACAAGTTAATGTGTCGGTTACATGAGATGGCCTGATTCTACCCTGCAGTGAGTGAGACCAGTAAACTCCAAAAACAGAGGAACTGTGAAGGGAAAGCGGATAGGAGGCTGTGTGTAGGTGGTCATGAGCACAGTGAGAGAGAGCAGAGGTTCATTGATTGGCTTGGTGGGGGAATCACCACTAGCAGTCCTCTAGAGGGGGATGAAAGGGTTGAGGCTGAGTGATGCAAGGACTTGAAGAGTTCTGAAGTCCCTCTCCTGGAATTTGAAGCTGGCAGGAACCTTCAGGAAACAGAAACATCAGACAAAGTTGATTTGAGACAGGCTGAGAACTCCCACCCGTTGGAAATGTCAGAGGACCTGAGATAAAGGGCTGAATGCAGAAGGAGCTTTCAGCTGATGGGGCCAGCAGGGGCCAGCAAGGAACCTTTCAAAGGAATCCTTTAAAATTCAAAAAATGTGTATTTGTTGGCAAAGAAAATGAACACAGCATGAACAATTATGTATGACTTTTCCCAACATCTCCGGCTATGAATCATTCCTATCTGCTTTCCATTTTCTACTTTTTCCTTTTCATAACTTTTATTTTTCACTCCCTTGTTTCGTTTTTGTTCCTTTGGAAAATCTTACCAAGAGTAATCTGAATGTCCTCTAATTCCCTCTATGGCTTTTTCTCTTTTCACTCTTTGGCTTGTTCATAGGTTTGTTTCTGACAGCTGTGATGGCATGGTTCAGCTGGGTAAGATACAGACAGAGGCTCAAATAGCATGCTTTTAATCAAGATAAATGCAATAGGCTCTTCCACTGCAGTGGCTGCTGTGTATGAAGTGTTATAGGGAAGGGAAGGGATTGGAATTGAAAACAGGTAGCCCTGGGGCCAGTCGCACCCATACATATTCTTTATTCAACAAAAATATACTGAGCCCCTCCTGTGAGCCTGGCAGATGTCTAGGGCCTGTGATACTGTGGTGCATGAAACCAAGTTGCCCCAGTGGAGCTTATATTTAGGGAGGAGATGTCGGTAAGGGGGAAAAAAAACAGTAATAATACAGCTTCAGGAAGTAGTATTAGTTGTGAACAAAATGAGAGTGGAGAGAGGCCCTGGCAGCACAGGACGTGGTATTGGTAGTGACTGATTTAGGGACAGTAGTCAGCTAGGGTCTCCTAGAAGGTGACTCTGAAACCAAGATCTATGACGTGTCACCAAAAACTGGATTCTTTAGGTGATCACCCCCTTATATTTCCTTCTCCCCTTTCCTCAGTCAATTTCTTTGTTTTCCCACAAAGTAGACACTAAGTAGTCTATAAGATATGAATAAAGAACTGATACTTTGTCCCTTTTAAAACATTCCTTCTCAAAAACTACATGATCACTTTTACTTGATCATTAGTCATCAGACGAACTACTTTTCATAAAATGTTTCAGAGGAGGCTCAAGTTTGAATAAAGAAGTGATGATCCTTTTCCTTGGAAAGACTAAGACAGACATTTCTAATCTGTTAATCCAGAGAAATTATTACTTTGATATAAGCCCTAATGTGCATATTTATATATTCTTACACAGCCTTGTAATGCTGGGAGCCTTTCATTCATTCATTCATTTTCTACATTCATTCATTTGTCAATGTCTGCTAAAGTCCACCATCATGATCTCAACCTGAGGTCCTTGATTTGCCATCAGAGAATGTGTAAATTAACAGAAATAATTTGAGAAAATACCTGTATATGCACATGCATCTGGTGGCAGGAAATATGGCTGCCGGTAAGTTCTCCCTGAAGTTCCCACTGTGCTGGTCAGTGTCCATTGCTTGACCACCTGCTGGGACCAGAGGACAAGGCAGAACTGTGGACAAATCATATTAGGATTCTGCTCACTTGGAGCTTAAATTCTAGTAGGTTGAAAAGAGGGAAGGAGATGATTAAGGTTAAGAAGCAAACAAACAAAAAATAAACAATAATTTCATATATGTATATACAGTCTATCAAGGAACATTTCTGGATGTCACTGCTACCATATAAAGAATGGTCAGTGAATGCTTATCTACAGAATCATATTTGAACCAAAATTTGAATGAGGAGAATGAGGTCATTTTAAAGCCTGAGCCATGTTGAGATACAGATATAATGAAACCATGCTGTTCTTCAGTTATTAAACTAATTTTTTATTGCATATTTCTCATTTATTCACCTTTTATTTTTATATTTACTGCTTAGAACTTTGAAAATTATACTGCCACTTTTTAAGATGTATTTTTTATTCCTATAGCAAGAGGAAGGTGGGCTAGATGATGTCTATAATGTTCAGCTTACAAATTCGATAATTTTAACATAGAAATGCTGCATGCCATAAGATAGAATTCTGGAATCCATGTATTTTATACCCATCAATATGAAAATAGCATGTGTTGATTTGTTATTCTTCATCCGTTCTCTTTAATTTCAATCATAATATCACTACACTTACATTGCTAGAGCATGTCTTATTTTTTCCTTCCCTGGACCTACATGTATTTAGATAAGTACATTCTCTGAGAATGATCAGGAGAAGCAAAAATGCTAGTTTTTGGTGGGGACTTTAAATTTCAAATACTGTACATTGAAAGAGGGAGCACATGTTATTGCTGAACAACATATTCTCCAAGACTAGGTACTGAAGTAATTTTAAAGGTCAAGAAACTAGTCAGATTTTATACACTTGGATTAATTATTGATATTTCTCCTAAATCTGCTCTTTTAAGTATGGTGTGAAGAACAGATTCGTTCCCAATGCAGTTTTAAAGGGATTGAATTGCTTCCGTTTAAAGAGATTCAGTTGCTTCATCGGCCCACAGTCATCACATTTTTTAGATTTCAAGGTTGTTGATAATTATGATAGTTCAAGGAGATTTCAAGTAAGAAATGAAATTCTATTATTGTCTCTTTTATTGTGAGGATACTGGACCACAAAATAACTGCTTATGAATCTCAGCATAGTCTCATACACTAGAATGCACTGCACAATCTCACAATTATCTAGACTCCTCTCTCCCAAATGTGCTTTGAGGACAATCCTGAGATGTCTGCATAAACATTTTCTTGGAGTACTTGCTAAGAAAGACTTACATTCATGAAATCTACCAACTCCAGAGATTAGGATTCAGAAAGTTTTCAGTGGAGCCAAGGAACTGTGTATTTCTCAAGTATCCTAAGTGGTTGTGATTGTTCATAGAGTGAAGAATAATAGATATCCTGCAATATCCTAATATGAACAAGATGTTCCTGAAGAATAACAAAGGGTAATCAGTTCAATTCAGTCGCTCAGTCGTGTCCGACTCTGCGACCCCATGAATTGCAGCACGCCAGGCCTCCCTGGCCATCACCAACTCCCTGAGTTCACTCAGACTCACGTCCATTGAGTCAGTGATGCCATCGAGCCATCTCATCCTCTGTCGTCCCCTTCTCCTCCTGCCCCCAATCCCTCCCAGCATCAGAGTCTTTTCCAATGAGTCAACTCTTCCCATGAGGTGGCCAAAGTACTGGAGCTTTAGCATCATTCCTTCCAAAGAAATCCCAGGGTTGATCTCCTTCAGAATGGACTGGTTGGATCTCCTTGCAGTCCAAGGGACTCTCAAGAGTCTTCTCCAATAGCACAGTTCAAAATTAAAGTATATCAAAGGAACGAGCAGTGGTCTAGGGCTTCTGACGCAGAGCACTGGAAATCACTTGAAGGGTCTCGGTCACTGGTGCCTGGACACTGGTTCACTGGGAACAGCCTCACTCAGGGTTCACCGGGAAGCGTCAGCAGTGGCTGGCTGGCGTGGCAACACTGAGAGGAGTGGTAGCCAGAGCAGCAGCGCCATGGCGACCGAGCGCTGATGGCTCTTGGAGGGGAGCTGTGACTGTCTCCTCCGCATTAGTATCCGTGGGACGATGTCTCTGTGTCCCTTGTGGATGACATTCCTATTCAGATTAAGTCTTTGAATTTGGTTCCTTTTAAAGCCACTCTAATCTTGGGTTATTTTTCTGATAATTTGCTGTTGTCAAGTGATTTGCAACACACAGTGAGAGCTTGGTTATCTGCTTTGGGGAAATAAAGATGCTGCTGAATTCACGTCTCACCCAGATGTGTGATTCTATTGCTGCTGCTGCTGCTGCTCAGCCTCAGGAGTCACGTGGCTGAACAGGAAAACAGTGAGGACACAGGTGTTCGCTATCATGTCTGGAATCATACAATGCAGAGAGCTAAGAACTTTCAGACTGAGGATTGATAAATAACTCCCATAGTTAATCTCAGCATCATCCAACTGCTATTATTGTGTTCGCCTTGGTACCCTGGCTGGCAAAAGGGATATAGATTTATATGGAGGATGTGAAAAATTTAGGTTTCTAAAACTCTTCTAGGGGTGAATGTCAGTTAGAGTGGCTTTTACAGTAAACAAGATGCCTTTTAACTTTCCCCATCTTTTGAATTCTATTCTGAGTCCATTATACTGTTCTTTCTCTTCTGAAGAATCTGTTGGGATTCGTATCGGGATTTAAACTTTTTGGGGGAAAAAAAAAACCTTCATAATTTCTAGATTTTGTTGGCTACTGCTTCCTGTTGTGAAGCATTATTAACCAATTCTCCTCTCTTTGTGAAGCAGTGGAAAGAGAAGATGGACTTTGGAACAAGGCAGAATTTGTTGTAAACTTGGTCACTTACTAGATACATGCCTTTGTGCAATGCATTTAACCTTGGAGGGTTACAGTTTTGTCATCTGTAAAGTGGACATAGGGTTCATGCAGGGTTATTGTTAGAGTTACGGTATATAAGTATGTAACAGTGTACTCAGAACATAGCAAGGAACAAGATAGATTTTTGTTTTTTCATTGCTCGAACCATGTTTGCTTTCTCATTTCTGATCCCCTGCCTCTAGCAGAGAATATAGACGTGTTCTGAAGATGTTGTCTCTAGATGAGCAGCAGTGTGAGTGCTCCCTGGGAACTTACTAGAAATGAAAATTCCTAAGCCCTATTCAAAAAGTATTCAATCAGAAACCATAGCATTGGGGCCTAAAATGTGTGTTTTTACAAGTCTTCCTGGTGCTTCTACACATGCTCAAATTTGAGAACAATTGTAGCAGTGAAAGAAAAAACCAGTTTAAGATTTTTATTTAATCTCATCTCTTTAATCACTATATGCAGACATCTATTCAGCTCTAAAGTCGAAGATTCTTTTAAACATTCATAATGCTTCAGGACGCAGTAGAATTAGTGCTTTACTTCTCCCTGACTAAAGGGAAGAAAGTTAGCTATTTGAATTAACAAAAAAATAAGTCAGTGATTTAGCATGGAGCCACCTGTGTCTCCTTAGATCTTCCCAACCTAGGAATGAAAGTGAGGTCGTCTGATCAGTCTACAAATGACATTTCTTAAACTCGCATCCCCACCAACTACACATGAATTTTTTGTCCCTTCTGACTTATTTCTGGAAAGTCACAGGTTTGGGAGCACCTCTGATGTGCTCCTAAACAATCCCTAAGTTCTCTCAGCCAGCACCAGACAAGGAGATGGATTCTTACTATGAAAGCTCATTGTGGGGCCATCTTCATCTCTGCTGCTGGCACAGACATCTATTGTCCTGAAACTGTTCCTGGTGCTGAAGCCAGGGGTCTGTGCCCAGCAGTCCATATCGCTGGTGCTGTTGATGGTACTGATGCAGGTGCTGGTTAACCAGTGTGGATGTAGATTCTCTCAGGAGGACACCTCCCATGGTCCCAGCCTCTGTCCTGCTTCCCTGTACTGGTCACACTCTAGGAGGAGAGACTATTTTCCCACCTCTCAGCTCTGAGTGCTGGGGAGGTGCACCTAGTGAAGTCCTCCAAGTGTCTAGGCTGTGCTGTAGTTTCTGGAGCTTTCCATCGTGCCAAAGCCGTTCAATTCCATCCTTAAGCATCATTCCCCTAATAATACTGCCTTGGGTCTCTAAAATCTCATGGAAACTTAAAAAAAAAACCACACATTTTTATTGAGGTTAAAATGTATATAGAGTAAAATATTGAAATGTTAAAAGTCTTCAGATGAATGAGCATTGACAATTTTCTTTTCCTAAGCCACCACCACCCAAAATAAGATACAGAATATTTCCATCTCCTCCAACTAGTTCCCTCATACTCTTTTAGAGTCTATCATCCCAATCCAGGCAACCGCTTTCCAGTTTCCACAGCCACACACTAATCGTGTCCACTCCAGAATTTCATCTGGAGGGATTCCCATCCTTTTATGTCTTGTTTCTTTCATGCAACAAATTGTTTCTGAGATTTATCAATGCAGATTTATCCATGAGTGTTTCTTTTTATTTCTGAGTAGTACTCCATTTTGTGAATAGGCTTTCTATTTATTCACTCTCCTTTTGATCTACATTTTGTGTTCACTCTTTCTCTTTAACTCTTTGTGTTATTGTTAGTGACTCTTCTAGAAATAATATTTATCTCCAACTTCTCAGTTTACCTTCAAAATGTTATGCAAATACCTGGACAGTGTAAAACCTTAAAGAGTCAAATTCCATATTCTTCCACCCACCCACTCTTTGTACTCATTTCATATAGTTTTCTTCAATATGTGCTATAAGCTATATTGTGCCTGCTTGTTATTTTTACTTTAAATAGTCAATAGTCCTTAAGAGATATATGCATAGTAAAAATGTAGTCTTTATTAAAGCAAGCCCTTTCTGGTTTTCTTTGCACCTGTTTCTCTATAGGACTCAACTCAGAAGACAAATCTGAGTAACAGTCATAAAAATGACTGTTCTTTTCCAAAAGCTGAAACACTTTTATTAAAAGTTAATAAAGTTTAAATGAAGATTTCTTCATCAGCTAGGACTCTGTTGGAGATAGGTGAAAGGAAATCCAACCACATTGACCTAAACCAAAAATTTTGTATTGGTTTTCTTATCTGTTAAATTTAAGGATAAGCAGACTTCAGACATGACTTAGTCTGGAGGCTCAGAAATGATAAAATGAAAGTGGTTTTCCTTTTCTCTAGATACTACTTGGCTTTCCTTTACTGGTTTGTCTCATCATTGTAGGATGATAATATGAATTGTAGATCTTACCATAGTCTACCATCCAAGTGCAGAAGAAAAGAGAGAACTTTTTTTCTCCAGAGGCAAACCAGAGTCAGATTCTGTTTTGAATCTTGTTGCCCGAATTCAGTTATGTGTCTGCATCTGAACCACTCACTCTAACCAGTGAGAAGGGCTTCCCTAATTAACTGAAACCTCTGAAAAAAAAACAAAACAAAACAAAAAACACACCAAAACCACAAAAGTTGAGAAGCAGCAATGGATGGCTCCCTTAAAAGAAAGAGTATGCCCCTCCAAAGGGTGAAGGATGTTAGTAGCTAAAACAGATGGTCATTAGAGCACTTTTTGCAAATAGATTCTTGGTGGATGATATCATCAGTATTCTAAAAATGTTCAGATGTGTTTAGATTCCAGTATAGAACCTATTTTGGAACCTACCCCCTGTACTACACAGATTATTATGAAGTTGAAGTCTTTGGGACATTTCTTGATTGCCTTTAAGTGTTTCTAAATCTTTCGTTTAACATTCTTTGAGAATCTCTGAGTTTTAAACCCTAAAACTTGTATTTTATCTGAAGTCTCCAGTTGATATTGTTAAAGTCAATCTACTCTTTTGGAGGGAGTCTGAAAAAAATCAAAGCTGCAACATGGCAATTACTAAATTTTGTTTTAAATTATCTTCAATATTGTGAAACAATGAAAAATGAACACAATCTGAAACCACAGCTAGGATTTCTCCAAGATGTTCTCAATTACTCTGACCTTTAACTGTTTATGTCAAGTTTGGGATAACAGTCCTAAGTTCTAGCTGGTTTTACTCTGTGCTTGGCCATGAACAATCATCTACGGATTAGAAGAATCATTGTCCACAGTCCTGGCCTTCGTAATACCACACTTTCATTTGCTCAGACTTCATTCCACTTCTGCTCTGCCGCATTGAACCTCACTTTATTTTTGTATTTATTTATTTATTTTTTGGTGGGGCTTTCTTTTAGGACAAGTGAGATAGACTTACTATTAAATAAACAAAGGACATATATTTTTACATGGTCATTTAACAGACCTATTCATCTCGGTGTTGTCTTGAGGGATTAAAACTGCAGTACATCTGTGAATCCCGTTCAATTTAAAATAGGACTCAGTATTTTAAGTGGGATGGGATTTGCTTTTTCTGCATTAACTACCAGCTCAAAATGCTATTTTAAAACCGTATTGGTTCTTTCCAACTGATCTTTTCTGTAGATAGGTAGATACATATGGAAATGCTTCCCTTTCTGGGCATAGCTCTGCACCTTGTATATGAATAACAATATTTGTATGCACACATACAGCATACACCTTTTGCTCATACTATTCTGTATTCTTTGATTTTCTACTGTGAGTTAGAAGTCCTTTGAGTCTATATCAACATTACCCTTTTTATCTACTCAGTTTTTGACACTTCCTTTCCTGTTTTCTTGTATTCCTCTAATGAAATTTGCGTGTTACAGTGTGCTAAGCACTGTGCTAAATACTGTGGTTACAGCGGTGAGCATGGGGTGCCTCCCTCCTGCTGATGCAGTATCTTGGCTGGTTACACGTTTGCTATTCTTTCTTGTCTTGTTTTCATTGTTATTCTTTATTTTTTAAAATTTTATTTCATTTAAATTTTATTTCATATTGCAGTGTAGTTGATTTACAGTGTGTTAGTTGCAAGTGTACAGCTATATGATTTAGTTGTACATATATATAATATTCATGCTTTTTCAGATTCTTTTCCCATATAGGGTTATTATAGAATATCAAATAGAGTTCCTTGTGCTATACAGTAGGTCCTTGTTGATCATCTATTTTATATGTACTAGTATGTATATGTTAATTCTAAACTCCTAATACATCCCTCCCCCACCCACCATTCTCCTTAGATTAAAAATCTAGTCACACTGTCAACTCTGCTTTTTCCTATTTTTTCCTAGTCTGCTTCCCTTTTAACCTCACCCTCGGATCGTCTGTCCTTTTTCATTTTGGATTTCTTGGATAAATATCAGAAAGTAAACAGTGAGGGATTGGTACCATCCTTTTAATGAGGCTTTTCCTCCTAGCTACCAAATGTTCACATCTCTGGATTCTACTGAACACTGCAAAAAGGGAAGAGTAGATACAAACCATTGAGTCCGAATTCAGAGAAAAGCAACAGTTCGCCTCCCTTGACAACAGCATTATATTAGGATGCAGTGAATCCTTTTCTCCTGCACTTCAAACTGTGAAATTAGCAGATTTCTAATAGAGAGAATAAGTGCCTGTTGGGAGGATAGAAATTTAGGGAAATTAAATGTCCTTGGGGATGCTAAACTCTGGGAATCAATTTGTCCTTTGAAGTTGGAGAATATACCACTTCCAAAATGTGAACTTGTAGGTATCTCATTGAATAGTGGAGTCTTAGAAAAGTTTTATCCTCTGGAGTGTATTAAGAACACTGCTTTGTCTAATTACTAAAGCACCATCTGTTATCAACCCTTTGCTACTGATTTATTCCCTTTCACCCCCTTACTCATCACTCCCACCCCACTAAAGCATATAAATTATTGAATCTTCATATTATAGTCTTCCTGCTCATTATAACTAGTATTGAGAGGAAACTTTGACCATGCCTTGTAAAATAAATGTATCAGTTTGTAAAAATTCATCCTGGAGATTTGGCAAGGGCTGGGAAGAAAGCAGAGGAAAGTAGATAGCACTCAGATGACCCATGTGCATTTCTGTGCCTTGGACAACACAAATGGCAGGTTATTTTTTCCTGAAAAATTGTTTCACAATGTACTTATACACCAGGAAAGATACAAATATACCTACATTGTTACATAGGCTAAAAGCAACACTTTGTCATACATCTCTTTTTAGTCTCGGTATCTTACTCATGCATGTTGCAGAGGAGAGAGGTAGGCATTTGGGGAATGCACATGTCCTTGGAAGTTTATATTAAGTTTTCATTAATGTTATTTTGGTAATAATTATGTTGATAATTATGGTAATAATCATGATAATACAGATGTATCTCATTATTTTCTCTATTAGAATGTACTTATTTTATGTCTTCCCCTGAAAAAATGCAAACAGTTTTTAACCCTACAGGTTAAGGGTAATATAGGCATCCTTATCTAGGAGTGGTATGCTTATTTAAAGAAAGAAGTATACTTAAATCTATTCATCCACAATCACTCTACCTATTCATTCATTCCTTCATGAATTCTTACTGTGTGTCAGACTTGGCGTAAGTATTTTATATGCATTATCTTCTTTAATTCTTATAGTAATGCTAGATAGGGAAAGTAATATGTTCCTATTTTATAAATGATAAATTAAGGCTTAGAGGTATTAATTATCGTGCCCCAGGTCATATGGCTGATGAATGTTGGAATTGCAGTTTGAACCTACATAATCTGATACCAGAGTTCCAGTGTCATTATTTTGAAAAATGTGCTCTATTTTATAGGCAAAGAAAAGGCACTTAGTTAAATATTGTGAGTAGATTTGTGATCTTAAATATTGTAACTAGATTCATGATCTTAAATATTTAGGTTTTAAGTTAAATCTAATTGAAAGTTCTGACTCCACCAATTACTAATTACATTAACCTGGTGGGAATTGTTCCCTCTCTCTCTACTGTGTGCTGTGCTGAGTTTAATCACTCAGTCGTGTCCAGCTCTTTGGGACCCCATGGGCTATAGCCTGCCAGGCTCCTCTGTCCAAGGAGATTCTCCAGGGTTGAATACTGGAGTGGTTTGCCATGCCTTCCTCCAGGGGATCTTTCCAACCCAGGGATCAAACTCAGGTCTCCCGCATTGCAGGTGGACTCCTTACTGTCTGAGCCACGAGGGAAGCCCAGGAATACGGGAGTGGGTAGCCTATCCCTTCTCCAGGGGATCTTCCCGACCCAGGAATTGAACTGGGGTCCCTAGCATTGCAGGCACATTCTTTAGCATCTGAGGTGTCAGGGAAGCCCCTCTGCACCGCAGTTTCCTCCTTTTAAACAGTGTTATTGAGCTGTAAATGGAGCAGCTCTATCTAGTGATCACTGAACATAGTACACCCAGTAAGTATGAATAGATTTTAGCTATTGCTATCAGGGCTATCACATTGCCTCTCTCATTCTCTCCTTTTCTGGAGGAAAGAGGAGGATTGAGTTTTCTTTGAAGATAGAGAGCCTGGGGTCTGGGAGATAATGCTGGGATCCAAGTGTGGAGTGTTTGGTTCTGATCTGAGGCAAACATTGGAGAGATGAGAGACTTTCGTAGAGACAGAATTAAAACTTGTTGAAGTATTGCATGTAGAAGTGAGAGTAAAGGAATCATTGAAAAACTTCAGCATCTACAATTTGTGTGAATGGGGAAGAAAGTGCAAAATAGGGAGTTAATAGGAGTTAAAGGGAGCTAATAGGAGCTCTGCTAGGACAATGCTTGCCACATAGTAGGCCTGCGGCAAATGGTTGAATGGTTGTATAAGCGCTTTGTTCTGTATACAGACCTTTTATGATGGTATAATTTTATTCATGTTGTTCTTTGATAAGTGTTTTCTTAGTATTTCATTAGGGTAGAACACTGTGTTTTGGAGTTTTTTTTTAATGGACTTCCCTGGTGGCTCAGAGGGTAGAGCATCTGCCTGCAAAATGGGATACCTGGGCTCAATCCCTGGGTCGGGAAGATCCCCTGGAGAAGGAAATGGCAACCCATTCCAGTACTCTTGCCTGAAAATCCCATGGATGGAGAAGCCTGGTAGGGTACTGTCCATGGGGTCACAAAGAGTCGGACAGGACCGAGTGACTTCACGTCCATTTTCACTATTTTATTTATTGTTTGTTTGCTTAAAGTGTAGTTATTAAAGCATTATGACAATTGCTCCATCTATATATTTCACGCTGCCTTTAAATGGGTCCTTTGCCCCGAGAAGGTGGTTTCCTCAGTGACCTCTTAAAATCCTGTGCATAGGCCTGTCTTTCTGCCTTTGCTGGATTTATTGCTTGAGAATTTGATCAGTCTCTCTCCTTGCCACTTCTTTAACGCAGAGATAACTTAGAGTGAATGGTGTTAGATTCATGATCTCTGAAGAAGAGAATTTCTCTTTCGGACCAGAGACTTGGTTACATCACTCAGAGCTTTGTCCTGCAAAAGTTTTATTACAGTGGTAAAGTGGTAAAGAAAAGAAAGCCTCTGTCGTAGACATCAGAAGGGGGCAGAGTGCCCTACTTGCTAGTCTCATCAAGGCATTACATACTTTTTCAATTGGTTACTAACAGTAGAAAAGTCCTGCCAGACCCACTCCCACAACATACATCTTAAGATAACAGGATTAGTCAGAAGATTTTTGTTAAAAAGGAGAAACATGTCCTCAAGCAATTTACATTGTTATATAATCACTAGTACAGAGCTTAAGGAAAAACATACCCCTGAGCAAGATGCGTTGTTTTGTTGTATAATCTTTAGCTCTGAGCTTAAAGAATGTTAGTCTTAGGCAAAATAAATTGTTGCCATAACAACTCAGGGATGTAGGGGGAAAAAAAGTTTGTCCTCCTCCTCAAGGGCCCTGATCTCCTTATTCACCTACCTAAGAATAAGCTCTCTTATTGGAAACTTTGTAGCCATCATACAGTCACTCTATAACATATGGTTGTAGCCCTCACTTGGTTCTAAAAATCCCATAGGTTTTTTTTTTTTTTTTATAGTGTATTGTTCTTTACGTATGTGGGTGTTTTGGGCATCTCTAGGGGTATTGTATGCTACTTTTGTACCTCCTAAGCTATATAGGTGCTCTGCAATAATGGGAACTCAATAAAGGCCTTTTACATTGAAATTGCAATTAAAGTCAAGAATGAATTTTGTGGACAATCTTGATGCAAATGCACAAAAGAACTTCAAGAAAATGAGAATATCATGAGTCATATGGTTCCTGGTACTATTCATTCCTTTCTAGGTATTATCATTCTGCTTAACCTAACATTTCTACCACCTACGTTTGCCATCTGGAATTACAAGCAGAGGGGTATAAAGGGTGTCAGGTCTTGAGAGGAAATTGCCTTTCCTCAAAAGCTGATGAAACTATACCAGAGTTGACTAGATTACCTTTTTAGGAATAGAGTACAATCTTGACTTCATGAGTTAAATGTCCTAATTTTGTCTGCTTGAAGATGACCCTAAAAGATCATGGGTCTATGACCAAGTTACCATTTTGCTGAGACCTATTAGTAACTTTGAATTGTGTCTTGGTGTGTGAGCCTGCCTGTACACCTAAGAAGAGCAGCTGTGTATCTGCACAGCTTTTTTTTTTTTTTTCTATATCAAACACCGTAATCTGTGTGAGTTACTCATGGCTGCTTTTTTGGGGTAATAGTATTTTATAGCATTATCATAAATTTGAAGTCTTGAGACATATCTCGTCATGAATGTCAATGGATTACTGTATCCAATGATTTGCTCTCTTTCTTAGTAAAGGAATTCTTGCCAAGCTACTGAGTTGTTTTTAAAATGTAATACACCCTTCTTGTTTCTCTTAGCAGAAATATAGCCTTACTGATGAATTCTGCTTTACTCTTGAGTATGGTTTACTTTTGCAACCAGATGTAAATTTAGAAAGCTGGACTTAAAAACCACAGTTAAACACGAATCTCCCCAGAGGTAAGAAGATTTAGCAGTGTCTGTGGACACTCCTTTTGAAAACAATGTTCTTTTTGTTCCACGGTCATTTAGACACTGAACCTCTGTGTTATCAGGAAGGCAGGCAACAGGGCTTCTCAACCCAGAATTACAGCCAGCAGTTGTCTGCTCCCTATGAGCATACCCATTCCTGATGTGTTGGTTCTTTGCAGAGGGTTCTGATCCAAGTAAAGCTCAATTAGCAGCAGCCTGAAAATAATGTGTCTGCCTGTCTTTTACTGTGTAAACCTTGGTAGTGCTAAGGTTCTAATTTTACTTTCCTCTTAATACCAACTGAAAGTACCATGTCTTTCTGTGGAATGTGGATTTTTTTTTTTTTTTGGAATGAGATAAGCTTGTTATCCCGTCTAAATCTCATGTTTTGGTGACAGGATTTTGGAGAGATATTAGGAAATCTGACAAGGGGAGACATTCATATCTGATCCAGTATAGCAACAAATTAGCCAAAGAAACTAGCCATCCAAAATCATCACCATTCATTTCCTATTCTCAGTCAAAGAAATCACTGTGCTCTGCTTAAACCCCATGTTGAGTTCATTTCACTGACCCTTCCTTAATTTTGGCTGAAGAGTATTTTTAATAACTCAGTATGTTTGGGAGTCAAAGGAGGCCAAGTTTCTGACTAGGCTCAGAAGAGATGAATAGGAATGAAATATTTGGGGAATTAGAGGGAAAAAGTATAAAAGAAAGGTGCCTTCTTTTGATCTGTTTAATATAACTTACCTAATCATTCTTGAATGAGGTGGGGGAAAGAAATACACAGAACCCTCTAAGGAAAATTAATTTTAAAATGTAAAGCCTTGAGTGAGCCACTTCAAAATATGCAGTGAATTAGTTTATATTTTATTTGGAAACTAATGTGTAAGTTCAGTGGAACACCAAAATTTCATACTAATCTAATGGAGAAAGACCAGAGGATAGGGGTCACTAATAGGTCACCTGTTATAACTTGTTCCTGTCTCCTGAGACCTGCCCCCTTCCTTTGGACATTGCAGGTTTAACTTCCTGGGCACTAGTTTGCTGTTCAGAGGAGTTAAATTCAGCCATGTAATGAGTTTTACAACAGGACCGCCTAGGGAAAAGTAGCCTCACCCTAGCCTTCCAGGTCCCACATCAGCAGACTATCCAGCCAATTTGCCTTGTGCTGGCTGCTACCCTTCACCTGGCTCCCCTGACCCCATAGTGACCTATTCCCTATCTTCTGGTCTTTCTCAGATTAGTATGGACATGACACCCTGAGAGGGATATGGTAAGATGAGCGGGTCCTTGCTTTCTCTTCCCACGTGTTGTCCATACGGCTCCTTCCTCTGTTGGCCTCTTCTGAGATATGTCTCCCAATTAGTTCAGTTCTCTGGACTCTGACCGCTCACAGGCTATTTCATTCATATCTTTGATCACACTTGGGATCCGCAGTGTTAGCCATGTCATGACTCCATTTAGTCTGTACATTCCTTGAGCATATGTCTCCTGCTTTTGAAACACATTCTGCCACTAGCACAGCGCCTAGTGGGGGATGTAATTAGTGGCTGTTGATTAACTGGTAAATTAAGGAAAATAGGGCCTTATGGCAAATAGCCTTCTAAAGATGTTTGAAACTTTCATGTACATTTTAAATAACATCAGTGTGATAAACATTTATACTGAATATGATAATGTAGAAACTGAGTAAAAAGTCATTTTAGTATTTTAAGGTAAAGGGCCGTTTACTCATTCTATTCTTTTCGCTTGACAGGTTTATTAAGTGCCCATTGTGTGTATCAGGCACTGATGGTATAGTAGAGACCTAAGGATTAGTTCAAATATGAAAAAAAGTTGTATTTGGGGAGAACATCTCTCTGTTGGTTATTTCAGGCCAATCTCTGTTTGTTAATGGTGGATTGCTAGTGAAACCCAGAGACCATTTCTTTAATCAACAGACATTTATAACTGCTACTAAAAAAGGTGGTGGTGGTTTAGTCGCTAAGTTGTGTCTGACTTTTGCAAACCCACGAACTATAACCTGCCAGGATTCTCTGTCCATTTCTTTCTCCAGTGGATCTTGCTGACCCAGAGACTGAACCCAGGTCTCCTGCACTGCAGGCAAATTCTTTACTGACTGAGGTAGTGTTGGCAAAATATGGAAATTTGAGTGTATTTTCCTTATCTAGAAAAAGCTTCCAGGCCAGAAGAGAGGATAAAGGCAGGGATGAGTAATATTAGAAATATATTTATTTATTTAATAAATACTTAATAATAGCACTCACAATGGACAGGCTCTCCTCCAAGCAGCAGCGGAGTGTTCAGCATCTTCCATGAGTATGACATCATTTAATCCCCATTAATAAGTCTGTAAAGTAGGTACTATTATTAGCTGCCATTTAAAAATAGGGAAACCTAGATGGGTTGAGTATTGGAGCCAAGGTCACTCAGCCTGAGCTTGACAAAGCTGCTTGCAAAAGTATTTTGGACCTTCACAAGATAGAGAAATTCATTCCAAGGGAAATAAGGGAGTCCAGTAGGCTTTAGAGAAGGAATGCCACTTAAACTGGGTCTTGAAACCTGGTTAGGATTAATATGTTTACAGATATGGGGAAATTAAGCCTGTACCAAAGGAGAGCTGTTCTATATGGGAAAGAAAGTTAATACATAAACAAAATACAATTTTCTTCCCCATTTTAGAATTTTGGGAAGTTATTTCCCTTCTCTCATCCTCCTCTCCTGGGCTGTCAGTGACATCCACCAAAACCCACACCTTATTGCCAAGAAATTCCCCAGGTCTCTGCTTGTTAAAAAAGTTATCAGCCTCTTTTACTCTTTCAGCTCAATGATTAGTGATTGTAGCTGACCCAGAAGGCTGTGCTTAAAATTTGTATAATAATTTTTAGCTTACTGGGCATGACAGATCCTGTTTGGTTTTAACAGAAGTATTGAATGTATAACTGTCTGGATGAGACTGTAATTTTACATTTAAAATTTTGTTTCTGTTGTTATTGCATTTTCCACTGGAAATATCAAATAAAACATTATTAGCAATTTAATCTCTACTCAAGATATCGCAATTGTTTGTCAATTTTAAAATAAAAACTAAATCCAAAATTTCTTAACATATCCTAAACAATGAGTCAGCTTCAGTGATCCAAGTCAGAATTTTCTCTGGAAGAAAAAGAGTGTTGTAAAAGTAATATACCAATAAAAATAAGTCAATGCAATATGTAAATAAGTTAGAAAAGAGGAATCCAAACCACAGGAAATGCATGCATAATAAATATCATATAATGAAAATAATATTTAAAAAACATGTTGTGAAAATGTGACATACAGATGTAAGGAAATGTTAATGTCTGAGATAATAATTAGTTTGGATAACAAAGGATGATGTTAAATCTATTTCAGTCATGTGCCAGGGATTGGACTTTATGATAAGATTTAGAGACACTTGGTCAGAGAAGGCAATGGCAACCCACTCCAGTATTCTTGCCTAGAGAATCCCATGGACAGAGGAGCCTGGTGGGCTGCTGTCCGTGAGGTTGCACAGAGTCGGACACGACTGAAGTGACTTAGCATGCCTGCATTCATTGGAGAAGGAAATGGCAACCCACTCCAGTGGTCTTGCCTACAGAATCCCAGGGACAGAGGAGTCTGGTGGGCTGCCATCTTGTACAATGTCTGACATGACTGAAGCGACTTAGCAGCAGCAGCAGCAGCAGAGACACTTGATACATCTCACAGATAGAGAAATAGATGACCAAAAATTTTAAGGCACTTCCTAAGTCATGTTGTTTGTAAGGAAATAGAAGGGGAGAAGTCCCTGCTTCAACCCAGAACTAGGAAGCAATGGGATGTCTTCATTGGTGTGCTGGTAGAATAATGGGGGAAAAAAAGGCTTCCCTGGTGGCTCAGATAGTAAAGAATTTGCCTGCAATGCAGGAGACCTGGGTTTGACCGCTGGTTTGGGAAGATCCCCTGGAAAAGGGAATGGCAACCTGCTCCAGTGTTCTTGCCTGGAAAATTCCATAAACAGAAGAGCCTGGTAGGCTATAGTCCACGGGGTCGCAAAGAGTTGGAAATGACTATGTAACTAAGCGCCCACTTATGTATGTATGCAGGTCAGGAAGCAACAGTTAGAACTGGACGTGGAACAACAGACTGGTTCAAATAGGAAAAGGAGTACGTCAAGGCTGAATATTGTTACCCTGCTTATTTAACTTATATGCAGAGTACGGAAGAACTGTACAAAAAAGATCTTCACGACTTAGATAATCATGATGATGTTATCACTAATCTAGAGCCAGACATCCTGGAATGTGAAGTCAAGTGGGCCTTAAAAAGCATCACTACGAACAAAGCTAGTGGAGTTGATGGAATTCCAGTGGAGCTATTTCAAATCCTGAAAGATGATGCTGTGGAAGTGCTGCACTCACTATGCCAGCAAATTTGGAAAAGTCGGCAGTGTCCACAGGACTGGAAAAGGTCAGTTTTCATTCCAATCCCAAAGAAAGGCAATGCCAAACAATGCTCAAACTACTGCACAATTGCACTCATCTCACAAGCTAGTCACTCTGCTTATTTAACTTCTGTGCAGAGTACATCATGAGAAATGCTGGACTGGAAGAAACACAAGCTGGAATCAAGATTGCCGGGGAAATATCAATAACCTCAGATATGCAGATGACACCACCCTTAGGGCAGAAAGTGAAGAGGAGCTGAGAAGTCTCTTGATGAAAGTGAAGGAGGAGAGTGAAAAAGTTGGCTTAAAGCTCAACATTCAGGAAACGAAGATCATGGCATCTGGTCCCATCACTTCATGGGAAATAGATGGGGAAACGGTGGAAACAGTGTCAGACTTTATTTTTTGGGTTCCAAAATCACTGTAGATGGTGACTGCAGCCATGAAATTAAAAGACACTTACTCCTTGGAAGAAAAGTTATGACCAACCTAGATAGCATATTCAAAAGCAGAGACATTACTTTGCTGACTAAGGTCCGTCTAGTCAAGGCTATGGTTTTTCCTGTGGTCATGTATGGATGTGAGAGTTGCACTGTGAAGAAGGCTGAGCATGGAAGAATTGATGTTTTTGGACTGTGGTGTTGGAGAAGACTCTTGAGAGTCCCTTGGACTGCAAGGAGATCCAACCAGTCCATTCTGGAAGGAGATCAACCCTGGTATTTCTTTGGAGGGAATGATGCTGAAGCTGAAACTCCAGTACTTCGGCCATGCGAAGAGTTGACTCATTGGAAGACACTGATGCTGGGAGGGATTGGGGGTAGGAGGAGAAGGGGACGACCGAGGATGAGATGGCTAGATGGCATCGCTGACCAATGGACGTGAGTCTGAGTGAACTCGGAGAGATGGTAATCGCTAGGGAGGCCTGACGTGTCATGGGGTCACAAAGAGTCGGACATGGAGCACTGAACTGAACTTAAGCGCACACAGTTATTTGTATATTCAGAAGCTTGATTCATAAGTAAGTTGGCCACTGGGCATCTTCCATTTACCACTGCTTTCATCTAAGGACTGAAGACAGTAAAACATAGGATAAAACTTGCATTCCATGGAGCATTCATCCCTGTAGAGGCAGCCTTTCCCTCTGAGGGTGATAGCTTTCAGAAAAAAACTCAAGCTTTGCCAACAGGAGAATTTCAAAGCACAAATTGACTCTATCTTACTTCCCCCAAATTTCCTTTTAGAAATAAAATTGTAACTTTATGGGGTAACATTTATTACATGAACTCTTATGCTGCTTTTTACATTTTCAAAAATGCTTTCAAACTGCACAGATTATTTCATGCATTTTCTTATTAGCTTTCCTTTACCTTTGCTTCCTACCCTGAAGAGGAAGTTGAGAGTGGCTAGGAGATGCATGAAACAGCTAATTTTAGAGAGGACCCCTTCACAGGTAAATACATAAATACATCCATAAATTTTACCAGGAGTAAAGCTAAATTAAAAAAAAAAACTTTCTAGACATATTCACCTTGTGGAAGCCTTCTAATTGGCTTTGATAAAAATGATAGCAGATGTTCTCTACCCTCAGAAAGTTACAGGGGTTTCAGCATCTGCCTCACATCCAAGTATACACCAAAACACTTCTTTTTTCCCTGTTCTAGCTTTTAGAGGAGCTATGCCTATGTGTGCTAAGTTGCTTCAGTCATGTCTGACTCTTTGCGACCTTATGGACTCTAGCCCGCCAGGCTCCTTTGTCCATGGGATTCTCTAGGCAAGAATACTAGAGTGGCTTACTATGTCCTCCTCCAGAGGATCTTCCCAACCCAGGGATCAAACCTGTGTCTCCTGCATTGCAAGCAGATTCTTTACTGCTGAGCTACCAGGGAAGCCCTTGGAGGAGCTGATGGTGGTGAAGAGACATAACATTTTACATTGTGTCATGGTTTTCTGGATAAAAATATTTTTTTTTTTTTCTTAGAGAATTTGACTTGCTAAACAAGACCATTGGGAACTACTGCCATGTTATAGAGGGCATTAGCCACATAACAGAAGAGCATAAAGCTTCCTCACAAACATGGATGCTACACAGACCTTCATATCTTGGAAACTGTCCTGAGTGGAAACAGGGAGGCCCTGAGCTAAGTGTTCTCTGTGGGCTTCCCGGGTGGTTTAGTGATAACAATCTGCTTGCCAATGCAGGAGACACAAGAGGTGTGAGTTCGATCCCTTGGGCCAGAAGATCCCCTGGAGTAGGAAGATCCCCTGGAGGAGAGCATGACAACTCACTTCAATATTCTTGTCTGGAAAAGTCCATGGACAGAGGAGCCTGGTGGGCTTCAGTCCATAGGTCACAAAGAGTCGGACTGAGTCAACTGAGCACACAGGCATTCTCTGTGCCTTGTGGTAGTCAATTACGTCAACAGCTCTGGAGAGGAGACCTCCTTTGGTCCTTATTTGCTGATGACAACACTGAAGCAAGAATGGTTTGGTGATTTACTTAAGGCCACAGAGTGAGTGACAGAACCTAGGCCACAGAGTGAGTGACAGAACCTAGATAGAAACCAAGTTCAGTCTGGGTAGAAGTCAAAATTGTTCTACTATGTGATACGGAACCAGCTCAAAGGGTGCACTTTAGGGAGAATTTGCCATTTGTACCCAATTTTTAGGATTCACTTGGATTTTGGGTGTTTCAACAAACTTTCATAATCTAAGAGTACAATTTAGGCTTGCTAATTACTTATTTAAAACTATTGGGTTGGCCAAAATATTCATTCAGGTTTTTCCATACGATGCTATGGAAAACCAGACTGAACCTTTGCCAATCCAATACAATGCAGAACTCCCATTCGCCCATTCCCTGTACAAAGCCAGGCTTTTATCCAGCATAATCTTGGGTGCTTCCCCTGTTCAGGACCTGGCGCTCTCATGGGTGTTTTGTGAATGTAGAAAGTGAGCTGGAGTAATGCCAGATACCCATTCTGAAAGCGTTTTCTGAGAGTTGCTAATAGGTTGTCCCTCACTCCAAAGTACATGTCCAGTTCCACTTTTGTGAACACAACAGTCCAGGAAAGAAGTTTGTGCTTTACTCTCTTTCTGCACATCATGTCTGATGAAGAGATATCAGCCTCATCTTCTCTGGGAAGACAGGATTCATGACCAGCTGATACCCCTGAAGACAATATTGGCTATTAATGAAGCTTAAAACCATTTGCAAAGTTCTTTCACAAACATTGCCAAATGTTGTGTTACTTGATTGAATCTCTCCAAAGTTTTCTAAGGAAGTTGATGCTATCTCCATCTTCTAGATGAAGAAGCTGTGACTTAGAAAGGTCAAAGGGACCTGTTAGGATCATGGAATCTTCTGTCTCCCAGTCCCAGTCCAGGACTCATTTGCCCTCACCCTCCCCAGCTTCCTTTCACTATTCACAGGTGTGAAAGTGGAAAACAGTTTCTCCTTGCTTCCGAGTGTCATTTGCTTCCTCTGTTAAATGGGCTGATGCAAACAGACTTTCAGGATTGGATAGTTGCTAATAGTAATGATAATGTATTAATATATGTTGTTAATGTAAGGATACATCTTATTAGTATAATGTATACCCAGTACACATATATAAATGTGTATGTGTGTGTACACACAGTCTATAGCTCATATTTTTCACCTAAAATGAGAGTTAACACTCACTGAACACTGATTGCCACATTCCAAATGTTGTGCTCGGCATTTCAATACAAGAATGCATTTAGTATCCTTATCTTATAGAAGTAGAGGCGGAGGCTTGTGGAAGTTAAGTAACTTGCCCAAGGTAATGCCAAATTGGTGGCATGAGGATCTGATGCCAAGGGAATCTACCTCACAGCACATGCTACTCACCGCTCTTTCACAACTCTTTTTCCCATATTTTTGATAATAGTGGTTAAAAGATGGGAAGGTGGTGTGAAATTTGTGACATCCTTTTCAGTAGACTGGTGCTTAAACATTTCACAAGCACCTGACATTTTCCTCAAGTTCCTGTTTAATTCTGAGCCTCTGGTCTCTAGGTTTACTTCGGTTCAGTTCATTTCAGCTGCTCAGTCGTGTCTGACTCTTTGTGACCCCATGAATCGCAGCACGCCAGGCCTCCTTGTCCATCACCAACTCCAAGAGTTCACTCAAACTGACATCCATCGAGTCAGTGATGCCATCCAGCCATCTCATCCTCTGTCATCCCCTTTTCCTTCTAACCCCAATCCCTTGCAGCATCAGGGTCTTTTCCAATGAGTCAACTCTTCTCATGAGGTGGCCAAAGTATTAGAGTTTCAGCTTTAGCATCAGTCCTTCCAAAGAACACCCAGGACTGATCCCTTTTAGAATGGACTGGCTGAACCTCCTTGCAGTCCAAGGGGCTCTCAAGAGTCTTCTCCAACACTACAGTTCAAAAGCATCAGTTCTTCGGCGCTCAGCTTTCTTCACAGTCCAACTCTCACATCCATAGATGACCACTGGAAAAACCATAGCCTTGACTAGATGGACCTTTGTTGGCAAAGTAATATATCTGCTTTTCCTTCCAAGGAGTAAGCATCTTTTAATCTCATGTCTGCAATCACCATCTGCAGTGATTTTGGAGCCCCCAAAATACAGTCTGACACTGTCTCCCCATCTATTTCCCATGAAATGATAGGAACAGATGCTATAATCTTAGTTTTCTGAATGTTGAGCTTTAAGCCAACCTTTTCACTCTCCTCTTTCACTTTCATCAAGAAGCTTTTTAGTTCCTCTTTATTTTCTGCCATAAGGGTGATATCATCTGCATATCTGAGGTTATTGATATTTCTCCCGGCAATCTTGATTCCAGCTTGTGCTTCTTCCAGCCCAGCGTTTCTCATGATATACTCTGCATATAAGTTAAATAAGCAAGGTGACAATATACAACCTTGGCGTACTCCTTTTCCTGTTTGGAACCAGTCTGTTGTTCCATGTCTAGTTCTAACTGTTGCTTCCTGACCTGCATATAGGTTTCTCAAGAGGCAGATTAGGTAGTCTGGTATTCCCATCTCTTTCAGAATTTTCCACAATTTATTGTGATCCACACAGTCAAAGGCTTTGGCATAGTCAATAAAGCAGAAAGAGATGTTTTTCTGGAACTCTCTTGCTTTTTCCATGATCAAGCGGATGTTGGCATTTTGATCTCTGGTTCCTCTGCCTTTTCTAAAACCAGCTTGAACATCAGGAAGTTCACGGTTCACATATTGCTGAAGCCTGGCTTGGAGAATTTTGAGCATTACTTTACTAGCATGTGAGATGAGTGCAATTGTGTGGTAGTTTGAGCACCGAAGAATTGATGCTTTTGAACTGTGGTGTTGGAGAAGACTCTTGAGAGTCCCTTGGACTGCAAGGAGATCTAACCAGTCCATTCTGAAGGAGATCAGCACTGAGATTTCTTTGGAAGGAATGATGCTAAAGCTGAAACTCTAATACTTTGGCCACCTCATGCGAAGAGTTGACTCATTGGAAAAGACTCTGATGCTGGGAAGGATTGGGGGCAGGAGGAGAAGGGAACGACAGAGGATGAGATGGCTGGATGGCATCACCAACTTGATGAACGTGAGTCTGAGTGAACTCCGGGAGATGGTGATGGCCAGGGAGGCCTGGCGTGCTGCAGTTCATGGGGTCACAAAAAGTTGGACACGATTGAGCGACTAAATTGAACTGAACTTGAGCATTCTTCGGCATTGCCTTTCTTTGGGATTGGAATGAAAGCTGACCTTTTCCAGTCCCGTGACCACTGCTGAGTTTTCTAAATTTGCTGGCACTTTCACAGCGTCATCTTTTAGGATTTGAAATAGCTCAACTGGAATTCCATCACCTCCACTAGCTTTGTTCATAGTAATGCTTTCTAAGGCCCACTTGACTTCACATTCCAGGATGTCTGACTTTAGGTGAGTGATCACACTATTGTGATTATCTGGGTCGTGAAGATCTTTTTTGTACAGTTCTCTTGTATATTCTTGCCACCTCTTCTTAATATCTCCTGCTTCTGTTAGGTTCATACCATGTCTGTCCTTTATCGAGCCCATCTTTGCATGAAATGTTCCCTTGGTATCTCTAATTTTCTTGAAGAGATCTCTAGTCTTTCCCATTCTGTTGTTTTCCTCTATTTCTTTGCATTGATTGCTGAGGAAGACTTTCTTATCCCTCCTTGCTATTCTTTGGAACTCTGCATTCAGATGCTTATATCTCTCCTTTCTCCTTTGCTTTTCACATCTCTTTTTCTCACAGCTATTTCTAATGCCTCCTCACACAGCCATTTTGCTTTTTTGCTTTTCTTTTCCATGGGGATGGTCTTAATCCCTGTCTCCTGTACAATGTCACGAACCTCCATCCATAGTTCATCAGGCACTCGGTCTATCAGATCTAGTCTCTTAAATCTATTTCTCACTTCCACTGTATAATCATAAGGGATTTGATTTAGGTCATACCTGAATGGTCTAGTGGTTTTCCCTACTTTCTTCAATTTGAGTCTGAATTTGGCAATAAGGAGTTCATGATCTGAGCCACAGTCAGCTCCCAGTCTTGTTTTTGCTGTCTGTATAGAGCTTCTCTATCTTTGGCTGCAAAGAATATAATCAGTCTGATTTCAGTGTTGACCATCTGGTGATGTCCATGTGTAGAGTCTTCTCTTGTGTTGTTGGAAGAGGGTGTTTGCTATGACCAGTGAGTTCTCTTGGAAAAACTGTATTAGCCTTTGCCCTGCTTCACTTCGTACTCCAAGGCCAAATTTGCCTGTTACTCCAGGTGTTTCTTGACCTCCTACTTTTGCATTCCATTCCTCTATAATGAAAAGGACATCTTTTTGGGTGTTCATTCTAAAAGGTCTTGTAGGTCTTCATAGAACCTTTCAACTTCAGCTTCTTCAGTGTTAATGGTTGGAGCATAGGCTTGGATTACTGTGATATTGAATGATTTGCCTTGGAAACGTACAGAGATCATTCTATCGTTTTTGAGATTGCATCCAAGTACTACATTTCAGACTCTTTCATTGGCCATGATGGTTACTCCATTTCTTCTGAGGGATTCCTGCCCACAGTAGAAGATATAATGGTCATCTGAGTTAAATTCACCCATTCCAGTCCATTTTATTTCACTGATTCCTAGGATGTCGATGTTCACTCTTGCCATCTCCTGTTTGACCATTTCCAATTTTCCTTGATTCGTGGACCTAACATTCCAGGTTCCTATGCAATATTGCTCTTTACAGCACTGGACTTTGCTTCTATCACCAGTCACATCCACAACTGGGTATTGTTTTTGCTTTGGCTCCATTTCTTCATTCTTTCTGGAGTTATTTCTCCACTGATCTCCAGTAGCATGTTGGGCACCTACTCACCCAGGGAGTTCCTCTTTCAGTATCCTGTCATTTTGCCTTTTCATACTGTTCATGGGGTTCTCAAGGCAAGAATACTGAAATGGTTTGCCGTTCCCCTCTCCAGTGGACTACATACATAGAGACCCCTGGAGATGAAACAGAAGAGACTGTGATATATTATATATGATTATTTTTGCTTATCTTTTATAAAGCTATGCTGTACTTTTGAGGTACATGTCATAATTTTTAAGAACTTAAATTTTCTTTGTATTGATATCATATCAATACAGCCCCAGAGGAAGAAGAGATTCAGTGAGAAATTTTATCTTATTTTGTTTCACTAGGTTTTTAGTTGTCAAAATGTAGGCATTCAGGCATTAAGTGACTATAAATGTAGATAATATCTATCTGCAATTTTTGTTGATTTCCCTTTTAAATCAAAGGAAAATAATTCAAAATACAAATAAGAAAATAAAAACAATTAGCAAGTGGGAATTCAAGTACTGAGGGTATATTAAATATTTATGTGCTAACTTATCCATGAAACCTTTCTACATCCCCTTCATCAACATGATTTTTTTTCCCTTGTGCTCTGTTTCCAGCTTTGTTACATTGCCATTTATAGATTGCCTGTTATTTTGGTGAGCCATTGTGGTTTCAAGGAAACTAAGAATTATCACCTAAAGTGTTGAAGGCTCTGGATTTTGTGTAGTTTGAAGCAGGTCGCTGTCATTGTCTCACCAGTTATTTTCTGGCCAGCCTGTGCAAGTGATTTAACTTCTCTGTGCTTTGATATCTAAATGTAACTGAGCCTTCTGTGGCTCTGGACCTCATAGAAATGTTGTGATGATTAAATAACACATTTCATACAAAGCACAAAGGCCTAGTGCTCATTAAGAATTAGCTGATATTATTGTTATTTTTATTCTTAGTCTCATCTGCTGCATTGGGGGACTTATTACCTTGTCCTTGAACTACTGTATTAACCTCTTAACTAATCTTTTAACCATTAGTACTGTATTAAGTGTATGGACAGAAAACCGGATCCGATGAGTTATTTTACAGAGCTGATTTAATATAGAAATTGTTTAAGCAGCTCAGGGGTAGGACTGGAAAGGAAACAAGGAGTTAACAGAGAGAGAATAACTGTGAAAAAGTTACACCTTTAGGGCTGAGGACTTTCAAGAGAAGAGGTGGGCATTTAGAACTCAGAAGCTTGGAAAAGGGGCCTTGCAGAGCTGCGACCCAGACTTTTGAGGAGAGGGTATCATTGAGCTTCAATGAATATCTGGAACCTCGGTACTGGGGACACCTCTGGTGGCTCCTGGTGCTGGAGACATGCTGAGGCTGCTTCTGGGAGGGTTGAAGAAAGTCGAAAAGTGGAACCAGTGGCTGCAGGCCAGGCTGAAGTGCCGTAGCAGGTCAGGTCAATCAGAAAGTGCAGGCGAGCCCGAAGAAGCAAGCTCCCCGTCCTTCCTCCTGCCTCCCAGCCTTCCACTAGGTTCTTCCAGGGAGACCCTAATAGAGTTCTGGCTGACAAAGGAGAAAAGTAGTTTGTTGAACGATGGGGTCAGTCTTGGAAACCAGGACGAAGGATGGATGTAGAGCTGAGACAATAGCTTGGTAACCATCACAGGTGTCTTCCCGGTGCTCATCTCTTCTGTAAACTCCCATTTATTTTATTTCCCACCATGCCACTTGGAACACGACTTCTACCTGCTCAGGTGTCTTCCTGCCCTACTGAACAAAATCAGTTCAATGCTCTTTTTCCTAAAGAATTACTGTGAACATTCTTCTTGGGGCCATGGGGATATAAATATGAATAAGATGTTTTTCTGCCCTTATATAATTTAATGTGGTATGTAGTAAACAGAAGTCACTCCACAGCAAAAGCAAGAAAGTATTTACTTGTAGAGTGTGATGCATCCTTACTGGTGGGACTCAGCAAGATTTCACAGAACAATGAGTAAGATTTCATACTCAGTGATGTGGCCCCAAACTCCCCTACTTGGCCTATTTCTCATTGCTCCCACATCTTGTTTTTTAGCTACGAAGTGTAACTGACTCCTATTCAACCTTCAGGGTTTCTGCCTATATATTTTTTTGCTCACGTCAGCCATGCAGGGCCCTGGCCACCAAGGCCAAGTGCCTCTTATGTGTACTTTGAGTATCTAGCTGCAATGAGTCGTATTGAACAAAGGAGAACAGGTTCCCTCCTTATGCAACTGGTATTCTAGAAAGGGCATCAGTTCTTAATTTGAGAAAGTCATCCATAGAAATGCAAAATTACAAACTGTGGTCAGTGCTGTGAAGGCCAAGTGCAAGTTTATATGATAGCAAGGTGACCAAGTTTGGGGTTGAATTCACAGAAGACTTCCTTGAGGAATAATGTGGAGGTGTTAGTGAAGAGAGAAGGAGGCTGTTTCAGAAGACCTAAGTCAGATAGCAGCAGAGTATGACTGAAAGAGAGGCGATATGGGTGCAGAAGAGGGGCATGGGTAGCGTATACAGCATCTTTCAGATGCTCAGCATCTCTCAAGGTCTGCTTCAGAAGGCATCTCCTCAGTGAAGCCTTCTTAGGACAGGAAGACTCCTGAGCAAGTAAAAGCTGTGTTCCAAGCCTTCAGCTCAAGGTGACTGCTTCCTGTTTTCAACTTTTAACTGTTTTTTACACCTCTCACAAGAATGATTATGATATATTGTTTATGTTTATAATCATTTACATATGAGTCTGATATCTCCAGATCATCTGTAAGCTTTTGGAGACCAGATGTCTCATGTTCATCTTTATATCCCTCAGTGTAGCATTCTCAAAAAAAAAAACCAATTTAAGTCCCCTGCATATGAATGAGTTCCAATCTGAGAGCATGTCCATAAGTCCAGTTTGTTTATAAATCCAGCAAAGTTAGCCTAGGTACCCAGCTAACACAATCAACTATACAGTACTGTACTGTGATAGATTTATAATACCCTTCCCCACAGATAATACATAAAACAAACACAAAAATTAAAAAGAAATCTTATAGTTACAGTACCTTGAAAAATACACAGTAGTACAGTAAGTACAACAGCTGGTATACAGGGGTTGGCATCGAGGGAACAGGCAAAGAATTATTGATGGGAGGAGAGAGAGGAAGGAGGTGCTAGTGGAGCTAAAGGATCATAGTAATAGGAGATGAAAGGCAAGCTGCAGTTTCACTCATGCCTAACGCTGATGGAACACGGTTCCCATCTTTGAAAGTCTGCTACTTGAAGATTCGAATGTAGGGGACCTCCTGTTTTTACTGAATGAAGTTACATCTACTATGCCATTAACATTTAGACAGTTTGTCTTGTTCAGTGTGACCATTCAGTGTCTTGAATTACTTATTGAATGTTATCTAGGGGACTTCGGTGGTCGCTTGACATTTGTGCATACCAGGTAAGGAAGTATCCCCTGGCCCACTCTCAGGAAGGAATGGGAGTTTAGGATTTGAGGACCTAGACTTCAGATCTCATGAATCATGGTGAATGACTGCTCCACCAAACTTTTTAGAAATAATTAGCATTGCAGAGTTTGTGTTCAGCCAATGAGATATGCTTTATCAGCTTTTTTTTTTGTTTTTTTTTTTGCCACTTGTATGGCTCTGCTCTTGCTCTTATCATTAGACACAAGGAAGATGAGCATCACAGCATGAACACTTGAGTAGCACCAGAAACAGAGTTTCCCTTGAAAAATTAACTTACTGTAGAGAGGAGGGTCTGGAGGGCGCAGAGTGCCTATTGGGCTTCTTCCTGATGTTTTTTAGGTCTCTACAACAACACAGGTGTTGAACCCATCTTTCTGTATTGAGAATCTAGCTGTATGGATTCCTTTATTTCTCAGAATATGCTCATTCATGAGCATCTGTGATGGAGAAGTGGGAAAATTGCTATGAAATAGACTACAAAGCTCTCACTAAACATTACTTTACAAAACTGTTGGAGTTAATGGTTATGGCAGGACTGTGTCTAAATAGGATGACCGAGTTATCACAGATAGCCCCAGAGTTGGCAAGCAGCCAACTCATTGCTAGGATGACCTAGAAGTCCTAGTGGGCAGAAATGATCATTTTATGGAGGTTGTCAATATAATTAACGTTTACTCTGAGATGAGGTATAAAATTCCATGCTAAATGACAGAGCGTGGAGGAAGGAGAACAATAGAAACAGCTGGTTCTGAACTGATCTGAAGGACCACGCGGGAATTATAACTACGTAGAGAAATATATAAGGATAAATAGGCAAATTTGTGATGCATATATGTGTGTGGAGATACGCCTTAATTTATTTATAGACTCATATCTGATGAATTAACTTTCACTAGTAGATGATTACCAGCCCCCAAATAACAGAGTACACAATTTTGTTCTCTCTCTGAAAACACATTCTTCGATGGGACATGGTGCCAAGTTGTTCAGAATGTGGCTAATCTCAGGGCCATATGGTGAAACATAATTTATGGATGATATTATCTAGCAGTATTTCTTTAGCAGTTGGTTATTACAGTGTTTTATTATTTCAGTTTAGTTATGTCATAGGCTTGAGACATGGGCTAATATTATGATTGCACATTGATATAGAAAGATATTTAGAGGCCAGCATAGTTCCCAGTAAGTTGCAGTGTGTGTGTTTGGTGCTTGTGAGGGCTACACGTGTGAGGAATTGCTATTGAGTGATATAGAACATTCTTCCCTATAACTGGTGGCCTAGACAGTCTTGTGCACAGTCTAAATTTAAGTAATGTGTGGGAGAAGGGACAAAGACCTTAGATCCTACATCAGACCTTAGGTCCTAAAAGAGAGAAGATTGCTAACTGGATTCTGGCTGTAATACATCTGACTGGTTCCCTTCCTTGAAGAGTAGACATTCTGACACAGCATTACAGCTCCATCTCTCTGTTCCCACTTCTTCCTTCCTTTCCGGAGGCTATTTTTTCTCATTTTTCACTTTTATTTTTGTAGGTGAATCTCACTATAGACTTTAAGGACCAGCCTGTCCTAGGTCAGGCTCAGTATACTGTTTGTTTGTATCCTGATTTCTTAGGGACACAAACCAGGAATAAAGGAATAATCAGAAGAATTTCCTGGACCTTCCAGTAGGAGAAAGGAGTATTGTTCTTCCTGTACTTTAAATATTGAGATGGAAAGGAAGGGAGACCAATGCTTCTTGCTGCTGATTTAAGGCTTTGAAATATATTCAAATCTTGTCTCACCTGGTGAGGGACACAAACAAGACATATAATGAGGTCTAGTCTTTCTGGACCTAAGGCAATTTAGCCCTCTTCTTCCTCTTCCAGATGAGAAAACTCTGATTCAGATAATGTAAGAATGCTGTGCAAGGTCACAGAGCAAAGGCATGGTGGAGCCTGAACTTTCACTTGGGTGGTGTACCTCTCAACCTCCCTCAATGTTTTTAAAAAGCCACACTACTTCTGTCAGTGATCCTGAGAATCTCAGAGCCCCCATTATTGAAATTCCCTCTGCTTTCCCCACAACTGACCCTTAAAATACTAGAGTTGGCAGGGAAAAAAGAAAAAGAAAAGATAAAAATAATTAAATGAGATCGTGTATGTGAACACAATTTACACATTGTAAGGTCTTACCAAAAAATTTCTGTATTGACAATAGTTGCAATATGCTCATTTACATAAACCACTCCACACCTAATTACCACACACTACAGTAACAATTATGTGGCTGATTAAATACACTCCAGATCAACTCTTTTGCAAACTGTTTGAATTATAGCACCAAACTTTCCTCCTTTAGTTTCCAGCTAGATGAATAGCACTTGGTGAACTCGATCACCAACTGACAACTGAAAAACAATTGTGAATAAAAGGAGTAAGCATATCCTCAGAAAAAATAAGAAAAGGAGACAGCAACGGCACCCCACTCCAGTACTCTTGCCTGGAAAATCCCATGGACAGAGGAGCCTGGTGGGCTGCAGTCCATGGGGTCGCTAAGAGTCAGACACAACTGAGCAGCTTCACTTTCACTTTCCACTTTCATGCATTGGAGAAGGAAATGGCAACCCACTCCAGTGTTCTTGCCTGGAGAATCCCAGGGACGAGGGAGCCTGGTGGGCTGCCATCTATGGGGTTGCACAGAGTCGGACACGACTGAAGTGACTTAGCAGCAGCAGCAGGAAAAAAAAACAAGTCATAGAAGTAAAAGGTAGGCTTATATTTCTGAGCTCCCACCTACTTTCCTCATAGGGACTGAATTTGTGGACATTGCTATATTTTTATAAACCTTATGTTGTCTGGGGGGCTTCCCTGGTAGCTCAGACAGTGAAGAATCCACCTGCAATGCAGGGGACATAGGAAACACGGGTTCGATCCCTTGGTCATAAAAATCCCTTGGAGAGGAAATGGCAACCCACTTTAGTATTCTTGCCTGAAGAGTCCCATGGGCAGGAGCCTGGCAGGCTACAACCCATGGGGTCACAAAGAGTTGAACATGACTGAGTTACTGAGCACACACATGTCAGAGTCAAGGATGGTCTTTAAGCTCTCCCTGTGAGAGCAGCCAGTAGCCCATCACCAAGTTCTATAATTCAGACTCTGTGTCCCCACTGGTCTCATGTTTATGGCCTCAAGTTGGTTTCTATTCAAGGCATTTTCCTAAAATAATTGTAATTACCAGAAAAATTGGATAAGCAAATATTTACTTGAATGGGATATGGTTTTCAAACTACATTACAGTATAGAACAGTTTGTAATGAAACTCTGCCTACTACCATTTAAATTGATCAGGAGAAATGAGTGCTTATCTCTTAATATTCTGGTATATTCTTTCAAACTACTGTGCTAATAAAGGAACTTTTTAATGGGGAAATTAGTAATTTATCTTTAGATTTATTAATGAGATACAAAAGCATAAATGGTCATTGGTGATCTGCCAACAGATTCACAATTGTAGTATATTGTAAAATATGATTGCTCATGGGCACGCGTGCTCATGTGCTCAGCTGTGTCCGACTCTGTGACCCCATGGACTGTAGCCTGCCAGGCTCCTCTGTCCATGGGATTCTCCTGGAGTGGGTTGCCACTTCCTACTCCAGAGAATGTTCCCGATCCAGGGATCGAACGCCTATCTCCAGCATTGGAGGATTCTTTACCGTTGAGCCACCTGGGAAGCATGATTAGTCATGTGAGAGGCAGTTGATGATACTGGACATACATAGGGCAAAGAAGCAAAGGTAATAGGTGCTGTTTATTCTAATAAAGTGTGCTTTAAGCAAGGTCATTTTAACGGTTATAAAAGGAGATTTTTGAAAGGGAATATGTGACCACAGTATCTTCATGGGAGAGTGGGGCATTTTGATCACTAATTCAAACGTTATTGATAGGAGAGTCTGTTTCTTGAGTTCTTCTACATTTTGATCTCAGGCTAGGTGCTATTTATCCCACTTAGTCCTTAAAGCATCCCTATGAGAAAACACAGCTTGGATTATCCAAGCCATTTGTCCAAGACTACACAGTCAGTAAATGGCAGAGGTCATATTCAGTTCCAGGTCAATTTCAATGCTATTTCCACTGTCTTAGAAGTTTTGAATACATATATAGTATGGTAAAGAATTACATATGAGAATAATTTAAGCACAGAGATTTAAGGGAAAGCTATACAATTTGATGAAGATGAGCATTTTGGTCAAGAGTGAGAAGTAATGAAATAATGTGTAGAAAGGTCCTTTTGGATAACTCATTTGTCTTCATCTGAACTGCGTCTTCAAGGTTTTCATCTCATACTTAATTTGATTTTTCCCTCAATTGGATACAACCGGGGTTTCCCTCCATATAAGGAATAGATGTTTTCTGTCTGTCACAAGAGCATCAGTGAAAATATTAACCAGTAGCTTTCATAGAATACTTCCTCTGTGGGTTAATAATAGCTTGTCTATATTTCCAGTGAACTTTGAAGTTTGTTTCCTTTTAAACCCGTATAGAAAATCTGAGACAGATTATCCTTAGGAACCTGATTCGAATGCCCCTTTGGGTAAAGTATGTGCAGAGAGTCTGAGAGCTAATGTATAAAAATAATACTTTGATGGATTAAAAAAACTAGAGAACTAATTGTGATGATTCATATGAAAGCAGTATGTGCATTCCTAAAGCTAAAAAATATGTGGTTTTATTACTTTAAATAGTTCTTGTATCTATGGAATGTTTCGTTCTTTCTAAAGGCATAGGTGGGCAAAACTGAACTGCAATGCCAAAGTTATTGCTGATGCCTTAGAATTCAAGACATTCTGTCAAATATTAATACATTTCAAAATTCCTTTTTGGGGTCTCTTATAGAAAACTTTGAGCAGCAGTCACCAACTCATGACATGGCTTTTTATTCTGTATCAAGCTTGGGGAACTGTACAAAATGAGTGGGTGGTCAAACGTCTTTTGAGCTCGGTGCGTAAAATATACTCCTGACTTTATCTGACAGCTGAGAGATCTTCCCACACGCGGTCTGCAACCCCAGTTGAAAGAAGCTGATGATCTCCATTGATGGGGTCAGCCGATAGGTGTGTGGCTGTGGGGTATAATTTACTAGGTGTGGAAAGGTCCCTTTGCCTCCAAGAGGTTAATTTCTTCCTCCTCCCTTCTGCTCTGAGGGTATCAATAGGATTGGAATTTTAATAGTCAACTAGACTTTAGATTCATATTTAACCTACCTTTTTCTCTGAGCACCGGCTGTGTACCCAGCTACTGAGGAATTTTATTATGTATATGATACATATGTATATACATAATGTTTAATTTTTATAAGAACACTTTCTCCTATTATGACCCACCAGCCACACATATTTTAAAAGCCAATTGAGACTTCCATACATGTTTGTTCAAGAGAGAAAATGTGTAAATGATTTACCAGTTCCTGCTTTGAATATGCATGGCCCCCAAGTTTTATTGGAAAGGCAGGGGCTACGTCTTATTCATCTTCATTCATTTCACTCTTCTAACCACACACACACACACACATACGCACACACAGATAAGCTTGGCTCTCAGTGTGTGTGAATGACATTAAATAAGGATAAAAAATGCTAAACAGGGTGAACTGGTGACGTGTTAAAGTGATTGAAAGCAAAAACAATGAAAACATAAGAGAGAAAACAGAGTAATGAGGAAAAGCCAGGACAGGCAAGACATCAAGCATGCGGAGCATGCACGATGGAATGCTCCTGGAGAAAGAAGTCAAGGGTAACCTGATTTGTTCTGATGCTTGCCACTCCTGTGGCCATGTTTCTCATTAGCGGTCCCCTGTTGCTTAGCCGTCGATCAATGTCTCCTTAGCCCTATAGAGTACACTTGGCTTCTGGAGCCTGTCTGTGCCAGAGTCTTCCTGACCTGACTCTGCTCTCCCTCCAGCACACCTGTTCCACCCTCTAATCAACAGGCTCTCCCCTGTGATGGGCCTGTGGGCCTGCCATTCTTCTCATCTTGCCTAATGATCCCACCAAGCCAGCCCAAACATCCTCTGCAGATCCTTCTCTAAAATAATCCCTTTCTACTCTGTGCTGTGACACCTCATACATGCTTTATATTATGGCTTATTTGAGCCAATATTTTCAATTGTAGGTTTGCCTGACTGTATTCTCCCTTAGCCTGAGAGCACTTTGGGGAGAGTTATTACATGTACTTACTTATATTTGCTCGGTCAGACTCTGGGCCCAGTAGGCTTTCAGTACATATCTGTTGGATGAGTAAAAATATGGAAATTTTTGTCTCTTAGCAGTCAGTTCTTTTTTAACTTTCTGAAGATAAGGTACCATAAGAATCTGGGTAAGTTTCTTACTTTTCCTGATATCTAAGATGGGAGTGACAAATGTGCCTACCTCAGCGGCATATTGTAAGGATTAAATGAGATTGTACATATAAAACATTTAGCTTAGTGTCAAGTCATTGGTAAGAACCCAGTTAGCATTGGCTAACATCATGGTATTGCAACTTTTACAATATAAGTAAGTTTTTAAGATTATAATGAAAAGTAGTATATGGTAAGGATCATTCATGCTATGAAAATACCAAATAGGATCTTATAAAGGCAAGCTGGAATCAGTGAGAAGTTACAAAGTTGGGCGGAATAGGGAAACCAGAGGAAAATTCCATCGAAGGAGAATAATTGGCACCAAATGAAACGATATAAGAAGACTTTTATTAAATATTTTCTCTTGTGGAAATTTTTGGATAAAGGGGAAGCCTGAGAATATTATGTTTAAACAAGCTAAAATTATTTAATATTTTGTGAAAGTTCTATGCATAAGTTGACATATTTTAAATTTGAGGCCATCTTGACAAATTGCTTAAAATTTGCACTTAAATTTTTTTCTGTTGACTTTATTACAGAAGTCCTACACCTTTGACTTGCTTTCATTTTGTCAAAGTCAGGACACATTCCATGATAGTTAAATAATTTCTGTAATAACACTTCATGCAGTACTGCTTGCTGACTAAAATATGATCCTTGCCATTTCTTGCTATGAGCATGCACCACGGGAATCTTGACAGCTTTGATAAATTACACAGTGTCCATCTAGTCAAAAGTCTGGTTTTTCCAGGGGTCATGTATGGATGTGAGAGTTGGACCATAAGGAAAGCTGAACACTGAAGAACTGATGCTTTTGAACTGTGGTGTTGGAGAAGACTCTTGAGAGTCCCTTGGACTGCAAGGAGATCCAACCAGTCCATCCTAAAGGAAATCAGTCCAGAATATTCATTGGAAGGACTGATACTGAAGCTGAAACTCTAATAGTTTGGCCACCTGAAGCCAAGAGCTGACTCATTGGAAAAGACCCTGATGCTGGGGGCCGGGGGGGAGAAGGGGGCGACAGAGGATGAGATGGTTGGATGACATCACCGACTCTATGGACATGAGTTTGAGTAAGCTCCAGGAGTTGGTGATGGACAGGGAGGCCTGGCGTGCTGCAGTCCATGGGGTCGCAAAGAGTCAGAGTTGGCTGGAACTGAACACAACTTAGTTACTGAACTGAACTGAACACAGTGTCAAAATTGGCTTCTACCAAATTCCTGTGAATTCTGAATTTTCTTCTTTGAAAACTTTCTAGGTAGCTCAACATTCTCTTCTTCTGCCCTTTGTTTCTTTGAAGGAGATTTTGAATGCTTAAGTGGCTATTAGCAACTGATTAGAGGACTTGGGCCAAGTCTGTGCAGTCATTTCTGCTTCCTTGTTTGTTATCTGCTGCTGAATGGGAATCACCACGAAGCTGCACTACTCCAGGGAAAGAGTGTACAGATAAATAAAGTGACATGTTTGAACTATTTTATATATCCCCAGAAGAAAGGAACCAAGAACATCATTCTTTGATCTCGTTCACAGCTTCTGGCTTTGTGCTGTTGGTGAGTTTGTAGTGCTGTTGTTGATTCTCCTTTCTTCCAGTCCCAGGGTCTACCATCCTTGTAATGCTACTGTTTTAGATACGTGAAGCTAGTGAACTGAAAGAGACTCTTACTCATAGCCATCAGACAATAAATGTCTTTCAGAAGCTTTGAACTGAGTTATTCTTGCTTTTCGTTCATAGTCACATCTGACTTTTTACAATTTTATGGATTGTAGCATGCCAGGCTCCTCTGTCCTCCACTATCTCCCAGAGTTTGCTCAGATTAATGTCCACTGAGTGTATGGTGCTATGTAACCATCTCATCCTCTGCCACCCCCTTCTCCTTTTGACTTCAATCTTTCCCAGCACCAGGGTCTTTTCCAAGGACCTGGCTCTTGGCATCAGGTGGCCAGGATAACGGAGCTTCAACTTCAGCATCAGGCCTTCCAGTGATATTCAGGGTTGATGTCCTTTAAAACTGAACTGTCTCTCTGGGATTTATTTTTCAGGCATCTGCCTACTAAAATGGGTTGGCTATCTCCCTAATCACTGCGTGTATGCTCAGTCACTCAGTCATGTCCAACTCTTTGCAACCCTGTGGACTGTAACCCACTAGGCTCCTCTGTACGTGGTATTTTTCAGGCAAGAAGTCTGGAGTGGGTTGCCATTTCCTTCTCCAGGGAATCTTTCTAACCCATGGATCAAACTGGCAAATTCTGTACCACTGAATCACTGCCTTCTCGTAAAAAGAAACAAGTGTTCAAATAACCATGGCTTTGCATATTTTGCAAAGTTGAAAAGGGAAATTTGCCTATCTGGTGGCAAAAGTAAATAGCTTCAGAAATAAAAGGCAAAGATGTATTTTATAACTTTCCATTCTATCCTGAAATACTTGGGAGTGAATCTTTTCTTCTAACAGGTTTAGTTTCTGACATAAGCGATTTAGCAATAAATCGAATATAATTGGATCCTAAGTACCTGCAGGTACAATTTGACCTGAGTTGTTTTATTCAATAACAGAAGAAAGCACTTCACCTTGTCTGCAGCTCGACTGCATTTTCTGGGAAGCAGATCAGGTCAAATGCTTCAGAAGAATGTTTTCTCTGGAAGAAGATGTCCTTTTATCTCAGAAAGATTTAGTGGGATTTAATAAAAACATTTTAATTTTTTTTGTATATATGGTACAATTCAGTGCTTCAACAAGCACTGATTGGAAGGCTGTGGACATAAGCTTGTATTACATAGTCTCTGAGTCACACGTACCTCAGTATTGCCCAGTTTTAGCTGTATAATTAGAAGTAAGTTAATTCTGATTATATTTGTAATCCTCTGAGGCTCAGTTAGCTCATCTGTAAAATGGAGTTAATAGTGTAAATTTTTACAGAGCAAGATTAAATGAGATAATGGATGAAACATGCTTTGCATAGTACCTGGTGCTTAGAAAGCATGCACTATTTACTGTACTTGTTGTTATCTAGAGAGTTAATGAAATTACTTCTGTCTGGAGGCTCTGTGAAACATAATCATATCATAATTAAAAATATGCAGAATACATGCTAGTAAACCACAATATGGAGAGTCTTAGCAAATCTCCCATTGCATTAAATTCTCTTTTTTTTTTTTTAATAGCAGCCTTTGCAACTCAGTAGAGGTTTCCAGGTGGCTCAGTGCTGAAGAATCCACCTGCCAATACAGGAGACTTGGATTTGATCCCAGGGTTGGGAAGATCTCCTGGAGGAGGAAACCACAACTGACTCCTATATTCTTGCTTAGAGAATCCCATGGACAGAGGAGCCTGCAGGCTACAGTCCACGGGGTCACAAAGAGGCAGACATGACTTAGCAACTGAGCACACAGGTGCAGTTCAGTATATCTCAGCACATCTCAATGGAAATAGCCTCATTTCAAGCCCTTACTAACTCCATGAAGCTGCCATATTGAATACAATCACCACCTTTGAGCTCTCAGTTGAGGAGTTCTTTATCTGGAAATGAACTCAGCTGGAAAGAGAAACTCAGCTTCGCTTGTCATTCCTGAGGCCGTTGACAGCTGTGGTTTTCTCTGTTACTGAAAGAAGCTTTGGTGTCAGTATTAGAAAAAAACAACACACATTTCTCACCCTGAGAGAGTCAACCTGAATGAGTGTGGCCAATCACTCTTTTTCTCACCTTTGTGTAAATCTGGAAAGTGCTTCATTCTTTACTTTGACATGACCCTGGTGTCCAGAATGTGAAAAATACAACAAAACTGCCTGCCTTTGAATATAATAAAGCTGTCTTTCCTGGTCCAAGGACTTATTTCATAGGCAAATGTGTGGTTCTATTGCAGTGCTCAGGACAGCAAAGAATATACAGACAGAAGAAGAAAATAATAGCAAAAGAATCCACCCACCTTCCAACATTTACTAAGGGCCAACTGTGTCTCAGGATGTGGGTTAAGCCTTACTTATACATACATCATCAAAATCAATGGAATATAGTATTTTGAAAACCATATCTTCTAAAAATTTATAGGAAAAAGCCCACTTATTTAGATGAGCTATTTGAAAGCTAAGGTCAAGCATTATTTTATTTCTTAAAAGCACCTTAGATACAATGGTGTGCAATTAAATCTTGGACCTTATCAGGCAGAGTTTTTCATAAGACATCTTTCTTCTTACTTCTAAAGGCTCATAAATACACTAAGCATGCCTTTTCTTTATGCTGTTCCTAAAAACTCAATGTTATTATTGTTATTTTAATATTAAAAATATTTATTGAATTGTTACTGTGCAGCAGACATGACATAAAGACTTCTATATATTATCTCATTTAGTCCCATAAAACCCTAGATAATAGATACTATTTTTATATTACTCACATATGGGAAAAACTTGATGTTGAGTGAAATTAACAGCAAAACAAACAAGCAAGGCCTCTCCCATTATCACACAGATAATAATTGACAGAGATGAGATTCCAATTCAGGTCTGTCCAGCACCAAATCCTTGACCTGAACATTAAACTACACTGCATAGAGTTATTTAGGTAATAATGCCTCATGACAGGTACATTTTTATATAAGAAAGTACAGGCACATTATACTTCCCTGAATACACACACACACATATAATATGGCAAGTCTTTTGTGAGCATTCTATTAAAAAGCACAGTATTATTACAATGTGATATATTTGTGTATAACACCATTATAATTACCTTTTTTATCTCTTATGGAAAAATATTTAGATTATTTAGACTGAGACAAGAAGCTCTCACCATAACTAACTTATTTAGTTAAGTATCAATTAAAAGTGCAGCCTCTAGAATCAGATAACCTAGGTTAAAATCCTAGCACATATCAATTCCCACTTGGTGAGTAATCAGGAGCAATTTATTTAACTTCCCTAAACCAGTTTTCTCATCTATAAAATGGAAATAACAACAGCTGTGCTGTGTGCTTAGTTGCTCAGTTGTGTCTGACTTTTTGAGACCCCACGGACTCCAGCCTTCCAGGCTTCTCTGTCTATGGGGATTCTCCAAGCAAGAATGCTGGGGTGGGTTGCCATGCCCTCCTCCAGGGAATCTTCCGAACCCAGGGGTCAAAACCAAGTCTTCCGCATTGCAGGCAGGTTTTTTTACTCACTGAGTCACCAGGGAAGTCCAATAGTAGACTTTGATGAGGAATAAAAACACATAGGTCCATGAATGTTACCTTTGTTATTGTAATGATTAAAGCTTGCGTATATTTTTGATTTCAACAAAATGCCAGCAATCCTTAGAAGAGAATGCTTTTATCCTTTATTTTTAGAGAAGGGAGGGTAATGCTATTTGCCAGATACTGATTTTGATTTCATGGTAATCTGTGAAAGCTGCTGGCTACACTTGATATTTGTGGCTTGCACTTAAGTTATTGGGATTGCCTAAAATCATGTGACTTGAGGCAGTTGAATAGACATACGGTTATATGTTTCTATTACAGGACTAAGATCCTTATCTGAAAGGTAATAGTCTGTAAATTCTCAATTTATTTTACCGTTCACACTTTAAATTAGTTGTGAAAACTGGTAAAAGTTTAAATGCAACCACTGACCTCATTTCAGTTTTCAAGTCAACTCGCATATTTTTGAAGTGACAGCACTTACTAGATAACAGAGTTATTGGTTTATCAACGTGGGTCTGGATATGAGGTCTGGCATTCCTCTGACTCCTTAAATTTCTCCAGACACACATTTCTGAAGATTATAGAATATGTGAGTAAATAGGTTTCTGGGACGTAACCACACCGGTTCTGAAGTAATTTTTCTTTATTAATATCCTGAAGATTATTAAATTAATGAGAAAAAAATAGTCAAGTAATTACTCCGGAGATCCTGAAAGATACAATTTAGGTTTGCAGCCTTTGTCTTTGAAAAACTGGGTAATTGTATTTCTTTATACCTGAGCAAGAAGAGACTGACTAGAATTAAAAACAAAAGTTACTTTCAGCATGAAGCTTTATCATAACATAAGCCTCTACTTACTAACTTCCATGTGAGCTAGAAGAATAACTTTCCCAGTGCTTTTTCATTTATGCATACATTATTGTGTTGAGTCACTTAAATATCTGCAGTCTTCACTATAAATTAAAAATGTTGCCTTCTTACAAAAAGTTATGATTATTGCATGGAATCAAAGAATTAATAGAAACATAATATTCTGTAATAATTTATTAGGGAAAACATTCTGAAAAATAATATATGTGTATATAACTGAATCATTTTGCTGTTCCTGACACTAATATAACCATTATAAATCAACTATACTTCAACAAAAGAAAAAAACCCAGAAAAAATAATTATGAAAATATTTTAAAAGATTTGCAATAGTATTACTTTGGCCAGCTTTCTTATTTTCTTGCAAATAAATGTGTTCACCTTATATGTTCTGTTGACCATAAAATGTGTTTATTACTCTGAAACATGCATGCTCAGTTGTATCTAACTCTTTGAGATTTTATGGACTGTAGCCTGCCAGGCTCTTCTATCCATGGGATTCTCCAGGCAAGAATACTGGAGTGGATTGCCACTTCCTACTCCAGAGGATATTCCTGATCCAAGGATCAAACTGACATCTCATGCTACTCCTGCACTGGAAGGTGGATTCTTTACCACTGGGCCACCTGGCAAGAGCAGGGAATAATTACTAATAGTTTCAGAAAGAATGAAGCAGCTGGGCTAAAGTGGAAACAGTGCTTAGTTGTGGACGTGTCTGGTGGTAAAAGTAAGTCTGATGATATAAAGAACAATATTGCATTGGAATCTGGAATGTTAGGTCCATGAATCAAGGTAAATTGGACATGGTCAAGCAAGAATGAATATCAACATCTTGGAAATCAGTGAATTAGAATTGACAGGAATGGGTGAAATTAATTCATATGAACATTATATCTGCTACCATGGGAAAGAATCCCTTAATAAAATGGAGTAGCCGTCATAGTCCACAAAAGAGTCTGAAATGCAGTAATTGGGTACAAGGTCAAAAACGACAGAATAATCTCAGTTCATTTCCAGGGCAAACCATTCAACATCACAGTAATCCAAGTCTATGCTCCAGTCACTAATGCCATAGAAGCTAAAGTTGACCTGCAAGACCTCCTAGAACTAACACCGACCCCCCCAAGAAAAAAGATGTGTTTTTCATCATAGGAGATTAAAAAGCAAAATTGGAAGTCAAGAGATACTCAGAATAACAGACACGTTTGACCTGGGAGTACAAAGCAAAGAGAGGCAAAGGCTAACAGAGTTTTGTCAAGAGAACACCCTGGTCACAGCAAACACTCTTTCCAACAACGCAAGAGATGACTCCACACATGAACATCACCAGACAGTTAATACTGAAAAAAGACTGATTATGTTCTTTGCAGCCAAAGATAGAGAAGCTCTGTACAGTCAGCAAAAACACAACCAGGAACTGACTGTGGCTCAGATCATGAGCTCCTTGTTGCAAAATGTGGGCTTAAATTGAAGAAATTAGGGAAAACCACTAGGCCATTCAGTATTACCAAAATCAAATCCCTTATGGTTATATAGTGGAGGTGATGAATAGATTCAAAGGATTAGATTTGGTAGACAGAGTGCCTGAATAATATGTACAAAGGTTCATAACATTGTACAGGAGGCAGTGACCAAAACCATTCCCAAAGAGAAAGAAATGCAGTAAGGCAAAGCTGTTGTCTGAAGAGGCTCTACAAATAGGCGAGGAAAGAAGAGAAGTGGAAGGCAAGGAAGAAAGGGAAACAAATACCAAACTGAATGCACAGTTCCAGGGAATAACATGGAGAGATAAGAAGGCCTTCTTAAAGGAGCAATGCAAAGAAATAGAGAACTATAGAAAAGAGGAAGACTAGAGCTCTCTCCGAGAAAACTGGATATATCAAGAGAACATTTTGTGTAAGGATGGACACAATAAAGGACAGAAATGGTTTGGACCTAACAAAGCAGAAGGAATTAAGATGAGGTGGCAAGAAGACACAGAAGAACTATACAAAAATAAAACCAAAACAACAAAAACAAATAGCAGTCTTAATGACCCAGATAACGACAGTGGTGTGTTCACTCACCTAGAACTGAACATCTTGGAGTGTGAAGTTGAGGGATCCTTAGGAAGCATTCCTATGAACAAAGCTAGTGGAAATGACATAATTCTAGCTGATCTGTTTAAAATCGTAAAAGATGATGCTGTTAAAGACCTGCATTCAATATCAGCAAAAACTCAGCAGTGGCCATAGCACTGGAAAAAGTCAGATTTCATTCCAGTTGCAAAGAAGGGCAATGTCAAAGAATGTTCAAACTACCAGCAACTGCTCATTTCACCTGCTAGGAAGGTTATGCTCAAAAGCTTTCAAGCTAGGCTTCAATAATATGTGAAATGAGAACTACCAAGATATATAAATTGGATTTAGAAAAGGCACAGCAACAAGAAATCAAATATTCAATATTCACTGGATCATGGAAAAAGCAAGGGAGTTCCAGAAAAAACATCTACTTCTGCTTTATTGACTATGCAAAGCTTTTGGGTGGATCACAGTGAACAATGGAAAATTCCTAAAGACAGGAGTACAAGACCACCTTATCTGTCTCCTGAGAAACCTGTATGCAGGTCAAGAAGCAATGGTAAGAACTGGGCATGGAGCAATTGACTGGTTCAATATTGGGACTGGAGTATGACAAGGATATATATTGCCACCCTCTTTATTTAACTTATAAACCAAGTACATCATGTGAAATGCTGGGCTGGATGAATCACAAGCTGGAATTAAAATTTCCTGGGAAAAATATCAGCAACTTCAGATATGCAGATAATACCACTCTAATGGTAGAAAGTGAAGAGGAACTAAAGAGCTTCTTGATGAGAGTGAAAGAGGAGAGTGGAAAAACTTCCTTGAAAAAACATGAAAAAATTTAAGATCATTGCTACTGGTCCAATCTCTTAATGCAAGTAGGAGGAGAAAAAGTAGAAGCAGTGACAGATTTTATTTTCTTGGGCTCCATGATCACTGGGGATGGTGCTGCAGCCATGAAATTCAAAGATACTTGCTCCTTGAAAGGAAATACAGTGTATTAAAAAGCAGATATATCACTTTGCCAATAAAGGTCCATATGGTGAAAGCTACAGTTTTTGTGGTAGTCCTGTATATATGCTTTCAAATTGTGGCACTACAGAAAGCTCTGGAGAATCCTTTGCACTGCAAGGAAATCAAATCAGTTAATCCTAAAGGAAATCAACTCTGAATATTCATTGCAGGACTAATGCTGAAGCTGAAGCTCTTTTACTTTGGCCATCTGATGCAAAGATCTGACTCATTTGAAAAGACCCTTATACTGGGAAAGACTGAAGGCAAAAGGAAAAGGGGGCAGCAGAGAATGAGATGGTTACATATCACCATCAACTCAGTAGACATGTGTTTGATAGGAGATAGTGGAGGACAGAAGAGCCTGGCATGCTGCAGTCCATGGAGTCACAAAAAGTCAGACATGACTTCGTGATGAACACCAATATTCTAAGACATTACAAGAAAATTTACATAACAATGAATAATGCATCTGAATCTTATGGACTGTTTATCATCTAATGGAGACCTAAAGAATCAGCCTAGCTCATGAAAAGTAACATCTGTTGTTGTCAAATTAAAATAAAATTAATTAAGATGGCCAAAAATGTAGGTTTCTTAACTAAATAGGTGAGTAGTGAAGTCGCCCAGTCATGTCTGACTCTTTGCAAACCCCACGGACTGTAGCCCACCAGGCTCTTGCATCCATGGGATTCTCCAGGCAAAAGTGCTAGAGTGGGATACCATTTCCTTCTCTAGGGGGATCTTCCTGACCCAGGGATCGAACCCTGGTCTCCCGCATTGTAGGCAGATGCTTTATCGTCTGAGCCACCAGGGAAGTCCCAAATAGCTAAGAACTCTTTCTTAAACTGGCTTGTTTCAGTGTGCCTTTAGATTGTCACTGTGGCCTAATGAGTGCTTTTGAAGTATAATCCTGAAGAGGAAATATAAAAAGGTCATGGTTGTCATGCATTGTAATTATAATCACCTACAAATATTTACTGAATATCTACTCTGAACAAGGCCCTCCAATAAATGCAATCATGCCCTCAAATAAATATTCCTGTGGTAAACATATTGTAACATGAAATATTAAAGAAAGGGAAGATTTTCCTCCTCAAAATGGATAGATATCAATTAAGTCCATTAATGTAGTGTTAACAAATATGAAAACATGTCTAGTAGGCTTTGGAAGATTTTTTAAAAGGTTTGTCTATCCTCGCTAGACCCATCTTTAAATGCTTTGAAAAACATTTTTTTTTTCTGGAAAAGAAAAATGAAAAATAATACATTACCTGAAATCACAGGAGTTCATTGGAAGAAAACATACGCAGTAGTGCCCACAATAAGCCAGGTTATAACCTGGGAAATAAACCAGGTCATATAACCTGGTGGAGGACCTTGATTGCTCCCAATTCAAATTTCCAGTTGAAGAAAATGTGTGTCACATTGAAAAAGGTGAAGATCAGCTCTTAAGAACATTTTAGTAATTTTACTTTAGCTTTGATGAATATATTTCAAAGACCAAAACTTAGGTAAAATTAAGAACTGTTGAATGAACTCAGTAGTCTTGACAATACAATTACGAGATAGATACTATTGTTATCATCATCAGTTTTATTTTTTTATTTTCCTTTATTATTTAAAATTTTATTTTATGTTGAGGCATAGTTGCTTAACAGTGTTGTATTTCAGGTGTACAGTAAAGTGACTCATTTATATGTATTCAAGTTTCTATTCTTTTTCAAATTATTTTCCCATTTAGACCATTACATCGTATTGAGCACAGTTCCCTGTGCTGTACAATAGGACCTTGTTGGTTATCTATTTTAGATATGGCAGAAAGTGCATGTCCATCCCAAACGCCAATTCTATGCCTCCCTCCCATCCTTTTCCCCTGGTAACCATAAGTTCATTCTCTAAGGCTGTGAGTCTTCTTCTGTTTTGTAAATAAGTTCATTTGTATTATTTTTTTAGATTCCACATATAAGTGATATCATAAGACATTTGTCTTTCTCTGACTTCACTTAGTATGATAATCTCCAGCTCTGTCCATGTTTGCTGCATATTATTATCACCAGTTTTAGATTAAGAAGCAAAGGTCCAGGAAGGCTGAGTGCCCATAGTCACTCAGTGTCTAAATGACAGTCCTGAGGTTCAAACCTGCACAATGTCTGGTGGAAAAACAGCTTGACATGTTTAGTGTCTCAACCACTAAATGTGAATGTCCATCCCATCCCTGTTCATACAAAATGTTTGTGTAAAAACATTTCAACCCTTTTTCCTGGATTTCTAAAAGTAAATTTTAAAAAGTGCTGGACATACTACTTCTGTGCTCTTCAAACATCGCAGAATTTGTTCTCGCTGAGAGGTGATACAGATGGGGGACAGGAGACATGAGTTGTTCTGAAGAGTGGTCTTCCACCAGGTCTTTTCCTCTGGATCTTTCTCTTTCTCCTTGTTATCAGTAGCTTGTCACTTTGTGCCTGCATCATGATATTGAAAGGTTGTTGTTGAATCACGACGCCGGGATTCTTGGCCCCCGGAGGAGAAGAATGCAATCCAGGGCCAGAGACGAGGCTTGATCGCTCAGAGCTTTTGTGTAATAAAGTTTTATTAAAGTATAAAGGAGATAGAGAAAGCTTCTGACATAGGCATCAGAAGGGGGCAGAAAGAGTACCCACTTGTTAGTTTTAGCAATGAGTTTATATATTCTCCAACTAATCCAAAGAAGGTCTGGAGGTTGTAAAGACATCACCAGACCTACTCCCATAATTTACATTTAAGATAACAGAATTAGCCAGAAGGTTTAATCCAGAGACTGTCCTCAGGCAGAATACATAATACATTGCTGTTATATAATCCTTGTAAAGAGGTTTAATCTAGAGACTGCCCTCAGGCAGAACACATTGTTATATAATCCTAAGGAATGTAGAGAAATAAGTTTGTCCTTTCTTCCTCCTTGAGAATTCCAGACCCCTCTCTCCTTGGGGACCCCTAGACTTCTTATCAACCTGCCTAGGAAATGACTCTCTCAATATCAGTCCCCAACCCAGTCTTTGAGCTGCCATACTTGTTCTGCTAATTGCATTTTTAAACCGCATCCAGTGTTATTTAAAAAGAAATATAGAAACAGAAAACAAATCCAAACAAACCAACTGTGTCACTCCATCTCTCCATACTATCAACTCAAAAGTCATAGTTGCCTTCAGTTGCCCTTAGGGTAAAGTCAAAACTCTTTAGTATAACCCTCCATATCTCACCTCTTGCCTCTGGCCCTTTGCACATGCTGGTACTTCAGCCTGTTAGATACTCCTGATTTCTACACACATACAAACACACACACATGCATCGCCTTTGCTTGAGTAAGCCCTCTTACCACCATTCAGATCTTAATGGCACTTTCTTTAGGTTATCTTTCTTTTCTTCTAGTCCAGATCAGATGCCCCTCTGAGTCATGTGCTCCCACAATCAAAAGTTAATTTTCTTCTCCTTCTGGAATGTAGTACCTATGTGAGAACAGACTGTGTCTGGGATGTAATAGACACTCAATAAACATTTGTTAACAATGAGGGATGGATAGGTGGACGGCTGGAAGGAAGGAAATGGTAACTTATGAAGCTTGAAATAGAAATACCTCCTTTAAGAACCCTTCCTGTGCCTCTGTATTTCTTCTCTTTCCTCATTTCTTCTCTTCTGAAGCCTCTTTTCAGCTAAGTCAGGCTTTTGTTTCTTCATCTCTAATACAACTAATCAATTTCCAAGACCAACTTTTATCTAGTTAAGCCCACTGAGAACTTCCACGCATTCCTAAAATCTGTCACATTGAATAGGAGAGGGTATAGGAGGAAAGTTGAGGCAGTTTTTGCCTTCACAGAAACAATGATGGAATCAAAATTAAAGGAGTTCAGATAGGAACCTGTGACTAGAGTGGGTCTGATTAAATGAGAGTGGAGGGATATATATATATTAAAATTTTAGACTTCCCAGGTGACAGTGGTAAATAATCCACCTACCAAAGCAGGAGATGCAGATTTGCTCGTTGGCTCAGGAAAAGCCCCTAGAAGAGGAAATGGCAACCCACTCCAGTATTCTTGCCTGGAGAATTCCATGGACAGAGGAGCCTGGAGGGCCACAGTCCATGGGGCCATAAAGAGTGGGACACAACTCAACGACTGAGCACAGCACACACACACACACACACACACACACACACACACACACACACACACACACACACACACACCCTGCTTGGAGTTAGCAAAAGTTTATTTCCCAATAATTTTCTTTTCTTTTTAAAATTTTATTTTTTTAATTGAAGGTGTTGTTTTCTGTTAAACCTCAACATGAACCCGAGTTTTCTTAATTCCCCTGAATTTATTTTAAAACCTCAGTCTAGATCTATAATATTTCAGTTCATCAGTGTATCAGTGTTTCGTGACTAGTCAACTTTTTATGTATTTGCCATCTTGATATATTTTTGTTCTGTTATTTTTGCCACATTATATAAAAGGAAATTTTCCCAGGCCTAGGAATCTAAGAATAAAACTGTATGTTTCAATGTTTCTAAGTTATTTCTTACCAAAATATTTTGCTATTTATTCAAGCTGTCAAAGTTTTTGTATGATTCTTAGATATTTGTATTAAAATAGTTTCTTCAACGTTTTTAACCAGAATCCCTGGAGAAATTTAAATAGCTTTTTTATCAAAGAGGTTTATTTTTAACCATTTTTTTTTTTATCACCAAATCACTTCTGTTACTGTTACTAAAAATTAAAAGAACATGTTTACTGTCAAACCATCTTTTAGCAAGTATCAGCTATTTTATACTGGTGTCAGGTTATTTTTTTCAGAGACATACATAGTACCCATACTCTCTACACAATGACAAAAGAATCAGTCTGATTTAGGATTGTAAATTTAAATTGGTTACCCTGAATGATCATGTGAAATTCATAGGGATCTTCTCAGCCAAAGCAGGAAGGAAGGTAAAGGAGTATACTGTAGTTCTCAAAATTGAAGGCAGGCTTCAGAGTTTCAGAATTAAAACATGCATTTCTGTCCATAGCTCCAACATTTGTGATTCAGTAGGTCTTGGTGTGCCCAAGAACTTAACATTTCTAGCAGATTCCTGGCCGATGTGGATGCTAATTGCTGTGAACCTCACTTTGAGTAGCTCTCGTCTAGACAATTTTGGAAGATGCTCTTTGTCCAAAGTTGCCTCCATGAAGTCTGCAAACCTCTCCAACACGTAGAACCAGGATAACTTTTTGAAATGTTCTCTGCTTTTCTGAAGAATATCTGAGAAATAAACAATGATGGCTTTGTCATCTAGTGGAAGTCTGGGTCCTTTTTTCTTATTTCTACAGTAGCAGTCGCCTCGGGTGTGCGGTACACACACTGTAAATGCAGCATTCATGGTGTGTGTGTGCTCACTTGTCTGACTCTTAGCAACCGCATGGACTGTAGCCCGCCAGGCTCCTCTGCCCAGGAAGTGTTTCGGGCAAGAATACCGGAATGAGTTGCCATTTCCTACTCCAGGGGATCCTCCCAACCCAGGGATCAAACCTGTGTCCCTTGCATTTTCTGCATTGGCAAGTGCATTCTTCACCACTAGCACCTCATGGGAAGCGTTTATCTCTTTGTGGTACTTTGCTAAGTTGCTTCAGTTATGTCTGACTCTTTGTGACACTATGAACTATATTCTGCCAGGTTCCTCTGTCCATGGGATTCTCCAGGCAAGAAGACTGGAGCGGGTTGCCATTCCCTTCTCCAGGGGATCTTCCCGACCCAGAGAGCGAGCCTGCATCTATTAGGTCTCCTGTTATTTTTGCCACATTATATAAAAAGGAAATTTTCCCAGGTCTAGGAATCTAAGAATAAAACTGTATGTTTCAATGTTTCTAAGTTACTGGTTCTTTACAGCTGGCACCACCTGGCAAGCCGAGGAAGCATTTGTATCTATTGAATCAAAGCATCTACCTCTTACAAAGTTACAAAACTTTGATTTCATTTGCTTATCTCTTGAATATTTAAAAAAAAAGCTCCTAGTATATGCCACATAAAATCTGACCAACCCCACTTTCTAGCAAATGCCACTTAGGAAAAATAAATCACAATGCAAAAAAAAAAAAAAAAGATTATCCCTGAAAAACTTTGTGAAGCAACTGTTTCATTATTTTTAAGATATTCCAGGCATTATTTATTTTTTTCTGACATGTAACCTGTATTTTACTAAATCATGGTAATAGTAGTAGGAACTTCGGCTGTTATGATTTTGGAAAAATTTCTGAGGAAAAGCAATCATTATACAATTTTAAGGTAAATGATTAAAATCAAAATGCTTCATACACTAATTACAGAGTTGCTAGTTTGACATGAATGGAAGAGTTGATGTTATTTTAAGTAGATCTTAAAAAATAATCCTTTGGTCTTAGGTGAGTACATGAGAGATGCTAATATTTATGACCTCGTATGGCACTGAAAGGAAAACCAAAAAGAAAGGTTAAAACTGGACTTCAGAGGGGTTTTGAGGCTAAGCATATGTCGGAGCGGTCATGTTTTAAAATATGTAAATAATAGAGGGTTCTAAGGCAATAAAAGGGAGAAACAGGAAAGGCATATATAAACACAAAATGTTCTCGAAGCTCAAATTTTGAAAATCAGGGTAAAGCAAAGATACAATTTTGGTGATTTGGGTAAAGATTTTGTTTTACTTTGTTTACTCATTTATTTTTTTAAATTATTTTATTTTGGACTATCATTGACTTTCAACATTATGTTAGTTTCAGGTGTACAGCTAAGTGATTCAGTTAAACATGTACAAATATCTGTTCTTTTTGAAATTATTTTCCCATTTAGGTTATTACAGAACATTGAGCAGAGATCCCTGTTCTATAGAGTAGGTCTCTGTTTGTTATCTATATATTTTAAATATAGCAGTGTGTTTATGTCAAGATTTTCCTTTTGATCTCTTTGGCCTCCAAATATATAGCAACATTTTTACATCAGCAGTTCTAATGTTCTGCTTTGCTTGTCTTTATCCATAACTGGCAGCATTTTATGCACATTAAACATTTCAGATTGAGTACAAGACAGGAGAGAAGGGTCTGTGAGGGACAGGAGTGGAGGATATAAAAGATAAGAAATGGAAAAATAATAGATGAGAGTCAAGGGACCAAAGGAAAAAGAGGAGAAAGAGAAAGGAGAAACAAAGGAGAAGCAGTTAGCAAGGAGGCAAGAAAAAGAAGTGGGAAGGGACTAGAGAAAAAGAAATAAAAGTAGGAAATTCAGTAACAAGAAAGGGAAAAAGAGAGGAAACAAACATGTCATTGTCCTATTAAGTTAAGATGAGCTTATAATGTCTGTGTGTTGCACACACGTGCTCATTCAGTTGTGTCTAACTCTTTACTACTCCATGAAATGTAGTCCGCCAGGCTCTTCTATCCATGGGATTTTTCAGTCAAGGATACTGGAGTAGCTTGCCATGACCCACTTGAGGAGATCTCCCAACCCATAGATCGAACTCACATCTCTTGGATCTCCTGTATTGATAGGTGGATTATGTACCACTGCACCACCTCGGAAGCTGTATAATGCCCTTAACTCCATTATTTTTCCCTGGCTGCAATCCAGTCCCATCTTCTGCCAGTTCTGGTTTTTATTCACAGCAAAGAAACACCCAGCTTTCCCTGGATGAATTACTCCTCAGACCTACTTACCTTTCTCTGCACATACTATATTAACTTCCGATCTATTTCCTTTTCTTTGATCTTTTGAAACAGGAAGAAAACTTTGAATTAACTGTTGGGTACTTTTTAATAGAAGTCAGAATCTGATTTGCGACTGCTTAGAAACTGAAAGAGCAAAATGGATAAAGAAATTTCCCCTAAAATGGCAAAAATGTCACCTTGTTTTAAAGGAGAATCCAACTTCTATGTAACTCAATATCATTCAACAAGGATAATTGAGCAGTTAATATTTATCTAGAACTGTGGCTAGTTACAAAAGGAGTGGGTGCAGGCCACTGTGAATGGATTAGGTTCTAAGAATTCATTTGTAAAAGTGAATTACTCGGAATTTCAAATGCATTTTCCCTCAGAAATAATGTTATAAATAATAGTTATATTTTCCCATATTTAATCTGTAGTGTTGCCAAGGTATATTTGAAATAAAGAGTAGGGAGGGCTATTGTTCAGTTCAGTTCAGTCACTCAGTCGTGTCTGACTGTTTGCAACCCCATGAATTGCAGCACGCCAGACCTCCCTGTCTATCACCAACTCCCGGAGTTCACTCAAACTCATGTCCATCGAGTCGGTGATGCCATCCAGCCATCTCATCCTCTGTTGTCCCCTTCTCCTCCTGCCCCCAATCCCTCCCAGCATCAGGATCTTTTCCAATGAGTCAACTCTTTGCATGAGGTGACCAAAGTATTGGAGTTTCAGCTTCAGTATCAGTCCTTCCAGTGAACACCCAGGACTGATCTCCTTTAGGATGGACTGGTTGGATCTCCTTGCAGTCCAAGGGACTCTCGAGTCTTCTCCAACAACACAGTTCAAAAGCATCAATTCTTCGGCGCTCAGCTTTCTTTATGGTCCCACTCTCACATCCATACATGACTACTGGAAAAGCAATAGCTTTGACTAGACGGACCTTTTCAGCAAAGAAATGTCTCTCCTTTTTAATATCAAGGCTGTCTAGGTTGGTCATAATTTTTCTTCCGAGGAGCAAGCTTCTTTAAATTTCATGGCTGTAGTCACCATCTCCAGTTATTTTGGAGCCCAATAAAATAAAGTCAGCTCCTCTTTTCACTGTTTCCCCATCTATTTCCCATGAAGTGATGGGACCATATGCCATGACCTTAGTTTTCTGAATGTTGAGCCTTAAGCCAACTTTTTCACTCTCCTCTTTCACTTTCATCAAGAGGCTTTTTAGTTCCTCTTCACTTTCTGCCATAAGGGTAGTGTCATCTGCATATCTAAGGTTATTGATAGTTCTTCCAGCAATCTTGATTCCAGCTTGTGCTTCTTCCAGCCCAACATTTCTCATGATGTCCTCTGCATATAAGTTAAATAAACAGGGTGACAATATACAGCCTTGAGGTACTCCTTTTCCTATTTGGAGCCAGTCTGTTGTTCCATGTCCAGTTCTAACTGTTGCTTCTTGACCTGCATATAGGTTTCCAAAGAGGCAGGTCAGGTGGTCTGGTGTTCTCATCTCTTTCAGAATTTTCCATAGTTTATTGTGATCCACACAGTCAAAAGCTATTGTTAGAATACCAAAAAACCAATCAGGGAGAAACAACAACATAATTGAATTAAAAATATTTTTCCAAATTACATTAAATTCTGGTGCAGAAGTAGAGAGTAACTGGTTTGAGATGGGAAAACACAGTAGGTTACAATATCTCTTCCCCTCCTCTGGTGTGCACTGCTAATTAGTCACGGCCTCTCTTTCCACTAAGCCTTTTGCCTTAAGATTCTTCCCCAAAGAGTGTTTTCTGCAACTGCTTAGATCACAGTCATACCTGGCAGAGCAGACTTAGTTGCCATTCTGCTGATAGAGACACCATTTATTTTCAACATCGTAAAACAAAAAAAATCTATAATGGTCACTTGGGGGCAGGAGGCAAGGTAGTAAGGATAAAGTAGAATGGATAGAAACTTGGGGGCATTGATTGATAGAACTTGGCCAAAACGTGATTAAACTTAGATGAAAAGTAGTGTTTCTAGGTTGGGGTTAGCTGTACTTAGGCAGAGCATGTTAGGAGAGAGAAAGTGGAAACGAGCCACTTTCCTAGTCATGAGCTGCTGATGCTGTTGTTCAGTTGCTGTATTCAGATCTTTCACAGCCCTATGGCTTGTAGCCCACCAGGCTCCTCTGTCTGTGAGATTTCAGTCAAGAACACTGGAGTGGGTTGCCATTTCCTTCTCCAGGGGAGCTTTCCAACCTAGGCACTGAACCTGCATCTCCTGCTTGGCAGGCAAATTCTTTACCATTGAACCGCCTGGAACGCCCCAGTCATGAGCTAGTTATTCTCTAAGTTCATGAGTCAGGGGCTATGGGGTAGGTGTCCAAATTCTCACTTGACAGCACCTGCAAGGACTGTGTATAATGAAATGCTTATATATAGCTCTGTCACTCAAGATAAGTGAGTAGGGAATAAACTTGGCTTCCTGATTCTAAGGAAGTCATCACTGGCCTCCTCTCAACTTCCTCATTTCAGACAAATCTGGGGGTTCTTCCAGATACCTGACTAGTGATGCTCTAATTGAATTAGAATGTGTAGTTGGATATGTGGCTTGAGGTTGAAGTATTTTATAGAGTACAGAAGTTAACTTTTACTCCTCCTTTATAAAATGATTTTCACAGACTGACCACATAGAATATTGGGAGCAATGCTAAGTTTGTCCTAAAGAATAATTTAAAAAATTGAATATGATTGCCTTGAGAAATGACCAACTTATTAATAGGTCATGTGGTAAAAACCCTAAGCCTATTTCCCAGGTGGTGCTACTTTTAAAGAATCCACCTACAGTGCAGGAGATAGGTCAGGAAGATCTCCTGGAGGAGGGCATGGCAACCCACTCCAGTATTCTTGCCTGGAAAATCCCAAAGATAGTGCAGTCTGGTGGGCTACAGTCCATAAGGTTGCAAAGAGATGGACATGACTGAAGCAACTTAGCATGCATGCAGCATATATTTATTTTATTGGCACATGTAAGTATTCATTAAATTTGGGGGAAGGAGTTCCAATAAGTAGTCTTAAATTTCGCTGCAATCTGATTTTAAGCTGTTTTCTGTATAAAAGTTTTATAAACCTTAATGGGAGGTGGGAGGGGGCTTTGGCATTGGGAGATCGTGTACACCTGTGGCTAATTCATGTCAACGTGTGGCAAAACCAATACAGTATTGTAACATAGAATGAAGTAAAAATAAAATTTAAAAAAAATTAAAAAAATTAAAGTTTTATATACCTTAATACTTGAAATGTATAAGAAATACAATTTATTTGGCATTCTTCATTTACCAAAAAGCTCAAATGAGTTATCTGAGCTTATGAAATACTTGCTATGAATGACCAAATGCTAGGTTGACCATTGGTTTTGGAACATCATATAATCCACAGCAGAGGAGCTGTGTATTATCAAATTGCCCTCCTGAAGAGTTCATCAGAAAGTGCAAAAGTGCTTAAATTTCAGAGAAAAGAAGGAGAAATAAAGCATAGTTTATTTTAAAATATTTCAGAAGTCATTCAATTTGTAACAACCTTTGAAATTTCCAGCTTTTTTTCTAACTTTTTAATGGTTTTAAGTAATATTAATATTATTATGAAAGCATTATACGTATAGTGTAGCAGATTTTTAAAATGGAAAAATAAATGAAAAAAATCTCATGACACCACCACCTGTAATGACTGCTGTGAACATTTTGGTTTATATCCTTTTAGCCTTTCAACTTTTTATATATATGTAATATATTTCATCAACCTTTTATATTTGTATAACATATAAATCATATATTATATATAATTTCATATATATGCTCATTTCCATGTAATGGGCTTATATGACATATGTTGCCTTATAAAATTCTTTTTTTTTCATTTAAAACATATAATTAACATCTTTTCATGTAATTAAATATTCTTCTGAATCATCACCCTAAAGACTGTATAGAATTCCATGTAATTGAATGCACCATGGTTTAAATATCTTATCACTGATATTTGGAATTTTTCCAATTTTTACTGATTAAAAAATGAGAATATTATCCTTACTGCAAGATCTCTAGTTATCTGTGATTATTTCCTAAAGATAAATTCCTAGAAGTCTTGCTGACACACCAAGTTATCATAATTTTAAGGCTTTTATCTTCCAAAGTAGATACCAATTTATACTTCTATCAGTGTGTGGAAATCTTTTACTTACTTTCAAATGAAATAAAAGCCTCTTAAAAGAGCCCATGTTTTGTCACTTGGTCATGTCCAACTCTTTGTGACCCTAAGGACTGTGACCTGCCAATCCATGACCCACAATCTGTGGTCCACAGGGTTCTCCAAGCAAGAACACAAAGAGCCCAGGTTTATAATAATTTTATAGGAGAACCAGGGTCGCTAAGAGTTGGATATGACTGAGCAACTTCCTTTTCACTTTTCACTTTCATGCACTGGAGAAGGAAATGGCAACCCACTCCAGTGTTCTTGCCTGGAGAATCCCAGGGACGGAGGAGCCTGGTGGGCTGCCGTCTATGGGGTCGCACAGAGTCGGACACGACTGAAGCGACTTAGCAGCAGACTTAGAGCAATTATCCATTGTCTTTTTGAAACAGTTGCCAGTTCATTCTTCCCAACTTTGTAGTGTTAGACTTCATTTTACTGTTTTAGGTCAAATGCATTTTTATCTACCACAATATTCTAAGGAAAATAAACCTATCACTTTCCGATATTTTCCACTGATGACTTAAACTACTCTCACATGTTTATAACTCTCAGCCATGTGTTTCTAAGAGGTTGTTTTAAGAAGTTATTGTACTTAGCTGATGAACAGCAGTTTGACTTTGCCAAATTCATTTTGAATAATTTAATCTTTTTAAATTATCTTCCTCTTCTCAGTTCAATCTGTGTTAAGATTGCATTTTTATTCACAGTTTGTATGCCTACAAATTACCAAATGTTTGTTTCCTTTCAGTGTACTTGCTATGGTAATATGCATGTTAAACATACATGAATATGCAAAGACTCAAAGCTATTTGGATTTGAATTGCAAAGTCCTTTGCAGGTCATGAGCCAGGCATAATACTCTACTAGGAAAAGAAATTACTAAGACAAATCACTTCTGAACCAAACCAATACTTGGCTCATCATTTCATTAAAGCTGTCTGACTTCCGGTAATACCTAACTATACATTGAGATGTTCAAAGAAATAGCTGAAGAATTTTTCTTTGGAAAAAAACAAATTAATACCATTAAAGTCAACGGAAAACCACAAAAAGGGTCTGAAGTCACATTAATAACATATAACTTAAAAAGTGGTAAATATGACAGTCTGATGGGATGGGTGGCAGTAGAGGTTACTTTATCCATATAAGGTTCAAGTTCTCAGTAACTGATTTGACATCTCACATAGACCTACATGCAGCTTGTTGATTAAAAAAAAAAAATCACCTCAGAACCTTTCTCCACTAGGTATTCAAAATATTCATTCATCCAAAGAGCCTCTTTTCCATGACTTTGGAAAACTAGACTGATTTCCATAAAATATTTATATTTTATAATCACAGTATGTTGCCTCAAATATATCTTCTAGTGTTTAAATTGCCTTGGAGTCAATTAAGGGGGTAAAGGGATTTAGAAAAAGGTGACTAAGAATGTGAGAGTTGGACTATAAAGAAAGCTGAGTGCTGAAGAACTGATGCTTTTGAACTGTGGTGTTGGAGAAGACTCTTGAGAGTCCCTTGGACTGCAAGGAGATCGAAGCAGTCCATCCTAAGGGAAATCAGTCCTAAATATTCATTGGAAGGACTGATGCTGAAGCTGAAACTCCAATACTTTGGTCACCTGATGCAAAGAACGGACTCATTGGAAAAGACCTTGATGCTGGGAAAGATTGAAGGCTGGAGGAGAAGGGGATGACAGAGGATGAGATGGTTGGATGGCATCACCGACTCAATTTACTCAAACATGAGTTAGAGTAAATTCCAGGAGTTGGTGATGGACAGGGAGGCCTGATATGCTGCAGTCCATGGGATGCAAAGAGTCAGATGTGACTGAGCAACTGAACTGACTGACTGACTAAGGAAGAGAAGTATTTCAAATGGATTTTATAGGCAGCGTATCTATCATTTGGTTTCCAAAAAAGGGCAGCTACACATTTCAATGAATAATTTTCGTAAAGATCTGTCTTCATTGTGTTGTATTAGAAAGATGAAGCCAGGTTATTCTTTTGAGATTTAATATTATAAAAGTCAACAGGAAGTTATTTTTATCCTCCTGTGGATGAGCAAAGGCTGTGAGATGCAGGCAGGGCAAAGTGAAAACTTGCCTTTTTTGGTATTCATGTTTTCTGACTCCCGTGTGGCACTCTTGCTGATGTCCAGCACCCCTGGGTTTCTTCAGCTTCAGCTTGTCTTCCCTTGACGGTGTCATGGCTGTAGACCTAAATAGCTATTCTCAGCCCTTATGGTGAAAGGCATGTCTACAGCGCATTCCATACTCTGTTATAACTGCAAGTGATTTCATGTGGTGTATTTCTCTTTCTAGCACTTAATATTCAGTAGAGAAGAATGCACAATGACTTAAAGGACTAAGAGTTCCAAGGGTGGAATATCAGATATTAGAGACCAGAGAGAGGGCAAATATGAAAATGACATCTTGGTAGTCCAGAGGCCCTTCCTGATTTAATCTTAAATCCTGGCATGATGGTAACCAGACATCTCCTCTTAGAGTAAGGAAAGGACTCATAAAGGTTACCTGTAGGACAGACAATAGGAGATGGGGATGAATCTTCATGGATATGTATAGCGGGGGTGGTTGTATCCCATCCTCCTTACACAGGGATTCTCATTTTAGGATTATAAAAACAATCCTACAGAGAAAGGTTTTAACAGATTAAGAAAAATAATTCAGTTCTTTTCAACTCTGTATAAATACCCTAGAAAGGACAAGATGTGACTAAACCTTCCAAGGATGTGGAATTTAGACAAGGGTGACTATCTTTAAGTGAAATAAAACATTAGAGTAAGATTTAGGAACTTGTTTATTTGCCAATTCAAATTTTCCTGGCTGCTTCTTAAATCTATATCAATCATGAGTCATCACATTTAATTTCTTTTTCTATTTAAATTTTACTATGTCATGTACAGACCTAATTTTTCCCATTCACTTTTGTATTCTTATTAGCATCAAATATAGATTTTATTTACATTATACAATAGACTAGCAAATATCTCAAATAATATAATAGGTAATAAGGTCAGAGAATCAAAATAGCCTTATATACCCCCAAAGTAATTATACTCATTGCTTCTTTTCTTAAAAACAAGGCTGCTTTAAATTATGTAAAATAAAAAGTGTTCAAAATTCACCTCTCGGGCTATCTGCATTAGTTGGTTTGGAATGATGCTAAAGCTGAAACTCCAGTACTTTGGCCACCTCATTCGAAGAGTTGACTCATTGGAAAAGATTCTGATGCTGGGAGGGATTGAGGGCAGGAGGAGAAGGGGACGACTGAGGATGAGATGGCTGGATGGCATCATGGACTCGATGGACGCGAGTCTGAGTGAACTCAGGGAGTTGGTGATGGACAGGGAGGCCTGGCGTGCTGCGATTCATGGGGTCGCAAAGAGTTGGACACGACTGAGTGACCGAACTGAACAGTTACATTAATTCTTTTGATTAAAAATTGAAATGGGATTGTCCGTAACAAGTCATGTGGAAATAAAAAGGACAATAAACATGACTTTATAGCTATCCTGCATAGGGATCTAGGGACAGGGGCTAAACTGGGCCTCATGGGAAAAAGAGATACAGGTATCCATTCTAGCTTCAGAGAGACTGAGTTAGTTCACTCGTTCAACATTTTCCCCTGGTTCACTGCAGCATGAACTTCCATGATACCTCCTTACTTCTCGGTGTCAGAATCAAGAACATGAGCTGGTTACTCGTGTTGTTTTTACTCTTCATTGCTTATCTTTTTATTTCTGTCCCCATTAGAACCTAATGTGTTCTCTTTATCTCCAGCTCCAGCTCTGGGGAGAGGGGATTATACCTAGTGACCCTACCATTTAGCCTACAGTTTGGCTGCGATTGGACCAGATGGCGTGCCATTGCCCTGTTGTCTGTGATGTCAACTGTGCCCGGTTATTTCTGTTAGAATGGGTCTCTGGGCACTGCAGGCATTCTGCAGTTCTGTGTGTATGAAGCCAGTAACCTCACTAAAATATTTATGAAAAACATGATAGTAGAATTTTCTGCCGTTTTTATTTTAAATAGTTATTTGATATAAAAAGCATATGTAATGTTATATAATAGTTCACTAAGTAGCTTACCTGTGTGTTTGCATAAAAATTGACAATGATAAATGATATTTTTATAAAATGTGTACTTTATAAGTTCTTTTCACTTAACTTTTTATATATAATGGCTTTCCAGAAATCTATGAAGCATGTAGGGAATATATGTTACTCCTACCTAGCAGCTTAGTATAATACGAGGTTGATCCTCAACAGAGTCATTATTTGCTGGTTAAATAAGCAAAGCAGGCTGTGACTTTGTCCAGGTCATTTAGCCAGGATATAGTGGAGTTGAAGCTGAGTCTTAACCAAAGTGCTTCTTATAAGTGGTTAAGTGTTCCTTCAGTAATACTTAGCAACTCAGCGCGAGTGAACTGGTGGATGTCTTTTGATACTAAGAGGAGCCTAGATAAAAGGTACTAAATAACAAAAAAATACTAAAAGAATATTTGTAAGTCTAGATAATAGTGCTTAGTCAGTTGGGGTCAAAATCATGTGGATGTGTGAGTGGTAACTGACAGATAACTACAGAGATGATTCTATACCAGTAAGGGAGAGATCTAACGAGTGATGTGGATACGAGCTGTCCTCAGTTTTTTCCCCACTGTCTTTCTGAAATGTGATTTAAAGTAGGGATTGATGAGAAATTTCATAATGTTACTGACTACATTCTCTTCCTATGTCAAAGGAGCATTATTACCACTGGGAAAAAACTAAATATAAACAATTTACTATAAAATGCTAAATTAACAAGTCGAGATAATTTCACGCTCCCTCTGCCCCCTATGAATCAGTGCAAATTGCATCTCACACTAATTGGTGTGCAAAAATCTATACACAGTAAGAACACTGGGATTTCTTCAGTTTGCTTGTGAATGTATACAGAGACACAAATAACAAGACTATTTTTTTTTTCTTTAATACTTTGATACAGACTAATAGTTGCACTCATTAGCCTACGTCTCCGGGGGTTCTTTTTGGTAACTTCAGAAACAATCCTAATTAGAAGTTATTGGAGAAACACAAGCTCAGAGCAAAGGCATGGGTGCTGGATCTAAGACAGAAAATTTTGGAAAATGTGAAATCTTAGAATATAAAGTTTTCTCCCAAACCATCCCACCCTTTCCCTCTCCCTCAGAGTCCAAAAGTCCACTCTATACCTCTGTGTCTCTTTGTTGTTTCACATATAGGGTCATCATTAATGGCAATGAAACATGTATATTTTCTTGTAAGAAACGAAGCGCCAATCTATGTTCAATGTAGGATGCAGGATGCATGGGGCTGATGCACAGGATGATTCAAGTAGAGGATGTGGGGTGGGCGGTGGGAGGGGGCTTCGGCATTGGGAGATTGTGTTCACCTATGGCTGATTCGTGTCAATGTATGGCAAAACAAATACAGTATTGTAATTAAAAAAATAAATAAATTTATAATAAAAAATTTTTTTAAAAAGAATATAAAGTTTTGAAATAAAAGGCACCAAATTATCGTATTTTGTAAAGTATTTCTTACAGAAAACTCTGCTGTAAGTGACTTGAAAGTGCTTTCAAGTCCTTTTGTATTTTCTTTAACTGTGTGGACCCCATGTTTTGAAATATTGCCTACAAAACTGTATTTCCTAAGTAATGATGGGTTTTTTTGCCCATTTTTAGTTAACTGTTCAGTTCAATCGCTCACTCACGTCCAACTCTTTGTGACCCCATGGACTACAGCACGCCAGACCTCCCTGTCCGTCACCAACTCCTGGAGTTTACTCATATTCATGTCCGTTGAGTCGGTGATGCCATCCAACCATCTCATCCTCTGTCATCCTTCTCTTCCCGCCCTCAATCTTTCCCAGCATCAGGGTCTTTTCCAGTGAGTCAGTTCTTTGCATCAGGTGGCCAAAGTATTGGAGTTTCAGCTTCAGCATCAGTCCTTCCAATGAATATTCAGGACTGATTTACTTTAGGATGTACTGCTTAGATCTCCTTGCAGTCCGAGGGACTCTCAAGAGTCTTGTTCAACACCACAGTTCAAAAGCATCAATTCTTCAGTGCTCAGCTCTCTTTATGATCTCACACTCACATCCATACATGACCACTGGAAAAACAATAGCTTTGACTAGACGGACCTTTGTCAGCAATGTCTCTCCTTTTTAATAATCAAGGCTGTCTAGGTTGGTCATAACTTTTCTTTTTTTTTTTAATTAAATTTATTTATTTTTTTAATTACAATACTGTATTTGTTTTGCCATACATTGACACGAATCAGCCATAGGTGAACACAATCTCCCAATGCCGAAGCCCCCTCCCACCTCCCACCCCACATCTCTACTCAAGCTTCTTTAATGTCATGGCTGCAGTCACCAACTGCAGTGATTTTGGAGCCCAGTAAAAAAAAGTCAGCCCCTCTTTTCACTGTTTCCCTGTCTATTTGCCATGAAGTGATGGGACCGGATGCTATGATCTTAGTTTTCTGAATGCTGAGCTTTAAGCCAACTTTTTCACTCTCTTCTTTCACCTTCATCAAGAGGCTCCTTAGTTCTTCGTTTTCTGCCGTAATGGTGATGTCATCTGCATATCTGAGGTTACTGATATTTCTTCCAACAATCTTGATTCCAGCTTGTGCTTCTTCCCGCCCAGCATTCCACATGATGTACTCTGTATATAAGTTAAATAAGCAGGGTGACAATATGCAGCCTTGACAGTATCCTTTTCCTATTTGGAACCAGTCTGTTGTTCCATATCCGGTTCTAACTGTTGCTTCCTGACCTGCATACAGGTTTCTCAAGAGGCAGGTCAGGTGGTCTGATATTCCCATCTCTTTCAGAATTTTCCACAGTTTATTGTGATCCACACAGTCAAAGGCTTTGGCATAGTCATTAAAGCAGTAGTAGATGTTTTTCTGGAACTCTTGCTTTTTCGATGATCCAACAGATGTTGGCAATTTGATCTCTGATTCCTCTGCCTCTTCTAAATCCAGCTTGAATATTTGGAAGTTCACGGTTCATGTATTATTGAAGCCTGGCTTGGAGAATTTTGAGCATTACTTTACTAGCATGTCAGATAAGTGCAAGTGTGTGGTAGTTTGAACATTCTTTGGCATTGCCTTTCTCTGGGATTGGAATGAAAACAGATGTTTTCCAGCCCTGTGGCCACTGCTGAGTTTCCCAAATTTGTTGGCATATTGAGTGAAACACTTTCACAGCATCATCTTTTAGGATTTGAAGTAGCTCAACTGGAATTCCATCACCTCCACTAGCTTTGTTCGTAGTGATGCTGCCTAAGGCCCACTTGACTTCACATTCCAGGATATCTGGCTCTAGGTTGATGATCACACCCTCAGGATCATCTGGATCTTGAAGATCTTTTTGTATAGTTTCTCTTTGTATTCTTGCCACCCTTTCTTAATATCTTCTGCTTCTGTTAGATGTATACCATTTCTGTCCTTTATTGTGCCCAATAGCCAAAACATAATCCATTGTAGGTAACTGTTAATGAGGACTTCTCAGAAGCAGATTGAAGTTACTATGCTCAGATGACATACTCCCAGCCTAAACCAAAGTCATGGGATAGTCAACAATGGGATATTTTATGGATAATAAATATGTAGCTTCTGATAGGCTTTTCAAAGTATTGAGCAGACCATAGTCACCTTTGTGATTACCCATGAGTTCTAGTAAGCCAGACTGAAAATCCTAGAGTTCATCTCATTTAGATAAAAACAGACAGTATGAAAGAAGCAGGAAAAGAAATATCCTTACCCTTTGTAGGAACTTTAGTGATTTTGTTCAATCCCGAATTCTCATTTGTTCATTTTTCATTCGTTTACTAAGCATATACTTTGTGCCAGACACTCTTTACTACATATAGAAAGATAAAAGATAGTTCCTCATTTTAAGGAATTAAACCAGCAATAACAGCAAACATGCCCACAATCACAGTATATTGTGACAAAGGCCATGTTACAAGACCGTTTGGAAGCCTGGTGAACTGTTAGAGTTCCAGATCTTGCCCTTGATTTCAGCAGGAAAGTTATTGATGTTTCCTCTGGGGATTATCATGAGTACAGATTATATTACTGTATTAAATAGCAATAACAACTTTAATTCTCTGCCCTATTTAACCCCCTTGTTCTAGGGGAAGTCCAGTTGGTGTCAACTGCTTGATCATTTCATCGTTAGCTTGCTCTGAGTATGATGTTTCCAATAGCTGTCACTTTAATACATGCTTTGTATTTGATCAAAATGAAATCTGACAACAGGAGGCTGAATTCCAAGACATTAGTTGGTAATCATTGTGGAATTTTGTTCCCTGGTAATTTATTTCAAATCTTAGACCAGCATGAAATCAGGTTTAGAAGAAAAGAGCAGGACATAGTCTTTAAAGGGTATCTACATTATCCATTTTTAAAATGGTCTTGTGGCTTGTTTCACTTGAAGATAAATGTGTATGTCTTTTAGGGACAAAAATACATGTTTTATGTTAATTATTTTTTATGTATTATTATTCTATTTATTGCTTCCAACATTCTAATGAGATTTATAGAAATTACTGTTCCCACTTTTTACTGAAGAAATAAAGATCATATTCAAACTGCTAACAGAAATATTTAAGTGAAATTTTGAGAGAATGCAGCAATCTAAATGAAATCAAAAGGCTGTTTTTGATATGACTTTTTATAGCATACTGTCATTTGAGGGCCACATAGACATATTTTGGGGTAGCCAGAGTCAAAGACAGAATTACTTAAGAGATATTGTACTTAATGCTTTTGCTTATTATTAAGAAATAATAGTAAAATGCAGTTGCTGTTCTAGTTATCAAAATGATGTTTCTTGCATGAGTAAAATGTCATTAAATTTGACATCTGTAAAGCATATTTGATTTCAAATGATACTTGCCAATTATAATGAAAGGACCATTTTGGGACATTGGTCACAGAATACTACCTCACGACATCTAATCTTCCTATATATAGGTATGTATGAGCTCTATTAAATTAAATGCAGACTTTGTAAGTCATATGTTATCTGTCTTCAATTAAGCAGTGGAGTACTTTTGATTGGAGGTAAAGACAAACTTCCTCACTCAAACCTTCTTATTCAATAACAAAATTTATTTTTCAGACATAGAATAGGCTTCCAGGCTTGGTCCATGTGGCAGCTGAGTGATGTTGCCAAACAACTCTAGTTCTTTCCATTTTCATCATTCTGCCTCTCTCGGCACTGACAGATTCATAAGTCTGGTTATTCTCACAGCCACAAGATGAGTGCCAGTGACCCCTGAGGCCACGTGCTTCCTTGTTTGGGAAAGAGACAGAGAGAACAGCTTCCCCCTACAACCCCACCAGGACAGTTTAGTATATGTGCCCTCTCCTGAATTAATTAATGTCACTAGAGGAATATCAGTATACTTACTGTTTTAGACACTGAATATCTTACCTTGGATCATATTAAAGAAAAGTGATTATATGAGTCAAATTAAGATTCTTTTAACAATAGGGAACCTTATGGGTTGGCATTAGGAAGCAGTAGACATTTTACATAGTGCTCCCTGACAAGGGGTGGACACTATTATAAAACTTGACCTTATAAATGAATTGTTGACCAGTAAGACAATAGTGGTTGGATGACCAGCCAGATAGTACTCCCCTTGAAGAAAGACTGATAATGCCATTTTTAGTGAAAATGTGATAGCTTGCCATTGATTTTCAATGACTTTCTTATACCGTTTATGGACTTCTAGTTGAACTTGTTTATTGGTGTCTTAGAATCTAAAATGGAAACATTTAGTGAGATTAACAGAACAGCTTGTGAATATTCTCGAATGGGATAGGCATTCTCTCCAGGGATTCTCAGTGGTGTCCAAGGAAATATAAAGATCCACTGGACAAATTTGGCACATCTTACCCATATATCAAAGTCAAGACAGTTTGGGAAAAGAAGTAATTTAAGAGAGTCAGTTCAGTTCAGTTCAGTCGCTCAGTCATGTCTAACTCTTTGCGACCCCATGTATCGCAGCATGCCAGGCCTCCCCTGTCCATCACCAACTCCCAGTTTACCCAAACTCATGTCCATTGAGTCAGTGGTGCCATCCAGCCATCTCATCCTCTGTTGTCCCCATCTCCTCCTGCCCCTAATCCTTCCCAGTATCAGGGTCTTTTCCAATGAATCAACTTTTCACATGAGGTGGCCAAAGTACTGGAGTTTCAGCTTCAGCATCAGTTCTTCCAATGAACACCCAGGACTGATCTCCTTTAGGATGGACTGGTTGGATCTCCTTGCAGTCCAAGGGACTCTCGAGTCTTCTCCAACAACACAGTTCAAAAGCATCAATTCTTCAGCAGTCAGCTTTCTTTGTAGTCCAACTCTCACATCTATACATGACCAATGGAAAAACCATAGCCTTGACTAGACAGACCTTTTTGGCAAAGTAATGTCTCTGCTTTTCAATATGCTATCTAGGTTGGGAGAGAAAGCCATGCTAAATCTTCATCCAAAATTAACCAACATATTAAAATGAAAAACTTATTAAAGAAATTTTGCACCAAAGATTCATCTGGCCACATACTAGGTTCATTCTGCACCCCATATCCGATCCCCACCCACTCTATGGCCCCTCACCCTGCATATACAGTAATTCTCCTATCTGCTCAGAGTACTTCTGTGGAAAAACATTTTAATATGTGCAACAAATCAAATGTATAACCTTCTCTTATAAAAGTTAGCTTTTGAAAGAATTTATGTATTTTTTTCCTATATTTTAAGACAATGCTACTAATTAATACCTCCAAGTAGGTGCCTTAGAATTTCACTCTTAACTTTTCCTATTGGAATACACTTACGTTAGTTTCTGCTGTACAACAACATGAATCAGAAAGCTTCCAGTTTAAATGTTTGAACAAGATAGTCTCTGTTGGAAAAGGATACTTCTGTTTTTCACCCATAAATACTAAGCTGTATTGAGGCCCCAGTGAAGTCCAGCAAGAAAATGGTTTGGCTCTCATTTCCTGCTCCACCGTGAGCCTAGCGCCTCACAGTTGTTACTGCTTGTTCTGACAGATCCCATCAGTATGAAAAACCGACAGAAGTATACTTCAGCCATCTTTCAGTATGCCTGATCTCTCACAGCATTTGAATTTCCTTGATTCGTGTAGGGGTTTCTAAGCTTATGATTCTTTTTTTCCCACGTATGATGTGTGTTGAGGCTAGTGGAAATCTACTCACGGCGAGCAGGTGAAATCCAGAGCTAGGGGATATACAACAGTTCACTTGATGACGTGACGCTTAACCACATGATGAGCTGATGTTGATTCCTCTCTTACTGTAAGGCTAGTCTGGTGCTCAGTACTTCACAGGGGTGATCTCAGTCTCCCATGAAGACTGAGGTAAACGCTGTATTATCTCCCCCTCTGTTGGCACAAAGTCTTGGTGAAATAAACTAACCTGTCTGAAGTATCACATGTTACACCTGGTACTAGTGCTTTCTCCTGCTAGTCCCAGAAGAGTGTGTGTTTGTGCCTTTTGTGGGAGACTATAGATTTTTGTTTCTTACATGCCATGACAAGTTGGTGTGTAGCTGTTAAGTCATGCCCTAGTCTGCAACCCTGTAGACTGTAGGCCACCAGGTTCGTCTGTCCATGATATTTCCTAGGCAAGAATACTGGCATGGGTGGCCATTTCCTTCTCCAGAGGATCTGCCCATCCCAGAGACTGAACCCACATTTCTTGCTTGGCAGGCAGATTCTTTACCACTGAACCACCTGGGAAGCCCCTTGTCATGACATAGGATCAAGATATATGCTTAGTGATCTATTGTCAAGGTGAGAGTTTAGAACCATTCTGTTATTTCCTACCTAATTGTCAAAGCACAGGTGATTTGCTAAAAGGCAAATTCTATTTTCTAAAATCCTGGATAAGAAATTTTACGCTTTATACAGAGAAAATATGAAATTATCTATTTTGAGTTGATAATTGTTATGTGTCTATGTGTATGTTTTTAGACCGGATACAGGCTCCTTCTATACACCATTCTCAAGGGTTTATCAGGAAATATAAGGGCCCACTGAAGTAGACAGATAATATAAGAGATTTATACTGGACAGTTTCTTCCCTAAATGAGCTTACTTTCTGTTGAAAAGGCAAGATGCAGACAATTATAAATTTAAGCAACATAAATACCATGGAACTAAGAAGAGGAAGAAAGCCTCAAGATCACAGAGTAAAAACTGCAGATCATCTTGGAGCACTTCTGTGCCAGCCAGTGTGCTGAGTCCATTATTTGATTTAAACCTGCAAGGTGCTCCAGGCATCAGTGTTGCAGGGGTACAGGAACAGAAGGGCAGGACAGTGGAAGGCCTGCCCCATGGTTCCACAGCGAAGCAGCGATGTGAACCCAGCCCATCAGTTGCACGTGGCCTCAGCCACTTCTCCATCTATTGTCCCCAAGATAAACTGAGTTAATTACAAGGACATGAAAGGCACTAATGTTCCAATTCATGGACATAGATGATGAGGGAAAACTGAATGCATGAGATATCAGGCGAATATCATGGTTGGGAAATGGTTCTATCTCTAACAACTTCACTTTTGAGATGATGCTAAATACCTTCTGTTCTATTTCATAATCTTGTCAATGAACTGAGATTCAAAACTAGCATTTATTATGTGCTTTTAAAACCAAGCAATTTGGTGTACCAAGTGTAAAAATTACTAGAGACTCTTGAGTTGAAGGATCTAACAAACTATTTCCAATTGTAGGTGTCCCACATTATTCCCCAGATTGTGTAATTTTTATCTCTCACACATTGCTTTCAGATAGTTACTGCTGCTGCTACTGCTAAGTCGCTTCAGTCGTGTCCGACTCTGTGCGACCCCATAGACGGCAGCCCATCAGGCGGCCCCGTCCCTGAGATTCTCCAGGCAAGAACACTGGAGTGGGTTGCCATTTCCTTCTCCAATGCATGAAAGGGAAAAGTGAAAGTGAAGTAGCTCAGTCGCTCAGTCGTGCCCGACTCTAGCGACCCCATGGACTGCAGCCCACCAGGCTCCTCCGTCCATGGGATTTTCCAGGCAAAAGTACTGTAGTGGGGTGCCACTGCCTTCTCTTCAGATAGTTACTAATCATTGAATAAATCTGATAAAAGCTGCTGTTTTCAGATATAATATAAAACTTGAAGGAGTTGAACCTGTGTTGCCTAATGGAAGGTATGACTTAAGTGTTTCAAAAATGAATGAAAATTTTGGGGTGGAGGGTGAATGAACCATATATATGACATGTCTCTTCTGATTGGAGCTGTCAGAAAGCAGAGGAAGGGTCTTTCCACTGGCGCTATGCAGTCTCAGATGCTGGGCGAGGAAGGGACCCTCCTCTGAGCATGTGTCAGCAGGCACAGGAGTGACAGCACAGTCTTCAGAGTCAGACATACGAAGCTGAGGTCTGACTTGCCCACTTATTAGCCATCTGATTTCTGACATTTTGACATTTCATGCAAAGATGGACTCAATAAACGACAGAAATGGTCTGGACCTAACAGAAGGAGAAGATATTAAGAAGAGGTGGTAAGAGTACACAGAGGAACTGTACAAAAAGATCTTCATGACCCAGATGATCACGTTGGTGTGATCACTCACCTAGAGCCAGACATCCTGGAATGCAAAGTCAAGTGGGTCTTAGGCAGCATCACTATGAACAAAGCTAGTGGAGGTGATGGAATTCCAGTTGAGCTATTTCAAATCCTAAAAGATGATGCTGTGAAAGTGCTGCACTCAATATGCCAGCAAATTTGGAAAACTCAGCAGTGGCCACTAAACTGGAAAAGGTCAATTTTCATTCTGATCCCAGAGAAAGGCAATGCCAAAGAATGCTCAAACTATGGCACAGTTGCACTCATCTCACACACTAGTAAAGTAATGCTCAAAATTATCCAAGCCAGGCTTCAGCAATACATGAACCATGAACTTCCAGATGTTCAAGCTGGATTTAGAAGAGGCAGAGGGACCAGAGATCAAATTGCCAATATCTGTTGGATCATCAAAAAAGCAAGAGAGTTCCAGAAAAACATCTACTTCTGCTTTATTGACTATGCCAAAGCCTTTGGATGGATTACAACAGACTGGAAAATTCTGAGAGATGGGAATACCAGACCACCTGACTTGCCTCTTGAGAAACCTGTATGCAGGTCAGGAAGCAACAGTTAGAACTGGACATGGAACAACAGACTGGCTCCAAATAGGAAAAAGAAGTACGTCAAGGCTGTATATTGTCACCCTGCTTATTTAACTTCTATGCAGAATACATCATGAGAAAGGCTGGCCTGGAGGAAGCACAAGCTGGAATCAAGATTGCCGGGAGAAATATCATTAACCTCAGATATGCAGATGATACCACCTTATGACAGAAAGTGAGGAAGAACTAAAGAGCCTGTTGATGAAAGTGAAAGAGGAAAGTAAAAAAGTTGGCTTAAAGCTCAACATTCAGAAAACGAAGATCATGGCATCCAGTCCCATCATTTCATGGCAAATAGATGGGGAAACAGTGGAAACAGTGGCTGACTTTATTTTGGGGGATCAAAAATTACTGTTGTTGACTGCAGCTAAGAAATTAAAAGACGCTTGCTCCTTGGAAGAAAAGTTTTGATCAACCTAGACAGAATTTAAAAAAAAAAAAAAAACAGAGAAATTACTTTGCTAACAAAGGTCCGTCTAATCCAGACTATGGTTTTTCCAGTAGTCATGTATGGATGTGAGAGTTGCAGTATAAAGAAAGCTGAGCACAGAAGAATTTACACCTTTGAACGTGATATTGGAGAAGACTTTTGAAAGTCCCTTGGACTGCAAGGAGATCCAGTCAGTCCATCCTAAAGGAGATCAATCCTGAGTGTTCATTGGAAGGACTGATGCTGAAGCTGAAACTCCAATACTCTGGCCACCTGATGTGAAGAACAGAATCATTTGATAAGACCCTGGTGCTGGGAAAGATTAAAGGTGGGAGGAGAAGAGGATGACAGAGGATGAGATGGTTTGATGGCATCACCGACTCAATGGACATGAGTTTGGGTAAACTCCAGGAGTTCGTGATAGACAGGGAGGCCTGGCGTGCTGCAGTCCATGGGGCTGCAAAGAGTCAGATATGACTGAGTGACTAAACTGAATTGAAATCTTAATTTTTCTTCTATAAGTGGGTGGCTACCTCATGGGATTATTTAATCATGAAATCAAATAGTATACATGTTGAAGTGCTTAGCATGGTGTCTGATACATAGTAAGGCCTCAGGAAAGGATGACATTCATGATTATTAGTATTATTTCCACTTATAGATTTCAAGTATGCAATAGAAAATGCCAGAATCTCTCTATCTTTTAGCTTTGTTTACATCCCTTAAAGATACCCTGGCAAGGTAAAGTGACTCAGTGAATGAGTGAGTGAAGTCGCTCAGTTGTGTCTGACTCTTTGCGACCCTGTGGATTGCAAAGTGACTCAGTAGTGTTTCTTAATTCCTTTGAACCTTTCCAAAAGGATTTTTCAGACTTTGCTGCTAGAAAGTAGAATCACAAATATAGTGACTTGTCCAAGATTATTTGTAGGTTCTTAATAGAAATATCCTTTTGTAGTCTGTTGCCCTTTCTTCATCACACTGTGCTGCTTTTTCTGGATACCAGAATTAAGTGCAGAAACATTAATCAGAAAAGAGCTTTTGTTGTCGCTTTTTCTTCTTCTTGAAAAGAAAACTAATAGGCTCAGTGAAGCTATAACCAGCCTGAGAACATGACCTGTTGGACAGGGCTTCCTTACCCCAGGTTTTTTATTTTTCCATTCTGGAAAGATTGTCTCATAGAAGGTGGAAAAATAAAACTGCGTCCAGAATTTTTATTCTTGATGTGGCCCATTTCTTAAAGTCTTTATTGAATGTTACAATATTACTTCTGTTTTATGTTTTATTTTTATTTTTTGACCACAAGGCATGTAGTATCTTATTTTCCCGACCAAGGATCTAGCCCACATTCCCTGCACTGGAAGGCCAAGTCTTAAACCCTGGACCACCAGGAACATCTCTTGAATTTTTTTTTAAAAAGGTCATTCAGTTAGTTATAAGAGAAAGAACACAATTTCCGAGGGTTTTATTAACATGAGAGACCAGCTGTGTTGGGCGTTGCCTTTGCAAATATCTCCTGTGATAGTAGTAGACGAGAGTGTGGATACCACCATCACACTGATGTTGTGAATGGGATTTTCTTGACACCCATGTTTGCACTGTGATAGAATTGCAGATTCTTTTTGCAAGAAAAAGGATGAGAAAAACCCGAGCTATAGCATGGCTAATGTTAGCACTTCTTTATATAGACAGATCCTGCTAAACCTGCAGTTTTTATTCTTGTATGCATTATGACAATAGCATTTTTTCCTCCCTTAGAATTGGGTTTAGTAGGCAGAAGCTGTACCCTGCACACCTCCAGAGTTTTTATTTTAAAGCATTGCTACTGTGTTGGCGGCAAAGATCATTGTGAAGGAAAAGAAAGGATTCTAGTATGGAAAAGCAAATGAGCCAGAATGCTTAGTGAAAATACTGCTGGAACAATGAAAATGGCTTTTTTTTTTTTTTATAGAGAAGCAGTTAAGTAATGTCACTGTTCTGGGTCAGTCTATATAGTGTCCATGCTTAGGGAGAAAAAAAAAATCTATGATGTCCAAGATAGAAAATCAGCTTTATGTTTTGCTCAAAGGCTGTCCATATTATACTCATCTGTAAAAATATGTGTAAGTAGAATAAATAATCTGTTAGAGCCTATCAGCTCTAAACTCTTCATGATGTCTTGAAGAGACTACACCAGAACTTGCTTCTATCATTCCATGTCTCTGTGCTTCCCTGCCTCCCCACCGCCCTCCCATGCCTTCTCCATTCTCCACTTTCTCTCCTCTGCCCCTACTGCCTTATATATATATATAAAACCAAGTCACTGTCATGTACACCTGAAACTAATATGACATCATAAGTCAACTGTAGTTCAATAAAAAATAAAAAACCCAATTCAAGTGTTTTTGGTGGTCTCTTCTGCTGACATTTCCCTCCTCCCCTGGGTCAACCCCCATATCTCATGCATGTGTCTCTGATTCTGCTTTCACTGTAAATTGTATTTGCTGCGTCAGACCTTGCTTCCGCACTGGTGCCTTTGTCGCTGCGTCTGGACTCTCTAGCTGTGGTGCACAGGCTCCGGAGCGCGGGGGCTCCAGCACTTATAGCAGGTGAGCTCTCCAGTAGCTCCTGTCGCACGTGTGATCTCAGTTCCCCAGCCAGGGATCAAACCCGCATCCCCTGCATTGCAAGGTGATTCTTACCCACTGGACCACAGGAAAAGTCCAGCTGTGCAGTTTAGATACATTGTTAGCTGTCCTTCTCCCCTAGGTAACCTTTCTTGACTCTTTCCGATCTCCTTCTCTAGCTAGGTGGACTGGGAAAAATACCCGGAACTCCCACTGTGCCATGTGTGTATCTCCAGCATTGCACTGTTGCCTTGCAGTTGGGGATTCCTGTGGGACCGCCTGTCTGCTCCGTTAGCCTGTGAATTCCTGGAAAGTCAGGAACCTGATTCATGTTTACTATTGTGCCCACAGCAGCTAGCATATGGTCCACTCTCTGTAAATGGTTGTTAAAGGAGGAGACTATTTTAATAATTGTGGTGCCCCAAGAAGTAGCACAAGTGTCTGGAAATGGTAGGAACTAGATAAATATTTGCTGGACTGAATTAGTCTGCTCTATTAAAATGGGACTTAGCCAGCAGTAGAGCCTCCCAGGCGGAGCAGTGGTAAAGAATCAGCTTGCCAGTGCAGGAAACACAAGAGACACGGGTTCAACCCCTGGGTTGGGAAGATCCTCTGGAGTAGGAACTGGCAACCCTCTCCATTATCCTTGCCTCAAAATGCGGCCCATGGGGTTGCAAAGAGTCATATATGACCGAGCTTGCACACGTACAATAGCAAGCTGTAGAGTGACCCCGTGTATGCATGGCGATGGTGGGGAAGACTGGAATGAGTTTGAGGGCTTTGAGTCTCAGCAGATAGGCAAACAAATTTTTAGGTTATAGCAGTTTTTTTTTTTTTTTTTGAAGATTGTTGAAGGGATCTGAAATCTTTGCATTAAAGTCAATTTTATTATATAGGTCCATGGCTAAGGCATTTTATCAATTGGCTTAACCCCACTTGACTTCCCAATGAGAAGAAGCATCTTCTATTTCGGCTCTCTCATTTTCTGTTGGCAACTCTCCTCAGTGCTAACCCTGACTTATAAACACGGGCCAGCAACCCAAAGGCCTGCACACGTTCTCAGAAACCTTATGGCCAAACCTCTGTAGCTGTCAGTCAGCTCAGGGTCAATGACAGGCTTTCAATTGAGGGGACTCACTGATTTTCAGCTGCAAAATCCTTAGTGGTTACTTTATGGATAAGAAGCTCTTTCTCCACCTTCCAGAAACTTCCTATTGACAGGAATAAAACATGAAGCCTTCTATGTTTTGCTTTCTGACACAAATAGATGTTAGTGGTCATATCCCAAGGTCATTAGAGTTCTTTTTCCCTTTCATATTCTTTCACCACAGTTTTAATGAGAAAACTATTTCCCTGTATAATTTATCCTCTGACACACAGTGGCTCTAAAAAATGTTTTTTTCTGAGTTCAACATCCTATCTGAAAGTAATTTATTTGAATGACTACAAAATTAAATATTTTCAAATTACTTGAAATGTACTTTAGTATTTGTAAAGAAGATAAAACCCATGCTAATTGCAAGGTACTTTGCTGAATGCTATATGGTTTTCAGGAACATTCAATATATTTATGTTTTATATCAATGATTCCTATCTCTTATTTTTAAAAGAATTATTATTTCTCATAGTTTATTTGGATCGGGAATTTGTGAAGGGCTCAGCTGGGTGCAGGGGTATCATGAGATTACACGAAGGTGTTGACTGAGGATAGCAGTGATCTGAAGGCTGAATTGAGGCTAGAGGCTCAATTTCAGAAATAGTTCACTCATGCGGCCATTGGTCCTGTTGGGAGGGTCTTCTCTCTCTCCATGGAGCCCTCTTATTCAGAGAGCTGAATCCAAGAGGCCAGTGTAATGCCAGATTCTACTGAATGAGGCAATTTCTAATTTCTACTTAGGTTAGGAGTAGGTGGGAGATAGGAGTAGACACACACATCTCTCAGGAGTCAAAATTGACACTCTTGGAAGGAGTGTCAGAGTCACTTATATATAATAATAGATTGGGATCATATAATGACGGACACACACACACACACACACACACACACACACACACACCGCATACATAAAACTCTCTGGAAAATATAATCTACCACAACTGGCACAGTAGAAATTGAAAACTATCACCCTGGAGACTTAAGTAATAAACAAGATATGACCTCTGCTTTTAGAGAACTTATGGTCTAAGGAACTGAGGCAAGAAAAGGAGGGCATGAATATTAATTTTATAAGCCATAATAAAAAGGTTATATGAACCCAGAGAAGGGGCCATCTCTTGAGGTTATGGATAGAAGCCTATCCTGGATAGAAGAGTTGAAATTTGTTTGGCGTTTGAAGTCTAAGTCAGCTAGTTTGAAATAGTGTTATAGACTCTTCCTCACTATGGATGTGGCCTCCCAATGTGTTATCAGAATGCTCTGATACATACAGGCTTTACATATATTATTTAGGTCCAGCTTTGAGAAACAAGGTTGCATTTATTATAAATTTCCAATTCTTGCTTTAGTAATGAATTATTATTCATTGGGATATTTTGGCAATTTTTCCTTTGCGTTAAGGTGTGATTTCAGTTTCAGAATTTTAATTTAGATTTCTTGAAGTGTCTGTAAATTTACACGGCTATTGCCTAAAATTCTGCTTGACATTGGAAAGTAGCCAGGATCCTTTATTTATGATCTTTGAAAGATTGCGGTTGTGCCTTTTAAAATGACTAAAGGATTCATATGCCTTTATTGTAAGCCTATTTTTTTCCTTCCAACTAAAATCCTTTTAAAGTCCAATTCTGTTCTAGTGAATATATATATTCACTAGTGAATATATATATATACATACATACATATATATAGATACTCTTAATTTCTAAAATCCAAAGCTTAGGTTAAAATAGCCTCAGAATTAAAAAAGGTTTATGGTTATAATGCTTCAGTTACTTTTATCAATTCTCAGTACAATGCAGTACTTCCTTAGAAGGGAAGCCAAGACAGAGTATAGAGACTTACCAAGCTCAGAGGGGCCGTATAGTGAACTTCTGCCACTTAGTGCTCAGTTGGGAGAAGGCAGTGGCACCCCACTCCAGCACTCTTGCCTGGAAAATCCCGTGGGCGGAGCAGTCTGGTAGGCTGCAGTCCATGGGGTCCTGAAGAGTGGGGCACAACTAAGCGACTTCCCTTTCACTTTTCCCTTTCCTGCATTGGAGAAGGAAATGGCAATCCACTCTAGTGTTCTTGGCTGGAGAATCCCAGGGACGGGGGGAGCCTGGTGGGCTGCCGTCTCTGGGGTCGCACAGAGTCAGACACAACTGAAGCGACTCAGCAGCAGCAGCAGCAGTGCTCAGTCGTGTCCGACTCTTTGCAGCCCCATGGACTGTAGCCCACCAGGTTCCTTTGTCCATGGAATCTTCCAGCAAGAATACTGGCGTAGATTGCCAATTCCTCCTTCAGGGAATTTTCCCAACCCAGGGTTAGACCCCATGTCTCCTTCAGGCGTATTCTTTACTGTTGAGCCACTATGGAAGCCCTGTCACTTAGTATTAATATATCATTTCAATATACGTTTAATAACTATGACTCTTAACTTTATAATCTTATGGAAATCAGATTTATTAAAGGGAAAAGTAGGCTACTGTGATTTTTTTTAAATGGATAAAGAAACTACTGATCATGAGTCTTGCAGTAGTAATAATGGGAAAGAGAGAGATACTTGGTTTCTACCAGTGTGGCTAGATATGTTTCTGTATTAGGAATGGGGTTTTCCTTCATGTACTTAATCATATAATTCATCTAGAACTTGAGGGGATAGGTGGATGGTTGAAAATGTGAGACAGGCATGTAAAATAAAGGGAAATGAATACATAAAAGGGCTGGATAGGGAAAGAACTCTTACTTCCATGCACAAAATAATTTCGGAAATACTCCTTCAACATATACCTTTAAGAGTGAAAACTCTGGCTAGAGAACTAGTTCAGAAATAAAGGGAAAACCCTATCTTTTGGAACCCTACTTCTTCCCACTGAGTGGCAAGAGTATTTTTAAAAATACTCTTAGAAAGTTGCTTAGGAGCTGCTGGGATATCCTGAGGAAAATACTACTGTTCATGGCTGGGGTAAAAAAATGTTAGTTGTGAATGAGGATAGTTTTTTAAAAGATCATTAGATGGTTTGCACTTGTAAAGAAGGCTTTTAGAACAGTGCTTTTATACATTTAAGTGTGGGAGCACCAGGTATAATATCATTTCAAATTAAGTCACGGCAGGAGAGGTGAGCTTTTCTCTGGGTAAACTGATCTGCTTTGTCATTAACACCATGGGCTTCCCAGGTGGCACGGTGGAAAAGAATCTGCCTGGAATGCAGGAGATGTGAGGGATGCAGGTTTGACCCCTGGGTTGGGAAGATCCCCTGGAGCAGGAAATGGCAACCTACTCCAGTATTCCTGCTTGGGGAATCCCATGGACAGAGGAGCCTGCTGGGCTATATAGTCCATAGATTCGCAGAGTTAGATATGACCGAACAACTGAGCGCACACACAGACATGCACCAGCAAAGAAACCATCCACCCAAGAAGACACTTTCCCCCTAAGAAACTCCTGAAGAGTACATTGTAGCTCATTAAAAACATAGAGTCAAGAGAGTTGGAAAAAAACGTACCATTGAAGCTATATGATATTTAAGGGTATTTATTAGCATTTCTGCACCAATGAAAGAGGAAAGTTGTTTTTAAATAATATAATAAATCTGGATGTTTTATTGCTAGAGGTATGTAGACAGTTTGGGCAGAATGTGATGTCAAAGAAAGCCTCCTGGTGCAATGCCATAAGCTCGCTGGAACCGCTACCATGACCAGCATGGCCTCCATCTTCAGTCGGATTCCTTCCTTTCTACATGCCATGCCCTGCTGTCAGGGTTTCACATGTATTATCTCACTAAACCTGTTCACCAGTTTGGGCACCAGGATTATACCCATTTGGCACTGGTGGTAGTTGTTTTGCTCTTTGAGCTCCTGGACAGGGGCAGCTCAGCTGATGCGTATGCACAATTAAATCCTCCCAGCTTGAGTTAGTGAAATAGTGATCTAGGATTGTTCCAGCCTCTGAGTCATGGTCTAGGTTACACAATAGGTCACTGATAAGATACATTTGAAACCTTGTTCATAAAATTGACAACAGACCTCAGTTCCATGGTGAGGAATTTAAGATTTTTCCTTAGGATCTCTGAGATATAAATGGTTAAGGATTACCATCCACTTGATATGTGATAGTACTCATACAGTTACTTTTGAAATGTGAAGTTACTCTCTCTCTCTCTCTCTCTCTCTCTCTCTCTCTATATATATATATATATATATATATATATATATCAGCTTTGTTGGCTCTTATTAAGGCAGAATTTCTGGCCTATGGCATTCCATAAATAAAAGGAGACTCATTGTATACTATTACCCATGTTAGATCTTTATAACATTTATCTCCAAAGTCTATTTTTCACATGACTTTTTTCTAAAGAATCTACTGAAACTATATTACTCAATTTCTAATTATGCCTAGTAAATTTTGTGTGAGCTACTGCTTTTTTCTGAACACAGCATTATTTAAAAATCTTAAGTGTGTGCATGCCCAGTCACTTCAGTTGTGCCCGACTCTTTGTGATCTTACAGACAGTGGCCCTCCAGGCTCCTCCCCATGGCATTTCCCAGGCGAGAATACTGAAGTGGGTTGCCATGCTCTTTCCAGGGAAAATTCCCCACTCAGGGATCAAACCCGAGTCTCCTGCGTCTCCTGCATTGTGAGTAGATTCTTTACCACTGATTCACCAGAATAACTGTTTTAGAAAGTGTCATAAGTTCATATGTTCAAAATAAATATGATTAAATCCTATGGTTTAATAAATGTGGATGTGAAGTGGATTCAAATATTGGACATTTCATTGACAGACAAATGAAAGGTAAACTAGATATTTAAGACATGAAGCAACAGGAAAAAAAGTGTTGAAGACTTCTATGTGTCTGTAAATATGAGTATCTTTTTCAGGAAAATAAAAATTTCCTGGTATTTATCGTGGATCTTTTCAAGCTTTAATGCGAATCTTCTCTTAAGACCAACCTTTAGACAGTGTTTATGGTAAGCATTAGAATAAGGAGTTCATGGAGGGAAATGCAACACTGGTTCTCTGTCCTCATTTGCCTTTCAGAATTCTTTGTGGTGGCCTTTTTAAAATACAGGTATCCTGGCCCAACCCTTTTAGATTCACGTTCATGCTTGATCTACATGGTGCTACATGGAGCATGGAGACCTCTATTTTTTAGATCGCCACATATAAATGGGATGTGTTAATCAGCAGTGGCAATGAAATATTTGGGAAACTAAAAGGTAAGGTCTTCCAAAGCAAGAAAAATTTAGTATTTCCCGCACCCTATTTGAAAGGAGATTGACTAAAACTCTCGATTTTGGAGAGTATGTTGACTAGCATGCTGCCTTCCAGACTGCCTGCCCCAGTAAATTTTACTGCCTTCACAACTCTCCCTTCTTATCCCTCATGTAATCTACAAAGAGCATATATGCTTTGATATTGATGTAATGAGGTTCTGAATGCCAGATGGTCCTGTTTCTTCACTGAAGTAAATCAAGTGTATGGAATATAAAGAATGTAGATATAAAAGGAACAAGAGGGGGAAAGCAAAACAGGTAAAACTGAACAAAGTTGTTAGGTAATAGTAGGGAACAACCCAATGATCCTATTGACTTCAGTTTATGTATTATTGATATTTTATTGTTGGTTAGCTAGAGCTGCTCTTTATTAGTTCAACTCATCTTCAGGACCATGTGTTTTTGTCCTACTTTTAGAGACTTAAGGTTGACAGTGATAGGACTCATTGGTATTTCCACTGTGGCTCTGCCCCCTGCACTACTGTAGAAAAGTTCAAGCCATGTGAACCCTGTGGTTCCCATTAGTCAGTCCTGCATGGAGGTCTCTGCCCTTTTCTGCCCTGGTCACATCAAAGTTAGTTAGTTAGTTTGTTTTTTTTTTTAAACACACAGGCAAAGGCAAAGTACTTTAATTAAAAAGATCCTTATTTTTCTAGAATAGGAGAAAGTGCATACTACATTTAAAAAAATCAACGTAAATAGCTATGTTCTGTACAAATGGAAAATTGAGTAGAGGATCTCTGAGAAAACACTAAGTCAAAAAGTACACTTGGTTTGAGGAATGACAAAAGCAATGGCCTCTCTTCCTGAGCTGGACAACAAACTGGCATGACATGCCCCTGCCTTCTCAGAACAAAAGTCAGATTAAAGTCACTTCAGTTTGAGGTGAGATGGCTCAGGGACAAATACCATCCACACTGAATCTTCTCTCAGCTGGTGTCTCTGTATTCTGTTCCTTTTACTCAGAACTGGACTGTCACTCTTTGCTTAATCTTTTATGACCGTTCACTTATTCTGCCTGCTGAAGTAGTCAGGCAAATGGGAGGAACCATTTGGTCACTCCTAGTTTTTGTTTTCCAAATATCTGGTTTTGCACACAATATCCTTGGAAGACAAAGCATCATAGAAGGCCATTGATGTTTATGAAATATTTTTGCTCATTTGTAGTTTGCACTTGACCATTTCTAATGCTCACTAAAACCCATGTGCTTAATCCCATTGGTGATACATTTCATTCCACTCATTTGAACAAGGTGTATATGCATTAGAAGTAGAAATGGGACTATTATTCAATACGTTAGCAATTATGAGATTAAAAAGAAGGGAAAATACTTAAATGGTCTTTGGGGGAAAATACCCAGCCAATCACAAAATGGATAGATTTGTATAAAGAGGTTTCAAGGAAAGGCCTATCGACAGGAAAAAAAAAAATTCTTTGGTTAAAGTGTCTGAGAAATGTGTTACTTCTCTGAGTTGGTTTGTTTGTTAAGTAATTGCTCAGCTCAACACCTAGGTACACTCTGCCGTGATTAGGAGTTTGCCGCTAAGTCACTTCAGTCATGTCCGACTCTGTGCAACCCCATAGACGGCAGCCCACCAGGCTCTCCCCGTCTCTGGGATTTTCCAGACAAGGACACAGAAGTGGGTTCCCATTTCCTTCTCCAATGCATGAAAGTGAAAAGTGAAAGTGAAGTCGCTCAGTTGTGTCAGACTCTTAGCGACCCCATGGACTGCAGCCTTCCAGGCTTCTCCGCCCATGGGATTTTCCAGGCAAGAGTACTGGAGTGGGGTGCCATTGCCTTTTCCAGATTAGGAGTTTAGTCCTTAGCTTTACAGATTGAAGATATCAATATAATTAGAGTTGATGAGACTCATGGAGTCTGATTCATGTTAACTAAATACACAAAATACTCAAATATAAACTGTATGTCATATATGAAAATTGGAATATATAATTACTGTTTCTTGAGTGCTTAGTGTAGTAATAATTATAATCAAAGGTCCTTCACATACTGGGATGTGTATGTTGACAAAGAACATATATTTGGAATCAGGCAGCCGTAGGGTTCAGTCTTGTCCAGACTCCTTCTAGCATTGTAAGCTTAGGTTTCTTCGTCTGTAATGCAAGGATAATAGTATCAACTCATAAGATCGATGGAATGTGTGCAAAGCACTAAGCATAGTACCTGCACATAATAAGCACACAGGTAACTTATCTGCTATTGTCTCATCATGTCAGCTTCCTCCTCGTGATCTTCCTGCTTGTCATCATCGACAGCATTATCAAACAAATTCTATTCTCTGCAATTCAAAGCCCATTTCTTTCCACATGATTATTCTGCCTGCCGGAGTTGGGTTGACTAGCTAGCACAATTCTCTCTAGAGGAAATCGTACACAAGAAATCAAATTATAATCAGAAGGCAGTTCAGACAGCATACAATCAGATAAAGAGAAATCAACCTAATAATCAGAATGTTCTTGCTCCCAACTCTGGTTGCCTGATATATAGCTGTCTCCACAATGGGGAAATCCAACCATTCAAACCCAATAATTGGGTTAACTTCTTAGGACTATTTCAATCACTTTAATTGTTCTTGCTTGTTTCTAATAAACTATGTTGGGAGGACTTTGTGCATTGGGATCATACGGGAGCACATTTGAACTGCAGAATTTTAGCCCAATCCAGTACTTGCTGAATTAGAATTTCCAGTTTAACCAATGTGCCCATTTATTCAAATGAGCCAATCAAGTGTGAAGAGTATTATGATGAGATACTCCTCAATCTTTCACATAGAAACCTGGTCTCATCCATTATATGTTGATTCTCACTAGTTTCCCTCCCACAAGATAACCTTATTCTCAGGTAATCTTATTTCTAAGCCATCTACATTACAGTATAAGTTTTTTCCCCTCCATCACTATGCCAAAAACACACACAAAACCTTAAAATCAACAACAACAAAAATGTATGAAAGAGACTAAATAAGAAAACATTCTTTTCTGAGTCTTTGTTTAAAAATGTTTCTGTCACTCAAGCTCTGGATCTTGGCAGATGGCCTCATTTATATTTAAGGGAAAAGATAGTTTTATATTCTTTGGTTCCAGTTATTAGCGTTTGCTTTTGCACAGGGTGATTTTTTGTTTTTTTGTCACTCTTTGAAGTCTTTCGCTGTCCCGTGCCCCACCCCACCCCTACCTCCATTTTTGTTCCTCTGCTATGATTTCTCAATCATTGCTGCTGAAATAGCTCCATGTCAGCTTGACACTGAACAACTGGAAACCTGGCAATTATTTTTGGAAATTCTTGGTCTTTAGTTTTTCCCAAGAGAACATAGATGCCTTTGTGTTTGCAACCACTGATAAGTGGATATCCAATAAGCTACTAGTTCTTTTTCAAATCCATGTGGATTAAAAAAAAAATTCTTTAACCATGGTCTTCAATGAGTTTGATCTCTAAAAAGAAAGTCCATGCCAAGGCTGTCTTGAAGACTTTGGAGGCACCTGATGAGCCCATTCTTTGTAGAAATAACCTCTCTATAGCCCATCAAGAGTCCACTTATCTACTCTTCTCCCTGAATTAATGGAACTGAAAATTACCATATGTAAACATGGTTCTTTCCAGATTTCTTCTCTCTGCTAAATTCAAATACAGGGATATGTGTGAGCAAATTGGAGGTCCTCTTTGGTCTCCAGGTTCTTAGAGTGCAAACACACACTCTGTAAAAGTTTTTGTGTATTTGTGTTATACATACATGAATCTTGACCTGAAAGCTTTCTCCAAAATGTCTTAGATTATTTTTCAGATCCAAAAATCCAATCTCTCATTACTGTAAAAGGGAACAGAAGGTAATTTTCCCTTGTTTTACTAAGCTCTGTAGTTTAGAGAGGTAAAAACACTTACCTAAGTCTAACTCAAAGGAATCAAGGACTAAACCAATTGTAATCCAAGTGTCTTATGTTCTGCACCATCGCTTCATTAAATAGCCCATATCATAGCAATTGGATGGCAAATTTAAAACTTAACTAATTTGTTATTTAAGAAAACAGTTAGGGATTACTGATTTATTTTACTAGGCTTATCCTCCCATTTAGCAATTCCATTTAGTGACTAAGATTCTTTTTTCTTCATGTTGTCAGAAGGGCCAAGAAAATAAAAATATTTTCAGCTCTAAAGATTTCAGCAAGGGAGGCTGTAACTTAGTTATTCAGCATGTATTCAATTAGCTTGTGAAATCTTATCTCTTCTACCAGTAAAAAGGGCTTAAAAATAAAGCATTAAAATTCCTAAAGGAGCAAGAGGGTGTTTTTGGCAATAGGGTGACTCAGCTGAAAGAGAGCTTAGTAGCCCCAAACAGTACTTTTGTCATTTTGTTTTCCTTTTGAAGAGGTGCTGTTAGCTTCAGGGAGGAGCTGAATACATACAAGGCTGCATTTCTCCAGGGTGCTCAGGGCTGAAATATCATTTGCTTCTTGTTTCTTTTTCTACACTTACCAACTGGCCCTGTTAGAAGAACTCTATGAGAGTCTTTCTTGTGATAGATACAGTTTTTTTCCTTCATGTTTCGTCTGTCCCTTTATTTTTGTACATTTTATCTTTTTTCATGGTTTTTGTGTTGTTGATTATTCTGTTGCCATCTAAACCAGGCAATGAGAGCTTTTGTGAAGTGGAAGGACTCCAAGGTCTCTATCAGTTCTAAAATAATATTTAGTTGTGGCCTAATATGTGATTAACTCAGCGCAGCTGCTAACTCTGCATTTTTAGTCCAGTGGTAAATTGCTATTTTCCTAATCAGAAAATATATCACCTTCATGGGAATGTCAGTGCTCTTCGGTTGACATTCAGGGTCTTCAAATATCCAGTTCTTAATGACTCTGCCTTCCTTACTGGTTGTTTTTTTCTGTCGCTAAGTTGTGTCCACCTCTTTGTGACCCCATGGACTGCAGCACACCAGGATTCCCCGTCCTTCATTATCTCCCAGAGTTTGCTCAAACTCATGTACATGGAGTTGGTGATGCCATCCAACCATCTCATCCTCATATTGCTTATTAAACCTCAACTGTACCCCTTTGTTCAGCAAGTTAAGTCTATAAACTTTTCCCAAGGCTCCACTCTCCTGCTGATTGTGTTTTGCTAATGTTATTTCCTTCTATGGAGATATCTTCCTTTTACATTTCTGTTTTTCCAACTCTTACCTGCTTTCCAGGAACCAGGCCAAACACTAATACCTCAGAATATTTTCTTCTGTAATCTTCTCTGATGTCCCTAAATAGAAATAAACCCTCTTTGATTTTTACAATGTAAATATTGTTCAAGATACCTCCTTACCCTTTGTAAGTCTGGTTTTCTTCGATTAACATTTTATTTGAGAAACATTCAGTATGTTTGTCCTTACTACTTCATGATTGAAACAGATTACACTTCTGTGCACCTTCCTTATAGAGGACTCTCAAAAATATGAGAAATTTTATAGCTTCTCTTGACCTTTCCATAGCCATTCACCTAGTGGGCAAGACTTTGCTGTGGAGTGAGCTTCATGAAATCAATACAGATTCCAAATATCTGCTCTTTGGAGTGAAACTGAATTTTCATATTACCTCAGGTCACATATTACCTCAGTCTATCTCTTTGCTTTTCTAGCACTTGTATCTCTTAGCACCTCTCACCTTTTGGCCTTAAATTCCTTGAAGATCTCACATGGACAAGGTTCTCAGAAAATGCTAGCTAAAGGTAGGGTTACAGAGTGACTTAGGGGTATATAGTGTCTTAAAACATAGAGTTGAATATTTAAAATATGAGTATGGGCTGTAAAAAAAAAAAGATCTACTCTGTTTTTCTTCTTAGTAGGTCAAGTTAAAGGCTGCTGGTAAACAGGACATTTCAGGTAGAAGACAATATGTTCCAGGATGGTATCTGATCAAAACACTTCCTACACATTTGAAAAATGGTAGACTGAATGGACTTAATGGGTTTTTCTTCCACAGTATGCTCAAGAATTTATTCAAGTCAATATCCATCAGAATGCAGTCTCCCAGTATGGGATATTTTGACTAAAGGAATGAGAGTAAAAAGAAAAAAGAAGAGGAGAGGATTTGGTTATGAAATAGTCTAGTGAAAACCTTAGTGATAGCCTTGATCTTTGTAACACCTGAAAAGATATTAAAGACAAGAGGGTCTCTAAGACTCTAAAAGGGAGTGAGACAGAGCTCCTAAATACCTGGGGATTTTGATACCCTAGGCTTGTGTCTCCACTACTGGAAATCACTGTCTTAGTGCCTCGCAAATGCCTGCCTAGCGCCTCATGATACTTTTTTTTTTCTTGCATTAACAGTAACGTGCTCTTCCTAAAGGAAGGGTCTCACATCTCCCATATGTGCTGGAAGAGAAATAAAAATTGGGAGCTATGATTTATAAGACCTTCATCTGAAAGAGAAGATACATGGCATAGAAGGAAAGTTGCAGAGCAAGATCTGGAATCCAGGTCTCTTGGTTGCCCAACCCAGTGCTGTTGGCTCAGCACCACACTTTCCAGTTAATAGCTCCCTTCTGTCCAATGGCCTCCCCTGACAACTCCTACCACCTTTTTAAATAGGGGCATTTCCAAATCTATGTTTGCAGGAACCTTTGTGATCTGATGCACCTTATGTTACACTGTTGTGTCACATATAAGAGACAATGTATGCCCATGAAAAATATCCATGTAATACACTGAGGGCTTCCCAGGCAGCTCAGTGGTAAAGAATCTGCCTGCAATGCAGAAGATGTAGTTTCAATCCCTGGGTTGGGGAAATCCCCTGGAGAAGGAATTAGCAATCCACTACTGTATTCTTGCCTGGGAAATCCCCTAGACAGACAAGCCTGGTGGGCTACAGTCCATGAGGTCACAAAAGAATCAAACAGGACATATAACAAAGTACACGAAAAACATTGACACACACGAAAATGTTGAACAACTACAGTGGAATACCCTGAACAATCAGATAAGGGTTTATTGTTTACTTTTTCTATTCAGCCTCACCAGCTAGCTCAGGCCACTGTTTGGCAGGGGCAGCATCCCTATGGTGATTGCCATTTTGACGGTGAGGTGAGTAATTTCTTGGTGCCATATGAAATATCAAGGTCAGAGAAACTAAAACATAATATATGGCAAAACAGGAGTGAGTCACCAGGTGACCGCTGAGGCTGCTCTCTGTGATGTCCTGAATGGGAGCTCTTTCTGGAGCAGTAAAGGCTTTGGAAACCGTTTTCTTCCAAAGCCATCGTTATTGTGTTGTTCCCCACAGGCGCCTTTTTTTCTTTAAGATGTAAACACTCTCTGGATGCTGCATGGATCCATCTTAATTTCTTGCAAAAGAGTTTTGTTAAACTATTTTTATTTCAGAGTTTGTAGTAGGCAAACTGCCTTTTTTTTCTCATAGGAAAAGAATCCTGGGTGCCTGTTCCTATGGAGGGTTGGTGTAAAAAAAAAAATAAAGTAGCATAAAGCTGAGGGTGTGTGTTTGTGTGTGTATAAGGAGAGGAAAAGTTTAAGTAAAAGAGTTAGCCAGTCCTAGTCTTCCTCCCCGCATACTTTACATGGCCCCCCACTGGTAACCAATTGAAATATAAGCCTACAATTGTAATTTTAATAATTTTCAGTAACCACATTTAAAAAGTAAAAGAATCAGGTGAAATTACTTTTAATAGATTTTATTTAACCCAGAATATCCAAACTATTATCAGATCAACATATATTAATAGACAAATGATTGCTAAACTATTTTACATGAGTTTTTCACATTAAGTCCAGTATACATTCTATATATAGGTATATGTAAACCCATGTCAGTTCAGACAGCCCACATTGCCATGCAGGGTGTCTACTAGACAGCACAGTTATAACATAAAATAAAATTAAAAAATAAACTTGCTCATATGGCATTTAAAATAGTTCATTATCTGTTTGCTGGTTATTATTATTTTTAACTTCCTATGCCCCCTGCGCCCTCTGTATTCCACTTCATCGGGTTTCTTCTCATTTCCTGAACCTAATATACACTTTCATCTTTTCATGTCTGTAGCATCCTTAGCCTCCCTTTCAGTTCAGTTCAGCTCAGTTCAGTCGCTCAGTCGTGTCCAACTCTCTGCGACCCCATGAATCACAGCACGCCGGGCCTCCCTGTTCATCACCAACTCCCGGAGTTCACTCAGACTCATGTCCATCGAGTGTGTGATGCCATCCAGCCATCTCATCCTCAGTCATCCCCTTCTCCTCCTGCTCCCAATCCCTCCAGCATCAGAGTCTTTTCCAATGAGTCAACTCTTCGCATGAGGTGGCCAAAGTACTGAAGTTTCAGCTTTAGTATCATTCCTTCCAAAGAACACCCAGGGCTGATCTCCTTCAGAATGGATTGATTGGATCTCCTTGCAGTCCAAGAGACTCTCAAGAGTCTTCTCCAACACCACAGTTCCAAAGCATCAATTCGTCGGAGCTGAGCCTTCTTCACAGTCCAACTCTCACATCCATACATGACCACAGGAAAAACCATAGCCTTGACTAGACGGACCTTAGTCGGCAAAGTAATGTCTCTGCTTTTGAATATGCTATCTAGGTTGGTCATAACTTTTCTTCCAAGGAGTAAGCGTCTTTTAATTTCATGGCTGCAGTCACCATCTGCGGTGATTTTGGAGCCCCCAAAAGTAAAGTCTGACACTGTTTCCCCATCTATTTCCCATGAAGTGATGGGACCGGATGCCATGATCTTAGTTTTCTGAATGTTGAGCTTTAAGCCAACTTTTTCGCTCTCCTCTTTCACTTTCATCAAGAGGCTTTTGAGTTCCTCTTCACTTTCTGCCAGAAGGGTGGTGTCATCTGCATATCTGAGGTTATTGATATTTCTCCGGGCAATCTTGATTCCAGCTTGTGTTTCTTCCAGCCCAGTGTTTCTCATGATGTACTCTGTATATAAGTTAAATAAGCAGGGTGACAATATACAGACTTGATGTACTCCTTTTCCTGTTTGGAACCAGTCTGTTGTTCCATGTCCATGTCCCAGGCTTGGAGGCAGCCTAGTATAGATTTTCATGGAGTTTGATTGAGATTCATTTCCAGCTTCATTGCTGAGTAATTGGGTGAATTGAAGAATATTATTTAGCCTCTTTGAACTCCATATTACCTATGTTTAAAACTAGAATAGTAGCTGTGTGTATGAGCTTGAGTGTGTATGTCTATGTGTATGATTGTCAGAAAAAGAGTGGAAGGGAGGGAGAGAGAGAGAACAGATAAAATGAATGCAAAACAAATAGGAAATACATAGTACAGCTGCTGGCACAGAGTGGTTAAAATGCCCTCCCCTTTCCTAGTAACCTTCCAAGTTGCTTCTGTGAGTAGCACACCCATCCTTGTCTGCCCGCAGCATCTAAGTGTACTTTACTAAGCATCTCCTTTATACTTTGCAGTCTCTTCACCTGCAATATCTGAGACCCACCTTTAACAACCCGTGTTCAGTCTTTGCTCCCCAGTTACTGTTATTGTACCCTCCGCTTCTTTCCTCCTGCCAAAACACTAACAACACAGTGTGCAGCTGCTCCTAGGAAATGCGTGAGCCCGGAGCCAAGTGGGACAGTATAGGTGCCCTTCCACTGAGGATGAGAGCCAGTGTGCTACCACTGAAATCCTGGCCCAGCTCAGAGTGACAGCACAGCCGCTTCTGTGCCTGGTAATTACAGTTTCCTAGGCAACCAGTACACACTACCACGGGAGAAATGGAAGGGAAGAAAAGGCAAAACCTACCTCATTTCCACAGTTTTCAATATTTGTGTGCATGTGCTAAAACTATTGAAAATATATGGATAACTGAACATATGTTTTATTATTTCATGTCATGTTGGTTATGGACTCTGTCCTATTTCTAATAAAATTATTAGTGAATAACTAGTAATGGTATTGTATGTGAAATCGGACCTTTCCGGCAGAAGAAGGTATATAATTTTTTGAATAGCGGACTTGCCCATTTTATGTTAGATTTAATCTTGCATTGGATGTGTATTGATTTTTATAAATAGTATTTTAAATTTCCTTTTCTAATTCCTTGTTGCAATTGAGATCTGTATTTTGTATCCAAAAATCTCACCAAATCACCTTATTAATTCTTATGGTTTCTTTGTGGTTTCTTTAGGGTTTTCTACATATATGTAATCAAGTAATCTGAAAATAATGAGAGTTTTAATTTTTTACTTCTTTATAACCTGTTTTTCTCTCACTTTAATAGGGATTAAGACTTCTGCTACTACAGTGGTGAATAAAGTAGAGATAGTAGACAGTCTTGACCCATTCTCAAAATATCAGGAGAAATCTTCAAAATTTATCCTGAAGCATAAAATTTCATAGTTTTTTTAAAAGTAGATAAACTCTTCTATTCCTGCTTTGTTAAGAGGGTATTTTAAAAATTATGAATGGAGATAGATTTTTGTCTTATTCTAAATTTGTTTTGAGAGTTTTGAAAAATCATGAATGGAGATATAATTTTATCAAAGGCTTCTTTTGTATCTACTAAAATAGATATTTGATGTTTTAAATTGATTTTAGTTGGTAACTCAATATTTCACTTCTGGAATGAACCCCATTGGTTATAATGTATTATCTTTTTATGAATCATTGGAATAATTTAGCTAATGCTTATTTTATTTAGGACTTTTGTAATGATGTTCACGACAGAGTGTTGCTGATATATATATACACACACATATATTTTTAATAATATTTGTTACAGATTTGAAGATCAAAATCATTGTAATCTCATAAAACAAGTGTGCATTGCTCTTTGGCTCTATAAGGTATTATCATCGTGTCTATCCATCCATTTATCCATCCCTTCATTCATTCAAAAAATATTTATTGAAGGAAAATATAGTATAGTGGGGCTTCCCCTGTGGCTCAGATGGTAGAGAATCTGCCTACAATGTGGGAGACCTGGGTTTGATCCCTGGGTTGGAAAGATACCCTGGAGGGAGGGCATGGCAACCCACTCTAGTATTCTTGCTTGGAGAATCCCCATGGACAGAGGAACCTGGTGCGTTACAGGCTGTGGGGTTTTAAAGAGTCAGACACGACTAAGCAACTAAGTACAAATAGTATAGTGCATAAAAGTATAAATTCTAGGCTACCTAGGTTTGGGTCCTTTTTAAAAACTTAGTCTGACTATTTTAGTCATCTGACAAGTCATCTGCTATCTGACAAGTTGCCATAAACTTAGTGACTTAAAGCAACACATTTATTACCCCACAGTTCCTATGGGTCAAAAATCTGGGAATATCTTAGCTGGATGCTCTGCTTCGGCGTCTCTCACAAGGATACAGTCAAAGTGTTGGCCTGGCTAAGGGACTTATTTCAGGCTTACCTGGGAAGGGATCTGCTTCCAAGTTCATGTAACTGTCGGCAGGATGCAGTTTCTTGAAGGTCGTTGATCTGAGGATCTCAATGCATTGATAACTGTAGGGTGGAATCCACCCTTAGTTTTTTGCCATGTGGGCCTCTCCATAGGGCAGCTTATTTAATCAAAGTTAGAAGTAAGAAAGTCTGTTAGGGAGATAGAAGTTTCAATATAAAGAAAACATAATTACCTTTTCCTGCACGTTATTAATTAAAAACAGTGAATAGCTCTTACTCACTCTCAAAAGGAATTAAACAAGCCATGCATAGAAGGAGGTGTAAGTAACTGTGGGCTGTCTTAGAGTTGGTCCACCACAGTATGCTAGACAGATTATTTGACTTCTGTGTGCATCAGGGTCTTCATCTATTAAATGAAAATAATACTGGGGTCATTAGAAATATTAGATAATTTAATATTAGTAAGGCATCTAGAATAGTGCCTGGCACATAGAAAGTGCCAAATTAATGTTAGATTCTATTAAAATGTGAAGTGCCAAGTACAATTCCACATTTGGGGGACATAGCACTGAACAACAGGGATAGATTCTCATGAAGTTTGCAATCTAGTGGAGAAAAGCAGAAGATAAACATATAAGTATAAATTGAGTGTTGGTAGTGTAAGGGTATTACTATTTTATTTAAAGTGATCAGAGTAATTCTTACTGGTAACATTTGAGCAGAAGTCTGAAGGAAGTGAAGGGACACACCTTTTACGTATCTTGGAGATCATAGGAGTGAAATTCTTAAGATGAGAATGCATTAACTTTAGGAACCACATGGAACCTTGGTTTGAAACTGTACATCAGAACTTATATATATTCATGCTAGTTATCCAGAGATGACAGTTTATTCTCACGTAGCTGGGCCCTTGTATGCAAAACACGACTGTGTAGAATCGTCACAGAAAATGTGCAAAATACTTAGGTCGTGCTCAACAGGGACAGTTAAATGGTTAAATGCTTTATAGTGTTGGAAACCTGAATCTGAGTGGTACATGTATGTTTCTCATAGTTTTAAGTTAAATTTGGTTGCAACAAATAGCAAATATTACTACAATGATGTTGAAAGTCCCTTGTTTGTTTTCTAAGCCACTCATAATTTAATTACTTGTTATGAAATGACTCAAAGCCTAACTTGTATTTTTTTCTAGCCTATATCTTAATAGTTTTTACCTCATTCTAATCAGAATACAGATGTGATTGCTTCTTCCTTATTATTCACTCGATGTTTAATAACTGGTAGCTCTTCTAAGTGACCAGTAATCACCAGTGCTTCAATTTTTAGTGATTATCTAGTCTTCCACTGTATTACTAAAAAGAAAAAAAAAATGTATTTGTTCTTATTCTCTTGGGGATTTGGTTATTTTGTTTGCTTGTTTGCTACCCAAAAATTGGATGATGCTAATTCTGAACTAATACATTTTTCTTCCTTTAAATTATTTTTAGAAAGAATTACCAAGAGTATATAGGTTGGTCCAGTGATCTAAACATTTTTATGGAATTTTATTCCAAACCACAGTGACTAAGATGCCTTTTTTGATAGTGACACAAAGACATTACCTTGCCCATAGATTTCATTGTTATGCCCTTTATTCCCATACACTTAACTTTATAGCCTAGTAGCAATATATTTGGGTGGGCACCCAGTTCTATTACTTGATAGGAGTGGGACCTTGGGAAGATGGCAGATGGCAGATAATATACATGCTTAGTTCCTCAGCTTCCTCATCTGTAAAATGAGGATAATAATAAGAGGATCTATCTTACAGGCTTTTTCTCAATTAATCTGAGTGTTACATACATGATGGGGGCTCCGTAAATATCAGCTATTATTATTTTCATGTGTTCCTAGGTTATGAGTCAAATCAGACCTTGCTAATCCAAACTTGGACAGGAATTTGCCTGAAACTTTAGCAGCAGCTCTAAGTAGCCTGGCATCATCTAGCACTGCAGATAAGAAAATATAGCAAAATAGAAGTCACAAACAAGCCACCTATGGACCAAATCCTGCTCATGACTTTTATTCATCCCATACATTGTTGTTTGTTATTTTATTTTTAATTAAAAATTGCTAACTTTAGACATTTTTGAAATTTAACATAAAATCTGAATTCATGGTTTCTCTTAAGAAAATAATTGAAAAATAAAGCAAAACCAGGATGTTTTGCCTTTGGGCAACCATCAGCTAGAGCAGAGTAATAGTTGCTTTTTTTAGAGGAGGTTCTGAGAAGGACCATGTGTCCCCTGAGCGCCGCCTCTGCTTCCTCCCCTGTTGCTTACACCTTGCCTGTTTTGCTCCTTTACTTCACCTTACTGGCTTAACCTCTGCACCACCAGGGAAGCCCCACTGGCTTCTAGAACATCCAGTTTGCCTATACCAGCACAAGGATTGAGATTCTCAAAATCAAAAGAACCAGGCTATTATAATTGCTCTGGACTGCTCTCTAAAATCCAAATAACTTAACTGATGATTTCCATCACTGGATACAACAGAGTGTGTTTTTCACCAGGTCCTTGGGTATCTCATTAGGACAGATGCTTGGTTTGTTTTTACCTTGGCTTTCAGACCACAGACATGTTTACCTCTGTAAGAAATGTGAGTTGAGAGAGTAACAAGGAATAGTTCAGTTCAGTTCAGTTGCTCAGACGTGTCCGACTCTTTGCGACCCCATGAATCGCAGCACGCCGGGCCTCCCTGTCCATCACTAACTCCTGGAGTTCACTCAAACTCAACGTCCATCGAGTCCGTGATGCCATCCAGCCATCTCATCCTCTATTATCTCCTTCTCCTCCTGCCCCCAGTCCCTCCCAGCATCAGAGTCTTTTCCAATGAGTCAACTCTTTGCACGAGGTGGCCAAAGTACTGGAGTTTCAGCTTTAGCATCATTCTCTCCAAAGAAATCCCAGAACTTATCTCCTTCAGAATGGACTGGTTGGATCTCCTTGTAGTCCAAGGGACTCTCAAGAGTCTTCTCCAACACCACAATTCAAAAGCATCTATTCTTTGGCGCTCAGCTAAACTACTACAAGGAATAGTAGATGATCTAAAATGCGACAGCAAAGAGTCTGTGAATTCTTTCTCCAAAGGCTGAAAACGGTTACTTTGAAACAGTGGGGAATCCATATCAACAGCACTAAGCTTCTATTTTTATGCCTGAGAGAGTTTTTGAAGCCATTACTCCATGTTCTCTAGTCTTTTAATGCATGATTCACACACAATACAGATTGGAAATGGCAGAGATTGATATTATGGAAGAGGTGTGTGTATTACCATGGCACTAGCCGACCACAGAATTGCATGAGAGATTGTTACCCCAACGCTAATTGGCTCCTTCAGATTTTTGAGAATGAGTCTTTAGGTTTCCACTGAGTTCTGCATTTTACCTTGTTTATATGTAGTAATTAACAGAGGAGGGAACTATTGTACCTTCATATGAAGCCTGCTACCTTGATTCACATGTCCTGGGGTCTAGTGACAACTGTGTATCATTGTTTCTCGTTATACTAGGAGTTACTAGCTGAGCACTGTAGACAGGAAAAAAAACAACGATGAAATTTTGGGACTGGAGTTCAATAGACAGGAGTTTTAGTCCTGGCACTGCTACTTATCTGTATGATTTGGGGTAATTTAAATTCTCTGGCACTCAATTTTCTCATATGTAAAATGGAATAACATCAGTAGCTTCCTCTTTGGAGTGGAGGGGAGTGTGCAAAATAATTCATATTAAACATTCAGGACATAAATAAGCAGTTAATAAATAGTGTTGCCTATGGCTTCCTCATTGTAATCATTCAGCATAATGAATAACTTTCGATGAGTAGTAAATGCAAGTGGCATGATTCTTGCCCTCATGGATCTGAGACTAGTTGGATTTAAACTGTCCAAAATGTGTGTGTGTGTGTGTGTGTGTGTGTGTGTTTTAATAGAACAGCTATTGAGAATGAGACTGTCTGATCATGAATCTCTACCCAGCCTCTTAATTCTCTTTAGAATATAAAGCACCTTAGTAAACTTTCTATTACTCAGTTTAATGGGAATAATAAAAAAGAGCTAACTTCTAGTGTTTGGCCCAAAGTAAAACAATAATGATAATGATAATAGTGAAGATGAAGGGGAAAAGAGCTTACCTTGATCACATGCATTCCATTTATCATTTAATCATATTTATTCTATGTAGTTATCATTAATTGATGTAGTAACTTTTACCTGAATTAATTTATTCAAATCTCACATTCACCTATAAGGTAGTAATTAGGCCCATTTTGTAGATGAGGAAACTCAGGCATTAGAAGAGATACACACTCAGGAAATATCAGTTGCTGCTGTGGCATCATTAATAAAATGAACGTCTCTCCACATCACATTATTAGGTTCACACCATTGTTTATATTCCTTCTCAGTAATTCCACAGTGTCTCCATACTTGATCACGCTTTCTGTTGGTGGAAACTTTGGTTATCATTATGACATTTACATAGAGAGCGAGTTTTGAAAACCGTCTCATTTTATTTGAGAGGCTGTCTGCTAGTTTGTGTTAGCTCTGAAATAAATTCCGCATCCTTCTGCTCACTTGACAGATTTAACTGAAGATTGCAGACACTGAAGCTGTCAGGCTAACCCTGGAGACCAGGAGTGAGAATTTTGGACAGTGCACATTGGCCAATATAGGGTTATGTTACTCAGAGACTAGGAGAAGGGAATATTTTCAACCTGTAAATTTTTATCTACTTGTGTGTAGACTATACCTGTGAAGAAAAGCACAGGGGACAGCGTGCTGGGCTGAATCGACTGAGGGACCTTGTGCACAATCCGAGACTGACGTTCTCAGTTGATGTGCTTTTCAATCGCTGAGAAAGTGTGTTGTTTCCACTGCCTGGGTCATTCTACACTGCCAAGTCTGTGACCAGATATCACCTTCTCAGTGAGTCCTTCTTGTCCAGATTATTTATAATTGCACCCCCTCTCTTTATCCTCAGACATTTCGTCTCACTCTTCCCTGCTTTATTTTCCTTCAGAGCACTTATCTCTATTTACACTGTCCATTTTATCTCTTTCTTGTCTATTCCTCCGTCAGCAGTATTCTGGAACCTGCTTATACTACTTCTCAAATAAATAAAATATTCAGGAATTTGCAAATTGGTTGTCAAATTGATCATAGAATATTTGCTGGTATACAACTACCATCTCTTAAGCTCCATGAGAGAACACATTTTTGTTTGTTTCATTCACTGCTGCATCCTCTTTACCTAAAAATGTGCTTTACACACTGTATTTTAAAAGTATTTGCTGGAAGAAGTCTAGAACAAATGTCGGAGTGAGTGTACAAACTTCCATTTTATCCATGCTTCATATGATCTGTGCTCTATCAAGAACTTTCTTTAAAATTTTTTTATTGTGGCAAAAATCACATAATAAAAAAAAAGACTGTTTTAACCATATTTAACTGTACAGTTCAGTAACATTCTAAAGACTTTTTATATATCTCATTACAATCTTAATACCGGGAGGTAGTATGTACCCCTTCAGTGTTATTATCCTGCATTCACAAATGCAGAAACTGCGGAACCAAGAGGTTTGTCAGCTTCTCCAAGGTCATGTGGGTGTAAACAGTAGAAACAGAATGAGGAGGAGGAGAAGAAAGAGAAGGATAAAAAAAGGAGGAAAGGAAGAGAAGGAGGAGAAGATTAATGGCAGCAAGCACTCACATTACACTTAGCTATGTGTCAGGCACTATTCTGAGTATTTTATATACAAATAACAATTAATGCATCTCATTTCCACAACACACCCATGAGCTAGGTGCTAAGATTATTATCCCCACTTTACAGCTGAGGAAACAGAGGCATACAAAGCTTAGGTCCCTAGTCAAGGAGCACGTAATACACCTTTTTAGAGTTGAGACTTGAATGCAGGATATAAGGCAGTGCTGGAATCCACACTTTTTAGCTGTTCTGCTTTATTGTCAGTTGATTGACTTGTCCTACACCAGAGCTCCTGGTTTGAATGACTGGCCCTACTAGGGGATTTGTTCATTCTGGTGGGACTTAATCTCTTATTTTTTATACCTCACAGATTTTGCAGGGTGCCTTGTCTCGAATGGACTTTCTAACCACTGTGTGTTGATGAATTTGACTCCTTGCCACCTCTGTTGTATCAAATGAGACTGAAGTTCTGGGAATTATCTTGAATTCCTTTGCTTTCTGAAAGATTGCTTGTGCTTCCTTCTGTTGATTCCACTCTCCGAATCTTCAGCCTAATCCTAGGTTGATTAAGCAAAGAGCAGAAAAGGTTAAGAGAGTGATGACTTGTAAATGAAGTAGAATGAAAAGAAGAAAAAAGCGCCACCTGAAAGACTTCTTCTTTTTGATCAAGACATCAATATAACCATTAAATGAATTCCCTTTGAAAAAATGTTTCATTTTTGTTTTATCATCCTGCTTCAAAGAATAGAGAAGGCAATAGGAACCCACTTCAGAAGCAGAGCTAAGATTGTTGCTGAACCCACTTCACAGAGGAATCTGGATTTAGGATGAGGTCTTCTTTCTAATGTTCTAAATGTACATTAGTGGGGTAAGCTGTCTGCAAAACTACTTGTCTGGTGAAGAAAAATAAACTTGAAGTTTCTACTTATTTTGTGGGCCACTAAAAGTTGTCACTCACCAGAAGAGCCCTGGACTTCTTAGGACATATTCCAGGACTTCTTAGGACATATTCCAGGACTTGATAGATTTAGGTATCAAGGTTCCATCTGTCAGCAGCTCTGGTGAACTTTCTGGACCTCAGTTTCCTTGTTTGCCAAATGTATTTAGAAAGTCATCTTCTGAGTTTAATTATTATTCAGAATTGTTTCATCTCTAAAATTTTTCCCAATGAAACCTCACCCACCTAGTTGCTCCATCTCACCCAGCTTTTCTTTAATGATGTCAGTCCCTCCATGCTTCACCTGGCCCCCTCCTTTCTAGCATCAGACTCTTCTTGGCCCCACTTTTTGTCTCATCCAATTTCTACTTCTTTCATTGCTGTCTCTAAATCTGTCCTTAGACGCTCTCTGAGAACAGTGGTACTTAACTCGTATTTCTCTGGAATCTCCCACAGCTTTTAAAATGATGCCAGTTACATAGGAAATAGCTGTTGAATGACATTGAAGATGATAGAATAGTGAATCAGAACATTGAACACTCTTCTCACCAGTTCCGTGGGATTTACTCTTGCGAAAATAAACAAATGAACCAAAAGTGTATAATACTTTCTAAAAATAATTGTGTAAGTCAAGTTTTGTTTCCTCAACTCTGTTGTTGATGTTGGGAAAGCCTTTTTATGAAGTCGTTCTACTGGATGTTTTCATTGATACATATTAAAGTTATTAATTAAACACATGAATGCTTAAAATGAATGCCTTGTAGTTCTGTGAAATGGCTGTGACTGGGTAATTCAATGCATTAGGTGTTATTAGGAGAAAAAGTAATGCTGCTGTGGCAGAAGAATAAGCACTCCAGATGTGAAGATCATATTTGCAGATGACTTGGGTATTAAAACTTCCATACAATTATTTTCTTATTTAATATTTTCAAGCCTTGTAACAATCAGTGCCAGGAAAAATAGATGAGAGAGCTGAGATCTGTTAAAATGCTCAACAGTGCATATATTAAGGAGAATATTTTGACTGAATAGTTCATTTATCTATTTTTAAAATATAAGTATGAAGGCAACCAGTTTAAGTGAATGACTGTGTACCCATAATAGCCTATGCTATTTCAGGAAGGGACCAAAGGTGATGTCAGCTCATCCTGGATCAGGTGAAGTGAGGACAAGTATAAATAAGCTCATCATCCTAGTCTTCCAGCATCTTCAGAATTGAACCTCTTGGTAGACTCTTTATTGGCCTTCCACTATTGAATCTAAATGAGTGTTCATGGAATTGGCCCCAAACAAATGACTTCCTAAAATGGGACATGAATCCAAGTGTCATCATGGTGTTTTTAGCCACTCAGATATTGAAATAGTTTCCTGATAGTTTAAAAACTCAGAAAGACTCTTCATTTCTTCTACCATGTTTCTGTTCTAGCTATTATATCCTATATTGAAAAGGATTGTAGGGCAAAAGGAAACCCTATCAGTCTTCCTTTCCCTTGCTTTTTGTACCCTCTCACATTCACTCCTTCTGGTCTATTAATAAGTGCCTTTCAAATAAGTATCTATAAAAGAAATTACATTGATGTTTTAAAGCATTCAGAAATCTTCACCTTTGGTTTCTCGTTGGTTTAAATCAGGGCATAAAAGAGTACTGCTGGTAACAAGAGTTAAATTTACTACAACAGAGAAATATAAATGCCCTGTGTTTTTCTAAATTATATAGTATAGGTTGCATACAAATTACACCTTTTTTCCCAAGAGAATGTTTCCTCTTGGTTCATTATTCAAGATGTTTCAATCTTTCACATTCCAGGGTGGACTGAAAGCAGCAAAATATTGATTACAATCCTCTTGTTCTAGGAGCAATTCGACTACCACTTTTGAAAAGCAAGGACTTGTATTAACAAGAGCATGACTGTTTCTGTAGCATTCTTGTATTCTTATGGTAAATCATTTGGAGGAAATACAGTAAGAACCACAAAAGAGAAAAATATGTTCAAGTCTTTGTGTTGGACATAAAAAACTCAGTTAGTCAGTACCTGGGGAAAAGAGTACTACCATGTTTCTGCTTTAGAATTTTCTTGCTATCATTGTTTATGGATTAATCCCTTTCCTAAGCCCTGTAACAGAAGAAAAAAAGCATTGTGATTTATGATGGAATTGCTACTGGGAGTCATCTATCCTTCAAGCTAATGATAATAGCTATTGCTTTTTGAAGATATACTGTCTATCCAGCAAATGGGACTTATTGGATAATAGGATTTTTACAACAGGCATATAAGGGCATTTTTATGGGTTTAATCATTTCACAAAGAACCTGGCAGTGGTCAGCTGGTACAGGGTCTCTTGCAGAGCTCTTAAATAACTGAGCAGGGATTTGAACTGTCTTCAGGGCCAACTTCATTTGTGGTCACAAAGGGTCCCTACTCTCAGAAGGATTTAATGCTAAGCTGTAAGCTGCTTAAAATTTATAGTTCTTTTGAATAAGGTGTCCTGAGGGACTTTCCAGGTGGCTTAGCAGTAAAGAATCCACCTGCAATGCAGGAGACATGGGTTCAGTCCCTGGGTTGGGAAGATTCCCCTGGCAAAGGAAAGGGCAACTCATTCCAGTATTCTTGCCTGGGAAATCCATGGACAGAGGAACCTGGTGGGCTACAGTCCATGGGAGGTCACAAAGAGTTGGAGATGACTGAGTGACTGTCAGACCTCTCCACCAGGACCCAGCCATCTTGGGTGGCCCCACGTGACATGGCTTAGTTTCATTGAGTTAGACAAGGCTGTGGTCCATGTGATCAAATTGGCTAGTTTTCTGTGATTATGGTTTCAGTGTGTCTGCCCTCCGATGCCCTCTCGCAATACCTACCGTCATACTTGGGTTTCTTTTACCTTGGACGTCGGGTATCTCTTCACGGCTGCTCCAGCAAAGCGCAGCCACTGCTCCTTACCTTGGACGAGGGATATCTCCTCATGGCTGCCCCTCTTGACCTTGAACGTGGAATAGCTCCTCTCAGCCCTCCTGCAACTGTGCAGCCGCTGCTCCTTGGACGTGGGGTCTTAAACGCAAAGTACATCATGAGAAACACTGGGTTGGAAGAAGCACAAGCTGGAATCAAGATTGCCAGCAGAAATATCAATAACCTCAGATATGCAGATGACACCACCCTTATGGCAGAAAGTGAAGGGGAACTAAAAAGCCTCTTGATGAAAGTGAAAGAGGAGAGTGAAAAAGTTGTCTTAAAGCTCAACATTCAGAAAACTAAGATCATGGCATCCGGTCCCATCACTTTATGGCAAATAGATGGGAAAACAGTGAAAACAGGTGCTGATTTTATTTTGGGGGCTCCAAAATCACTGTAGATGGTGATTGCAGCCATGAAATTAAAAGACACTTACTCCTTGGAAGAAAAGTTATGACCAACCTAGATAGCATATTCAAAAGCAGAGACATTACTTTGCCGACTAAGGTCCGTCTAGTCAAGGCTATGGTTTTGCTAGTGGTCATGTATGGCTGTGAGAGTTGGACTGTGAAGAAAGCTGAGCACTGAAGAATTGATGCTTTTGAACTGTGATGTTGGAGAAGACTCTTGAGAGTCTCTTGGACTGCAAGGAGATCCAACAAATCCATTCTGAAGGAGATCAGCCCTGAGATTCCTTTGGAAGGAATGATGCTAAAGCTGAAACTCCAGTACTTTGGCCACCTCATGTGAAGGGTTGACTCAGTGGAAAAGACCTTGATGATGAGAGGGATTGGGGGCAGGAGGAGAAGGGGACGACAGAAGATGAGATGGCTAGATGGCATCACCGACTCGATGGACATGATTTTGAGTGAACTCCGGGCGTTGGTGATGGACAAGGAGGCCTGGTGTGCTGCAATTCATGGGGTCACAAAGAGTTGGACACGACTGAGTGACTGAACTGAACTGAACTGAGTGACTAAGCAACAACAATACCAGGTGTCCTGAATTTTCAGTTTGTGCTGAGCTCTTCAAATTCCTTAGCTCATCATATCTCTCTAGGTATAAAGCTAATTTCATTTCATCATACCTCTCCCAGAGATGAGTTTCCCATTACAAAAACACCCTCAGCAGGAATTGTTACTACCTGCTCTCTACCAATTCTATATGACAGCATAGTTCAGTGCACTTTGCCTGCCCCACATAGGTAGATTTGATATCTGAATTGATTGCTAGATTGAACCCCTGGCAATGAGGAATATCTGAAAAATCAGCTCTTAGCTTTCTGGTTGCTGAATTGCCAGAGAAAAGGAAACAAAATTATTTCATATATTTTACTAACCTGCTTTGGCTTTTCATTTCTGCTAAACATTTTAAGTTTTATTTACATTACGAAACGAGACATTTTCCTTCTCCTCCATCATGTTCTAATATGTTTTATTCTATTTTGGGCTTATATAAGGTACATTGAGTATATCTAAAATTAATATCAATATTCATTAGTATTACTTTGAAGCAATTTGTATTTGAATGTGGTTTGAAGCAATTTTTTCTACTAAATCAAAATTTTCACAATCTAAACTAAGAATATTAAAGTCAGGAGCTGACAGATAGAATGACATTTTTGTTTTCTCAATTTTTTTTTGTTTGTCTTCAAACATTCAATAATTAATTCTTCAATTTAAGAGTTGAAGAAATGGTATGCTGTATTTTGACATTTACTTTTATGAAACCCTGAATTAATTTTTTGTTTCAAGCCGTTTTTATGATAGTTACCATCAGTGTTTTGATTTGTGACAGTTTCTTTTCATTAAAAATATACATCCTTCCTTTTATTTTAAAATGTCCTCTAGTACCATCACATATTGCCAGACCTTTGGGGGAGTATTAGAAGTAATCCAGTCCAATCCCCTTGCTTTACAGGTGAAGAAATTCATGTCCAGAAAGGCATATAAGAGTTGTTTAAGGTTGCAGAGCCAAATAGTGATGGAGCAAAGACCACTACACAAATTCCTCTGAATTTAAATCCAAGAGTCTTTTATTATACCACATAAGTCTCTTTTGATGCCTAAAATCACTAAGATTTCTTTTTTAATTTTTATCTATGATAAATATTTATACAGCCTTAAGGCTTACGTTAAAGCTTAGCTTATCCAGGCCCTATGAATATGAAAATCAGAAATCTGGAGGGGAATATTAGCTTTTCAGTAAAAGGGTAAAAGTGTTTTTTAAGTTCTCAATGTTGTGTCAGAAAGAAAAAAAATTCCATTTTTCCAATTAAATTCTTTTAGCAGACACTAATGCCTCTTTGGATTACTTTGATAATTTTATAACCAGGTGATGCATTTTATAAAAAACAAATTGCCTAGTAAAGATGTTGGTGAAACTCTTGCCCAATTAAGTATACTATGAAAAAGAAACCTAGGTAAATCTGGTGCTATATTAAGGAGTGCCAGCAAGGCAGCCCTGTTGAAAGATACTTTTTCCCACCAGGATCCTGGGTTTTTGCTGGGGGAAATTGAAATACATTTCCAGTAAAGGCAAATTTTCAATTCTGGTAGGGATCCTTGGAAATATGGAGACTGACTCCAAACTGCCACATTATTACTATCAACATATTTTTCTTTTAAAATCTGTCCACCTAAATTATGTTCCCAGGATGCAATATAATTCTGCTGACCAGGCTGGGTAATTTACAGTAGCCAATTATAAGACTTTTACATGACAATTTGTCTTGTATATGCTTTAGATATAAGTTTTCATTCAGTATTTCTTAGCAATACCCAGCACAGGGGAGGGAGGAGGGAGGGGGTTTCAGGATGGGGAACATATGTACACCTGTGGCTGATTCATGTCAATGTATGGGGAAACTGCTACAATATTGTAACGTAATTAGCTTCCAATTTAAATAAATAAATTTAAAAAGAGAGAAACACCTAGCACAGAATCCTTCATAAAGATACCATTTTTCCTGTTTCTCCACAATTGATTTTCCTAACATTTATGGATTTACTTTTACTCTGTGAGGGACTTTTTAATGTTATGCAGAGTCATTACCCATCACGGAATAACTTCTTGCTCCTTATCCTGCTATCCTTCCCCCAAGAATAAAGATAGTCCTGAGGAAAAGAACCTAAGATAAGTGGAACCGAGAGCTACGATTCAAACAGTTTATCCTTTTAAATCCCAAACCCAAAGGAACTCACTGTTCTTAATGAGTTTTCGTTTCTGTCCACCACCCCTAACAAGCAGATAGACTGCTGCGTGTGTTGCCAGTCAGCCAGTAGGAGGCAGCCTGGTAGCGGAACAGCTCTAGGTATGAACTTGAACTCTGCTGCTGCTGCTGCTGCTGCTCACTCACTCAGTTGTGTCTGACTCTTTGTGACCCATTGGACTGTAGCCCACCAGGCTCCTCTGTCCATGGGATTTTTCAGGCAAAAATACTGGAGTGGGTTGACATTTCTCCTCCAGGGGATCTTCCTGACCCAGGGATCGAACTAGAGTCTCTTGTCTCTCCTGCATTAAAGGTGGATTCTTTACCCACTGAGCCACCTGGGAAGCCCCTTCACTCTGCTCCTTGTCTTCTGTCCTGTCAAGATCTTACCCAAGTTAGTTAACCCCCTGAGCCTCAGTAAATTTTTGAAATAGAGATAGTAATATGAGAATAATTTATAAGGTATTTTCTATATACAGATGGGTCATTGGGTGATACATGAGATGACAATGAAATAAGATAATTCTAGAACTAAGATTCTTCACTTCTAGTGACCGTTTTTCCAGCAGTCCAATTCAAAGGCTGCATTCAGCATAGAGAGAGAGAGATGAGCAACCAAAGATGGGTTGCTTTGACCCTGTGAAAGGTTTGGAATTGCCATCTGCAGAAAAGCACGCCCATGGACTCCCAATAAATTTCTATTCGCTGGCCATATTGAAAACTTGGTGGAACTTCATCCCTACTTAATCCCTTGATTTTAGTCTCAGCAATATGTGTTTGGTGAGTAGGGATATTTGTGGTCAAGGCATTCTTTTTGATTTCGTGGAATTAAAATGTTTCAGAACTCCATAATCATTTGTCCAGCATTCAAGGCAGAATCTTGTGGAGTATGTTCCAAGTACAAAAGTCCCTGTGAATTCCACTGGACCATGGGACGTGGTTTTATATCCAGGCTGACCTGGTAGAATCACTAGGGAGGCTCTTGGCTGTGTCCATGTAGGGCCCATCTCTTGGCCTCAGCTTCACAGAATGGTTCACATTCCTAGCAACTATCTGAATACCCAGATATGTACATTTGAGGCATGCGTGTGTTCATCAGTGTTCTGAAACTTAGTTCAAGGTGAGAGCACACATGTTTATATACAATTCAACATTGATTTATAAGTATCAGCAATTAATCAGTTTCTTCATGGGAAGGATTTTTGGATGATCCCTAGTATTGACTTTCTAAGATAGTTTTGAAGATGGCATGAGTTAATGTATACATGTAAGTATGGAGACAGTTTATGACACTGAGTTAACCAACATTTCCCTTCTTCCCACATGTTACATTAATGTACCTAAAGCCACAGGATTCTTCTTCTGAACAACAGATAAGACAAACTGAAGAGGATGAATGCCCATTTATTCATGAGTTGACAGTCACCAGGGACTAAGGCTCTGATTATCAACTGGGGGTGATTGTGCCCCTTAGGGAACATCTGACAATACCAATGACTTTTAAAAGTTATCATTACTCATATCTAACGGGTAGATACTGTTAAACATTCTATAGTATGCAGGTTAGCCCCTCCTCCCCCAGAAAATATTGTTCAACTCAAATGTCAATCATGACATGGTTAAGAAACCCTGAACAAATATAATTGGTTTTGATTTTTGGTTCTTATAAGCACTGTCTGAAGTGAATTCTGCTATTATCCTCATTTTACAGAAGCAGACACCATAGCAATGAGAGATCAAGAGGTTGTCCAAGATCCCAGAACTAGTGAGGGAAGACAGATTTCAATTCATCTAGAATTCACACCCCTATCCCTGCCCTCTTAGGCCAAAGTCAGAATTAGAATCCTTTGCTGCTACTGCTCATTGTTGCCTTCGGATGAAAGTATTATTACGTTGAATCACTATAACATATAAAGTGTGAATGAGTTTTTCAGTTCAGTTTAGTCACTCAGTTGTGTCCGACTCTGTGCGACCCCATAAACCACAGCATGCCAGGCCTCCCTGTCCATCACCAACTCCCGGAGTTCACTCAAACTCATGTCCATCGAGTCGGTGATGCCATCCAGCCATCTCATCCTCTCTCGTCCCCATCTCCTCCTGCCCCCAATCCCTCCCAGCGTCAGAGTCTTTTCCAATAAGTCAGCGCTTTGCATCAAGTGGCCAAAGTATTGGAGTTTTGGCTTCAGCATCAGTCCTTCCAAAGAAATCCCAGGGCTGATCTCCTTTAGAATGGACTGGTTGGATCTCCTTGCAGTCCAAGGGACTTTAAAGAGTCTTCTCCAACACCACAGTTCAAAAACATCAAAATTCTTCAGCACTCAGCTTTCTTCACAGTCCAATTCTCACATCCATGCATGACCACTGGAAAAACCATAGCCTTGACTAGACGGACCTTTGTTAGCAAAGTAATGTCTCTGCTTTTGAATATGTTATCTAGGTTGGTCATAACTTTCCTTCCAAGGAGTAAGCATCTTTTAATTTCATGGTTGCAATCACTGTCTGCAGTGATTTTGGAGCCCAGAAGAATAAAGTCAGCCACTGTTTCCACTGTTTCCCCATCTATTTCCCATGAAGTGATGGGACTGGATGCCATGATCTTAGTTTTCTGAATGTTGAGCTTTAAGCCAAATTTTGCACTCTCCTCTTTCACTTTCATCAAGAGGCTCTTTAGTTCTTCTTCACTTTCTGCCATAAGTGTGGTGTCACCTGCATATCTGAGGTTATTGATATTTCTCCTGGCAACCTTGATTCCAGCTTGTGTTTCATCCAGCCCAGTGTTTCTCATGATGTACTCTGCATATAAGTTAAATAAGCAGGATGGAAGTATACAGCCTAGATGGTATCCTTTTCCTATTTGGAACCAGTCTGTTGTCCCATGTCCAGTTCTAACTGTTGCTTCCTGACCTGCATACAGATTTCTCAAGAAGCAGGTCAGATGGTCTGGTATTTCCATCTCTTTCAGAATTGTCCACAGTTTGTTGTGATCCACACAGTCAAAGGGTTGGCATAGTCAATAAGGCAGAAATAGATGTTTTTCTGAACTCTCGCTTTTTCAGTGATCCAGCGAATGGTAGCAATTTGATCTCTGGTTCCTCTGCCTTTTCTAAAACCAGCTTGAACATCAGGAAGTTCACGGTTCACGTATTGCTGAAGCCTTACTTGGAGAATTTTGAGCATTACTTTACTAGCGTGTGAGATGAGTGTAATTGTGCAGTAGTTTGAGCATTCTCTGACATTGCCTTTCTTTGGGATTGGAATGAAAATTCACCTTTTCCAGTCCAGAGGCCACTGCTGAGTTTCCCAAATTTGCTGACATATTGAGTGCAGCACTTTCACAGCATCATCTTTCTGGATTTGAAATAGCTCAACTGGAATTCTATCACCTCCACTAGCTTTGTTCATAGTGATACTTCTTAAGGAAGGCCCACTTGACTTCACATTCCAGGATGTCTGGCTCTAGGTGAGTGATCACACCATCGTGATCATCTGGGTCATGAAGAACTTTTTATACAGTTCTTCTGTGTATTCTTGCCACCTCTTCTTAATATCTTCTGCTTCTGTTAGGTCCATGCCATTTCTGTCGTTTATTGAGCCCATCTTTGCATGAAATGTTCCCATGGTATCTCTAATTCTTTTGAAGAGATCTCTAGTCTTTCCTATTCTATTGTTTTCCTCTATTTCTTTGCATTGATCATTGCGGAAGCCTTTCTTCTCTCTTCTTGCTATTCTTTGGAACTCTGCATTCATATGCTTATATCTTTCCCTCTCTGCTTTTTGCGTCTCTTCTTTTCACAGCTATAATGAGTTTTCAGTTTTCTCCTTTTTGAGTGTGAGCAGACAAAGTAATGCCCATATTTCATAACTGTGGCTCTAGGGTGCCATTAAAATTGTTTTCCTGAGAGGTGGACTAGTGGTGTGGTTTGCTGCTCTTGCTGGTGTCAGTCAGATGGAATCTTTGTTATGGTTTCTGTGTTGTTTTGAAGTTTCTCTTGCTGTTCAGTGCTAGTGTGTCTGTTAGTAAAGATTTATGGTCCTATCCTTTTAGGAGAGAATATTCACACTCTGATTTTGCCTTTTGCGGCTTACACTCATTATCACTAAAGTACATCATCATTTTTTATCTGGTGTCAGGGAGGATTTTTATTGTCTTCAAGTTAGGTGGTGTGCTCCAGGGAGGAAAGGGATTAGGGCTACTCAGAGCTAATAGGACTGATTTTGTTCCACTGTTTTTCCTGCCAGTCAAAAAGAAATAGGGGATAATAGAAACTCATCAGTTGCTATTTGCAAAACTGTTTACTTTCCTTGAATGTTTCAGTCCCTTGCTGACATGAGCATTGACTGCATTTTGCCATAGTGGATGATTTATTTTACATGAGGTGCCTTTTCAGCAGCCGCTACAGAGTGTTCTGAATTATTCCAAACTCTAACTGGATAAAAATAAATGCTCTTGTTTCCTCTGATGGATGTTTTGTTTTGCTCACAAAAGTTATGATTGGCTTTGATCTTTCCCAAATCCACTATATGGGTCCCCCGGTCAATGTTTGAACAAAATGTAAAAAACATCATAAACAAGCAAAAACCCCACGGAAATAAAGTGTGGTCTACCTTGGCTCTTCCAAGTCTGAACCATCAGTTAAATCAGTCCTTAGACTCTCTGAAGAGTAGGAGTTTTAGAAAATGAGTTTCTATCTAAATAAAAAGGAAAGAGGACCATAATGGTGGCATCTTAATAAATTCATTAAGAGGCAAAGGAGACCAGACTCATTCCCTCATCTACATCCACATAGTGATGAAAATCACCAACATGAATTAAAGGATGAAATGAAGAAGTGAAGGGGGGTGGGCATTGATCACATTTTGACTTTTGTCATAACTTTAAAAGAAGGTTGCCACAGACTCTTCTGCCATACATCCTCATGCATCTCTCCTTTACCTTTGTTTCTTAAGGAGAAATATCTCATTCTCTGGTTTATTTCTTATATCAGAGTCCTGGAGGAAAAGATTCTGGTTGGTTCTACCATGATTTTAAGCCAGACTATTTCATAGATCTGGGACTTGCCAGGTTGCACAGTAGTAAAGAATCTGCCTGCTAATGCCAGAGAAGGCAGTGGCAGCCCACTCCAATACTCTTGCCTGAAGAATTCCAGGGACAGCGGAGCCTGGTAGGCTGCCAGACAGGGTCACACAGTGTTGGACATGACTGATGTGACTTAGCAGCAGCAGCAGCCTGAGAATGCAAGAGACACAAGAGACACAGTTTTGATCTCTGGGTCGGGATGTCCTGCTGGAGAAGAAAATAACAACCCACTCCAGGATTCTTGCCTGGAGAATCCGATGAACAGAGGAGCCTGGCAGGCTACTGTCCATGGGATCACAAAGAGTCAGACACAACTGAGCATACACACACACACAGACATAGATTTAATAGACCACTGGTTATTCTGTGTGTTGACTGCTATTAGCTTCACATTGAGGGGTAGAGCCAGGGCAGGGTCACCTCATCTAAAGTGAGCTTGTCTTCACAGGAATGCTTGGCTGGGCAACTTCCCTTCAAAAGGACTGTGGGCAGGATGACTGAAAAACTATAATCAAGATATGATTAAACTAAGAAAAAAAATGGTCAACTAAGCAGGAAAAGTGGGTAGGCGAACTGAGTGACTGAGTGGAGGTAATTTTTCTGCAGTGGAAGAGATCGCCAAGGTATAAGAAGCCCCAGCCGTGTGTTGTGTTTCTGCACATTAGGGAGAAGGGTTTGAGATGTGAATGCAAGTCTTGACCATATTCATTGCTGTGATTAACATGATATTATTGTGGTTGAAGCTAACAGTAGAAAATGCTTTGAGTAGGAAAGCTGTAGTGGAGGAGAGATATCTTCTGCCCTACAAAAGGACAGGGTCCCCCATGACTGTGCACACCTAAGTGTGTTTGCAAAGCTGCCCCCAAGTTTCTCCTGTCTAAACTATCAAGTTACTCTGTGTTGCCCAAATTAGGATAATTCCAGGTGACCAGGCTCACAAGTGTAGATATTAAAGGATTTCACCTGTAATTTTAATGACATACTAAATTATATTATATCCAAAAATACCTTCTTCTGCACTGCCCAAATCAAGGTGTTTGATAATAGTATTTGTCCATCTTTGATTCTTCCAGAAAGTGATGCAAGTTGTATTTGATCATTTTTATTAATTCAGTAAACAAGTAAAACTAGAAGGAAAGAAGTTCCTCAAGAGTATCCAAACATGATGTCACAATGTAAAGCGGTTTTCCTTGTAGGAATCCTGTAAATCCTTTAAGTGGTGATTAATAACATGGACCATGGCATCAGACTCCAGAGAGCTGCGACCTGATTGACCATGTTCTGGCTTTGCTGTATTATCCTGGTTACAAAACTTGAGGTGCTCACCTGTAAACTGGGAAAATAACATTCCTCTGGAGGTGTTGTCAGAGCAAAATAGATCATGTGCATAATTCACTTAGCAAATTATAATACTGAGTGAAAGTGAATAACTGTAGTATGTCGAGCCAGACAACATTAGGAGTCATTTGATTCCAAAGGGTTCATAGCAGAGCTAATACTGGGGTAAACCAAATGAAACATCCAGGGTGCAAATTTTAAGGGCATACCAGAAACTCAGTATTCAAGATAAATATTTCATGCAATATTTAAAAATCAATGCAAAAGACATCCTTGATAAATAACATACTAACATCATAATTATAAATATATAAACACAGGCTACAACTCGGATTCCAACACAACTTTATTTTTAAAATCAGGTAGCCAGCCTGTGAGCCAGAGTTTGCTGATTTTTTTTAATGCATGCAGTTAGTGCAGTTGGTCAGCCATGTCCGACTCTTTGTGACCCCATGGACTGCAGCACGCCAGGCTTCCCTGTAAATCACCAACTCCCGGAGCTTACTCAAACTCATGTCCATAGAGTCGGTGATGCCATCCCACCGTCTCATCCACTGTTGTCCCCATCTCTTCCCGCCTTCAGTCTTTCCCAGCATCAGGGTCTTTTCTAGTGAGTCAGTTCTTCACATCAGGTGGCCAAAGTGTTGGAGTTTCAGCTTCAGCATCAGTCCTTCCAAGGAGTATTCAAGACTGACTTCCTTTAGGATGGACTGGTTGGATCTCCTTGCAGTCCAAGGGCCTCTCAAGATAATAATTTATTGTGTTGTAATAATATAATAATTTAATGCATTAAATATTATCTTATGCATTAACATTATTTATTTATCTTTATTACTTAGTTTTATGATACCTTCTTACATTTTATACCTGATGGAAGTGCTTCACTTACTTTTCACAAATTTTACTCCACTAAAATTTGTTCAATTTTAACTGAGAAATTGTGATTAGAATTAAAATTAGAATTAAAATTCTAGATATTTATAAGACTTTTGGGACCATCTAAAGGACCGTGTCCAACCATCTGTGTGGTTATAATGCTTTCTTAACAGTGTCTTTTTAATGTCAAAGATAGTAACTTTGACTTGACTAGCCCATGACTGAAAACTCATTTGTGCATGTGTGAAATTGTTGACCTTTTCCAATAACACTAAACCATGACCGCCTAGGACATTGTGTTACACAAGTAAGACTGCATCTCACCCAGAGATCTTGACTCACTGGCACATTAGAGGTTGCATTTGCTCTCCCATTTGGGTTCATTTCTTTTGCACTTTATGTTTTTCCTGACTTTCTTTCATGGTTTTCTGAGGGCAAATTTTGACCATCTTGAAAACAAGGAATAACTCAGGAAATTGTTTTCTTTATTGCTTTTAAATATTGATGGGATTTTGGCAAAGGGAATATAATTAATCTCACAGAAGTTGTCAGCTCCTTTTATAACAACCCTTTCATCCCTTTATGTAACACGCCACTGCCTTTCCTTGTCGCTCAGGGTTAACTGGCAGAGAGCCATTTGGCTCACTCAGCTGTACCTTGGCAGAGCATGCCATGAATCAGATGTCCTTTCCTCCTAGAAGGCAGAATGTGTCTCTTACTCAGGTTCACCTCACATTTCAGTGTGCAAATGGGTGTGTGGTTTCTGTGTCTTTCCATTGACAGCAGTTGACAGATCAATCTAAATGATAGCTTTCAGATGTGTAATTACTTTAGCTTTTGGGTCTCCCCAAGAGGAAAGTGAAAAAGTTGGCTTAAAGCTCAACATTCAGCAAACTAAGATCATGACATCCAGTCCCATCACTTCATGGCAAATAGATGGGGAAACAGTGGAAACAGTGACAGACTTTATTTTCTTGGACTCCAAAATCACTGCAGATGGTGACTGCAGCCATGAAATCAAATGACACTTGCTCCTTGTAGAAAAGTATGACCAACCTAGACAGCATATTAAAAAGCAGAGACATTACTTTGCCAACAAAGGTCTGTCTTATCAAAGCTATAATTCTTAGTCATGTATGGATATAAGAGTTGGACTATAAAGAAAGCTGAGTGCTAAAGAAGTGATGCTTCTGAACTGTGGTGTTGGAAAAGACTCTTGAGAGTCCCTTAGACTGCAAGGTGATCCGACCAATCAATCCTAATGGAAATCAGTCTTGAATATTCATTGGAAGGACTGATGCTGAAGCTGAAACTCCAATACTTTGGCCACCTGATGCGAAGAGCTGACTCATTGGAAAAGACTCTTATGCTGGGAAAGATTGAAGATGGGAGGAGATGGAGACGATATAGGATGAGATGGTTGGATAGCTTCACTGACTCAATGGACATGAGGTTGAGTAAGCTCCGGGAGTTGGTGATGGGCAGGGAAGTCTGGCATGCTGTAGTCCATAGGGTCGCAGAGTTGGACATGGCCGAGTGGCTGAACTGAACATCCTGAACCATTGTCTCTCTAGTCTATTTTGTCCATCTTTAAGGTAACATACTAACCCAGGAATCACAAAAGGAGAATACCCTCCCACCACCACCACCAATAAGGCACCAAAGAGTACTATAGCAAGTGTCTAGGCAAATAGTGGGGTAAAGAATAGCCATGACAAAATGTCTGGCTTTGAGTTGAATGATTGATTGTCCCTGATTGGGCATGTGTGATGGTTAATTTTGTATATCAACTTGACTGGGGCCATGGGGTGCTCAGATATTTGTTCAAACATTATTCTGGGTATTTCTGTGAGGGTGCTTTTGGATAAGATTAACATTTGGATCAGCAGAGTAAAGCAAATATACCTCCCTAATGTGGGTGGGTCTCAACCAGTCAGTTGAAACCCTGGCTTGAAGACAAGAGCTGACTCTACCATGAGGAAGAGGAAATTCCTCCTGCCTGATTACCTTGAACTGAGAAGTTGATCTTTTCCTGGCTTTTGACTCTACCTGAAACATTGGCTCTTCTTGAGTTTTGATACTGTGACCTCCAGTCTACAACTTCCACCATATGCTCTCCTGGTTGGTTAGCCTTTGGACTCAAACTGGAACTGCACCCAAATAGAATCCTTTTCCTTCTATATAAGGAAAAATATATATACTAGATTTTCATTACCTTTTCCCAAGCAGGTAAGGCATGAGCCATGTCCCCTAGATTTGGATAATCAGATGCACACAGTCAGAGTTCTATGTATGGACTTTGTGACACAAAGAAGTCAGATCAATACAGAATTACTTTTTAGTGAAGGCTCAAATGACAGCAGCATGCAATTTCTAAGGGCAGCTGTGGAAATGGTAACTTCAGGGACAACCAATGTCTAAACCCAATGGTGTCAGCCAGTGGTGGAGAGCTAGAACACTGGGTGTTGGGTACCAGGCAAAAGTGTCCTCACTGGACAGGGTTCATGGTGAAAGTCTGACTATTGGGGTTCTGCAAGGCTGTATGGCCTCCCTCTGTTCTCTGGGTTTTCCAAATTTGGCTTTCCACCCTTCATTAACAGATATGCTAGTTAATGCTGCTGCTGCTGCTGCTGCTAAGTCGCTTCAGTCGTAGGCGACTCTGTGCGACACCATAGAGGGCAGCCCACCGGGCTCCCCCATCCCTGGGATTCCCCAGGCAAGAACACTGGGGTGGGTTGCCATTTCCTTCTCTAGTGCATGAAAGGGAAAAGTGAAAGTGAAGTCACTCAGTTGTGTCCGACTCATAGCAACACCATGGACTGCAGCCCCCCAGGCTCCCTCCGTCCATGGGATTTTCCAGGCAAGAGTGCTGGAGGGGGGTGCCATTGCCTTCTCCAATGCTAGTTAATAAAGTCAATTAAATAAATTAAGAAATGAATTAGTCAGTAGTTTACAGCTCCCCTGGTGGTTCAGATGGTAAAGAATCTGCCTGCAGCACCGGAAAGCCAGCACTAACCCCTGAGTTGGAAAGATCCCCTCGAGAAGAGAATAGCGACCCACTCCAGTATGCTTGCCTGGAGAATTCCATGGACAGAGGAGCCTGGCAGGCTACAGTCCCTGGGGTCACAAAGAGTTAAACACCAGTGAGCAACTAACACTTTCACTGTAGTTAACATTAATAAATGGAGAAGGAAATGGCAACACACTCAGGCTACAGTCTACAAGGTCGCAAAGAGTCAGACACGACTGAATGACTTCAGTTAATAAATTAGTTGGTAGATTCTGTTAAATCAGTCAACATCTGTCTTAGTTGATTATATCTAAGAACCAGGTCTGGTTGATTTATTCATATCCTTAATATTTCTTAAGCATCTTCTATACATCAGACACTCTTTTCCATGAACTAGATGGAACAGTGAGCATAACAGACAAGATTCTTTCTCTCATGAAGACTGTATTCTTGTGGGGTGAATGAATAGCTGAATGAATGAATGGACAGCAAACAATGAAATATATAAAAATATAAGCAAGTAATACAAGTTATTGTTTATTAATATTTATAATTATATATTATACATATTAATTTATAATATATATTTATTATTATTTATAATTATTATTGACTATGCCAAAGCCTTTGAATGTGTGGATCACAGTAAACTGTGGAAAATTCTGAAAGAGATGGGAATACCGGACAACCTTTGAGAAACCTGTATGCAGGTCAGGAAGCAACAGTTAGAACTGGACATGGAACAATACACTGGTTCCAAATAGGAAAAGGAGTACGTCAAGGCTGTATATTGTCACCCTGCTTATTTGGCTTGTATGCAGAGTACATCATGAGAAATGCTAGGCTGGATAAAGCACAAGCTGGAATCAAGATTCCAGGAGAAATATCAATAACCTCAGATATGCAGATGACACCACTCTTATGGTAGAAAGTGAAGAAGAACTAAAGCCCCTTGATGAAAGTGAAAGAGGAGAGTGCAAAAGTTGGCTTAAAGCTCAACATTCAGAAAACTAAGATTATAGCATCTGCTCCTATCACTTCATGGGAAATCGATGGGGAAACAGTGGAAACAGTGGCAGGCTTTATTTTGGGGGCTCCAAAATCACTGCAGATGGTGACTGCAGCCATGAAATTAAAAGACGCTTACTCCTTGGAAGGAAAGTTATAACCAACCTAGACAGCATATTAAAAAGCAGAGATATTACTTTGCCAACAAAGGTCCATCTAGTCAAGGCTATGGTTTTTCCAGTGGTCATGTATGGATATGAGAGTTGGACTATAAAGAAAGTTGAGTGCCGAAGAATTGATGCTTTTGAACTGTGGTGTTGGAGAAGACTCTTGAGAGTCCCTTGGACTGCACGGAGATTAAACCAGTCCATCTTAAAGGAGATCAGTCCTGGGTGTTCATTGGAAAGACTGATGTTAAAGCTGAAACTCCAATACTCTGGCCACCTGATGTGAAGAGCTGACTCATTTGAAAAGACACTGCTGCTGGGGAAGATTGAGGGTGGTAGGAGATGGGGACGACAGAGGTTAAATGGTTGGATGGCATCACCAACTCAATGGACATGAATTTAGGTAAACTCCAGGACTTGGTGATGAACAGGAAGCCTGGCGTGCTGCGATTCATGGGGTTGCAAAGAGTTGGACACAACTGAGCTACTGAACTAAATTGAAATGAATATAAGGAAAGAAATAAAAGCAAAAACCCCAATCATCTCAATATAATTTCAATGGAGAAAATAAAATAAAATGAATGATAGAGTGACAGGAGGACCACCACATAGGTAGTGGGGAAGAGCTCTCTTCAGAAATAAGCTTTATTTTGAGACCTAATTGGCAAGGAGCCAGACCCCCAGATAATGGAGAGAAGAGAGTCTTCAGTCCGGGTAATGAAGGTAAAACAGAATCAGTCAATACAGGTTTAGACTTGAAGGGATTTCATAACTCATCGGATCGAAACTCCCAGCTATATAGATAAAGATACTGAAGTGCCAATATTTTTCAAGCCTTTTGTGAAGACTCCTGAATGATCCAGGTAACTGATCATTACTCTGGTGAAAATACAGAGCAGAGTATAAGGTGGATTTCAGTGAATGCATGTCAGTTTAAGTTTAAATTCTGAAGACAAGATTTTTTTTCTTCTGCCTGGTTCTTCTTAATTGTTTCCAATTTACATTTTCCCCAGACCAGTTCTCCTTTATGTATTGCATGTCTCCTATTCTACTTTCTCAATAGGATGTAATATATAAAAAACTGAGGGAGGTGGGGGAGGAGGGATACATTAGGAGTTTGGGATTAATACATTCAGTTCAGTTCAGTCCCTCAGTCGTGTCCAAGTCTTTGCGACCCCATGAACCGCAGCACGCCAGGCCTCCCTGTCCATTACCAACTCCCGGAGTCCACCCAAACCCATGTCCACTGAGTCAATGATGTCATCCAACCATCTCATCCTGTCATCCCCTTCTGCCCTCAATCTTTCCCAACATTAGAGTCTTTTCAAATGAGTCAGCTCTTCACATCAGGTGGCCAAAATATTGGAGTTTCCGCTTCAACATCAGTCCTACCAGTGAACACCCAGGACTGATACACACCACTATATATAAAATAGGTAAACCACAAACACCTACTTATAGCACAGAGAACCATACTCAATATCTTGTAATAACCTATAATGGACAAGAATATAATATATTCAGATATATATACATATGTATTAATATATGTGTGTTTATATACATACATATATGTATACATATATAGATATACACACACATATATATCACTGTGCTGTACACTTGAAACTAACACAACATTGTAAATTAACTATACTTCAATTAATTTTTTTTTTTAAAGGAACAGGTGAATATGTATCCACCGTTCTCTCCTCATGCCTTTCCTCATGTGAGGGTGGGAGTGGGCATATGTTTCAGTGTAGTTCAAGAACCACCAAGGAAGAACCAATATGGCTAACAGAACAATGATAATTTGAGAAAGTTTGGGACAGGCCACTACAGTTTTTCTCATATTAAAATATAGTCATGGGTAAATAGGTTCAGATAGCTTTTTAATACCCGTAAAGCAATGCTATCAAATCCAAATATCTAAATATAATCTATGCAAGCCATGTATGTCACTTGAAATTTTCTTGTAGCCACATTAAAAAGTAAAAAAATTAAAGAAATAAATATAAGTGAAAAATAGGCGAAATAAATTTTGGCAATGTGTTTTATTTCACTAAATATATCTAATATGTTATTATAAAAACTATTAGTGAGCTGTTTTACATTCTTTTTATGCTGAGTATTCAAAGTCAGTCTCTATTTTGTACTTAGAACATGGTGCACGCTTGTCATGTACCAAGTATGGAACAGCCGCTTTTGACTAGTGGCCACCGTTTGGAAAGGGCAACCTTAGAGAAAGTTTGACTTTAGTTATCATGGGCTTGCAGACAAAGAAACGGAATAAATCACTTTACATGAGTCCTTCTAATTCTATAGATATACATCTTTATAGATTATTTCTTCCTCTTCCATCTTCCCTGGTCCTTTTGTTAGGCCTATTTCATCACCACTTCCTCACTCCAGGGCTCCTTTTACCTCCTGCCCAAAATGGATTGTTAAGCATTTTAAAGATTCCTTTTCAAATGCATTCCTTTTTTTTTTTTTTTTTAAGCAACTCTCTTGGTGATTTAATTTTTAGCTTATCCTTCATTTAAAGAAGGCAGTATTGAAAAGCACAGTGAACCCTTCTGAGTCAGTTGACTCAGAATGCTGAGCACAGAGCTTTATTTTTTTTTTTAGTAGTGTTAGAGAAAAGAAATCACAAAGTACTTACTGACTTCTAATAACAGTTACAAGTAAGCACTGATGCTGATAAGAAGTCTTCTAAAAGGTTAAAAAGTAGAAATAAGTCTTATTTAAGCTTTGGGAAATTATAATGTCCTGTAAATTTGTCTTCATTAGAAGGCATTTGGAAAATGTTTATTTTTGTGCCGTTCATCCATCATTCTAAACAGTGGTGCCAGATTTCTGGCACTTTACTGAAGGTTTGGTCTTCAAAAAGATGACAGTAGAATTCTAGGAGATGTTTTAGAGAAAACCCTTTACAGCTTTTAGAGGAGTGACTTCTATTTGGAAGAGGTCTTTACATTTGCATTTTCAAACAATTCCCTGCAAACACTCTAGTTAAGTAAATGCAGAGATAGCTACAACTAAAGTCCACCTACAAAAGGTTCTCCTCACCATGAATTTAGTTTCTTCTCTTATACACACAGGCTGTTTGAGATATGTAAACGATGCAGGCTTAAGAACTGGATAAAAACCATCTCGGAAATTGGATCCCTAGACATGTACGTCTGGCACGTATACTCAGGAAATGAAGCCTTTGGAAACCTTTTCCTAGAATCTAAATATTTGGCTGTTGTAGACAGCAGTTTCCTGCACTTGTGGCTCATCCTGCTTTTCTGCTCGTGTGTTTTGACATTAGGTAACTTTGCTCCCATAAAAGGTATCCAGAAAGATGAGGCTCCCACTGAGTTCTTGCACACAGAGAATGGATTTGGAAGCCACTTGAGTTTCATCTCCTAGAGTGCCTGCATGAGATTTAGGAAGATGGCAAATTCCACAGTGAGCTCTGAAAAGGAAGCTGCACAGTGGACCTGAAAGACCTATTCGTTTTCTCATCTGGCAACAGGGTTGTTGTGAAGACAGGGTAGCAAGTGGTCTTTCGCCATGTACCCTGCTGTTTGTTCCTTTCTCTGTTGAAGGCTTGTGGAGTGCCTTGGGGATCAGAATTCCACTTTGTCCTCTCTCTGCAGTGATCCTAGCTCTTGGCCTCTCCAGGAAGGCATTCTCAAATTGTCTTAATGATCTTAACTTAAACTACCCTGGTGGCAAGGCACTGAAACTCACAGCAGCTCCAGGACCCCTGCCTGCTCTGTTGAAATCAACCAATGAAATCGATTTGTTGTCAACAGCTGTTCCTCTCCACGCTCATTCAAGAGCTTATTCATCATTCCTCTCCTCTTTCTTGAGGATGTAAACTCTGCCCAGAGGCAGGAAAAATGTGTATGTCCACCGACATTTCTGACTTTTCTTCTTTATGGCATACCATCTTCCTCATTGCCATATTAACTCATTTTACCAGCAGATGGTACCCAGGCAGGATGGTGCCAGAGCAAAATTGATGAACCTTAACCCACTGGAGATGATATTAATTGGAAGCCTGTTTCTAACTGAACCCACTTAGGAAAAACCAATTTAGTTTTCCTATGGGCCTAAAGTTCTCTAGATGGAGAAAGAAAGTATATTAAAAGGAACCTATTGCATTAACTACTAAGCTTCTTGGCAAAAATTAAGCACTGTGCTATGCTGGCTTTTTTTAAAACCCGGGACCCTTCCATTTTTATGTATTTCCATGGCAGCAGTTCATTTCACCATGAGCAACAGTAGATTCAGACTCTGCCAATACCTATCGAATAAAATGTGCAAAGAAATAAATGTTATGATATGTTCAGATGGGTTATTTCACTTAACCCTCCTGGTAGTAAAGCAGGTCTAAAATCAGCATTAAGGAAACAATTTAGGCTTTGGATTTTAAAAATGATTTAAACTTTTTATTACATATTCATTTTAATTGCTATTTTTATTTTTAAGCTTTCTTGGTAAATAGAATGCACACAGATTTTCTTACTGGTGTTCAGATCTGAGAAGTACAGTGTGGTCATTTCCCAAGTTAATTTTGAATGCTGAATAACTGGATGTTGATAGAGTTTAAACATGTTTTTAAAGAGCACTGATAAGGAGGGGCCTCTATGTGTGTTTAAATAAATAAGGACATAAGACTTAAGGGAACAAAATAAGAAATGTCAAAGTCGTTCCTCTGTCCACTGCCTTTGGGATATGTTGGCCTGGGTGTACGTGCACATGTGTGTGTCTGTGTGGTGAGAATAATTGGAGGAGGGAAGGTATGAGAAGAGAAAGTTTCCTCTAAGACCCTTGCCTCATTCCTCTCTTCTGATATTGATATTTTCTACTTTAGATAACAGTTAGCAGTTATTTCTCAATGGGCTCCAGGCTGTAACTTGGATTGCTTTTCGATCATCTTTATCTTGTGACTGGGAGCAGTTACTTATATTTTTCCATCAACAATAGTAGGACAAAGTCCTTCACCCATACGCTGCTATTGAATATTTTATGACTGGGTTTTATGGCATTGAGGTAGTACAAAGAAGCTGATCAGGGATTATTGTTTTCCTAAATGAAGGACACTGAATATAAAACCAATTAATGCATTGTTTATGGAGAAAACATTTCTTCTGGGGCAAAAATAGCATCATCATTAAAGAACAAAACAAAACATGCGTATATATGTGTGTGTACTCAGTCACTCAGTTGTGTCTGACTGTGGCCCCATGGACTGCAGCCTTCCAGACTTCTCTGTTCATGAAATAATTCAGGCAGGAATACTGGAATGAACTGCCATTCTCTACTCCAGGGATCTTCCCTAGCCTGGGATCGAACCCATGTCTCTTGTGCCTCCTGCATTGGCAGGTGGATTCTTTACCACTAGTGCCACATGGCAACATGGAATTATATTACTCCATACTTAGGCAAACAAAAAAGAGTACATTATCCTTTGATCCTAGGAGTTATGTATGATGTATAATTAAATTGACATTATTTCTTTTACCTTTCATCTCACTATATGAAATATTCTCATACAAGAGTTCTATCAGGTTAAACTTGCTATAAAACATTTATTATCCAAGGGGCCAAGCTGATTAAATAGAGAAAAAATGAATGAGAGAGAAAAAAAAAATCTTCAGAAAAATATGTCAGTAGGTCCCCAGGAAAAAAAGGAAGATAAAGCACAGGCCTTAATACTATATATTAATATGTGAAGCTACATTGTTCTGAAAACCAGCTTTCTAAAATCATCCTAAGTGTTAGTGAACGTGTTCACTTTATGGGGAAATGGAATGCAGTGGCTGGAAGGAAACTTGCAATCTAGTTTCTTTTCTGAGAAATGACTGTGTTGGAGTATGTCCACATCCCCAAGGGCTGACTTAGATAAGCATGTAGACCATCCTGTCGCAGTGAGTAGGTGAATAGGATCCTTTGTTTGGTGTAGATGGAAGGAAGAGCAGGAGAAAAGGCTGAGAGAGCAGAGAGGCAGCGCTGAGGGCAGGTACAATCCAGCTGTTACCAAGTAGGTGGCTTATTCAGTGAGGCAAGTTTGAATCCAGATTTTACAGAGGTTAAAAACTTGGAAAAGAATGCTTCGGAAACTTAATTATGATTCAGATCACAGCAAATTAGATGATTGGCTGATTGGTGTGCAGAGTGTTAAAACTGTTTCAAAGCCAGAGTGTGAAACCTGTTATTTGCCATTCCATTCTAAATGATGCAGTTTTGGTGAGGGGTAGGGGATTGAGGGGAAGGAGCAGGTAGGGGAACTTAAAAGGTCTTTGGCTGGTACTTTGCTTTATTTGTTTCACTGGATTCTTTCTCTCTTTCTTTTCAAAATCTTTGAGTTCCCCAAATAGATGTAAATACTAGTAGAAAGAGTAACAACTTAAACCTTGGTAGGAAACACTTTCTCCTAGAAGTGATTTCTCTCTCTCTCTCTCTATTTTTTTTAAATTTAATTCTCCTAAAGTCGTGTAATTCACATTGTTGAATGAGTGAATGCTCATTATAGACAAGTGGAGAAATAAGAATAATGAAAGTATGCTCAGTGCTCTACAGACTAAAGATACTTGGTGTCATCTTTGGTGTATTTCCTTCATTAGCTTTCCTCTGCTGAGTTTTGGTTTCTTTTATTAGTTTGATTACCAGAACACCCAAAGCCGTCCAGGAAGGAACTTTCAGCAGAGACATGCAATGAGAAACACGCAGACTGGTTGATGAATCTTTGGCGCATCATAGTAGCTGTGTGCCCATGAAGAAGCTATTTGACCTCTGATTCCTGATTTGAGAAAGGGCATACTCATTTTCACGCTTATGAAGACTCCAGCTAAAGTGAGCAAATACTCATCGCAGAGCCTGACCAGTATAACGAGATGTGCCGTCGCTGTTAGCGCTTGCCTCTGCATTTTAGTTATCTTTCTCTTTCCTTCTCCAACCAACAATAAGTGAAGTGAGGTCGCTCAGTCGTGTCCGACTCTGTGCGACCCCATGGACTGTAGCCTACCAGGCTCCTCCCTCCATGGGATTCTCCAGGCAAGAGTACTGGAGTGGGGTGCCACTTCCTTCTCCAGGGGATCTTCTTGACCCAGGGATCGAACCGGGTCTCCAGCATTCCAGGCAGATGGTTTAACCTCTGAGCCAACAAACAATAGGGATGTTGTAAGTGTTGAACAAAAGTGGTGATAGTACCAATGGTGGGTAGATCAGAGAGGATCAAAAAAAGGTGCTCAAAGGAGGTAAAAATAACTGTCGCTGGATGTGTGATCTTGACCAGGTGGTCTTTGTTTCTCAGTCTTCCATAATGTGGAATAAATAGCACAGTTAATATTTCAGGCTTAACTCTTCTGTCATCTGAGACATAAGTTATTATTTCAAGGAGGTGTGTGACGAGCTATGAAAATAAAAAGTTCAGAATTGGAGTTATTTGGGGGAATGTTGAAATGAATAGTGTATCTTTGTCTAAATCTGTTTAACTGCTTGTGGTAATCATATGCCAAATGCATAAATTGTGTGATTACAAAAATCAGCTCTATGCTTCTCTAATGTCTGTTAACATTTTTATTAATATCAAAATGTGTACCTTTTAGAGATTTACTATAAAATATATCAAACTGGATGATTTTATTTTTGACATTTACAACATCCTTTCAGGATTACTTAAAGACAATATTATGGTTCCACATTCACATACATAATTCTTCCTAATAATTTTTATTTGGTTTTTAAATATCTACAATTTTATCTCTGCTTAGGCAGAGAAACCTTAAATTTAAAAGCAGTCTAATTATTTGAATAATATAAAGATTTAATCTACATTCTGAATTATACCAATTAATAGTGAATGTTAGTCACTAACATTCCCTTAAATGATAGGCATTTGAGTTTCCCTTAAATGATAGGCATTACTTTAATCACAGGCATTAACTTAGTCAGCTTATGAAATCAGTTTTACCAGTATTTATAGATGAGGCACAGAGAAGTTAGTTGACTTGCCCAAGGTCACGTAGCCAACATAGTGAAAGGTGCTCAGTTGTGTCTGACTCTTTGCAACCCCATGTACTATACAGTTGATGGAATTCTCCAGGCCAGAATACTACAGTGGGTAGCCTTTCCTTCCTCCAAGGGATCTTCCCAACCCAGGGATTTAACCTAGATCTCCCATGTTGCAGGCAGAATCTTTATCAGCTGAGCTACCAGGGAAGTCCTAGTCTACATAAATCATATATTATTTATATGATAAATAGTCTAGGTAGTCTGACCTTAGAGACTATGACCTTATCACTATGCTGTCTCTCAGTCATAGCATCCATTTATTGAATAAGTAGGGTGTGCCAGGCCAGTGTTTAGAGCTTCACACATATGATCACATATTGTTTATAACTTCACATGTATAATCACATATATGTAATGCATTCATGTATACATATGATAGTGCTAACATACATCCCCTGAGATGGGGAGAACTCTCTACGGAATAGGACTTACATATTTTTTATAAGGTTTCCCAGGCCAATAGGAGGACATTGTTAATCCCAATTCACCTAAAAACAACTTCACTTGAGACATTTGAATAGGCTGTAGGAAATGACATCAGAGGATATGAGTGACATCAAGCAAAGGTGCATAAGATATATTTCCCAACACAAACTACTACATCTAAACTATCCCTAGAGAAATTGCCCCCTCCCTTGTTTCTTAGTCCCAATTCTATTGTTTCAGGACTCCATGGTCCAGATGCCATACTCACTGCAATATTGTAGACGTAGGTTCTTTGCATTTGGAGGAAATAAGATTATTGGTGGCCTAAACTGGTGAGCTAGTGCTTCCAGTGTGTGTGTGTGTACACATGAACATACAGATTTTGTTGTCCTCAGAGTTTATTAAGAATCATTATCAAAAATATTGTTGTAAAATGAAATCAGGAAATGGTTGCATTTGGTGAGCAAAACCTTAAATTTTAATAAAAAGCTCTTCTGGGTAAAAAGCTCTCATGAAAGTGAAAGAGGACAGTGAAAAAGTTTGCTTAAAGCTCAACATTCAGAAAACAAAGATCATGCATCTGGTCCCATCACTTCATGGCAAATAGATGGAGATATTGTGGAAACAGTTTCAGGCTTTATTTTTTTGGGCCCCAAAACCACTGCAGATGGTGACCGCAGCCATGAAATTAGAAGACACTTGCTCCTTGGAAGAAAAGTTATGACCAATCTAGACAGCATATTAAAAAGCAAAGATATTACTTTGCCAACAAAGGTCCATCTAGTCAAGGCTATCATTTTTCCAGTAGTCATGTATGGATGTGAGAGTTGAACTATAAAGAAAGCTGAGAGCCAAAGAATTGATGCTTTTGAACTGTGGTGTTAGAGAAGACTCTTGAGAGTCCCTTGGACTGCAAGGAGATCCAACCAGTCCGTCCTAAAGGAGATCAGTCCTGGGTGTTCATTGGAAGGACTGATGTTGAAGTGGAAACTCCAATTCTTTGGCCACCTGATACGAAGAGCTGACTCATTTGAAAAGACCCTGATGCTGGGAAAGATTTAAGGCGAGAAGAGAAAGGGACATGGAGGATGAGATGGTTGGATGGCATGACCGACTCAATGGACATGAGTTTGAGTAAACTCTGGGAGTTGGTGATGGACAGGGAGGCCTGGCGTGTGGCAGTCCATGGAATCGCAAAGAGTTGGACATGACTGAGCGATTGAACTGAACTGAACTGAACTTGTGCATTAGCTTCCCATGTTGTGAACTGAATGGTGAAGAATGAAACAGTTTTAGCGGAAAACTGGCTTTCTAGTCAAATAATTCAGTTTATACCTAACTCCCTTGAAATAAACTGCTTGAAGCTTTAGCACAGGAAAAATTAGGATGAAAACTCAGGATCATTTAAAGCAACCACCCCTGCCCTTTTTTGGTAATAGCGGGATTTTGTCACGTCCTTTAGAGTGGAGTATTGTACCTAACAGCTATGTATTTTGAAGTACTTTCCAAGTAGGATTGAAACTTCTGGATCTAGATCAGAAACAATTAGCTTTCTCTCAAAAACATCCTTTATAAAAGGTCCAAAGTAGTGCCTTAGTTTGCAGTTACAGAGATCTAGGCTTTAACCCTGTCTCAACCAGTTTTGAACCATGTCATTGACTACAGTACCTAATCTTGTTCTACATAAGATGAGGATAACATATTTATGTTATAGGATTATTAAAAGGAAACAAGATAATGCATATAAAAGGCTTTGAGCAGTACCAAGCAGATACAGGCTCCAAAGAATCTGTGATGGTATAAGAAGAGATGGGTGACAGGTAGTTCTTCCTGGGCTAAAGAGGGTCATGTCAATTTGCTGCCCTTCTGACCTTGACCTGTAGGCCTCTGTCCTTACCACTTCTTTGACCATGGCTTTGAAGAAGGTCAGGACACCTGCAAATTCAAAAATTTCTTTGAAAAAGGATCTGATTCTCAGAATTCAGGCATCCAATGAAGAATACTTCATAAAGAAATGTTAGACATAGGTTCAGCAAGTTCTAAAAATATAGATCTATTTTTTTAAATTTCAAAAAATAATGCCACTTAAAAGAGATTAATTTGACCCCAGTTTGCTCATTGAGAATCACCCCTGCATTGTTACCCAGACCTCAGCCATTCACCACCACCTTTCAAACAGCATACCAACATTTACTCACTGCTTTTTGTTAATGTATTTTACTTTTAACCCTAATTTGTTTCAATAAATTTGTTTCTATCACAAACAGAAATCCAGTATCAATTGCCATAATGTAAGTTTAAAACCAATAATTACTGAAAAAAAGCATATTCATGTCCCACCTAGAATCATCTCACATATTCCCAAGTGATGTTTATTCACATTTGGGAAAAAAGCGCAACCACAGTGTCTCAACCTCACTACTTTAAGGGATGTAGAGTTGAGTACAAAAGTTCCCCTGAATCTGGTAATCTTGCCATCTTTCCATTGGAAGGGACTTTAAGATTGCTTTGTCATTTAGCCTCTTTGTTTTACAGGTAAAGAATGTCAAACAGAGGGTTTAGTAACATAATGAGGGACATACAACTTCTTAGAGGCAGTGTATAATATTCTTCTATGGAGAAGGTGCACAAGAAAATTACTTGCCAGTTCTTTTAAGTGTAAGATCCACTGCTATCATTAAGGTCATAAAATAACAAAGCAAGCCAGAGAATTTTAGGGGGTTAGTCATGTGAAGAACCATGAAACATGCAGAGATGAGTCTTCTGTGCTTCATTATCAAATATGAGTTACTGGTACAGACAGACCTCACATCTCAGTGGGTCCTCATTTCCCCCAATGCCATTTCTGCTGTCTGATCCTCTCATAGTGACACCTCTTTTATTTGATCAAATTATATTTTTATTTAGTAGCTCTGTGAGGGCCGTGATAAACAGAGATGCTGTAGTACACATGGCCTAAGATATAGTAACTATTCAGTATCTCTTAGTTCAATGAGACTTGGAAAATATTAGCCCATTCATTTTTCTGTCTCCCTTCCAAAGAAATCCTCGCATATTTCTTGGCTTGGGAGCCTTGCAAAGCCTGGATGAGAAACCCATGTTTTAGATTAACCTCCCTGCCCCCAAAGAAAGAGGTTTAGTTTCACCTTTCTGTCTTCCCTGCCTTCTGCAGGTCCTGGGAGTAGCTGGTCGTGGTGCTGACTTTTCTGTGTTTTCTTTATGCTGCCTTCTGGCAACTGTAAGTGAGATAGAGGAACAGGACGAAGCACAGTTAATTCATTCGTGATTTATCCACCTGCCTTTGAATAATTTAGTCTTCTCCAGCAAGAACTTGATAGTGCCTCCAATTTTTCACTGAGGCTCAAGAGTCTCACTTGGTGTAGAAAGATAGGACTAAAGTGTTAATTTCTCAGTTGTGTCCAACTCTTCATGACCCCATCAACTGTAGCCCACCAGGCTCCTCTGTCCATGGGATTCTCCAGGCAAGAATATTGGAGCAGGTTGCCATGCCCTCCTCCAGGGGCTAAGGAGTTGTGCATATGCCAAAACCCACACAGGCAACATCTTCTCTTCTCTTGCTCAGCTCTAGGCTAAATTATGTGATACCATCATTTATGTAGATCAAAATGGCTAAATAGCAGCAGTTTTACATAATGTAACATCTAGAAAGAGAACATTCATCATGGCTCTGCAGTTAAGATATCGCAACCTGAGCTATAAAGTGGACATTGGTTGCTTGTAGCCTAGAGGTCTAACTTCAAACACTATGCCTAGTTCTTGGAAGCCTCATCATCTGATAAATATTAAGTTACAAAATGAGATTAGAAAAGATGAACTCTAAGGCAGGCAACCAAGTCTCTAGGCTGGACTGATACAGGAAATGAATGACAAAATAGCCAATAATTGTTGGTGCAGGATGAATGGGATTGCTGAAAGCAGCCAAAGCTACCTTAACACCATGATATGCAACTTTCAGATGTGTTACCAAGCTACAGCTTCATAGAAAACTAGAAAGGAGGCTTTTGAACATGACAGACATATTCACTAACGCACTGACTATTTTAGGGAAAAACAATGGGTCATTTGGGGGCTGAGAAGCCGAAGCCCAGCTTCAAGATAAGCTAACACCAGAGTAACAATCCCAGGGGAAAATGTCATGCGTGCTTAATGGGAAAGTACCTTTCTGGGCCACAGAAACATACACAGAACAGGAGCTCCTTTTGATTGTTTTGGGGAAGAAACATTTTTTCAGTACTGAAATATGTCTTTTCAATATTCAGATATATCTAATACAAGCATTTCTTCTAAAGAAGTATTTTTTATTCTATCAGGAAACCACAGCAACTTAGTCATACAAATTCTATTTTTTCACATCCTCTTGCAATTTGACCCAGTTGGAAAAGTAGAATGTTGTGGTTTTTATCACCATGTTCTCACATCTCTGTCCTTTAAACTCATTCGCATAATTGGATTCTTCAAGTTTCCTGAGAAATAGTGTCCTTCAGTTTACACTGAAATAGTCACAGGTACATAACACAGGTGTGTTGTACAGGTGACAGTCAGTGATCCTGAAGAAGTGAAAGGAGAGAGGAAGGGAAAGCGGTAAACCCTGAGGAATCTTATGTAAAAGAATAAAAGGACCAACCAGTGAAACAAAACAAGATTTTAGTGGTAACCATGGCAACCTGCAGGGGTAAGGAAGAATATGGAGCTTTCTGGTCATTATTATTATTGTATTTCAACATTTATTGACTGACTTCCTTGCATGGGATTGGGGTAATCAATTTTTTCTCATGAGGAGCCAATAAATGGAGATCAGTTTTTCCGAAAGAAAAACAGCACATTCTAAGGGCTTTTAATGAAGTTGAGAATGTCAGATAATAGAGGAATGCTAAGTTCTCTCTTTTGTGCAGTGAATAAGATTCTTAAACTTAGAGTCTATATCCTATAAGGGATCGTGCAGTGACATTTATACCAGAGGCATCTGATAAGTAAAAAGATACATGATAAATTCTGTGATGTGGGAAAAAAAGACACCAAAGGTTAGAGTCAAGATTCACTGGGTGCTTGTTCAGAGAGAGAACCAATAATACTTTTTTTGAGGCCAACCATAGTCTTGGGGAGTCCCTGGGACTCTGGTTCTGCCCCTTTCTGCTATACTGATAGTGATTCCTAACCCTGCTGGATCTGAGTTTTCCTCATCTGTAAAGTCACACAATTTGTGTATTGAATTAAATGTCCTTTGAGTATACTAACGAATCATGAGCTGCTATTATTCAATTTGTGAATTCCTGTTGACAGTTTGTGTACTGGGTGCTGGCACTCTTGAATGGAGGAAATGAAAAGGCTAGTTCAATTCACCTACCTACCTACTTCTCTGAGGACTTGAGAAGTTCTCATGAAGGAAAAGGGGCTTCGCAGGTGGGGCGATGGGAAAGGATCTGCTTGCCAATGCAAGAGGCGCAAGAGATAGATTCAGTCCCGGGTTGGGAAGATTCCCTGAGTAGGAAATGGCAACCTGCTTCAGTATTCTTGGTTGGAAAATTCCATAGACACAGGAGTCCGCTGGGCCTCAGTTCATGGGTCGCAGAGTCGGACAGGACTGAGTGTGCACGCACACACATGAAGGAAAGAGTTAGGAACTGGACGACTGAGCATACGGCTTTATTTGCCCCAATAGCCGGGGTTGTGTCTAATGCCCCGTGGGATGATTAAGAGCACTTAGTTTCACATGCAAAATGTTCCGGTTTGCATCAGAGATCACTTGGTCTCTGTCATTAGAAAAGAAAGGGTTGCAGTGTGAGGCCCCTCTATGGAAGGGCGGTACTGTGGGATACCACAGCTGGGCTGAATCCTGGGCATTCTGCGCCATGGGTAGCACAGAAGGGGAGAAAAGCTGTGCCAGTGTTGATACCCACATGCTAAACCCAGGCATAGTCAGCTCCAGCTTCAGTACCCCCGACAGCGTACGTTGCAGTACTGTTTCCTGTTTCTAGTCCCTTGTTTCTGTCTTTTTTCATCTCTAATCTGGTCAATTTCCAAACATCTTCCTGAGATTTGTTGCTGAAATTCCCCTGCCTTTCAGGTTTGTTTGTTTTTTTTTAAATCCATTGTGACCTGGCCTTTCAGAGGCCCACAGATGTGCCTGCTGCTGCCACCTCGTGGCCGTATCACAATGTCATGGTTGCCTTTATCTTTGATCCCACCTCTGGGCTAGGCTAGCATTGACTTCAAGGAATGATTCAGGCACTGCTTCTGATTTGATGGAAAATGATTGGAAAATAAAGATGTTTTACAAAGTACACAAATACTTAATCTCTACTAAAATAGTTTTTTTTTTTTCTTGAAGAAGAGTTTTAGACACTAACTGTAAAAGCATTAATATGCCAGTTCAACAGAGAAGCTAAACAGTGTTGATGGAAGAGTCCATTAATCAGGAAGAAAGAATAGCTATTCACGCCCTTCTTCAAGCAGAGTTAAGGTTCTCTTACCAAATGCAGTGTCTTGGTTTTGCTTCTCGCCAGATAAGAATAGATTCTCCGAAGTGACACTGGTTTGACTTAGAAATTATTCTGTATACGTGGCATGTCTGTCCCTCCAGGCTATGCTGCACTAATTATGGATTCTCTATCTTGTACTAATAACTCCAGAATTTCTAATTGAGAATGCAAATTTTGCTCTTCTCTATTTTTTTTTAAAGTCTACCATCTTTCTACTAGTGTTAAACAAGAAATATTTGCTTTCTTCATAACTCTGTCTTCCTTATTCTGGCCTTTTCCACAAATAGGCATCTATCTCCTTTTCCCTATTTCTGGTTCATCCTGATGATTCTTATCGCCACATATCTTCCCACAAAACCTTCTGTTCACCATGAAAATTCCTAGTGGTTCTTATCTACTGAAGTAATTCTAGTGGACTGAATTTGTTCTTTAATTTTTGAGAAAATGTTCCTCTTAACTGGCTCAGTATATTGATACACAGAATACCCATAACAGTGAATAATGTAAGTAAAGCCACATCTGTATCATAACAATTGAGCAGTAATAAGCTCCCCATTATTCCAACTCTCCTGACAATTTTTCTGGAAAGCTGAGAAGAATATTTTAGGACGTAGTTCACAGAGGCCATTGGGATATTTAATATTCTGTAATTATTTTTGACTTACAATATGCTATTCAAAAGCAGATTCTAGAAATAAACCTACGGTGGTTTCACTCGGGCAAAAATAGGGAATAAACTGAACTACGGTCATCATATTAAATTATACTACCTTATTATGTTTGCTACATTTGGAGATTTCTATGCTGCATTTGTCTTGAGTCTGTGCTTTCCAAAAATATTACCAAGACTCTTCTTTTGGTACCATTATGGTACCTTATTTGAAATATCAAATTGCAGATATTTGAGACCATAGAAGTTTATTGTTGGAAATAGCCTTAGATAAAACATAGCCAGCCTTCTCTTTCTTTTGGCATGGAAGAGCTGGAAGCCCAGAGAAATAAAGTATTTGCCACAGGTCGCATAAGTAGATCTAAACCATTCTCTTTTGACCATTCTGGTATCATTCATTTTATTTATAAATGCATACATATAAAGTAAATATTCATGTTATACTTTCTACACATATTTTATGCTTTTATCTTGTTTTATGAATTATAGACCTTTTGAACATGGTATTTTTCTATTACTTTCCCAAGAAAAATAAAAGAAACATTTTTCAAGGATTTCTTAGCTTTTAAAAATGTATAAGCCACTGCAGTATCTTAATCCTATGTTAAAATGATTTTAGCTAATGCCTAAAAGTAACCATCCTCTGTCAAGACTGCTTTGGAGGGCAGCATTTATTAGATCCATGAGGTTATGTTTACAACATATTGCTATATGGGCACTGTTTTTCATCTTTCACAAGCCTTTAAATAAGAATAACTGTGGAACCCTTTAAACAGGCCCTAATATGATCCCGTTGCCATTATTACGTGATGAAAGGCTCACATGTTTCTCCAAATACATCTATTTTAATGCGTTCAGATTTCAAGGGTGCTTTAGAATGACATTCTATTGCCGTTTTGTTTTTATACATTAGGCAAGTCTCAGTAGCAAAATGGATGTGTCTAGCAAAGTCAAGGATTAATTCCCTCTCAGAATGCCCCAGCGAGACTTTTCCCTGCTGTTTTGTTCCATGACAATTCAAACAAGATTATTGTAAGGAAGGTGGATATGAATTTTTAAGATGATTTTCCTTGTTCACTCTTTACTATTCTAGTTGTGGTTTTACATTTTTGAGAGAGTACATTGCTTCTTGCTTTTTCTCCCTTCCCTCCCTCTTCCTTCCTGCCTTCCTTCCTTCCATAATTCATCAGATATTCATCTTGACATCAATTATACATCAGGTCTTTTGTTGCATGTTGTAGAGCTTGTGATTTAGGGAAGATATTATAATATGATTTTCTTACGTTTCTAACTTTCAGAACTGTATATCAAATTCATGATCATATTGTGAAAGGTCATGTATTATTTCACTTTGATCTTTATGATAATCTCTTCAAGAATATTCTGAAATCCACCCTATTAGAAGTATTTAATAGTTACTTTTGTAGAGTGTGCTTATGGAAATTGTTGCAGTTGTAAAGAAAACCTGTGCACAGCTCTGAGATCTATGTTGTTTCTTCCATTGTAACCACCATTGTCCATTGAAAAACATAGCTCTGTTATCCCACATCTTTTCATTTGTCCAAAAGAGATTACTGTTGTCTTATAATTAATCCATCAGAGATGGAGGGAGAGGTTTTCTTTAGTTGTGTTTAGTTCAGCTGATGAGAACACTCCAGCCACAATATTCTCATTCACTAACTAGGAGGCTGATTCAATAGAGGCATTGCCGCCTCCACCCCTTTCGGAAGCCGCAGCAGGCAGGCCTGGCTTAGGGTTCATTAGAGTCTGGTTGGATGACAGCAGACTGGGAAGCAGCTGCAGATGATCAGAACCAGGCCTTGGCTAGCTTCAGCTTCTGCCAAGCCCAGCATGGCTCTAAATACTTTCTAGATTCCAAAGAAAATATGCCAGCCTTATGCTTGCTGATCATGGGACATAGATGGAATATATGTTTCTGGCTTTGAGGTTTCAGAGGAAATGCTTATCATTGGTGCAAACACTCTTTATCTTGCTGCCATGTATGAGCAGAAAAATGATACTTTAGCTGTATGTGTTTCCTTTTGGTGATTAAATGGGTCATTCTCAATTTTTTTTAAGCTTTCAGGCTAAATCTGCATTTTAAATGTAATGAAGAAGGGGACCTTAGGGCACACCTTGTATAGGCCCCTTGTTTTATAGAAAAGTCTCTGAGGACTCAGATCCACACTGGATTAGGGTTGGGTGTTTAGCCAAGCACTGCTCCAGGCACCAAGGCATGAAAATGAATGAGTCCTTTCTGTTTGCAGTGGTGCAATGTTTGGCCCATCTCATTAATTTAACCAAAAGATGAACGGGCATTTTTCTAGATTCCACATATATGCATTAAGATGTGGCATTTGTTTCTCCCTTTCTGACTTCACTCTGTCTGATAGTCTCTAGGTCTGTGGGGTCGCACAGAGTCGGACACGACTGAAGCAACTTAGCAGCAGCAGCAGCAGGTCCATCCATGTCTCTATAAATTACAATTTCATTCCGTTTTAAAACTGTGTAATTTTACTCTGTAGTTATGGGAGATTGGAATTGACACATATACACTGCTGATGCTGTGTATACAGGAGATGACTAATGAGAGCGTATAGATAGCACAGGAAACTCTACTTAAGACACGGTGGTGACCTGATGGGAAGGAAGTCCAAAAGGGAGGGTATATATGTATATGTGTGGCTGATTCATTTTGCTGCAGAGTAGAAACTTTCACAACATTGTAAAACAACTTTACTTCAATAAAAATTAATTTTAAAAGATGAAGGAGCTTTATAAATTGTAGTGATAGATAATATAAAGATAAATTGATGAACAGAGATAGAGAGCGCTAGGCTTAAAGTGAGTAGGTACTGAATAGTGTACAGAGTACTCTATATATTAATAATTAGCTTAAAATTGTAGCATTCTAATTGCCAGTTGACAAAGTAGGTATGGAATACTTTAAATTCAGTTCCATTTCTAATAGACAAAATATATAAAAAGTTTTCATATACATGTTTATTGTCCATATTATCTTCTGTTATTGGGGAGATTTGTTTTGTTTTCATATATTCTCATTCTGTACAGATATAAAAATACAGTTAATTTGTCCATGTATGAACTTACAGAAAATGGACTAGGAGTAAAGAGGGCAAGCAGGTAATCCTCTTTCTCAATGTATCTCTTTTACTTTTTCTGTTCTTACCTTTCATTTCTCCCTGTCTTTCTTCATCTCAAATATTTTTTCTGTTTGTTTGGTGATTGTTTTGTTAAATCCCACAGAATATATGTTTCTATGTTCCTGTTTTCCTGCTTTGTCATGTCCTGTGGATTTCAGAATACCGTTGTTCATTTATTCCCTTACAGCTGTTATCTCTAAGAATAAATTAATTTGGGAAGCTATAATTGTTTTCATTAGACATCTAGTTCCAACATGAAAACAAACAGCAAGAGAGAGAGAGAGAAGAGAGACTGAGAAAGAAAGAAAACCCCACAGCTAAATAGTGCCATTTTTGCAAAAGCTAACACTGTTTTCCTTGGGAAATGTTGGTACCCTGGAGACCTGGCCCACAGCCCTCTACAGACGCATTAAGTTCCAAAGTGAGTTACTCACCTTGATCAGCAAAGATAAAAAGAAGAACCATTTAGTAAAGCATTAACATTTATTTATACCAGATTCTATAGACGGCCACCTCTAGAGCCATGGGTATTTTTATACATAGAGTACCATGGTTTGTACCACATACTCCTCTGACTTGGTTCAGAGCTGACTGATGGAGGAGTAATCTGTGATGCAAAAGCCACCAGCTAAAAGCTGATGTGTGGTCCATAAGGCATTGTTCCAAGAGCTCCACCCAGTAGCTGAACCTTTTTGGAGTGCTAACAGCCTTGATCATGGAAGCATGATTCCGTGTACCAGCAACACCAGTATCACCTTGCAGAATCTTCAGTCCCATCCCAGACTTTCCAAATCAAAAATGTTCATTTTACTAAGACTCTAAGTTGATGCACATTGGATTTTGAGAAACACTGTAGAATAAAACTCAATGAGACCTCAATTTTGGGGGATGTGGAGTATTGAAACGTCACAAACACCAGGTGGGAAAGAATGACAGAGACATAAAAAGGAAAATAAAGAAGACATGAGCCAGTGAAAGTCATGAGTTAATGGAATCCATGGAGTAGAACAAATATGAATAAAGTCCTATTAACTGATGGAGAGAGCTCAGTAGCAGCAGAGACAGAGCGAAGCTAAGGGCAGATACACCGAAGTAGAAGGCAGTGAACAACTTGCTGGAGACAGTGACTCCTAAAATTGATTCCGAGCTGGAGAGCTGCTTTCTGAGTGCTGAAATCCTATTGCATTCTGAACAGCATTCTGTTCTCCACACGTCCCCACTCTACAGCTACTAAAGCAGTGTCCTTATTTCTTACATTCCTGAAAACTTGTAGCAAATTCTTATTAATAGTTTGAGACTCAATTTTTTGAGGTGACTTAGGAATACTTTTGACCTTGGCAAGCTGAAAGATTCTCAAAAGCACATCATTCACAAGACTTTTAGTTCTTTAACTTATTCCCAGGTCAGGTTCATATTTTTCTGTAAAAATTAAGTTTTGTGGAAAGCTGAACTTTAGTACCACTTATGATTTAACCTATTCCTGGTAAAGCTATGAAAAAGAGGTGTAGGGACTTCCAGAATGGTGATCTGAGGAACCTGGCAAATCCTTTCCCTAAAAATAAAACAAAAACAAACTCCCCCAAAATTGACAAAGTAGCCATTTCAGGAATCTGGAAATTGCTCAGAGGCACATAGGAATTTAATAAGCTTTTATTGAAGAAAGCTGCTGAACCCTGGGTAAGAGCAACAAGAGTCTGGCATTTTTGCCCAAGGTTGCTCTCATCACTTCCAGGCACATATTTTATGTACAAATACATGAAGATATCATATATAAAATATACACATATTTTATAATTATGTTATATGTCTTTTCAATCAGTTACAAGGTAGAAGAGGAAAAATTAATAGTCTTTTATATATTCCTACAAGTTTATCGTTTGAACTGTGGTGTTGGAGAAGACTCTTGAGAGTCCCTTGGACTCCTCCATTCTGAAGGAGATCAGCCCTGGGATTTCTTTGGAAGGAATGATGCTAAAGCTGAAACTCCAGTATTTTGGCCATCTCATGCGAAGAGTTGACTCATTGGCAAAGACTCTGATGCTGAGAGGGATTGGGAGCAGGAGGAAAAGGGGATGACAGAGGATGAGATGGCTGGATGGCATCACTGACTCGATGGACGCGAGTCTGAGTGAACTCCGGGAGTTGGTGATGGACAGGGAGGCCTGGCGTGCTGCGATTCATGGGGTCACAAAGAGTCGGACACGGCTGAGCAACTGAACTGAACTGAACTGAATGTCTTCATTTCCTCATATATACTACATTCTAGTCATCTCATGTAATGCGAATGACTTCTGTTAGTACTTACTGTAAAGCATGTCTGCTAGTAACAGATTCTTTTATCTTGTATCTGAGATTATCTTTATTTCACCTATATTTTTGAGGAATATTTTTGCTGGATGCAGGATTCTCATTTAATAGTTTTGTGGGTTTTTCTGTTTGTTTGTTTTTGGCACTTTTCTTTGCATCTCAGTGCTTTCTAACCTCCATTATTTATATAAACAGAAGTATGCTGTTAATCATATTTTTAGTTATCAGTGCATGATGAATTGTTTTTCTCTTGAAGCATTCATTCACTTATCTCTGTTTTTCAAACTTTTTACTCTGTGGCTAGATATGGAGGTCTTTGTGTTTATTCTACTTGGAGTTTTAGGAGATTCATGTATCTGTAGATTAAATTTATTGAATTTTGAAGTTTATAACTATTTAGTTCTTCAAATATCTTTTCTACCCACCTTTTCTCAGCCCTTCCTGGGATTCCTATTATGTGTATGTTGGAATGTTTGAGGATGTCCTTAATGTCTTTGAGACTGCTCATTTTTTAATGTTCATTTTCCTGTCTGTTCTTCAGGATGGGTAATTTTTATTGGTCTGTCTTCAAGTTTACTGACCCTTCCTCGGATCTTGAATTTGCTGTTGATCTTGTCTGGTGAATTCTTAATTTCAGTTATTATACTTTTCAGAGATGGATTTTCCATTTTTTCTTTTTGATAGTTTTTATGTTTTCATTGATATTCTCTATTTGAAAAGGCATTGTTGTCATAGTTATATTTAAATCATTTGAACACGATTTCTTTTAGTTCTATGAACATATTCAAAATAACTGATGTAGAGCTTTTGTATGCAAAGTTTAATATATGAGGCCCTTAGAGACAGTTCACAATATTTTTTTCCTTCTTAGAATAGATCATACTTTTCTATTTCATTTCATGTATCATGATTTTTATTTTATGAAAGCTAGACACCTTATATAATATATTGCAGCAGCTCTGAATTCTAATTTTCCCACTGGAGAAAATAAGTGAATATTTCAATTAAAAAAATAGACCTTTTACCGAGGAAGACGGATGAATGGCCATGTAAGAATGGCTAATAAGCACATAAAAGAGGCTCAAAATTCTAGTCATTAGGAAAATGCAAATTAAACTATAATAAGAAAGTACTTTATGCCACGGGAATAGCTGCAATTAAAGAGACAGACAGTCGACCAAGTGCTGGGGACAGCAGGAGAAACTGGAACCCTTATACGCTACTAGCATGGGTGAAAGCAATGCGGCCCTTTGGTAAAAAGGTTGGCAGCTTCAAAAACATTAAGCTTATCATACAGCCCAGCAGTTCTGCTCATAAATATCTACCCAAGAGAAATGAAAACATGTCCAAATATAGTGTTGTACACAAATGCTCCTAGAAGCATTACTGAGTAGCTGCAAACTAGAAACAATTCTATTAACTACCCAAAAATCAATGGAAAAGCAAAATATTGTATAGCCATACAACAAAACACTAACTATGAAAAAGGATGAGCACCAACATAAATGAACCTCAAAACATTATGCTATGAGAAAGAAGCCAGACGTGAAGACTACATATCGTATGATGCTTTTTCTGTGCAGTGTCCAGAAAAGACAAACCTAGACGTGAAAGCAGATCAGTAGTTGTCTGGAGCTGAGGTTAAGAGCAGGGATTGACTTCAGCGGGCATGAGGAATCTCCACTGAGAGACAGAGAGAGAGAGGCAAGCTGGCTGTGGGCAGATGCAGATGGCAGGGACAGTGACATTTACAGAGGATAAGAGGTGTATCAGTGATTGTAGCTTCAGGATTTTAGTTCATGAAGGTAACTGAATGATGCCATGAAGAAAGACTTTCTTATTTACATTTCCCATGAGAAAGGTGCAGCCAGATCATGCCAGTCCAAGTGGAGAAGCATCAGGTTTAGTTATGAGGCAGAAAAGAGCAGAAGAAAGCCCAGGCCAGGGCCTTTATTAAGGCCTCCTTGGGGGAGGCAAAGCAGGATGTGGTCAGCAGCTTAGGACTGGCCAGTTTAAGGAATTTTGGTAGGCTCTGGGGCAAAGGAGCTGTTCCTAATTGTTTGGTACACGATCCTGGGTTGATTTAGAATAGGGGGAATACTGGCTTGATGCATGAGTGTTGGATAAAGAAGTTGATTAGAGGTATGGGCTCAAGATTGGTTTCTTTACATATGAAAAGCCTGCTTGCAGCCTAGCCCTTTGCTATCTCCAAGAACTGGCTTGTCCTGAAAGGTAGTCTCTTCCATTGGTGAGGCCACAAATGCCAGATATAGCAGTCATTCTCAAATTCTCTTTTCTCAGAATGAACCAAAACAAAGTAAACAGCAGCCCACGTGTTTTTAACAAACATGGGAAAATACAGCCATTTGCACAGGTACTGTTTCACTCTTACAGCACAGACTACTAGTGTTTACAGCATGCCCTACTGGTACCTTAGCAGCAAAACTAGATAAAACACTTTTTACCAGTTGTGAATTTACCAGAGCTTGGATGCATGTACCAAGAAGGGTGACATCTTGACTATAATGCTAAAATCAATAATGGAATGTGCTGCAGTCAAAGTTTAGGTAAGACTTCAGATCCTTATTATTAGCCTTTATACACTTATTAAAAGTGTTTTTAACTAAGTAATTTTTGGTTGCCCAGAATAATGTGATACTGAAATGTATCAGTCTCCCTCTTACTTGCCTGTGTACCTTACACATGTAAATCATTTTAATAAAGTAATTTAAATGACCATAACTGTTTTAAGATTTCAGATGATATTATTGTTTCCAATGCTTTATTTCTGATAAGGATGTACGTTATCTTTTTGGCATTTTGTAAAACTAAGACATGAAAAAACACAACTTCGGAGATGTAGAAGGGAAAGCTTTGGGAGTTAAAACACAAAATCAAGTTGAGCAGCATAGACCAACAGATGTTTAAACAGATGAATGAAATGTGCCATGTGAATTTCTAATGAATTTCAAAGAATATTGCCTGATACTGAGAAATGCAGCATATTACCCATGTGTGCCGCTGGAAAATGGTTTCTCAAAAAGTCTATGGCAGACAGGGCTGAACTACCTTAGGATGTCTGCTTATAGATTTACATATATGTGTATTTTTAACACTCTGATTTGGAGATAATTACTGTCACTTAAGTTGAGAGCCACATCCAGCAAGCATACAAGTTGGTTTTGTTTTTTAGCCTTCTTTCATTACATCTTCTGGGTCCATCCCTCCTGTTTCTGACACCTTTCCTCTCTTCTGTGTCATTTAACTAAGTCTGTTTTATGATACTTTCAAAAGATGTATGAACATCTGGCTATAACATCACTACTCTATCCAGGTTGAGATACATAGAATAACCATCACCTCAGAAAATAGTATGTATAGCTTCTTAGGACAGACTTTGAGGCATGATAAAAACGATGAGTTTATCCTCCTTATAGTATGGACATTATCTATAAGTAAACAGATAAGTGAGCGTAACACATGGTAGAGTCTTGATTGTTTTTTTTTAAAGACCTACAAGGAAAATTAAATGATTGAAGTGACTATGGAGGGGTAAAAGAAAGGAGAACAGATATTATAATTGGGTAACCTGGTTAAAGTTATTAGGAAGGTGGAGAAATGAAACTCCTTTATAGAGATGAAAAGACTGTGAGCTTTAAATCAGATAGTTTGAAACCTGATTGCCCCCTTTACTAGACTGGAGCATTTTCGGTACCTTCTTGAAGCTTTAGGATTCTCCTTTATAAAGAGATTTGTTTGTAATGATTAAAGATTGCATATGGAAAAACCAATACATGCCTGGCATTCAATATGAGAGTCTGAGAAATAAAACCACTTGAAAGGGGTGATGAATGATGAAAATCACTGCATTTCCCTGCCAGGGATTTGGATTTTAAATAATGGCTCAACCTGAAGGATTGACTTTCTCATGGTAAAATGCCAGCCAAAGTATATGGGGACCCTTTAATGTCCTATTGTGAGCATGGATGGTAAGCATAGTGTGCATTCCCTGAGGACACTATGAAGGCGCTCTTGATCCTGGTGACAGTTGTACGGGATACATGCAAAAGCATTTGTTAAAGATAAAAATAGCACCTACTGTATATTTTGAAATAGAATATTCAGTCATACCGCCCAGCAGGATAACACAGACATCTAATGGGATGAAGGAAACTTAGTCTGTGTGTTGCTTTACCAGTTGGAAGCCTCAACCATCATTTCTCTCCATCATCACACACATGAGGCAGGTGTTAAAACTGTTACCGTATAAGTCAGGAAACTGAATTGGAATTTGGTGGGCTTTGCTAGGTTCCACAGATAGCCCCTCACAAAGCTGTAGCGCAGACCCTGGTTTTCTGGCACCAACTCCAGAGTGTTTTCTGCAGTGCATTCCAGCTGTCACTCTTAGAGCAGGAAAGCCAGCAAATTTTGCAGCTGGTGCCTGGCTGCTGAAAGGCACGGCCACTAGAGAGTGTGTTTTTGGGTGACTTAACCTCAGGGCAGTGTGCCTTCAAATCCATATCACAGACTACAAGCAACCTTTTAATCTCTCTGCTGTCCAGTCTGGGCTGCTGCCATCAGTCACTTTATCTGCCAGTTCATCATGCTCACAGCAAAGTCAAAAGACGAAGTGGCAATTGCAAAGGGGTGAACTACACCTCTTAAGAACATAGCATTTTCTGGCATTGAGGGAGGCATCAGCTGCCAGCCAGGAGAGAGTGGGAATTGTTCCAAGTTAGGGATCACTTGGCCAAAACACGCATTTTAAACAAATATTACAGTAGCTATAAATTTCAGTAGCGACTGAAACACCAGCTGAGAAAGTAAGGGAGTTTTTATCCCATAGTTTTTCTGAGACTGAAATTTAGCACTTAGATGGAAATATCTCCATAGAGAAAATGCTTAGCAGACTTGAGGACAATCAGCTGTTTAAAATGAAAGGTTAACACATATGGTGTTTTCATAACTCTTTATCTCATATTTCAGAATTATGTTCAGGTACATTGCATCCATATATGTGAAGTAGAAGTGGAAACAATTTGCAGATTCTAATTTTCTGAAGTTTGTTTATAGGAAAAAAATCCTTTTGGATGGGAAAATGCTGCTTCCCTACATGAGTCTAAGGAGAATGTACTGCCTGGATGGTTGTGGAACTATTTGTAGCATAATCTCTTACAGTCTTACATGTAATAAGACTGAAGTTATGCATAACAAAGCAAGGAGTCCATTGTAAGATGTTTCACCATGAAGTTTGATTACTTTTAATTTGTTTGTAGAGAACATTTTAATCACTGTTTTTTTTTTAAGTGCCTTCTCTTTTTTTCCCCCAGTTAGGTATCTGTATGATTTGTACTATCATTGTAGTTTTAAAAGGCAGGAATTGTATGTGCTTTCGTTACAATGGCTGTAGAGAAGTTTAGCAGGAAATACAACTGTGTATAGCCCAATTTCTATTTAATTGCACGCGGGTTGGTCACTTTGGCATGAGAAATTGACAAATATCTTTGATCTGTGATGGCATCACGTGTGTGTGTATGTTTTACAGCTGACTGGTCTCTATTAGTAACCTTTCATGGCTTGAAGGACATTGTTGGGCCGCATTTGCATTTCCAGAGCCTCTTCAGGGCCTGAGTGCAGATGGAAACCCTTGGCTTATAAGGGTGAAGTGAGTAGCACCTACCTATCCTGGGGCATTACTGACTGTAACAGAAACACGGAGCACTGGGGATGTTATTGGTTTGGCCTATTGATCTGGCTCTTGCTTGTGCTCTTCTGCAGTCTTATCCCATTGAGATTATGTGCATTTCTGTTCTTTTTATTATGTATACTTGGTCTCTCTTATTTGGACTTTCTACCCTTCTTGGTTTAGACTGCATTGGAAAATACCAGTGTTTGGGATACAGTGGAAATCGTGTTTATGCTTGCTGCATTCTTTATGTGTTTGCCACATCCATCCCTATGGACAAGGGTGCCTCGTGGACTGCAGTCCATAGGGTCACAAAGAGTCAGACATGATGGAACGACTAAGCACATCACAGTACTGTACCAGCAGCTATGCTGGGTGGTGGGGATGGTGTAATGAATGGGTTAACCTCAACAACCATGAGGTATGCTGGGAAGTTGCAAAGAGCCAGCAGGTGATTTCACTATCCAGTGATCTGTGCTGTTGTGAATTTAGTGTTGAGCACTACAGAGTTAGCTGTCCTGAGTTAGCTGGGAGCCTGAGTTTGCTGCCTCTCGTCTTGGTCCTGGGTAGGTTGTGCGGATACCATATATGTTCCTCAGCTACTTTCTAAAGATTGTCTTCGTAGGATCCTGGTTAACACTAGAACCTTTAAACATGATAACTGGCTGCGGTGGAACTGGATACGTGCTAAAGTACAATAAGGTTTAAACAGGTTGGCTTGCTGTGACTTCCAACGAGTCATTTACCTGTCTAGTCATCAGTCATTTGTAAAGACACTAACTCATTTGTGGGATGTTAGGAAGATTGAGAGGGTCTATAAGTTGTTTTTCACCCCAGGCCATGACATATGGCAGCCACAAAGTAATTATCAGCTACCGCTGCTGTTGATCAATGTCCAGTCTGTGAAGGGACAAGCATAAGAACAAAAGGAAGGATTTTTGAGCTTGGGTTTGTGTGTACATCTGTGATTAAAGTATGTAAGAACTGTCTGTGCAGTTCCCTCACTTGCATTTTTGTATTCTTTTCCTACCTACTGGTGCTGCAGTTCCTTGCCAGATAAGCATGCTTCAAAAGGTTAAGTAAGTGCTCAGTGAACAAAATTAACTGCAATTCACTGATTCTTTTTTCTTCCTAAGGTGCCTTAGGAAAGGGTGTGACCAGCATCCATTGAGCTTAAGCAAGACATTTCAAGTTGACTTTATTGGGTATACTGGGTGGGGTGGGGGGTGGGGGTGGCGGGGAGGCTCCGAATGAATTCTTAGAAGGAACAGGGGAACTGAGGGAATGTTAATCTCACACCAGCATTGATAGTTAGAGCTAATGCTGCTGTCACATTTTGGGTGTGAGCCTCATAACCAACAGACACACAGACATGTTCAGTTTGACTTGCTGGAGTCTTAAGATCATGCTTAGGTGGATTAAGTAACATGTGCAGTCTTCCTTGCCTGCGCACTCAACTTGCCTAGGCGTAAACCATCCAATCACCACTAGAGACGTGCAGCCTAAATTCTAATATCCCTATTACAAGAGTAAAGAATGTAGTGTTCAGGATAGTGAACTGATTTGCCAGAGGCTGAGTCAGTTACCAGAAATGAAATTAGAAGGTAGGCCTTGTTACTGCAGGTCTGTGCTCTTGACATTGTACCCCCAATTATCTTTCATCTCTATCAATTGCTTTGTTATTTATGTTTTATCTTCTGGTATCTGTGTTAGCCAAGCTGACTGCCAGAATTCTGTCCCTTCTACTGTCTGGATAAAGTCATATCTTTTGCCTTGAAGCCTAACTATTAGGCTTAACTAATAGACTTTTTCATATAAGATAAATTAATGGTATCATGGGGACATAGAATTTGGAATATTTGGATCTGATCTTTGTTCTACTTGAATTTTCTGTTGATACTGAGCAAGTAACTGCTGTGAACTTGTTTCCCAAACTAGGATAATGTATCTTCCCAAGGGTACATAGCAGGCTCAAATGAGTTGATGACACATTCTGTAAATTGTCTAAAGCCATACAAATATATTGTTTGTGGCATCCAGTCGTATATTCAGCTTTTATTTTAAATGCTTAATTTATTGGCTAATATGTTTGTAGTTTGCTATCTTCCTATGCATCTAACATGTCACACAACTTCTGCTTAATGGTAAATTCCCAGAAGATAGAAACCATATTAAGTCCTATTTTATGGTGGTAGTGAATTTATGATTCCTAGTAACTAACTTAATAAAATAATTAGTTATGTGTTCTGGAAGCCTGAAATATACTTACTAAGCATCAAAATATTATAAGTATTTAAATAGCCCTCTAAGTAGCCCCTAAAAGTCACATTTTAATGAATCCTCTAAATTAGTGGCTTGCAAATGGAGGTGACTCCCTTCCCCACAGAAAATATTTAGCAGTGCCTAGAAACTTTTTTTTTTGGTTGTTATAACTGGGAGAAAGGGAGGCTGTTGTAATCTAGTGGGTAAAAATCAGAGATGCTGTTTCATGTACAGAATAGTCCCCACGACAGAGAATTATCCAGCCAAAATGATAATCATACAGAGACTGGGAAACCTTTCTACTTAGATTGATTGTTGGATGAACGTTGGCCTCACCTAGGAGCTTTTTGGAAATAATAGACTCCTGGGGTCTGTCTTAAATCTACCATAATCAGTCTTCATTTAACAAGATCCCCAGGTGATTAGTATGATCATTACTGTTTGGAAAGTAGTGGTTGCTAGTCAGACTTCTTAAAAATAAACTTTAAGACAAGTTTTCACTTTACAAAAAAGTTTTAAAACTAGTACAGAGTGTTCCTGGACTTCGCAGGTGCCACTAGGGGTAAAGAGCCCGCCGGCCAGCGCAGAGATGCAGGTTTGAGCCCTGGGTCAGGAAGATCCGCTGTGGAGGGCATACCAATCCCGTCCAGTATTCTTGCCTACAGAATCCCATGGGCACAGGAGTCTGGCAGCCTACAGTCCACAGGGTCGCAAAGAGGTGGACATGACTGGAGTGACTTAGCACACGTGCATGCACGCACAGAGAATTCTCACCTATGCTGCACCCAGTTTCACCATTATAAATATCTCACAGTGGTGTATTGATTTGTCACAATGAATGAACCAATGCTGATACCTTTTTAATAACTAGAGCCCACATTTCATTCATGTTTTGCTGGTTTTCTTGGTTGATGGGGGATGCTTTGTCACTAAGTCGTGTCCAACTCTCGTGACCCTAAGGTCTGTAGCCTGCCAGGCTCCTTGGCCTACAGGATTTCTCAGGCAAGAATACTTGAGCAGGTTGCTGTTTCCTTCTCTAGGGGATCTTTTGACACAGGGATCAAACCTGCATCTCTTGTATTGGCAGGCAGATTCTTTACCAGTGAGCCACCATGAAAGCAAATATAAACTTATGAAGATCGAATTACATATAAAAAATTATACACATTGTAAAGTCTAATTATGATTTTAAAAAACAGGATTAGATTATTCTGGAAAAACTACTATAGTGGTAATCAATTCTGTAAATATATAGTTATATCAAGAGGTTTTACAAACCTAATGTTTTTCTGATTCAAGATCCCATTGAAGATTACACTTTATGTTTAATCCCTGTCTCTGCTTAGGCTCCTCCTGGCTGTGAGATTCTCAGGCTTTTTTGGCTTTAACGAGTTTCACAGTACTGATCAGATATTTTCTTGAATGTTCCTCAGCTGGATTTATCTGCTTTTCTCAACATTAGATGGGGTTATGTTTTTTGAAGGAAAACTACAAAAAATAAAGCATCATTTTCATCATATCAGGGCTTCCCAAGTGGCACAGAAGCAAAGAATCAGACTGCCAATGCAAGAGACTCAAGAGGGGCAGGTTTGATCCCTGGGTCAGACAGGTCCTCTGGATGAGGAAATGGTGGCCCATTCCAGTGTTCTTGCCTGGAAAATCCCATGGACAGAGGAGCCTGGTGGGTTACAGCCCATGGGGTTGCAAAGTGTCAGACAGGACTGAGCCACTGAGTGTGCGCAAGTGCACGCATGAGTGCACACACACATGCCCCTCCTATCAAGGATTCATCAGCATGACTCACCATGGTTGATGCTGACCTTGATCTCTTGACTGAGACTGTGCTCGGGTAATCCTTGTCTTTATAGCTTATATTCATTCCTTATCTGACTCAAATTTGCCTGTTGAAGACTCTGCCCTTCAATAGCTGCCTTGCATTTGGAATTCTAAAGGCCTACATCAGTACAATTGCCAGATTTATTGTACATGTGGAACTTCAAATCGTAAATTATAAATGAACAGTTTCACAGATTAAATAGAGGACTTGATTTTTCTCTAGGGAAATATCCAGATTGCAGTAAAGCGCAAATCTGATTGATCAGAAAAGCTAAAAACCACCTGGAACCAACAACTAATTGGGATTTTTTTCCTAAAAATGAGAAACTACTCAAATTGGCAGCTTCAGATATGAATTCTGAAACATATTGGATATGGAACCAGCATTGGTCGTCAAATAGGTAATTTCAGAGAATATTTTTTTTTCTCTCACAAAACATCTTCTGACTCTGCCTCTTGGTGTAGTGGCTCCATATGCTGGGAACTGTGACATAAGGCCGAAGGTCCCTGCACTGAAACTGTGGGCTGTAAGTGCGTAGTCATGGGCTAGCTGTGACTACACTACACCTCAGTCTCTTCATCAGTTTGAATGATTATTCCTGTCTGTGTGCTTTAATTGTACCAAGAGACAATGTACTAAGATCATGGCATCCGGCTCCATCACTTCAGGCAAATAGATGGGGAACAATGGAAACAGTGAGAGACTTTTATTTGGGGGCTCCAAAATCACTGCAGATGGTGACTGCAGCCATGAAATTAAAAGACACTTGCTCCTTGGAAAAAAAGCTATGACCAACCTAGACAGCATACTAAAAAGTAGAGACTTTACTTTGCCAACAAAGGCCAGTCTAGTCAAAGCTATAGTTTTTCCAGTGGTCATGTATGGATGTGAGAGTAGGACTATAAAGAAAGCTGAGCACCAAAGAATTGATACTTTTGAATTGTGGTGTTGGAGAAGAGTCTTGAGAGTCCCTTGGACTGCAAGGAGATCCAACCAGTCCATCCTAAAGGAAATCAGTCCCAAATATTCATTGGAAGGACTGATGTTGAAGCTGAAACTCTAATACTTTGGCCACCTGATGCAAAGAACCAAATCGCTGGAAAAGACCCTGATGCTGGGAAAGACAGAAGGTCAGAGGAGAAGGAGATAACAGAGAATGAAATGGTTGGATGGTTCCACCAATTTGATGGACACGAGTTTGAGTAAGCTCTGGGAGTTGGTAATGGACAGGGAAGCCTGATGTGCTGCAGTCTATGTGGTCACAAAGAGTTGGACGTGACTGAACTGAAGAAATAACCATTACTCCTAAGATTCCTAGACTGACACACATGAGCCTAAATTCGTCTTCCACCTGTAGCATCTGTACTTCTGCCTCAGTGACAGTGCTGTTTGTTATCACAGTTCTCTACTCCAGACTAGAGAACATCTGTCCCACCTGTAGACCTCAGCTTGGTATTCTGCTTAAAAGGTAAAGTTATCAGTGGGTCTCCAAATACAGTCAAGAGGTATAGAAATAGCTTCACTAAAATTCCAGACATTTAAATCTTTCATAGCAGAGCACAGTCTAAAATTTTAGCCGTGCATATGGAAATATCCATGAGCAGCTTCTTTGAGATTCTCAAGAGCAGGACATTCTGAGATTTCCAAGCTGTAATGTGAAGAATCCAGGAGCCATTCTAGAACACTGCAATCTAAAAAGTGCTTGTGTTTATCTGAAAGTGTGAGTATTGTGAAGTAGGTCTCTAAAGACACTTCTCTGGGAAAGGCAGAAAACAACTAAGAATTTGCAAAAGGGCAAGGAAAGCAGTCAAGAAAGTGGAAATTGCAGGGAATTGATGTTTCTAGCTCTACCTTAAGTAAATGGAATCAGGAAAAGGAGATGGTTTAAGCCTATAAAGTCAGAAAAAGAATGGGTACAATAAATGTGGACTGGAAATATTAAAATTATTTAGCGTTTAAAAGAGAAACGTGGGACTACTCCAAAACGACTCTGTTTCTCCGAGTAAATTCTTGGTAACTAGCTACTTAAGTCCCTGAATCCTTTCTTACTCTGAGTCTCAGCAAGAGCTATTTCATTTCTGTATTCTGTGCTGCTGATCCATGCTGAATATACCAGGCAGTGTACTGAGAAAAAGGAGCAACTAAACACTTAAGACCTAAGAGCTAGTCTTCTCTTCCTATCTAGACCATCTCAATTTATGTTTAGTCATTTGAGCTCTTGATGTTCCTGAGGAATTATAAATTTGTGACTGAAAAATTATGAAATAAGTGAGTATCATATTTGTTTTATCTAAGACTTGTCAGTTTTCTTTCTCTTCAAAAATGTATGACTTTCCTTTTTCTTAGACTTTTTATATGATTGTTTCCTTTTTTCCATATAGTTTTATTTTATTTTTTAATATAAATTTATTTATTTTAATTGGAAGCTAATTACTTTAAAATATTGTATTGGTTTTGCCATACATTGACATGAATCCGCCACGGTGTACATGTGTTCCCCATCCTGAACCCCCTCCCACTTCCCCTCCCCATACCATCCCTCTGGGTCATCCCAGTGCACCAGCCCCAAGCATCCTGTATCATGCATCGAACCTGGACTGTTTGAAAATTCTGTTAACATTATTTATGTGGCATAACATCCAGTGTGCTTTTATATTCTGCACTGGCCATCCTAGGAATGAGGTGTGTGCTTACTTCTGAAATCGGGAGGTGACTAGGCTTGGCTCTGCCCTTCCATTGATCAGTCCTCATCCTTCTAAAAACCACAGCACTGGAGTGGCAAGTACTCAAAAAGAAGTCTAGACAAGAGAACTGAGTTCTAGTTCTGATTCTCCTCCAGCAGAAATTTTGTTTTCTTTTTTATTTTACCACATTGTTGAGATTCGTAGGATCTAGTTTTTCTCATTTGTAGAATAAATGATTGGATGTTATGACCTTGAATGTATAATTCAACTCTAATATATGATGACTCTAAGAAAATTGCTCTCCTGAGTCTTACTTCCCTATTCTCACCCTTTTTAATACAAGGTTTATAATTTTGTCTCCTATATTCTCCAGTTTTTAGCTGTATTATTCAGAATCCTAATTCTTGCCTCTGGGCTATTTCTTTCAGATTTCAGCATCTGTCCCTTTACTGAATCCACAGAAGCACATTAGAATTCAGTTTTCTCACTTTAATAATCTTCCCAGTTTAAGTGATCCAGAGTTATTCTTAGTTAAAACTTAAATTCTTAAGTAAAATTTGGTTTCACTCTTCATTATTTTTGCCAAAAGAGTCTGTATATTAATATACTCAGATTTATTTGTTCAGTATTATGATTATTGTGTGAATAGATGGTGAGTTAATCAACCATTCAAAATGTGAGAATCCATTCTAAATGAAGCCGTGTGCTGGAAGTTTCAAGTTTTGAAACAACTCTAAAAATGTGCTGTGTCAATTCTGAAACACCATGTACTTTTAGTACCAAGTTGTTGTTGTTTTTTTAATTGGCTCTAATTGTTTTAAAGAAAAATTAGTTCAAATTAGGATTAACCTAATTTGATCACATAGTCAATTTCTGATCTTTCTCAGAATCACAGTGATACAGTAGTATTTAATGACTCCACTCCACTCCTCATCCTTTATAACAGCTAAAGGTCCAGCTACAAGACAGACAGTTCCTCAGGGCATGCCTTTCCCTGCACAGTACCCATGACTAAATTTATGATGATTAACATGAGTAAAGAAGAACTTTAGGACACTTTTTAAATGGATTTACTTAATATAGCCTGAAGAGGAAATGGCAACCCACTCCAGTACTCTTGCGTGTAGAATCCCATGGAGGGAGGAGCTTGGTAGGCTACAGTCTATGGGGTCACAAAGGGTCGAACATGACTGAGTGGCTTCACTTTAATATAGCCATTGTACGTATGGATGACCTAGACATATGGCTTAAGTGAGACTTATCCATGAATTTTAGAGGAAATACATTTCTTTAATTTGAAGGAATTAAAAGTGTCTGCTTGTGTGTATTACTAAAATTCTATCTAATTAAACACATTTAAATTAGCTGAAAAAGTGCCCTCAATCCTTGAACAATAACAACAACAAAAAAGTTGTTCTTATGTTGTAGCATGACAAACCATTTAGTGGTTTAAAACAATTTCCTGTGGTTCTGTGGGTGACCTGGGTTCAGTAAGTGTTTCTTGGGGAATATCCCTCATGTGATTGTAGTCAGGTAGCAACTGGGAATAGAGTTATATGGGTACTTGGCCAGTATATATATTTAAGATAACCAAATCTTAAGCTCCTGAAAATGGTAAGATGGACTTCCAGGTGACTCTAGTGGTAAAGAACCCACCTGCCAATTCAGGAGATATAAGAGGTGCAGATTCCATCCCTGGGTTGGGAAGATCCCCCAGAAGAGGAAATGACAACCCATTCTGGTATTCTTGCGATGGTGAATCCCATGGACAGAGGAGCCTGGCGGGCTACAATCCATGGGGTTGCAAAGAGTCAGGCATGACTGAGTGACTTTCACCTTGCCAAGGGGGTTAATTTTTATCTGCCCTAAACATGTCGATTCCAAATAGCACTATCTGTTAGAAACATAAGTTACAAATGTGGGTCACATACGTAATGATAAGATTGGCTTTCCTGGTGGCACAGTGGTTAAAGAATCTGCCTTCTAATGCAGGAGACACTAGTTCAATCCCCTGGAGAAGGAAATGACAACCCACTCTGGTATTCTTACCTGGAAAATCCCATGGACAGAGAAGCCTGGTGGGCTCCTGGGTTCATGGGGTTGAAAAGATGAGGGACTGAACACAATTCCACAATCATGTAATTGGTAATCTGTGCTGACCATAAGTTGGGGTTTAACTGAAGTGCCTGCACATCAATCCTCTGTGTACCTTGAGTATCTCACAGCATGGTGGCTGGGCTGTGTTGAGAGCATTCCAAGAGATGGGAAGCAGAAGCTGCCAGGTCAACATTGTCTGTGTCATATTCTATTTGCCAAAGCACTTATAGGAAATTCTAAAAGGTTGCAAAATAGAGATCGTCTCTTGATGGAGGAAATGGTAAGGGCACATTTTAGAAGAGCTTGTGAGATGGGAGATATTATTAGGGATCTTCAGAAAGTACAATTCATCATAATAGTTTTAAAGAAATGCCATATCCTTTAATGCTGGAGTTGGCACAGGACAGTTAGATCAAATCCAATGCTCTGCCTTTTTTGTAAATAAAGGTTTATTAGAACACAAGCATGTTCATACATTTACGTGCCGTCTATGGGAGCTTTCACACCACAACAGCTGAGTTCAGTTGCTCCAACAGGGACTGTGTGATTTGTAAAGCCTAAAATACTCATAGTCTGGTCCTTTACAGAAAAATGTTTGCCAGTCCCTGCCTTAACATCTTTTTTTTTTAAAGAACATTATTCATTGAAGACATTTGTTAACAGTTCTATAAATTAAAATTTCTTCTGTCTCTCAATTTTTCCTATTGCTTTCTACTCTAGTGAGAATATACCAGGTCTAATAGCTCCCATGACTCTGTTGTAGTCCTCTAATACATGGTTTCCATGACGTTAACTTGTTTTTGGTTTTCAAAATAGAAGTCCTCCCTTCTGTCTCCACCCCAACCCATAAAAAGGTGGGCTTTGTCAGCTCATTTATGGGGTTACTTTTTTTTTTTTTTTTTTTAATCAGATATTTCATTGGTTGCACAGATCCTGAAGCCCAAGTCTGTCAGCACATGGCAATCACCTGGGGAGTGTTAAGAACTGCAAAAGTTAGCAGCCTGCCCTCTAGATCCTGGTTTTCTTGACCTGGATCAATTTGGGACACAGGTCTTCAAACTTTATTTGTAGTGTGCTTGGTGAATACCACTTAGCAACTACTGTATATTTTAAAGTCTAGTTAAAGCAGCAATTAAGCAATCTGTCTTCTATAAAATAATAGAAATATATCCACCTATTGCAAAGAAGTGAATCCAGTTTAATCTGAGAACAGTCTTTGTGTGTTCATTAATTGCTGGGAAAAACTATCCTTAAAATGCAGAGTTTCTTTGATAATGGGGGTATAATGGATACTTATGTGGGGGTATAATAAATACTTATGTAAAGAATCATGACAAGAGGGAAAAAGGAGCTCAGAAAGAAATACATGTTGGGTGGGAATGTTGTTGTTTTGTTGCTATGTCGTGTTTGACTCTTTTGTGACCCATGAGCTGTAGCCTGCCAGGCTACTCCATCCATGAGATTTCTGAGGAAAGAATACTAGAGTGGTTTGCTATTTCTTTCTTCAGGGGATCTTCCTGACTCATGGATAGAACCCAGGTCTCCTGCATTGGTAGGTGGATTCTTTACCATTGAACCATCAAGATGGAAATGGGGGATCTATTATACCAGTTGCTTATTGTGGTGATTGTAAATACATAGTAAAAGTGAAGTCAAGTGGGCCTTAGAAAGCATCACTACGAACAAAGCTAGTGGAGGTGATGGAATTCCAGTTGAGCTATTGCAAATCCTGAAAGATGATGCTGTGAAAGTGCTGCATTCAATATGCCAGCAAATTTTATAAAACTCAGCAGTGGCCACAGGACTGGAAAAGGTCAGTTTTCATTCCAATCCCAAAGAAAGGCAATGCCAAATAATGCTCAGTCTACCGCACAGTTGCACTCATTTCACACACTAGTAAAGTAATGCTCAAAATTCTCCAAGCCAGGCTTCAGTAATACGTGAACTGTGAACTTCCAGATGTTCAAGCTGCTTTTAGAAAGGCAGAGGAACCAGAGATCAAATTGCCAACATCCGCTGGATCATGGAAAAAGCAAGAGAATTCCAGAAAAACATCTCTTTCTGCTTTATTGACTATACCAAAACCTTTGACTGTATGGATCACAAAAACTGTGGAAAATTCTGAAAGAGATGGGAATACCAGACCACCTGACCTGCCTCTTGAGAAACCTGTGTACAGGTCAGGAAGCAACAGTTAGAACTGGACATGGAACAACAGACTGGGGTTGCAAATAGGAAAAGGATACTGTCAAGTCTCCATATTGTCACCCTGCTTATTTAACTTAGATGCAGACTACATTGTGAGAAATGCTGGGCTGGAAGAAGCACAAGCTGGAATCAAGATTTCTGGGAGAAATATCAATAACCTCAGATATGCAGATGACACCACCCTTATGGCAGAAAGTGAAGAGGAACTAAAAAGCCTCTTGATGAAAGTGAAAGAGGAGAGTGAAAAAGTTGGCTTCAAGCTCACCATTCAGAAAACGAAGATCATGACATCTGGTCCCATCACTTCATGGCAAATAGATGCTAAAACAGTGGAAACAGTGTCAGACTTTATTTTGGGGGCTCCAAAATCACTGCAGATGATGATTACAGCCATGAAATTAAAATACGCTTACTCCTTGGAAGGAAAGTTATGACCAACCTAGATAGCACATTCAAAAGAAGAGACATTACTTTGCCAACAAAGGTCCATCTAGTCAAGGCTATGGTTTTTCCTGTGGTCATGCATGGATGTGAGAGTTGGACTGTGAAGAAAGCTGAGCACTGAAGAATTTTGATGGTTTTGAACTGTGGTGTTGGAGAAGACTCTTGAGAGTCCCTTGGACTACAAGGAGATCCAACCAGTCCATTCTAAAGGAGATCAGTCCTGGGTGTTCATTGGAAGGACTGATGCTGAAGCTGAAACTCCAATTCTTTGGCCACCTCATGCGAAGAGTTGACTCATTGGAAAAGACTCTGATGCTGGGAGGGATTGGAGACAGGAGGAGAAGGGTATGACAGACGATGAGATGGCTGATCACATCACTCTGACTTGATGGAGATGAGTTTGAGTGAACTCCGGGAGTTGTTGACGGACAGGGAGGGCTGGCGTGCTGAGATTCATGGGGTCGCAAAGAGTCGGACACGACTGAGCAACTGAACTGAACGAACTAAGTATGAGAAATTTCCTTGAAATTATTAGGTCTGGGAAATAGTGAGGGTCTTAGCATGGAGTGTTCTGGAAAGAAAAGCCAAGGACAAAGAAACCTCATCATTGTGATGTAACAGATTCTGTTGGGTATTAATGTGTGCTGGAGGCTTGTGGGCTAGAATGAAATGGGAGCTGTAGCTAAAGGCAAAGATCAAGCTTGAAGAAAATAATTGAATTATGTTCTCTCTCTAACCAGTTCTACTTTATAGGTGAATTCCCACATGACATGGGGTATACACATGTAAAACTGCTTCTAAAAGTTCAAATGAGATTGTTCAATCCTGGTTCAATTCGGTCATAGTCTGTAAGAACCCTGCCTTTATCTGTGGCCAATTAGACAAAAGAAGCTTTTTCTAAAAGGCAGCATCTTGAATATTTTCTGTAACTGTAATATCAGGCATACTAATTCAATAACTTAGATGTAATTTCAGATTGTGATAGCATTTTCATTTTTAATTAGACTAAAAGCTTTAGCTGCTGGTATGATTGAAGTAGATTTTCTGCCAAAGTCTTGGTGCTGTTTTGCATTATTTATAACGTGCCACCAATTTGCTTTTGTTTCCCACAACTGTACACAATTTGTCATTTTTCATCCTAAAGACTTAAAAAAACTGAAAGAGATATTAGATAAATCAACTAGTTTTAGAATCATGTAATATTTTGAGGAACTAAACTGAAGAGAGTGACTCAGGGCACATGTCTTTAATAGTTTTTAGACCCGACTGAAAGTTGAAGAGAAAAGTTGGTCTTCACTGATGAAAAGAAGGAATGATTCTTTGGCGAGATGATGGGAAGAAATGCTCAAAAATAAACTGAGGCATGTTCCTATGTTTAAGAAGTTTACTTGAGCAAACATTTGTGTTGGGCAGAATCCCGTCTAGCAGCTACAAAGATGCTCCGAGGAGCTATACAAAAGGAAAGATTTCTTCCATGTTGGTTATTGCAAGGTTACTTTTCTAATGGAAATAGCAAGGTCTATCAGGAAGATCACCTAACAGAAGCTATCAGGTGCTTCTTGACTGGCTGTGTTAAGATTCAGTGGCTTGTGAGAGCTGAGCTCATTTGGTGACACAAGGCTTAGCGTAAGCAGCTGCCTTTTCAACCTGTTGTATTGTTTTTAATAGAGCAGGAAGGATGTTTCAGTGATATCCACCAGAACCTTCTGAAAAGATAGAAAGATTCTGTACTATTCAGTGTGGTGGCAACATGTAGCATTTGATACATGGTTAGCAACTGAGGAAATAACACTTAAATTTTATTTAGTTTTAATTATATTAAAATTGCCCATGTGGAAAATGGCTACTGTATTGGAGAGCTCAGCACAAAGAAAACACAGTGTTCTTGGAAAGGAGGAAAACGAGATTGAAAACATTTGTTGTTTATCATTATGGTGATAATTCATAAATCAGAATGTTTAGAATGAAAACTTTGTCATGAGCATCACTGATGAAAATAGGCAGATTTTTTCTTCCTAGTGATTCATTTTAATAGAGTGTTTGTGGAAATTATGGTAATAAAAACTAGCCTTTATTAACATAGCCTGTGAAGGAAACAGATAACTATGATGATTAGATGATCAGAAAAAAATTTTTTTCCATATAGTAGTTTATAAAGCTTGGAATAATATGCTAAGTGTCACCTTTAGGTTAAACCTAACAAAAAACAGCACAGAAGATTTAGTCACCAGAGACATCTCATCAAGTACTTAATTTGTAGAAAAATTTCATTTTTTTAATTTGAATGAACAGATGGCCTATTCATTAAAATTCAAAAGTAGATAATTACTTGATTCCAGTATTTTTAGCAAAAGGACATTTTATAGCATTATGTTTGGGGAAGACTCATAGGTCTTAAAATATTTTGTGTGGCTGGATACACAATTGTCCACTGTCTACAACTGCCTGCCATGCTAACTGAATAAGGTAGTTAAAAATAGACTTGTAGCTCTTCTTCATCACTAAAACATTCATTTTAGTGAAAAAACAAAATTGCTCATCTCTCTAAAGAAAAAAATCTTCACATTAACCCTGAAACCCTGCCCAAACATTCATTCAGCAAATGTTTATTTATCGATTTTATGTTGGACACTGGAAACTACGATATACTTTTGACAAGATTGTCCCCCTGCCTGTAGGTGGTAAATGTTCATTGATTTAAATGTCCCGGGTTTTCTTTCAGTTGAGTAATAGTCTGAAATGTTTTCTCATTTAAGTACTAATAGTTCAATAAAAGTGGATATTTAGTCATTCATAACAGAATATTCATATATTTAATCATTCTGCCTGGTAAATCTATAGAAGGTGCCAGTTTGTTGTACAATGATGCTCACGCTGTCTTTTTTTTTCTCTCACAATCCAAAGCCAGGATTTTTTTTTTTTTCCTCCAAAAGAGTTCCTCCTACTCCATATATATATATATATATATATGAAGCTTGGAATGAAATTGATTCTTTATTACTACGGCTTTCCTCACCTAGGCATTCTTGGTCTCTCTGTTTCTTAGGTCTTGGCTCTCTCTCTCTCTACATGGACTTTTATTATTTTCTGTTCCAATTATTTTTGGAATAATCTCATAACTTCTTTTTCAATTTCTCAGATGTGTTAGTTTCCACAAAGCACTTTAAGGTTTCTACAAACTTTCTTAAGATTTAGGAATACAAAATTTAAATCTTTCCCATGAATCAAATTATATAAAGGAAATTTATCACCTTGAATTAAAAAAAAAACAAAAACTGTCCTCATCCATTAGATTGATCTTCATTCCAAGGTCCTCTCTTTTATTTAGTTTTGGCCTACATATTTTCTCCACCTGTGCCTTATGCTTTGGAAAGGATGACCCCCTCACCATAGGCATTTTCTTAGGTCCATCTGGACAGTCTTATCATAAAATCCAAGAGAGTAAGAAATACTTTCCTATGTAGGTGCTTTCCTAACATACCTGCTGTCAGCAGTAGTTTTTCATTTGAGATGCAAAATTTTCCCTACATGACTGTTACACCAGGACCCACTCATAATAAAGAGAGAAGTTTTATCCAGAGTAAAGTATTAATAGTTCCCATCTGCAAGGGCTTTTTCAGAACCCTTGGGGTCAGATATTTCAGAATTCATAACTTTTCACACTTTAGAAAAGGAATATTGTACATGTATTACACATTATATAATAACCCCAAGTGCATGTGCAGGGCAGCACCTATAATCAGACACAACCACATTTCTGCAGAAAAATGTACACATGTTCTCTTAGGTCAAATAAAGACTAGAAATAGCCTCACGTTAGTTCAGGTTGCGGTTTGAAGTCAAATGAGGATACAACTTTGGGATTTAGACAGCAGATAAGGAACTGGGCACCTGATAGTAACTATTACTCCCACCTCACTCCTCTCACTGCCCCAATCACTATGAATATTTATTTGGCTAGTACAACTAAGCTATTTGTGATCCACGCAGAAGGAATTCCATGAAGAAGTATCTGCAAGAGCTAGCATCCCTGTAGGTTCATTTCTGATCAGTTTTCAGGAGATACATAAGACTTCTCCTAAAGGCCAACATGAAACTCCAGGTAAACAAATACTGATCTGTTATCTTTGATGCATTAACCTGCCACACTTTCTTCTTGCTATTCTGCATCCTATTTCCTTAACCTTATCTCTCTCCTTTTAGTCCTCAATTCACTGATCCATCCTCATTTCCATTTTCCTTTGTCTGCAACTTTTCTTTGATTTTCCCCTATATCTTCTCTAATAAAACGTTCATGTCCTATTTGCCCCATAGCTAGCTAATATACATGAGGCTTGGATTTTTATCTAACAAAGTTATAACTAACTCAGTCATGTCTCCAATTACTTTGGAAGACTCATCTACAGATGCTTAGCTGGAACTTTAAAAGTTATGTGATATGTCTGTTTTGAATATTCTGGTGAATATTTCATTCTCTTCTGGCACATAACCATGAAGCTTAAGTTTAAAATTGGTGGTGATGGTGGTTTAGTTGCTGAATCATGTCTGACTCTTGTGACCCCATGAATTATAGCCCTCCAGGCTTCTCTGTCTATGAGATTCCCTAGGCAAGGATACTGGAAGTGGATTGCCATTTCCTTCTTCAGGGGATCTTCCCAATGTGGGGATGGAACCCACATCTCCAACACTGCAGGCAATCTCCTGCAAAAGAGGATTCTTTGCCACTGAACCTAAGAGTATAAATGGCTCCTTGTTAATTTGGATAGGTAATCTTTATTCAACTCAGGATCCAATACCTTTAAGGGTATCACATGTTTCTACGGGGCACAGAAAGGGACTAGAAAACGTTTCTTGCCTATGGAATACATGAACTCGTTCAACAAGTTGACATTCATGTTTTCCCATCGGGTAGAGATTTCATTTGTTCTTGGTCTGTGCCTCTAAGTGTATCTCACTACAAGTATGGATTGTCTCTGTGAACTTTGCATCTGTCCCAGCTTTTAATTTGTTTTGATATTGTCATGATACCCACATAAAGGGGAGAATATTACTTTCTTCTAAAATTCAACCAGGTTCATTCTTAGAATTGTGACTGCATTTTCTACCTGTAGAGCTGGAAGAGCTGATCTTTATTTATTTATCTAATAGATTTGTCGAGTGCCAGCTTGTAATTCATTTTCACAGCAAATGAACAACAACAAAAACAACTCAGCTCTGTCTCTATGTCATTATCTTCTTTGTGTATTAAAATCATATATCTATAGCTGATATATACCAAAGATTATTTTGGAAAATGGAAATTTTTATTACTGGATTTTTAAGCTACATTCTCTAATGTAGATATATATAATACAATGATTTTATCTGGGACAATATTTCCCAAGACTTGTTTAAGCTTCTCACTCATCAAAAGTCTGCTGATGGTAGCAACTAAAATTCAGTTCTGGTCAAACTTGCATAGGGCCCAAAAGGGTTAAGTAGTCCTGTGTCTAGTATTTTCTCATTTCTACAGGGTGGTATTAACACAGGAAAAGGCTTCTGATTTTTGCTGAGCTTTGTAGTGAATAAAATATGTGGGTAATGTGAAGAACTTATGTAAGCTCTTTGTCTTGGTCTCCCTACTGCTGCTGCTGCTAAGTTGCTTCAGTCGTGTCTGACTCTGTGCGAGCCCATAGACAGCAGCCCACCAGGCTCCTCCGCCCATGGGATTTTCCAGGCAAGAACACTGGAGTGGGTTGCCATTTCCTTTTCCCTTGGTCTCACTAAGGAGCTTTAATTTTATTCTTGCTCTATAATCCTGGAGATGTTGACTGGCCCCTTGCCATCTTTCATGACTTTATACTTTCCCAGTAGAGACCGTGGGCTTCAAAGCCTCTTAGGTGAACATTAAAAATAAAGGCCCAGGGCTAGTGAACTTTAACATTATTTTTCCCTGCGAAGCTGCAGTGATATACAAGGCAGAGTGCTTTCTAAGAATTCAAACATAATTTAAAATCACACTGTGCCAAATGTCTTCTATGTTTATATTCTGCATTATAATATGTTAGATACCAGAGTTTTCTTCTGATATTATTTGGGTGGATTCTTATATCCCATTTTTAAAAACCATTGGCATTCTTCACTTTATTCGTTTGTTTAATATTTGGCTTCGCTGGGTCTTCATTGCCATGCGTGGGCTCTTTGTTGCTGCACATGGCTTTACTCTAGTTGCAACAAACAGAGGCCACTCGCTGATTGTGGTCTCAGCCTTCTCATTGGAGTGGCTTCTCTTGCAGCAGAGCACAGGCTCTAAGTGCATGGGCTTCAGTAGTTGAAGGCCACAGGTCCAGTTGCTTCGAGGCATATGTGATCCCATTTCCCAGACCAGGGATCAAACTCTTGTTTCTTGCAGATTCCCAACCATTGGACTACTAGGGGAAGTCCTTTAGATCCTAGTTTTCATGTAAAACCTGTGTAATGAGCAGAAGTACATTGTCAGTTAACATCTATTGTACAATCTTCACAACATAAAAGACAATAATTTTTACTTTTGATCTGTTGGTAATCATTAGCCTGTCTTGAGGCAGAGTGAAAATTCCTTTTGTTTACTTCTCTGGGGTATGGGTGTGCCGGGAGAGTTTATAAAAAGAAAAGAAACTAGTTGCTCAAATGAAAAGTTCTCAAGTTGGTGGATGAACTAAAATCTAGAAAAACAGAAATATGGACATTAATGTCATTTAGAGGTGCTTGAATTCAGAACATAAGTGAATCAGGACATTTTTAAATCGAGACAGATCATTCATGGACATTGCTATCTTTAGGAATAATATTTTATGGGGATTACTTTCTTTAGTTGCTGCTCAAGATTAGATAGAACTTTACATCTTTTTAAGTATTTTATTTATTTTTATGTTTTTTTTTAATTTTACTTTTATTTACTTTACAATATTGTGTTGGTTTTGCCATACATTGACATGAATCTACCATGGGTGTACATGTGTTCCCCATCCTGAACCCCCCTTCCTCCTCCCTCCCCACCCCATCCCTCTGGGTCATCCTTTTAAGTATTTTAAATCTATTGGGTTTCTTTGTATTAATAAAAGTTTCTCCGCACTAGGGTTGTTGCTCAGTTGCTAAGTCATGTCCAGTTCTTTGTGACTTGTGGACTGCAGCATACCAGGCTTCATACCAGGCTTCCCGATCCTTCACTGTCCCTCGGAGTTTGCTGAAACTCGTGTCCATTGAGTTAGTGATACTATCCAAACATCTTATCCTCTATTGCCCCCTTCTCCTCCTGCCCTCAGTCTTTCCCAGCATCAGGAACTTTCTCAATGTGTTGGCTCTTCACATCAGGTGACCAAAGTATTGGAGCTTCAGCTTTAGCGTCAGTCCTTCTGTTAGACCTCTCGGCCTCTTTCAGGGAACCGTCGCCCAAATAATCTCCAGGACTCGGACTCGATGCAAACCGCAAGAGGATTTATTAGGCCGGTGCACCGGGGTTCGATCACCACCTGGGGAGAACGAACCCGAACATTTGTTACAGAGCAGTTTTTAAGCACAAAAACCACAAACAGGTACAGCTAGGGTGGAGCAACCTGATTGGTGTACAGGTCTTGACATTTTCAGGGATAGGTTTATTTGTTATCAGGTCGACATGGCTGGACGAGCTGCATTTTTACTGTTAACCCATTCTCTGGAAAACAATTTCCTGGAATGGTTTTTGAGATAAACATCCCCCGGAGGCTGCATGCCTTAGACATGAGCCCCTTACACATTCTTGAGATAAAGGTTTGTCTTAAGACCAACAGGAGGGCCCGTTTCCCTAAGGCTCTAGTGAAACTTTAACCTTTATTTTTATCCACCTTTCCTCTCACTTCTAATGAACATTCAGGGATAATTTCCTTTAGGATTTATTGGTTTGATCTCCTTGCTGTCCAAGGGACTGTCAAGAGTCTACTCCAGCACCACAATTCAAAAGCATCAATTCCTTGGCACTCAAGCTTCTTTATGGTCCAACTTTCACATCCGTACATAAGCGCTGGAAAAACCATAGCTTTTACTCTATGGACCTTTGTTGGCAAAGTGATGTCTCTGCTTTTTAATATGCTGTCTAGGTTTGTCATAGCTTTCCTTTCAAGAAGCAAGCATCTTTTAATTTCATGGCTGCAGTCACCGTTCTCTGTGATTTTTGGAGACCAAGAAGAGAAAAATATGTCACGGCTTAAACATTTTCCCCATTTATTTGCCATAAAGTGATGAGACCAGATGCCATTATCTTGTTTTTGAGTGTTGAGTTTCAAGTCAGTTTTTCATTCTCCTCTTTCTCCTTCATCAAGAGGCTCTTAAGTTCCTTTTCACTTTCTGCTACTGGAGTGCTATCATCTGCCTACCTGAAGTTGTTGATATTTCTGCCATGAATCTTGATTCCAGCCGGTGATCCATCCAGCCTGACATTTCACATGATGTACTCTACATAGAAGTTAAATAAGTAGGGTGATGACATATAGCCTTCTTGTATTCATTTCCCAGTTTTGAACCAGTCTGTTATTCCATGTCCAATTCTAACTATTGCTTTTTGACCCCCATACAGGCTTCTCAGGAAATGGTTAAGGTGGTCTGGTGCACCCATCTCTTTAAGAATTTTCCTCAGTTTTCTGTGATCCATAAGGTCAAAGGCTTTAGCATAGTCAGTGAAGCATAAGTAGATGTTTTTCTGGAATTCTCTTGCTTTCTCTTATGATCCAGTGTTATTGTTGTTCAGTTGCTCAGTCATGTCCGACTCTTTGTGACCCCATGGACTGCAGCACACCTGGCTTCCATGTCTTTCACTGTCTCCAGGAGCTTGCTCAAACTCAGTCCGTTGAGTTTGTGATGCTATCCAACCATCTCACCCTCTGTCGTCCCTTTCTCTTACTGCCTTCAACCTTTCTCAGCATCAAGGTCTTTTCCAATGAGTTCGG